>JARWIR010000011.1:32757076-34007076 GCA_029959085.1 Nemophila menziesii | reverse complement strand
TCATCTTCATTAGCTCTCTCTTCATCAACGGGGGCCTCGGGGGAGGTGATCGGGCGAAGACCTTGGGCGGCTCTCATGCTATTCAACGCTTCGAGGAGCGTGTTCACCATGCTCAGCGGCTGACTTGGCTAACTCGAAGAAGCTGTTAGGGGGTCGATGTGGTGGCCCAATAGGGTATAGGGTCGAGGCTTTGGGTCGCGCGGTGCTCATTCATACCCTTCAGCATCGCCTGGAGTAGCCGCTCGTTCTACCTAACCGAAGGGTCCTACTGTGTAGAAGTCCGGGCTCTTTTCTGCACCGGACAAATGGTTGGCATCCAATATTTTGTCTTCGGTGGGGCAATCATTACAGTCTCCAGCATGGCATCCATTTGTTCCCGCATAGAAACATCAGCAGCCTCTGATCTGGCCTCGACAACCCTCTTTTTCAACTTCTCCTGATAAACACCTTGTAATTAGATTTCAGTTAAATAAATTAGAATAACAAAAAATTAAAGTTAAAAATAAATATTTAATTTAATGCAATTGTAAAAAAAACTTACGCTAGCTCTTTGTAAACGCTCATCACGCCAGGTATCTGTAGCCGCATCGTAAGAAGGTGATCGAAGTAGCAACTTAAAGGTAGAATTTCCATCTCAACCTGGGTTTCCTCGTCGAAAAAGGTCAACGTCTCCTTAGTCACGGTCTTCAGCTTCCCCTATACAGTATACAATAACAAATAATAATTTATTGAATATTAAATTGATAAAATAATAAATTATACTTTTATTATTAGAAATTATACCTCTGTAATAACCCTCGAGTATGGGATAAGTTCCTTGACCCGTCTTGCTCGGAACTGTCTGCAACTCTTGGGGTTTTTTATTTATCTCCGTCTGACTCTGTTACAATTTTATTTCAGAAAATTAATAAATAAAGAATTATAAAATATTATTTTAGCTAAGAAAAAATTTAACTTTTGTACGTGAACATCCGGGGATGTAGTATTCGTGAGGTAGTAGTAGGTCTTTAGATCCGACTTCCATCGCCTGTATCACGTAGATGCCATCGTGTTAAATCTCTTCGCGATTTCACCCCAATCCGCTAGTCGCCTCCACTCCTCGAGGTCAAAAAACTCTTGCAGTCGTTCTAGAATAACCCCTTTAGAATGGTCGGGGACTTCTGCCCATAATTTGTAACACGAGGCACCGATTCTCGAACTGTGGACCCCACCAACTAGGCCACGTGTTTGCCGTTATCACCCCTGAAATTCCAAGTACCATCAATAATAGAAAACTGAACAGGTATGGGCCAGCTAACTCTTTCTTTCATTGCTTGGGCCGATTTTAAAGGCGTGACGCCTCGAGGGCGTCTTAGTCTTTTTCGATAAGCTGTTGCATTAAATAATATTTATTAATTATTTATTTATATGAATTGAAATTATATTAATTGAAATTTTAAGGTTATTTTTTATTACCTTATGGTTGGGCACAATCAGCTAATTGTCGATTAGGAACCCTCGGAGGATTGTTGCCGCTCCCATCTCTGTCATGGCCACGGGACATTACATCTGCCATCTACAATTTAAAGGAAATAAATAAAAACAAATATTACAATCTTTACGAATTAAAAACTAAATTATTACAATATGAATAACTAAATAAATTATTACAAATTGAATAATTAAATAAATAATTATTAAAATTAAATAAATAAATAATAATTACAATTAATTAATTAAATGATTAATTAGTAAAATATTTTATCAGAATTATAAATTTACCTGATATAATCTGTAACAAAAAAAAATTAGTACAAATAAAATAAATATTACATAAAGGCCCCTATATTATCCGCTAATAAAAATATTACAATTTAGTCCTTATAATTATAAAAATATTACAATTTAGTCCTTATAATATTAAAAATATTACAATTTAGTCGTTCTAATTTTGTAAATATTACTATTTAGTCCTTATTATTTTTTAAAATATTATATTATAGTCCTTATATTGCAAATAGGTCCTTTTACTATTTATATTCATATAATTTCATTTAAATTACAAATAGGTCTCTATATATCAAAAAATCCAAAAAAATTGGTCCTTATATTTTTTAGTTTGCAATTAGGTCCTTATATTTTCTTTTCCCTATAATTTTTTTTAATTTTCAATTAGGTCCTTATATTTTCTTTTCTCTATAATTTTTTTAATTTGCAATTAGGTCCTTATATTTTTTACATTCTTTACAATTCCATTAATTAATTTTATAAAGTCCATATAATATTATTTAAATTGCAAATAGGTCCCTATATCTCGAAAAATCAAAAAATAGCCATATCATAATTTTATCTAATAAGCTAAATTCACACCACATTATTACAAATTACACAAATAGTTCCCTATCTCCAAATATCCAAAATTCATAAGAAAACCATATTTTGCTATAATTTTCAATAAATTCTAATTACATGTTGTTTTTTAACTCAATAAAAAAATTAAACAACCTAGAATAACATATACAAAATTCAGAAATCACATATAAATCATATACAATCATGAAATTTTTCAATCTAAAAGAAAAAAACAATTTCAATCTGAAAATTGTTACCTGTTACATGGAAATGGTGAAAATTTAATCCACGAATCCAT
Organism: Nemophila menziesii; assembly: GCA_029959085.1. NCBI lineage: Eukaryota > Viridiplantae > Streptophyta > Magnoliopsida > Boraginales > Hydrophyllaceae > Nemophila > Nemophila menziesii. Next base: position 34,004,447 of record JARWIR010000011.1, on the reverse strand, counting down.
GCCAAGAAGAAGGAATCAAAAAACATAAACAAAAAAAAAAGATATTAGAAATTAAAAAATCAAAAACTTGTAATTAAAAGGTTTTTTCGGATTGATTAAGCTTTTGAATTTGGACCTAGATTGCCTCAGAATTGCTTGGGAAGGAAGGAATTTTCAATTTTTGGAGAGAATTTCAGTGTAGTTATGGCTGAAATGAAGTCGGGTTAGGACTTTATAGAAATATTGTTTACTAACGACACGTTTGTCATCGGTAAAGAAGGGCACGTGTCGGTAAAGAAGGACACGCGTCACACTCTGTACACATGACCCTTGCGTGTCGTCATTTAGCGACTACACGGGTCGTCGGTATATTTAGAATTCGTCGGTTATTTTCAAGAGCGGGAAACTTGACCGCCCAAATTGACCAATCGAATTTTGGCAAAATATTAGGGACGATATTTCGTGTGAATATCGTCGGAATTTCACTTAGCGACGACATTCATATGAAGCATGTTGTCGCTAAATTTTTTTTCTTTTTTTTCCTTTCTTTTTTTTCCTTTCTTTTTTTCCCGTTATTTCCGTTGAAGAAATGGATTTCGGGAGCAGAGTCAAATGTGAATGTTTTGGGGTATTTGGTCAACTATTAGAGTCAAATGTAGTCGTTTGGAGCATTTGGTCAACTATCAGAGTCAAATGTGAATGTTTGGGGTATTTCGTCAACTATAAGAGTCAAATATAGTCGTTTGGGGTATTTAGTCAATTATTAGAGTCAAATGTAGTCGTTTGGGGTAATTGGTCAACTTTTAGAGTCAAATGTAGTCGTTTAGGGTAATTGGTCAACTATTAGAGTCAAATGTAGTCGTTTGGGGGGTATTTCTTCAACTATTAGAGTCAAATGTAGTCGTTTGGGGTATATCGTCAACTATTAGAGTTAAATGTGAATGTTTGGGGTATTTGGTCAACTATTAGAGTAAGATGTAGTCGTTTGGGGTATTTGGTCAACTATTAGAGTCAAATGTGAATGTTTAGGGTATTTGGTCAACTATTAGAGTCAAATATGAATGTTTGGGGTATTTGGTCAACTATTAGAGTCAGATGTAGTTGTTTGGGGTATTTGGTTAACTATTAGAGTTAAATGTGAATTTTGGGGTATTTGGTCAACTATTAGAGTAAAATGTGAATGTTTGGGGTATTTGGTCAACTATTAGAGTCAAATGTGAATGGTTGGGGTATTTCATCAACTATTAGAGTCAAATGTGAATGTTTGGGGTATTTCGTCAACTATTAGATTTAAATGTAGTCGTCTGGGGTATTTGGTCAACTATTAGAGTCAAATGTGAATGTTTGGGGTATTTGGTCAACTATTAGAGTCAAATGTGAATGTTTGGGGTATTTGGTCAACTAGTAGAGGAAATTTTGAATCTTTGGGGTATTCTGTTAACTATTAGAGTGAAATGTAGTCGTTTGGGGTATTTGCGTCAACTATTAGAGTAAAATGTAGTTGTTTGGGGTATTTCGTCAACTATTAGAGTCAAATGTGAATGTTTGGGGTATTTGGTCAACTATTAGAGTCAAATGTGAATGTTTTGGGTATTTGGTCAAGTATTAGAGGCAAATGTAAATGTTTGGGGTATTTGGTCAACTATTAGAGTCAAAATTAGTCTTCTGGGGTATTTCGTCAATTATTAGAGTCAAATGCAATTGTTTGGGGTATTTCTTCAACTATTAGAGTCAAATGTAGTCGTTTGGGGTATTTGGTCAACTATTAGAGTCATATGTGAATGTTTGGGGTATTTGGTTAACTATTAGAGTCAAATGTGAATGTTTGGGGTATTTCCTCAACTATTAGAGTCAAATATGAATGTTTGGGGTATTTCAATTAAATTCAAAACTGAAATCCGAAATAATTTTTTTCCTAATTAGTTTCATATCCACTATTATCTATAGGTTCATCATTGCTATCAACTTGGATAGGTTCTTCATCTCCATATTCTTCCCGCGTGTCATCTTCAATTTCATCATTTTCCTCAATAAACAAATCAATACAAAAATGTTTGAGGTTAATCTCGATCTCCTCGGTAGTTGCCAAGTACACAAGATTGGAAACCCTTCCAGTGTTAACCAAAGGAATCCTAATGCTCTCGTTCCTAGTAGGTAGTGATTCTGAACCCCGTAACTCAGGACTCCATCTGTGACAATCATTTATTCCCAAACAGCTTTCCAACCTATCATTGTTTTCTTTGATTAATGTAAAACACTTTCTTGGCATGCGATGCTAAAATGTATGGTTCGTGGCCCACTCAAAGTTTGATGTGTTGATAAAGGTTACCCTATATTTTGTCCTCGCATCACCCATTCTGTACCACTTACAAACAAATAACACAACCGAGCACCCTCCAGTGTACATAACCTCCAAGATTTTAAATAATTCACCGTAATAAGGTGACCCATCGTACATGGTACAAACTCTGTAATCCTGCGTCACTCTTTTTTCTCCTTTATCATTAGTTACCCACTTGACACCATTCACAAAACATGAATCATTTTTATGCACCCACCATAAGGCATGTTTGCCAAGGACACCATCTCAGGGGTAGCTAATGCATCACCACGGAATTTCATTCCATGAATCTGTCATACAAAAATAATACTTGATACTATAAAAATAAATAGATAATATTTAAACCAATGCCTAAAGTTACATACCTTTTCCAAAAACCATTCCTTAAACATTTGACGGTGCATATTCTCTATTTCGCTACTCGTTCCCGAAACTGTCGATTTGTGTTCACTAAAAATGTAAATGAATATAGATAAATTAATATAAATATAAGTTTACATATAAATATAAGTATAAATATACATATAAATATACATATAATTATAATTATAATTATAATTATAATTATAAATATACATATAAATATAAATATAAATATAAATACAAATACAAATACAAATACAAATACAAATACAAATACAAATACAAATACAAATACAAATACAAATACAAATATAAAAATAAATATAAATATAAATATAAATATAAATATAAATATACATATACATATAAATATAAATATAAATATACATATAAATATAAATATACGTATAAATATAAACGACTCCCGCCATACCGGCTTCCAACTCTTTCCTACTCAGATTCTTGTTACAAATGACTCTAAACACGTTAGCTAACACAATAATCGTATCGCTAATCGGTTTATCATCTAGAAGACCGGGGAGGCAACAAACAAAAAGATATTGCATCATAACGTGACAATCAAGCGATTTCATTCCAATAATCTTTCCCGTATCAATTTGAACATTATTTCTCAGATTAGATACGAAATTATCTGTAAACCTCTGTGCCTGTAACCACCCAAGAAAAGTCTACCTCTTCTCCGCTGACAACGTATACCTTCCTCGCTTAAGTATCATTTTACCTCCGCTTTGTGTCAACCATAACTCTTTCCTGATATTCGTCTCCTGAAGATCCATTCGCGTATTCGCATTATCTTTGTTTATTTTCTCATCAAGTGCTATAGCTGTACCAAGCAAAATGTCGCACACATTCTTCTCGCAATGCATTACATCGATGTTATGTTTTAACAAATTTTCCGACCAATAAGGTAAACGATAAAAAATACTCTTTTTCTTCCAGTTGGACTCACGAGGACCTGTTTTCTTCGTCACTTTGCTCCTAAAATCCTTGTGTTTACCGAGAAACACAATAGGCAACACATTCAACTGTGTCTGAATATCGGTCGAACTAAGGTTCCTCGTTGGGGGCCTGTTATCGGCAGCTGGGTACAAAATCTTGTCTTTTCTACATCGATGCCTAGGAGGTAACCAACGTATATGATCAAAATAAACCACCCCTTTCTTCACCCTCAACGAAGGAGTAGGATCCATGCATTATGGGCAAGCCATGTAACCTTGACCCGACCATCCTGAAGTGTATGACCGAGCGGGGTAATCATTGGTCGTGGACAAAAAACAAACCTTCATCGTAAATAATTGCTTCGTATGGGCATCATATGTAAGGATACCAGTTTCCCACAAAGAGTCCAACTCATCTATAACAGGGAGGAGAACGACATCCATGTCCTTTCTGGGTGAGCGGGACCCGGGATCAACAAACAAAGCTGAAATATGGTATCCTTCATGCATGTCCATGGTGGCAAGTTGTAGACGGTTAATATGACAGGCCACATGCTATACGAGTTGTTCTGCATAGAAAACGGACAAAAATCATCGATAGCCAGGCCCAAATACACATTCTGAGGTTCACTGGAAAAATCTTGATGAAACTTTGCAAATCGTTTCCAGCTATCACCGTCGACTGGATGACGTATCACATCTGGATCGGTACTCTTTTCTGTATGGTGTCATGTCATGCCTTCAGCGGTGTGCTTCGAAGCGTATATTCGCTGCAATATCGGGGCAATCGGAAAGTAACGAAGCTTCTTATGCGGTACTGTCTTACCCTTCTTGGGGTCCCATCTTGATTCACTACAAACTGGACACTTGTCGAGGAATTCGTTCTCCTTGTATAACATGGCACAATCGTTCAAACAGACATCGATAGTAATATACCCCATACCCAAACTTTTCAACTTCTTGTTGCATTCTTTATAAGAATCGGGCAAATTGTGAGGTTTGGGAAAAATACGACCAACAATCCAATAGCTCGGTGAATGATGTGTTAGTCCACTCGTTCTTTACTTTTACGTGCATAAGCTTGGAAATGAAATTTAAGGAACTCATCGATGTACAACCAGGATATAATTATGTCTTTAATTCGTCGAACAATGTTTCGAAACTGTTTAGACTTAGGAGATGTGCGTCTCTCATCTCGGTATCTCCCGGATGTCCACCAACATCGTAACTTTGTCTCACATCGTCATAAGCATGTTGAATTTCATTTTCTATATTTGGCACTTGAATTGCTTCGGGAATTACCAACTCATGCTCACCGTGTTTTGTCCAAACCTGATATGTATGCTTAAACCCAGCCTTTAGAATGTGGGCCCTAACCGATGTGGTGGGTAATCGACAGTAATTATTACAATTCGTACACGTGCAAGACATGTAACCATTATAACCTTCTTTTTCCTTAGCAAATTCGATAAAAACCAAAACCCCAAAAACATATTTTTCCGTATAATAATCCTTCGTAATGATCCAATTCTTATCCATAACCGAAGCCATCTTTTAGCAACAATGCGATACAACTAAGCAACTATATTCATATGAGAATCAAATAAATAATTATTACAACCTAAATAATAAAATGAATAAAACTTATAACCCAATGAATAAAATAATAAAAATTACAACCCAATGAATGACTAAAAATTACAAACTTATTGAACGAATACATATTACAAACCATTGAATGAATAAAATTACAACACAATAAATAGATAAAATATTTCATATAATTAATTATACAAATAAAAAATGTGAGGAAAAAATATCAATGAAAAAACACATGCATAATTTACAACATAATAATAAACAAGTCAACCAAAACACAAGTTATTCATGAACCTAATCATATGTTATATCAATTAGTATAATCTAATAAATAAAAAATTTAAAAGTATGAAATTTATTGAAAATGCCTTGAATTGGATGGATAAGATGATGATTGATGATCATGCCCCAACTTGAAAATGTATTAATTCACCTATTCATATTATATAGCAAGAATAAAACACAATTAGAAACCAAAAACATAAAACATAAAACATAAAACTAAATAAATAAATATAAATTTTCATGAAATTGCCTTCGATTGTGTGATGAAATTGGATATTGATAATTCTCCACCTTGATTATGAACCCGGGAATGGTGCAAGATGAATTGGAGAATCGATTAGAAAAAAAATTTGAGTTGTGTTTTTTATAGAAAATCGGAGAAATTTTTTGGGGTTTGTGGGTGTTTTGGGAGCTGAAAAACCTGTTGTCTTCATTAAATAGGTTTTTTAGTTACCGACGACACATGTTTTGTCGGTATATCCAAACGAGTCGTCGGTAATATAATTACAATAGCGACAAATAACGTTGTCGCAAATATAGCGACGAAACTTTGAACGCCAAAAAGAAATAAAAAATATATAAAAGTTACCGATGACATTTTAGATCACTTGGGGCGAATTTCTGTCATCGCTATTTTCCGACAATGTCTTTGTCGTTGGTGGTCCTTAGTGTGTTCTAAAATAATGCAATAAGTAAAGAGAACCACAACCGCAAATGTACGGTTGTCCCAAGTTATAATAGTGATAAACAGATTCGTTCTTAGGGACGGATTGGTTGACTCTAATGCTTATCAAGTAGTGTTTAATTGCACGGAAAAGCAGATAAATGATTATAAGATTGTTTGGTTGTTTTTCTAATAACTAAGACAATAATTAAAAAGACTAAATTAATGCTAATAATAAGCTAGACACAAGTAAAAATAGTTGAACGCAAGATATGAGAAAGTAGTACTCGAGTAACGCTAGGATTTCACCTAAATCAAATCATTCCATGTATTGTTTAAGGGACAAATTCGGTAATTAATATTGGTCGGGATTCAATAATCTCCTTACCCCCGTCAGGGTGGACTAAGGAGCTCTCTCAGGCGCTACAAACCCCGTCAGGGAGTCCACCTTTGAATGGTTCAAGTCTAACTACCCAATTGGCCGTAAGATTAATCAAGTCTGTCAAGGTCAAATAATTTATATCATACTTTCGTTAATTAGTTTCGTACCTAGACCCCCCGTCAAGGTGATCCAATTGTCACTAATTGGAATAGCCTAAGTACTAATTCCTAAAATTGGTTCATGACTTCAACAATAGTCAATAGGTGTAAATTAAAGAAAAATAATAAATACCCGATTTGAATTAAATTAAAATAATCCCAAATTCAATAACATAGAATGAAATAATTCATGGTTCAATCCATTACGCGTTCTCAAGTATTGAATGGAATTAGCTCATAATTGGAAAACCTAAGAAAAGAAATAAAAAGGAATTCATAATTGTTTTATAGAAAGAAAAAATAGAATCCTAATTAGGAAGATGAATTGATTGCAACGTGGAGATATAGACAGTCTCCAGCTCCAAGCTTCTTCTTTTCCTTGCTTCCGCTTCTTTTCTTCTTGTCTGACTTTGTGAATAATGAATTGTGTCAAAAATAGAAGTCAAAAACCTTAATTATACTTAAGAAAATTGTACTTGGACCTTAGCTAATAATTAAATGAAATAATAAAAGCCCAAGTCCATTATCTTAGCCCAAAATCCCGTAACTGCTGCACCACATCCACTAAAACAGCTCTAACCGACTCGTTTCAAGCCCGATTGACCTCATTCCAGTTGCTAAAGTTCCGTAACTCAATGGGGCACGTTTTCTCTTCACACGTCAGCAGCTTAATCTACTCTTAGGTGGCTCGAAATCAGCAATCTTTGGAAACTTTCCAGATTTGCAGCTCTAAAATATCAATTCTTTTGGGATTTGTCTTCATGCTTTGACTCCATATCACAATCTTTGACTTTATTCTCATGTTCCTCTCTTAGCTAGTATTCAAAATCTACAAACTATTCACTAAAATACTAAAATCGAAAGAGAGAAATTGGAATATTGCATATTATTACTTAAAGTCTACTAAAATAGCCAGATAATCACCTAATTTGATGTCTCCTAAGCATATAAATATAGAACAAAAGAGGAGACATCAAGACCCCAAACTCAAACCTTTGTCGTCCCGACAAAGTAAAATTAAAAACAAAAGGAAAAAGGTGATTACGAAAAAATAGACGCAAAAAAATACACCCAAAGCATTACTAAAATAAATTTTATATAGCAAACATTAGGAACTAATATACACATACACTAATCATGCAACAATCAAACATAAATAAATTCAATCATAAAATTACCTTCGCAATGCTAGAAGGTTACATTCGTACTTATCTCAATATGATGGCTATAGGTTGTTCCTCGATCCTTACTCAATTTGAACGCTCTACTTAGTATATAACCTATTAACTTACCATGCACCTAGGAATCACGAGGACTTTACGGTTTTAGCGTAGGCTTAGGGACGGTGTGGTATGTATATTTGGTAAATTTGAAGTGAGCTTTTGGCTCTCTCCTCACTTACAGTCAACAAATGTCCACGAGCTTGAGTTTACACTCATATAACGTTCTCACTCAAACCCTTTTATGCGCTAATTAGCATCCCCAAGTTACCACAATCTATACTAAGATGATTTCAGAAACTTCCACTTTGCCGGGTGTTTATTCTTTTTTCTTTTTTTCTTTTTCTTGTATTCTAGAAAATTGATACAGTAGAAACCGGGTTCCCGGTTTTGTGAAATCCGGGTTCCCGGATTCTACTGACTTGAGAATCTAAATTTACTTTTTTTTTCAATCCCGGCAAAGGGTTACAATTAACAATATCATCTAAATTTTTCGTTTGGTGCCTCAATACAAGCACATATATCTCTCTCCCACTGTAATTCTCCAGAAGATGGACCCACCACCCCAAACTCAAGCTCGAGACATGTCTCAGGATCGTGATTCAAGTGTGGGTCATTTTGGAAATGCGTAATAAACTAAGGGGATATGGGCTTATAACATGGCGACAAAAGAAAAGGCTTTAAGGCTCAAAATTGGGCTAAGGCGGATAATATTAATTCAAGGGATAGAAAGATAAAAGGCTTCAAATGGCTATCAAAGAACTGCCCCTATCATTTTCCTAGTTACATGGTTCGTCTCTAGTTCATATCTAAGTGGGTTCTCTACTAATTTAGATCTCACGTTCTACACACCAAACATTTTCCTTAAGTACGAACTTACTTCTTTTGCATTGTTTGTTAATTCTTCCTATCCAATATCTATGTTTGCATGCAATTAAAGCGCGTTCTATACTAATTCCTAAAGTCCACTATTTACTATCTATGATTTATCAAAAGTATGCTTAATGGGGACATTTAAAAGCTTCTACAGTCAAACGCAACTCCTAATTAATTTTATTGAAAGCGATAAAACACATAACACATAAAACTGGGATGAGGCAACGAACCCCACCCCAAACTCAAAAATGAGTCGTGTCCCCACGACTCGAAAAAGACTCAACGCAATAAAATAATATACTCTAAATGAGAAAGGAAAGAAAACGTATCTTAACTAGCACGTGGCTGGTCATCGGTGTTGCGTCCATGAACTCGATCCTGCGTAAGTAAACCATAGGTGGCGTGTTGCATAGTGATCACCCCCATTATCATGTTTCAGAGGAGTTCTAACACTTTTGTAACATTCCCTAAGGTAGCAATCATCTTTTCTTGATTCTCTTTCAACAGTCGAATATCTTCCTCTAACCCATTATCAGTATGTATCTTCTTCTTTGGCGGAGGAGCTCTAGGGTTCTTAATTGGATGGGTTGCTTCATTGTGGGCATTGTCAATGGAATTCAATGTCATTGCGTCTCCCTATTCGTACGCGTCAATCTCTTCAATCCTTCGCGGTATGTTTGCGTCTAGACACAAGGTAGTGATAGTACAAGGAAACTTGAGGTTTTGTTGTGTAGTAGGGATTTTCTCAAACTCCATTATTATTTCGTAAATTACACGCGCAACATCCATCTCTCGATTTTCAACAATGTTCTTAATAAAAATAACATGCTCCTTCTTCAACTCATAAGTGTGACTAATACCAAAGAATGTAGGTACTACGAATCTAGACCATACCTTAGCACAAGGTACCAAACAACTACTATAAACCTGCCCACCATATCTCTCACCAATCGGAATAGGGCGGTTCCCACGAATCAAAATTGTGTCCCAAAGAGACTTCCACTCAAAAGATGGGTCATTTAGCGTTTCGAAATAAGGACAAGGACCAGTAAAATCGGGGAGTTTCAAGGCTTTGCGAATGAGTTCAACTGATAAGGGTTATACCTTTTTACAGATGATAATTGCTTGTTTATTCGAAAAGGCTACTCCTTCATAAAAATCACGGACCAAGGTGGGAATAAATGTAAGCTTTCTTTGTCTCAATTCGGTCCACCCAAATTTATCACAAGTAGTTGCATAACTCTTAAATTCGCTAGTCATAATACCAGAAGGGAATGTTTTCTCAATACCAAACTTCAAGAACATAATTCGGTCACGAACCTGTTCATCCCAAGGTGTGAATGCCCTCTTTGGTTTGTGTGCAATAGCTTTTCTTCTCGGAGCTCGCGGTTCTGGAACAGGCTTGTTTGAAATTTCCTCTTCAATTTCTTCCTATTATTCTTCATCAACCGAAGTAGGCTTAGCAGGTTTGGACTTACTTGGGTTTTCTTTTCTTTTCATAGCGGTCTTAACCTCTTCAATCTTTCGTTGAGGACCCGAATCTAGAATCTCAATAGCTTTCTCTTGTGTAGCACCACGATTGTTTCTTTTTCTTGGGTTGTTTCTTATTGTGTAACTAAAAGAATCTGTCCTGTTAGTCATGGCTTTCCACCCCAAACTCAAAACTTCAAAGAGTTGAAAATTAGGGAAAAATTACAATCTTTGATGTTTTGAGAGAAGATTAAGGTGAATTAGTGTAAGTTATGTGATGGGTAAGGATCAATTTGAAGGATTGGAAAGGTTTAGTGGTTCAATTTAAGGCTTGGGTGAAGAAGGAATTGAGGAAAAAGTAGGAATTTTGGTGAAGTTTTGGAAAGGTATTGGGTTGATTATGTGTTTTTAGGAAGAAAGAGAGCAAGAATTGGTGAATAAAGCTTGTTTGGATGATGATTTTCGGAGTTGGGTAAAGCTGAAATCAGATGTGGATGCTAACTTGAGAAAGAAGCTAAATAAATAGGTTAAACTAGCTGAAAACTGACATATACAGGCTAAACCGGATTCCCCGTTTTCGACGCTAGGTCGGCGAGAAAAAATTCGAAATTTGGTTTTTTTTTGCCTTGGACGCAGCTGACCTACGTCTCGCGCCACGCAGTGGTCAGAGAGTTTGGGAACATCAGCTCTCAAAACCGGTTCCCGGTTTGCGTCTGGTGCAGGAGCGTGGGATGGCTTGGACGCAACCCCTTGCGTCTCGAGCCACGCAGGGGTCAGAAACTTCGATCTCTACAGCTCTCAAAACCGGGTACCCGGTTGGTGCAAAACCAGGGCCCCGGATTTCGTCGACGCGCGAATCCTAGACGCAGCGCCTTGCGTCTCGCGCCACGCAGTTGTCAGAGACTTGGGTCTTCACAGCTCACGAAACCGGGTTCCTGGTTTGTGCAAAACCGGGTTCCCGGTTTTCCTTTACCTCATTTTCTGAATTTTTTTACTTCTAACACTTTCACCCCAAACTCGCAACCCTTTATACTTCTGAAATCATCAAAAACAACTACCCTTTCTCATTTCTCAAAAATAAACACTAATCAACAAAAACTTACTAATTTACACTATGAAAATATGAAACTAATATACAATGAATCGACTTTTGTTTAATATCGTTAAGCTCGACGATTACCCCATATTCTAAGGTGCTTCGAGGAGGTACATAACCTTTCCGGGATGTGGGTCCACCGAGTTATTAATATCTTCGCCTCCGTGATAAATATTCAATCGATGACCGTTTACCATGAAGGAACGGTGCGCGATCGGATTCTCAATCTCAATAGCTCCATGAGGCGTGACTTTTGTTACGATATAAGGACCCGACCATTTAGACCTCAACTTACTCGGATAATTGCTGAACTTCGAGTTATATTTAAGGACCTTTTGTCCCACTTCAAATTTCTTCACTCTAATCCGATTATCATGCCATCTCTTCGTGTTTTCTGTGTACAATATAGCATTCTCATAAGCATGTAATCGGAACTCATCAAGTTCATTTAGTTTCATCATTCTATTATCAGCGGCTAAGGTAGGATCTAAATTCAATTCAGCTATGGCCCAATATGCACCCAATTCAAGTTCAAGAGGTAAATGACAAGCCTTACCATACACCATTCGATACGGAGATGCACCAACATGAGTTTTGAAAGCAGAACGAAAAGCCCATAATGCATCATCTAATTTTAAAGACCATTCTTTTCTAGTAGGACTAACAGTTTTTTCAAGGATAGATTTTACCTCTCGATTTGAAACTTCAGCTTGACCATTGGCTTGTGGATGATAAGTAGTGGAAACACGATGTCTAATCCCATTTTTCTCCAGAACAGTCTTCAAATATTTGTTCACAAAATGTGTACCTCCATCACTTATAATTACTCGAGGTGTACAATGTCTAGTGAAAATATGAGATTTCAAAAATTTAATTACCACTCGCGAATCATTTGTAGGAAGATCTATAGCCTCTACCCATTTGGACACATAATCAACAGCCAACAAGATATATGAATTCCCATTTGATGGTACAAACGGACCCATAAAATCAATCCCCCACACATCAAATATCTCTACCTCAAGAATGTTATTACGCGGCATTTCATCCCTCTTGGATATATTCCCAGTAAATTGACATCTATTACACTTCTTTACATGTTCATGACAATCTTTATGTAACGTAGGCCAATAAAAACCAGTTTGAAGTACCTTAGCAGCTGTGCGATCACCTTTGGAATGTCCTCCATAGGGTGAATCGTGACAACCTGCAATAACCCCATAAATCTCATTCTCAGGTATACATCTTCTTACCATTTGATCACCACACACTTTGTAGAGAAAAGGGTCCTCCCAAAAGAACTGTCTAGCACGTGTACTTAACCTCTTCTTGTCTTGGGAAGTAGCTCCTTCAGGAAAAGAACCACTTACCACAAGATTTGCAATATCAGCATACCACGGTGATCCACTAAAGATAGCAAATAAACTCTCATCTGGGAATTCTTCTCGAACTAACTCTGGACTAGTGTTTGATTCAGAACCTTCAAGACGAGACAAATGATCTGCAACCTGATTCTCACAACCCTTTTGATCTCGAATCTCTAAGTCAAACTCTTCAAGCAATATAACCCATCTGATTAAACTCGGCTTAGCATATTTCTTCTCCATAAGGTACTTTATAGCGGAGTGGTCGGTGAATACAACAATTTTCGCTCCCAGAGGATAGGGACGAAACTTGTCAAAAGCATAATCTACCGCTAAAAGTTCCTTCTCAGTCACCGTATAATTAACTTGAGAACTAGTGAATGTCTTACTCGCATAATAGATAGAGTGAAATACCTTGTCCTTCCTTTGTCCTAACACAACACCCATAGCTAAATCACTTGCATCACACATAACTTCAAAAGGAATTTTCCAATCAGGAGGTAATACAATTGGTGCAGTAATCAGCTTCTCCTTCAACTCTTGAAATGCCTTCATGCAAGCTTCATCGAAAAGGAATTTGGTGTCCTTCTCAAGTAAGTTACACAAAGGCTTTGAAATCTTTGAAAAATCCTTAATAAAACGACGATAGAATCAAGCATGGCCTAAAAAACTTCTTACCCCTTTTACAGAAATGGGAAGGGGAAGAGTTTTTATTACCTCAATCTTTGCGCGATCAACTTCTAACCCTGCACTCAAAACTTTGTTACCCAAAACTATTCCTTCTCGAACCATAAAAAAACTTTTCCCAATTCAACACCAATTCTATTTCTTTGCATCTTATTAACACTTTTTCCAAATTCTGTAAACATTCTTCAAAATCATCACCGAATACGGAAAAGTCATCCATAAATACCTCGAGTAAATTATCTATCATATCCCAGATAATCGCCATCATACATCTCTGGAAGGTAGCGGGTGCGTTACATAACCCAAAAGGCATCCTTCGATAGGCAAAGGTACCAAAAGGGCATGTAAATGTGGTTTTTTGTTGATCAGCTGGATCTACGTAAATTTGATTATACCCCAAATAACCATCCAAGAAACAGTATTACTCCCTACCGGCCAATTTGTCTAACATCTGATCATTGAAGGGAAGAGGAAAATGGTCTTTTCAGGTCGCCTTGTTCAACTTGCGGTAATCCATACAAACCCTCCAACCAACAACTGTTCTCGTGGAGATGGCTTCATTCTGATCATTGAGGATGGTAGTCATTCCTCCTTTCTTCGGTACGCACTGAACTGGACTAACCCACTCACTACTAGCTATGGGAAAGATGATTCCCGCGTCTAGTAGCTTAATCACTTCTTTCTTCACTACTTCCTTCATTGATGGCATTAATCTTCTTTGACCTTCAACTGAACGTGCACTATCATCTTCAAGAATAATTTTATGTTGACAATAGGATGGACTAATGCCTTTGATATCAGCAATGGTCCAACCTATCGCCTCTTTGTTTGCCCTTAGTATATGTAGTAGTTTATCTACTTGAAAACCTGTTAAATTTGCTGAAACAATAACAGGTAAAGTATTATTAGTACCCAAATACGCATACCTCAAGTGAGCTGGCAATGGTTTCTCTTCTAGCTTCGGAGGAGATTCAATGGATGGTTTATTTTTAATGACCATCTCCCCCGGTTCTCTCACAGGTTCATAGGCAGGACGCCTATATTTTGGGTTTCCAGAATTGAGAGCCGCAACTGTTTCAGCGAGCTCTTCCATCATCTCAGATAAGTCTAATGTCAAAGCGGCCTGCAAGATATCATCATAATTAAAACAATCAAATACCTCTTGCGTGGCATGTTCTGCTACATCCATTCGAAAGCAATCTCCTGGAACATCTGGAAATTTCATAGCTCTAAACACATTAAACTTCACCTCCTCGTCTTGGATTCTCATGGTTAATTCTCCGTTCTTTACATCAATCAAGGTACGCCCCGTGGCTAGGAATGGTCGTCCCAAAATAATGGCAACATTCATATCCGCGTCGTTTTCAAGAATAACAAAATCAACGTGAAAAACTAAAGTACCTGCCTTAACGAGGACATCTTCGATTCGTCCCTCTGAATGAACGAGGGATCAATCGGCCATTTGCAAGATCATAAAAGTAGGTCTCAAATCTCCCAATCTCAGCTTATCAAAGATCGATTTGGGCATAATATTAATACTTGCACCCAAATCGCATAATGCCGATATCGGAATTGTGAAACTCCCAGGGTCAAGCAACATAGGTGGCAACTTACTTTGGCAGATAGCGCTACACTCTTCGGGTAAACCAATCATCTCATTATCACAATACGACCTTTTGTTGGTTAGGGCTCTCTTCAAAAACTTCACGTATTTCGATATATCTTTAATAACTTCAAGTAACGGAATATTTATGTTGAGAACCCTTACCCTATTGATGAATCTCTGATAATCGGCCATATCTCCTTTTTTCTGAACTCTCGAAGGAAAAGGTGGAGGAGGACGGTTCTCCACGATGTCTTTCTTTTTCTGTACTTTTGGAATTTTCTCCACCTCCTCCACTACTGGTTTTTCTTTATTTATCACTTCTTTTTCTTTCATGACTAGAAATGGGGGAGGAGGAAGTTTCTTAATACTTCTCAAGGCTATGGCATTACAATCTTTGGTTTGTTTTGGGAGCTCTGTATCGCTAGGAAGTCTTCCTTGTATGCTTCAGAAGCTTGTTGTCTTTGGGATGATTGTGTGTGAAGGGCAATCAAGCTCTCTACGGTTTTCTGAAGGTTATTCGGACCTTCTTGTGGTTGAGCAGGTAAGGCTTTTTGGTTCATGGTTTCGTTATAATTTTCTTGAGGAGCTTGTCTCTGAACATAGTTTCCCTGATTCTGTCCCCCTTGATAATTATTATGAGGTATTGGATTGAATCTGTTACCTTAGGGACACGGCTGATATGCGTATGTAGGATTCGCTGCCCCATTAGGATTTGAATATTGAAACCTAGGATGGTTTCTGTTAGGCTGATATCCATTACCACTCGAATTAAAATTTCCTCTATTGGAGACAAACATCACGGATTCTTGATTATTCTGATAATTCTCTCACTCGTGATCATTCACACCACAATACTCACATCCATACACCTCTTGTGCAGCCTTTACCTCAACTCTTTTATTCGAAAAACCTTCTTTCACGGCTAATGTAAGTTGTCTCAACTGTTGTTCTAATGTGGTTTGTATCTTGTTCTCTAAGGAGTTGAACTTCTATTCAATGTTGACATTATTAACTCCCCCTTTAAATGGTGTTCTTACAGTATTCCATCCTACTTCATTATCAACTGTTCTATCTAAAATAATTCTTGCGTAAGTAGGTTGAACTCGTAAAAACGCACCACCACATAACAAATCTAAATCTTTTTGTGAACTCCCCTCAGGACCGTTATAGAAAAATTTTCAATTGCCGTTGTTCTGGAGGGTCATGATTGGGGACTCTTCGTAAACATTTCTGAAATCTCAACCAACTTCTACCCAACGCTTCATCATACTCTTGTCGAAAATGTGTTAACTCGAGTTGAGCATCTAACCTCATGTTGGATGGATAATATCTATCGAAAAACGCAGCCTGTAATTGTTCCCATTTCGTAATCTTTCCTGGTTCTTGCGAATCATGCCAATCACTCACTCCATCTATTAAGAAAAATCTGAATGTAGCAAAATACATTTGTTCCCTTGTTACCCCTTGCGTAATGTATGAATCGCAGATTTGCATAAATTTTTGTACTGCTCGAAGTGGATCTTCTCCGGGCTTGCCACGAAAATTTCCGAAATTCTGAAACTGAGCTAGCACACCCGAATCTGGACGAAATCTCAGAACATTGATATTAGCTGGGCCAATCCCAAGAGGAGGGGCGATGAATGGTTCTTATGCTAGACCGGTAAGAAACCATGGGTCGGCTATTTGAACTTGAACGGGAGGATTAGGAATGACAGGTGGAATTGGAAGATTAGGAATGCCTGGAGGCGCTAGTGGCTGACCATTTGAATCTAGCTGAACTCCCGGGTTCTCTTGGTTATGAAGGTTAATATTATCCATTATGTTCGCTAGTTCTTCTACTTCTTGAGCTTCTTGTTCTTTCCTTCTCTTGTTAGCAAGTCTGACTAATGATTCCGGATTATCAAGGATCAGAGGTAATGTCTCAAGATCCTTAAAAAGTCTCATTTGCATACACCAAACCTAAAAACCTGAAAAAGATGAACAAACAAGCGTAAAACTGAAAAATAAAAATGCAACTAACACTAAAGGATAAACACCGGGGTCACACGCTACCGTCCCCGGCAGCGGCGCCAAAAACTTGGTGGTCCTTAGTGTGTTCTAAAATAATGCAATAAGTAAAAAGAACCACAACCGCAAGTGTATGGTTGTCCCAAGTAATAATAGTGATAAACAGATTCGTTCTCAGGGACGGATTGGTTGACTCTAATGCTTATCAAGTAGTGTTTAATTGCACGGAAAATCAGATAAATGATTATAAGATTGTTTGGTTGTTTTTCTAATAACTAAGACAATAATTAAAAAGACTAAATTAATGCAAATAACAAGCTAGACGCAAGTAAAAATAGTTGAACACAAGATATGAGAAAGTAGTACTCGAGTAACGCTAGGATTTCACCTAAATTAAATCATTCCATGTATTGTTTAAGGGACAAATTCGGTAATTACTATTGGTCGGGATTCAATAATCTCCTTACCCCCGCCAAGGTGGACTAAGGAGCTCTTCTCAGGCACTACAAACCCCGTCAGGGTGAATATAGTCCACCTTTGAATGGATCAAGTCTAACTACCCAATTGGCCGTAAGATTAATCAAGCCTGTCAAGGTCAAATAATTTATATCCTACTTTCGTTAATTAGTTCCGTACCTAGCCCCCCCGTCGAGGTGATCCGATTGCCACTAATTGGAATAGCCTAAGTATTAATTCCTAAAATTGATCCAAATTCAATAACATAGAATGAAATAATTCATGGTTCAATCCATTACGCGTTCTCAAGTACTGAATGGAATTAGCTCATAATTGGAAAAACTAAAAAAATAAATAAAAAGGAATTCACAATTGTTTTACAGAAAGGAAAATTAGAAACCTAATTAGGAAGATGAATTGGCTGCAATGTGGAGATATAGACAGTCTCCAACTCCGAGCTTCTTCTTTTCCTTGCTTCTGCTTCTTTTCTTCTTGTCTAACTTTGTGAATACTGAATTGTGTCAAAAATAGAAGTCAAAAAACCTATTTATACTTAAGAAAATTATACTTGGACCTTAGCTAATAATTAAACGAAATAATAAAAGCCCAAGTCCATTATCTTAGGCCAAAATCCCGTAACTGCTGCACCACCTCCACTAAAACAGCTCTAACCGACTCGTTTCAAGCCCGATTGACCTCATTCCAGTTGCTAAAGTTCCGTAACTCAATGCGCCACGTTTTCTCTTCACAAGTCAGCGGCTCAATCTACTCTTAGGTGTCTCGAAATCAGCAATCTTTGGCAACTTTCCAGATTTGCAGCTCTAAAAAAATCAATTCTTTCGGGATTTGGCTTCATGCTTTGACTCCATATCACGATCTTTGACTTTATTCTCGTGTTCCTCTCTTAGCTAGTATTCAAAACCTACAAACTCTTCACTAAAATACACAATATTACAGGCAACAGCTTAATAAAACAAAAATACTAAAATTGAAAGAGAGAAATTGGAATATTGCATATTATTACTTATAGTCTATTAAAATAGCCATATAATCACCTAATTTGATGTCTCCTAAGCATATAAATATAGAACAAAAGAGGAGACATCAGTCGTCAGTAAACGAAACTCGTCGGTAAGTTTAAAAACTTACTGACGAAACGCGGGTCGCTAGTTAATTTTCGTCTCTAAAAACCCTATTTCTAGTGGTGCAAGTATGTCAAGATGGACCTAGCGACAAAGACTAGCTTTTGCTAAAGAGATTATATGGGAATATATTTAAGAGCCCCAATATAATCAGGTCGTTTGTTGACGGGATTCTTTCATAAGATATTTTGGAACCCCAAAAAGATCCCTTGTCTTATTCCAAGACCACCCCTTATTTTTCCATTTTCACCTCATTTCCAAGCCTCACCATTTCATAAACCCTAGTTTTCTTGCATTCATCTTCCTACTCTGAGAAAAATGGTTAGTTGTCTTTATAAACTCGACTCAAAATGAATATCCTCATTGAAGAGATGAGGATATTTAACATTTTGATATTCATCCTCTTGATGGGGTTCCACCAACACGCAAGTTGTTGAATCAGAAGAAGTATCCAATGAATCACTAGACGATCTTGTCAAAATCATTAGAGAGAATCCACATGATCCATCACGTGGAAGAATAGTGTTTGATTATTCTCTTGTAGGCTATGTAACATAACTCCGTTTCGCGTCCTAGGCGGTTAACTAGGGCCTAGCGCCTAGGCTAAATTACAAACGGGGCTAGGTAGACTTGGACAGTTTTGAATCCCGATATGTAATTTTATATATTTTGTAATATATATGTAGTAGTCATAATAATTTTAACAATTTAAGACATATATTTCATTTAACAATACTAAAATTAGAGTTATAATATCAATTCAAAAACTATTGAGTGTACAAAAATTTAAAAAGAGGGCATATGCGACCATTTTTGCTATAATTCGGCGCCTAGGAGAGTTGGGCGCCTCCCACAATACGTAAGGCGTTAAACAAAAACTTCATCATTTTTGCAAGGCGTATGCGACTGAGAGGGGAGTTGCTGCCTAAGCACGCCTGGGCTGGGATTTCTTCAACATACCTTGTAGGTATATTTATCTCTTCCACTAAGGTCTTACTAGCTTTCTTAGTATTAAATTCTCCCACTATATCTTCTTAAATAAATAGCTTCATGATAATCTTTCGTATTCCAAAGAGAATCATTCATTTACTACTAAAGTTTCAGATATGGAAATTGTTATTGATGAACCTAAATATGCTACTTTCTAGACTATCAAGAATGAGGTGTTGAAATTATATGTAAGGTCTTATGGGAGGAAGAATAAACTATAACCCATAAGTTTATGGTTTCAAAAATAGTAAAGGTTCATTGACCTCCACATTTTATTGGTCATCTTTTAGTTGATTTTTGTATTGTATATTAACTCATCACAAAAGTTATTACTTGCAAGGAAAGAAAAGATAGGTTTAGTTTTCCTAATAAGGCTTATATCGTATTCTGTCTTTATACTTGTAAGCTCAAATATTGAAAAATAAATGTAGTTTGTTGGGCTGAATGCTCTTTAAATACCCATCCAAATATTTCTCATCCCCAATCCTAAACCCTAGAGCTAAATTTGAGCTACAAGACCACCACCCACCGTCATCGGAGTTTCATCGTGTCATCACCTGAGGATCAAAGCTCCACGTCCACGTGTGGGGCCAACTACAACATCACATGTAAAAAATACACAAGCCTTGAAATCTCGCAATGAGATAGTGATCAAGTAACGCAACCAATTTTGCGTGTACACAAAGGCCTCTACTATATCAAGGTTAAAAGAACTCTAAAACAAATCTATAACGCTACCCTCGGTACTAAAGGCTGAATCGAAGGCTACTGTATTACCAAAACTACTAGAACATTTAGAGCCATGAGGAACAACACTAGTTACCACTACGATTTAGCCTTCTACCATCCCAACACACTGAATTTCGATTCCTCTCCATCAACAATCTTCTCAACCTTAATCTCCTCTAAAATATACTTATCTATTTCAGTATTATTCCTACCGGTTTGGGAAGATTCATGAAAAAATTTAAACCGACTTGCGATGAACTTACAAGGATCATTTAAAGGAGAAGGTGCTTCGAGTGATGAAGCAACAGATGTTCAAGTTTTGACTTGACAACCACAGGCTTCGACTTGGCTATTTCAGAGTAATAAGCAAACACAAGTTTCAGCAAAAATAATATTCTATCAAGTAAATCCTGGGCATCGGTACCAATCATCTTATGTGAATAATACTTGATATACCGTGTCTTTTTTCTCAAGTTTAAATAACCGTAATGAAAATAAATGGATCCATATTGGACCTCAAACCCCACTATTGCTCAAACTTCTTTTTCATACTTGTTGCCATAGTATCCAAAACTGAACCATCCCCAAGACCTATCATTACAATACCTTGATATAAATTTATTATTTCATCAAAATAATAAATAGCAATAACGAATAAGGAACCCGAAAACCATAGAGTTGTGTCGTAGAATAGTTTAAAGAATTTCACCAAGTTCCAAGAATTTATCCAATCAATCAGATTAGACATACCCTTACCCAAATCATATATATATGCTTTTAACTACGTATACTTCTTATACATTTTAGTGAACGCCTTCTTATACATTTAGGCTCCATCGAGCATTAAATAATTCGAATTCCACATGGTTGCAACATCTAGACAGATAATGTTCTTTGAAGAAATGTGAGAAATTTTAACATAGTTTTTAAATGACACATAAGCTAGGAGGGTTCTAACATATCTAACAACATCATTTATCTTCCTAATTGTCTACTGTTCCTATTCTATTTCTTTTATCCCTTATATGACAATAAGATTTAAAATATGCACTAACATCTGATATGCAAGTAATTATGGTCACAAATAGTTGTTATGGGGTCAAGTGATGACTCAATTACCAAATTATGAAATGTTAAGCTATTTTAACTAGCATTTTTAATATTAAGTGTCAATACATATTCAAATTCCCAAATCAAGTAAAACATCATCAATTTTTTTCCCACAATTTATCCTTTGTGATCTTCTATCATTGCAAAGCAAGTATACATTTCCTAATTGCCCAGTTTTTATTAATGAAATGACCAGTTACACACATATAAGTAAGATTCTGAACTGAAGTCCATGTGTCGGCGGTCAAGTTAATTCTTTTCCCTTTTGAAAGAGATTTTAAATACGATTTATTTTCACTATGTATCTTCATCACATACCTAGCCGTAATCCATCTAGAGGGAAATTTAAATAGGGGTTGAAAAGCATAAAAAAAATTCTTAAACCCCATTCCATGTACAATCCTAAAAGTATGCTCATCAACGATTACTAATTCAGCCAATGCTTTCCTATCAGCCTCCATTGAAAATAAGACAGTTGATAAACCACCACCCTCACCATTTAGATCAACGTGTTTAAAATTTAGCTGAGACTGACTAGAAACAGGGATATTAAAAGGATAAAGTGGACACTTTTTAAGTTCCATTGATATTTCGTGTTTGTAGTGCCATGATTAGTTGTAGATTCGTCATACTCAATATCACAATAGTTACATTTTATGTATCTTTTCTATATTTATATATTACACTAAAATGTTTCCAACAATTAGATTTTTTAACTATTTTGATTTTTTTGGGGTGGGACAGTGGTATCATTTTGGGTCTGAAAAATGGGAGGAGGTGAAATACCTTGTGTGGTATTATCAACATCAATCACCATTTGTCGTGCCATAGTTTATAACTGCAAAAAACCAAAAAAACAAGTAAATTATTAGAAATAAATCATATTAGAATACTATAGTATTTTGCAACCCCAAACTACACAAATTATATGTATTACGCCTTTATATTAGCTAAAGTAAAATGGATTTCAATGCAAAATATAGGGACTAACTGCAAATTAGTTTAATTATACGAACTAAAATTGGATATGTTTCTACATAAAACATAACAAAATACATTTGTATTACTTAAGTAACCCTATTTCAAATCTAAAAAGGCCATATATAAAAAATAAGACCATATTATTATCAAAAGAAAAATAGATTACTGTTTTACACAACTATTTAACCTAATTTTGAAACTAAAAGGGACTTAAATGCAAATAATTACTAAGATTTTAACTACCTTAACATTATACTTCTTTGTTTTACACTAACGAAATTCATTTTTAAAACCCAGTTGATCATATTTCCAACTCTTAATTTGTTATAAAGCAAAATATTACTTTTTTTCAACCTACGTAATTATAATTAAGTATCTACATTGTAATAGATTAGTTTCTTTCTTTCATACCCCTAGAAAAGAAAACGTAGGTGCAAACTAGGTTGCGAGACAACAGCTTCTTGGAATTTTGCCTCGTGATTGGGTTTCTAACCCCCCAGATTATCGCGGTTACTGTCTAACTCCCATACCACTAGTGGTATAGGGTGAGATTTATTTTGTTTTGTAATCACTCTTAAATCTATTTATATTACATGCTTTTGACAAAAAAAAAGACTTAACTAAGATTACTATATGTTCATAAAAAATACTACCACAGTTTACTTCAAGTTACCATACAACTGCAATTTTAAAGAAAAAACGATGAAATTTTACAATTTTACACACAAGTCCCTAAATATAATCAACGATATTTAACAAATAAAAAAATTAAACCCAAATCATACTAAATCAAACACAGATTTCAATAGTCGAGGACCTTGTTTTTTCATTTTAATTGATCAGTGAGACTTTAGCTCCATCAAATAAAGATCTACTTAGGTCAAGACATGTACGGTATATCATAGAGCTGAGCAAATATTTAATAAACTGAAAACCAGTCCAATAGGTAGCCAAACCGACCCAATAAGTAAGTTAATATTACATGGCATAATATTACCTATTGATTAACCATTTGATTTTTTAGGACCAACTTCTTTACCAATTTATAACCCAAGACAATGGGTAAGCCCAAACCAAAAACCGACCCCCACTTTAATATATATATATATATATATATATATATATATATATATATATATTGTAATATTCGAGAGGTTTTTTATTTAGCTTCTCAGATATTCTAAGGACTCTCTCTCTCATATCGCCAAAGTATATCTCTATTCTCTTCTAACAAATATAACCCTATATCATCTCAATCAAATGATCACCCCTTCCCTTCCTCTTGTTTCTTTGATAAAGTAACACATATCTATTTCTCTTTGTTGGTTTGGTCTTTAACCATGGTAACACATTAGTGTTGTTCGGTAGGTAGTTCCAATGTCAATCATTAAATGCATGTATCGATCTATGTGTAAAACGTCTAATTCTTGTTGTGATTTAGACTTTTGTGATGAGAACCTAACTAGGTTTGTTTGGTTTTGGTCTAATGGTGGTGCTATATATATGGGGTATTACGGAAGTGAGGATATTCATCATTTTCTACCAAGGTACCAAACTAAACATAACACTTCCTCTACTCTTCTTCTTCCTTATTTTATTTTTTAATTTAATTTTCCTAGTTTTTTCTATATGATCCTTGGCCTATCATAAGGAAGGCCTTAAAAACTCCTAGGGTAAATGCCTCAAAGTGGAATTTCATACTAATTAGACAAAAGTTCACTAGGCTCTTATGGGTTTAAACTCCATATAAATATCCATATCTCACAAAGAGAAAAGTTATGCACTACTGATTGAGCTACCTACTTAAATATTTTAGTTAATTACTTGCTTAGAACGGATTATCCCTATCGGTAATAATTTGATCATCCAAGTGCCATTTGAAAGACCGTTTCTCATTGACTACTAAGCATTAGTTTGCAGGTAGTAGTCCTCAGACAATATTAAGTGGGATATGTAAAGATAAACAAGTAAATAGTCGTCACTTTCCAATCTTTCTGATAGGCCACCGTTCCATCAGTGGCGTCATAAGCCGAAAAAAATAGTTTTACTAGGGTTGTAAATGAGCCGAGCCGAGTTGAATATGAGATGTACATGCTTGTTTGTTTAATTTCTCGAGCCGAGCTTAAATTTAAACGAGACGGCCCGAGTCGAGCTCAAATTTAAACGAGCCGAGCCCGAGCTTCCAATGATTCAAATAAAAAATGTTAGAACTTGTTTGTTTAACTTATAGAACAATATTATTTAGAGTCAAGCACGAGTTTCTCATGAACAATTATGGTAGAAATGGGACTTTCATGAACGGTTAGCATTTGATGGAGTGTGTGGTATGAGAATATGAAACATAACATTAAGAGTGTTTTTTGCCTTTAGCATTAAAAACAAAAGAAATTGGCATTTTTGTCTATATAAGAAAGTTATTGCGGAACTAGCACCTGGGCGGTAACCCGCTTTCCGCCCTTCCTGAAGGGCGGTCGGCTGGGTGCCGCCCTTAGTTAAATTTTTAATTAGGGAAAGGGCAGTCAAAGGGAGACTGCCCTTAGTACAGGGATTTAAAATAAATTACACTAAGTTAAGGGTTGTCTATCTCTGACCGCCCTTAGTTCAAATTTTGGCCACCAGGAGGGCGGTATGCTCAATACCGCCCTTAGTTCAAATTTAAAAAAAAAAAGAAGGGCTTTTACCGAGAGACTGCCCTTGGTGAATATAACTATCCCCCCCCCCAATTCATAAACCCTAATCCGATAATTCCACCCCCATTTCTCTCTTCTACACCAAATTCATCCTAAAATCTACAACTATTTCAACAAATCCTTGGATATCTCACCTTGGAGGTAATTACTCTATCGATTTTGTATTATATCTAATATATTTAAGTAAGAAAATTATGGTTTTTTTTAATAATAGTTTTAGGAGTTTGTGGTTTAAACTAGGTTTTATTTATTGTGTTTGATTTAGTGTTGATTAGTTTAAACTAGGTTTTTTTTATTGTGTTTGATTTAGTATTGATTTGGATGTGTGTTTTTAGTTTTTAGGTAAAAATGAATGTTATGTGGTTATGTTTTTATCGTGAAGATATTGTTCAAAGTGGTAATGGTGTTGTTGAATATAACGGGGGAGATTGTAAAGCTTTTATGGCCAGAGGAGATATTGGGCTAATTAGGTTAAAACAAGCAGTGTGTTCAAATTGCAATTGGAACGAAAATGAAGTTAATTTCGATTTGAAATGGCGTTGTCTGGTTTCAGCAAACCCTACACGGTATCATGCGATAGATTTTGGGGAGGACACAATCAATGCGATGATTGGTGGGGCGAGGAACGGCCAATACCAAGCTATCAAAATTTATGTCGTGGTTAAAGAAATTTGGAAAACGCAAGCGTCCAATTCACGTGAGAAAGGGGAAAAAATTTACGAGCGTGGTAATACATCCACGCCTCTTGAGCCGATTCGCGAGAAAATTCGTGATTTTGATAGTGAACATGGAAGTGAACGTGAAACCGAATCGGAGGCATCCGATGAAGAGGGTTATCATATATATTGTGATGAGGGTGAAGTTAGTGGTGAAGCCGGCAATGGCGATGATGATTGCTCTAATCCAACTAATTACAATTTCGGTCCTCTTGATATGAGCGAAAGAGTCGAGTGTCATGATTGGGAAAATAGTCAACCATCTTCCATGGTGAAAGGAGTTAAACTCATGTTGGGTGAGCGGTACGCTTCTAGGCGTGCTCTTTTGTTGGACGTGAGTAGGTGGCACCTTAAAAATCACAAGGAATGTAAAACGGAAAGGACAACTAATAAATAAATTACACTCATTTGTGTACACGCTAAAGACGGGTGTAAATTTTATATTCGTGGAACTTTTAATATTAGTAATAATGTGTGGAAAATTACTAGGTTAGAAGAACATAAGTGTCAACACGGAATACTCGTAAAAAATCACCGTCAATTGACTTCGGATTTTGTAAGGGATGAAATAGTCGCGAAGGTGAATACTGATATAGCTATGAAGATTGGATTTATACAAACTGAAATTCATAAGGACTATGGTCATTTCATTTCATATGGTAAGGCATGGCGTGGTAAACAAAAAGAAATTCGGAACGCATGAACGTGCGTTCACAGATTCGCCTAAACTTTTGAACGCTTTACGAATCACTAACATAGGAACAATATACGAGTTTGAGTATAAACGCGTGATCGGTTTCCAAGCTACATTTTATATGGTTTTTTGGGCATATGGACCTAATATCGAAGGTTTCAAGCATATGATGCCCGTGGTTAGCATTGATGCCACCTATTTCCGTTAGCTTATGCTTTAGCAGATGAAGAGACGACAGATTCATAGACTTTTTTTTTACTTATTTAAAATAATATCTTACGAAGGATCAAAAAATATGTTTATTGTCAGATCGACATAAAGGTATATTGCGAAGCGTACGCAATGTATTTCCGGAACCCGAAGGAGTTCACCGATATTGTGTGCGTCACATAGCAAGCAATTTGAATCACAAATTCAAAACCGTGTGGCGAAAAAGGCTTTCATGGATCTTGCGTACATGTCAGATATTCATGAATTCGATAAGTATTACTGAGAATTTTGCGAGTTAAACGACGGAAAATACAAGATTTGGGTTGAAGATATCCCTAAAGAAAGATGGTCTCTTGCGCATGACCGGGGGGGGGGGGTACCGTTATGGTAATATGACAACAAACTTATCATAGATTTTTAACAATGTTTTGAAGGGAGTTAGGGGGTTGCCTGTTACGGCCATTGTATTGTTAACATTTGAGAAAAGTGCTGGTTATTTTGTGAAAAGGAGGCAACTAGGGAAAGATGCATTGGTAGACGGATTGGTGTTCCCACCGAAGGTCACCGTTGAGTTACATACAAGTGAGGAATATGCACTTGGTTATCGTGCTCAACTATATGACACATATGATGATATTTGGGTAGTTAAGGCGTTGGATGGTAGGAGATCAAATAGCGATAGAAAAAATTTCATCGTACAAGTAAACGACCAACTGTGTGGGTGTGGAAGGTGGTCAATGTTGCACCGTCCATGTGGCCATTTTACGTGTATTACTCAAACGTACGATAAAAATAAAGGATACTACGCGTATGTTTCCGAGTATTTTAACACTTTCGAAGTACATGGATTCGTATGCTGGAAAGTTCTGTCCCTTTATGGATGTTCTCAACTACCCAAATATCGAAGGTTATGAAGTTGTGGCATGTAAGACTAGATTAATTACGAGAAGTGGCCGAAGGAGATCTTCTCGAATTCACAACGAAATGGATGCTAGAGAAGATCGAGTTACCAACCGGTGTGGTACTTGCAAATATTATGGGCACAACAAAAAGACTTGTGGTAGGCCTTGGAAAAATAAAAAGTAGTTCACTCATGTTTTATTTATTATTTTGATGTAATATCATCGAATTAAAACGACTTCGTGTATAATCGAACGTACCAAGTTTTTTTCGATTTGATTTGAGTTTGTTTCTTTTAATATGTTTTAGGGGTTTAAGGGGTTTAGGGGTTTAAGGGGTTAAGGGGTTTATAGGATTAGGTTTTTAGGGGTTTCCTTCCATTCGTTTAAAAAAAATTCAAGAGAAGGGCGGTGATCTTCATGCCGCCCTTCAAGTCAGAAAAAGTCAAATAACTCTCGCTTAGTGCGGGCGGTGGGGCAAAGACCGCCCTTCAAGGAAGGGTGGTGGTCTCCATACCGCCCTTCAAGTCAGAATTTTTTTTTCCTGTTTTTCGGGTTAGAAAATACCCAACACATCAAATATCCAAAACATCAACACATTAAACAAATTTCCAACTCATCAAAATACTAAACAAATATCCAACTAAATCAACACGTTAATCATAAATCCAAGTAAATTACTTACAACTAGAGAACGATTAAAACTAACGAACGATTAGTACTAATAACACGATTACAACTAAATTGATTAATTTCTATTTCCTCGTCTCCTCCTTGATGGTCTCCTCGTCTCCTTAGGTTCAAGTTACTCTTCAGTGATATTCAAACCGGGTATGCGATTGATCAAGTCTTGTTCCTTGGAATATACAAGCATTTGTCTCATATGCTCTTTTATATCATTCATAGTAGCACCCGGCTCACACACACGGTATGCCCCGTTAATAGAAACTTGTATCTAGCATTACACAAACAAATGAATATATGCAATAAAACAAAATAATATAAAAAAGGTTTAGATACTTACGAGTTTGTTAAGTTGAGATCCCCGTGGATGGTACTCTTGTCCTCCCTTATCGGGCAAATTTCGTGCAATAGGAGGGCCGATAAGTAATCGATAATTCTTACGATACCATATTTTGTACTCCGGAGTACACCCGTACCCTTGTGTTAAACCTTGTAGCTAGTAGTCTGTCGCGTTAGTCCATCTTCGGATTTCGCTCTCGTACTTTAGTCTCTAATTCTCTCCCGATATCCCTACTCGACCAACTGTGGTATGATATCGATCTTGATCTTGATCGATGGGTTCGGGAATATCTTAAATGAACCCGAATTGCCTCAACACGTGATAGGGACGGTACTACTCAACGTTATTGAAGTGGATAAGTGGAACGACACATAAATACTCCTCGCGCCATTGCAAACAGGTTTCGGAAACAAAATTAATTCTAGAATTCTCGTACGGCATCCAATTAACCTAATCTAGAAATATAAAATAATCAACACATGCTTAGATTTCTAATTAATCCAAAAAAAACCAACCTGATTTGGTTCTTGCAAGTCTAAGTCGTCGCGATATATTCTCAAAGTCCGACCGCAACTATTCACTCACGTCTTCGATCCATTCCAACTAATAATTAATAAACACGTAACCATTAAAACACATTATTTGATGCATGTAACAAAAAACAATTAACTTACTATCAAGAAGCGGGACCGTATCCTTGTAGTACGTGGTTCACTAAAACTCGGGGTCTAGTATGTAAATAATCCCAACACCATAACTATTTATTGAACGAAAAGTCAATTAGTAAAATAAAATATTATGGGAATTGAAATTCAAATAAATACCTGTAAGCGTAGCCCAAATCCTTTCAAGGTTGACATTTTTCCCTCACAAACTTGACAAAGACCACTATATAAGTATGATAGCGTGGCCGACCCCCAACTATATCGACTAATCACCGTCAAATCACGCAACAGTGGGAGATATATTTGTGGCACGGTGTTTTGTTTCCCAGTTGGGAAAAGAAAAGTACTAATTACATACAAAATGTAGGTCGTTGCGAAGTGACATAATTCTTCGGGTGTAGCTTCATCTCGGGGTTTTCTATCACCAAATGTGGTCTTTAACCACGAAACCCCTATCACTTTACGCCCATGGCTATCGGTTACCGGAACCACACCAAATAAATGATGACACATTTCTTCAAAGTCAAAGTGAGCCGAAATAGGATCGGTCACCGCACATCCTCTAATAGGTAGCCCCAAGATCATCGATACGTCTCGTAACGTGACGGTCATATCACAGATGGGCATATGAAAGGTGGGAGTCTCCCATCTCCACCTTTCGACCATCGCGGATAGTAGAGCGTGATCCAATACTATCCGATCAATCTTCCTAATCTCGCCGAACCCGGCTTGTTCGATAGGCGGCACCACCCGTGGGTCCAATTTCCACGGAGTAGTGGTTAATGATTTTATCATGTCACCGGCTTCTCGCCCCTATAACCAAAAAAATAAGCATTAACAAAAAAAAATTAAATTATATAAATACACTAAAAAACTTACATTATTCCAAACCCTTTCACTTATGTGATCGTTTTTGGTCTGTCTCCACAAAAGCGTGTTCGAATTGCTACTCGAAGCCATTATACCTATCAAGAAATAAGAATCAAATAGTTATATTCAATGTAGAAGTTTAAATGAAATTGCATAAAACTTAAAGGACCAATAGTGCAGTTATCAAAATTATAAAGGACCAATTTTGCAATTACCTAAAAAGAACAATTAACTCAAAATTTTATTTATATTCAATGTAGGGGCTTAATTGCAATTATATAAAACTTAAAGACCCAATTATGTAATTATTAAAATTAAAAAGGACCATTTGTGCAATTACCTAAAATTATCAATTAACTTAAAATTCTAGTTATAATCAATGTAGGGCTTCAATGGAATTACATAAAATAACAAGGACCAAAAGTGAAAATTTCAAAATTAAAAAGGACCAATTGTGCAATTACCTAAAAGTATCAATTAACTCAACATTCTACTTGAACGACGGCAAGGGCGGAGGAGGAGGAGAGGGGAGGAGCGGTTATGGAGTTTTTTTAATTTTTCAGAAAAATGGGTTTATGATTTGGGAGAGAATGTATATTCTGTTAAGGGCGGTCTTCCGTCCCTTCTTTTTAAAAAAAAAATTGAACTAAGGGCGGTATGGAGCGTACCGCCCTCCTGGCGCTAAAAATTTGAACTAAGGTTAGGGTTCATAACTCAATCAATAACACCATAGGAAAACCAAAACTCCTAGCTGAAATCATCTAGAACAAACAAATAAGCTTTAACTTCCTTAGGAAAACAATCAACAAGTCCTGGGGTTTGAAAGTAGAAGTTACTACCGAAAAGATGGGTTTCAATTCTTGCTTAATAAACTGCACATTGGATGAAGATTATAAAATGATTCTTACTAAAATGCCATGGAACTTGGCCAGAAAACATATTCATATTCAAGAATAGAAAGATAATTAAGGTCATGTTATAGACAAACAAAATACTATAGTTCTCTAGATTCAAATTCATGCCTACCCAAAAATTATATCTTCATAGAAAATGTTGAAATCATGACGGGGAGATTTGGAAGGGTGATTGATATACAATTACTACCGGCTAAATTATTCAAGGAGATCAGATATTGTAGAGTTGGGTTGGAATGGGACATTAATAGACCTCTGGCGGAGTCTTACTGGTATGCTGAAATACGAAAGATTGGGAGAATTTGGTTTAACTTGTGAGGCAATTCGACCACACAAAGGATGAATGCAATAACAAAATTCGACTGAAAAAAAGTCTAGGAAAATGGATACACGGGACTGAACGAGACGTTTTGGCTATCGAAAAAGCTCTGATTGTAGAAACTTCGATGAACTTTGTCTTCAGTGAATTGGAATCAAAATTGAGCAACAACTCCCACTAAGTGAGTCACAAAACGAGTGAATTGGTAAGCCAAAAAAGGACTGGAGGACCAAACTCGGTACTATTCTCAAGGACAAAGCGAGACAAGAAAATAAAAATTGAAAACACAAAATGGTGTACGAGGGGAGAGGAAGGTACAAGAATGAAGGTGGGGATCTGATATTTTTGAAATTATTTAAACCTGAAAACAATATGTTTGGTGAAAATATGGACAAAAATAAGGATGATGAGCTGGAGCCCAAATCTCCTCTTAATATTGGGCTAGAAAAAAAGGAATAGATTTTAGTGAGCCACTTACACTCTCATTTGGGTCCATTAAAAAAGATAAGGTTTACCTTAATCACTCTACTAACCAAGCCCCAAACACAACAACTTCACTTAACCAAAATAAATTTATTTGGATGAAGAAATTCCCAAATCAAACCCCAATCCAAAAAATAAATAATCCAGCTACACAAAACAATTACAAAACCATGGTGGAAGACTATACTGAAGATGAAAGGATGGAAGAGGTACCAAACTGTTATGGTAATAAAAATTTAAGAGGGAAAACAAAATAAATTTAAGGAGGTTAAGAAAGGACTTGAATTATTCTCTAGAATGTCAGGTCTGAGTATTAATTATGGTAAAAGTGAGATATATTATGGAGGTGCTGATAATAACTTAAAGAGAAGAATATCTGACATTCTTGAGATAAAAATTGGTAGTTTACCAGTTAGATATTTAGGTGTGCCTTTGAATTCAAAGAAGTTGAGTGTAGAAGATGGTAATAAGCTGATAAGTAATATTTATAGCAGCATTAGTAATTGGTCTTCTAAACTACTATCATACTCTGGTAGAGTTGAACTGATAAAATGTGTGCAATTAGTAAAATACTATTTTGGTGCCGAGTTTTTCTTCTACCAAAACAAGTGATTTATAAACTTAATCAATTAATGAATAGCTTTCTTTGGAAAGGCAATATGGATGGAGCTAGAGGAGCTAAAATATCTTGGGAAAAAGTGTGCACTAATAAAAGATATGGAGGCCTGAGTATACCGAGAATTGAAAACATAAATCTAGTATGCTTACTCTTCACATTTTGGAGGATGTATGCTCAAAAAGAGAACTTATGGAGCAAGTGGGTGGCTTGTAATATTATTAAAAACAAGTGCATATGGACTCTTGAAGAGAAACAGGCACACACTTGGACATGGAAGAAAATCTTAAAGGTTAGAAAATTTGCTTACTCTTTTATTCAACACAGAGTTAACAATGGAAAAGAGACATTTATTATGTGGGATAAATGGATAGATGGTCAAAGTGTTCAAGATAAACTAGGAATTGAACTAAGTAAGATTGATATAAATAACAATAAAACAGTTTATAGTTGTTATGGTGGAAATAGATGGAGATTGCCTCCAAAGATTGGTAAAATCCTCTCTATTCTGAATGATATCAAGCTAAATGATAAAGAAGATGTAAAAGTGTGGAATGAGAGTGTTAAAATGAAGTTTTCTTTTAGGAAAACATTAGCCAGATTGAGTGATGAAGATGTATCAGATCAAGTATATTGGTTTGAACTGGTTTGGGCTAAAAGAAATGTGCCTAGATGTTCATTTATCTCCTGGTTAGCTGTGAATGACAGATTAAGTACTAAAGTGAAAATGCTGCAGTGGGGATGCTCTATTAATCCTCTGTGTATGTTTTGTAAAGCTGCAGATGAATCAAATGATCACTTGTTCTTTGAGTGTTCATTTAGCAAGAGAGTATTACTTAAGTTGCTGCAAAGATGCAAAATTACAAGTAAACCGAAGAATTTTGAGCAGTTATGCGAGAAGATTAGTGCAATAAGATGTGTAGATTATGCTAACTTAGTTAGCTTAGTAGTTACATCTTATGTGTACTATGTATGGTGGTTGAGAAATGAGTTAGAGCATGGAAGGAATGGTTTGAATGGGGAGCAATTATTCAAGATGATTCAAAAGATTATTGGGATCAAATGTCAACAATGGAAAGTTAGTAGCAGAGAAGTTAAAGAAATAATTTCAAAGCTAGATGAATAGGTTTTTAACTCTTATCTTGTAAATCCGTTCTATTTAGTAGGTAATGAGCCACTTGTATGGGCTTTAGAGTTAAGTTGTAAGGTTTACTTTTATAAAGTGTAATAGGAGTAGTGTAATGGGCTTGAGAGTAGTAAGGGTCCAGTTTGGGCCTTTATGAATAAGCCCAAAGTGTAAAAGACAATGGTTTGTTGGTTTTAATGAAAAAATTGATTTGATGATCAAAAAAAAAAAACAAAAAAAAAAGAATTTCCCACAACGCGTCCTTGGAGAAAAATCAAGAAATGAAAATATGTGGCGAGCTAGGTGGACTCCGGCTATTGGTGCTGCACAGTTGAAATGCCTTTGGAAATGGAATTGGAGAGTGGTAAAGTGAAAGATGAGGATGAGATATGTGAGGTTGAGCGAGATAGGTGGAATTTAAGATAGGTTTTGTGAGAGACTGTGATAAATAATGAAAAGTGTAGGTCTAGAAATAAAGTAACGAGCCATCGTATGGGCTGAAGAATAAAAGGCTGGACGATACTCATGGTCTGACCCAGACCAAAACATTGATTTTAGGATTGGGTCTGTTTTATGGGTCATTGGGTTCGTTTGGGAATCCCTACATTTATTACATAATGAGAAAATGTTGCATAAAAAATACTAGACCAAATAAGTTTAAAATATATCTAAACTATATGTATAATCTTAAATTGAGCACCTTGAAATTTTATTGAATGTAAATTTGATGGTCTATCAATTTATAATTCCTGGGTTAGTTACTCAGAATATCCTTGATCCTCATTCCCTTTCTCCTAAGAGTCCAACTCTTTTTTATGCATTAAAAGGTTCATTTTATATTTGTCTAATCATCCAAATATGTTTTTGTTTAATAATTTTATACCATAATATATTTGTTCTTGCAACTATAAGATTAATTTAGTCACAAACAAATTGATGTGAAGACTATCAGATTTTAAAGAAAGTCACTTTGTCGTGAAGGTAATTATGTAGTATTGGCATATAATATCATTCTTGTCTGACCTAAATAATATTATTGGAATCTCAAAACAAACAATCGCAAACATATACACATACATATGATACTGTGAGTATGACACCAAAAAAATGACTACGTTTACAGAAAATAAACAAACTTTTATGCCATTAAATCAAATATATTTACATATTGTGAAATTTATCCATATATAATTCCACACATACATATATAAATAAAGAGTGGCCATAATTTAGTTTTAGCTAAAAAAACATAACCGACGTTTAAACTTATATAAAAAGACTATAAAAATTACTGAAGATACCCCTACTATATACGGCTAACCTTTTAATAGAAAAACATGTTAATAGAAAAAGAAACCCAAAACAAAAACTAAACGTATCAAACACCCTCTCTCCCCCACCCTCTGGCCTCCAACAACACCTATTCACGGCGTCACTCCAACACCATTTAATTACCGTTGCCATTCATGGAGCCACAGAGCACTACCATTGTCGCATTTTATCCATCACCATCACAACCGCATCATATTCTCTTTATCTCATACGATGTTAAATAAAAGTAGGTTTTATTCCAAAATTTTCTCCTTGTGTAAATTCTTCAAATGTTCCATATGTAGAGGTAGGTGAATCACCACCGCCTTTTATATTCACCAACACTATTTCTCTATGTTTCCACAACTCACAGTTGAAACCCTCCCTCCCTCCCTATATAACCACCACCAATACCATCTACCTCCGAATAACCCCCTAAAACCACCACAAGCCGCGACATCTATATTCCATCAAATACTAAAAAAAAATCTTTTTTCGGTTACTCAGATGATAAAATGGGTATTGCACAATAAGTGTTCGATAAAATCACAAAGCCATTTTTCAATTCTATTTCCCTTTTTTCCGGTAATTCTATCCTCTGGACTCCATTGCCCTTTCATAGAATTTCTCTTCTATTAGCAAAACCGAGTCTAGGATTTATCTTGACCCTTTTTTTGTAGATGATAAGCAATAGATACACGATGTCTCACCCCATACTTCTCTAATACCGCCTTCAAGTATTTGTTCACAAAGTGCGTACCTCGATCACTAATAATAACTCTAGGCGTACCATGTCTCTTGAGAATGTTTGATTTCAAGAACTTTATCACCACTGATGAATCATTCGTAGGTAGAGCTACATCCTCTACCCATTTGACACATAATCAACACAAGTAGGATGTATATATTTCCATTGGATGGTACATAGGGACTGATGAAATCAGTACTCTACACATCAAATATCTCAACTTCAAGAACATTATTACATGGAATCTCATCTCTCTTCGATATATTACCGGTATATTGGCATATGTGGCCTTCTTTGACATATGCATGTCAATCTTTATGTAAAGTAGGACAATAAAAACAAGATTTAAGTACCTTTGCAGCTGTACGATCACCTTTGAAATGTCCTCTGTAGGAGGAATGATGAAAACTTGCAACTACTACACCGACTTCACCTTCACGTATGCATCTTCTCACCATCAGATCACTACATGTTTTGTAGAGGAAAGAATCCTCCCAAAAAAACTGCTTAGCACAGTGGACTAATCTCTTCCTCTCTTGTGGGTTAGCTCCTTCGGGAAAGGATCCACTCCCAATAAGATTTTCTATATATGCATAACAAGGAATACCAGTTGTGTGTATCGAAATAAACTCTCATCGGGAAACTTCTCCTTGACCAACTCTGGTCCACTATTAACCTTAGAACCTTCCAGACACGACAAATGATCTGCTACTTGATTCTCACTTCCCTTTCGATCTAGAATCTATAAGTTAAACTATTGCAACAATAATACTCATCTAATCAAACGCGGATTCGTGTCTTTCTTCTACATAAGGTATTTGATCGCATATACAACAATTTTCGCCCCAAAAAGATAGGATCGAAATTTTTCAAAAGCGTTCACAGTGGCTAATAGTTCTTTCTCAGTCACGGTATAATTAATTTGAGCACTTGAGAAGGTATTACTCGCATAGTAAATGGAATGAAATACCTTATCTTTTCTCTGACCTAACACATCACCCATATCAAGATCATTAGCATCACACATAACTTTAGATGAAATACTCCAAGCAGGAGGAAGTACGATCGAAACGGACACAAGTTTCTCCTTGATCTCCAAGAATGCCGCCATGAAAGCTTCATTAAAAAGTAATTTGGTGTCCTTCTCAAGTAAGTTACACAACGGCTTGACTATCTTAGAGAAATCTTTGATGAACCGAGAAGCTTCTCACCCCTTTAACTTAAAAAGAAGGTGGAAGAGTCTTGATCACTTCAATATTTGCGCGATCAACCTATAAACTTGAGCTTGAAACCTTATACCCCAACACTATTCCCTCACAAAACATGAAGTGACACTTCTCAAAATTTAAAACCAAGGCAGTTTCCTTGCATCTAATTATTACCTTTTCTAGATTCTACAAACAATCATCAAAAGGTTATCACCAAAAACAGAAAAGTCATATGTTACCTCAAGGAATCGATCGATCATGTCCTAGAAAACTTCCATAATGCATCTCTGGAAAGTAGCAGGTTCATTACACAATCCAAATGGAATCCTTCCATAGGTAAAGGTATCAAAGGGACATGTAAAGGTCGTTTTATGTTGATCTGAAGGGTCTACGCATATCTAATTGTAACCTGAGTACCCATCAAGAAAAACATAGTACTCTTTTCTGGCTAGCTTGTCCATCATCTGATCTATGAACGGAAGAAGCAAATGGTCCTTTCTGGTGGCCTTGTTCAACTTACAGTAATCCAAACATACTCTCCAACCAACTACGGTTCTCGAGGGTATGACTTCATTCTAATCATTCAGGATAGTAGTGATAGAACCCTTCTTTGGCACGCTTCGAACTGGAATCACCCAGTTGCTACTAGATATGGGAAAGATGATTCCCGCATCTAGTTATTTGATTACTTCCTTCTTAACCACCTCATTGTTACTAGAATCAACCTCTTTTTTCCTTCAACTGAGCGTGTATTTTATCTTCCAAAATAATTTTGTATTGGCAAATGGTAGGACTGATACCTTTGATATCATAGTCCATCCAATTGCCTCTATATTAGCTCGTAGTACACACAATAATTTATTAAAACCCTAAACACTATCCCTAAAGATGGTAAAATTATTTTTATGAAAGTATAAAATTGGTAAACCATAAACCCTAGTTTCGAAACCTTATATACATAAACCCTAACCTTAATACAACCAAACCCTAAAAACCTAAATCCTAAAACCTTAACCTAAACATATTAACCTAATCATAAAAATCATAAACCCTAAAAAACGCTATAAGCCAAATAGTAAACGAAGAAAATGAATAATATGATAATTTTTGTTACTTTGTGTGTTTCAGGAACACACAAAATTGGTACATGCAAATTTGAGTTTTGTTTGTTACATGAACATACAAAACTGAGTTTTGTGTATTCATTAACATTCAAAATCACAAAGAAGGAGATAAAGGAATAGCGTGATGTGGCCTATCATTTTTTGTGTTACAGTATTAAACATAACTAAATTGTGTGTATACTTGTAACACACAAAATCACATATTAAAGAAAATGACTAATATGGCGTGTCATTTGGTGTGTTACATACAATACAAAAGAAATACATATAATCCAATATCTACACATTATCTTTTATTTTTTGCATATTACATCATTACACAAAACAATCTCTTTGTGTATTCATGCGATACACAAAATCACAGACATGAGGTGGCTTGACTGGAAGAGAAAAAGTGAATTTGTGTGTTATCGTAATACAGAAATGACTGTTTTATGTATTATAATAAACAAAATAAAAAAAATGGTTGGACAAAAAGTTAATACATCAAGATAGTTACAAACAAGTAAA
The DNA here is from genome assembly GCA_029959085.1 of Nemophila menziesii. NCBI lineage: Eukaryota > Viridiplantae > Streptophyta > Magnoliopsida > Boraginales > Hydrophyllaceae > Nemophila > Nemophila menziesii. The sequence continues at coordinate 33,965,856 of JARWIR010000011.1, read as the reverse complement.
GATAAAGTATATGCAATCAATAAAGAGGAAAAAATGATTTTGTCAATGAAGGGAATGCTTTAGATTGATCATTAAGTAAGGTCCCCTTAACCAAGTCCCCTGGTAATTGTTATGTCGCCACCTAAGTATACCAGGAAGGTGGTTAGGAGAAATATAGAATCCTGGATTCTTATCTATGAATTTTTATCACCCTTATTAACTAGTAGAAGAAATATAAGTATTAGTGCATACTAAAAAAACTTGAGCTATACACTCTGATCAAGATAACTACTTGTTGTCATGAAAGTTTAAATTTAAACCAAACTTGAGAAGAATCTTGACCAAGACTATATCTAGGTGAATGTTAATGACATATAGAACATCATGCAGTACAAGGTATTGAAGACTAATAAGTTCATCTTGTATATACCAACACATTTAACTTGAAATTAGTTATTGTAACCCATATACATTCATCTGGTTTCTCCCAGAGTTTGATTGTATTCGACATAGACCCTTTGGTCCTTAGCTACAAGTCAATTTTTCTGATAGTTCACAAAGGATAAAAATCATAAACTATGTCCTTATATTATGGGAAAATTACAATAAAGGGAATCCTTATGCTATGCAAAAATTGCTCATAGATCTTATATTTTAATAAATTTAAAAGATATATATTAAATGAAATTTAATTGTTTACCTATCCAACTAGTTCTATCATCCAAGTCCTAATTTGTCAAAACACTCCTGGATGCTATTCACGTATTGAAGTAGTTGTTGCCTTGTATCTTGCGCTTTTTAGCATGTCTGCTCGGGTATTGAGATGTTGAGGTATGCGTTTGAAAATTACTTATCTTGCCTTTTCAACCACGAGTTTGATTTTCTTCAATATCGGCTTGATCCTCCAACTAATCGCCGACACTTTATTAATATGCTGAATTAGTTCTAAGTTATCGGAAAAGATGGTCTTCTTTCCGTATTTGAAGTCCTTGCATATCCCCAGTATATCAATGATCACTTGTGCCTCACCTTCAACAATTGTTTCGCACATATTTTTCTTCGAATGTTCGATTCTTACTCCATTGGACTTATGAATTTCAACTATGGCGATCCCTGTGGGATTTTATGGGTAATCAACAGACGCATCACAAGTAAATGCAGTGTCCACTTAAAAATACATACAAGTCATAAGAGGTCTCGGTATTATATTATTGCTCGATGAATTATGAATGGAAGAATTCTAGTTTGTACCAAATAACTCTTTTTGATATTAATGTTTTATACTCTAATGAAATCATTTGTGTTAACCTCTTGATGGTCATGTCTACTTTTCAGCTTTACCTTCTAGATATTCTAAATCATTACTAACATGTAGGCCGTTATAACTCTTTGTTGCCATCCTCCGCCCACATAAATTAGGATAATATTTTGAGTCCATTGTTCCAACGAATATGATAAATCTTTTTGAATCCTGATTTGTGCAACTAGTCCAGCCCAAATTTGTCGACATATTCCACAAGTAAAAAGTAAATGCTCAACTGTTTCGTCTTCTAAATGAGACTATTCATATTTAGCGATACATCACATTTTCTTATTTTCCGATTTTTGCCACTCAGTATTGTGTTATTACTTGCTTTCCAAATGAATATTCTAAATTCCGTAGGTATATAAACATATATATCCATACAAATAAATAAAATAAGATAAATCTTTTTAGAGTTAGGTGAACAAGCAAAAATTCATATAAATTTATAGAGATATAGGTAATCGTATACTTATTTTTTAAAGAGTAAAACAACTTATCTCCCCTATATATGATGTATATTGACTTTCCGGTCAATACGTGTACACGCAAGAAAAATTATATGAAATATCCGCTTCATGGCGGGATTGTATGGACTAGACTAACTCCGAATGTGTACAGTAATGTGTACTATGTTGTAATACATATTCATGTAGGTTTTGGGAAAGCACAAGGCAGGGATGGACGCGTTGTGGACTTCAAGTTTCTTTTGTGGAATAGAGGTAACAAAGAGAGGTTAACTGGCTTCGAACCCTCCCATTTTTATTGCTAGTTACAAAATTTACTTATGATATTTATGTAGTTATATGATTTAGAGTGTAATTAAAATACAGGGCATGTGTTATGTGCTTGCATTAACAAGTTTCTTGGACTTGAACCCATGTGTCTAGAACTGAAGCTGTCAATGAGGTGTTACACATGAAGAGGGTTCTCAGGTGGGGAGAAGATATGCAGAAGTGGAAGTCTAATCATCATTTGACAATTATTATACATTATGATAGATAACCATGTATGTACGAATAAATTATCCCATATAATAGAAATTGTTTAAATCCATCATTACTAAAATAAAGGAAGAATCGAAAAATAATAAAGCACACTAACACCTTTTTTTGTTTCTCAAGTACTTTCTATGTTACCATTTTCTTTCTTTTCTTGATTTGTATTTTTTTGAATCCAGCTTTTCCATTGTCATTTAAACTTTTTAGTTCTTTTTATTTTATTTAGAGAATTCATCATAGGCTAAAACATCTTATTGTAATATTTGTTTAGGATTAGGGATCTTCATTTCAAAGAAAAATATATTTCTTACTTTCCAAACGTGCCAGATTATAAAAGGGGCAGGAGAACTTATACTTCTACCTACTATATCTATACACCCTTCCAAGGTTTTAAGATTAAAAAAACAGTTCTCAAACCATGAACTACAACAAGAAGTAGTAAGTAGTTGCAAAGGTGAAATAAACGATAGGGCTCTAGCCCATGAACATTTAAATATTAAATGTTCTATTGATTCAACATCTGTGCCACATATCGATGCAAGATGAAGGGTCGTGACGGTTCATGAATATAGTCTAGGTCAGAAATACTGAAGGGTTGGACCAACCTACCGACAATCTGAGCGGCTAGCCGGCCAACAACCGTGTCGTCATTCGCAACAATCCGTGCCATGGTCTGGGAATTACGAGAGTAAGCCCGGTATACCAGGGATCGGACCAACATATGCCGATGCGGTGGCGGTTTAATGCTAAAATAAAGGGACCTCCGGGTCTCTAACCGTGGAAAACGTAATCCAATCCTTCAACTTCACCAAGACGAAAATTTCCGCCCCAAACTCTATAAAAACATCTTGAAACTTGTTCAAACCATACAAAAAACGCAAAAACACAAAAAAATCATTCCTCTATCTTTCATAAACACATAATGTTCATCAAATCCATTCCATAACACCAAAAAAAACTAAAGATCATCAAGCTTTCAAGATTTCTTCCACCATAAGTAAATCTACTTCATTCCCGTATTATTCACAATCCACCATCCAAAGAAAAATCTTAAGCCACACCAATTATTCAAAACTATAATTCTTACTTGGTGCATCTTGAGTTGTGGGTTATCAAAGATGACAAAGAAAACAGATGTTATGTATTGCAAGAGGAAGTGTTATATCTTAGGGAAGAAAAAGAATTTTCATGGAGAAATAAAGGAGAAATCCATCAACATTGATGAGCCAATTGCAAAGATACCAAAGCTCGAGGTAACTACACAAGAACCACTACGAGAATATAACATGAAATTAAGGGTGCCAACCAAATGAATAGAACAGGATCCAATAGCCAATGATCGAGGTTCATTTTCAAATATTCAAGTCAAATCAGAAGAGGATGTATCGACACCTCCAGTGTGGGAATATGTTAATGACAAGAATCACAAAGTTAGGAGACAAAAATTACTGCTAATTCATGAAACTATTAAGGATGAACTTCAATATTGAAAAGATCATGGCTATGTTGGAAATAGAAGATGATTCTCCTTCCGATTATAAATGGAAAAACATGGTTTTTTCCGTGTACCGCCTTCTAATACTTATCCTCAATTTCTTATGTGTTAGTTTAGTATAGATTTTATTTTCTTTATTGAGTCTTTTTCGAGTTGTGGGGACACGCTCAATTTTGAGTTAGGGGTGGGGATTTGTTGTTCTCATCAATAATCAAGTGCAAATATTAAGAGCTAGAACAAATAAAACGCAAAAAAGTAAAAACAAATAGATTTTTATTTGGTTTTCAATTAACTAAATTAAACTACTAAAGTAAAGATAGAAAATTTAGCTTGAGTAAATAGCATGTAATCCCCACTAGTTTTGTCGTAATAAACATGTAAGGGTGAATTATGTAGTATTTCAATAATCGGTTCTAATTGCGCTAGGTAGTTTTAAATAAGATTTACCTGTGTCAATAAGGAGTCCTAAGCAAACTGTTCCTGCAATTGGTAAAATAGCAATACACTAAACCATGGTGATTATCTAGTTAGGTTTATTTGTCAGATCTAAACCGTACACTATACGTTATGTGCTAAACATGTAATTAAACACCGTTGTCAATGGTGACCTAACTACTAGATGGTAATTCTATTTGGTCGCGATCCACAAGAACACATAATATAAATCCAAACACATCAACAGAGAATAAAAACGATAATTCAATTTAAAACATAGAATTCGTAGCCCAAAAACATGGAATCAGCCCCGTTTTTGTTTTGGTCCTAGCATCTTCAATACTCATCCGTTTGACGCGTATGAGTAGTCGAAATTCATCGTCTCGGAAAAATCTTCAACTTTTCTCTTGATCGTTTCTCCAGATTCCTCACCGATTTTAAGATATAAGCTGAATTGTGGTCGTAGGTGCAGAAATTCAAATGTAAGGCAGCTTTTCCTTTTCCATATTTTTAGCTTTTACTTTTTTATCTTCAATTTCCATGTTTATCTCTTTCCTTTAGCTCTTTTAACCAAATTGGACTCTAATTACTTACCATATAACTTTAAAGATTCACACTGAATAAATAATTAAACCCAATATGCTCTAAAAATAATAATTAATCAATTCAAGACCCAAAATAGGAAAGTGTACTGAATCATAAGGAAATTGACCTATAAACTAATAAATACGCCTAAAATGATGTCTCGGAAATAGATTTTATCATCACAAATGAGGAGACATCATCAATCCCAGTATCATGATCCAATTAAATATTACACGAAAAACTTATATATTACAAATAATGGTGTCATCTGATTTCTACCTACCCTTCCAAAAACCTTATCCCCAAACAACTTTTGAGAAGTCTAGCTATTTGTAGATTGAAATGACTATAACCAATCTACATAGTCTCATAAAATAAATAATTAAACCAATAATTTATTAGGCATGATTTTCTCGATTTCTTTCAGAAACTGCCAAATATTCATGAAAACATCAAATGTACCACCATCTCAAACCATGTGTTTTACCTCATTGACGTAGGGAAAACCATCTGGTGGAAACGATCCACCTAGTATGATATCCAAACAAACAATTTGTTGAAATTAAAGAACCAAGCCTTATATATAAAACTATTTATAAAAATCTAAGTCTTAATTCAAATGATGTGTACTTTATTTGCTTTGATTTTTGCCACATCTTCGGCCAAGAAGGTTTGAGCTGCTTCAGCTTTATTCAATTGCTCCTCTATCCTTTCTCACCAAATAAGATCCTCTTCTTTTGATTCATTACGTGGAGGCTTCTTAATTCCAGCTCCTCTCAAATTTGTCTTGATCCAAGTATTGTCGATATTGTTGCTCACTTTATACATTAGTTTCTCTTCTTAACCCGAAATCACATTCGCTTTTCGTACAAGGCACATGATCATAGTAGGATATTTTACATTAAATAACGAAAGTGGAGAGACCTAAAATCGCATCATATCCTCAAAGATCAACTGTTCCACATCTACTTCTTCCCCTCTTAAAACAAAATTCAAAAATAAGGTGTTTCTCATAGTTACATCCAAAGTTCGCGTATTCCTAAAGGCGTTTGGTGTGAGGAAACCGTGCCAAATTCTCGTATCCGCTTGAAAATATTTGTAAGGCCGAGGTGGCTTTGATTCTCCCTTGTGTGATTGCAATTTTTCTTCATCTAATACATGCTCAAAAAGTTGATTCCAATCAAAAATCTTGATATTTTCCACCGTTCCTCTAAACGTACATGGCCAAACTAATTTCTTGAACTAGAAGTGGTTTCTAATCTCTTCAAATGTAAAAGAAACTAACTTTTCTCTAACTTGAACACGGCCTCCATACATACATTTGAATGTCTCATCATGAATGTAGTCCAACCTAATTTATCTACCATCTATAGAAATCTCTTATAATCACCTTCTCCAACTTTATTTTCAAATATCCTCTCATGAACAAAGGGCGAGTCTGATAAATGTGTTTTTGCCGAAGATAACAAGGCCTTTAAAGCTCCATTTATCTCGGGCAAATCTTTATTTGTAGAGGTTGTGGTGTCTTCTCCTTGGAAGTTATAATCTTTTTTCTCCTTGAATTTACCACATGTAGCTTTCCTCTAATCTTCTTGACCTGTTTTACCCTTTTTTTCATACTAAAACTTGAACTTGTCTCACTCTTTTTCTTTTTAATAGTTCCGAATACCTTACTTTGATTCTTTTTCATCTACCTAACAATATATAATGTTTATGTTCTTTTTTTCATCTCAATTGACCTCCGAGTCAAAGTTTTGAACACTCTTGAAATCTGTACTCCTTGATTTTGGGTTGAACAAATGTTGTTTATGTTAGGAAACATTTAAGGATGATGATTCTCTATGTGGGTAGGATGAACTCATGCCTTATTGGTATGGGTTTAAGAAATTTGTGTATAATAATTAGTAATTTTGGGTTTTGATTCTTTGATTCTAGGTGTTTTGATCTGATTTGGGTGGTTGTATCTTCTTTGAAATGATGTAAGGAAGGGTTTTGATGTAAACTTATGGTGATTGGGTTGCGTTTTGATGTAACATGCAGGTTTTTAGAAGATTTAATTGAGTTGGGAGAGCTTTGGGGAAGAAAGAGAGGCTTAAGGTTTAGAAATTCATAGCTATTACTAACCTCTTCTTCTCATTCCCTTTTATAACTTCATCTGGCGGCGGTGTGCGGTGTACCGCAGGTATCATCTGTTGGACCCTATGCCACGGTCTTGACGATGTGGCTTAGGTTATGGAGTTCGGCAAGGACCCTGATTTTGCACACCGTTGTAACGGTTTCTCTGTCGTGCGGTCCATCAAACCGATCATGCGGTGTACCGCATGAATCTTCTATTCAGGACCCTGTGGTCTAGCGCGACTGACTATACGGTCTGATGGCTATGGACCGTTTTCTTGAACCGTGTGACGGTTGTCTTCGTGCGGTGCACCGGAGCACCCATGCGGTATACCGCACGAAAGCTCTGATTGACACCTTAGCTTCGGCATTAAACCTGATTTATCCAACCATTGTGACGCTTTTCGAGGTTGCGGTGCACTACATGTATGGTGCGGCGTAGCGCATGTACATTATCCTTTTTGCCAATTTTTCTCATTTCTTCTCCCTAACTCGATTTCTTAAGAACCTTCTTGTGTCTCCTGATGTGTGATAAAAACACCACCCCTAAAGATAGGGACACTAACCGAAAGTGTATAGGTCATTTCAAGTAATATGTTAATCATACGGATTTCGTTCTCAAGGACGGATAGTTATGACTATGGTGTTTATAAAAAATGTAGGATTAATTGTAAATAACGAAATAGAAAAAAAATAAATTTGTTTTGGTTTTGACTTATAGCTGAGAAATGCAATAAAATAAATTAACGAAAAGATTATCTGGAATTAAATAGGTGTGGACGCAAATATGAGATACGTACTTGAGTCTCGCAAGGGATCTACCTAAGTTCATACAAATAATGTCTCTGTTTAAGGTCTAAGTTGATATTTGTGTACTAGTCGGGACTCTAATATCTCTTAGCCCCATGTCGGGTGGAACTAGGAGCTTTCCTAAAGTACTATAAACCCCTCCCGGGTGATTATATCTTCTCTCGAATATGGAACTTCTTACTTCATTGTCTACGTGATTAGTCAAGCTTGACGGTCAATAACGGACATCACATGTCTATTACATATGTCTGTAATCAAACCCATGTCGAATTATCACTCGCCACCTAGTGAATAACCTATTTACCAAAACCTATTCCTAATTATTCAAAATATTAATAGTAAATAAGCATGTTGTAGTACAAAATACCCAACTTAAATAAAAAAATAAAATCCCAAATTTGGTAAAATATTAATTGCATAAACTAGGGTTTAACCTATTATTGTGATTCTCAAGTACTAGGAAATTTAGCTCATATTCAAACTACAACATGAAAATAAAATAAAAGTTTTAATTATCCTGAATTACAGAAATAAAATAAATGACCTAATTAAGGTGTTGGATTCAGCTGCTGTTTTAAGAATGGGAAGAACCATTTGACCTGAAAATCAAATTTTAAATCTTATTTTTCTTAATTTTTTTTTGTTTTCCAAGAATCAATTCAGTATAATTATTAAAAGAAATTGATTCTGTTTTTGAATATGGTATGTCTATTGAAGAATAATGCATAACAGATGCTTCCAACACCTTAAAAATGGATCTTAATGACAAACAGTGACAATGAAATGATGAACTAATTAAAAATATAAAGAATATATTATTATTATAAGGACTTATTAGTTTATATATTATAGTGATGCACCACAGTATTTCATATATTTTATGTGGGAATTCTAGCAAGGATAATATCAAATATTTCATATAACTATATTATATAATTATTAAGAAAAAAGGAAAGCTTTACAAAGATAATTTTTATTTTTCCTTTGTTAAAATGTTATGACCATTAATCTAATATGTAAAAAAATACTAAAAAGTAATAAAATTACCCTATATTTTAGTGAGATTAGTACCATTTATCATCGAAAAATCATCACCGAGACTTCAATTTAGTAGATAATGAGAAAATTGTCACAAGAACAACATATAGTAACAGTTTCGGAGAGATTTTAACATAAACAAATCAACAAACTATAAATATAATATTTAATTTATATAATCAGATCTTTAATATAATAAAGAATTTAGATTCATTCTTAATTGTATTTACACTTTTTTGTTCATAGAAAATTAGATCGCAACTAAAAGCAAATAATTTATAAATCTTTTAAACAATTTACTTAGAATCCATTTAAAAAATTGACGAAGATGTATTTGTTCTTGTTTTTTCATCTTCTCCTTCATCCATGAAAGAGATTTTTATCATATGGGGCTTGAGTTTAAACTCAATTGAGGTGGTGTTAAAACTTTTTATTTAATATATAAGCCACACAAAAAAGGTTTTATATAGTTATTGTGGTATTTTATATAAGAGATAATATGCAGGGTGGGCCTTGGTCGGGAAAAAAAATTAATGAATTAGGCCCCATAATTTGTTTGTTACTTAGGGCCCAAAAAACCCAAAGCCTTATTATAAATTATTATTGAAATCCAATTTCAGTACTATTCTAATTAGATTTATTGGTTCTCTCTATATAATACATGAAAAGAAAACTTTTCTTTGTTAAAAAAAAGTCAATCCACCGTATAAAAGAATTAATGAAAAAAAAAAGAAAAAAAGTGTGTTGCTATTGTCTTATGGTGGAGTAAAAAAACAAATTGTATATCAGATTCTAACAAGTTATTTATTTATTTTTTAAAATTTTGTTAATTTGATTTTTTTAATATGATATCAATTGTGTATGTTTTATTATATTTTAATTAAGTTTCTTTTTTATTTATATAAATTTGTTAACAATTTAATCTTATAAATTATATTTATATTATTAATTTTTTTTACTTATCTCCTAAATTATATGTTTTTACATATAACTAATTACTATTTATTGAATTATATATATATATATATATATATATATATATATATATATATATATTGTATTAGTTAAGTAGTGTATTTTTATTGGCTGCTAAGATTTGTTTAAGTAAATTAATAGATTTTTGATTGATCTCTTATTATGATATCAAATTATTTTTTATTAAGAAATATTTAGTTGGTTTACAAAAGACATAAGAATAATAAGAATTATTTAAAATACTAAAAAAATTAATGTATTAAAACTATATAAGTATTATAATTTAGTAATTTAATTAATTCAAGATTAAATAAATAATAAAGTTATATTTTATGTTAAAAATTAATTTCAAGTCTATTTTTACTTTTGAATATTCATAATTTGTATATATAATATCTAAATAATAAAATTTATAAAGTGCAATAAAATAAATAAAAGTGATTATAATAAATAACAATGATTAATTTTTTAGCAGCAAATTAATTTTAATGGGGCCAAGAAAACATATGTATGTATATGACAAAAGGAAAAAAAACAAAAAGAGAAAGATTTAGTTTGATCTCAAGTTGAAAATATTTTTAAATTCTTTCAAATTAATAAACCGTCAGAAGAATTAGTCTCTAATAAAAATATGATTAATGAAGATCATAACACAAACGAAGATTTAGCGAATGAAAATTATGGTCAGTTTGACATTTTGAAAAATGTTGACGTAGATGATTTGAAAAACGTAAAAAATTAGCAAGGTGTGAATGTCGCCAGTCAATATACATTCGATGTTCACTAAATAATGAGACACATGACATAAAATGGCTTATATATTCAAACTTTTGAAATAAAGTATATTACTTTTGCTGTAAGTTGTTCAAGAATAGTGGAGTTGGTACTTAGTTCGATAATGATGGGTTAGAAGATTGGTGAATATTGGTAAGAGGATTAAATGTCGCGATGCATGAAAAATGGATTGAATTAGAGATGAGATTAAAGCAAAATGAAACTATTGATAAAAGCATGCAAGAACAAGTCAACCGAGAAAAGAAGATTAATATAGAGTATTATAAAGAATATTTGGCATGGTGAAAATTTTTACAAAAAATAATATAGCATTTTCGCGGAGATAATTAGAAGATTTATTAAGAAAATAATGAAATCTTTTTAGGCCTAACTAAAATATTTACTGAATTTGGTTTGTGATGCAAGAACATGTTCGACATATTGAAAATAATGAAATACAATATCATCATCTTGGTCATATGATTCGGAACAATATGATACAAATGATAGCATGTGGGATCAAGCTTATGATATTTATAAAAATAGAAAAATCAAATTATATTTTCAGTCGTACTCGATTATGCTCCCGATATAAGTCATGAGGAATAAAATACCCTCATTATACGACTTGTATATATAACAACATCTCCAATAAAAATAGAGGAGTTCGTTTTAGAACTTCTTAAGGTGGATGATACATCAAGGCTTAGTTTATTTAACGAACTTAAACAAGTATTGGTTTCTCTTCAACTTGATATTAATTATGTAAAAGGACATGGTTATGATATTGGTGCAAATATGAAATAATAAAAATAGGTAGGTAGAAAAGACTGTTTGAAATAAATCCTCAAGCTTTTTACACGTCATGTGATTGTCATAGCTTGAACCTTACAATTTGTGATTTGGCCAAATCATGTCGCAAGTAATTCAATGTTTGTATTCACTATTTTCTAGTTCCGCAAAATGGTAGAATATCGTCAAAAATAACGTGAAAGGTCCCACATTAAGTCATTATCACAAACACGTTGTAAAATTTATGCGGAACGTGTAAAAGAAATAATTAATAAAACTCCACAAATTAGACATGCTCTGATTGAGTTGGAAAAAACTACCAATGATCTCAAACCAAGCCCATTATATAAAACTATTTATCAAAATCCAAGTCTCAATTAAAATAATTGTACTATGAAGGTCATATCATACAAGAATAAGAGAAAGAAGATTTCATTTGAATGAGGCCATTTCAAATATCGAAGGAAAAATCCTTATTATGTTCGTTACATTCAAGAGGGACAAGAAGATAAAACATCTCGTGAATGCGATTAAGGCTAGACATTTCCTAAGAAGAATATCCCAAGACCTCAATTTAAATCATACATTTATTTAAAAAAACAATTAATGAGTGTGGTGTTAGGGAATGTTGTAATGTATAAAAGGATTAGGGTTATTTGTCCTTGAGATATGGAAAGGTCAAATATACTCTCATGAATATTAAAGTAGCAAATGTACATGTTTTACATGTTAGCGTTACAAATCACCCTTCGACATTGGTATATTTGCTAACACGATTTGCAACTATTATTGAAACACGTTCGGTAAAGGGTTATAAATTTATAAAAGAAAATGTCAATTATTTAAATTAAGCGGAAAAAAATGTATAAGAGCAATCATATATTAATCTATAGTTTAATAGAGGCATATATTTATACACAATGAAAATAGAATCACTATTGCACAAATGAATAGAAATCTTTAATATTAAAGTTAATATTTGTTTCTTAAAAACTAGCATACATATTCGAGTTTTTAGAAAAAACCCACTATCATTAAAAATCACGAGGGATAATACTAGAACTCTTAAATACATACCAGTGAAATTTGTTGGATTTAATCAATATTTAATACTATATTATCAAAATATACTAAAGCCTTTCATCATGATTTGCGAATTAGTACTAAAATATCAAAATTATGACTAGGAAAATATAAAACTTGAGAAAAAAATAGGTGAATTCATGGATGTTACAATTTTAATTAGACATAAACATGATCATAATTGAAAATAAATAAGATACAACACGAAATATAGTTTAAATTGATAATTTATAAGAAATAACATGGTACATTATATATATATATATATTGGACATTCTACCTATTTTTTATATAAAGTTTATGTTTAACACTTAAAAAATGGAAATAAATACAATAAAGAACAAAATAAATATTATTTCACATTCATTATGAAGTGACTTGTAAATTTTGTGAGGGAAACTTAACAACATAATATTCTATATTTCATATATTAATATCATTCAATTATTAAAAGAGACAAGGCTTATCAAGATAAATTCCTGGAAGTTGTTCTTTGTTGAAATGTCATGGTCATCAATCATATTTTTGAAAAGAAAATACTAAATATAAAAATTATACTATATTTTATTGTGATTAAAATTAATTACAAAAAAAAATCATCAACAAACAATTAAATTAATCAAAGATTTCGGTAATTTTAATAAAAATTAACAAAAAGTAACAAATCTGAAGAAGTTTCAACACATTGACATTTTATAATCTTTAGTCTATATAAATATATTAGATATTTGAAATAATCATGATTTTAGATTAAATTATCAATAGTTTCTAAACTTTTTCCATTTTAGAAAATTTTATCACTAATAAAAAAATAAAACATATACAAAATATAAAAAACAATTAAAATTACTTTCAAAACATTTACCCTAGAAATTATATTGTATTCTACTAAATTGTAATAAAATTAACCTATATTTTACTATGATTAGTACCATTTATCATAGAAAAATCATCATCTAGACATCAATTTAGTATATAAATAGAAATTGTCATAAGAACAACATATAGTAACAGTTTTGGAGAGATTTTAACATAAACAAATCAACAAACTTTAAATCTGAAATATTTAAATTATATAATCAGATCTTTAATATAATAAAGAGTTTAGATTAATTCTTAATTGTATTTACACTTTTGTGTTCATAGAAAATTAGATCGCAACTAAAAACAACTAGTTTATAAAACTGTTCAAAATTTGCCTTATATCAATATGAAAAATTGAAGAAGATGTTTTTGTTCTTGTTTTTTCTTCATCTCCTTCATCCATGAAAGAGATCTTGATCATTGGGACTTGAGTTTAACTCAACTAAGGTGGTGTTAAAAAAATTTATTTAATATATAAGCCACCATATAGGGTTTTATACATTTATTGTGGTGTTTTCTATGAGAGATAATATGCAGGGTAGGCATTGGATTGGAAGAAAAATTACTAATTTATTAGGCCCCATAATTTTTTATTACTTTGGTTCCAAAAAACACAAAGCCCAATTATAAAAATATTATTGAAATCTAATGTTTAATACTATTCTAATTAGATTTATTGGTTTCTTCTATATGTATCAAATGAAAAGAGAACTTTTCTTTGTTAAAAAAAGTCAATCTGCCATATACAAAAATTAAAGAAAAAACTAAGAAAAAGTGATCTACTATTGTCTCATGGTGAAGTAAAAAAAAAAACAAAGTGTATATCAAATTCTAGCAAATTAGTTATTTATTTTCTAAAATTTTTATTGATATTATATTTTAATGTAATATCAATTGTGTATGTTTTTTGTATTATATTTAAATTTTTTAATCATTAAAACTTCTTAATAATTTAATTTTATAAATTCTATTTTTATTATATAATTTTTTTAACTCATCTCCTAAATATATATTTTTACATATAACTAATTACAATTTATGAGTTATATATATTGAATTAATGAAATAGTGTATTTTTATTTGCTACTAATATTTGTTTAATTAAATTAATAGATTTTTGATTGATCTCTAATAATGATATCAAATTAATTTTTAATTAAAAATATTAAACTGGTTTACAAAAGATTTAAGAATGATAAGTATTATTTAAACTACTAAAAAACTTTTAATATATTAAAACTATATTAGTTTTATAATTTTGTAGTTTAATTATGCTAAAGATTATGTAAATAATAAAGTTTTTATTTAATATTAAAAATAAAGTTTTTTTACTTTTGAATATTCATAAGTTGTAATTATAATATCTAAATAAAAAATTTATAAAGTGAAATAAAATAAAATAAAAGTGATTATAATAAATACCAATGTTAAATTTTTTAGCAGAAAATTAATTTAGATAGGCCAAGAAAACATATGTATGTATATGAGAAAAGAAAAAAAAAGTGAAAGAATTAGTGCAATCTCAAGTTGATAATATTTTTATATTTTTTCAAAGTAATAAACAATAAGATGATTTAGTGTCTAATAAAGATATGATGAATGAATAACATAACACAACCGAAGATTTAGGGGAAAATTATGGTCCGGTTAAAATTTGAAAAATCATTCAGTAGAAGATTTGGAAAATGAAAAAATTAGCAAGGTGTGTATCTAGTTGGTCAGTATACATTCGACGTTCACCAAATGCTGAAACACACGACATAACATGACTTATATATTCAAACTTTGGAAATAAGGTATATTGATTTATTTCTAAGTTGTTCAAGAATAGAGGAGTTGGTGCTCAGTTCGATAATGATTGGTTAGAAGATTGGTTGAATATTGATAAGAGGATTAAAAGTCACGATACATAAAAAGATGGATTGAATTCAAGATGAGACTAAAGCATGCAAGAACAAGTCAACCGAGAAAGAAAGATTAAAATAGTTTATTATAAAGAATATTTGACATGGTGAAAAGTTTTACCAAAAATAATATATCATTTTCGCAGAGATAATGAGAAGATTTATCAAGAAAATAATGGAGACTTTTTATGCCTAACTAAAATGACTGTTGAATTTGATTAGTGATGCAAGAACATGTTTGGAATATTGAAAAAAATGAAATACAATATCATCATCTTAATCATATGATTTAGAATAAAATGATACAAATGTTATCATGTGGGATCAAGCGTATGATACTTATAAGAAAAGCAAAGTATTTTTCAACGATACTCGATTGTACTCCCGATATAAGTCATGAGGAAAAAATGACTCTCATCATACGACTTGTAGATATAACAACATCTCCAATAAAAATAGAGGAGGTTCGTTTTAGAACTTCTTAAGGTGGATGATACATCTGGGCTTAGTTTATTAAACGAACTTAAACAAGTATTGGTTTTTCTTCAACTTGATATTATATAAGTAAAAGGATAGGGTTATGATATTGGTGCAAATATGATATAAGAAAAATAGGTATGCTGAAAAGACTACTTGAAATAAATACTCGAGCTTTTTGCACGCCATGTGATTGTCATAGTTTAAACCTTACACTTTGTGATTTGGCCAATTCATGTCGCAAAATAGATCTTTTGTTGCAGTAGTTTAACGTTTGTATTCACTATTTTCCGATTCCACAAAGTGGTAGAATATTGTCAAAAATAATGTGAAGTTCTCACACTTAAGTCATTATTACAAACAAATTTGAAAATTAATGTTAAATGTGTAAAATAAACTCCATAAATTAGTCGTGCTCTGTTGGAGTTGGCGAAAACTACCAATGATCCCAAAACATATAGTGAAGTGAAACATAATCTTTAGCAAAACATCGTATCAAAGATTTTGAATTTTTGTTATGCATCGGTATCTCTGGCACACATTGTTGGCTAGAGTTAATACTGTTAGTATAGCATTTCAAGCATAAAATATGAAAAATAATGTAGATATGCAATTATTGAAAAGACTCGTCTCTTTTTTAGTACTATCCAAAAACAGGTTTTGAAAGATCCATGATAAAAAAAATTACAAGTGTAATGAAAATTGAACCAGTGTTCTATAAAAAACACATCATTCAGATAATATTTTTTGAAAACCCTAATAATGAAGTAGCACTATTTGCTCAAGAATCCATTCAAGTTGATTACTTTTTGTATATAATGATTCAAGTTCTCCAGTCAATTAGGAATAGGTTTGATCAGTTGTATACATTAGGAGAAGGTTTGATCAGTTGTATACGAAAAAATTTCGGCTTCTTATTTAATTTAGGAAGGGTTTATTTAAACAATAATAATATTTTGATGAACCATTGCACCAAATTAGAGATTGCTTTAAAACATGACATGCTTTAAGATATTGATGGAGAAGGCTCATATATTAGAACTGATTTTGTTACTATGAATGTTGCCAACCAATGTAAAAAAACCAATTGAAGTGCTTAATCTTTTAAAATTAATGGAAGGTTGTTTTACTAATGCTTGAATTTCATATAGGATATTCTTGATAGTTGTCACAGTTGCTTTTGTAGAAATAATTTTTCCAAAATTAAACTTGATTAAGTCATACCTTTGTTTCGACAATGTCACAAGAAAGACTAAGTAGAACAGATACTTTATCAATTGAAAAGTATATGCTTAAAAATAGAATGTTCATAATTAATCAGTGATTTTGAATCAAATAAATGTAAGAAATATAGCATTTAAGTGATACATTTTATTTATATTGTCTTCAACTTGTAGTTATTATTTATTATGTATTGATTTTTATAATATATTTTATTATTCTATTTATAAAAAAATATGCAGAGAGCCGCAATATTTTGAGTTTCGTTTAGAACCTCTTAAATATAAAATATCAGGCCTCTTAGGTTATGTTTAAAATAAATTTTATTTGTTTAAAAAAAAGGTATTTTTGTTGTTAAAAAAATTCAATCCACAGTAAAAAATATTTGTATATCAAATTCTATAGGCTAGTTATTTAATTTTAAATTTATTCTTGATTTTTAATTTGATATGAATTATGTATGGTTTATTATGTTTTAATTAAGTTTCTTTTTTTATTTATTTAAATTTCTTAATAATTTAATTTTCACGGATTTAATGAGAAAATTAATCAAGAAAATAATAGAAACTTTTCAGACCTAACTAAAATGATTGATGATTTTGATCCACTGATGCAAGAACATGTCCTGAGTTTTGAAAAAAAATACAATATGATTATCTTGGTCATAGGATTCGGAACGAAATGATACAAATGTTAACATGTGATATGAAGATTGTTTTACTTATAAAAATAAAAAAAGCAATGTACTTTTCAGTCATACTCGATTGTACTCTCGATATAAGTCATGAGGAACAAATTACTCTCACTATACGACTTTTAGATATAACAACATCTTTAGTAAAAGTAGATGATTTCATTTTAGAATTTTAAGGTAGATGGTAGCTTGGATTATTTAGCGAACTTAAACAAGTATTGATTTCTCTTCAACATGATATTAATGATTTAAGAGGACAAGGTTATCATAATGGTGCAAACATGAAAGGAGAACATATAGGAATGCAGAAAAGACTACTTGAAATAAATTCTCAAACTTTTTACATGTCATGTGCTTATCATAGTTTGAACCTTGCACTTTTTGATATGGCCCATTCACGTCACAAAGCTATATCTTTTGTTGGAGTAATTCAATGTTTGTATTCACTATTTTCTGGTACCACAAATAGTATAACAATATTAAAAATAATGTGTAAGGTCCCACACATAAGTCATTATCACAAACACATTGGAAAACTCATGTAGAAAGTGTAAAAGAAATAATTAATCAAACTCCACAAATTAGACATGCTCTGATTAAGTTGGTGAAAAGTACCAATGATCCCAAAACATTAAGTGAAGCTGAATTTTATGAAAACATCATATCGAAGATTTCAAATTTTTATTGAGCATGGTTATTTGGCACACAGTGTTGGCTACTAATAATACTGTTAGTATACCATTTCAAACAAAAAATATGAAAATTAATGTAGCTATACAACTATTGAAAGAACTAATTTTTTTATTAGAGGAGTATCAAGAAACTAGTTTTGAATTGTCCATGATGAAAGCTAAAAAAATTGCAAGTATAATGAAAATTGAACCATCTTTCCATGAAAACACATAATTCCAAGGAATAATTTTTTTTGATGAAATCGCTAATAACGAGGTAACATAATCTGCTCGAGAATACTTTTGAGGATATTACTTTTTATATATAATGGTTCAAGCTCTCGACTCACTTAGATGTAGGTTTTACATTTTGAGGTTTTCGAAAAAAAATTGACTTTTTATTTAATTTAGGATGGATTGATTTAATCAATGAGATATTTTGACGAACCTTTCCACCAAAGTAGAGATTGCTTTAAAATATGACATGCTTTAAGATGTGATGGAGAAGGCTTATATTCTGAACTGATTTTGTTGAGAGGGATGTTGCTAACCGAAGCAAAAAAACCAATTGAAGTGCTTATTTTTTTGAAATTAATGGAAGGTTGTTTCCCTATATGTGAATTGCGTATTTTGTTGCCACCTGTCACTATTGCATCTGTAGAAATAATTTTTTGAAAGACTAAGTGGATTAACTACTATATCAATGAAAATTTTATGTTAAAAATAAAATATTCAATATTGATCGGTGATTTTGCATAAAAAATGCAATAAGATAAGTATTTAAATAATACAGAGGGCCCCCTATTTTGAATTTCTATTAGGGTCCCTTAAATATGAAATATCAGGACCGACCCTAATAATATGTACACCACCAGTTATAAATTTTTACAGAATTCTAGGTTTGAGGTTATGTATGACTGTGTTTAGTTCGAGCTTATTAGATTGTCATGGTGGAATATGATTCCTTCAGTTTCTACAAAATATATTTTGACAGCTAAAGAAAGAATGTTTATACCAAATAAATCTCGTATATCCACAAGTTTTCGGAATCTTCATTTTCCCTTCTATACAAATTTTTCATTTGGAAGTTAAGTGTATATTAATTGGAATTTGAGTATATTTTCTACTTTTAAAATTTTGTGTTTTCTAGTGTAATTAACTAGAGTCCTATAGTAAACTTAACTCAAGTTATAGGGATGTGTACTAACATTACCTCAAAATATAGAGATTTATATTGCGTAATTCAATTAAATCAAAAAAATAATGGACCTATAGTGCAATTTACTCTGAATATATGGCCAAGTAGGGCAATTCACTTTGAATATAAGGACATGTATGTAATTAAATCAAAATATTGGTACATGTAATGCAATTAACTATGAATATATGGACATGTAGTAAAAATTACCTAGGAATATATAAACCTTCAATGAACTTAGCTCAAATAAATAATGCTACAAGCTATGTTATGAAAATGACATATAAATGCTTAAAAACCAAGAAACTATATAAATGGGTTGAAAATGTAGGAAAATAACATATTTGGTGGGTGTTTATCATTTGAGACACCATGGGAAGATTAGATTTTCACCTACATAGGCTATTACCAATACTAGTACTACAAGACAACCATTTCATTGTTGAGGCTACAAAAAAAAAATATAGATGTAAAATAATAAGAAGAAAGAAAACAATTACCATATTATTTATATTTAAAATTTAAAACAAAAGAAAATAATTTTTTTGAAGTGTTCTCACCCTATGTAGTTGATTCTTAACAATATTAAATGTATATACAGATTAAATATTCATATTAAATATACACCAAAAGTTAAAGTAGGCCAAATAAATTTAGCCTTGGATACTACCCGTATTGGATAATAATCAAACCGATTTAGCAAAATACTACTCGATTTATCCTTCATTATTGGTTGCAACCCAATAAGAGCTTGATATATAAGAAAATAATATATCAAAGTATGAACATAACCCACAAATCTAGACGATAAAAATTGGCCAACCATCAATCCCAAAATATGGCTTACTACTCAATTTATCCTCCAAAAACATCAATGTACAAATTCATGAGGGTTCAAATCCAACACATCCATATTTAACACGCCAATCCCAAATACTGCAAAGAATTTGCGAAGCAAAAACTCATCATGATTTGATCTTGTTGGATTTTCGTAGGCTACAAATACATTTTCTTGGTAAAAAATAACAAGAGAATATCTTGACATTATTATCCCGAGAGAAAAAAATAAGAAATTTTAATCTAAGGGTATTAAACAAACAGTTTGATGCAAAGAAAAACCTATACATATATAGAACATCTTCCAATCAGTAATTATATTGAAGAAAACCAAGGTAGTATCAATGAGATTGTATGAGTAAACTTCAAAATGGATGAAAATCATTTTAGAACTGAGAGCCTTGTTAAGATAAAAACAAAGAAAAATAATTATCAATCCAAGTATCATGATTCGATTAAATATTACATCAAGAAGCTTATATATTACAAAAAATGGACTCATCTGAATGCTACTTACCAACGAAAAACCCTATCCCCAAACAACTTTTGAGAATTGCACCTACTTGTAGATTAAAATGACTATAACCATTTTACATAGTGTAGGAAAACCAATAACTAATTCAATAATTTAGTAGGAATGATTCTCTCGATTTCTTTCAAAAAATGTCAAATATTCATCTAAACTAAAATGTACCACCATCTCAAATCATGTGTTTTACCTCATTGACCTAGGGTAAACCATCTAGTAGAAACGATCCACCTATTATGATATATGGTGGTTGGTAGGATGTGATAAAAATATGATAATTGAAGATGCAACTATCTCCCTAACCAAAAACGTTACTTACTACAAATATCACAAGTCCTACGCAAGTTTTAATCATAATTTAGATTCGTTCTCAGGGACTTAGTGTGTTATACGAATGCATTACAAGAAAGTGTAGTAATAATTAGTAGCAAAGAATTAAAGAAAATAAAATAAATATGAGTAATTGTGGAGAGATAATTAAACTAAAGACGATGCAAATAATTAAAAGTTGTTAATATGCATTTATTCTTTTATTTCTTATACTACTTAATAAGGGTGATTAAATCTCTTAATGTAAGTAGCTAGGATTCTATATTTCTCCTAATACCCTTCTGGGTGGACTTAGGTGGCGACCTAACAATTACTAGGATATTTGGGTAAGGGGACCCTGCACAATGATCGGCGGTTAAGTCTCAAAACCTAATCACTATCTAGTTAGGTAAGCCCTTCTGGATAATTACCACAATTAGACACCCCTCCAGGTGACCATCCAACTGCTATTAATGGGGTAGTCTATACTCGTGCACTAGCAAAAACTGCGGTCAATAAATCAAAGCACATAAAACAAATATAAATGTTAAAGAATGTAGAATCAATGTAAAAAGCTTTTTCCCAAACAAAATTAGATAGAATAAAATAGAATTCAAAGATTATACATATGCAAAACCAAAGCTATGTGAAATTTAGGTCATGCTGGAAAGAATAAAACTAAAATAAAGATACTTACTATCAACTTGCTTCTTTTGAATGATTTCTTAAAACTACAAACTAATAATTGTCAATAACATGTTTACAATAATAGGATGGTGTATTTATAAGTGTTAAGAATACCCTAGTTCAAAATCTTGAGTGGAATGCAAGTAATTGGAATCCTTTTCCAATTTAAATTCGTTTCCCACAATATCGGAGAGGATAAACATTGTTCACTGTTTTGATCATATCGCATTCGTTATTGGTCCGATTTTCGCACACGAGATATTGAAACGACCACAACAGAAATATCTTTCTAAATAATTAAAGGCTCATCCAAATTTATAGCCAATTTAAAGTTATCTTCATTTTATTGGACGTAGCTGCAAAATTTTAGATTCACTTGGAAGGTTTTCCTTTCCTATTTTATCTCTACGTCCTTTTATCTCTTGATTCCTTTCATATATGTTTTCATTATTTTCTTATAATTGATTTGGAATCTAATTATATTATATAAAACTCAAGAACTTCACAATAACAGAAAAATTAAACAAAATATGTTCTATGTAATAAATCATCAAATCAAGACAAGAAATACGAAATAATCAAATAATAGATAAAAATCTATAATTAATTAATCAAATACACATAAAATTATGTCTCTAACCTATATTATTATATCACTATTATGGAGACATCAAGACCCATAACGCAATCTTGTATCGTCTTGATACATTAAAGATAAAAAAAGGGCAGACTCTAACTACATACCTAAGTCAATTAAGCACAATGGGAAGAAGATAGCAGAATATTGATAATAAACTCAAAGGACCTACTTAGAAAACTTCTTGTAATAATATTTACAAACTAAATTAGATGTACACTTGTCATACAAATGATCAACACGGCTTGGATTCAAGACCGGGTTAACTTTGCAATGCATGAATGAGAGGTTTTTCGATATTTTACCATGGAGGCTATAGATTGTTCATCGAACTTAACTAGTATCCAAGGATCCATCTAACTACTCTCTAATGGTTCAATCATTTCTAGATTACATAGCCAATAATCATAGGTCATTAAGGTTTTAATGTTGTCTTAGGAATGGTGTATATTTGGATAATTTAGAGTGAGCTCCAGGCTCTCTCCTCACTAACCTTCAACAAATCGACCTAGAGTTTGAGTTACTCTCATAAGATGTTCTTACTCAACCCAATGAATTGATGCACTAGTTGAATCCCCAGTAACTCAATCACTAGTTAGAATCCCCAATAACCCAATATAAAGCATTAATATGATCACATAAAACTTATACTTTGTCGGTCCAAATATTTTAAATCTTTTCAAATCAATTCTTTTTCTTGCTATGACTATCTTTTTTATGTGAGATGTCATTCTACTTTTTCACATATGTTTTTTCTTTTTTTTCATAACTTTTCTCATTTACTTTTACCCTGGCAAAGGATTACAATATAATAATAGCGAATCATCATCAAAATATAGAGCAGAAATAAAAAAGTTAAAAAATTTCGACTCATAATATTTCCCATAGTGGTGGACCCACCACCCCAAACTCTAGCTTTTAGATGACTGTCTAGGCTTGGTGATTCGAGTGCGGCTCATATGAAAAAGTCCTAAAATCTAAAAGGATATGGCTTATAATGTGACTAATAAAAAGGATTTAGAAATACTAGAAGGGGATGAGAAGGATATAAATATAATAAATGGACAACAAGCTAAAAGGCAACGAGGGACTTATCAATGAACCACCTTAATCACTTTCTAAACTATGCAATTTCGTCATTATCTTACATTTAGCAAGTTCATTAATGGGTTTATCAACTAGATTGGATCTCATAGTCTATATACCACTTAAGATTCCCTATGATCAAACATACTTCTACCGCATTACTCACTAATCCTCTCATTACTATCAATGTGTGTTTCCCGTAAATACTCAAAGCATACAAAATAACCAGCTTATAAACATATTGCTTTCTATCATTAACTTACTAAGATTATGATTTCAAGTTATTAAACACAATCTATATCTAATCTCATCTATCAAAAAAAATTAATTTCTTCGAAAAACAATAAAATCACATAAAAATGGAGATGAGAGACAACGAATCCCCACACCCCAACTAAAAAACGAGGCGTGTCCCCATGACTCGAAAAAGATACTAAAAAGAAAATAAAAAACAAGTAAATAATTCATATTCAAAAATGTTAAGGAAGAAAGAGAACATACTCTCGAAGCTATTGCCTCGCTTTATCAACATCAAAGATAGGATTTACTGGATTTTTTGCTAAATCGAATTTTAATTACTGAAGGAGTGACATGATGTTCACTTTATTTTCTTTGATTTGTACCACATCTTCGGCCAAGAAGGTTTGATATGCTTCAACTTTATACAATCGCTTCATCTATCCTTTCTCGCCAAATAAGATCCTCTTCTTTTGATTCTTCTCGTGGAGGTTTCTTAATTCCTGCTCCTCTCAAAATTGTATTGATCCAAGTATTGTCGATATTGTTGCTCACTTTATACATTAGTTTTTCATCTTCATCAGGAATCACATTCACTTTTCTTACAAGGCACATGATCATAGCATGATATTACACATTAGATAACGAAAGTGGAGAGACCGAAAATCGTATCACATCCTCAAAGATCAATTGTACCACATCTACTTCTTCCCGTATTAATACACAATTCAAAAAGATGGCGTTTCTCTTAGTTAGATCCAACTTTCGCGTGTTTCCAAAGGTGTTTGGTGTCACGAAATTGTGCCAAAATATCTTATCTGTTTGAAGATATTTGTTAGGCCAAGGTGCCTTCGATTCTCCCTTGTGTGATTGCAATTTTTCTTCATCTAATACATGCTAAAAAAAGTTGATTTCAATCAAAAGTCTTGATATTTTCCACCGCTTCCTTTAAACGTACATGGTCCAATCAATTTCTTGAAATGGAAGTGGTTTCTAATCTCTTCAACTATAAAAGGAAGTAACTTTTCTATAACTAGAATACGACCTTCACTATCTCGGCTAAAGAGTCTTAAATAGAACTCATAGACTAACTCCATACATATTTTTGAACGTCTAATCACAAATGTAGCCCAACTCAATTTATCTCCCATTTCAAGAAATATCTTATAATCACCTTCTCCAACTTCTTTTTCAAATATCCTCTCATGAGTAAAGGGCAAGTCCGGTAAATTTGTTTTTTCTGAAGCTAATAAGGCCTTTAGAGCTTCATTCATCTCGGGAATAGGAATCTTTATTTGTAGAGGTTGTGGTGTCTTCTCCTTGAAAGTTGTAATCTTTTTGCTTCTTGAATTTACCACATCTATCTTTCCTCTATCTTCTTGACATGTTTTACCTTTTTTTCATAATAAAACATGAACTTTTCTCAATCTGTTTTAGCACCCAATACCTTACATTTATTCTTCTTCATCTCCCTAATAGTAATAATGTTTTTTTTATTTTTCTCATCCCCCTACTCAATTTATCCTTCATTATTGGATGCAACCCAATAAGAGCTTGATATACAAGAAAATAATACATCAAAGTACGAATATACCCCACAAATCTAGACCCTTATTATAATAATAGCCTTTTAGACGAAAAAAATTGGCCAATCGTTAATCCCAAAATATGGTTTACTACTCAATTTGTCCTCCAAAAAAATCCACGTACAAATTCTTGAGGGTTCAAATCCGACACATCCATATCTAACACGCCAACAACAAATAATGCAAAGAACTTGCAAAGCAGAAAATCATCATGATTTGATCTTGTTGGGCTTCCTAAAGCTACAAATACATTTACTTGGTAAAAGCTAACAAGAGAATATCTTGACGTTATTTTCCCGAAAGAAAAGCAAGATAAGAATTTTTACTCTACGAGTATTAAACAAACAATTTGATGCAAAGAAAAACCAATACCTATATAGAACATCTTCCAATAAGTAATTCCATTGAAGAAAACCAAGGTAAAATCAATAAGATTGTATGAGTAAACTTTCAAATGGATGATAATAATTTTACAACTGAGAGTCTTGTCAAGCTAAAACAAAGAAAAACAATAATAAATCCAAGTATCATGATTCAGTTAAATATTACATGAAGAAGCTTATATATTACAAAAAATGGTCTCCGGTTATTTCTACTTACCTACCAAAAAACCCTATCCACAATCAACTTTTGAGAATTCCACCTATTTGTAGATTAAAATAAATATAACACCACACTATTGGTCCCCAAACTGTTTTGATCATATATTGTTCGTTATTGGTCCGATTTTTGCACACGAGATATTGAAACAACCACAGCAGAAAGATCTATCCAAATATTTAAAGGCTCATCAGAATTGGCATCCAATTTAAATTTATCTTCACTTTAATGGACGTAGCTGCAGAATTTTAGATTTACTTGATAGGGTTTCCTTTCCTATTTTATCTCTACTTCCTTTTATCTCCTAAGTCCTTTCATATCTTCTTAGAATTGATTAGGCATATAAATATATTCCATAAAACTCAAGAATATCATATTAACGCATAAATTAAATAAAATATGTTCTAAAGTAATAAATCATCAAATCAAGACAAGAAATAAGAAATTATCAAATGACGGATAAAAATATATAATTAATTAATAAAATACGCATAAGATTATGTCTCCAACCTATATTATTATAACATAAATATGGAATATCAAGACCCCTAACACAAAGTTGTATCATCCTGATACAATAAAGATAAGAACAAATGGAAGTCTCTAAATACATACCTAAGTCAGTTAAGCACAATAGGAAGAAGATAACTAAATATACATAATAAAATCAAAGGAACTACTTAGAAAATTTCATGTACTAATATTTACAGACTAAATTACCTGTACACTTGTTATACAAACGATCAAACGGTTCGAATTCAAGATCAGATTAACTTTGCAATGCACGAATGAGAAATTCTTCACTTAGTTTACCATGGAGGCTATAGATTGTTCATCGAACTTTACTAGTATCCAAAGATCCATCTAAATACTCTCTAATAGTTAAATCACTTCTAGACTACATAGCAAAGAATCATAGGTCATTGAGGTTGTAATATTGTCTTAGGGACCGTACGTTAGTATATTTGGATAATTTAGAGTGAGTTTCAGGCTCTCTTCTCACTAGCCATCAACAAATCACCCGTGTGGTTGAGTTACTCTCATAAGATTTTCTCACTCAACTCAATGAATTGATGTACTAGTTAGCATAATGGTTCATGTCGCAAAACTAGATCTTTTGTTTGAATTATTCAAGGTTTGTATTCACTATTTTCTGGTTCCACAAAATGGTAAAATATTGTCAAAATTATAAGAAAGGTCCGACACTTAAGTCATTGTCACAAACACATTGGAAAATTCATGTCGAACGTGTAAAAGAAACTCTACAAATTAGACATGTTTTGATTGAGTTTGCAAAAACTACCAAAAAATATGAAAAATAATATATCTATACAATTATTGAAAGGACTTATCTCTTCTTTTGAGTAAGTTTTCAAAAATCCATGATAAAAAAATTACAAGTGTAACAAAATTGAACCATTGTTCCATAAAAAACACATCAGTCAGAGAAATAATTTTTTTATGAGAACCCTAATAATGACGTAACACTATCTGATCAAGAATTCTTTCGAGTTGATTACTTTTTTTATATAATAGTTCAAGTTCTCCTGTAAAATTAGGAGTAGGTTTGAACAGTTCGAGGTAAACGAAGAAAATTTTGGCTTCTTATTAAATTTAGGATGGTTGATTTAATGAATAATAATATTTTGATGAACCATTGCACCAAATTAGAGAATGCTTTAGAACATGACATGCTTTAAGATATTGGTGGAGAAGGCTTATATATTAGAACTGAATTTGTTACGAGGAATATTTCCAACCGATGCAAAAAACCCAATTGAAGTGCTTAATTTTTAGAAATTAATGGACAGTTGTAAGCCTAATGCTTGAATTGTGTATAGGATATTCTTGACAATTGTCACAGTTGCATATGTAGAAATATTTTTTTCAAAACTAAAGTTGATTAGGTCATACCTTTGGTTCACAATGTCACAAGAAAAACTAAGTAGACTGGCTACTTTATCAATTAAAAAGTATATGCTAAAAAAATCAAATATTCAGAATTAATCACCGATTTTGCATCAAAAAAATACAAGAACTATATTATTTAAGTGATACATTTTATTTATATTGTCTTCAACTTGTATTTATTATTTACTATGTATTAAATTTTTTGATATATTATATTATTTTATTTATAAAAAAATTATGCAGAGGGCCGCGTATTTTGAGTTTCTCTTATGGACTCTTAAATATCAAATATTCGGCCATGATAATATATACACCACAAATATAGATTTTTATAGAATTGTAGGATTGAAGTTATGTATGACGTGGTTAGTTCGAGCTTATTTGATTATCATAGTGGAATATGATTCCTTGAGTTTCCAAAAAATATATTTTGACCCCTAAAGAAAGAATATTTATACCAAAAAGATCTCGTATATCCCTAAGTTTTCTGAATCTTCGTTTGCCCCTCTATACAAATTTTTCATTTGGAAGTTCAGTGTATGTTAATTGGAATTTGAGTATATTTGATACTTCTAAAATTTAGTGATTTATAGTATAAATAACTAGAAGCCTACAGTTAAATTAACTCAAATTATAAGGATGTGTATAAACATTACATTAGAATATAGGGAGTTATACTGCGTAATTCAATTTAAGCAAAAAAAAATGGACCAATAAAACAATTCACTTTGAATATATATGCCCATGTAGGTCAATTGACTTTGAAATAACGACATGTATGCAATTAAATCAAAATATAGGGACATGTAATGCAATTAACTCAGAATACAGGGACATGTAGTAAAATTTTCTAAGGAGTTATGGACCTTCATGAAATTAACTCAAATAAATTATGGTACAAGATATGTTATCAATATGTCATATAAATATTTGAAAAACAAGACAATATATTAATCGGTTGAAAATATAGGAAAATAACATATTTAGTCTAAGACACAATGGGAAGAAGTACTACAAGACGACCAGTTCATTGTGGTGGCTACCATTTCAACAAAGAAAAATATATGTAAAAGTTGGAGAAGAAAGAAACGAATTTGTACATTTAAAACTCAAAACAAAAGAAACAGAGTTTTTTTGAAGCGTTGCCTATGTAGTTGACTCTTAGCAACACTAAATGTATATTCAAATTAAATATTTATATTAAATGTACATACATAAGTATTACCATATAGTTGACAAAATAAATTTAACCTTGGATACTACCACTTTTGGCCAAATAATCAAACCCATTTCGCGACCTACTACTTGATTTATCCTTAATTATTGAATGCAACCCAATAATAGCTTGATAATATAATACATCAAAGTATGAACGTACCCCACAAACCTAGACCCTTAGATGATATAAATTGTCCAACGATTAATCCTAAAATATGTCTTAATACTCAATTTAAACTCCAAAAAATTGAACGTACATATTCTTGAGGGTTCAAATCCATATTTAATACGCCAACACCAAATAATGCAAAGAACTTGCAAAGCAAAAAAACATCATGATTTGATCTTGTTGGGTTTCCAGAGGCCACAAATATATTTACGTGGTAAAAACTAAAAAATGAATATCTTAACATTATTATCCCGAGAGAAAAAAACATAAGTTTTTTTACCCTACGAGTATTAAAAACACACAATTTGATGCAAAGAAAAACCAATACATATATATAATATCTTCCAATCAGTAATTCCGTTGAAGAAAACAAAAATAGTATCAATGATATTGTCTAAGAAAACTTCAAAAGGGATGAAATCATTTCACAACTGAGAGTCTTTTCATGATAAAACCAAATGATAACAATTATCAATCCAAGTATCATGATCCAATTAAATATTACACGAAAAACTTATATATTACAAATAATGGTCTCATCTGATTTCTACTTACCCTACCAAAAACCTTATCCCCAAACAACTTTTGAGAAGTCTAGCTATTTGTAGATTAAAATGTATATAACCAATCTACAAAGTCTCATAAAACCAATAATTAAACCAATAATTTATTAGGCATGATTTTCTCAATTTCATTCAGAAACTGCTAAATATTCATGTAAACATCAAATGTACCACCATCTCAAACCATGTGTTTTACCTTATTGACCTAAGGAAAACCATCTAGTGGAAACGATCCACCTAGTATGATATCAAAACAAACAACTTGTTGAAATTAAAGAACCAAGCCTATTATATAAAACTATATATCAAAATCTAAGTCTCAATTCAAATTATGTGTATTTTATTTGCTTTGATTTGTGCCGCATCTTCGGCCAAGAAGGTTTGAGCTACTTCAACTTTATTCAATTGCTCCTCTATCCTTTCTCACCAAATAAGATCCTCTTCTTTTGATTCTTTGTGTGGAGGTTTCTGAATTCCTGCTCCTCTCAAATTTGTCTTGATCCAAGTATTGTCGATATTATTGCTCACTTCATACATTAGTTTCTCTTATTCACCCGGAATCACATTCGCTTTTCGTAAAAGGCACATGATCAGAGTAGGATATTTTACATTAAATAACGAAAGTGGAGAGACCTAAAATTGCATCATATCCTCAAAGATCAACTGTGCCACATCTACTTCTTCCCCGCTTAAAACAAAATTCAAAAAGATGGTGTTTCTCATAGTTATATCCAAAGTTTGCGTTTCTAAATGCGTTTGATATTAGGAAATTGTGTCAAATTCTCGTATCCACTTGAAGATATTTGTAAGGCCGAGGTGCCTTTGATTTTCCCATGTGTGATTTCAATTTTTTTCATCTAATACATGCTCAAAAAGTTGATTCCAATCAAAAGTCTTGATATTTTCCACCTCTCCACTAAACTTACATGGTCAAACCAATTTCTTGAACTAGAAGTGGTTTCTAATCTCTTCAACTATAAAAGGAACTAACTTTCCTCTAACTGGAACACGACCTCCACTATCTTGGATAAAGAGGCCTAAATAGAACTCGGAATCTAACTCCATACATAAATTTGAACGTCTCATCATGAATGTAGTCCAACCCAATTTATCTACCATCTATAGAAATCTCTTATAATCACCTTCTCCAACTTCTTTTTCAAATATCCTCTGATGAGCAAAGGGCAAGTCCGGTAAATGTATTTTTGCCGAAGATAACAAGGACTTTAAAGCTTCATTCATCTCGTGCATAGGAATCTTTATTTGTAGAGGTTGTGGTGTCTTCTCCTTGGAAGTTATAATCTTTTTTCTCTTTGAATTTACCATAACTAGCTTTCCTCTATCTTCTTGACCTGTTTTACCCTTTTTTTCATACTAAAACTTGAACTTGTCTCAATCTTTTTATTTTCAATAATTCTGAATACATTACTTTGATTCTTCTTCATCTACCTAACAGTATATAATGTTTATGTTCTTTTCTTCATCTCAATTGACCTCCGAGTCAAAGTTTTGAACACTCTTAAAATCTGTACCCCTTGATTTTTGGTTGAACAAATGTTGTTTGTGTTAGGAAACGTTTCAGGATGATGATTCTCTATGTGGGTAGGATGAACTCTTGCCTAATTAGTATGGGTTTAAGAAATTATTGTATAATAATTGGTAATTTTGGGTTTCTATTCTTGGATTCTAGGTGTTTTGATCTCATTTGGGAGGTTGTATCTTCTTTGAAATAATGTAGGGAAGGGTTTGGATTTAAACTTATGGTGATTGGGTTGTGTTTTGGTGTAAGATGCAGGTTTTTAGAAGATTTAATTGAGCTGGGAGAGCTTTGGGGAAGAAATAGAGGCTTAATGTTTAAAAATTCGTAGCTATTACTAACCTCTTCTTCTAATTCCCGTTTATAACTTCATCTGGCGGCGGCGTACGGTGCACCATATGTATCATCTGTTGGACCCTGTGCCACGGTCTTGACGATATGGTTTAGGTCATGGAGTCTCGGAAAGGACCCTGATTTTGCACACCGTTGTAAAAGTTTCTCTGTCGTGCGGTCCATCAGACTGATCACGCATTGTACCTGTCCCGGTCTAGCGCGACTGACTATACGGTCTGATGTCTCTAGACCGTTTTCTTGAACCGTGTTACGGTTTTCTTCGTGCGGTATACCGGAGGAAAGCTCTGAT
This sequence comes from Nemophila menziesii, assembly GCA_029959085.1. Lineage (NCBI taxonomy): Eukaryota > Viridiplantae > Streptophyta > Magnoliopsida > Boraginales > Hydrophyllaceae > Nemophila > Nemophila menziesii. The sequence continues at coordinate 33,933,893 of JARWIR010000011.1, read as the reverse complement.
TGACATCTTAGCTTCGGCATTAAACCTGATTTATCCAACCGTTGTGATGCTTTTCGGGGTTGCGGTGCACCACATGTATGGAGCGGCGTACCGCATGTACATTATCCTTTTCGCCAATTTTTCGCATTTCCTCTCCCTAACTCGATTTCTTAAGAACTTGCTGGTGTCTCCTGATGTGTGATAAAAAACCACCCCTAAAGATAGGGACACTAACCGAAAGTGTACGGGTCTTTTCAAGTAATATGTTAATCATACGGATTTCGTTCGCGGGATAGTTATGACTATGGTGTTTATCGAAAATGTAGGATTAATTATAAATAACGAAATAGAAATAAAAAGATATTTTTTTTGGTTTTGACTTATAGCTAAGATATTAAATAATATAAATGAACGAAAAGATTAACTGGAAGTAAATACGTGTAGACGCAAATATGAGAGATGTACTTGAGTCTCGCAAGGGATCTACCTAAGTTCATACAACTAATGTCTCAATTTAAGGTCTAAGCTGATATTTGTGTACTAGTCGGGACTCTAATATCTCCTAGCCCCCTGTCGGGTGGAACTAGGAGCTATCTTATATTACAATAAACCCCTCCCGGGTGATTATATCTACTCTCGAATGTGAAACTTCTTAACTAATTGTCTACGTGATTAGTCAAGCCTGACGGTCAATAACGGACATCACACGTCTATTACATATGTCTGTAATCAAACCCATGTCGAATGATCACTCGCCACCTAGTGAATAACCTAATTACTAAAACTTATTCCTAATTATTCAGAAAATTAATAGTCAATAAGCATGCTGTAATGGCCAGTACAAAATACCCAACGTAAATTAAATAATAAAATCCCAAATTCGGTAAAATATTAATTGCATAAACTAGGGTTTAACCCATTATTGTGATTCTTAAGTACTAAGAAATTTAGTTCATATTAAAACTACAACATGAAAATAAAATAAAAGAATTAGTTATCCTGAATTACAGAAATAAAATAAATAACCTAATTAAGGTGTTGGATTCAGCTGCTGCTGGAAGAATGGGAAGAACCATTTGACCTGAAAATCAAATTTTAAATCTTATTTTTCTTAACATTTTTTGTTTCCGAAAATCAAATCAGTATAATTATTAAAAGAAATTAATTCAGATTTTAAATATGGTATATATATATTGAAGAGAAATGCATGACAGATGCTTCCAACACTTTAAAAATGGATCTTAATGACAAAAAATGAAAATGAAATGATGAACTAATTAATAATATAAAGAATAGGACTTATCAGTTTATATGTTATAGTGATGCATCACAGTATTTCATATATTTTATGTGGGAATTCTAGCAAGGATAATATCATATATTTCATATAACTATATTATATAATTATTAAGAAAAAAGGAAAGCCTTACAAAGAAATTTTTTATTTTTCCTTTGTTGAAATGTTATGACCATCAATCTTATCTGTAAAAAAATACTAAAAAGTAATAAAATTACCCTATATTTTAGTGAGATTAGTACCATTTATCATCGAAAAAACATCACCTAGACTTCAATTTAGTGGATATGAGAAAATTGTCATAAGAACAACATATAGTAACAGTTTTGGAGAGATTTTAACATAAACAAATCAACAAACTATAAATATAATATTTAAATTATGTAATCAGATCTTTAATATAATAAAGAATTTAGATTCATTCTTAATTGTAGTTACACTTTTTTGTTCATAGAAAATTAGATTGCAACTCAAAGCAAATAGTTTATAAATTTGTTAAAAAAATTTACTTAGAATCCATTTGAAAAATTGACAAAGATGTATTTGTTCTTGTTTTTCCATCTTCTTCTTCATCCATGAAGGAGATTTTTATCATATGGGGATTGAGTTTAAACTCAATTGAAGTGGTTTTAAAACTTTTTATTTAATATATAAGCCACATAAAAAAGGTTTTATATAGTTATTGTCGTGTTTTATATAAGAGATAATAAGCTGTGTGGGCCTTGGTCGGAAAAAACCTCATAAATTTTTTGTTACTTAGGGCCCAAAAACCCAAAGCCTAATTATAAAAATATTATTGAAATCCAATTTTAGTACTATTCTAATTAAGATTTATTGGTTCTCTCTATATAATACATGAAAAGATAATTTTTCTTTGTTAAAAAAAAGTCAATCCACCGTATAAAAAAATTAAAGGAAAAAAAAGAAAAAAAGTGTGTTGGTATTGTCTCGTGGTGGAGTAAAAAAAACAAATTGTATATCAGATTCTAACAAGTTATTTATTTATTTTTAAATTTTTTGTTAATTTTATTTTTTTAATATGATATCATTTGTGTATGTTTTATTATATTTTAATTAAGTTTCTTTTTTTTATTTCTTTAAATTTGTTAACAATTTAATTTTATAAATATTTATATTATTTAATTTTTTTACTTACCTCCTAAATTATTTTTTTTACATATAAATAATTACAATTTATTGAATTATTGACTGCTAATATTTGTGTAAGTAAATTAATATATTTTTGATTGATCGCTAATAATGATATCAAATTAATATTTTATTAAAAAATATTAAACTGGTTTACAAAAGACATAAGAATAATAAGTATTATTTAAAATACTAAGAAAATTAATGTATTAAAACTATATAAGTATTATAATTTAGTAATTTAATTAATTCAAGATTAAATAAATAATAAAGTTATATTTTATGTTAAAAATTAATTTCTTAGTTTGTTTTTACTTTTGAATATTCATAATTCGTAAATATAATATCTAAATAAAAAAATTATAAAGTGCAATTTAATAAATAAAAGTGATTATAATAAATAACAATGATTAAATTTTTAGCAGCAAATTAATTTAGATGGGCCAAGAAAATATATGTATGTATATGACAAAAGGAAAAAAACAAAAAGAGAAAGATTTAGTTCGATCTCAAGTTGAAAAATAATTTTAAATTCTTTCAAAGCAATAAACAATCAGAAGAATTAGTCTCAAATAAAGATATGATTAATGAAGATCATAACACAAAAGCAGATTTAGCGAATTAAAATTTTGGTCAGTTTAAAAAATTTACAAATGTTGACGTAGAAGATTTGGAAAACGAAGAAAATTAGCAAGGTGTGAGTGTAGCCGGTCAATATACATTCGATGTTCACTAAATGGTGACATAACATGGATTATATATTCAAACTTTGGAAATAAAGTATATTACTTTTGCTGTAAGTTGTTCAAGAATAGAGGAGTTGGTGTTCAGTCGATAATGATGGATTAGAAGATTGGTGAATATTGGTAAGAGGATTAAATGTCACGATGCATGACTAATGGATTGAATTAGAGATGAGATTAAAGCAAAATGAAACTATTGATAAAAGCATGCAAGAACAAGTCAACCGAGAAAAGAAGATTAAAATAGAGTATTATAAAGAATATTTGGCATGGTGAAAAGTTTTATAAAAATAATATAGCATTTTCGCGAAGACAATGAAAGATTTATTAAGAAAATAATGGAATCTTTTTAGGCCTAACTAAAATATTCGTTGAATTTGATTTATGATGCAAGAACATGTTCGGCATATTGAAAGTAATGAAATACAATATCATCATTTTGGTCATATGATTTAGAACAATATGATACAAATGTTAGTATGTGGGATCAAGCGTATGATATTTATAAAAATACAAAAAGCAAAGTATTTTTTAATCATACTCAATTATACTCCTGATATAAGTCATGAGGTAAAAAGACTGTCATTATACGACTTGTAGATATAACAACATCTCTAATAAAAATAGAGGAGTTTGTTTTAGAACTTCTTAAGGTGAATGATACATCAAGGCTTAGTTTATTTAACGAACTAAAACAAGTAGTGGTTTCTCTTCAACTTGATATTAATTATGTAAAAGGACATGGTTATGATATTGGTTCAAATATGAAATAATAAAAATAGGTATGCAAAAAAGACTGTTTGAAATAAATCCTCAAGCTTTTTACACGTCATGTGATTGTCATAGTTTGAACCTTACAATTTGTGATTTGGCCAATTCATGCCGCAAAACTATATCATTTGTTGGAGTAATTCAACGTTTGTATTCACTATTTTCCGTTCCACAAAATGGTACAATATTGTCAAAAATAACGTGAAAGGTCCCACACTTAAGTCATTATCACAAACACGTTGTAAAAATCATGTCGAACGTGTAAAAGAAATAATTAATAAAACTCCACAAATTAGACATGCTCTGGTTGAGTTGGCAAAAACTACCAATGATCTCAAAAGATAGAGTGAAGTAGAATCTTTAACAAAACATCATATCAAAGATTTGGAATTTTTTAAGCATTGTTATTTGGCACACAATGTTGACTACGATGTTAGTATAGCATTTCTAACAAAAAAATATGAAAAATAATGTAACTATACAACTATTGAAAGGACTCAGTTTTTTTAATGGTATCAAGAAAAGATTTTGAAAAATCCATGATAAAAAATTTACAAGTGTAACAAAAAATTGAACCAATTGTTCCATGCAAAACACATCATTCATAGAAATAAATTTTTTGTTCAAAACCCTAATAACGAGGTAACACTATCTGCTAAAGAATCCTTTCGAGTTGATTAGTTTTTGTATATAATGGTTCAAGCTCTCGAGTCAATTAGGAGTTAGTTTGAACAGTTTGAGGTATACGAAGAAAATTTTGGCTTCTTATTTAATTTAGGATGGGTTGATTTAATCAACAATAATATTTTGATGAACCACTGCACCAAATTAGAGATTGATTTGAAACATATCATGCTTTAAGATCTAGATGGAGAAGGCTTATATATTAGAACTGATTTTGTTAATAATAATAATGTTGCCAACCGATAAAAAAAAAAGTGCTTAATTTTTTGAAAATATTGGGAGGTTGTTTCGTTAATGCTTGAATTACGTATACCATATTTTTGACAATTGTCACAGTTGGTTATGTAGAAATAATTTTTTCAAAATTAAAGTTGATTAAGTCATACCTTTATTTCGACAATGTCACAAGAAAAACTAAGTAGACTGGCTACTTTATCAATTGATAATATATGCTGAAAAAATCAAATATTCAGAATTAATCATTGATTTTGCATCATAAAAATGAAAAACTTATAGTATTTAAATGATACATTTTATTTGTATTGTCTTCAACTTGTAGTTATTATTTATTATGTATTGAATCTTTAATATATTATATTATTTTATTTATAAAAAAATTATACAGATGGCCACGTATTTTGAGTTTTGCTTAGAGCCTCTTAAATATCAAATATAAGGCCTGATAATATCTACACCACAAGTATAGGTTTTTGAAGAATTGTGGGTTTGAGGTTTTGTATGACGTGGTTAGTTCGAGCTTATCAGATTATCATGGTGGAATATGATTCCTTGAATTTCCAAAAAATATATTTTGACCCCTAAATAAAGAATATTTATACCAAAATGATCTCGTACGTCACCAAATTTTCTGAATCTTCATTTGCCCCTCTATACAACTTTTTCATTTGAAAGTTCAGTACATATTAATTGGAGTTTGAGTATATTAGCTACTTTTATGATTTAGTGATTTATAGTATAAATTTACTAGAAGCCTATAGTTAAATTAACTCAAATTATAGGGATGTGTACTAACATTACCTTATAATATAGAGAGTTATACTGTGTTATTCAATTTAATCAAAAAATTGGACCTAGAGTACATTCTAATATAGGGACATGTATGCAATTAAATCAGAATATAGGGACATGTAATGCAATTAAATCTGAATATAGGGGCATGTAGTAAAGTTTTCCTAAGGAGATATGAACCTTTTGTGAAATTAACTCAAATAAATTATGATACAAGCTACGTTATCAACATTTCATATAAATATTTGAAAAACAAGAAGATATATATTGATGGGTTGAAAATATTAGGAAAATAATATATTTGGTCTGAGAAACCATGGGAAGAAGTACTACAAGACGACTAGTTCATTGTGGTGGCTACCATTTCAACAAAGAAAAATATATTTAAAAGTTAGAGAAGAAAGATAAGAAATTATATATTTGAAATATAAAACAAAAGAAAAAGAGTTTTGTTTTATGCGTTACCTATGTAGTTGATTCTTAAAAACACTAAATGTATATATAGATTAAATCTTAATATGAAATGTACATATATAAGTATTACCATATACACTGAATTATAGAGTTGGCCGAATACATCTAAACTTGGATACTACCACTTTCGGCCAAATAATCTAACCCATTTCGCAACATACTACTTGATTAATCCTTCATTATTGAATGAAACCCAATAAAAGCTTGATCTACAAGAATATAATTCATCTACGCACGAATGTAGCCCACAAATTTAGACCCGATATAAATTGGCCAACCATTAATCCCAAAATATGGCTTACAACTCAATTTATCTTCCAAAAAAATTAAAGTACAAATTATTGAGGGTTCAAATTCGACATATCTATATTCAACACGCCAACACCAAATTATGCAAAGATTGCAAAGCAGAAAAACATCATGATTTCATCTTGTTGAGTTTCTGAAGGCCACAAATACATTTACATGGTAAAAACTAACAAGTGAATATCTTGACTTTATTATCCCAAGAGAAAAAAAAATTATTTAACCCTACAAGTATTAAAAACACAAAATTTGATGCAAAGAAAAACCAATACCTATATAGAATATCTTCCAATCAATAATTCCATTGAAGAAAAACCAAGGTAGTATCAATGAGATTGTCTGAGTAAATTTCAAAAGGGATGAAATTATTTTACAACTGAGAGTCTTTTAATGATAAAACAAAATGATAACAATTACAAATCCAAGTATCATGATCCAATTAAGGGTCCGTTTGGAAGTGCTTATTTTAGAGTAAAAAAGTGTTTTTGGAATAAAATTCAAAATTTAAAAAAATTATTAAAAATAATTTTGAAATCTAAAATTATTGAAAGTGCTTTTTTCAAGAAGCACATATTTGGTGCTTCTCAAAAAAGTGCTTTTCAAGGTAAAAAAAACTCTTAAAATGCTAAAAGCACTTTTAAGTGCTTCTCCAAAAAAGCACTTCCAAACGGGTACTAAATATTACACGAAAAATCTTATATATTACAAACAATTGTAATTTCTACTTACCCTACCAAAAACCCTATCCCGAAACAACTTTTGAGAATTCCAGTTATTTGTAGATTAAAATGACTATAACCAATCTACATAGTGTCATAAAACCAATAATTAAACTAATAATTTACTAGGCATGATTCTCTCGATTTCTTTCAAAACCTGCTAAATATTCACGTAAACATCAAATGTACCACCATCTCGAACCATTTGTTTTATCTCATTGACCTAGGGAAACCCATCTAGTGGAATTGATCCACCTAGTATGATATTCAAACAAAAAATTTGCTGGAATTAAAGAACCAAGCCTATTATATAAAATTATTTATCAAAATCTAAGTCTCAATTCAAATGATTGTAAAGGACATATCGTACAAGAAGAAGAGAAAGAAGATTTCATTGAATGAGACCATCTCAAATATTGAAGGAAAAATCCTCTAAGGGAGAATATATTAATCCATTTATTCCAGAAGAGACTATAACTTCAAAAAATATGAAACCGACAAAATTAAATAACAAAAACCTAATGAATGTTTTCTAATGCACCATTTTTTAATCAGATGCACATTGAGATACAAATATTCTACAAATTAGATTAGACACAAAACTTCAAGCTAAAAGAGACTATTATTTAAACAGAAAAACATAACTCTTTAAGTATAATTACGTATTACTTGTTGGATAGTATGGAACTCGAGATTGAAGCCATCTCTTTTAAGCCATTGAAAGATAATTCCAGCAAGCCCTAATTTCTCATTCAATCTCTTAAGACTTAAAAATATGATTATGGGTCGTTCGACCCACCTGAGAGAGGGACTTGTCCGAACAGAATATTCCCTCCTTATCATGTCATGTTCGTTACACTTCTCGCTGAAGTTGAACTCTTTTTTTCTTTCGGAAGTACCTTATTCGATGAGCTGGTACATTCAAGAGGTACAATAAGCGCAAACATCTCATGAATGCGATTAATGCTTGTCATTTCCTAAGAAGGATATCCCAAGAACTCAATTTTAATCCTACATAAATTTAAATCAAACAATTATCTTTCTCTTCCTTTGGGTAAAAGCAAGTGCAGTGTGTATGGAATGAGTGTGGTCTTAAGAGAATATTGTAATGTATAAAAGGGTAAGGGTTATTTGTCCTTGAGATATGGAAAGGTTAAATATACTCTCATGAATCGTAAAGTAGCAAATGTACATGTTTTAAATGTTAACATTACAAATCACCCTTCGACGTTGGTATATTTGCTAACACGATTTCCAGCTATTATTGAAACAGGTCCAATAAAGGGTTATTAATTTATAAAATAAAATGTCAATTATTTAAATTAAGCAGAAAGAAAATTTATAAGAACACGTCATTTTTCAATCTATAGATTAATAGAGGTGTATATTCGTACAGAATGAAAATAGAATCACTATTGCACAAATGAATAGAAATCTTTAATATTGAAGTTAATATTTGTTTCTGAAAACTAGCATACATATTCGAATTTTTATGAAAAACCCACTAGTATTAAAAATCATGATGGAAAATATTAGAACTCTTAAAAACAGGCCAGCGGATATTTTTGGATCGAATCAATATCTAATAATAATTATCAAAAAATACTAAAGCCTTTCATCATGATTTACGAATCAGTACTAAACTATTAAAATTATGACTAGGAAAATAAAAAACTTGACAACACAAATATAATAGGTGAGTTCATGGATATTACAATTTTAATTAGATGTAAACATGATCATAATTGATAATTAATAAGATACATCATGAAACATTGTTTAAATTGATAATTTATAAGTAATAACATGGTACATAGTTTAAAGCTTATATATTTATTGCAAATTCTACCTATTTTTATATAAAGTTAATGTTTAACACTTAAAAAATTAAACTAAATACAATAAAGAACAACATACATATTATTTCACATTCATTATAAAGTGACTTGTAAATATTGTGAGGGAAACTTAACAACATAATATTGTATATTTCAAATATTAAATATTAATATCATTGAATTATTAAAAGAGACAAGACTTATCAAGAAAATACCTGGAAGTCGTTCTCTATTGAAATATCATGGTCATCAATCCTATTTTTGAAAAGAAAATACTACATTTAAAAATTATACTATATTTTATTATGATTAAAATTGATTACAAACAAGAAATCATCAATGAACAATTAAATTAATTAATTATTTAGGTAATTTTAATAAAAATTAACAAAAAGTAACAAATCTAAAAAGATTTCAACACATTCAGATTTTATAATACTTAGACTATATAAATATATTAGATATTTGAAATAATCATGAGTTAAATTAAATTCTCAATAGTTTCTACATTTTTTCTATTATAGAAAATTTTACCACTAATAAAAAAATATAAAATCAATAAAATTACTTTCAAAAAATTTACCTTCGAATTTATATTGTATTATACTAAAAAGTAATAAATTTATCCTATATTTTAGTGTGATTATTACCATTATCATACAAAAATCATCACAGAGACATCAATTTAGTATATAAATAGAAAATTGTCATAAGAACAACATATATATATTTTACTTATATAATTAGATATTTTATATGATAAAGAGTTTAGATAAAATCTTAATTGTATTTACACTTTTTTGTTCATAGAAATTTAGATAGCAACTAAAAACAAATAATTTATAAATCTGTTAAAAAAATTACCTAGAATCTATATAAAAATTTAAGAATATGTTTATGTTCTTGTTTTTTCTTCCTCTCCCTAATCCATTAAGGATATCTTGATCATCTGAGGCTTGAGTTTTAACTCAATTGAGGTGGTGTTAAAAAAATTTATTTAATATACACGCCACCATATAGGATTTTATACCGTTATTGTGGTGTTTTTTATGAGAGATAATATGCAAGGTAGGCCTTGGATTGGAAGAAAAATAAGTAATTTATTAGGCCCTATAATTTTTTATTATGTTTAGGGCCCAAAAATCGAAAGCCCAATTATACAAATATTATTAAAATCCAATATTTAACACTATTCTAATTAGATTTACTTGTTTCCTTTATATATATCACATGAAAGGAAAACTTTTCTTTGTTAAATAAAGTCAATCCACCATATATAATGATATCAAATTAATATTTAATTAAAAAATATTTAATTGGTTTACAAAAGACTTAAGAATAATAAGTATTATTTAAAATACTAGAAAACTTTTAATGTATTTAAACTATATAAGTATTATAATTTAGAAGTTTAATTAAACTAAAGACTATATAAATAATAAAGTTATTATTTTATATTTAAGAATTAATTTTTTAGACTTTTTTTACTTTTGAATATTCATAATTCGTAAATATAATATCTACATAAAATTTTATAAAGTGCAATAAGATAAAATAAAAGTGATTATCATAAATAACAATGATTAAATTTTCAATCTCAAGTTGAAAAGATTTTTAAATTTTTTCAAAGTAATAAACAATCAGTACATTTAGTGTCTAATAAAGATATGATTAATGAAGAACATAACACGACCGAAGATTTAGTGAATGAAAATTATTGTCAGGTTAAAAATTTGACAAATGATGAAGTAGAAGGTTTCCAAAATGAAAAAAATTAGCAGGGTATGAATGTAGCCGGTCAATATACATTCGACGTTCACAAAATGGTGAAACACACGACATTAAATGGATTATATATTCAAACTTCAGAAATAAAGTATATTGATTTTGTTTTAAATTGTTCAAGAATAGAAGAGTTGTTACTCAGATCGATAATGATCGGTTGGAAGATTGGGTGAATATTGGTAAGAGGATTAAAGTCACGATGCATGACAAAAGGGATTGAATTCGAGATGAGATTAAAGCAAAATGAAACTTTTGATTAAAGCATGCAAGAACAAGTCAACCGAAAAAAGAAGATTAAAACAGAGTATTATAAATAATATTTGGCATGGTGAAAAGTTTTACAAAAATTAATATAGCATTTTCGTGGAGATAATGAGAAGTTTTATCAAGAAAATAAAGGAATCTTTGTAGGACTAACTAAAATGATTGTTAAATTTGATTAGTGATGCAATAACATGTTCTACATATTGAAAAAAATTAAATACAATATCATCATCTTGGTCATATGATTAAGAAAAAAATGATAATAATGTTAGCATGTTGGATCAAGCGTATGATACTTATAAAAATAAAAAAAGCAAAGTATTTTTCAATCATACTCGATTGTACTCCCGATATAAGTCATGAGTACAACTTGTAAATATAACAACATATCCAATAAAAATAGAGGAGTTTGTTTTAGAACTTCTTAAGGTGGATGTTACATAAGGGCTTAGTTTATTAAACGAACTTAAACAAGTATTGGTTTCTCTTCAACTTGATATTAATTATGTAAAAGGATAGGGTTATGATATTCGTGCAGATATGAAATAAGAAAAAAAAAGTATGCAGAAAAGACTACTTGAAATGAATACTCGAGCTTTTTACACGCCATGTGGTGTCATAGTTTGAACCTTACACTTTGTGATTTGGCCAATTTATGTCGCAAAACTAGATATTTTGTTGGAGTAATTCATCGTCTGTATTCAATATTTTCCGATTCCACAAATTGGTAGAATATCGTCAAAATAATGTGAAATTTCTGACACTTAAGTCATTATCACGAACACCTTGGAAAATTCATTTCGAACGTGTAAAAGAAACTCCACAAATTAGACATTCTCTGATTGAGTTGGCGAAAACTACCATTATCCCAAAACATAGAGCGAAGCAGAATCTTTAGCAAAACATCATATCAAAGATTTTGAATTATTGTTAAGCATGTTTATCTGGCACATAGTGTTGGCTAAAGTTAATACTGTTAGTATAGAATTTCAAGCAAAAAATATGAAAAATAATGTATCTATACAATTATTAAAAGGACTCGTCTCTTTTTTTGAGTAGTATCGAGAAACAGGTTTTAAAAAATCCATGATACAAAAAGTACAAGTGTAACGGAAATCGAACCAGTGTTTCATAAAAAACACATCATTCAAAGAAATAAATTTTTATAAGAACCCTAATAACGAGGTAACACTATCTGATCAAGAATCCTTTCGAGTTGATTACTTTTTGTATATAATGGTTCAAGTTCTCTAGTAAATTAGGAGTAGGTTTGAACAGTTAGAGGTATACGAAGAAAATTTTGGCTTCGAGTTAAATTTAGGATGGGTTTATTTAATCAATAATAATATTTTGATGAACCATTGCACCAAATTAGAGATTGCTTTAAAACATGACATGTTTCAAGATATTGGTGGAGAAGGCTTATTTTAGAACTGATTTTGTTATGAGGAATGTTTCCAACCTATGCAAATAAAGCAATTAAAGTGCTTAATTTTTAGAATTTAATGGAAGGTTGTTTCCCTAATGCTTAAATTGTATATAGGATATTCTTGACAATTGTCACAGTTGCATATGTAGAAATAATTTTTTCAAAACTAAAGTTGACTAGGTCATACCTTTGGTTCGACAATGTCATTAGAAAGACTAAGTAGACTGGTTACTTGATCAATTGAAAAGTATATGCTAAAAATTCAAATATTCACAATTAATCCCTGATTTTTCATCAAAAAAATGCAAGAACTCTAGTATTTAAGTGATAAATTTTATTTATAGTGTCTTCAATTTGTAGTTATTATTTATTTTGTATTGAATTTTTTAATATATTATATTACTTTATTTATAAAAAAATTATACAGAGGGTCGCGTATTTTGAGTTTCTCTTAGGGCCTCTTAAATATCAAATATCAGGCCATGATAATATTTACAACATAAGTATAGATTTTTATAGAATTGTGGGATTGAGGTTATGTATGACGTGGTTAATTCAATGTTATTAGATTATCATGGTGGAATATGATTCCTTGAGTTTCCAAAAAATATATTTTGACCCCTAAAGAAAGAATATTTAAACCAAAAGATCCCGTATATCCCTAAGTTTTCTTAATCTTCATTTGCCCCTCTATACAAATGTTTCATTAGGAAGTTCAGTGTATATTAATTGGAGTTTGAGTATATTTTGCTACTCCTAAAATTTAGTGATTTATAGTATAAATAACTAGACGCCTATAGTTAAATTAAATCAAAATATAAGGATGTGTATAAATATTACCTATGAATTTAGAGAGTTATAATGTGTAATTCAATTTAAGCAAAGAAATTGAACCTAGAGTTCAATTCACTTTGAATATATGCCCATGTAGGGCAATTGACTTTGAATATAAGGACATGTATGCAATTAAATCAGAATATAGGGACATGTAATGCAATTAACTCGGAATTAGGGACATGTAGTAAAATTTCCTAAGGAGATATGGACCTTCGGTAAAATTAACTCAAATAAATTATGCTACAAGCTATGTTATCAAAATGTCACATAAATATTTGAAAAACAAGAAAATATATTAATGGGTTAAAAATATAGGAAAATAACATATTTGGTTTAAGACACCATGGGAAGAAGTAATATAAGACGACCAGTTCATTGTGGTGGCTACAATTTCAACAAAGAAAAATATATGTAAAAGTTGGAGAAGAAAGAAAAGAATTTATACATTTAAAATTCAAAATAAAAAATTTAGAGTTTTATTTGAAGCGTTACTTGTGTAGATGACTCTTAACAACACTAAATGTATATTCAAATTAAATATTCATATTAAATGAACATATATAAGTATTACCATATAGTTGTCAAATTAAATTTAACCTTGGATACTACCACTTTTGACAAATAATAAAACCCATTTTGCGACTACTTGATTTATCCTTCATTATTGTATGCAACCAAATAAGAGCTTGATCTATAAGAATATAATACATCAAAGTATGAACGTACCCCACAAACCTAGACCCTTATATGATATAAATTGGTCAACCATTAATCCCAAAATATGGCTTAATACTCAATTTATCCACCAAAAAAATGAACGTACAAATTCTTGAGTGTTCAAATTCGACAAATCCATATTTAACACGCCATCACCAAATAATGCAAAGAACTTGCAAAGCAAAAAAAACATCATGATTTGATCTTATTGGGTTTCCGAAGGCCACAAATATATTTACGTGGTAAAAATTAACAAATGAATATCTTGACATTATTATCCCGAGAGAAAAAAACATAAGTATTTTTTACCCTACGAGTATTAAAAACACACAATTTGATGCAAAGAAAAATCAGTACCTATATATAATATCTTCCAATCAGTAATTTCATTGAAGAAACCCAAGATAGTATCAATGCGATTATCTGAGTAAATTTTAAAAGGGATGAAATCATTTCACAACTGAGAGTCTTTTCATGATAAAACAAAATGATAACAATTATCAATCCAATTATCATGATCCAAAAAATATTACACGAAAAACTTATTTATTACAAATAATGGTCTCATCTGATTTCTACTTACCCCACCAAAAACCTTATCCCCAAACAAATTTTGTGAAGTCCAGCTATTTGTAGATGAAAATTACTATAACCAATCTACATAGTCTCGTAAAACCAATAATTAGACCAATAATTAATAAGGCATGATTTTCTCGATTTCTTTCAAAAACTGCCAAATATTCATGTAAACATCAAATGTACCACCATCTCAAACCATGTATTTTACCTCATTAACCTAGGGAAAACCATCTAGTGGAAACGATCCACCTAGTATGATATCCAAACAAACAATTTGTTACAATTAAAGAACCAATCCCATTATATAAAACTATTTATCAAAATCTAAGCCTCAATTCAAATAATTGTACTGTGAAGGTCATATCATACAAGAAGAAGAGAAAGAAGATTTCATTGAATGAGACCATTTCAAATATCGAAGGAAACGTCCTTATTATGTTCGTTATACTTCTCGTTGAAGTTGAACTCTTTTTTTCTTCCGGCACCACTGATTCGACTAGTTGATACATTCAAGAGGGACACTAAGAGCAAATATTTCATGAATGCGATTAAGGTTAGGTGATGTCTCCTCATTTGTGATAGATTTATGTTAGGATGAGACATCATTTTTAGTGATTTAGAAGTCTTTCTAATTGATTTTCTTGAGAAATAGTGTACTTTCCTATTTTGAGTCTTGATTTAGTAAAATAATATTTTTATAGCATATTGGGTTTAATTATTTATTTAGTGTGAAGCTTTAAAGATAATTATGGATATTAATTAGAGTCCAAGTCAAAGACTACAAGATATGGAAAGAGATAAGAATGGAAATTGGAGATAAGAAAACAAAAGCTAAAAACATGGAAAAGGAAAAGTTGCCTTAAATCTGAATTTCTACACCTATGACCAAAAATCAGCTTATATATCAAAATCGGAGTTACATTTGGAGAAACGGTCAAGAGAAACGTTGAAGATCTTTCTGAGACGATGAATTTGGTGTACTCATATGCGTCAAACGGATGAGTATTGAAGCTGATAGGACCAAAACAAAAAACGGGCCTCATTTCATGTTTTAGGGTTACGAATTTGAGTTGGGCTTGGAGTCCACTACTTACCTTCTCCTTCAAGAAAACGAATTAGGTCTTCAAAAAACCTATAAATACACACATATATCACTTTGAAATCATCCTTGCCTCATAATAATTAGTTCTAAGGTTTTATTCTTCCAAGTTTTTTTAGAGAGCAAGATGATGTCTTTTATTATTTCTTTTAGTTTATTTCCTTCAGTTATGAACTAAACTCCCCATAGCTTGGGTTTTGCATCATGTATAGTCTATGAATTCTAATTTCTTTCGATATAAGTTTCTTTGGGAATTACATATTTTAATCTGATATTAGCTTCTTACCTTTATATTTTTTTATGTGTTTTGATTTATTGCATGTCCTAGAACTGGTCACTTTAGGCTTTCTTAATAGTAATTAGATGGTCACCTTAGTTGGGTGTCTAATTTTTGAAACACCACATAACGTCTAGTGTCGATATTGGTCCTGACAACACTAATTCTAACTAGATAGTCATTAGGGTATGATTTAATCACTATCACCATGTATGGAAATTGATTGCTTAGGGCCTAGTGGCGTAGGATAACCATATTTGAACCATCCTCGTGGTGTGTCCGTAGCCCCCTTAGTCGCTCTCAAGGTCTAGGGTATGGGAATTTAGAATCCTGACTAAGTATCTAAGAGCTAATTATTTCCCTTATTAACTAGATCTAATAGAAAGAATTAGAAGGATTAGTGCATACTAGCAAAACCTAAGTATACTTCTCATCTCATATTTCTTCGTATTTATTTTACTGTCTTTACTTTTTCCTTAGTTTAATTCTTAATTTCGAATTTTATTCCTTTTAATTTCTTGTCTTTTAATTAATTACTTCTTACTCGTCATTTCTATCTGTTCGTATAACACACTAAGTCCATAAGAACGAACTTTCTTATCATTAAAACTTGCATACGTCCTGTAATAGTTGCAGTACTATGCCTGTCTAGGGTGAGAGTGCGTAGTTTTCTGACTTATTATTTATCTTATTTTTATCACACACTAGGCGACACCACTAGGCATTTCCTAATAATAATATCCCAAGACCTCAATTATAATCCTACATAAATTTAAATAAAACAATTAGCTTTCTCTTCGTTTGAGTAAAGGCAAGTGCAGTGTGTATGGAAGGAGTGTGGTGTTAAGGGAATGTTGTAATGTATAAAAGGGTTAGGGCTATTTGTCCTTGATATATGGAAAGGTCAAATGTACTCTCATGAATCTTAAACTAGCAAATGTACATGTTTTACATGTTAGCGTTACAAAGCACCCTTCGACATTGGTATATTTGCTAACAAGATTTGCACCAATTATTGAAACAGGTCCGATAAAGGGTTATTAATTTATAAAAGAAAATGTCGATTTTTTAAATTAAGCAGAAAAAAATGTATAAGAACAATCATTTTTCAATCTATAGTTTAATAGAGGCGTATATTTATACACAATGAAAATAGAATCACTATTGCGCAAATGAATAGAAATCTTTAATATTACAGTTAATATTTGTTTCCCAAAAACTAGCATACATATTCAAATTTTTAGAAAAAACCGTTAGCATTAAAAATCACGAGGGAAAATACTAGAACTCTTAAATACAGACCAGCGAAATTTGTTGGATTTAATCAATATTTAATAATATATTATCAAAAAATACTAAATCCTTTCATCATTATTTAAGAATTAGTACTAAAATAACAAAATTATGACTAGGGAAATATAAAACTTGAGAAAAAAATAGGTGAGTTCATGGATGTTACAATTTTAATTAGACATAAACTTGATCATAATTGAAAATAAATAAGATACATCACGAAACATAGTTTAAATTGATAATGTATAAGAAATAACGTGGTACATATTTTAAATCTCATATATATATATATATATATATATATATATATATATATATATATATATATATATATATATATATATATATATATATATTTATATTGGACATTCTACCTATTTTTTATATAAAGTTGATGTTTAACACTTGAAAAAATAAAATATAAATACGATAAAGAACAAAATACATATTATTTCACATTCAGTATGAAGTGACTTATAAATTTTGAGAGGAAAACTTAACAACATAATCACTACTACAGTTCGGGGATTTGCCCACGACAGCTTACCGACGACACGCAGTTTCATCGGTAAAGTTTTGTTATTTACCGACGACATCAATTTACCCACGAGAAACAGTCGCCGGTAATTTACCGACGACGTGTCTCGTGGGTAATGGGTCAAAACACCGTCGTTATAAAAAAAAATTAAATATTTTTTGTTTGAATTTATCGTCGGTAGATTACCAACAACAACGTAGTCGTCGGTAATTGTATCATTTACCGACGGAAATTATTGTTTACCGACGAAATTACGTGTCGTCTGTAAAAATAACGTGTATATTATTCAGGACAGACTGTATTTTTATCTCTTTAAACCCCAAAAACTCCATTTTTCCTCCTAATTTTCCCAAAAACATCAATCAATCTCATTCAAATTTTTTGCAATACCTTCTCCAATTCATCTTTAACCATTTCCAAGCTTATAATAAAGGTGGGGCATCCTCAATATAAAATTTCATCCACAAATATTAGGTAAATTCTTGATTTTTTTTTATTATCATATTTGGTGTAATTCTTGCAATATTATGTGTTTAGGTTAAGTAATACATTATCAAGGTTGGGACTTCATCATCAATCTCCAATTTCTTCCACCAATGCAAGGTATTTTCTTTAAATTTCAAACTTTTTAATTTTTTTTTATGCATGGATTTTGATTTGTGTATTACTTGCTATAAGTTATGATTGTGTATATTTTTTGATTGTCTAGTTAATTATAGTGCAAATCATGCATACATTCATTTATTTATAT
This sequence comes from Nemophila menziesii, assembly GCA_029959085.1. Classification (NCBI taxonomy): domain Eukaryota; kingdom Viridiplantae; phylum Streptophyta; class Magnoliopsida; order Boraginales; family Hydrophyllaceae; genus Nemophila; species Nemophila menziesii. The sequence goes on along the minus strand of JARWIR010000011.1, from coordinate 33,915,335 downwards.
TATGTTTTCATATATTTTTGTATTTGTGTATTTAATTATATGAAATTGTTTATATATTTAGTGTGTTGTAATTTTATTTATTTATTTATTGTGATGTAATTTTATTTATTTATTTATTGTGATGTAATTTTATTTATTTATTGGTTTGTAATTATATTCAAGCCATTGGTTTGTAATTTGTATTATTTTTATTCATTGTGCTGGAATTTTTATTCATTTTATTAATTGGGTTGTAATAATTATTTATTTTATTTTCATATGAATGTAGTTGTCTAGTTATCTAAAATTGTTGTAAAGAGATGGCTTTGGATAAGAGTTGGTTGGATGCTACGAATTTACTTGATCCAGACTATGTTATGGAGAATCTGGATTTTATCGCATATGCAAAACAACAAAAAAATTATAAAGATCTTATTTATTGCCCGTGTAACTATTGTAAAAATTATCGTCGATTACCCACTCGAACGGTTACGGGCCACCTTTATAAGGAAGGGATTATGAAGTCGTATCGGATTTGGATAAAACACGGTGAGCAGCCGGTCATTCCCGAAGAAAATCCTATTCCGAATATAGTTAATGAAATTCCTGAGGTTTATGACGATGTGAGACACAGTTACGATGTTGGCGGACATCAGGGTGACACCGAGATGAGAGACGCAGAATTTCCAAGTATTAGCAGTTTCGAAAAACTATTTAACGAATTGGAGACAAAATTATATCCGGGTTGTAAAGCGATGAGTTCATTGAACTTCATTGCCAAGGTTATGCACGTGAAAGTAAAGAACAAGTGGACTAACACGTCATTTACCGAGCTATTGGAGTTGGTTGGTCGTATTTGCCCTAACCTCACACTTTGCCCGATTCTTATGATGCATGCAACAAGAAGTTGAAAAGTTTGGGTATGGGGTATATTACTATCGATGTTTGTTTGAACGATTGTGCCATATTTTACAAAGAGAATAAAGACCTCGATAAGTGTCCAGTTTGTAGCGAGTCTAGATGGGACCCAAAGAAGGGTATCAAAGTACCGCATAAGAAGCTCTGTTACTTTCCGATTGCTCCCACATTACAGCGACTATACGCTTCGAAGCACACCGCTGAAGACATGATATGGCACCATACCGGAAAGAGTGTCGATCCGGATGTGTTGCATCATCCGGTTGATGGTGATAGTTAGAAGAGATTTGCAGCGCTACATCCTGAGTTTGCTAGTGAACTTCGTAATGTACTTTTGGGTCTCGGTATCGACGGGTTTTGTCCTTTATCTATGCAAAACAACTCGTACAGCATGTGACCTGTCATATTAACCGTCTATAACTTGTCACCGTGGGTATGCATGAAGGAAACCACATTTCAGCTTTGTCTGTTGATTCCGGGTCCTCGTTCACCTGGTAAGGACATGGATGTTTACCTCCGCCCTATGATAGATGAGTTGGACGAGTTGTGGGGTAAAGGGATCCTTACGTATGATTCCCATACAAAGCAAGAGTTTACTATGAAGGTAGTCTGTTGTCCACGACCAATGATTTCCCCGCTCGGTCATACACTTCAGGATGGTCGGGTCAAGGTTACATGGATTGCCCAAAATGCATGGATTCTACTCCGTCATTGGGTGTGCAAAAAGGTGTGGTTTACTTTGACCATAGACGTTGGTTACCTACCGGACATCGGTTTAGAAAACAAAGTGTTTTGTACCCGCAAACCAATTATATTAGCCGACCGAGGAAACATAGTCCAGCTAGTATTCAGACATAGTTAGATGGCCTTCCTATTGTGTTTCCCGGCAAACACAAGGATTTTGGGGGAAAGATCGTGAGGCAAACTGGTCCACGTCTATTCAATTGGAAGAAAAAGAGTATCTTTTATCGTTTACCTTATTGGTCCGAAAATTTGTTGAAACATAACATTGATGTCATGCATTGCGAGAAAAACGTGTGTGATGCTCTTCTCGGTACAGTTATAGCAGTCGATGGGAAAGTAAACAAAGATAACGTTAAGGCGCCACAGGATCTTGAGAAAATGAAAATCAGGGAAGAATTGTGGTTGACAACAAGAGGACCTAAAACGATTCTAAAACGGGGAAAGTATATGTTGTCAGCGGAGAAGAGGAAGACGTTTCTTGATTTATTACAGGCACAGAGGTTTCCCGATGGATTCGCGTCTAGTATGAGGAATAACGTTCAAGTCGATACGGGGAAGATCATTGGAATGAAATCGCATGATTGTCATGTTATGATGCAATATCTTTTTGTTTGTTGTCTCCCCGGACTTCTAGATGATAAACCGATTAGCTACGCCATTATTGGGTTAGCTAACGTGTTTAGAGTCGTTTGTAACAAGAATCTGAGTAGGAAAGAGTTGGTGGATGGTAAGGAGAATGTTGTTGAAGTGATGTGCAAAGATATATATTTATAATATATAGACATTTAAAATTAATATATATTTATTTTTGTAAATATATAAATTATAAGGACTAAATTACAATTTAAAAAACTTTTAAAAAATATTATTTTTCTAATTTTTAAGGGTATTTTTGTAATTTTTAATAAAAAGGGACTAAAATGCAATTTTATTTAAATTATAGATAGCCGATGTGATGCCGAATTACCATCGAGGTGACGGTAACGGTGAAGATCCGAACCGGAATCAACCCCCAAACCTAAATGACTGTAACCAGCTGATGTCTCCCTAATTGTTCTTATTTTTGACCCTTAGGAGACATCATTTTTGGCGTTTATTTAATTAATTTGATAGACTTTTAGACTAAATATGCAATAATCCGGAATTCCCTTTTTATTTCAAACATTTTTAAATTATTAAGCTTTTGCGCGTAATATTTGTATTTTTAGTGAAAAGTTTATAGGTTTTAGATGTTAGCTAGAAGAGGAATCCGAGGAGAAAGTCAAAGATCGTGAAATAGAGTCAAGACTTGAAGATAAATCCCGAAGATATTATTTTTAGAGCTGAAAATCTGTTTTCCAGGCCATAGATTGCTGATTTCGAGGTGCTTAAGCGATGATTTAGCCGCTGACCTTTGAAGCGAAAAACATTCCTTATCGAGTTATGGAACTTTAGCAACTGGAATGAGGTCAATCGGAGTCATAACGAAGCGGGAAAAGCCGTTTTAGTGAAGGTGTATCAGCAGTTACGGGATTTTGGGCTTAGAATTTGGGCTTGGACATTTAATTATTGTTTGATTATTAGGTCCAAGCCCTAATCCGTTTTTACACTTATAAAAGGAGCCTTTGACTTCTATTTTTCATACAATTCACATTCCACAAGATTAAACACCAGAGAGAAGCAACAGAAGGAAGAAAGAAGAAGCTGCAAGAACTGGAGAGGGTCTATATCTCCGTTCTCAGTCATTCCAACTCCGGAAATTAGGTTTTTTCAATTTTAATTTTGTAATCAAATATGAATTCCATTTCAATTAATTTAGTTTTTCCATTTAGTATGAGCTAAACTTTTAATAGTGATTGAGAACAATTAATGGGTGAATCCCAATCTTATTGAATTTCGAATGTTGAATTTGGGTTTCTGTTAAATTAAATTAGATTGGGGCTTTTACTCTTTTCTTTAAATTAAGATTATTTACTGTTTTTAGCGTCATGAACTAGGAACAGGTATTAGTATTTAGGCTATTCCAATTAGTGGCAATTGGATCATCCTGATAGAGGGTTTAAATACAGAACCATTTATTCAATCTAGGATAGAAGCTATTGATTCTGACGAACTTAACTAATTCTAGGGCCAATGAGGTAATAAAACTTAAACATCCAAAAGTGGATCATATTTACCCTGACGGGACTAGTAAGACTCTAGGATCGCCTTATAGTCCACCCTGACGGGGGTATAAGGAATTTAGAATCCCGACCATTGTAATTGACCAATTTAGCCCTTAAACAACATAAGTTAGGAAATAGGATTGGGAGGATCCCTTGCGTTCTCAAGTGCTACCTTCTCATACTGCGTTTTACATCATTTTACTTGCGTCTTAGATTTTAATTGCATTTATAATTTGTCTTTCATTTAGTAGCTTTAATAACAAAAAACCAAACAAACATATTTTCTTTACTTAAGTGCAACCATTCATTACTTGTTAAACATTGTAGTCAACCCTCCCGTCCTTGGAACGAATCTGTTTTATCAATTATATTACTTGGGACAACCGTACACTTGCGGTTGTGGTTCTATTATTTATTGCATTTATTTAGAACACACAAAGGACCACCAAGTTTTTGGCGCCGCTGCCGGGGACGGTAGCGTGTGACCACGGTGTTTACCTTTAGTGATAGTTGCATTTATTTTATTTTTATCAGTTTTATGCTTTTTGTTTGTTCATTTCTTTTCAGGTTTTTAGATTTGGTGTATGCGAAGAAGGCTATTCAAGGATCTAGAGCCAACACCTCCGATCCTTAGTAATCCAGAATCATTGATCAGACTTGCTAACAAGAGAAGGAGAGAACAAGAAGCTTTAGAGGTAGAAGAATTAATTAACAGAATGGATGAGATAAATCTTCAAGATCAACAAAATAACCAACCAGGTCAACTAGGCGCCAATGGCCAACCTTTAGCGCCACCTGGCCTTATTCCTCCAGTTCCACCACTGAATCCCAATCCTCAAGTTCAGATAGTAATGAATCAAGATCCATGGTTTGTTAATGGTCCACCAGAAGCTCCATTCCGTGCTCCTGCTCTAGGAGTAGGTGCTCCAGATATTAATGTTCCAAGATTTCGTCCAGATTCGGGTATGTTAGCTCAATTCCAAAATTTTGGAAATTTTCGTGGTAGACCAGCAGAAGATCCTATTCGAGCCGTTCAGAAATTTAAGCAGATATGTGATTCTTACATCACACAAGGAATTTCAAGAGAACAGTTGTACTATGCCGCGTTTCGATTTTTTTGTCATTGATGGAGCAAGTGAATGGCACGATACACAAGATCCTACGAAGATAACAAACTAGGACCAATTAGAGACTGCTTTCTTTGACAGGTTTTACCCAAGTAACATGAGGTTAGATGATCAACTTGAGTTAACACATTTCCGTCAAGAGTATGATGAGACTTTGGGTAAGAGTTGGACAAGATTTCAGATGTGTTTACGAAGGGTTCCCGATCATGGCTTTACAGAACAACAACAACTGAAAATATTTTACAAAGGCCTTGAGGGGGCTTCGAGAGAGAAGTTGGATACGTTATGTGGTGCAGGTTTTCTTCAAGTTCAGCCCGCTCATGCTAAAATCATTTTGGAAAGAACAGTCAAGAATGAAGTTGGGTGGACTTCTGTAAGAACACCGGTTAAAGGAGTGAGTAATGTCAATATGGAAGAAAAATTTGCTATGCTTGAGAGTAAGATTCAGAATACTATAGAGCAACAATTGAAACAGCTTACTTTAGCTGTAAAAGAAGGATTTTCGGGTAAGAAGGTAGTTGTGCAAGCTGCACAAGAGGTTTATATGTGTTCAATTTGCAGGGTAGATGATCATGATGAGGAAAATTGTCCGAATAATCAAGAGCTTGTGATGTTTGTGTCCAACAGAGGTAACTTTAATTCGAGTGGTAATGGATATCAGCCTAACAGAAACCATCCTGGGTTTCAATACTCAAATCCTAATGGGGCAGTCAATCCTACATATGCGTATCAGCCGCGTCCCCAAGGTAACAACTATAATCCGAGACCACACAACAATTATCAAGGAGGACAGAATCAGGGTAATTATGTACAAAGACAAGCTCCTCAGAATACTTACGATGAAACATTGAACCAAAAAGCCTTACCTGCCCATCCACAAGAAGGAGTAGTTACCCTTCAGAAAACAGTTGAAAGTTTGATTGCTCTTCAAACACAAGCCATGGAACGTCAACAAGCGTCTGAAGCAAATATGAAATTAATACAGAATCAAATGGATCAATTTGCGAAACAGCTTAATCAGCGTCCACAAGGGCAACTCCCTAGTGACACAGAAAATCCGAGACAACGTGAAGATTGTAAAGCTGTTACATTAAGAAGTGGTAAGAACCTTCCTCCACCTCCTTTTCCCGTTATGAAAGAGAAAGAAGTTCCAAGAAAAGAAAAGGAAGTGGGTGAGAAAGAGAAAGAGAAAGATAGTGAGGTTGAAGAAATAGTGAGGCCAAGTGAAGTTCCGAAAAATAAAGATGATGTTGTGATCAACCGCCCTCCACCACCGTTTCCATCTCGAGTTCAGAAAAAGGGTGATTTGGGTGATTTTCAGAAATTCTTTAATAGATTGAAGGGTCTAAGTATTAATATTCTGTTACTTGAGGCAATTCGAGATATTCCTAAGTACACGAAGTTTTTGAAGAGGGCCCTCACTAACAAAAGGCCTTATTGTGATAATGAGATGATTGGTCTTCCTGAAGAGTGTAGTGCGATTTGCCAGAGTAAATTACCTCCAAAGTTAGTTGATCCTGGGAGTTTCACGATTCCGATATCGATTGGAGAAGAATGGAAAGGGAAAGCGCTATGTGATTTGGGGGCAAGCATCAATTTGATGCCCAAATCGATCTTTGATAAGCTAAAAATTGGAGAAGCAAGACCCACTTCTATGGTTTTGCAAATGGCGGACAGGTCTCTTGCACATCCTGAAGGCCGAATTGAGGATGTCCTCGTTAAGGCAGAGAATGGCGAATTAACGATGAGGATACAAGACGAGGAAGTCAAATTCAATGTATTTCGAGCTATGAAATTTCCAGATTCTCAGGAAGATTGCTTCAGAATGGATGTAGTTGAGCAAGCAACGCAAGAGGTATTTAATTGCTTAAATTTTGATGATATTTTGCAGGCTGCTTTAACATTAGAGTTGCCTGAGATGATGGAAGAGCTTGCCGAAACAGTGGCAGCTCTCAATTCTGAAAATCCGAAGTATAGGCGTCTTGCCTTTGAACCTGTGAGAGAACCGGGGGAGATTATTCCTAAAAAGAAGCCTTCAATCGAATCTCCTCCGGAATTGGAAGAAAGACCGTTACCAGCACACTTGAGGTATGCGTATTTAGGTACTGATGAAACTCTACCTGTTATTGTTTTAACTAATTTAACTGGTCCTCAACAAGATAAACTGTTGCGTGTGTTGAGAGCCAACAAAGAAGCAATAGGTTGGACAATTGGTGACATCAAAGGCATTAGTCCATCCTATTGTCAACACAAAATTATACTTGAAGATAACAACGCACGCTCAGTTGAAGGTCAAAGGAGATTGATGCCCGTTATGAAGGATGTAGTGAAGAAAGAGGTGATCAAGCTTTTAGATGCGGGGATTATCTATCCCATTTCGAGTAGTGAATGGGTGAGCCCAGTTCAGTGTGTACGGAAGAAAGGAGGAATGACAACAGTTCTGAATGATAAAAATGAAGCGATTCCTTCGAGAACGGTAGTTGGTTGGAGAGTTTTCATGGATTACAGAAAGCTGAACAAAGCCACCAGAAAAGATCACTTCCCTTTGCCCTTCATCGATGAAATGTTAGATAAATTAGCCGGAAGGGAATATTACTGTTTCTTGGATGGTTACTCCGGGTACAATCAGATTTACGTGGCTCCAGAAGATCAACATAAGACTACCTTTACATGCCCATTTGGTACATTTGCATATCGTAGAATTCCATTTGGGTTGTGTAACGCTCCCGCCACTTTTCAAAGATGTATGATGGCCATCTTCTGGGATATGATCGATAATTTCCTTGAAGTGTTTATGGATGATTTCTCCGTGTTTGGTGATGATTTTGATAAGTGTTTAGATAACTTGGAGAAAGTGTTGGTAAGATGCAAGGAAACAGACTTAGTGCTAAACTGGGAGAAGTGTCATTTCATGGTTCGCGAAGGTATTTTTCTGGGTCACAAGGTTTCGAGTTCTGGGTTAGAGGTTGATAGAGTGAAGATAGAGGTAATTAAAACTCTTCCCCCTCCCATTTCTGTTAAAGGGGTAAGGAGTTTTCTTGGCCATGCTGGCTTTTATAGGCGATTTATTAAGAATTTTTCTAAGATTTCTAAACCGTTATGCAACTTACTCGAAAAGGATTCCAAATTCCTTTTTGATGAAGCTTGTTTAGCGGCCTTCAAAGAAATCAAAGAAAAGCTTATTTCTGCTCCTATAGTGTTACCTCCAGATTGGAATTCACCGTTTGAAGTTATGTGTGATGCGAGTGATTTGTGTATGGGAGTTGTATTGGGACAGAGGAAAGAGAAGGTTTTTCATTCGATTTACTATACTAGTAAAACTTTTAGTGGTGCTCAGATTAATTACACAGTTACAGAAAAGGAGTTACTAGCAGTTGTATATTCATTTGATAAATTTCGCTCTTATCTTCTTGGAGCGAAAGTTATTGTTTATACAGATCATTCCGCGATCAGATATCTTATGGAAAAGAAAGATGCAAAACCAAGGTTAATCAGATGGGTGTTATTAGTTCAAGAGTTCGATTTAGACATCAAAGATAGAAAGGGTTGTGAGAATCAGGTTGCAGATCATCTATCGCGTTTAGAGGGTTCAGAGATGAATAGTGGTACTGAAGCAGTTAGAGAAGAGTTTCCTGATGAGAGTTTATTCGTTGTTCGAGATTATGAAGCTCCGTGGTATGCAGATATTGCGAATTTAGTGGTGAGTGGTGTTTTTCCTGAAGGTTCTACTTATCAAGAAAGAAAGAGGTTAGCTCATCGTGCTAGACAGTTCTTTTGGGAGGATCCTTTCCTCTACAAGGTTTGTGCTGACCAAATGATACGAAGATGTGTAGCAAGGGAAGAAACTGAATCCATTATAGCTGGATGCCATGATTCGTTATATGGAGGACATTTCAAAGGAGATAGAACTGCTGCGAAGGTATTACAATCAGGTTTTTACTGGCCTTCTCTCATTAAAGATTGTCATGAATATGTTAAGAAATGCACGAGATGCTAGTTTACCGGAAACATATCCAAGAGGGACGAGATGCCACGTAATAATGTGTTAGAAGTTGAAATATTCGATGTTTGGGGTATAGACTTTATGGGTCCTTTCGTCCTTCAAATGGTAACCTCTACATCTTATTAGCTGTTGATTATGTGTCTAAGTGGGTAGAAGCGGTGGCTTTACCTACCAATGATTCACGAGTGGTGATCAAGTTCTTAAAATCACATATTTTCACTAGACATGGCACACCTAGAGTTATTATTAGCGATGGAGGATCTCATTTCGTTAATAAATATCTGAAGACTGTTCTAGAGAAATATGGAGTAAGACACCGTGTATCTACTGCATATCATCCACAATCCAATGGTCAAGCTGAAGTTTTGAATCGTGAAGTCAAATCAATCCTAGAGAAAACCGTTGGTCCTACAAGAAAAGATTGGTCAATGAAGTTAGATGATGCGTTGTGGGCCTATCGTACTCCATTCAAAACTCCAGTAGGTGCATCTCCCTATCGTATGGTGTATGGTAAGGCTTGTCACTTACCATTAGAGATTGAAATGGGTGCCTATTGGGCGATTGCGCAGTTGAACTTAGATCCGCTTAGCCGGAAAGAATTGTATGATGAAACGTAATGAACTTGACGAATTCCGATTGCATGCTTATGAAAAGGCCAAACTTTACAAAGAAAACACGAAGAAATGGCATGACAATCGAATTCGTACAAAGAACTTTGTAGTGGGGCAAAGAGTATTGAAGTATAATTCAAAGTTCAGCAATTATCCGGGTAAGTTAAGATCTAAGTGGTCAGGTCCATACATTGTGACCAAAGTTACACCTCATGGAGCTATAGAAATAGAACATCCGCTAGAGAACCGTACCTTTATGGTGAACGGTCATAGATTAAAGATATACCATAGAGGTGAAGATACCAATAGCTCGGAAGATCCACATCCCGGAGAGGTCATGTACCTCATGGAGGCTCCTTAGAAGCGTGAGGTAACCCGTCGAGCTTAACGACGTTAAACAAAAGCCAATTCTTTGTATATTAGTTGAGTTTTTAAATTTTTGCAATTTAGAATAGTTTGATTTTCGTAATTTTAGTGTTTATTATTAAAAAATGAGGAAGGGTAGTTGTTTTTGATGATTTCAGGGGTAAAAAGGTCACGAGTTCGGGGTCGATAAGGCGAAAAAAGGAGAAAAAGAGGTTGGATGTCCAGGAGAAACCGGGAACCCGGTTTCGCAAAAACCGGGAACCCGGTTTTGGAGCTGATACCAACCTTTTCAACGCAACACTTGGCGTCTTAGTTCGCGACACAGCGTTGGAACCGGGTACCCGGTTTTTCGAAACCGGGAACCCGGTTTTGGTGCTGTTACTTCTGAAAATCTCTGACACAGTGTCTTGGTGGCTTGCGTTTTGCTGCGTTTTGATTCGCACCATCGACACAAAACCGGGAACCCGCATTTGGCAAAACCGGGTACCCGGTTTCGGAACTGTAATCTTCCAAAAGTTCTGACCCAGCGTTTTGGGGTCCTGCGTTTTGGCGCGTTTTGACTCGCGCCATCGACAAAATCCGGGTACCCGCATTCCACAAAACCGAGAACCCGGTTTCGGCGAGTAAAATCTCTGACCCGGCGTCTTGGGGTCCAGCGTTTTGGTGCGTCTCGAGGTAAAAAAAAAGAAAAAAAAATCATTTAAGTTATTTTTCCGCGCCGTCACAGCGACGCGGAACCGGGAACCCGGTTTTGAAGCTGTGATGTCGGTTTTGGAGGCCTTAACCTAGTTTTCTTAGCCTCTTCTGCAAGTTTTTACCTAAAACGCACCAATAGCCTCCCCACCTCCGAAATTCATCAACAAAAACATTATAAATCATCAGATCCTACCCTCTTTCACCACAAAAACATAAAATCAACTCACCTCCTCTCCAAAATAACATCAAATCCTTAGTTTTTCCCAAGATTTTTCTTTACCCAATCCTTAAATTAAACCCAATTCTTTCTTCTCCTATCCAAATTAAACATGACCCATCTCATATTCCACCTAATTCTTCAATTCCTAAGCCTCAAAACATCAAAATTCTAAACTTTTTCTCTAAGTTTTTCATTATTTGAAGTTTTGAGTTTGGGGTGGAAAGAGATGACTAACAAAACCGATGATTTCTGAAGAACTGCTCCTAGAAGAAAGACCACCATTGGTGGTTCCCAAGATCAAGCTATTGAGATTCTTGATTCGCGTCCTAAACGAAAAATTGATGAAGTTAAGCTTGATTCTAACATAATAGAAATCACAGGTCAAAAGAGAAGATTAATTGATGAGATAGAAAGTGAGAAGGAACCAGAAGAGGAAATTGCGAAGAACATTGAGAAGGAAACTAAACAAGAGGTTCCGGAAGTACCAGTTCAACAGAAACCTCCGCGTATGAAGATGTGGGCCCACAAGCCTAAGAGGGTTTATACTTGTTGGAATACTCAAGTTCGTGACAGAATTGAATTTTTGAAGTTTGGTGAGGAGACAAATTTTCCTAAGGGTATTATAAGTAGTGAATACAAGGAATATGCTGAGACATGTGCTAAGTTTGGTTGGAAAGAGTTGCAAGAAAGGAAGCTTGAGTTTGTTCCTACTTTTGTGCGAGAATTTTATGAAGGTTTAGCCACCTCCCGTGATGCAATTGATATCCGCAAAAAGGTAGTTCCTTTCTCTGTTGAACGTATGAGAAAATCCTTGAAATTACCCAACTTTTCTGGAACATGTCCCTTCCAAGAAACTCTTAATGACCCTTCTTTCGATTTTGAATCCCTTTGGGGGACCGTGCTTGTTAATGGGGCTAGCCCAATTCCGGAAGGAGAAAGATATCCTAGACAGTTTTATAGCAGTAGTTTGACACCTCATGCGAAGGTTTGGTCACGTTTCGTAATACCCACTTTCTTTGGTATTAAACACACTTCCGAGTTGAAGAAAGAGCACGTATTTGTTATTAAGTGTATTTTGGAGGAGAAACCATTTGATGTTGCTAAGATTATTTATGATACAATTATGGAGTTCGCGAAATCCCCAATGAAACAACAAAATCTGAAGTTTCCTTGTACTATTACTCAGTTGTGCCTAGACGCAAAGATTCCGCGTAAGAACGCAGATATTGACGTTGTTTCAGTTGGTGTGAGTATAGCTTTGAGCACAATCAAGAATATCCATGAAGAAGCAACACGAGCTACCAAGAGTCCTAGAACTCCTCAATCAAAGAAAGCAAAGACTGTGCCTGAGTTGGAATCAAAGATTCAGGTGTTGGAAGAGAATCAAGAGAAGATGATTGCTACCTTGGGGAACGTTACAAAAGAATTGGACCTGCTTCGAAATTTGATCTTAGGCGTAAATACACTTCAAAACGCGATTTATGATGCTGTTACGCGAGATAAAGGTCCAGAACGCAACACCGGTAACCAGCCACGCGCTGGTTAAGATACGTTTTCTAAACCTTCCTCTTAGTGTAGATTAGTTTAAATGCTTTATTGAGTCTTTTCGAGTCGTGAGGACGCGACTCAATTTTGAGTTTGGGGTGGGGTTCGTTGCCTCATCCCAGTTTTTATGTGTTATTTGTTTTATTTGCTTTCAATAAAAGAATTTTCGGAGTTGCGTTTGACTGTAGAAATTTTTAAATATCCCTTTAAGCATACTTTTGATGAATCAATGATAGTAAAAGTGGACTTTAGGGATTGATATAAAACGCATTTAGAATTGCATGCAAACATAGGTAATTAATAGGAAAAATTAATGAACAATGCAAATGAAGTAAGCTTGTACTCAAGGAATATGTTTGGTGTGTAGAACGTGAAATCCTAATTAGTAGAGAACCCACCTAGATATGAACTAAAGACAAGCTATGTACTTAGAAAAATGATAGGGGCAGTTCTTTGTTAGCCATTTGTGTCTTTTTAGCCTTCTATCCCTTGTATTAATTATTATCCGTCTTAGCCCACTTTGAGCCTTTAGCCTTTTCTTTGTAGCCACGATATAAGACATTATCCCTTAGATTATTAGGCATGACCATATGACCCGCACTTGAATCACAATCCTGAGACATGTCTCGAGCTTGAGTTTGGGGTGGTGGGACCACTTATGGGGAATTTAATGGGTTGGGATCGATGTGCTTTGTATTGTAGCACAATTGCATATGATATATAATTGTAACCCTTTGCCGGGAATAAAGAAAAATAAAAAAAAAAGAAAAAATGAAAAATTTCGAAAAATCATACAGTAGAAACCGGGAACCCGATTTCGTCAAAACCGGGAACCCGGTTTGCGTCTGTACAAAAAAAAAGAGAAAAGAAAAATATGAATGAATAAAACATCCGGCAAAGTGGAATTTTTCTGAAAATCATCTTGTTTATAGTGGGTAGACATGGGACGCTAAATTGTTGCGTGTATGGGTGAGTGAGAACATCTTTTGAGCGTTAACTCAAGCTCGAGGACACTGTTGATGGTAAGTGAGGAGAGAGCCAAAAGCTCACTTCAAATTTACCAAATATACATCCACACCCGTCCTTAAGCCAATATTATAACCGTAAAGACCTCGTGATTCCTGAGTGCATAGTGAATTTATGATTCTGTTCATAGGAAATACACTAGGTGGAGCGTTCAAAGCGAGTTAGGATTAATGACCACCCTATAGCCATCATACAGAGATGAGTACAAGTGTAACCTTCAAGCATTGCAACTTTAATTTTATGATTGAGATTATTTATGTTTGATGTTGCATTTTAGATGTATGTGTATATTAGTTTCTAGAGTTTGCTATATGAGATTTATTTTGAGAATTGCTTTAGGGTTTATTTATTAGCTTCTACTTGTTTATACGTTTACTTACACCCCTTTGTTTTGATTTACTTTGTCGGGACGACAAAGGTTTGAGTTGGGGGTCTTGATGTCTCCCTAATTGTTCTTATTTTCGACCCTTAGGAGACATCATTTTTTGTGTTTATTTAATTAATTTGATAGACTTTTGGACTAAATATGCAATAATCCGGAATTCCCTTTTTATTTCTAGCATTTTTAAATTATTAAGCTTTTGCGCGTAATATTGGTATTTTTAGTGAAAATTTTACAGGTTTTAGATGTTAGCTAGAAGAGGAATCCGAGGAGAAAGTCAAAGATCGTGAAATAGAGTCAAGACTTGAAGATAAATCCCGAAGATATTATTTTTAGAGCTGAAAATCTGTTTTCCAGGCCATAGATTGCTGATTTCGAGGTGCTTAAGCGATGATTTAGCCGCTGACCTTTGAAGAGAAAACATTCCTTATCGAGTTACGAAACTTTAGCAACTGGAATGAGGTCAATCGGAGTCATAACGAAGTGGGAAAAGCCGTTTTAGTGAAGGTGTATCAGCAGTTACGGGATTTTGGGCTTAGAATTTAAGCTTGGACATTTAATTAGTGTTTTATTATTAGGTCCAAGCCCTAATCCGTTTTTACACTTATAAAAGGAGCCTTTGACTTCTATTTTTCATACAATTCACATTCCACAAGATTAAACACTAGAGAGAAGCAACAGAAGGAAGAAAGAAGAAGCTGCAAGAACTGGAGAGGGTCTATATCTCCGTTCTCAGTCATTCCAACTCCGGAAATTAGGTTTCTTTCAATTTTAATTTTGTAATTAAATATGAATTCTATTTCAATTAATTTAGTTTTTCCATTTAGTATCAGCTAAACTTTAAATAGTGCTTGAGAACAATTAATGGGTGAATCCCAATCTTATTGAATTTCGAATGTTGAATTTGGGTTTCTGTTAAATTAAATTAGATTGGGGCTTTTACTCTTTTCTATAAATTAAGATTATTTACTGTTTTTAGCGTCATGAACTAGGAACAGGTATTAGTATTTAGGCTATTCCAATTGGTGGCAATTGGATCATCCTGACGGAGGGTTTAAATACAGAACCATTTATTCAATCTAGGACAGAAGCTATTGATTCTGACGAACTTAGCTAATTCTAGGGCCAATGAGGTAATAAAACTTAAACATCCAAAAGTGGATCATATTTACCCTGACGGGGCTAGTGACACTCTAGGATCGCCTTATAGTCCACCCTGACGGGGGTATAAGGAATTTAGAATCCTGACCATTGTAATTGACCAATTTAGCCCTTAAACAACATAAGTTAGGAAATAGGATTGGGAGGATCCCTTGCGTTCTCAAGTGCTACCTTCTCATACTGCGTTTTACATCATTTTACTTGCGTCTTGCATTTATAATTTGTCTTTCATTTAGTAGCTTTAATAACAAAAAACCAAACAAACATATTTTCTTTACTTAAGTGCAACCATTCATTACTTGTTAAACATTGTAGTCAACCATCCCGTCCTTGGAACGAATCTGTTTTATCAATTATATTACTTGGGACAACCGTACACTTGCGGTTGTGGTTCGATTATTTATTGCATTTATTTAGAACACACAAAGGACCACCACCAGCCGCTCGGTAATATAAATTAATTTATAAAATTCAGTTAATATAAATTAGTAATTTAATTAATACAATTCATTAAACAGTTAGGAGAAAAAGGAGACCCCGAACGATTTCGACCCTGAAAACCACCCAGGATGCTAAAGAGAAATTAGGTGGGCCCCTACCAGTCGAATTATGCATCTTAGATGACACGTGGAACCCATACGGTGAATATGGGAAGCACGTGGCCCAAGTGGTGGGGTCCGCGGTCCGAGACACAGTCCCTCCCTACTATAGATCGTGGAGATATGTACCGAGGGGACTAAAATCCACGATTCTCGGAAAACTATAGGAGTTTTTCAACCTCGAGGAGTGGAGGGCCCGCGATGATTAGAAATTTATCAGCGGGAAGCTACAGTCGTCTCAGGCCGCTGCCTACAGGCGGTGGAAGCATGACCTCAAGACTGACTACTACGATACGGACGAGTGTCCTCCGGATGTGCTTCCCGAGGATTGGAAGCGGACCCTTGATATGCTGAATGACCCGAACAAGAAGGTAAAATTATAATTTAATTATTTTATTATTAAATTAGTGTTTAATTATTTTTGTAACTTGAATTGTAACAGGCTCAGGCGGAGATTAATAAAAAGAATAGGCAAAACCAGAAGAAGCCGAACAAGTCAAGTTCTAGGAACCAAACACAGACCCGCCACGAGATTATCGAGGTATAATTTCTTAAAGTAAAAATAAAATATATTAGTTATTTAATTTAATTTTTTAATAATTATAATTTTTTATGTATATTTTATAGGGTATGCTGAAGTTTACTACGAAGGATCCCCTGAGCTTTATTGACGAGCATACCCAAGAGGAGGTCCCACTTCCACCGATGGGCGGATATTTCGAGTACTTGGGCTATGACGGGGCGAAGGGCAGCTGGGTTGACGATAGATGGGAGCAGGCTAGTGTAAGTGTTCTATTTTCCTTTTTATTGTTTAAAATTAATTAATTAACTTTGAATTTATTTTTTTGTTAGTTTAATTAATTATTTATTTGAAATTTTATTACAGGGAGTTTATAGGGAGAAGCTTAAAGATCGGGTTATCGAGTCGGGGTCCCAATCGGCTGAAGATGTTCCAGTGGAGGAGCAGATAGGAGCGTTGAAGGAGACGGTACATGAGGTGATGAACCGGCTAAGAGTAGACACTGGATCCCGTCAATGGGAGCTGTCTTCAAAAAAAAAGGGATCTGAAGTCGTCTGTTTCGGACAAGACCGCACAGAAAAACGCGGTAAAAATACAGCGGATATTCGAGGGTATGAACGAGCTCCGCGCACTGCAAGGATTACCTCCTATGGCGGATGAAGCTACTCCATCGAGCGCCTCGTCAAAGTCCGATGATTTTATCACTAAGATGCTCAAAGGCCTCAACGAATCTTGTGCCAAAAATGGTCTCCCTCCGGTCTCAGATTAAGATGAAGATGATGAAGATGATGAAGATGAAGAAGATTTATCCGGCCCGTAATTGATTTGTTATTTGTTAAGACTTTTATTTTATTACGTTTATATTTATTATGACTTTTATTATGATTATGTAATATTTTGACTTTTAACTCCGGGGGTTTGACTTTATTCCCGGGGTTTGACTTTATTGCCCGGGTTTGACTACCCGGGTTTATTTATGTTTTATGAATATAAGTCATGGTTTCTAGTTAAGCTCATGTATTAGTATAGTAAATTTGAAAAAAATCAAAAAACCAAATTAAATAAACATAAAAATAAAATAAAATAAAAATAAAAACAAAAATTAAAAATAAAATAAAAAATAAATTAAATACCGACGACATTCTTCACATGAATGTCGTCGGTAAATATACAGAAAAATAATAAAAAAAGAATGTTTACCAACGATATTCATGTGAAGAATGTCGTCGGTAATAATTTAAATTAAAAAAAAAGGTGTTTGAAAAAAATTGAATTATTAATTAATACGATACCGACGACTTGATTTATAGAGATACCAACGACAAAGGTCGTCGGTAAAATGATAAATATTATCGGCGACTCAAATAGTAGTCGTCGGTAAGCCACGATTTGCCGACGGGGTGTACTCGTCGGTAAAAAAAGTTGGTTTACAGACGAGAGCTCAAAGTCTCCGTCGGCAAGAGTGGATTTACCGACCAATTTCTAGGGACGACAGTTTACCGACGAGTGGTCGTCGGTAAACCAATTTACCGACGAAACTCGGCTGTTTACCGACGACACGTGTCGTCGGTAAATCAACGACCTGTTGTAGTGAATATTGTATTTTTCATATATTAATATCATTCATTTATTAAAATAGGCAAGACCTATCAAGATAAATACCTGGAAGTCGTTCTCTGTTGAAATGTTATGGTCATCAATCCTATTTCTGAAAAGAAAATACTAAATATAAATTTTTTATCACTAATAAAAAAATAAAACAATTATATAAACACAATAAAAATTACTTTCAAAAAATTTACCCTAGAAATGATATTGTATTATACTATTTTTATTGTGATTGTTAGTAATTATAATTCCAAACCAACAAGAAACAAAAAAAGATTTCAACAAATTATAAATCTATGTTGTTTATATTATATAAATTGGGTCTTTAAATAAAATTAAGAATATACATTAATATATGAATCTTATTTACACATTTTTTGTCATATAATATTAAATCGGAATTAGAAAACAAATAAACGTATAAAATATAAAAAATCTTACTAAAAAAGTCTACCCAGGATTTGAAGATATTTTCGATTTGTTCTTTTCTTTTGCTTTATCTTTGGAGAAGATCTTTTGCGTATAGAATTTTGACTCACTTGTGGTAGTGTTAGAACTATTTTGTGTAATATGCACACAAGTCGTATAGAGTTTTATATAGTTGTGGGTTCATAATTGTTTTTATGACATGGTTAGTTTGATATTGAATTTTATATGATATGGTGTGTTCAACATTCTTCTGAAGTATTTAGGAAATTATGCAAGGTCACCATGAGTTTCAAAAAAAAATTATATTTTGACCCTAAAAAAAGAATATATATACTAAAAAAAATAGTATGTACCCAAGTTTCTTAATCTTTATTTTCCCACGAGGAGCTTTCTTTTCTACTCCTTGAAACAATGTGACATATAGTGTAATTAATTGTACTATATATGAGTCTACATTGAAATAAACTTAAAGTGTATGGGCATGTAGTTAAATTACCTCATAATATAAAGACCTATACTAATTAATGCAATCAACTCAAAAAATATTGGGACAATATAGTGAAATTAACTCATGAATGTATTCTCACGTAGTACAATTGACTCAAAATAAAATGATCATTAATGCAATTAACTCATAATGTAGGCTCATATAGTGCAATTTACTCAAATATCAGGACCACTAGTGCAATTAACTCAGAATTCAAGGACATGTAGTCCTATTAACTAGGAAGATAATGAACTATAGAGAAATTATCTCAAACAAATAATGGCTACAAGCTATATTATCAAGATAACTTATAATATAAGTAATTAAGGATTATCTGAGACATGTAGTTCTATTTAATGATTTGACTTAAGGAATTAAGATTTTGTACATATATGAATCTAACAAATTCAACAACATTCATAAAACATATTCAAGAAAATTAAAAAGAATATATTAAATAGATCATTCATTAAGAATAAATTCAACACTCAACAATCAAATAGAACATTAACATGCATTATAACTTAAACTTAAACAAAGACAAGATTAACCAAATCTTTGACATGCATTTCAAAAACACAAGAAAAAAGAAATACAATTTCATGAAATACTCGTAACATAGGTCCAAACAAACTAAAATAAATGCAACAATCCAAGCACATATTAAACAACCTAAATTAAAAACAAGTGAAACAATAACAAATAAAATCTTCACTTCAAATTTTCAACATTAGAGCCTATTCTAGAGAGATATTTCAGAGAAACTGTAGGGGTTCTTTTTCACTAGTTAATTTCACCTTGAATGGACGATTCCACTACCATCCTGTTAGACAATAGTTGTTTGTATCTCAAACTAGTTCATAACCTTCATTTCACATGGTTGGGTAACTTCGTCGGTTAATTAATAAATTTCATTGAAGAAATTCAATCATAATTTAAATATATAACCTAGATTGGGTTAAGGGTTATGTTACTCTCCATAACCAACAAATAATGCATGGCATTCATACAAACTCCTTATATAATGGCCAACTTGCAGATAAAGGTGCTTGCCTCATCCAACCCTTTAATGCAGTTTTCTTGGGTCTCCCGAACATCTTTCTCACCATGGGTGGATGTATCTTATCTTACTTTGTATGGATATAATTGCGATGTCTGTGAACGAGGTAGATGATCAGTTCTTATATCTTCACCTTCCTACAACCAAGGTACGGAAATTTAGCCTTGGATATTACCATAATTGGCCAAAATTTAAATCCATTAAGCGACATACTACTCAATTTATCCTTTATTGCAAACAAATAAGTTCTTAGTCCATAAGGAAACAATACCTCAAAGTACATACATAACCCATAATCCTAGACCTTTAGCCATGTAGACGAGAAAAATTGGCAAACCATTTATCTCAAAATGTAGTGTACTGTTCAATTTATCCTCTAAAACACAAACGTACAAATTCTTGAGAGTCCAAATCCAACCCAAACATATTTAACACGATGACACAGAGTAATGTTGAGAATTTGCAAAGCAATAAATCATTATATGTAACCTTTTTGTTTTTCCCAATATTACAAACACATTTACGTGGAAAAGAATATCAAAAGGATATCTTACATTATTATCTCGAGAAAAAAAGACATAAGAATTTTCACTCTACGAATATTAAAATACACACAATTTAATGCAAACAAAAGTCATTACCCCTATGAAACATCTTCCAACCAGCAATTTCATTGAGGAAAACAAAGGTAGTATCATTGAGATTGTCTGAGTAAATCTAAAAATGGATGAAAAAAAATTATACAACTAAGAATTATGTCAAGAATAAACCAATAACGACAATATCAATCCAAGAATCAAGATCTAAAAAAAGTTTCATGTTGAAGCTTATAGATTCAAATAATGGCCTAATTTTATTTCCACTTGACTTCCAATGACCCCATGACCCCATCCCCCAAACACCATTTTAGAATCCACCTAGTTAACTTAAAATGACAATAACTAATCTAGACATTTCAGATGTACCACCATCACAAATTATGTGTCTAACCTAATTGACCTATTGGAAAACCATCTACTTGAAATGACCCATCTCGTATGATCTCTAAACTAAGCATTTGTTACTATTGAAGAACCAAGACCAATATATAAAACTACCAACCAATTCTTAAAATAGGAGTTTCGAGTCAATCGTACAATGAATGACATATCGTATAGGAACAAGCGAAAGAAGATTCGAACAAGACCACTTCAAAAGTATCCCAGATCCAAGAAAGAAAAATGTGACACCAACATACCACAAATACTACCAAGCTTTGACAAATATCCAATATATTTAAGCAAACAATACAAGCCCGTCTTTTCCATACAATAGAAGAATTGAGTGGTAAACCCACATAGAGAACAATTTAATCCATGAAAGACAAATAACCCTCAGGGAGGAACCATTTGACCTGAAAATCAAATTTTAAATTATATTTTTCTACAACATTTTAGTTTCCAAGAAAATCAATTCAGTAGATTTATTAAAAGAAATTTATTCAGATTTTGAATATGGCATATCTATTGAAGAGAAATGTATACCAGATGCTTCCAATACCTTAATAGATGGATCTCAATGATGAACCATGACCATGAAATGATGAATACCTAATAAGTATACAGATGAAAATATAAAGATCATTCAATGTGAAGAAGAAGAAGTAAAAAGGTGGGACAAAAATGTTTAAGAATGATATATATATATATATATATATATATATATATATATATATATATATATAGAGAGAGAGAGAGAGAGAGAGAGAGAGAGAGAGAGAGAGAGAGAGAGAGAGAGAGAGAGAGAGAGAGAGAGAAAAAAAATATACATAAAATTCCACAAAGATTCTTCATTTGTATTTTCAGTAGCCTTACAACATCTTGTGTCTCAATATTAAGTAAATAAATTAAAATATCTTCATTATCATCTCTACAATCAACTCAATTAGTTTTTCATAAAACAAAAGGAAAACAATTTTCAAGAGAAAAAGAGGCACTTATTTTGAATCCAGAATTGTCTAAATGGGAAAATATTAATATATTAAAATATAAAGTAAAATAGAGAGAAATGGAGACTATGTACTTCTTCTTTAAATTTCAATGTTCTTTCAACCTTTCCTTCACTATAATCCCAACTCATATATTATTAATTAATTACTATTTACTAAAACCATGAAAATAAGAAAATTGTTGAAACAATATATAAAAGAAACTAGTTGATGAGATAAGAAGAGTATATTATTATATATGGATTTCCATTTTACTTTGAGGGAATGTACAAGCCCTTTATATAGGCAATATGATACTACCCAACTACCCTACTAATTACATAATAAGTAGGATGTTACAAGGGATAAATGTGAAGGTTATACCACCCCACTACTCTATAATAATAATATCCACTAAATAATATTTCATAACACTCCCCCTTGGATATTATTTCAGAAAAGCATATGATGTTGCCTCGTTAAAAACCTCGCTAGTAAAACCCAATGGGAAAAAACTAGTCAAGGGAAAAAGAGTGCAACGCGTACGAATCTCCCTCTGAATGTGTGGATAAAGTACCTTGATCATTAGTATTATCGACTTGTCTCATGAAATGAAAGTATCTTTGCATAAAATTATCAATTTCAGCCATAAATTATATTGACATGATATTCATCTTGAAGTTTACATCTTGGGCTTTTCTTGTGAACTTAAATTTGACCAAGTCGGGTTGAATATCCACCAAATATTTATTGATATGCCTCGTTAAAACCTTACTAGGAAAACCCTTGATGAAGGAATAAAGAGTGCAATACGTGTTGTTCTCCCCCTCATGTAAACGTATATGTGACGATCTTCAATTTCGAATATAATCTCGATATTCAATATCTTACACATTTTTATAATAGTAACTATAATTTCAAATTAAACAATATATGAAGTCATATCGTCATATAACACTGGAATGATCCACAAACACAATCATGTGCAATTTAGAATAATAAATATTTATGCATTTAACCATAAATAAACACATATTCTACTTATGAAATATAAAACAATTATATGGCAGATTACATGAAAATATATAAGACAATTAAAGATTGTTAAAGACAACAAAAGTAATACAAATATCATTCTAATATATCCCGCGATTTATGTATACGCGTTTTTAGTCTTCTAAAGACTTCATGTAATTTTTTTGTATCACGCGGTACATATTGGTAAATTTATTTTATCATAAGACGCACATGAAGTCCTATATGAAACTTTCAAGCAAATATTTTCCACCAAAAAAAGTACTTCATATATTCACCTTAAATGTGTGAGTATGATTATGCCTAACTGCGTCTTATTATATTTGGACAATTAATTTTTCTAGTCGACATTATAGAATGGACTTCGATTCAAGATCCTCGTTTTCATTTAGTAACTTTTACATGATCATTTGCACATATTATTCGATCATGATCAATTTATTTTTCGATTCTATATATTTTTGTAGTAATATAATTGAATGAGATACTTCTATCTCAAGTTCTCAATACTGAGAAAATATTCAGGTACCTGGTACTCTTTTTTAGAGTACTATTCTTTAGTTATATTTTCTACATGATCTCATGATAATTTTAGAAGTGCCAACTTGCTCATACTGCTCAATTTTATGATATTTTGGAACCGACAGGTCGACCACACTTTACGCGTCGCAATGTATTTTTTTCAAAGGAAATTAATTTGAGCATGATCTTTTCAAACTGAATACGTGACTTAGTCACTTATGAATACATCTTATTATTACACTGAGCTCATAACTTATTTGCAAGGATGAAGTTGCACCTTATAAAATATTTTTCAGCTTCCCC
Organism: Nemophila menziesii; assembly: GCA_029959085.1. Lineage (NCBI taxonomy): Eukaryota > Viridiplantae > Streptophyta > Magnoliopsida > Boraginales > Hydrophyllaceae > Nemophila > Nemophila menziesii. The sequence goes on along the minus strand of JARWIR010000011.1, from coordinate 33,891,884 downwards.
TCTGATCATGAGAATCTTGCTTTATGCATAGTATTTCAGTATACATATTTTTCGTGTGGCAAACTCAAGATAAATATCAACCATTGTTGATTGAAATAAATTCTCATATTTGTTCGTGATCTCATATTTGTGCATAATTGTGGAACATTTATATTTTATGTTGCACAAGTAACAGTATATAGATGGATACTTTAGGTCTTTGACCAATGAGGGTATTCATAATTTTTAGGTGGACTTTTTTTTCAATATGACCGTATATATGTATAAAATTGTATGTCGATAAGTCATATTAGGCGAATTCACAACCAATTGTCTAGCAATTTTCTATTTTAAAAAAATATATATTCTGCTAGATCATATATTTCTCCCCCTGAATTTGACTATTGACTTCAAATAGTACAAACAAAAAGGAGATATCCTAGTAATATTTATTTTAAAATTTAAACAATATTGATTTAATATTGGATTTATCCAAATGACATTCATCATAAAATAGTTATGTCAAATAATTTTGTCCAATAATATTATAAAATTATGTCATGATGACCAAATGGTCTAAGACACCATATTCAAATTACCTTATTTGCAAAAGGGTGGTGGTTCAAATCCCATTTCTAACATTTAATTATTTTGTTATTAAATGTCAATTTTGATCCTATAAGGATTCATTTAAGAATTTATCTTTTTTTTTGTTTTCATGATTCAATAATCATGTCAAATAATCTTTCGCAATTTCAGGTTCACGATTTTTTTTATGATAACGTGTTCTTTAAAGAAATACGTAATTATTTCTCCAACCCCGTATGATTTTCAAAGTCAGTGACTAATATAATGTATAATTGTTCATTATATCAAACGAATTTTTAATTCGTGATAACTATATAAATCATGAGATTAGACTTTAAGCCTCGTTTGAGATCATGTTGAAGAAATATCATTTTTTTTCTACGCAATCGTTCTTAGATGTGTTACTTTCTTCTCAAATGATTATTTTCACTATCATTTATGACATTCATATGAATTTCAGGGTCATGTCAATATAAAAATGAAATTTATTTCGTAAAATTTATTCTCATGAATTCAATATTTTCTTTACATGTATGGCAATTATATTGATCAATATACCAATGAGATTTTATTTCGTTAGAGTTATTTTCATGAATCATACTTTTGTAGAAAGTGGGCTTGAATAATTTCACCCATGAATCATTATCAAGTTGGGTATTACATAATGGTCTCATCAATTGTTTCTCAATATTCAAATTTTTTCTTGATAAATTCATTGAAATAATTTTTTTTATTTATAAACAACTCGAAAGTTATTTTTTTCATAAAAAAGACGAGTTTCACATTGCTTTTAATCAATCTTAATTTATAAATTGAAGCAAACATTCAGTTGCTTATTCTCGTCATTTTTTTTCAATGATTGTAATTATTTTCTTGAAGCAAACTTGTACAATTTCAAGTTAAATCTTCTCTTTCAAAATCATATATTTGAAGAGGTATATGAATTTCGATTAATCTTTACTCTCTATTAGAATATATTTTTAAATAGAGATTAAGTAATAAATTATATTATAATATAACATAAAAAATTATAAAAATATATCTTACCTTAAGAATTACTTACCTCTATATAGCAAAAAAAAATTATGAAGAGTCTCAAATCATATTAGCTCAGTTGGTAAAGTCGTGCTGATAACGTGTTGAAACAATATGTAAACGAAACTAATTGATGAGAGGATATATGGAGATAAGAAGAGTATATTATTATATATGTATTTCCATCTTACTTTGAGGGAATGTACAAGCCCTTTATATAGGAAATATGAGACTACACAACTACCCTACTAATTACATAATAAGTAGGATGTTACAAGGGATAAATGTGAAGGTTACACCACCCCACTACTCTATAATAATAATATCCACTAAATAATATTTCATAACAAAAATATTATTAGTCTAAGGACTTACGACTTTCTATGAAATAGTAATGCATCACGGTGTTTCAATACTTATTTGAAACTCTTTTGGTAGAAAATATTTCTAATTTTTTTAAAAGTTCTAAATTTAATAAAATTATTAAATAACCCCTGAATTAAAATGTAATTATACATCATGAAAAAGATTAATAAAACATGAATAACTCCAATAGCAATCACCTTATGATATATAACTAATTGAATTATCTCACATACTCTCATATTCCCACATCCATCACATTATACAACATAAAAATCGATAGTTAATAACACACACTCTCACATTCCCACGACAAACGATTGTATTTAATATATTACTAAGATTTTCTAAATACAAACATGATTTTTATATCACATTATTCTTCTCTTTAAAGCTGGGCTGGAGTGGGTCAAAATCTAGCATAACTATAACCATCATACGTTTGTTATCTTCTTTATGTTAAGTAATATCGTCCCTCTCAAGAATAACTTGATCTGCAAATCAAATATTTAAATCTTACTTTTCTTCAACATTCTAGTTTGTATAAATTCTATTCACTAAAATAATACAAGGAATTAATTCAGATATTAAATATGGCATACCTGATTTTATCACGTATTTGTAATGAAATATATTTTTGTCAAAATTTATGAAAAGCCAAACATGTAGATCATATATCACATTCTTCTTCTTCTTTCCAAAGTTGAGATGTCATGGGTCAATCTCCTGCACAACTATCACCATAACACATCCATTATCCTCTTCTCAGTCCACGTAATATTATCCCTCTCAAGAAGCTTTTTATATATAAAAAAGTATTAAATTTTTTATCTTTCTTCAATTGAGTAAAATATTATAAAACAAATTAGTTTAAATTTTCAACATGAACAAAAGTAATGCATACTAGTTTCTTCCTTTGCTTAGCATAAGAATCTCCTTATCCCACAATCACCTTAAGATGATGAATACCCGATAAAAAAACCAATTCATTTAATTTTAAAGAAGTCAAAGTGGGAATGTTAGTTTACACATAAAATATGTAAATTAAAAAGAAAATGCATAAAATCTACAAATTACACTAAGATAATTTTCTGATCTATAGTGCAAAATATCATTAAATTATGCACAATGTATTAAAATTAGGAAGTATAGTGCACAAATCTATGAACATAAAATAAACTCTAAAAGCAAATTATGTATGAGTGAAATTACCTTTACATGCTCGGAAAGTATGAGTCTAATGAGTGAGGCAAGAATATGATGAGTTGAATAAAATAGTGTTGTGCAATACATAAATGGGTTTAGTTAATTTCACAACTAGTCACTGAGTTCTGCAAAGGCCAAAACACCTATGTATATTTTTAAGTCATAAATGTATGTGTTACAATATAACGAGCAAATGTACTCCTCCTATAACTATATAATATAACTATTAAAAAAGGAAAGACTTACAAAGATAATTTTCATTTTTCCTTTGTTGAAATGTTATGACCATTGATCTTATATCTATAAATAAAATATTACAAAATAAAAAAATTACACAGTATATTTTAGTGTGATTTGTACCATTTATCATATAATAATCATCTAAGAGATTTCAATTTAGTAGATAATTAGAAAATTGTCATAAGAACAACATATAATAATAGTTTTTGACAGATTTTACAATAAACAAATCAATAAAAAACAATATTATTTAAATTACATAATTGGTTATTTAATATAATAAATACTTTATTTTAATTTCTCAATTGTATTTACACTTTATTGGTCATAGAAAATTAGATCGCAACTAATAAAAATAATTTTTATATAAACGGTTTAAAAATATACCTAGAATTCATTTGAAAAATTGATCATTTTTGTTTTTTCTTCTTCTCCTTCATCTATAAAGGAGATCTTGATCGTTTGGGGCTTGACTTTTGACTCAATTTAGGTGGTGCTAAAACTTTTTATTTAATATATATGCCACCATATAGGGTTTTATACAATTATTATGGTATTTTATATAAGAGATAATATGCAGGGCCGGCCTTCATGGGATGAAAAATAAGTAATTGATTAGGGCCCCATGATTTTTTATTACTTTTAGGGCCCATACCCGAAGCCCAATTATACAAATATTATTGAAAAGAAAACTTTATTGGTTTAAAAAAGGGAAAATTCTTCCATCCAATATTGGATGATCCTACACCAATTACATTCATACACATACCCCATGTTTTAAACTTGCAAAAGTAACTATCACATTAATCTAATGACATGTGTTTTGTTTTAATATTCAATGACAGTGATTTAAATATTGGACCATCCTATATTGGATGGAAGTATTACCCTTAAAAAAGAGGCATTTTCTTTGTTAAAAAAATTCACTCCACCGTATAAAAAACAATTAAGAATATAAAAGCAAAAGAGTGTTGCTATGGTCTGAACTAAGTAAAAAAATTGTGTATCAAATTCTATAGGTTAGTTATTTAATTTAAATTTATTATTAATTTGATTTTTAATGTGATATAAATTATGTGTGGTTTATTATGTTTTAATTAAGTTTCTTTTTTATTATTTAAATTTCTTAATAATTTAATTTTCACGAATTTAATGAGAAAATTTATCAAGAAAATAATGGAAACTTTTTAGACCTAACTAAAATGATTGATGAATTTGATCCACTGATGCAAGAACATGTTCTGTGTTTTGAAAAAAAATACAATATGATTGTCTTGGTCATAGGATTGAGAATGAAATGATACAAATGTTAACATGTGATATGAAGCTTGTGTTACTTATAAAAATAAAAAAATAAAAGTACTTTTTAGTCATACTCGATTGTACTTCTGATATAAGTCATGAGGAACAAATGACTTTCATTGTACGACTTTTAGATATAACAATATCTCTAGTAAAAGTAGATGTTTCATTTTAGAATTTCTTAAGGTAGATTATAGCTTGGATTATTTAGCAAACTTAAACAAGCATTGATTTCTCTTCAACATGATATTAATGATTTAAGAGGACAGGGTTATCATAATGGTGCAAATATGAAAGAAGAACATATAGGAATGTAGAAAAGACTACTTAAAATAAATCCTCAAACTTTTTTACATGACATGTGCTTATCATAGTTTGAACCTTGCACTTTGTGATATGGTTAATTCACATCGCAAAGCTATATCTTTTGTTGGAGTAATTCAAAGTTTGTATTCACTATTTTCCGGTTCCACAAACAGTATAAAAATATCAAAAATAATGTGTAAGGTCCCACACATAAGTCATTATCACAAACACGTTGGAAAAGTCATGTAGAAAGTGTAAAAGAAATAATTAATCAAACTCCACAAATTAGACATGCTCTGATTAAGTTGGCAAAAAGTACCAATGATCCCAAAACATTGAGTGAAGCTGAATTTTAAGAAAACATCATATCGAAGATTTCAAATTTTTATTTAGCATGGTTATTTGGCACACAGTGTTCGCTACTGTTAATATTGTGGTAGTATACCATTTCAAGCAAAAAATACAGAAATTAATGTAGCTATACAACTATTGAAAGGACTTATCTTTTTACTTGAGGAGTATCAAGAAACAAGTTTTGAAATATCCATGATGAAAGCTAAAAAATTGCAAGTATAATGAAAACTGAACCATCTTTCCATGAAAAACACATAATTCCAAGAAATAAATTTTTTGATGAAATCCCTAATAACGAGGTAACATAATCTGCTTGAGAATCCTTTCGAGGTGATTACTTTTTATATATAATGGTTAAAGCTCTCGACTCACTTAGAAGTAGGTTTTACATTTTGAGGTATTCGAAAAAAATTGGCTTCTTATTTAATTTAGGATGGATTGAATTAATTAATGAGATATTTTGACGAACCTTTCCACCAAAGTAGAGATTGCTTTAAAATATGACATGCTTTAAGATGTGATGGAGAAGGCTTATATACTGAACTGATTTTGTTGAGAGCCGAAGCAAAAAAAAAAAAACAAATTGAAGTGCTTAATTTTTTGAAATTAATGGAAGGTTGTTTCCCTAATACGTGAATTGCGTATTTTGTTGCCACTTGTCACTATTGCATATGTAGAAATAATTTTTTGAAAGACTAAGTGGATTAACTACTTTATCAATTTAAAATTGTATGCTAAAAATAAAATATTCTAAATTGATCGGTGATTTTGCATCAAAAATGCAATAAGAGTATTATTTAAATAATAAAGAGGGCCCCTGTTTTGAATTTCTATTAGGGTCCCTTAAATATGAAATATCAGGACCGACCCTAATTATATGTACATCACAATTATAGATTTTTACAGAATTCTGGGTTTGAGGTTATGTATGACTGTGGTTAGTTCGAGCTTATTAGATTGTCACAGTGGAATATGATTCCTTCAATTTCTACAAAATATATTTTGACCGCTAAAGAAAGAATATTTATACCAAATAAATCACGTATATCCGCAAGTTTTCAGAATCTTCATTTTCCCTTCTATACAAAATTTTCATTTGGAAGTTTAGTGTATATTAATTTGAATTTGAGTATATTTTCTACTTTTAAAATTTTGTGTTTTCTAGTGTAATTAACTAGAGTCCTATAGTAAACTTAACTCAAGTTATAAGGATGTGTACTAACATTACCTCAAAATATAGAGACTTATATTATGTAATTCAATTAAATAAAAAAAATTGGACCTATAGTGCAATTTACTCTGAATATATTGCCATGTAAGGCAATTCACTTCGAATATAAGGACATGTACGTACTTAAATCAAAATATTGGAACATGTAATGCAATTAACTCTGTATATATGGACATGTAGTAAAAATTACCTAGAATATATAGACTTTCAATGAACTTAACTCAAATAAATAATGCTACAAGCTATGTTATCAAAATGACATATAAACGTTTAAAAACCAAGAAACTATATAAATGAGTTGAAAATATAGGAAAATAACATATTTGGTGGGTGTTTATCATCTAGGACACCATGGGAAGATTAGATTTTCATCTGCATAGGCTATTACCAATATTAGTACTACAAGACTACATTTCATTGTTGTGGCTACAATTTCAAAAAAAGAATATATGTAAAATAATAAGAAGAAAGAAAAAAATTACCATATTATTTATATCTATAATTTAAAACAAAAGAAAAAGAATTTTGTTTCAAGTGTTCTCACCCTATGTAGTTGACTCTTAACAACACTATAAAGATTAAATATTCATATGAAATATACACCAAAATTTAAAGTAGGCCAAATAAATTTAGCCTTGGATACTACCCATATTGGACAATAATCAAACCCATTTAGTAAAATACTACTCGATTTATCCTTCATTATTGGATGCAACCCAATAAGATCTTGATATATAGGAAAATAATATACCAAATAATGAACATAACCCACAAATCTAGATGATAAAAATTGGTCAACCATTAATCCCAAAATATGGCTTACTACTCAATTTATCCTCCAAAAAAATCATTGTACAAATTCATGAGGGTTCAAATCCAACACATCCATATTTAACACGCCAACCCCAAATAATGCAAAGAATTTGCGAAGCAAAAACTCATCATGATTTAATCTTGTTGGATTTTCGAAGGCTACAAATACATTTTCTTGGTAAAAAATAACAAGAGAATATCTTGACTTTATTAATCCGAGAGAAAAACAAAATAAGAATTTTTAATCTAAGTGTATTAAACACACAGTTTGATGCAAAGAAAAACCTATACATATATAGAACATCTTCCAATCAATAATTATATTGAAGAAAACCAAGGTAGTATCAATAAGATTGTACGAGTAAACTTCAAAATGGATGAAAATCATTTTAGAGTTGAGAGCCTTGTCAAGATAAAACAAAGAAAAATAATTATCAATCCAAGTATCCTGATTCAATTAAATATTACATGAAGAAGCTTATATATTACCAAAAATGGTCTCATCTGAATTCTACTTACCTACGAAAAACCCTATCCCCAAACAACTTTTGAGAATTCCACCTAGTTGTAGATTAAAATGACTATAACCATTCTACATAGTGTAGGAAAACCAATAACTAAATCAATAATTTAGTAGGCATGATTCTCTCAATTTCTTTCAAAACCTGCCAATTATTCATGTAAACCTAAAATGTACCACCATCTCAAATCATGTGTTTTACCTCATTGAACTAGGGAAAAACATCTAGTAGAAATGATCCACCTAGTATGATATATTGTGGTTGGTAGGGTGTGATAAAAATATGACAATCGAAGATGCAACTATCACTCTAACCAAACATGTTACTTACTACAAATATCACAAGTCCAACGCAAGTTTAAATCATAATTTAGATTCGTTCTCAGGGACTTAGTTTGTTATACGAATTCATTACAAGAAAGTGTAGTAAGAATTAGTAGCAAAGAATTAAATAAAATAAAATAAATATGAGTAATTGTGGAGAGATAATTAAACTAAAGACAATGCAAATAATTAAAAGATGTATGAATGAGATGAGAAATATAGCTTAGGTTTGCTAGTATGCACTTATTCTTTTATTTCTTATATTAGTTAATAAGGGTGATTATATCTCTTAATGTAAGTAGCTAGGATTCTATATTTCTCCTAACCCCCTTCCGGGTGGACTTAGGTGGCGACCTAACAATTACTAGGGTACTTGGGTAAGGAGACCCTGCACAATGATCAGTGGTTGAGTCTCAAACCCTAATCACTATCTAGTTAGGAAAGTCCTTCTGAATCACTACCACACACTAGAAGTTTATGTGGTGTTTCAACAATTAGACACCCCTCCAGGTGACCATCCAACTGCTATTAATTGGGTAGTCTGTACTCGTGCACTAGCAAGAACTACGGTCAATAAATCAAAGCACATAAAACACATATAAAAGTTAAGAATGTAGAATCAATGTAAAAAGATTTTTCCCAAACAAACTTAGATAGAAGAAAATAGAATTCAAAGATTATACATATCCTAAACCGAAGCTACGGGTAATTTAGTTCATGCTGGAAAGAATAAAACTAAAATAAAGATACTTACTATCAACTTGCTTCTTTTGAATGATTTCTTAAAACTACGGACTAATAATTGTCAATAACATGTTTACAATGATAGGATGGTGTATTAATAGGTGTTAAGAAGACCCTAGTTCGAAATCTAGAGTGGAATGCAAGTAATTAAAATCCTTTTCCAATTCAAATTCGTTTCCTAACATATCAGAGAGGATAAACATTGGTCACTGTTTTGATCATATCTTCTTCGTTATTGGTCTGATTTTTGCACACGAGATATTGAAACGACCGCAACAGAAAGATCTATCTAAATCAATAAAGGCTCATCCAAATTCACAGCCAATAAACTTATCTTCATTTTAGTGGACGTAGCTGCAGAATTTTAGATTTACTTGGCAGTTTTTCCTTTCCTATTTTATCTCTACTTCCTTTTATCTCTTGATTCCTTTCATATATGTTTTCATTATTTTCTTATAATTGATTTGGAATCTAATTATATTCTATAAAACTCAATAACTTCACATTAACACACAAATTAAACAAAATATATTTTATGTAATAAATCATCAAATAAAGACAAGAAATAAGAAAAAATCAAATAATAGATAAAAGTCTATAATTAATCAATCAAATACACATAAAATATATTATTATATCACTATTATGGAGACATCAAGACCCATGATGCAATGTTGTATCGTCCTGATACATTAAAGATAAGAACAAAGGAAAGTCTCTAAATACATACCTAAGTCAATTAAGCACAATAGGAAGAAGATAGCAGAATATATATAATAAACTCAAAGGAACTACTTAGAGAATTTCTTGTAATAATATTTACAAACTAAATTAGATGTACACTTGTCATTCAAATGATCAACACGGTTCGAATTCAAGATCGGATTAACTTTGCAATGCACGAATGAGAGGTTTCTCACTTAGTTTACCATGGAGGCTATAGAATTGTTCATCTAACTTAACTAGTATCCAATGATCCATCTAACTACTCTCTAATGGTTCAATTACTTCTAGATTACATAGAAAATAAACATAGGTCTTTAAGGTTGTAATGTTGTCATAGGGATGGTATGATAGTATATTTGGATAATTGAGAGTGAGCTCCAGGCTCTCTCCTCAAAAACCATCAACAAATCGATCTAGAGTTTGAGTTACTCTCATAAGATGTTCTCACTCAACCCAATGAATTGATGCACTAGTTAGAATCCACAATAACCCAATATAAAGCATTAAGATGATCACATAAAACTTATACTTTGTCGGTACAAATATTTTTAATCTTTTCAAATCAATTTTTTTTCTTGCTATGACTATCTTTTTGATGTGAGATGTCATTCTACTTTTTCACATATGTTTTTTCTTTTTTCGTAACTTTTCTCATTTGGTGGACCTACCACCCCAAACTCCAGCTCTTAGATGATTGTCTAGGCATCGTGATTCGAGTGCTGTTCATATGGAAAAGTCCTACAATTTAAAAGGATATGTCTTATAATGTGACTAATAAAAAGGTTTTAGAAAGGTAAGAATGGGATGAGAAGGACATAAATATAATGAATGGACAGCAAGCTAAAAGGCAAGAAGGGACTTTTCAATTAACCACCTTCATCACTTTCTATACTATGCAATTTCGTCATTCTCTTACCTTTAGAAAGTTCATTAATGGGTTTATCAACTAGCTTGGATCTCATAGTCTACATACCACTCAAGATGCCCTATTATCAAACATACTTCTACCGCATTGCTCGCTAATTCTCACATTACTATCAATGTGTGTTTCCCGTAAATACTCAAAGCATACAAAATAACCAGCTCATAAACATATTACTTTATATCATTAACTTACTAATATTATTCTTTCAAGTTATTAAACACAATCTATATCTAATTTCATCTATCAAAAAAAAATTAATTTCTTCGAAAAACATTAAAATCACATAAAAATGGAGATGAGAGACAACGAATTCCCCACACCTCCAACTAAAAAATGAGGCGTTTCCCCATGACTCGAAAAAATACTAAAAAGAAATAAAAATAAACAAGTAAATATTGCATATACAGAAATGTTAAGGAAGAAAGAGAACACACTCTCGAAGCTATTGCCTCGCTTTATCAACATCCAAGATAGGATTTACTGGATTTTTTGCTAAATCGAATTTTAATTGCTTAAGAGTGACATGATGTTCACTTTATTTTCTTTGATTTGTACCACATTTTCGGCCAAGAAGGTTTGAGCTGCTTCAACTTTATACAATCGCTTCATCTATCCTTTCTCGCCAAATAAGATCCTCTTCTTTTGATTCTTTTCGTGGAGGTTTCTTAATTCCTGCTCCTCTCAAAATTGTATTGATCCAAGTATTGTCGATATTGTTGCTCACTTTATACATTAGTTTTTCATCTTCATCTGGAATCATATTCACTTTTCTTACAAGGCACATGATCATAGTAGGATATTACACATTAAGTAACGAAAGTGGAGAGACCGAAAATCGCATCACATCCTCAAAGATCAGTTGTGCCACATCTACTTCTTCCCCTATTAATACACAATTCAAAAATATGGTGGTTCTCTTAGTTACATCCAAAGTTCGCGTGTAGCGTTTGGTGTAACGAAATTGTGCCAAAATTGCTTATCCGTTTGAAGATATTTGTAAGGCCAAGGTGCCTTCGATTCTCCCTTGTGTGATTGCAATTTTTCTTCATCTAATACATGCTCAAAAAAGTTGATTCCAATCAAAAGTCTTGATATTTTCCACCGCTTCTCTAAACGTACATGGTCCAATCAATTTCTTGAACTAGAAGTGGTTTCTAATCTCTTCAACTGTAAAAGGAACTAACTTTTCTATAACTGGAAGTCGACCTTCACTATCTCGGCTAAAGAGTCCTAAATAGAACTCGGAGACTAAATCCATACATATTTTTGAACGTCTAATCATAAATGTATTCCAACCCAATTTATCTCCCATTTCTAGAAATATCTTATAATCACCTTCTCCAACTTCTTTTTCAAATATCCTCTCATGAGCAAAGGGCAAGTCCAGTAAATTTGTTTTTGCTGAAGATAACAAGGCCTTTAAAGCTTCATCCATCTCAGGAATAGGAATCTTTATTTGTAGAGGTTGTGGTGTCTTCTCCTTGAAAGTTGTAATCTTTTTTCTTTTTGAATTTACCACATCTAGCTTTCCTCTATCTTCTTGACCTGTTTTACCTTTTTTTTCATACTAAAACTTGAACGTTTCTCAATCTGTTTCCTTTCAATAGCACCCAATACCTTACTTTTATTCCTCTTCATCTCCCTAATAGTAGATGATGTTTTTGTTATTTTCGTCATCTCAGTTTACCTCCAACTCAAAGCTTTGAACACTCTTGAAATCTATACCCTTTGATTTTGGGTTGAACAAGTGTTGTTTGGGTTAGGATATGTGTAAGGATGATAATTCTTTATATGGGGAGGATGAAATCTTTCTTGATTGGTATGGGTTTAAGAAATTGTTGTATAAGATTTGGTAATTTTGTGTTTCGATTCTTGAATTATAGGTGTTTTGATTTGATTTGGGTGGTTGAATCTTCTTTGTAACAATGTAGGAAAGCGTTTGGATGTCAATTTATTGTGATTGGGTAGTGTTTTGATGTAAGGGGAAGGTTTTTAGAAGCTTTAATTGAGTTGGGAGAGATTTGGGAAATAAGAGAGGCTTAAGGTTTAGAAATTTGTAGCTATTACTAGCCTCTTCTTCTAATTTCCATTTATAACATTATCTGGCGGCGCGGTGCGGTACACCGCGGGTGAGGTGTGGTGTACCGTAGGTATCTTCTGTTTGACCCCATGCCACGGTCTTGACGATACGGCTTAGGTCATGGGGTCTCGGCAAAGACCCTGATTTTGCACACCGTTGTAACAATTTCTCTATTGTGCGGTCCACCAGACTGATCATGCATGATTCTTCTGTTCGGGACTGTATCATGGTCTAGCACGAGTGATGATACACTCTGATGGCTCTGGACCATTTTCTTGAACCGTGTGACAGTTTTCTTTGTACGGTACACCAGAGCACCCGTGCGGTATAATGCACGAAAGCTCTGATAGACACCTTAGCTTCGACATTACACTTGATTTATCCAACCGTTTTGACACTTTTCGGGGTTGCATTAATTGCATATACCCTATTATTACTCGTTTTCTTACTATTTTGATGTATTATCTTTTTGTCTAACCTCTTCTTTTTTATTTTGTGTGTTAATCTAATACACAAAACAGACATTTGTTTATAACATCAACATACACCGACGTGCACATACATAACGTCTAGAAATAAAAAAAGAACTGAATTAGAAATATATGGGTTATTAAAATTAATATAGTAACTTTTTAACACTGCACAAAACTTAAATTTAGAAAACAATTTAGGTGGGTTGAGCTCTATCCTTTTCTAAGTCGTTCAGAACTAGTCATTCAACTTGTTGAAACCAAACCATTATACGATTTGGTTATGCCTACTATATATATAACTATCTCCACATTCACATACATTATAAGAACACACTTTGTTATTTATTTAACAATGGGAAATCGTTTGCTTAAACTTTTCTGTGGCCATGGCGACTTGATTTGTGGCTTCGACAGGTTTTTGACAAACAAAATATGTAATGCATTTGGATTAATATTGTATTTATGGATAGTTTATTTACAGGGATAATGAGAATATACAAGAATATATTAGACTGACTAAACTATAAAATAAAAGTAAATACACAATTTTTTCTAGATTTCTTATGTTGTCTTCATATAGATCTATATATAGATCTATATATGGATCCTAAGCTAACTGTGACATCAATTGGTTATCATTCTTGGGTTGTCACATGGCTTTGGATCCTTCACCGGCTTCCACGTATCTTCTATACTTCAACGTATTTTCATTATATAATTAATCATTACATCACCATCTCCTTCAGGAAGAACCTTGTCCTCAAGGTTCAAGCCAATACATGTTCCAATACCTCTTATTTTAAAATTGATTCCAATTTATCGTACAAAAAAAGAAAAACTGGAAAAAATGTAATGTAGCCAACCATTTTTTGGAAGAATGAAAGATTTTATATTTGTTATCTCCATATCCATCATAACTCCTACATAGAATATTTTCCAATATTCTCCTCAAATAGTTGTTGGACTGCTTTCCTTCACCCCTGAATGATTCGTCATTCCTTTTAACATGAGATACTACAATTTCTTGATTCTCCAAAACAGTGTGAGGGCTATATACAAATCCAGGCTCCACCGTAGAATGCCCATTTGCTGCTGAGTAAGAATCCAATTATGGAAAAACATCTGATGAATTGCACTTTGTTTATGAACAATAATCTTTTTGCAGATAAACAGAATTGACTTGTGGATCTAGAAAATTCATTTGATCACAAATTTTTTGGAGTAATTTGCAATATTTTTCCACTGTATTTTGTAATGTTCCAACTGTATTTTCTAGGGTTGTGAGTCTGCCATCAATTGATGTGAATTTCAGGGTAGTTTCATCTTAAATTTTTTTCATGGCATTATAGACACTCAATAAAAGCACCAAATTTGTAATGAATTTGGATGAACAAGCATATTTTATTGATGGATAGTTTGTGTATAGGCATAATGAGAATTTAAAATAATATATTAGAGTGACTAAACTATAAGAGAAAACTTAATACACAATTTTTTTATTGATATTTTATCTTGTCTTCAGATGGATCTATATATAGATCCTAAGCTAAAGGTAACATCAATCGGTTATCATTATTAGGCTTCCACATGGCTTTGGATCCTTCCTCGGTGTTCAATACTTCTACGTATTTTCTTTATCACATTAATCATTATGGAATACTAAATTCGATATAGGTGGTAAGGATAAATTTTGTTCGAGCAAGCAGAAGATTCTCAAGAGATCTTCGAAAAAAATCAAGTCTGGATTAAATTCAACGATTGAGTTATTTAATAGGTCAGGTGGAAGTTCGAAAGGTGATAACGTGTATAGCAAGTTTGTTGATATTTTGGTGGCTTACAAAGAACACGGAGGCGCTGAACTAGGTGAATCAGAAGGCGTCAGCTCTGTTTTGTGAAACCCCTGAGTTATATGTCGAGTTTACCGAGATTTTAGGAAACGGTCCAATGATAAAATCAATGTATTGTCCAAGTGTTACCTCTCCTACAATGGTAGATAAACCATTGGATCAATGTGAAGATGTTACGTATAATTAAACAGACATGCTTTTTCATCAACTGGAATCAATAATGAATTCTATCGAACTATTTGGTGAAGCATGTGAGAAAAATCCAAGTAAGAGAATAGTTGTGGAAGATCACCTTACTGTTATGGATTCAAGGTGCATTGAATCCGTATACGAGGGTTCTAGTATTGATGTTCTGGGCATACTGCTCCATAAACCATGGGTTGCATCTCCATGTGTCCTTCGTCGTTTATATAAGAAATATGAGGAGCTAAGGGAGAACTTGTAATAATAGGCTCGTCGCTGACACCATAATATATTTGTGTGAAAAACAGAGGATTTAACCGATCAATAAAGATATACATTAATTATCGTACGAAACAACACTACTGGATTCGCGCTGTTTAGCGACGAGAGACCTCGTCGCTAATAACCCGTATTCCGTCGCTAAACTTGATTAGCGACGACATGTCGTCACTAATTTGTCGTCTCTATCCATCCGTCGCTAATCGGCCCCTTAGCGACGAATTGTTGTGATTTGGCCCCTAATCACTCAAACGCTTATCGACGAGGCGTGGCGTTGCAAAGATTACGGGTTAGCGACGAGGCAACGTCGTCGCTAATTAATGAATTACTTTTTCTTTCTTTTTTAAAATCGGTTATTAATTATATTTTTTTTCTTTTGTTTTAAGTAAACTAACCACGAAATAATAGCGACGGATAAGTCGTCGCTATTATTTTTTTATATTTTTATTTTTTTTAATGTCGCCGTAAATGATTATTTGTTAATTTATTTTATGTGTTAGCGACGACACAATTGTCTGCGCTATTCTTTTTTTTTTAATTCATTTTTTTGTTTTTTTTTAAAATTAGTTTGGATTTTGATTTTGATTTTTATTTTAAATATAATGCAAAATTTACAAATAAATAAAAATCCAAAAATATATATAAAATACGATCATTCGATACTAAAATTAAACGTGAAGTCAAAGTCAAATAAAAAGTAAAACAGAAGTAAAAAACGTAAAGTCAAATATTACCAACCATCCGAATAAAATAAATATAAATCAATCATCACTCAAGCGCTCGTCTTCATCTTCTCTCTCTTCATCTCCTCTCTCCTCACTAGTAGGCCCGGGTATGCTGATCGGTGGAAGTCTTTGGGCGATTCTCATGCCGTTTAACGCTTCGAGGAACGTGTCCGCCATGCTCGGGGGTTGACTCGGCCGACTCGAAGAACCTGTGGGCCTGGTCGATGCGGAGGCTGGATCCGGTATAGGTTCAAGTCCTTGAGCCACGCGAAGCTCGCTCATTCCAGCCAGAATCGCCTTGAGCAGCTCCTTGTTCTGCCTATCCGGCTGTGTAGGAGTCCTGGCTCTTATTCGGACCGGACCAATGGTGGGCACCCAGTATTTTATCTTGGGTGGGGCCAGGACCTCGATGATAGTCTCAAGCATGGCATCCATCTACTCCTGGAAAGAAACTTCAGCTCCCTCCGTTACGGCCTGATGTCTCCTCATTTGTGATAATATAATATATTTCAGAGACATCATTTTAGGCTTATTTATTAGTTTATAGGTCGATCTTAGCTTAGTTTGGTGCACTTTCCTATTTTGAGTCTTGATTTGTAGAATTATTATTTTTAGAGCATATTGGGTTTAATTGTTTATTTAGTGTGAAGCTTTAAAGATAATTATGGAGATTAATTAGAGTCCAAGTCAAAGACAACAACTTATGGAAAGAGATTTGCATGGTAATTGGAGATAAGGAAACAAAAGCTAAAAAGATGGAAAAGGAAAAGCTGCCTAAATCTGGGATTCTGCATACACGTCCAAAGATATGCGTTTTTACCTAAGAAGTAGGCCGATTTTGGTAATTTCCTTCCATAGGGTCAAGATAATTCTGTTGCGATTCTTTTGGTATCTTATGGAGCTCAAACCGACCAATAACGAAGAAGATATGCTCAAAACGGTCCAGCAGTGTTTATCTTTATTTCCTTACCAATTTGAGTTGGACTAGGAGTACATTACTTTCCTTCTCCTTCAATAAAACGAATTAGGTCTTCCTATAACCTATAAATACAGCCTCTTAACACTCTAAAATCATCCTTGGCCAGACCCTAAGGCCAAGAGTAAGCTGCAACACAAGAGAAGAAGTCTGGAAGGAGCTGTGCATCAATCATATCTCCTTCAACCTCTTATTTTGTAATTCTTTTTTCTTCTCTTCTTTTATGAATTAATTCTTTTAGTTTGAGTGTTTAGCATATATGTATGAACCCTAGTTTTGATTGACATCTATCTAATTTAGGAACTTAATGTTTTAAATTGAATTATAGTTTTTATTCTCTGTTTATGTGTTTGGATTTATATTCTGTATTCTTGTGGATGCGCGCCCATATAGAATTACCATCTAGTAATTAGGTCACCATTGACAACGGTGTTTAATTGCATGTTTAGCACATAACGTCTAGTATTAGGTCTGATCTGACAACCCAACCTAGCTAGATAATCACTATGGTTTAGTTCTTGTGACTATTTACCAATTACAGGAAAAGTTTGCTTAGGAAGCCTTATTGACACAGGTAAATCCTATTTTAAACTACCGATAGCATATTGGGACCGATTAGGGATATACTACATAATTTACCCTCACATGTTTAGAACGGCAAAACTAGTGGGGATTGCATGCTAATTACTCAAGCTAGACTTTCATACTATCTTCTTTTCTTTCTTTTATTTATTTTCTGTCTTTAGTTTATTAGTTTAGTTTATTAGAAAAACAAATAAATATTTATCTATCTCTTCTTTCTACTTGCGTATTATCTTTTCTATCTTTAATATCTGCACTTGATAATTTGCATAAGTTCTCTCTAACTTTCGTCAGTCCCTAAGGAACGAATCTTCTTATCATTAAAACTTGCATACGTCCTGTAATACTTGCAGTACTGTGTTAGCTTAGGGTGTTTATTTGCACTTATTTTATACATCTTTTTATCACACCTTAGGCCACACCAAGTTTTTGGCGCCGCTGCCGGGGACTACATCGTTAGTCCTTGTGCAATTATCTTGTGCTTTTATTTTAGTTAGTTCTATTTTACGTTTTTCTTTTTAGTTTTTGTTTTACAGATTTTTTTAGGCGAAAGCAGATTTATTAGGAGATAAAGGTATCGTGTTATTAGATTTTGAAGAAGCTAATTCAAGATGGAATCTCTAAAGCTCAAGGAGTTAAGCCAACAACTTGAGGAATTACGAGAACAATCGCAACAACTAGCTCGGAGAAATCTAGTACATACATCACCTTCATGTCCTAGTTGTGGAGCAAGAGATCACTCGTGGGGACATTGCATGAACAATCCAGCCTCAATTTCCTTCATGCCTTATCAAAGAGACCATTATTATGATGGTTATTATCAATCTCAAGGAAATTACGTTGACTATAAACCCCCACAGAGTTACAATTGGGTCGGAGATCAACAGAATTATAATCATAATAATCATTATTATGATGATTATTATCAACCACGACCACAATCCTACTATCCTCCACAACCTATCTATCAAGAAGCGCCGATTTATAATGAAGCTTATCAAGAACCACATCCTTATTCAATGCAGCAAACCATACAAGAACAACCTCCGAGTTTGAATTCAAGCATGGCTAAGATGATGAACCTAATTGAAAAGATGGAGAATAACCAGCAAAGAATCCAAAACTCAGATAATGCGATTGAAAAGCTTGTGCAGACAATGTCACAAATGGTGGAAAAAACTAAAATCCTTGCAGAAAGGCAACTCCGAAGTGATACTACTGCTCCAGAAAACAAAGTTTGTCATGCAGTTGAATTAGGAAGTGGAAAACAACTACCTCCACCAAGACCGGAACCAGAACCATTCCCTATTCCAGAAACGGGGGGAGAAAAAACAACAGAAGATAAGGTCGAAGAGGTAGTTGAACAAAGAAGTGTCCAAGAGAAAACACCAGAAAAGAAAGAGAGCCCAGTGGTAACCAACACATGTCCTCCTCCACCATTCCCGTCACGTGTCAGAAAGGACAATTACCTGGAATTCAAGAAGTTCGTTCACACGGTGAACAAGCTAAAGATCAGCATCCCGTTTGTAGAAGCTCTCACAAGAACGTCAAAATACGGTCAATTCATGAAGGACATTCTTTCTAACAAACGAAGATTCGAGATGAATGGATTACCAGAGGAGTGTAATGCTACATTTGAAATCGAGTTACCACTAGATTCACCTCTTCCCACGAAATCTTGGATGGCACCATCCATGATTATAAAGAATCGAGCTGAAAAGTTCGTGGGAATTAAAGGCAAAGGGTGGAAATTTCGTCATCCTTAATCAAGGTAACACGTCTAACTTTGAAAGACGTTAAAAAAAAGTGCTATACGGGAGACAACCCATAATTTCGTTTATGTTTTTACATTTTTAGTTTTTTTATTTATTATTTATGTTTAGCTTAGTTAATTTTAGATGATATTGCATATTTGAGAAAGGTATAGTGTTTCTGATGATTAGGTATTGGAGAAATCGAGTTAGGGAAGCGAGCAAAAATTTTCGGACAGAAACTTCGGCAAGTCATATCTTTGCGCTCGGATGTCGAAATCAGGTGATCTTTGAGCCTAAACTGCATAACTTTTCAAGATCTAGCTGATGGGGAGGTTTTTGCCAAGTGCGGTACACAGGACCTCAACCGCGGTGCACCGCAAGGTAAAAACCCGTGCCACGGTAGCAGCCACGTGTTGTGTACAGAAAAGAAAAAAAAATAGCTGATGGGTCCGGTATACCGGACCCTATACCGCGCCATACACTGCATAAACACGTGCCACGGGGTAGGTCCACGGGTATTTTGACGTAGGAAGCGCGGAGCACCCCCGCGGTACACCGCACCCTGGTCCGCAGAGCAAAAACACGTGCCACGGGATCCTACCACGGGTGTTAACCAGTGAGCAAAAATTTTCATCAGATATCGCGGTGTACCCCGCGGTACACCCCATGGTCCGCAGCATGGTCCGCATGAGCCGCCAGAGAGAGAAAAGAAAGGGTTTTAAGGCTATATGAAGATCTAATGCTTATTATTCCGAATTTTATAAACCTTAAACCTCTTTCTCTTCTCCAAAACTCTCTCAACTCCATTAAAGCTTCATAAAACCTTCACCAATCATCAAAACACTACCCAATCACCATGAAAACACATCCAATTCATTCTCCACATCATTACAAGGAAGATTCAACCACCTATATCATCCCAAAACACCTTGAATCCAAGATCAAAAGCTTAAATTTTCAAAAATTCATCCTACAATTTCTTAAATCCAAGCCAACCCATTACAAATCCACCTTACCCACATAGAGATTCATCATCAATTCACCTATCCTAGGCCAAATCAAGCTTGTTCAATCAATAATTCACAAGTTCAAATTTCAAGGGTTGCTAAAGCTTTGAGTTGGGGGTTAATTGAAGATGACTAATAGAACAACAATTTTAGCTAACAAGAGGGAGGTGAAGAGTAAAAAGGTATTGGATTTAATTGAGAATTAATCAAGTGAGAAAAATCCTAGTTCCAATTCAAAGGGTAAAACAAGTCAAGAGAAGAGAGGTTAGTATGCTGTGTTTGATTCAAAGAGCAAAAAGATTCCAACTTTAGTGAAGAAGACAACACAACCTCTACAAATCAAAGACCTTACACCCAAGAGAAAAAGAGAAAGCTTCAAGGGCCCTGATAGCTTCTCCGAAGAAACAATTAAAGGAACTACCTTTTTCTTATAAGATAGTATTTGAAGAAGAAGTTGAAGGAGAATACATAAAGGTTCATGGAAATTTGGAATGCTTGGGTTGTTTGTGAATTGTATTTTGTGAGGAGAAGGGGAAGATGTGGCACAGTTGATCTATGAGGAGGTGATACGAATTTTCGATCTCTCCCATGACGTTATATAATGCAATATCCTATTATGATCACGTGTCCTAAACAAAAAGCGAATAAGAATTTGGGTGAAGAAGATACATTAGATTTAATCCGAGTATCAACAAGGCGAGGTAATAGCCTCGAAGAGTATGTTTTCTTTCTTCCCTACCATTTCTTTATGTGCAATATTTCTGCTAATTTAAATTTTATTTTTCTTGAGTCTTTTTCGAGTCGTGGGGACACGGCTCATTTTTTGAGTTGGGGGTGGGGATTCGTTGTCCTCGTCTTCCTTTTTGTTTTTACATAAAATTTAAAAATTTTTGGGTTGAATTAGGCATAGAATATCTTTGAATGTACCGATTCAGCATGATTTAACTAGGTCAATGATAGTAGGTAGTATGTTTTTGAGAGATGTCATAAGTTTGTTTAGATGCATGTATGAAAACAGGAAATAAAAGATAGAAAAGTTAATGAGCAATGCTAAGAAGTATGTTGAAACTTAGGAATAGTTATTTGGTGTGTAGAACGTAAGGTTTAAAATTAGTTGAAAACCCACTTGTCTATGAACTAATAGTGAAAAAGTAACGAAATCCGGTAGTTAGAAAAATGAATAAGGCAGTTCTTTCATGATAAAACACTTGAAGCCTTTATACTTTCTCACCCTTTTGTTTGATATTATTTATCCGTCTTAGCCCCTATGAGCCTTTCTAAAGCCTTTTATTGAAACACATTATAATCCATACCCTTAGTTTGTAGGACTTATCTATATGACCCGCACTCGAATCGCAAAACCTGAGAGAAACTCGTTTTAGAGCTTGAGTTTGGGGTGGTGGGTTTCATAATTAGGGAACTTTGGGATTTGGGAATTATAATTGTGATTTTATTGATGATGAAATTGTTATTATTGTAACCCTTTGCCGGGGTAATAGTGAATGAAAAAGAAGCTACGAGCTAATTTTGCCAACAAGGGCATAAAACTAAAGAATATATATATATGAAAAATAGCGTGATATCTCGAACATCAAAAAGAGAATCATAGCTGTACAAAAAGGAAAAAAATTGATATGAAAAGAATATATATTCGGACCGGCAAAGTGGATTTTATATCATCAAAGGTTTTAAATGGGATTCATTGGGGATGCAAATCAAAAGCCTCAATAAATTGGGTTGAGTGAGAACATCTTCGAGTGAAAACTCAAGCTCTAGGGCGATTCGTTGATGGCTAGTGAGGAGAGAGCCAAAAGCTCACTTTTCATTATCCAAATATACCACACCCGTCCTTAAGCCAAGTTATAACCCAAGACCTTAGGATTTCTAACTGCTTGGTGGAGAAACAATTGAGCTATTAGGTAGTAGGTAAGTGGACCATTGGATGCTGTATTCGGGACCTATGAACAACCTATAGCCATTAACCTGAACTAAGTTATCATCCTCTCCTTCTGGCATTGCGAAATTAATCTGGACTTGAATTTATGGATTGTTGATTACATGTATATTAAGCATATTTGTGCATTATTTCTTGAGCATTACTACATGAGACTTTTTAGATATTTTATGCTCTAGGATCATTCATTGTATTCTGTTCTTATTCTCCTCCGACTTCTTCTTGTTTATTTGACTACCCTACTGTTCTTTACTTTTATTGTATCGGGACGATACAACTTTGAGTTGGGGGTCTTGATGTCTCCTCATTTGTGATAATATAATATACTTCAGAGACATCATTTTAGGCTTATTTATTAGTTTATAGGTCGATCTTAGCTTAGTTTAGTGCACTTTCCTATTTTGAGTCTTGATTTGTAGAATTATTATTTTTAGAGCATATTGGGTTTAATTGTTTATTTAGTGTGAAGCTTTAAAGATAATTATGGAGATTAATTAGAGTCTAAGTCAAAGACAACAACTTATGGAAAGAGATTTGCATGGTAATTGGAGATAAGGAAACAAAAGCTAAAAAGATGGAAAAGGAAAAGCTGCCTAAATCTGGGATTCTGAATACACGTCCAAAGATATGCGTTTTTACCTAAGAAATAGGCCGATTTTGGTAATTTCCTTCTATAGGGTCAAGATAATTCTGTTGCGATTCTTTTGGTATCTTATGGAGCTCAAACCGACCAATAACGAAGAAGATATGCTCAAAACGTTCCAGCAGTGTTTATCTTTATTTCCTTACGAATTTGAGTTGGACTAGGAGTCCATTACTTTCCTTCTCCTTCAAGAAAACGAATTAGGTATTCCTATAACCTATAAATACAGCCTCTTAACACTCTAAAATCATCCTTGGCCAGACCCTAAGGCCAAGAGGAAGCTGCAACACAAGAGAAGAAGTCTGGAAGGAGCTGTGCATTTATTTTGTAATTCTTTTCTCTTCTCTTCTTTGTATGAATTAATTCTTTTAGTTTGAGTGTTTAGCATATATGTATGAACCCTAGTTTTGATTGATATCTACCTAATTTGGGAACTTAATGTTTTAAATTGAATTATAGTTTTTATTCTCTGTTTATGTGTTTGGATTTATATTATGTGTTCTTGTGGATGCGCGCCCATATAGAATTACCATCTAGTAATTAGGTCACCATTGACAACGGTGTTTAATTGCATGTTTAGCACATAACCTCTAGTATTAGGTCTGATCTGACAACCCAACCTAGCTAGATAATCACTATGGTTTAGTTCTTGTGACTATTTACCAATTACAGGAAAAGTTTGCTTAGGAAGCCTTATTGACACAGGTAAATCCTATTTTAAAATACCGATAGCATATTGGGACCGATTAGGGAAATACTACATAATTTACCCTCACATGTTTAGAACGGCAAAACTAGTGGGGATTGCATGCTAATTACTCAAGCTAGACTTTCATACTATCTTCTTTTCTTTCTTTTATTTATTTTCTGTCTTAAGTTTATTAGTTTAGTTTATTAGAAAAACAAATAAATATTTATCTATCTCTTCTTTCTACTTGCGTATTATCTTTTCTATCTTTAATATCTGCACTTGATAATTTGCATAAGTTCTCTCTAACTTTCGTCAGTCCCTGAGGAACGAATCTTCTTATCATTAAAACTTGCATACGTCCTGTAATACTTGCAGTACCGTGTTAGCTTAGGGCGTTTATTTGCACTTATTTTATACATCTTTTTATCACACCTTAGGCCACACCACGGCCTGCACAACCTTCTCCTTCATCTTCTCCCAAAGAACACCCAATAATTAGATTTCAATTTAAAAATAAATTAGATTAATAAAAAAGTAAAGTTAAAAATAAATAATAAATTTAAAGCAGTTTTAAAAGAAAAACTTACACTAGCTTTCTCCAAACGCTGGTCACGCCAGGTATCTGTAGCTGCATCGCAAGACAGGTGATCGAAATAGCCGCTTAAAGGAGGAAGCTCCTCTTCCTCCTGGGTATCATCATCGAAAAATGTCAACGGCTCTTTCGTCACCATCTTCAGCTTCCCCTGGACAGTATACAATAACAAATATTAATTAGTTAAAAATTAAATTAAAAAAAGTAAATTAAATTTTTATTATTATAAATTATATCTCTATAATCACCTCCCGAGTCTGGGATAAATTCCTAGACCTTGTCTTGCTCGGAACTGTCTGCAGCTCTCGGTTCTTCTTGTTTATCTCCGCCTGACTCTGTTACAAATAATAAATAAATAGTTATAAAATTATTAAATAAAGACGTATATAATAATTAATAAAAATTATTATTTTGTACCTGTACGTTCTCGTCATCCCACATCTTCTTCGCCAACGCCGAATGCTCCGGTAGAACATCTGGTGGTGCAGTATTCATGAGGTAGTACTCGTTTTTCAAATCCGACTTCCATCGCATGTAGGCCGTAGATGTCATCGTGGTCAACCTATTAATAATCTCCTCCCAATCGTCTCGCCGCCTCCACTCCTCTAAATCAAAAAAACTCGTGCAGTCGCTGCATAGTAACCCATTTATTATGGTCGGGGACATTTGACCATCCTTTGTAGCACTGAGGAACGGCTTCTCGGACTGCATTCCCCACCACCTGACCCACGTGTTTGCTATGTGGGTCAACGAAGTTCCACGTGCCGTCGAGAATCGAAAAGTCAACTGGAATGGGCGAGCCGACTCTCTTCAAGGTCTCCTGAGCTGTTCGTATAGACGTGACAGCTTTAGGGCATCTTCTTTTACGTTCACCTGTTTTATTGAAAAATATATATTAATTATATATTTTCTTAATTGAAATTATATTAATTGAATTTTTTATTACCCGATGGTTGGGCACAATCGGCCATAGGACGGTTAGGACCCCTCGGGGGATCGTTACCCATCCCGTCTCTGTCGTGTCCACGACCTATAACAGCAGCCATCTATAATTTAATGGAAATATTTAATAATTAGTCCTTTATTATTATTTTTCATAAAATTTAATTAAATTGCTAATAGGTCCTTATTTTTTTTTAATTCTATTTTAGTCCTTATAAAATTTTATTTATAAAATTGCAAATAAGTCCTAATTTTTTCAAAAATTGCATTTTTGTCCTTATGAAATTGCAAATAGGTCCTTATTTTTTTAAATTCTATTTTAGTCCTTATAAAATTTTATTTATAAAATTGCATTTTAGTCCTATTTTTTTTTTGAAAAATTGCATTTTAGTCCTTTTAATATTGCAAATAGGTCCTTATTTTTTTAAAATTCTATTTTAGTCCTTAAACTAATTTATGTACAAAATTGTATTTTAGTCCTAATTTTTTTTTAAAAATTGCATTTTAGTCCTTATGAAATTGCAAATAGGTCCTTATTTTTTTAAAATTCTATTTTAGTCCTTAAACTAATTTATTTACAAAATTGCATTTTAGTCCTAATTTTTTTTAAAATTGCAATTTAGTCCTTAACATTTACAAATAGTTTAAGATATTGCAAATAGGTCCCTATATCTTAAAACACATTTAAATCACAATATCACAACAAATATTACAAATAAAGTCCAAAAATCATAACAAAACCCCAATTTTAGCTAATTTTAAACAAAGTCCAATTATAAGTTGTTTTTTAACACACAAAAAATCCTAAACATCCCAGAATTATATACATAAAATTCGGATTTCATTTAAACATATATAAGTTCATGAATTTTTTTTTAACCAAAAATTAAAAAAAAATCAAAATTGCAAGTTTGATCCGGAAATTGGAACATGTTACGTAGAAATGGTGTAGATTTCATCCATGAATCCATGCCAAGAAGAAGTAATCATACAAAAAAAACACAAGAAAAGATATTAGAAATTAAAAATGAAAAATTAAAAAGTAGTGATTAGAATGTGTTATTGGATTGAAATCATTACCTTGATGTCGGATTTGATGTTGTTATGCATCGGAAATGATTTGGAATGGCGGAAATGGCGTTTTTTGGAGTGATTTGTGGTGTTGTTATGGCTGAAATGAAGCTCGGTCAGGGCTTTATAGAATAATTAATTAGCGACGACACACTGGTCGTCGCTATCCAGGGAAATTCGTCGCTAATTTGGACACGTGTCGTGCACCATACCCACGACCTTTGCGTGTCAAAGGTTAGCGACGACACGTCGTCGCGAAAATTTGGAAAATCGTCGCTAATTTTCGAGAGCGGGAAAGTTGACCGCCCAAGCTGACCAATTGAATTTTTTATTATTTATTAGCGACGACTATTTGGATGAATGTCGTCGCAAAAGATTATCGACGATATTCATCCTTTGGATGTCGTCGCTATTTGCTTGAATGTCGTCGCAATTTTTTTTTTAAATATTTTTTTCTTTCTTTTTTCTTTCTTTCTTAGAGTTTGGGGTGTTTAGTCAACTATTAAAGTCAAATGTTAGTGTTTGGGGTGTTTAGTCAACTAGTAGAGTCAAACTTGAGTGTTTGGGTTGTTTAGTCAACAATTAGAGTCAAATGTTAGTGTTTGGGGTGTTTAGTCAACTATTAGAGTCAAACATGAGTGTTTGGGATGTTTAGTCAACAATTAGAGTCAAATGTTAGTGTTTGGGGAGTTTGGTCAACTATTAGAGTCAAACTTGAGTGTTTGGGGTGTTTAGTCAACTAGTAGAGTCAAACTTGAGTGTTTGAGGTGTTTAGTCAACTAGTAGAGTCAAATGTTAGTGTTTGGGGTGTTTAGTCAACTATTAGAGTCAAATATTAGTGTTTAGTGTGTTTAGTCAACTATTAGAGTCAAACTTGACTGTTTGGGGTGTTTAGTCAACTATTACAGTCAAACTCGAGTGTTTGGGGTGTTTAGTCAACTATTAGAGTAAAATGTTAGTGTTTGGGGTGTTTAGTCAACTATTAGAGTCAAATGTTAGTGTTTAGGGTGTTTAGTCAACTATTAGAGTCAAACTTGAGTGTTTGGGGTGTTTAGTCAACTACTAGAGTCAAACTTGAGTGTTTGGGGGTGTTTAGTCAACTAGTATAGTCAAATGTTAGTGTTTGGGGTGTTTAGTCAACTATTAGAGTCAAATGTTAGTGTTTGGGGTGTTTAGTCAACTATTAAAGTCAAATTTTAGTGTTTGGTGTGTTTAGTCAACTATTAGAGTCAAACTTGAGTGCTTGGGGTGTTTAGTCAACTATTAGAGTCAATGTTAGTGTTTTAGTTGTACATCGATACTAATATACCCCATACGCAAACTTTTCAACTTCTTGTTGCATGCTCATAAGAATCAGGCAAATTGTGAGGTTTAGGCAAAATACGACCCAACGACTCCAATAGCTCGGTGAATGAGGTGTTAGTCCATTTGTTCTTTACTTTTACATGCATAAGCTTGGAAATTAAATTCAACGAACCCGTCGATGTACAACCAGGATATAATTTTGTCTCCAATTCTTCGAACAATGTTTCGAAACTGCTTCGACTTGGAAGATGTGCATCTCTCATCTCGGTGTTTCTCGGATGTCCACCAACATCGTCATAAACATGTTGAATTTCATTTACTATAATTGGATCTTTACTTGCAGGGGGTGTATGTGTTTTTATCTCATCCTCACCGTATTTTGTTCAAACCTGATATGTATGGTTAAACCCATCTTTTAGAAGGTGGGCCCTAACCACTTCGGTTCTTAATCGACAATAAATATTACACTTCTTACACGGGCAAGATAAGAAACCGGTATAACCTTTACTTTTCTTA
Organism: Nemophila menziesii; assembly: GCA_029959085.1. NCBI lineage: Eukaryota > Viridiplantae > Streptophyta > Magnoliopsida > Boraginales > Hydrophyllaceae > Nemophila > Nemophila menziesii. The sequence goes on along the minus strand of JARWIR010000011.1, from coordinate 33,863,608 downwards.
GCAAATTCGATAAACTTAAAAACCCCCAAAAACATAGGCTTCCGTGAAATAATTCGTCGTTTCGATCCAACTCTTATCCATACTCGAATCCATCTCTTAGCAACAATTTTATTATACTATGCGACTACATTCATATAAAAAATAAAATACATAATTATTACAACCCAATGAATAAAATGAATAAAAATTACAACATAATAAATAACATAACAAAAATTACAAACTCATTGAATGAATACATATTACAAACCATTGAATGAATAAAAATTACAAACCATTGAATGAATAAATATTACAAACCATTGAATGAATAAATATATAAAAAAACCAAACAATTAATTAAACAAGTAAAAATATATGAACACAAAATATAAATTAACACAACACATGCATAATCAACCAACAAACATGTAATTCATGAACCTAATCATATGTTATATCAACTAGCTAATATAATCAAATAAATAAAAAAAATAAAAGCATGAAATTTAATGAAAATACCTTTAATTGGATGGATAAGATGAAGAATGATGGTAATTCCCCACATTGGAAGTGTATTAATTCAACTAATCAAACCATATAAAAAGAATAAAACACAATTAGAAATTTAAAAAAAAAATAATTAAAAAGTGAATTTCATGCAATTACCTTAAATTGTGTGATAAATTGGATATTAATGGTGCCCCACCTTGATTATTAAACCTAGAATGGTGCAAGATGAAGTGGAGAAGCAATTAGATATAAAAAAAAATTAGTTGTGTTTTTGGGAGAAAATCGGAGGATTTTTTTGGGGTTTTTGGGTGTTTTGTGAGTTAAAAAACATGTTGTCTCCATTAAATAGGATTTTTAATTTGCGACGACCCGTATATCGTCGGTAACACACTCATATCGTCGCTAATCAACAAAATAGCGACGACACACAGTGTCGCAAATCTAGCGACGACACACCTAAGATTAAAAAAAATTCAAAACTAAAAAAAAAGTTAGCGGAGATAAACACCAAATCAACGACGAATCTGTGCGTCGCTAATCAACGACGGTATACTTTTCGCCGGTAAGATCTTGTCGTCGCTAAATTATCGTTGGTAAACGTGCTGTTTCTAGTAGTGCAACTTTCGGTTTTTTCCTTTTTATTATTTATTATATCGTTCGTGATCTAAAATATTTTTTGAGTGACAATTGAATTATGATTTTTTCATTCCATGTACCCTTTATGACGTATTTCCCTTATTAATTTATGTTTGATGTCACTTATGAATAGAATGTTAAATTGTGAGCCTTTCCTAGCTAATTATTTTTGATATTGCACCACTGGCGACATTAAATTGCCGACATCACATGTTAAAACCTTCAAGTAGTATTTCTTTTTCCCAAAGTTAAATGAACTATATTCTGACAAAAAAAAAAGAACTATGTCCTTATATTATGGAAAATTACACTAAAGTGAATCCTTATGTTATGCAAAAATTGCTCATAAATCTTAATATTTTAATATATTTAAAAGATAGATACTAAATAAAATCTAATTGTTTACCTATCCAACTAGTTCTATCATCTGAGTCTTAATTTGTCAAAACACTCATGGATGCTATTCACGTATTGAAGTAGGTGTTGCCTTATATCTTACGCTTTTAGCATGTCTGCACGGGTATTGAGATGTCGAGGTATGCATTTGAAGATGACTTATCCTGCCTTTTAGCCACGAGTTTGATTTTCTTCAATATCCTCTTGATCCTCCAACTAAGCGCCAATACTTGATTAATACTCTTAATTAGTTCTAATTTATCCGAAAAGATTGTCTTCTTTTCGTATTTGAAGTCGTTGCATATCCCAGTGTCTCAATGATCGCTTCTGCCTCACCTTCAAAAATTGCTTCGCACATATTCGTCTTCCAATGTTCAATTCGTACTCCATTGGACATATGAATTTTAACTATACCGATCCCTGTGGGATTGTATGGATAATCAACAGACGCATCACAAGTAAATGCAATGTCCGCTTAAAAATTCATACAAGTCATAAAAGGTCTCGGTATTATATTGTTGCTCGATGAATCGGGAATGGCATAATTCCAGTTTGTGCCAAATAACTCTTTGATATTGATGTTTTATATTCTAATGAAATCATATATGTTTTCCTCCTGATGGTCGTGTCTACTTTTCAGATTTACCTCCTTGATATTCTAAATCATTAATAACATGTCGGTCGTTATAACTCTTTGTTCCATCCTCCACCCACATAAATTTGGATGATATTTTGAATCCATTGGTCCAACGAATATGACCGATCTTGTTGAATCCTGTTTTTTGCAACTAGTCCAGCCCCAATTTATCGACATATTCGACAAGTAAAAAGTAAATGCTCAAGTCTTCTAAATGAGATTTTTCGTATTTAGCTAGTACATTACGTTTTCTTAATTTAAGATTTTTGCCACTCGGTATTGTGTTATTACTTTCTTTCCAAAGGAATATTCTAAATTCCGTTGGTATATAAACATATATATCCATACGAATAAATAAAATAAGTTAAATCTTTTTAAAGTTAGGTGAACAAGCAAAAATTCATATAAATTTATAGAGATATTTATTTTTTAAAGGGTAAAATAACTTATCTCCCCTATATATATATATATTGTATATTGACTTGACCGGTCACGACGTGTACACGCAAGAAAAATTGTATAAAATATCCGCTTCATGGCGGGATTATATGGACTAGCCTAACCCCGACCGTGTACAATAATATGTACTATGTTGTAATACATATTCATGTAGGGTGTGGGAAAGCATAAGGCGCGGATGGACGGGTTGTGGACTTCAAGTTTCTTTTGCGGAACAGAGGTAACAAAGAGAGGTTAATGGGCTTCGAACCCTCACATTCATATTGCTAGTTTCAAGATTTACTTATGATATTTATGTAGTTAGAAGATTTAGAGTGTAATTAAAATACAGGGCATGTGTTATGTGCTTCACAACAGGAAATCAAGCTTTTGACGATTTCGTTTTGGCCTTTAGACGACCCTTTTAAAGTGTTGTCTTATCTTTGCCTACACTTTATACTATAGTGGCCTATACTCATGTTGCCAATGTTATGACTAAACTTTGATAGGATAGTCGGCTATTGAGACCCCCTCGACTATTGAGACCCCTTTCCCGGCTTCCTTCCCAAATAGTAGGCACCTGAGACTCCTTTCCCGGCTCCTTCCAAACTAGAGTAGGCAATTGAGACCCCCTTTCCTCGCTCAATTCTAATATAGAGTCATCTATAATGCTCCTATTTCCCAGCTCACTTCTAAAAGGAGTCGTCTATTGATACTTACACAAGGAAGCATCAAAGCATGCCTACAAAAGAATCAGATAACAAAAAAGTAAATATCCAAATAATTGCACTAGGTCCCTGTGGGGTGCATAATGCAACTACCAAAGAGTAGGCTAATGAATCATCCCTGTTAAAATAAATTGAAAATTAATTCTAGTATAGGTCCCTTTTATTTACAATAAATACACTAGATGATTCTATATTATGCAAAACAAGATATTAATTGCACTGTAGGTCTCTATAAAAGGCAAAATAAGATGCTATATTGAATAAATTGAACTATAGGTCTTGATATCTACCGAAAATGCACTGGATAACCCTATATTATGCAAAACAAGACAGTAATTGCAATGTAGGTCCCTATATTTTGTAAAAAATGCACTTTATGTCCCTATAATATGCAAAATAAAATCCTCTTTTAAATTAATTGCACTATAGGTTCCTATATTATGAGAAAACTGCACTAACATATTATGCTAAAATTGCGATGTAGGTCTCTATGTTATGCAAAAAAAGCACTATATATCCATGTATTTATGCAAATAATGCACTAAGGTCCCAACATTATGCAAAAAATAGACTATTGGTCCCAATATTATGCGAAAAACGCAATGTAGGTCCCTAGATTATGCAAAAAAAATGCACTACAGGTACACAATTCATTTATTTTTATTTATTTTTAGAAGTAATTACACCATACCTCACTTTCGACAGGAAATAAGCTTATAACATCATGTAATTCAAATAGAGAAGCTATTAATTGTAGAGACATTATAACCTACAAACATGCCCACATTAACATAGTATTATTAGAAAAATACACAAATATATTCAACCAACAAAAGAAAGTAAATTTTTTTCCAAAATTGGTCCCTGAACTATAGGCTAATTATACAAATGGTCCTCAAACTTATAAAGTTTCCCAAACAATCCTCGAATTTTTTTATCGCCGTTAAATTCCATCCATTTTCACCATGGTATTTTTGTTACCCAAATAGTCCTTAAACTTTTAGAATTCCCCGAAATGGTCCCTCGAACTTTGTGTTTTTACCAATTTGGTTTCGAATATCGTTTCCTTATAGTAGAATAATATAGACTTAAACGTAGTCCTTAGACTTTTTAATTTCCCCAAATTGGTCCATGTACTATCCCCCTTTTACTAGTTTGTTCCTTAACTGTAAAAAAAATCTGATAATTATGGGATAAAAATGAAGTTGGAGGACCATTTAGGTAACTAGCCTGTAGTTCAGGGACTAATATGTAAATAAATGAGATTACTTACCCTAGACATGACTAAACTAGTTCCCAATATAACAAGAAGAGTACACGCAGAAAGTATTTCGGCATTTTGATTCTCCGCAATTTGTCTATAAATTGGTCTAAGAAGCTGCATATCCAAAAAATTAAAGAGAGTGAATAAATCAGTTATAAGCAATATAAAGGACTTATAATGCAACTAACTTAACTCTTTAACTTACCAATCTTCCAACAGCTATAATAGTAGTAATTGCAACATTCATAGCTGCTAAACCAAATGCTTCAGCTATTCCTTCAAAACCAACCTAAAATTTTTAATTTAATATTACTAAAAAAAGAACTAATAATTTAGTTACTGTGTATTTGATTAATGAAATGACATATTTACCCCTCCTTTAGAAGAAGTTGGTGAAAGAAGAGGTATGAGTATGAACAAAACCACCACTCGCAAATCCTGAAAAATCAAACACAATGTAAAAAAAAGTAAGGACTTATAAAAAAAAATTCACTATAGGTTCCCATATTAACAGTAAGAACCTATAAAAGTAAGGACCAATTTTTGAAAACTAACATTGGGACTGAAGTGCATTTTTTTGCAAAATTTAAGGATTTACCGTGTAATTTTTGCATAATATAGGGACCTATAATGCAATTAACTAAAAATATGGGCAAGATACACTTATTTTCAAATAAGGGGTAGGGGGCCATTTCACCAAACCATAGGGACTTAAACTGCAAAAAACAAAAAAGAAATATGCTAACCTCACCAATCTCATAAAGATCGGGGACTTAAACACGCAAGTTACACGCTTCAACATGGAACTCTTTTAGGTGTAATAATAAATAAGATTAAAAGGTAGAAAGGTTAAAAAAGTAAAAAAATTAAATTTTGCCTGATTAGTGAGATAAAAAAAGTTTCCTGATTAAAGTGAAGATCAAATGTCCCTAAATTAGTAAGTTCTCCTATTTCGTTTGGTAATGAAGTAAATGTATTGTTCCTGAATTTAAAATTCATAAGACTAAAGGGTAAAAAGTAGAGCCGGTTAAATTTAGGGTCCTGGGCGAAAGTTTTAAATTAGGCCTTTATATAAGTAAACTATTTATAACATAAAATATTTTTTTTAATAAGATTGTAATCATTTAAATCAGAATTCTTTATTAAAAGAATAATTTTTTTATTAAATTATAATATTATATAACAAAATCTTGTTAAAATTTGTTATGAGAAAAACTACAATAAAAAAGAAAGCAAAATACTCCATATTATAGTACTTTTGAATTTGTATTGGTAAGCAAAAAAATTTAAATATATAAGTATTATAACATACAAATATTTATCTTTTATCTATATAAATAATTAAAAATACCAAAATTGAAATTTACAATATTAGATCACACACTAACAAAAATTGACAAAAAAAAACACTTTCTATAAATGATTAAGTGTTTGCAAACAGTAAATAATTATTACAAATAATACTGTATGCATTACAACTAGAAAATTACAAGGGTTGTGCTTTTAAAATGAAAATAATAAAAATTGTTCAATAGACAATGCTTGCAAAATTTCTGCAAACAAATGCTTGCAAATAAATAAAAAAATCTACAAATATTTCCGAACAAATTAATAAAAAGTTCTGCCATAAAAAATTTTTGGTCATTACAAAATTATTTCACCAATAAAAAATTTTGCAAAGGTTGTAAAAAGGAATTTTGCAGCCAAAAAATATGCCATCTTTAAATTTAAATAAAAAAGAAAATAGTCCTCTTTCAATCAATATTGATTTAATAATTTATAAAATTTATAAATTTATAAATTATAATATTTGATTATGAAGAATAATAAAAATGCGTCCAAAAAAATAATAATAATAATAATAAAAATGAAAATATAATTTAGAAATTAAAATTAAAATTACCTGTAAAATAAAAGAAGACTGAAATTGAAAGTTGAAAATCTTTGAATTATTGTATATAAAGTCACTCTTTTGTCATTTTTCATACAATGAATAATCAAGAACGAAACAGACAAAAAATATTTGTGAGATGGAAGATTTTTCTTATGTCGGAATTGGGTTTATGTAAAAAAAAAAGATAACATGTTGTTTAACTAATAATGATATATATGCCTTTAACATTATATTGTATAGAGAAGTACAGTATAAAATAAATGGGCTCTTACAAACTTTGGGCCTGTGTGGTCCTTGTCGCACATGCCTAGAACCGGCTCTTGTTAAGCTCTTGTTTCTCAATTCGAGTCATTAGCCTATAAGTAATATAATCAGATTTCTTCCATTAAAACTCACTAAATAAAAAAAATTACCTGAAATTAGCAATTACAGTGTCAAGAATCTTATCAAGCATGTTTTCCATGTGATTATCTGAAAAATAAGAGCCCGTTTGGGATTGATTATTTTGGAGCTAAAAGTGCTTTTTTATTAAAATTAAATTATTTGTAAAAAATATTAAAAAATATTCTGACATCTAAAATCACTTTAAGTGATTATTTCACTAATCTAGTGCTTTTCCTAAAAGTGATTTTAAGAGACTAAAATATTGCTATGGATATAAAATCACTTTAAGTGATTATTTTGAAAAGCAATCCCAAACGGGCACTAAGTTATGTTATGAATTTTGTATATAGAATTGAACAAATAATGATTAAATGTTACATAATTACTGTGAACAAAAGTTCATCAGAATGTTTTTTCATAGTTTCTTCCACTTCTGAAACATTACCTCCTAAAAGAAATTGTTAATCAAAGCTTAGAATGATGATTTTAAAAAGTTGGAGGGAAAGTGAAGATTCTAAAAATTGAGGGACCTATAGTGCAATAATCTAAAATACTTACTGTTTTGATGGAAGTCAAAGCAAATCACACGTAAAAGGCTTCTGATACTTCTGTTACTTTGTAGAGTCTATAAGTTGTAGACTCTTCAGTTTTTTTTAATAGACTGAGTACAGTTTCTATGTTGTATCGAGAGAGAAAACACAACATAAGTCTACAGATATATATATAATATATATAATCATGAATCATGAAAGAAACACATGGACTAAATTATTTAACTAAATTAAATACCTTTCATAACCAAGACTTTTAAGAATAAGAGTTACGAAATCTCAAAACCATCAAGGTATGTGCGACAATTTTTGCACATAAATTAAGAAATATCATTTATGATATGCTATTTAATTGTGATCACTTATGATATGCAAGGTTACAGTGGCAAGAAGATAATAACTAACTCACTCGGGAATCAGTAATACCTTTCTGAGAAGACCAAGACCATCAATTACTTCTTTTAAGTGTCCATGTACTCGCACATACATTCCGTTCCTCGGTATAAAATAAATAAAAAGTGAGTTTTTAACATTTTAAGAAAATATTTAATAAGGCGTATATTAAATTTAACACAAAAACACTCACCCTACTTCAGACATTTACTTGCTATCCTAAAAGGTATCAAATAAGTCAATAACAAGATAATATGGGGTTAATTGCACTATTGGTCTTTGGATTATGCAAAATCACAAAGATGCAAAAAGAATATACCATTTAAAACATTCAGTTCGTCCAACGCCATCATGAAGTGTATATGCAAAAAGAATTACTGTAATATTTATAAGAAGGTCTTCCTTTATTTCTTGTATTTTATTCCCATCTTAAACCTAAAAAAAAAATTAACCTCAGTAATCTTTAAAAACTAATAAATAATCAATAACTAGAATACATACCAATAAAGTATGTGACGTCAAATCCTCGTAATACTCTGACAATACAAAAGAGCACGTTGGTGCTAAGTTTTTTTATATATTATTTATTTTTAGATCATGCTCTAACGTGTGATATAGCTTCTTGTTGAAAAGAAGGCATATTATTTCAAAGCTAATTGTGCAGTTGTATTATATTACAAGCACGTTCGAATAATATCTTTCACAAGCTTCTTGAAAATATGAAATATACCCTAAGGGATTTTACGCAAATCAGAAAAAAATTTATGGAAAGTTTCGAGGTTTCGCTTGCTTGAAAAAGGAATGCTTTAATAATTGCCACCATTTTTTTGAAAGACTGTAATAAATCATACATTAGACAAGTAATGTTTTTCCATTCTAACTAAAGATGCTAATAAACTTAGCCATGGTTAGTAAATAACTCACCAGAAGTCAGCATCAATTATCATGCCTTCCAGATGCTTGTAGTTATAAAATCTTTTTAGATAAATAATTGTGAGAATTTGTAACGAATAAGTCTGAAAATTTAAAACTTACCCTTTCCCTTCTTCATTTCGTCGATCGTTTAGCTTCTTTACGATCAAAACCTGAATTATAATTGGGTAATGTTTAGTTACTAATAATTACTACATAGTCCATCCGTAAATATATATAGGGTTAAGACATAAATTACCTTAAACAAGAAATTTAGTCTGAAATATGGAGACTTATGATAGCAAGATGAAGAAAAGAACTTCGAGTATTAATACAATGTTACATAGACATGCATAACACAGACATAGTTGATAAGAAAATTAAGTTTCAATGGTTGACTACTTTAAAGTTTAACATGATGACTAATCGTAAAGTTCATTCACATAGATTATAGATTATAGGATACGTATGAGAAAACCGGCCTCTAATTAATATATCTAATAAACTGCACTCTTGGTCCCTGTATTATACGAAATAGCTCTGTGTTTCAAAAGGTTTGAAACATTCGCGTGCTGTGTATATATGATTAATCACGTACAACAGGGACCAAAGGTGCAATTTACCCAATTACACAGTCAATAATACGAGTAACTGAACCTGACCATAACTTTGGATAAAAAAAAAAAATCCAAATTAACAACACTTACTTCTCTCGTATATTAAATACGATCAAGTGAGAGTTAATATAATCCTTTGGCATTCTATTTGCAATAACTAAATATACGACTGTTGTATATCTGCAGTAAAAAAGAAAATCAACATTTTTAGTTGTTACCATATTACAATACATAAAATACCTCGACTATTAACAAAGTTTCATCGTCCCATACTCACAAGCTGTGGATAAAGATTGAATAAGATAATTTAATTTTCCATCATTAGGCATATTTACTGTGACGGGACATGGAGGATACGATCTGGTGCTACTCACCTCCGTTACAGTCATCACGCGTATCGTTGTTGAAGGAAGGGGTAAAGATTGATACATAAACGGATCGAATGTAAGAACTTAAAGGACCTTTTGCATAAATAAGAATATACTTACTTGGCATAGATTGACTATGATTGAGCTATTAGGTGCTAGATTATTTTCCAATGCTCGTTTGCTACTTCTTTATCTGGGAAACAAAAGACTTGATAATAACTTGCCCTGATCAAGAAAAATAACTTCAGAAAAGCCCACGGAGATAATAAAAGACTCGATAATAAGAAAATACTTACATTCATACCCAAAGGATTGTCAAAATACAGATCCTTTCAAAAATCTGCTAAAAAATAATCAACGAGCTTATCTGTATGGACTAAACATTAGAGAGCACTATTCATGATGAAGCAAGTATTCCTGAGATAATATAATCCAGTCAAGCCTAAAGAGGGAGCTTTGAAACTCATCAATGGAGGTTGATTATTTTCTCCATTTCCATTTATTTGATTTGAACTTCTGCATGAAGGTTCTTCAATATTGGATCCCAGCTATAACATCTCACCATTTTCATTTGATAAACCATACACTTGCAACTCCAAAAGCATCTAACAATGAAAAGTTTAATCCAATTTACAGACTTCTAGACTTAAATTAATAATTCCTGATTTTACTCTTATCAATTTGATACCTCAAAATGCTCAATTCAGGTGATTTGACCATTTCCCTTTCGAGCTTGAAGCTTTACGTACTTATTAGATCACGTTGGCTTGAACAATGATTATAATCTGTTGATACGAGTCATTAAGAAAATCAATTTTAAGCAAAATTTATACAGACTTTTTAGCAGCCTCGGTCTTTTCTAAAGAATCACATAAATTAATATCTGCATAGTTACATGATTAAATATGCGGCTATTGGCCAAAACGCACAGAAACATCTTTGAATAATAAAATAACATACAAACATGATACATCTACTACTAATTGAGATACAAAACTTTAAGCCATAAATAGCCTTTTGGAGCACAAAAGAAGAACTAACCTTAAGTGCTTTCCTTCTCTAATTTAAACTAGCTCCATAAATCAACGCCAACAACACATAATTCAGTAACAAACTGAGAAGTCGGTGCATTAATTCCTTCATTCATACAAAATCATCATATTAGTCAAAAAAAAAGGAGAAAATAACACACAAAATCCACACGATGCTGACGGATTATTAATAAAAAAAGAGCCAATTGTTGATTGATGCCTATTAAAAAACTTATTTAGAATAAGGTGCCTAGAAAAAAATATTTATTGAAAACAGCCCCATCCCAAATTACCCTTATAATTAACAATTAAAAAATAAGAAAAAAACTAATAAACACGCGCGCGTCCGTGAAATTTTTTAAAAATCGTCATAACTAATTCAAAAAAAATCAAAAAAATCAAAAAAAATTATATTTAGATAAATCAAATTAATATTTACGTCTATGATTTTTTTCGGAATTTTCTGAATTTTTTGATTTTTTTTTATTTTTTTAATTTTTTTTTCGCAGACACGGAATTTCATGTTTAAAACATGGAATTCCATGTTTATTTCACGGTTTAAAACATGGAATTCCGGGTCTGCAAAAAAAAAATAAAAAAAAATCAAAAAAATTTATAGACGTAAATATTAATTAGATTTATTCAAAAATATTTTTTTTTAAATTTTCTGATTTTTTTTGAATTAGTTATGACGATTTTAAAAAAAATTCACGGACGCGCGCATGTGATAGAATTAGTAAAGGTATAGAAAATATAAAGGGGATGTTTTCTATAAATAATTACTTCATTAGGCATTTTTTTATAAATAAGATTATTGAAGGCATAAAAAACAATTTGAGAGTTTAATGAGGATGTTTTCAACAATAACCCCATAAAAAAAGTAAAGTATAGAGACGGAGAGACTGTCAATAGCAAAAACAAATAAGACCGGACGTGATTAGTAAGAAGAGGAGACCAATGAATGAAGATTTAGAGGAAATTAGACCTGCAATTTGCCGGAAAGTGAGATGAACTATGCAGATGAGAACATTGAAGATGCAAGAAGATGAAACTGATTCAGTATTATCGTTCGCTCCCTTCCAGTTTCCCTCGTCATACATTTGCGTCATCCTTCTCTCCCCGCTATTCAGCCGATATCTTGAAGTATGGGAAAAATCAACGACGACACGATGAAATGAATAACGGAAATGAATACATGGACAGTGATAACAAAAGGTTGAAGCTAAAATCAAACACTCAACTATCCACTAAGCATAATCGATTACTGACTTGAAACCTTACACAAGGCCGGTCCTGACATATTTGGGGCCAAGGCGAATTTTGTAATAGGGCCTCCTATATATTTATATTAAAAATAATTATAAAAAAAAGATTTTGTAATCGATTACTATGACGGTTATAGGTTAAGGTGTTTGTTTTCAAAAAGATTTTTTTTAACTGTTTCATTTTTTTAGAAAGTGTGATGTTTATCGGGTTGACTCTATCAAGTAGTCAATTGAGTGACAAAATAAAAACTATACAACTTCTTGTTTAGCCAATAAATGTCTTCCCCATCCCATTTAGCTTAACTTTTGCCTTTTAATACAAGACTTCTAGGGGTCAGACAAACTTTATTCTGTTTTGCTTGCTTCTTTATGCATTTTCCATTAAAAAAAAAAAGGTCCCCCCAACCGCTAATTGGGGCAGGAAAACAATTCTTCCCATTTTTCATAGGATTTGATCATCATTTTTTAATCAATTTCATTGGCCGCCCACACACACTAACTTAATTTAACTATATATAATATATATAGCCATATAGGTATATGTATGTTATATGCTTGCTGTACTTAATTCAGGTACTTAAATTTAATTGTTATAATGATCTTCTTTTATCCATTGATGTTTGATAGTTAATAATATTGTATTATTCATTTATTTGCATTGTTTATTAGTTAAGTTTTTTTTTGAAACTGTTAGCAACTTTAGGAACTTTAGGTGAAGTAAGTATAATTGATCCCTAATTACGAGTAGAGTAATTCTAGATTTTGTTTATTTGTTTGTGGGTTTTAGAAATATAATAAAACTGGGTAATATAAATGTTTCAGTGTAGTTGACTAATTGATGTTTTCTTTGAACAAAAAAAAAAAAGACTAATTGATGTTTTCAGCTTGTTAAATTAGTTATGAAATCAATGGCATTTAGGCAATTGATTATATTCATAATTAGTATTCTTTCTTATATGTTAAAATCTGGTTTTATTTTTATTAATGAAACTTGATAGACAATTTAGTGGGTTATTAGATTACCTGAATATGGAGAGAGTTAGGACTATTTTCACGCATACATATCCTTATCCACATTATCCACATGAACATTCAAGACATGCTATTATAGCTGTAGAAGTGGGGTGTTTATTTTTTCATATCTTCAGATAATCTTCACACACTTATTCAAAAACTAGACACCAATATAAAATGGTTGTTTATTAGAGTAGGTTTCTTCTATTTCTTTTCATCACCCTTTATAGGGAAAACAATCCAACCAAGTTACAAAAACTTTAGCAGATGGTATATAGCTTTATATCATCTTCGGAGTTTTCAATCAATGGGAGTAGATATGAGGATGAATTTATCTTTATTTTTCATGATTTTATTTCTCCTTGTTTTCCACGTTGGATTTCTTGGGCTTTGGTACCTTGGTCTTGTTTCTCGTGTAGCGGGTAGAAGACCCGCAATTTTAACAGTTCTAAAAAATTGCACGGTAAGTCCTTTATAAGTATAAATGTGTATCATACTTATCTTATATGACTCGTTAATTATGCAGGTAATTAGTAAAGCTTGCTGTATATTTTATAGTCATTGTGGAAACCGAGCAATTATGAGGGAAATAACATTTGATCGAAGAAATTCTGCTTGGTTTACTCTGTGGAATAAGGAAGAAAGAAATACTTGGCTTGTTAAATTTCTGCGTTTTAATGAATGAAAGAACCAAGTTTGCTCATCTTGGTTTGCTCCAGTTGGATCCGCTAGTGATTATCCGTTTTTATCGAAATGGGTTATTTACGGAGAGGTATGACTATTTTACCCTCCATATTTTTAAAATTCCAAATACCCTGTAATTTGACAAAAGGTCAAAATCCCCCTAATGAAATTTCATCTTTTCAGTTGACTTGTAGTGGAGGGTCATGCACAGAGTCACCAGATGAGATTTTTCCTATATATTCATTATGGGCCACTTTTATAGGCCTTTACATGGCCAGTTATGTAGTGGAAAGATCTAGCTAATTTTGTAAAATTTATTAGATGGGCTCTATCTCACCCTGTACCACAAAAAGAATTCGAGAAAAGAAAGCAAATGAAACCTGATTTTTCTTGATATGGTTCCTTGGTACTCCGGGTATGTCCCTTTATTTCTTCCTTAAAAGTCGATAATTTTTATAACATTTGCTTTTGACTTTGTTACAGTACCTCTGCTGATTTATTTAAGACGGTTTTTGATCTACTAGTATCAGTAACTGTATTTGTAGGACGTTTTGATATGCGTATGATGCAGGTAAATTATGGTTAATTATTATCTTTATATACTTGATTTAAGGTATAATTTTGATTTATTTTAGGCGGCAATGAGTAAAGTTGAAGATGGATCAAAGAAAGATGATCTTTTATATGATCATTTTAGTGAAAAAGAAGAACTTTGGTTAAGGAATAATGTTTCGTTATTCCTGTAAATCACTGTTAGTTTTGTTTAACTCTAGTTATTTCACCTTTGGTTTGGTTAAATCTTGGCTCATTTAATCCGTGTTCACAGATTGGTTTGATGGACTTCAAACTTTTATGAGGTATATTTGTCATAAAAGCTGTTTAGGTGGGTGGTTTATGCCACAAAAGAAAAGTTATTTTGCATTACAACTCCCTAATGGGTGGTGGGTATTTGGTCTTGATTTAGCTCTTCATTGTGATATTGATGTGTATCAGTTCAAGTTCTTCTCAGAATTAATACAAGAAAAGGTACAATTCAAAATATTCATATATTTAAACTGCTAACTGATTGTGAGATTTTCTAAATTTATTTTACAGATTGGTGAAACTGATTCAGTAGTAATAATGACACACGAACCTAATTGGCTATTAGATTGGTACTGGGATGATGTAACTGGAAAAAATGTGTCGTATTTAATTCGAGGAATATACATTTTAAGGCCTAAAATTCAAAAAAGAGAATTTTAAGGGCCCAGTTCTTTTTTATGTTTTTTAAAGGCCTAACTAGATTTTTTGGTTGGTTAGGTCACGTTTTAGGAGGTTCGCACCCGCTGTTTTTTGATTTTTTGGGGGATAGATCCCCTTATTTTATTTTTTAGGGGGTACACGACCCCCGTTTTTAAAGTTAAGTCCATTTTTTAGTTAAGTCTTTTAAGTCCATATTGTCCAAAATAACGGGCTAGTCCAAAACGGGGGATATATCCCACTAATTTTTCACCTTACCCCCTAAAATTACCACCTTACCCCCTAAAATTACCAACTTACCGCCTCTAAACCACCACATTACCCCCTAAAATACCATGTTTGCCCCCCAAATAACATATTTACCCCCTAATCTCCTCTAATTACCCCCTGAAAAAAAATAAAAAAAAAATAACTACTTAAAATACAACCCCCGTAAACAAATCTGAGTGTGGTTAGTGGCTTGGGGTGCTGGTGCGTGGTGGTGCGCTGGTGGCTGATGTTGGTCGTGGTGGTACTGAGGTAGGGTTGTTGGCGGTGGATCTGAGTCGATCTGGTGTTGGTGGTGGTGTTGCAGGGTGGTGGTGTTGCAGGGTGGTGGTGTTGCAGGGTAGTGGTGTTGCAGGTGTTTCTGGATCGATCTGGTGTTGGGGTTGTTGTTGGTGGTTCTGATTCGATGTGGTGGCGCGAGTGGTGGCGAGAAGTGGTGGCGAGGGTTGCAGAAGCGCAGATCGGAGAAGGTGGGAAAAGGGAGACCTGGTTCGTTCGTGGTTCGTGGTGGCCTGGTGTTGGTGGTCAACGTTTTATGGCGTCGCTGGTGGACCTCCAAGGGGCGGCGACAGCAACATCCCGATGGCAGTGGTGTTGGTGGACCTCGAGGGGGCGGCGAACGTAGATCTAGAGGGTGGTGGTGGTGGCTCGGAGAGAAGAGAACCAGGTGGTGCAGCGGCGTGGGAAGGTCGGGGTTTTGCTGTCGAGAACGATGGGTCGCGTGGTGGTGGCGTAGTGGTGCAGCGGCGTGGGAAGGTCGGGTTTTGCTGTCGAGAACGATGGGTGGCGTGGTGGTGGCGTAGATGGGTTTCCGTCGAGAAGAAGGGTGAGGGGGAGGGGGGTCGGGTTTTCAGTCGAGAAAGAATGGGGAGGGGGTGGGTTTTATGTAATTTTTTTTAGTTGGGATCCAACTGGACTGGTTGGCTTCTAATTTGGGTCCTTCTTTATAAAACAAAGGTTGTGTTGGGCCCTAAATACTCTTTTACCCATTTAATTCGCGACCATTTAAGAGGAAGGTGTAAACTAAGAGTAGCTGGTGATTTACATCATTATATGCGACACTCATATTTTCCATCAGATAAACCTGTTTTTGTACAACATTTACTTGGTAATGGTTGTGGTAGGGCTTTTTTACACCCCCACTCATGTTTTCAGTAATTTCGATTATTTGTATGATACTTCTTATGAATGCAAATTTTCTTATCCTTCCTATGAAGATTCAAGCAGGGTACAAAATCTCAACTTTTATATACTTAAACACCTTAAACCTAAATAATTTTCTATTTTTTTTAGATTGCTTTGGGTAATATATTGAAGTTTCGTAAAAAAAAATTGGCAATTTGATTTTATCGGAGGGATTATTCAAAATATTAAGCTAAAGATAATAATACGCAAGTAAAGGGAAGAAGATAGATTTTTGTTTGGTTTTTGTAAAGAGAAAATTAAACTAAGAAACTAAAGATAGAAAAGTAAATAAGCGAAGAGAAGAAAATAGTATGAGAGTTTAGCTCGAGAAATTAGTATGTAATCCCCACTAGCCTTGTCTATTCTAAACATGTAAGGGTGAATCATGTATTATTGCAATAATTAGGATTCTAAATTCGTACCTACACTCGAAGAGCGAATAGGCAGGCTACGGCACAATCACGAGGTGACCTCAAATAGGGATGTCCTATGCTACTAGGTTCCTAAGCAAGTCTTTCCTACAATTGATGATATGGTGATGAAAATAAACCTTAGTGATTATCTAGTTAGGCTGGTGTTGTCAGGACCAAATCCTATTCTAGGCGTTATGTGGTGTTTCAATAGTTAAACACCCCTTCCGGGTGACCATCTAACTACTATTAAGGTAATCCTATACTCGTGCACTAGCAAAGAAAATAGACAATACATCGAAGCACATAAACACAGAATAAAACATAGATTCATATTAAATATGATGGTATCCCAAATTAGATAGATGTAAAACAAGTCTAGGGTTCATATATATATGCGAAATCTCAAGCTAAATATAATTTAGTTCATACTATAGAAAGAAAAGAAAACAATTACAAATTTGAAGGCTTGTGAAGACATGGTATGGTGTTCAGCTCCTTCCAGACTTCTCTTCTCTTGTTATAAGCTTCCTCTTGGCTTAAGGACTATCCATTGATGTAATTCTTCTGATAATAGGGTGTATTTATAGGGTATATGGAACCCTACGTCGTTTTCTTGGAATGGAGACCAAGTAATGGACTCCTAGCCCAACTCAAATTCGTAGCCCTAAAATATAGGAAAGGTAAGATTCTGGTGCTGTTTTATTTTGGCCGTAACTCCTTCAATACTTATCCGTTTGACGCGTTCTTTATGTCGAAATCGGTCATCTCGGAAATCTATATCACTTTGGTTCAGACTATTCATCCAAATTTCTATCCAATCTTGAGTTATGATAATGTTTTTTAACGTGACTAATAAAATTCAGATTTACTTGGCAGCTCTATCTTTTCCTTTTTAATATTTGTTGCCTTTATCTCTGATTTTCCATGTATATCTTCGTTACCATATCTCTTAGAATTGATTTGGTATCTAACTAATTTCCATATATCCTTAGAGCTTCACATTAAATAAACAATTAAATCAAATGCTCTAAAAATAATAAATCATCAAATCAAGACACAAAATAGGAAAGTGTACTAAATCATGCAAAAATCGACTATTATTCTAATAAATACACCTAAAATGATGTCTCCAACTAAGATTAAATCATAAAAAATGGAAAGACATCACAAGCTCATCCCAACTTCAAAATAAACCACATCTTCTCTGAAGCCAACCTATGTGCGAATAAATTAGCAAATGAGGGAACGAAGAGCCAAGTTCCAATTGAGCTAGAAGATCCTCCACATTATATATGGATTCTTATTACGCGAGATAGGAGTGGTTGTATGTCTCCCTTTTTCTACTCATCATTACGAGTATAACGACATCCTAATCACCGAGCTCCTCCAAGAAACAAAGAAGATCTACAAGGAGTAAAACAGCTACGACTTTGTGTTTTTTAGTGCACTATAGAAGAAAACGAACCGGGTCTAGAATCGGGATTTTCCCTTGGGTCATCTACAGCGAAACGGGAGAAGAAGAAGACTCGTTCTCACTTGCTTCGCGGTGCACGGTACGCGTGGTGGTGGCTAAGGTGTGATAAGATAACGATATAAATTAGAAAACTATCACCCTAAACCAACACGAGAAATAATGTATTCAATCTATTGGATCATCAAATAAATTGCACTAAGGTGAAGGGGTTGACTTTCTTTTAATTTATTATTTTATTATATTTTGTAAATCGCCAGTGATGAAATAATTCAATTAACTGAAATATGTTGGAACTAAAGTCCTGTTTTGTCATAGGAACCTCTTTAGTTTAGCTATATTTAAATGATAATTTTAAATTCTACTGAGGCTTTTATATTTATTAATTTAGTTTAATATTTAAATTAGGGTGAATGCCCAATAAGCACCTGTCACCTTAGCTACTTGCCCATAAAAGGCACTTAAGGTAAATATACCGTAATGCCCTTACTGCTGTATACTATTGTCTGCGGCTGCTGCCAAGGGCGAGTAATGAGAATGTTTCCCAACACTCGTGCAAGTACACTTTTGTAAAGGTTGAGTAATGGGAATGTTTCCCAGCACTCGTGCAAGTACACTTTTGTACTTGTAGGCTAATGTTGAGTAATGGGAATGTTTCCCAGCACTCGTGCAAGTACACTTTTGTACTTGTGGGCTAATATTGAGTAATGAGAATGTTTCCCAGCACTCGTGCAAGTACACTTTTTTACTTGTGGGCTAATGTTGAGTAATGGGAATGTTTCCCAGCACTCGTGCACGTACACTTTTGTACTGTCTGCTGCTGCCAAGGGTGAGAGAGAGACAGAGGAGATATATATAACTAACTCAATGTATACGAACTAACGACTAATAAACGGACGGCGGCTGGGGTGAGGGGGTAAAATAGGAAAGGAAAAAAAGGAGTGCCTTTTATGGGGAAGAAGAAAGCGGCGGGGGTGAAGGGGCATTAGTTCTAATTTGAGGTGTTTCTTGGGCAATAATCCTTTAAATTGTTATTCACTATCTTTTATTATTGGTGAATTTTTGTTAAGAAAACTCATATATAAAGTGGTGGTTATCAGTTTCAGCTCTTAATTTCTATAATGATTGGAGTTAAATGTCATCACTAAATAAATAATATTAATTAGTTTTTTTGGATTTTGTTGTTGTCCTAGGCCAATGATGATTTATAGATTTGCATACGTTGTCTAATTTTATAAATGAAGACAATTCAAAAATCCTTTTGATGCCTTCTCGGTACATACATGTTTGATTTAATTGTTGTACTGAATTTTTTTATTTTGGGAAAGAGACTTTTCATCAAAGGTTTTGTTAGCCTTTCAGAATTATTTAGACAGATGGATACACGACAGAGTTATTCTTAGCATAGATGTGTACTGGAAGTTATGTTTTGCCTTCGGTACTTTGATATTTAATCCAAGTTCTTTCTTGTGTGATCGTTTACTGTAACTTTATATTTCGTTTCTGTAGTGTAAAAACATATTTGGTAGTTGAGGATTGGGGTGGCTAATGGAGCTCGGACCGGTCCTTATTGGACATGGGCTTTACCGGTCTGTTACTCCTTAGCATTTCTCAATTTTGTAGACCGGTTTGGTCTGGTTTCACAATGGTAATTAATGAGACCTGGACCGGTAAGAAGGACCGGATTACCGGTTCCAACGGGTTCTGCTTTTTTTTCAAAAATACCTAATAAAATACATTTTAAAAATCAAAGAAAATGGTACATGCTTAATCATTAATAAATTACAATGTAGCAATATTTGCTTATACGTCTTAATGATCATGATACATATCATAATTCAGTATAAGATACTCCAGCTAACAAGATGGATACAAATCCTTTAATACAAATATATCATTCTCTACTATCATTTTCATCTGTCTTTGGATCTTTTGATATACGCATAATGATCCCTTTATAATTAATAGAAAGACGAAAAGTTAATTAGAAAACAAAAAGGTAATTAGTATAGATGAATACGATGTATTCTCATGTTTTTCTTTTTAAGTTAATTGAACTTGTATTATACGAAAAATTTCCTAACTCCCTATATTATTGATACAAGCCCCTATATTCAAAAAATAAGTCATTACACTATATAAGTCCTATATAATGCAAAACACCAAAACATTCATAAAGTATAAAATTAACCTTCATATGACTTTCAACTTTTATCTCTATAGCTTGACCAATTACTAGTACAAGTATTGAAATAATAAAAGAAAGCAACTATCGAATACTCACTAGCCTTTTTTTATGTAAATAATTGCAAATAGGATTTTTTAATCATCGTATTTGGATAACGGATGGACTTTTATGCAAAGATTTTTTTTAGAATTCAATTCATCATTTTTTAATAAAGTAGGGAGTTTTTTGCAATTGAATTTCATCACAGGGACTTATATGCAATTCCTTTTGAGGCAAACTGTAAGGAATCCAACTCTCTTAAGTGTTCATCCCTCTAAATAATTCTGATACGCAAACTAAAACTTTGATGAAGAGTGTCTCTTTCCCCAAAAAATAAATTCATAGTCCAAGAATTAGACCAAACATGTGTACCGGGAGGTTCCCCTTCTTTGTATAATGATGAGCAACGAGATTAATGTACCTCTGTAAATTGTCAACTAATTAGTATCATGATAGATGATTAGTTGACAATTTTACAAGATTTCATACCAAAGAGTTCTTTGAACTTCTTCCAAATGAGATTTCTTTAGATTTTGCATATGGTGGCTCACTACTCCAATTTCATACAAATATCTATCCTAGTAATTAGTAAGTAAATTATGTTTCCCATTAATATTTGGTACACATTGCATCTTTAAGATCTCTCCTTTAACAAGCGCACATTGCCGAAGGAAAAATATTCTTTTTTAATGAAGAAAATGGAGGTGCCATTAGCTCGGTGAATAATATTATTGTAAAATGGGTAAATATAGATGGGTCCTTTAATGTTAGTACGAGCCGGGTGGGAAGCTTGTTTCGTAATAATAAAGGAGAGTTTTTGGGAGGGTTTGTGGGAAGCTGTTTAGCGAGTACGCCTTTTGAAGTTGAAATTCTTGCACTTTATTTTGGGCTAGATTTGGCCGTACATTAGGGTTACACGTCACTTACAATTGAAACAGACTGGAGTGAGTTGCACGCGCTAATGAAGGGCGGTGCGAACTCAAGAGTCTTTCCAAATGTAATAATAGGAGCTTGTCGGAGTGTTTTGGCATCCAAGAAACATTTTGAGTTAGTTTGGAGCTATCGTGAGGCTAATAGATGCGCAGATTGGCTAGCTAAATTGGAGCAGCTAGCAGTGAGGGTCCAGTTCCTCTACGAGATCTTCCTGGATGGGCTATGGCGTTTACTTACCAAAGACCGGTGTGACTAGACCATTTCGCGTACGATCTTAGTTAATTAATAGAGATTTTTAAGAAGTCTTACTTCCCGGTCTTTTAGACCTCCTTTGTAACAAAAAAAACAAAAAAAAAAGAATAAGCAACCTCTTAACCAAAAAATGTTTGAGTTTACCAAGTTATTTCTATTTGAAATGAACAAATAGATTCTCCATTGTTTGGAAAATTTCTTCTTCCTATGTTAATAACATCTACAATGTCGCACAATAGTTAGTATTAGAACACTAACTTTAAAAAATAACATAGAATTAGGAGATGTTACTAAATAACCACTGTGACTTAGAAATTCAGTAATGGTAGCGCTTTTTGCAATTTACACACATTCAGGATAATCTTGACTTTGGAAACCCAATTTGATTCATGTATATTTTCTCAGTCCAACTCTTCGTGTAAAAACTTCTTTCTTTCTAACATCTGCCACAGGCAAATTGTGAGGTTTGAGCAAAACACGACTAGCCAATTCCGAGTGTTCGGTGAAAGATGTGTTAGTCCACTTATTCTTTACCTTTATGTGCATAAGCTTGACAATAAAGATTAAGGAACTTATCACTGTAGATCCAAGTATAATTCGGTCTCCAATTCCGCGAACAAAGCTTCGAAACTGCCATGACTTGTTTGATGTGCGTCTCTCATCTCGGTATCACCCGAATGACCACCAACACCGTAACTGGGTCTCAAATATCTTACACATTAAACAATTTATTTTCTATATTTGGCACAAATTCTTCGAGAATTACTAATTTCTCATTGTATTTTGTCCAAACCTCATAAGTGGACAAAATCCCGTTCTGTAAAAGGTGACCCCTAACCGTTTGGGTTTGACATCGATGATTATTCAAACATTTAGTACACGGGAAAAACATCCAATTCCATTAAAAACCATCTTGATTTTCAACAAAATCAATAAAATTTATTACTCCAAAATATATTCTTCTATAACAAGATCGGTCGCTTTAATCCAACTCTTATCAAGGCCTGAAGTCATCTTTTAATAACAATGATATAACTAAGCAACTACATAAATATAAAAATAAAATAAATAATTATTACAACCCAATTAATAAATAAATTTGAAATTATAACCCAAATGAATAAAAGATTTAAAATTACAAACAATTGAATAGATAAATAATTACATATAACTAATTAAACAAAGAGAAAATGCCACTTAGGGTCTTGAAGACACCGCCCTCTTCTAATTAGAGACCTCTCTTACCTTCTCTTCTTACTAAAGACCTCAGAAAGAATTTAACACTATAGACAAAAATCCCAATTACAATTATACCCCTTTTTTGTTTTTTCCCCTATATATACTAAATATATTATTTCTAAACCTAATAACTACTCACTTTACCGTCAACCATTTCTCTCTCTTCCTACTCATCCAAAAACTCTCCCTCCTCCCTATAGAGCCTCCACCGTAGCACCACCACCTCCCTCCTCCCTCCTCCCTCATGAACCTCCACCATAGCACCACCACCTCCCTCCTCCCTTATGAACATCCACCATAGCACCTCCATCGCAGCAGAGAGAATCACAGCGCCACCTCTCTCTCTCGTTTTCCGGTAGCTTCAGCTCATCGTTCAAGAGCTCCGATGGCCACCCAGCGAAATCCAAGCCAGCGAGATCCAAGCCAAGCTGCACTGTTCACCTGAGAAGATCCGGCATTGCTCACTGTTCCGATCTGCTGGTTTCCTGCTTCTTCTTCTTCGATCCAAGTGAAGATCTCAAAGCTTCGCCATCTGTGTTCGCCAGCTAGCTCCAGTTTTGAGCTGCAGCAGTTCGAAGCTTCAAACACTGCTCCGTTCAAGCTCGGATGCATAAGAAACTGCCATTGCTCGGCGAATCTGGTGGTGTTATGTTGGTGGTGGCGCTCGGTGGTGGTGGTGTTATGGTGGTGGTGGTTCATTTCTTTGATTCTCACGCTGGAGCTTTAGCAGGTGGTGAGAGCTCGAATCGTGGTGGTGGTGTTCGTGGCCATGGCTGCTCCGATCTGCTACTGGAAGACGTCGAGCTCCGATGTGTTTTTCTTTAATGTGTAAACGTGTTGACTGTTGACCAGATCTGGTCAACTAATTAGTTAAATTAGGTAGGTTTTTTTTTAATTGTGGCTGATTTGAATTTTGTATAAAAAGTTAATAAATTATTTTTTTGCTATCTACTCTTTGTTATTTTAAATACTCAACACTTTTTATAGAGTACTCAACAAATTTACACAATACTCATCAAAATTATCAAAGTATTCATCAAAATTATCGGAGTACTCATCAAAATGTATAGAGTACTCATCAAATTTTATAGAGTACTCCATTATTTTCTTCCGATACTCATCAAATTTTTCCGATACTCATCAAATTTAGCCGATACTCTATGTTTTTTCCCGTGACCGGGTTAATGGTGGTCGAAGTCGGTGGTCGGAGGTCGTAGGTCGGAGGTCGGAGGTCGGTTGTCGGAGGTAGGTGGGTAATGGAGAGAGAAACAGTAACATCACACTTTTTTTGTCTTTTAGTGTTAGTAAGGGTAGGAAAGACAATTGTCAAAACAAAGGTCTCTAATAAGAAGAAATTTCTGGACCATACTCTATAGAGAAGAAAGATTGTCTCCAAGACTCTAAGGATAATTCACCCTTAAACAAAAACAAATATATAATAAAAAGATAAATAAATGAATTGCATGAATTACAACATACTAATAAAAAAGGAAATCATAAAAAAAGTAATTATCAAATATTATAGAATGTAATCACAAATTTAATAACAATTATAATAAAAAATATCAAAATTCAAAAAGTTCGAATTTTATTGAAAATACCTTGAATTGGATGGGAATATTGAAGATTGACCATGCCTCACCTTGAATATTGACCCGGTAATGGTTTAACAACTATTTATTAACCTAATCAATCATTAAATCATGTAATTTACCATTATATTTTACAAAATCAAAGTTTAAAAAGTTTGAATTTATTGGATAATACATTGATTTGGTTGGAGAAAATGAAGATTGACCTTGTATATGGACCCGAGAATGATGTTAGATAATTAGGGGAAACAAGTGTTAAAGATTTGGGCAAATAGAAGTTAGGGTTTTGAGAGAAAGTGGGAGAAAAAAATATTGGTGTGGTATTTTGTTGTTTAAAAAACCTGCTGTCTTTTTATTTTACATTTTTTGTTAGCCACGAAAATAATCATCTCTAATTATTTAAAATTTCGTCGGTAGTAACGAGTAAAAACGACGACATTCTCCGTCGCTAGTACTAAATGACTTTAGCGACAAATTTTTGTGTAAAAAATAATCAAAAAGAAAAGTCGATATTTGCAACGAAACATGAAATCTGTAACGACGAATACCTTTCGTCGCTAACAATTATGATTATTTGCGACGAATTTTTATTTATCTAACGGCGCACGCGTTCCGTCGCTAACAAGAAACATTATTTCCAACGAATTTTTTCGCCGTTAACCATTTATCGTCGCTAATAGTGTTATTTAGGGATGAAACACATGTCGCCCTTGAAATTTTTGCTCCTAAAGAGCAGATTTGTAGTAGTGTGATATGGTTGTGCAATGTTTTGGTAATGATCGTCGATGATGGCGATTGGTGGTGGTGGTTTTTACATAATTATTATATGAATGATGGTGACATTATATAAATGTTAAATATCAAGGTTATTGTGTAATTAATACAAAATTATTTTTAAGTAGTTAGACAATAGTTTATTGACCCTCTTGATAAAAAAACAAATAGTTGCAAAAGACTTAATGGGTAAAGCTCCTAAAAACTAAAAAGAAAGCCTAATATCAACTATTATCTCAATAAAGCAAAACCCCGAACACACCAAGGTGTCATAAATAAAAATATTAACCGCTTTAGAATAATATTAGTGTTTTATATAATTAGCTCAAAATTATCAACAAAAATAAATACGTTAAGTCATAAACAAAAACTTACAAATATAATGAATTTGGGAAGAGGGAGAAAATAACATAGGACTTAAGTTTACCAAATATTTTAACTTGGTGAATTTAATTGTCCAGTTTTATATTTTAAAATGAATATCAAAGAAGCCCATTAGTTTATGCATCACAACCCAAGGAAAGACCATCATATCTAAATTTATGAGCTATCACACTATGCTTCAAAGTTAAAAGATCGGGTTCAATAATGACCTAATCCATGAAACTCTCCGTTCATAAGGCCCAAAATAAATTTAAATTAGCCACTACTTATTTCTTTTAACATTTAAGATAAATCAGAACCTAGACACCATTATATACTTTCATTCATCATTCTTCGTCACATCTACCTTTTTTCTCACTCTCGCGATCTCTGCGATCTCTCCATCTATATCTTTGAAAATATCAGATCTGAAAATTAACCACAAGAAACAGCTGTGCTACTAAAGTAAGAATTATGTTGTAATTTGTATATGAATTGTACATGAAATATATTCATAATATATATTTTATTTATATGTTATGTGTAATAATGTTGTAAAATATTTTTCTTAGTTTCAAACTGAAAATCTTCTTCAAGTCTTAGTTTTGTCTTAATTTTTATATATTATTCTTATAAATTGTTTATATTTTTTTTAGGTTGGGTGGTTTCTTATATGCTATTTTAAGATAATTTATATGTTTATACACATATGGCCTTTATAAGTGAAATAAAAGTTGTTATTTGTGTGCAATTCATAAATATCCAACATATTCAATCTAAAACTGATGATTGTTATAGTGGTTGGAGTACTCTATACTAACCAAGAATTCTTGAGATCGAATATTACCCGAGTCAAATGTCTCTTTTCCCATTTAATATGTATTAATAAAAAATTATTAATATTTTACAATATGAATTTAACCTCATGTTATCCTTACAAGTCAAATTTCGCTACAAACTTCTATTGTTTTGTTTAGAATTCTAAATTATTCTTTTAATGCATCAGTTTTGAAAGAGTCCATAAAATTTACTAAAATTATACAAACGAGTTCATGGAATTTCTATTAAAAAATAAATTTGTGATCTATTTATTATACACTAACGTGATTTATTATATTACAAAACTATTTTGAAATGTTGACATACATATAAGACTAATTTAAAATCTAAAAAGACAAATACACATATGTGCTTGTGCATATATATTTATATATTTGATCACTCTATTTATTTTTAAAAAATCAACATATATGAGTGTTAAGTAATTGTTTTTAATTATATACTCAATTAATTGTGCATATTTATATAAAAAAGTAAAAAACCATGTCGTTATTATTTAATTAGTTAAGATTAATTACATGTTATATATAAGAAAAATAGTATAAATATTGAATTTTGTATTTTTTCTTGTAGGGTTCTCTATTCAATAAGGAATCATAAGTTTGTCAAGATCAAGATTGTTGGCCATGACATTTCAACCTTATCATCTATGGAGTAGACGCAGTAAGCTTCGTTAATTATATTTTTCATACAATATATATGAGCAACCAAATGCTAATGTTAGAAATGATGAGAATATACACAAATAAAAATTGTGATTTGATTAAAAAAACGCAAAATCATTCAGTAACATTTTCAATTTATTGTTAGCAGGTTTCAATTATAAGAGCTTGTAGCTTAATTATAAACTTTATAAATGTATATTTGTGTCAAACTAATTTTATATTATAAGATTAATAAATACACATATATGACCAATATGGGTGAATTTCCAAGGGATCTAAATCCTACTAATCATGAAAAACTTATAGAATGTATGTGTAATTTTTCACGGGAAAAAAATTCAACGACCCAGAAGGATTAATTAAGAAATACATAAAGGTCAATGGTGAAAAATATATAGGTTTTGACATCAAAATTGTATAAGTGTGAATCAAAGCAACTATAATTCAAGGTTCATATTTTTTTCAAAATTACAAGTACATAAAAACATATTTTTGATAAGAGGAAAAGCTCACTTTTGTAAGCTAAACTTGTGTATTTTCTTTAGAGAATTTTTACCATATAGATAAGACTCAATTATAATATCACTAGATGTACAAGTTTATTTGTTTAACTACTCGAGACGAGCTCAAATTATAAAGAGCCGAGTAATAGATGTTCAAACTTGGTTATTAACTTCTCAAACTATCTTTTTTCACGAACATGATGTTCATTTCACGGTTGAAAACTTCCATAAACCATTGGTGTTGGATGCTCTGTGGGGTATAAAGTATGAAGTGTGATATTAATGAAAAAATTAAAAAATTAAAAATATACAGTTTCCTAGTTAATTTTTAAACTTAATAATGTTATATTTACATATAAATACAATATTAATCTACCATTTAAGAATATAAATGAGAAATCGATGAAGAGGGCACATTTTATAATCGAGAATTAGAAACTTGAACTGGTTTATTAACGTACGAGTATAAATGATTTTTTTCTCAAATCGCTTGCAAATGACTTATGTTAGTTTACAACCCGACTTAAATTCAAGAAATTTTATTCTTCTTATAAAATATCACAAATAATTTTTTATTGCCACTTAGAATCCCAACTTAATAAATAACTAAATTTGTGTCAATTATGCCCTTATTTTATTATTATTTAAAAAATACTTAAAATAAAACATATTTAGTGGGCTAACACTAGCATTCTTAGTATACGAAGCATTTTCTTATGCAAAAAGTATGTTTGTTCTATCAACAAAATAAAATAAAAAGAAATAGCTGAAGAGATTTGTCTTATGAACTGTAAATATAAGAAAAGTTTATGAAATCTCGCATTTTTCTATATAAAAGAGAGGAGTCATAAACTCATAATGGTCCTAAACTATTGTAGGATTTTCTCACTTAAAAACGAATAAAAGTGAAATCTTGTGGCAAATTGTAAAAAAATAGTTGTCTTCTCTATGCATGGGTAACCTATGGTAGGTGACATTGTTTTCTTTTTTGTTCCTTGATCATCGCCTCCTTCTCACTGAGTTGGGTTAATTTTGTCTCATATCCTCTTGCTGACTTGGTGCCAAACTGTGAGTTTGGTGATATCTTAAGTGTTCTTTTCCGGTCATTTGCTTGCCTAATAAGAAATGTCCTATTTTTTGGAATAAATTTCATTCCATTTTGTTGGAAAGATGCTTAGTAAATAAGTTTGCTTATGTTTTGAAAGCATGTATTGGTTGTAAATATTCTTTTCATAGTGTTGAAATGATCTACGCTCAGGTTTTACATTATGGTTTTGACTTTTGATACATGCCCTATTAGTTTGTTACTCTTTAATTGATTTATAGAAATTAATTTATGATTTATAATTAATGTTATTTAACTTGTTATAGTATTTCTTTTGTGTCCTTTTTATGTATATTTCACGTATGCTGTTTTTTTGGGAAGGTTTTTACCATATTTTATTCTTGCCTCAGTATGCTATGATGTGATACTTCTACCTGAAACTCATGACTACATGAATCAGTTGATGAAGAAAAGTTTCAGTAAGGACCCAAATCCTTAGTTTAAGGTCTTTTAGCAAGGTAAGTTTGACGAATTTTTATCTCCATCTAACTTCAAATCTGTATCTTTCAATGATTAATTTTTTTCAAAAATGCACCAGAATTAAACATTACCTCTGGCATTGGATAACATGCGCATCAAAAAGAAGACTAATGTTTGTTGCCTTCCTTTCACTTGCTGCAATGATGACTCTATCTAACAACTGACAAATCTCATCATCAATAGGAGAGTTCACATGGATGTAAAGGGTTTTCAAATTACTCAAGCTATGATGCAAAAAAAGAAGTTTCAAACATCACTTGAATTTTTCTCTCCTGATAACAATGTCCTCGCCTAAAATATCTCTTTCTACAAGATGAATAGTAGGAAATGTGTACCAGTGGGTGTACTATTTCTTCGATAATACAGAAGTTCTTGCGGCATTTTTCATTGGAAGATATTCTAATATTTTATGGATGACTGCTTCTGGTACAAATCTGAAGTTATCTTCATGAAGGCTGTTCAGATCTGTCTTTGACTCCCTTTTAATTCTTTCGCAGGCTTGCTCTTCCATTGTGTATTCACCTATGTAAATTTGATTGCTAGAACTTATCTTTTAATCAATTCTTTTAGAGAGAGATAGATATATGATTTTGAACAGTAGGGCGAATTAAGCTATATATAATGTGTTGTTAGATTAAATTTTTTGATGTTTTTAATTAGAGAGCAAATTTAAAATAAGTCAAACTTTTTTACCGTTATTTGAGAATGTTAAGAAATCATTAATTGTCTCACATTTATGTGTAATATGGTCTAGTAATTCTACTCCAAGATTCATTATAAAAATATTTCACAAGGGAATTATATATGCAGGAAAGCTACATAAAGAATAAAATTTAAATATATTTACCTAACTACATGAATTTTGTTTCTCTGTATAAAGTTAATACTCCCTCCGTCCACTTTTGTTTGTTCTACTTTTTGTGCCACAAAGATTAAAAAAGATATTAAATAACCTTTTATTTACTATATTACCGATATTCATCAAGTATAAGGTCATTTATTTCACCATTGCTTTAAGTTAAATAATTAAGGGTAATTTGAAAAAATTGGGGAAAATATGTCTTGATAATGTAAAAGGACAAATATTGTTGGACAACTCATTCTATAAAGACGGACAAATAAAAATAGACGGAGGGATTATCAATTTATGCATAAATAGCAAGTAGCTTTGGTGGCCGCTACTGGCACCTTTGAATGGGATGGACACAAAACAAAAAAATTGTTTTGTAAGAAAATAGAAAAATAATATATGTAATCATTACTGATTTTTTTAATAAAAATATTGAAACAAATTTGCATTTTAAATTGGGAAAATGACCCAAAAAATCAAAATAAGATTATTTTCAGCCCAATAACATCAATGACAAAATTTATGCCCAATAACATCATCAATTGAATTATTTTATACATTATTTGACTACACTATCCCTACTTATGTTATACATTATTCGTCGCGTTGACGGGATTCGCCGGGTGATGGGAATTGTCGGTGACGGGAATCGTCCGTGACGGGAATCTTCGGTGACGGGAATCGTCGGTGACGGGAATCGTCCGTGACGGGAATCGTCTGTGACGAAAATCATCGTGTGACGGGAATCGTCCATGACGGGAATCGTCGTGTGACGGGAATCGTCCGTGACGGGAATAGTTCTTATGGTGTAAGGGTAAATATGTAATCTTATAATAGTAAATTAATTGATGATTCTTTGGGGCAAGTATAATATTATTTTGATTTTTTGGGGCATTGACCCTTTTAAATTTTGAAAAATAAAAGTTTATTAATAGTTTTGAGGTTTTATATATTTAATAAATTGAAATGTTTTGTATTTGTTTTCTTTTTATATATATTAAAATAGAATTTATTTGAAATTTAAATTCTAATTTGTCCTCTAATAAGTATGAATTGTGTTACGAGAGAATGGAACATATAACTTTTATATATCCTTCTCTCTAACATTGTGTATTTATAATTTTATTTTTTAATATAGCAACCAAGATAGTGACCTAAACTAACTAGTAAAATTGAAATGGTAAAAAAAATTATGAGTCTTTCCAATATGAAAATAAGTAAGGGTTAAAATAGATCTACAAGTCTAATTTGGTTAAATGTGAAATTCCAGATCTAGTATCTAAATTTCAAATATTTATCTTAAAATAAAAAAAAATATATTCTTCCTATAGTGATCACCCACTATAATAATACCATTCTATTTCTTCCATGATGTATATAAAAATATTATATTATACTCTATAAAATATATGTTCTATATCTATTAATTTTTTACGTTTCAAATATCAATATTTGTCCCTAAAATTTAATATTCCTATATGATTTAACCCATATTAGGGATAATGCTCATTTAAATTATGATTCACATTGTCTATGTCCAAATGTTGACAAGTGAATGTTTCTTCTCAAATAAATTAACTTGTTTCTCATTTAAATCAAAAATTTATTACCAAATTACTTTCTTGTCCTTCAACCTTTTTTATTCTTTTTTTAATACAATTAAAACAAAATAAAATAATGATCCCTCACACACACCGTTTCAGTATACTTCCTCTACCATTTCCATCGACCTCCACTCTCGCTTGCAAAATCCATTAATTGAATTCCATTCATGTTTTTCTTTTGTGTGATCTTGTATAGTGGGGTTTTCAATTGGTGAAGAAAGATTGGGAACCGATACTAAAAATTGAAACTTTATTGTATGATAAGAATTGGGTTTTGATGGGTTTTAAAGATTGATTTTGGTTGATGATGGCAATGATAAGGGTGGTGGTGGTTAAATTTGGGTTCTCTGATCTTTAGAGCCGAGCTTAATCAGGCTCTTATAATGCCTGGGGGGTCGTGAAGGGCTTCGACGATCTCTGGTTCAAGTCCAGGATGGCCCATCTTTTTCTCTGATGAAGGTTAGCTTTATCATTCCTTTTGTAAAAAACAAAGGCTATAACTTCTAAGTTTTTGACTATTTGAATTTTATTATATTTTCAGTTTTTGATATTTTTTGGTGTATTTGAATATTACAGAGGGTTTAGAGGTTTTTGTTGCAGGGGAATTTGAGTTCTTGACCAATTTTACAGCATCGATGTCAATTAATGGAGGTGATGTTAGGCGAGTAAGAACTAAGGAAACAGATGGTGTTTTAAAAGGTTAAGAAAAAGTTTTCTAAGGCCAAGAAATTTGAAGTTACTGCAGAATTGGTCACTATGTTAAATTGATAGTGTAGTTCATGGTTTGCAGCTGATAGTGTTTTATTTTTGGTTAATTGTATGCTGGTGTGAGGTAGAAAATTAGTTAATTGCAGTTAATTAGCTTAGATGTTCTTCTTTGTATGGTGAACAAAAGAATCTTTTGGGGCGCAATTTTGCTTTTGTAAACTTATGTGGTATTAATAGAAAGAGAAGTGAGTAATAAAAAAAGAAAAAGTAGTGTATGAGTTGGAGTTGGTTACGGAGCAAAGCAACGAAGCAATTTTGGTAAAGAAGTCACATGGTATTAAAAAATGTTGCCAAAGATTCTGCTACTTTGCAAGCAGGTCAAAGAAAAGAAAATAAAACCGTGACTAAGTTTGATTAACGGTTATTGCAAAAAAAGGTTGATTGATAAAGCTTTTCAACTTTTTAAAGATTTTCCTTTCAAGGGACTGCAACCTGATATTGTTACATGCATCCGTATGATACAAGGGTTTCTTCAAACGGGTCAATTTGTTGATGTGAAGAAATTATTCACACTGATGCAATCAAAAGGGTTAAGTCTTAACAGTATTACCTATTGTATCATGTTAAAATGGTTGTGTAATAATGGGCGTATTAATGAGTCAGTGACTTTATTAGAGTCAATGCAAGGTAGTCATGTAACTCCAGATATTGTAGCATATATCATTTTCATTGATGGATTATTTAAAAATGGAAATCTTCTAAGTTGCAAAATACCTTTTTAACAGCCTATCATCTAAGCATTTTAAACTTGAATCTTCGGTGAAGGAACAAATGTGATGTCTCCTCATTTGTGATAATAAAATCTATTTCTGAGACATCATTTTAGGCGTATTTATTAGTTTATAGGTCGATTTTAGCTTGATTTAGTACACCTTCCTATTTTGGGTCTTGAATTAATTAATTATTATTTTTAGAGCACATTGGGTTTAATTAGAGTCCAAGTTGGTAAAGAGAGCTAAAGGAAAGAAGATAAACATGGAAATTGAAGATAAGGAAGTAAAAGCTAAAAACATGGAAAAGGAAAACCTGCCTTAAATCTGAATTTCTGCACCTACGACCACAAATCAGCTCATATCTTTAAAACGGTGAGAAATTTGGAGAAACGGTCAAGAGCAAAGTTGAAGATCTTTCTGAGATGATAAATTTGCTATACTGATACGCATCAATCGGATAAATATTGAAGCTGTTAGGACCAAATGAAAAACGGGGTTGATTGCATGTTTTTGGGCTACGAATTTGAGTTGGGCTTGGAGCCCATACTTACCTTTTCCTTCAAGAAAACGAATTAGGTCAACCTATACACTATAAATACAGCCTCTTAAGATTAGAAAATCATCCTTGGTGAAACCTTAAACCAAGAGGAAGCTTACAACACAAGAAAAGAAGTCTGGAAGGAGCTGTTCATCAATATGTCATCTTCAACCTTTGAATTTGTAATTTCTTTCTTTTCTTCCATTAGTATGAACTAATTTTCCATTAGCTTGAGTTTTAGCATATATGTATGAACCCTAGTTTTGGTTGACATCTATCTAATTTGAGAATTTTATGTTTTAAATTGAATTATTGTTTTTATTCTTTGTTTATGTGTTTGGATTTATATTCTGTGTTCTTGTGGAACCGCGGCCATATAGAATTACCATCTAGTAGTTAGGTCACCATTGACAATGGTGTTTAATTACATGTTTAGCACATAACGTCTAGTATTCGGTTTAGATCTGACAAATCAACTGATGTCTCCTCATTTGTGATAATAAAATCTATCTCTGAGACATCATTTTAGGCTTATTTATTAGTTTATAGGTTGAATTTAGCTTAATTTAGTGCACTTTCCTATTTTGAGTCTTGATTTAGTAACATAATATTTTTAGAGTATATTGGGTTTAATTGTTTATTTAGTGTGAATCTTTAAAGATAATTATGGAGATTAATTAGAGTCCAAGTCAAAGACTACAAGATATGGAAAGAGATTGACATGGAAATTGGAGATAAAGGTAACAAAGGCTAAAATTATGGAAAAGGAAAAGCTGCCTAAATCTAAATTTCTGCAGCAACGCCTAAAGAAGTGGTGATAACTCCAAAAGGAAGCCGATTTTGGAAGATTCCTTTCATAGAGACGTAGATAATTCGCTGAGGATTCTTTTGGTATATTGTGGAGCAAAAACCGA
Source organism: Nemophila menziesii (assembly GCA_029959085.1). Classification (NCBI taxonomy): domain Eukaryota; kingdom Viridiplantae; phylum Streptophyta; class Magnoliopsida; order Boraginales; family Hydrophyllaceae; genus Nemophila; species Nemophila menziesii. The sequence continues at coordinate 33,828,966 of JARWIR010000011.1, read as the reverse complement.
CCAATAACGAAGAAGATATACTTAAAACAGATCCATACGAATTTGAGTTGGGCTTGGAGTCCATTACTTAGCCTCTCCTTCAAGAAACGAATTAGGTCAACCTATACACTATAAATAAAGCATCTTAACACTCTTAAATCATCCTTGGTAAAACCTTAAACCAAGAGGAAGCTTACAACACAAGAAAAGAAGTCTGGAAGGAGCTGTCATCAACAATGTCTTCTTCTACCTCTAAATTTGTAATTTATTTCTTTCCTTTTATGAACTAAATTTCTTTATCTTGAGTTTTAGCATATATGTATGAACCCTAGTTTTAATTGACATCTATCTAATTTGGGAATTCAATGTTTTAAAATGAATTATTGTTTTTATTCTCTGCTTATGTGTTTGGATTTATATTCTGTGTTCTTGTGGAGTGCACCCATATAGAATTACCATCTAGTAATTAGGTCACCATTGACAACGGTGTTTAATTACATGTTTAGCACATAAAGTCTAGTATTCGGTTTAGATCTGACAAATCAACCTAACTAGATAATCACTATGGTTTCGTACATGTTACTATTTACCAATTACAGGAACAGTTTGCTTAGGAAGCCTTATTGACACAGGTAAATCTTATTTAAAACTACCTAGCGTAATTGGAACCGATTATTGAAGTACATAATTCACCCTTACATGTTTAGGACGGCAAAACTAGTGGGAATTACATGCTATTGACTCAAGCTATATTATCATACTACTTCTCTTTCGTATTTATTTTCTGTCTTTAAATTCTTAGTTTTAACGTAGTTTAATTTAGTTTAATCAAAAACCAAATAAACATCTATTTGTCTTTAATTTTCCTCCGTTTTATTCTGTTCTAGCTTTTTATATTTGCACTTGATTATTGCATAAGATTCCCCTAACCTTTGTAGTCTCTGTGGAACGAATCTTACTTATTTTCTAAAACTTGCATACGATCTGTATACTTGCAGAACCGTGCTCAGTCTAGGGTGATTATTTGCTCTTTAATTATATCATATTTTATCACACCCTAGGCCCCACCAAGTTTTTGGCGCCGCTGCCGGGGACTACATCGTTAGTCCTTGTGCATATATCTTGTGCTTTTATTTTCAGTTAGTTCTATTTTACGCTTTTGTCTTTTAGTTTTTGTTTTATAGATAGTTACAGATGGAGAACCCAAGGAGACTTGAGCTACCCATCGAGTTTAGAGTGGAGCCACGAGGAATTCGCGCTCCAGAAATTCAAGCCGCTAAATTTAAGCCTGATCCAGGGATGTTAACTCAGTTTGCAACTCATGGATTATTCAGCGGTGCTGCACATCAAGATCCGATCCGATATATTCAGAAATTCATGCAAATCTGTGATGCTTATATCGTAAGAGGAGATACTAGGGAACAAGTTTACTACGTGATGTTCCAGTTCTTCTTGACCGGATGTGCAAGCGATTGGTATGTAACCCAATACCCTCACGTTAATCCAGATTGAGACAAACTTCAAACAAGATTCCTAGACCGCTTCTATCCGGTTAGTAGACGTTTAAAAGATATGTTGGAGCTTGAACAATTTATACAGGAAGACGGAGAGAGTTTGGGTGAAGCATGGTTATGATTTACGGAAAAGAAGGCGAGATGTCCATATCATAAATCCTCCCTGAGAACTCCCTCCCCATCAGAGCTGCTTGAATCCGACGAACCATCCTCCAAATGACCATCACAGTCATCACCACCACAGAAGTATAACTTTTGTTTATCTTCAAACTCTTACATTAACACCAGATCATTCCCATTACAAACACGTTTTTCACTCTCCATCTTGTTTTTTATCTCGTAGAAGCTATCACATAACTCGTCAATGAAGCCTTTCATTCCAAGTATTCTTTTCTCCATATTTGTAAAATCTTCTTTCGTAAACTTCTGTTGTTTTGCATTAACCATCTCTCCGCTAGGTGCCGTCTTCCTTTTTAACGTTTTAGGCCATGTGAATTTGCATTGAGGAATAAACGAGCGACTTCTTTGGTTCGCAATCCAGCCTTCATGATTGTTCTCCTTGATAGGACGAGGATGATCACTATATTAATCGATTGCGAATTTGGAGATACCTGATGATTATAGAACTGAAAATCTTCCAGTTCTGGACTTGCCAAATCATCGCAAGAAAACCTTTTCCTACCAGCACCAACTCCATTGTTGTAATATTCGTTTTGATTGAAATAGTTTTCATTGTTATTTTCATCAACACTCTGCATATCACCTTCATCTAACTCATGAACATTAGTTTTAAGATCCATCACCATTTTTCCTTTCTCTGACCTTGTACCACGACCATCATAGTTGATCACTTCACCAGCAGGACCATTCTTAAACTCGTTGTACATCTCGTCAATATCAAAACTCTGAGCATTCAACACCTGTTTGAGAGTCTCGTTGCTTACTATAATACGCATCCCTATGTCTCCAAGTTCCTTCCTAAAGACTTTGAATAACTCCGGGAATCTCTTTTCTGATAGTTCAATAGACCCCTCCAGCTTACTAACTTTATTAAACAGCTCCTCCAACATTTCAGAGTTTTCTCTCTCTCTCTTTGAAGATTCACTCCCTGAAGCCTTGTTTTCTCCATCCTTGTTTTTGTTACCCTCCAGATCAACATTTTTTAATACACTCGGCCCAACAATAGCGTTATTGCCTCCATTGCCACCACCACCATGACCATAAAAGTCATCATCATCCTCACCATCGTTGTCAAAGCATCTCATCGAAGTGACCCCATCTATCTTTCCTACGTATCACATGAAAGACTTTATCTTCACTTTTCATAACCAACTCTTTGCTCCAATTGCAGTAACACGCAGCATCATCAGTCCATCTTGGTCTCACCATAGCTAGGTTACATGAATTTTTATTGTGTCCAAGCTTCTCGCAGTTGAAGCAGAACAAACCAACACTCTCATATACAAATGAAACCCATGCTTTCCCATCCAGTAGTTGTAAGAAGAACGCAGTTTTGAGAGGCTCCAAAGTGTTGAATTTCACCCGGAATCGAATGAATTTGAGCTCGTCATTATCAATCACCGGATAGTCAATCTCCGTCGTAACGCCTATGAAATTACCAAACAGTTGAATTGCTTCGATATTATTCTGAGAACCAGCTAACCCGTATACTCTAACCCACACTTCAGATGAAATCAGGTCCAAATCCTTAAAAGCTTTCGAATCCTCCCACTTTACGATAATGACGTGCATTGTTTGACAAAGAAGAGGCCTAATAGAAAAGAGTCTTTCAGCCTCTTCTTGATCAAACAGGAAAATCTTGAATATGTTGTCAGAAAGCTCTTCAAACGTAATCCTTCCTGCGATTCCCCAAGTCTCAAGAACAACTTTGCGAAAGGCTCCAAATAGTATGACTCTGTCTGAAACTACCTTAGCGATGAACATAAATTCAGGTACCACCGGTTTAGCTGATGGAACCTTAGTTGATAGCGACAGAGTTTCTAGTTTAAGAACATTTTCAGTTTTAACTTTAGCTAGGGGGAGCAGGTGAGTGTTTCTTTCAGACATTTTTGTTGTGTGTAGTGGAATGTTTGTAAAGGTAGTTTTGTTTGTAAGTAGGAATTTGCAGATTGACAAGTATATATAGCCACAAATAACCTCATCGTTGGAAGAAGAAAGGACAAAGAAACCTTTTTAGGTTTTGTCTTGCATGTCTGCCACTTGTACGCGCATGAGTAGAGAATTAACCAAACCATCATCGAGAATGAAGGAAGTTGCCTCGGGAAGTAACACTGCCAATGCATGATGGAATTCCCAAATCTGAGAGAAGATTTTGCAGCTTCCAACACTCGAGGCACATATACTGAAGATAATACTATCAATAAAGTCCCCAATCTTTTTGAACTTATTAAATAGACCCCTATTTATATGTATAACCAATTTACTTCTGCAATCAATATCACATCCTTTATAAATAATGAATATGTTTTCCATCATCACATTAATCATATCTTCATAAACCAGACAATTTTTCGTCGATATTAATTGAATTACATCAATAATATCAAAATCATTAGCCACATAATGCATCCTCCTCGTTGAGTTATAGGAAGTCCTTTGGTTATACCCTTTTTTAATCAAAATAAACCATATGCCCTTTTATATACCAACACCAAACCCAAGAAAACGATAATCTATTTATTAACATTGGGCTTTTCGCTGTCAAAATGATGCCATCTGATCTAGTGTTGCATTTGTAAAAAAAATCACTATTGTAGCATCATGATATCCAAAATGCAAGTTTACATTTTTTTAGACAAAGGAATCAAATATATTATAACATCAAAGCATCAAGAGTTTATCCAACTCCTGATGCAACAAAAGAGTCACAATCATTACATACAAGAAGATTAAGCTCGTGAGGAATATTACAAAGCCAATTACAAGATAATAGAGAATTAGAAAAGGTCTTCGCAAGCCAATCAGCGACTCTGTTCGCCGTTTTTCTAACACCACAGATGCGTAAATGACTGTGATTCCTAACCATGTTTTTAATATCACCGAGGATAGCCCTGTCCTTCCATTGACAGTTCGGGCTCGATGAATACACGGCTTTAAGAACAGCTTCGGCGTCAGTTTCAAATCTGTCGCAAAGGGGAGCGTGGTCTAAAGCAAATTGAATACCAGATCTCAATGCTTTAGCTTCAGCTTCAAAACTAGAAGGTTCAATAATGTTCATGGCAAAACCATTAACAATATCACCCTTCCAGTCACGTATCACTGCAGCAGCGGAGGCTTTCCCAATCTTGTAAGAAGCGTCGACATTCATCTTCAGATTGTGCTGTGGAGGAGGAATCCAACAATGTGGGAGGGGTGAGATATAGGGAGGGATCAAAGGATCAGCAGGAGGTATTAAGGAGCTTGGACCCTCTTCAAAGAACACTTGGCTTTGGAAAATTTTCAATAAGTTTAAACAAGCATCCAAATCAACAGGGATATAATGGAAAATAACCTTATTCCTGGTAAGCCAAATGACCCATAAGCATAGAATGATGGTCAAAAGAAGATGGGATCTGTCCTTGGTATTATTCCTTTGGTCAATAATCGAGCCAACCCATGTTCCAAGTCTAATATTATCAGTGGGAGCGATGTGACAGTGGAGGGGGGATAAAAACCAGAACTTTCTAGTCCAGTCACATTTCAAAAAAAGGTGCTCTATAGACTCTTCTTCTTTAAGGCAAATGTGACACAGGTCTGTAGACGAGCAAGAACGGGAGAACCTATTCTGCTCAGTTGAAAGCGCATTCATCATCACCCGCCAGAAGAAGAATTTGAACTTGGGAGGAGCATGGGAATTCCAACTCAGCTTCATAATATCAGCATAGGGAAAAATCAAAGTAGAGGGATGGATAGATGGGGAAAAGGAGGGTTGGAAAGCTGAAAGATACCCAGATTTGCAAGAGTAACTCCCATCTTTGGTGAGAGGCCAAACCCATTCAACCTCCTGGTTAGTCCAAGGGATATTGATAGCCGAGACTTCATTGACCAGGTCAGGGGGGAAAAGATAGTTCAGCATGTCCAATTTCCAAGTCCGAGTAGGGGTGGAGATTAGATCAGCCACGAATTTAGGGAAAGATGGGTCCTCAGAATAAAAAACAGGTTTATCAATAAGCTTACCAATCCAATTATCTTCCCATATCATTGTGTTATGCCCATCACCAATAGATTTAATCAAGTGGGGTTTAAGAAAATCACATCCTTTGCGAATACTATTCCAAATCCAGGAGCCCTTCTTAATATCACGAGTACCCATTAACTCTTTATCAGGGAAGTAAGTACTTTTAAGGACAAGATGGACCAGTGAAGTAGGACGAATAAGAATGGACCAGGCTTGTTTCGCAAGAAGATCCAAGTTAAAAATCTCAAGATTTTTAATGCCAAGGCCTCCGGTATCTTTGGGGGATGAGACTTTATTCCAATTGATCCAGTGGATACCACGGTCTTCCTCATTACCCCACAAGAAGTGGCAGGTCAGAGAGTTTATCTTCTTGATTACCCCTTTAGGTAACGCTAGTAAGGACATAAAGTATGTCGGGAAGGCGTGAATGATAGAGGAGATGAGGATCGCCTTCCCCAGCATAGAAAGCAGGGATTTTTTCCATCCACTCAACTTAGTGGCCATTTTGTCAATAAGGGAGTCCATCGCTTTCGTCTTAGGGTTCCCCCAACTAGTAGGAAGGCCAAGGTACAGGCCAAGATCCTCAGAAACAGGCATACAGAAGGCTTCTGCTAGTAGGGCTTTCATAGGATCAGTACAGTTAGGACTCAAGAAGATGGAGGATTTGTTAAGGTTAATAGACAGGCCTGATGCAAAGCAGAATTTATAGAGGATTTCCTTAAACGCATGAATCTCCAAGACAGAGTTTTTCAAGAAAAAAATAGAATCATCAGCGAACAGGAGATGATGAATATGGGGACCATTTTTCCCCATTTGGATACCTTTAATATCACCCAATAAGAAATCAGCCTCAATGAGGGATGAAAGGACATTAGATACAATAGTAAAGAGGTAGGGAGAGAGGGGTTCCCCTTGACGGAGACCTCTAGAAGGTTTAACAGCACCTACCTTATTACCATTAACTAACACATTGAATGTAACCGAAGTGACGCATTCTCTGATACACGAGATCCAAGAGGGGTTGAATCCCATTTTCTTAAGAACAGCAAAGAGAAAAGGCCAACTAACCCGATCATAGGCTTTATGCAGATCAGCTTTGATAATGGAGTAGCTGTCTTTAGAGTTCTTCCTTAGATGCTTGAGCTTATGAATTACTTCGTGTACAATGATCATGTTATCTTGGATAAGTCTACCCTTAATGAAGGCTGATTGGGATGGGGATATAATATCAGGGATAATACTAGATAATCTAATCACCATCACTTTAGAGAAAATCTTATACAAGAAATTTGTGCATGAAATAGGTCTGAATTGACCTATTTTCTGTGGATGTTTGCACTTAGGAATAAGGACAATGTTGGTATCACTTATAGAGCCAAGGGAAGTAGTGCCAGCTATCACCCCATTGCAAATAGCGAGAATGTCATCTTTCAGAAGATCCCAGAATTTACGAAAAAAGGAACCTGGAAAGCCATCAGGCCCTGGAGCTTTGGAGGCCCCAAGTTGCCACGTGGCTTGCTTAAGTTCCTCAAGAGTGATAGGGGTCAAAAGCATAGCATTCTGATCATGATTAATACAAGGGGATAACTTATGGATAATGGGCTCAATCAATCTAGGGCCAGAGTCTTCATAAAGATTTTTGGAAAAATTAACAACAAGATCATTAAGTTCCGAGGGATTCGAAGTCCATGTTTCATCCTCTTTCATCAGGGAAATCATTTTGTTGGAAGCTCTCCTAATACGAGTGGATAAGTGAAAGAATTTCGAATTTCTATCACCTAACTTAAGCCAAAGAACTGTAGATCTAGTAGCCCAATACTTCTCCTCAAGTGACCAAAAAAATTCAATATCCTTAGATATAGAAGTGAAGAGATCCTGAGAATGAGGAGGAAGGCCATCAGGATTAGAAATCATAAGGTTTTCGAGTTTCTTAGACAATAAGTTAATAATAAGAGCATTATTCTTTAGATTGGCTTTCTTCCATCTCATTATAGTTTTTTTACATTTAGCCAATCTCTTAGGAAGCCGAAAAGAGGAGGGACCCGAGAAATTTCGAGAAGAAGAGAGACAATTACGAATAGCCAAGGAACAGGAGTCAATTTCCAGCCATGAGGGATCCAATTTAGAGGAGGGTCTAGGATTACTTAACGGAGGATCATCCCAATGAAGGACCATTGGGGAGTGATCAGAGCCAATAGGAGGGAGGTTATGAATCCATGAATTGGGGAACAAGTCAAACCAGGAAGCAGACCCCAACCCTCTATCCAGTTTTTGTAAGATTAAGTTCTCCTCACTCCGATTATTTCTCCAAGTAAAAGAACATCCTTTAGATGGGATTTCATTAAGTTCATTAAGGATAATGTTGTTATTAAAAAGGCGCATTTCCACGGGATTCTTCCCTAACCCCCCCACTTTTTCTTGGGCCAGACGAATATCATTAAAATCACCAATAAACAAGTTAATAGTTAGGGGGTTATTGATAGAAACATCACGAATATAATCCCACAAGATCTTTTTACTAGATTCATTAGGTAACGAGTACACAAAATGTAAAAACCAAACAGAGCCTAATTCATCAATAGAAGAAAAGGAAATATGATTACTAGAAAAAGAAGTTACATCAGCATGCCAACCATCCACAGACAAAATAGCAAGACCACCAGACAGCCCCACAGGGTCAACGCTCCACAGTAGATTCATCTTCAATTTCTTCGCCAAAATAAGCATCTTCTTCCTTTTGGTCTTCGTCTCTGAAAGCCCGATGACCCGGGGTTTTTCCTTAGAGATAAGCTCCCTAAGGTTTTGGACCGTCAAGGGGGACCCCGTCCCTTGACAGTTCCAAAAAACTCCAATCATGGATCTAGTGGGGGTTGCTGAGAGCAACCACCCACATCATCAGGGACCACCGTAGAAAGAGGGACCACGTCAACTTCCATATCCAGAAGAGGAACTTCAACCAAACCATCATCACTTTCCTTAAATCCCACCATCTCCGAATGGGTTAGCTTGCGTTTCTTAGCACTAGGACCACATCTCTCTTCCTCTGGACGCTCCATGGAAATGGGGATCTCAGTAAAGGAGAAGGAGGAGTCATGAACAGGGGTATTAGCAACCAAATAGGTACTAGGCGAAGCCATAGGGGTAGACGAACCAGAAGGGATTGATAAAAGAAATATTTGTCTAGTTCTATAAGAAATATTTTAATTTTACAGGCTAAAAGAAAATTGATAGGCTACAAAAAATGTTAACAGTAAAGGGATTGATAAAAAATCTTTCCCTTATTTCTTTTTCTTTTTTTCGTATAGCTTTTTTTGAAATCATAAAGAATATTTTAATTTCCAAATTGAATCAAAACAAACTGTTGAGATTACAAAGTCTATGGAATATAAAAACTTCAACAAATTCTTTTAATTTTAGTTAAATACACCCACCTTAGTCATAACTTTCAATATTGTTCAATGCACATACGTTCTTATACTCATTGAGTTCTTTATAATCAATTTCACATTAATATGTGAGGCTAAGATCGTGTTTATATTCGCGATAGTATATTTAGATGTACCATTCCCTTAAGGCGGTTGTTTGAGCCATTCATCATATTTATGATTTCTCATCAAAGAGTAATATATAAAATCAGAACTCTTGACATGTGGGAACAAAACCCGTATAAAATCATGTTCAATATTGAGATTAACAACATGAAAAAAGTAAGTACAAATTTCAGACAAGATATAAAAAATATTTTTCTTGATATTTTAAAATCGATATCTATTTTCTTGCATGGAATTATAATAGGCATTAAGGTGCCATTTCAAAGCATATGTCAAGTAGAATAAAATCTCGTTTTTAAATTAGTTCATAACTTATAAAAATAATAGTCAAAAACTATTTGGTAGATTATGCAATATTCAAATAATATTACACAAGATACGTAAATCATAAACATGTGTTTTATATAATTTATTTTTAAAATATATTGCGTGATATCGAAGAATATTCACGTGTATGCCATACATATTTAGGTATATATGTTTCAATAAAAAATAACTTTATACATAATATATGCAATAATTAAGTTTAACGTATATAAGTTAATGATTAATACAAAGAATATAAACCACCTCTCAAATACTGCATACAAACTATATATAGTAGATTTTTGTGTTTCAGTCACTAGAAAGTTACGTTGTTTACCATATTGTAAAGAAAAAAGTTACTACAACATTATAATATAAGTTGTTTTTATTGTTCTATTTTGAAAATTTAAACTTATTTATTTTTATAAAATAAATGGAAAATGTTTTGCTTAAATAAAAATAAAATATCAATTTCTATACATGTGTCTTACAAAAAAAATTGTTCTTACATATGATTTTTTTTTTGACAAATACAAACGTACAAAGTCCTAATAAGTCTTAGCTAATTCCAAGGCACGTGAACCGCTGAGTAATATCAAGCTAGTGATCAATCAAAGATCCCCACTGTCTAGTGTTCCGCGCATATTGGTCAGTTATGCCATTAAGTCTTACATATGATTTTTTTTATAAATGTAAGCGTACACAGACCTAAAAGGTCTTAGCCGATCCCAAGCCGCATGAACTGAAACGTAATATCAAGCTGGTGGTCAATACGGATCCCCGCTGTCTAGCGTTTAACGTAGCTCGGTCAGCCATGCCATTGAGATGTCTCGTAATATGCTTAAAGAACAAACGACCATGTTCCGCGGCATAGGCGAGGATCTGCTTGACATAAGGTTTGGCTTTCCACCATGCCGCTGACAGCGACTTAATACCTTGAATTAAATCAAGGTTATTAAAGCAGATAATTGCTTTATATCCTCTGTTGTCCATAGCCATCTTCGCCGCTTCCAGGACAGTAACCGCCTCTCCTTCTGCCGGTGAATCTGTCCAGATTAGTTTTGAGAAGACCGCTCGATTACCCGAACGTGTATCTCTTTTACCGATCCCAATCCCACTCTTTTCAGCTCGCGTCTTAAAGGATGTGTCACACGTAAAAATAATGTGTGTTCCTGCAAGTTCCTTTGGGTCCCAAGGGTTATTGTTGTTGGTGCTCGGTGCCCGGATTGGTGAAGAATAGGGCAACCCCCAATCTTATCCGAAAAGATCCATCATACCTGCATTGGTCGTCGTAAGACCGTATATATATCCAGCGCAGAGTTTTCATGTATGCATTTCATCTTGTGTTTCCAGATGTTCCACATTGTTAGTATCATGTATGCCCCCACTATGTGTTTATCCCATGTTGCTGTTTCATCTCTGTTATATATATATATATATATATATATATATATATATTAGTGAACCGTTCCCCTAGTGACTTAGGCTCTGTTTTCGGGGGCCTGATTGAATTGTTGAACCTGCCAATACATGTTTACAGAAACCACATGTTATAAGAAGATGGGTAGTATTCTTCGTGGTCTCATTGCACCAGTTGCACCATTTATCAGTGTTGCAGTGCCTGAAGTACAAGGGCTCCTAGGTAGGTAAAATATTTCAACAAGCTTTCCAGGTGAAATTTCTAATTTTATTAGAAACATTTGAGTTCTAGATTTTATTCCATAGTGAAGAATTACGCATTTGTGTTTGTAGTAATATTTGTTCATCCCTTCGTATTCCTTCATCAGTGAGTATCCTATATCCTAGTTTAGTTGTGTATTCATCTGAATGGGGTGTATGGCCAAATAAATGTCATGTTCGTCCCTGGTAAGTAAAGGTATCCGGCTAATGTCCCCCTTGACTGGGAAAGGTATGATAGATTAAAAATCTAATCAAAAATATAGGAATGGTGGTATTGTGTCGTCTGGACTCCTTCCGGTAATCGCCTAGCTTACTTCTTTTCCTTTCTACTAGCCGGTGTTCGAGCTGCTTTCTACTTACCATACTGACTAGACTAACTGCGGTATTCGCTTGACTAACAGTACCTTCTCTTTGAGATCCCTCAACCTGTTACCGCCCGTCCAAAATTCTGTCTTAGCCAGGTGAAAGGCTTGCTTGAATATAAATAGATTAGTAATAATAATAAGGAATTGTCTTCAGGTCGAGTCAGCATGGTTGCTGCCCCTCAGTCTTGTCCACCCATTAGATGATTCATTCGTCGAGGTGGAGTAAAGAGTGTAACATTTTCAAGAAGTTGGATTACTTGGTTGATCTGTAAAGGAGAAAAGAACACCTTTCGATTGGGAAATTGAGCATCCAAGGCTCCTGAATATATTAAAAGAGGTTGATTTTCTCCTTGAATCGTAAAAGAGACTCACAATTCATTCGTTCTTTAATTCAAGATATTGATGCAAATAGCAAAGGTAAAAAAAACAAAAGTGCTGGTTAATTCTTTAGTTCTATATTAATAAGTGGCCACTTCTCATTTGTGTGAAAGTCAATAGGCAATAAATATTAGACCCAAAAAGAATAGGCAAGAAAGTAGCAAAACCCATTATTTATAAGCTAGAAAGGCATTTAAGGAGTTGGACTTGCAGCCGAAAAACCTATTTCTATTATGTAGACATCACATTGTTAATAACAATCTTAGCCAAAAAAGATCCCTCATACCTGCATTGGTCGTCGTTAGATCGTATCCATATCCAGCGCAGAGTTTTCATGTATGCATTTCATCTTGTGTTTCCAAATGTACCACATTGTTAGCATCATGTATGCCCCCACTATGTGTTTATCCCATGTTGTCGTTTCATCTCCGATATATATATATATATATATATATATATATATATATATATATATATTAGTGAATCATTTCCCTAGTGACTCAGGCTCTGTTTCTGGGGACCTGATTGTAATGTTGTTCCTACCCACACATGTTTACAAAAAGCACATGTTATAAGAAGATGGGTCGTATTCTTCGTGGTCTTATTGCACCACTTGCACCATTAACCACTGCTACAGTACCTGAAGTACAAGTTCTCCTTGGTAGGTAAAATATTTCAACAAGCTTTCCAGGTGAAATTTCTAATTTTATTAGAAACATTCGATTTCCAGATTTTATTCCATAGTGAAGAATCACACATTTGTGCCTGTAGTGATATGTGTTCTTTCCTTCGTATTTCCTCATCAATAAGTATCCTATATCCTGATTTAGTTGTGTATTTGTCTGAATGGGAAGTATGGCCAAATAAATGTCATGTTCGTCCCCGGTAAGTACATGTATCCGGCTAATGTCCCCCTTGACTGGGAAAGGTATGATAGATTGAAAATCTAATAAAAAATATAGAAATGGTGGTATTGCGTTGTCTGGACTTCTTCCGGTAATCGCCTAGGTTACTTCTTTTCCTTTCTACCAATCGGTATTCGAGCTGCTTTCTACTTGCCATACTGATTAGACTAATTGCGGTATTCGCTTAACTAACAGTACCCCTTCTCTTTGAGATCGCTCAACTTGTTACCGCCCGTCCAACTCTCTATCTTGGCTAGGTGAAAGGCTTGCTTGACTATAAATATATTAGTAATAATAATAAGGAATTGTCTTCAGGTCGAGTTAGCATGGTTGCAGCCACTCAGTCTTCGTCCGCCCATTAGATGATTCATTCGTCGAGGTGAAGTAACAAGAAGTTGGATTACTTGGTTGATCTGTAAAGGAGAAAATTGGAAAATTGAGAATCCAAGGCTCCTGAATATATTAAAAGAGGTTGGTTTTCTCCTTGAATCGTAAAAGAGGCTCACAATTCATTCGTTAAGATATTGATGCAAATAGTAGAGGTAAAAAACCACAAGCGCTGGTAAAAGTCAATAGGCAAGAAAAAGTAAGTAGCAAAATTTATTATTCATAAGCCAGAGAGGGGCATTATTAAGTAGACTACACATTGTTCTTAATAACATAACATGTTGCAAAAAACTTAGTTCTATTAAGAGCTCCCATTGTTCTTAATAACCTTAAGTCATACCTAATGAAAGGTTTTAAAAAAAAGTTTAGACTTACCTTAGAATGGCTCTAATCTGTTTAAGGTAGGGCTGTATCAAAGGTAGGGCTCTGGTATCAACTATCGAGCTTAAAATGAACTTGAGCTTAGGTTTTGATACCTCAGCTCGTTTACAGCCCTACTTATTAAAGGTGTGTATCCTCGGTTGGCATATAGAATAAGGTTAATTACTAACTAATGATCGTGCATTCGATTTTGAAATACAAATCCATTATAAGTAAAACCAAAACACACATTATATCTCAAATCATCTATTGATTAAAAACATCTTTTAAGCATTACATCTGAATTTAAATATAATAGTAATAGTAATTAATAATCTCAAAGCAATTCAATCCTCTCTCAAAATACAAATAAAGTAAAACTCATAATCAAAATGTAATAATAATAATAGAAACTAGCTATGCTAAAGCAAGACAAAAGATAAACAAAAAAGTACGCCAGAGAGAACACAAGAGATCTTCACGTTCTATTCAAAAGTTGTCTTCTTTCCTACAAAAGGCAAAAACAATAATAACCAAGTTAAAAATGCAACAATAAATAAAAACAGTAAAAAAATAGTTCTTAGTAAAAATTATAATTACCAGTAGGTGTCATGCTAGGTTTGTTGAAACCACCACGTCTACCACCACCACCACCAAATCTACCACCACTGTCACCTCTGCCACCACGTCTACCACCACCACCACCAAATCCTCTACCACCACTGTCACCTCTACCACCACGTCTACCAAATCCTCTACCACCACTATCACCTCGACCACCACGTCTACCACCACCACCACCTGAGCTATCTCTTGGTTTAGCCTCTTGAACATACAAAGAAGCATTCCCAAGTGAAGAATGATTCAATTCCAACGCCTTGTTAAATCCTTCAGCATCTTTGAAATCAACATAAGCAATCCTATTTTTTTACAATTATTATATTAGTTTAATTCAATTCAAACTTATTTAATATTTGTTCCATTCATACCCTTTACTAGTTCCATCAGCTTCAGTTGGAATACCAACTCTAGTAATTTCTCCACAAGATCCAAAATGCTCTTCAAGTGCACTCCTAATTTGATCTTCACCTTCACTTACATCAAATCCCTTAACAAACACTGTTTGACTTTGTGCTTTCTGGAATGAACCTCTCTCATTACTGCATATCATTTAACAAAAAAAGATTAGTTTACACCTTTCCAAAAAAAAAAAACACAAGAAAAATGTCTATTTTACCCCCCAGTCTGTGGTGTATATGCACCCCTTTCATTAGCTAAGTCAAGTCTAACATCACGTCCACATAAAAGCTCACCATTCAACTCAAGAGCCTGAATGAATAATAATCAATTAAAATATATTAATAAAATAATTAAAACAAAACACAAAATTAAAAAATAATTACCTTCTTTGCTTCTTCAGCAGTAGAAAATTCAACATGACCATAACCTTTAAATGAACCATCAGGATGTGTAGCAAAGCGAATATCAACTACTTCTCCAGCATCTTTGAAAAAAGCTTCCCTGTTAAATTAAATTAAATAAATAAATAAAATTAATGAGGGTATTAAATAATAATAATAATAATAACATACACATCAGATTTTTCAACAGAGTAAGCAATATTTCCAACAAACAGAGTCTTTGATCCTCCTTCAGTTGCTTGTACTTTAGGAGTTGGAGTCTTGGGCTGTTTTTTTACAATTTCAAATGTTAATTAACGAATAATAATAATATATTATTAATAATAATTAATATATTTATTACCTCTTGTTTCTTAGTTTCTTCAGCATCTACCATTTCATCATCACTTGACTCATCTTCATCATCACTTGATGACTCATCTTTCTTCTTAGAAGCAGTTACAGGTGCTGCTTTTTTAGCAGGAGTAGCATCTTCTTCATCTGAAGATTCTTCCTCAGATGAATCTTCTTCTGAAGATTCAGCTTTCTTCACACCTCCATTTTTAGTAACTTTCTCATCTTCTGAACTTTCTTCATCTGAGTCATCACTTGACTCGGTCTTTTTTGCAGCTACTTTCTTAGTTACAGGTGCCTAATGAAAAAGAAACCAAATATAAATTCAATATTCATAACTTTTCAATACAAAACAAAAGCTTTACCTTATCCTCATCAGATTCAGATTCACTCTCAGATTCATCAGAACTACTTGAAGCTTTTTTAGCATTTCCATTCTTAGCAGGTAGTTTTTTGGCTGGTACAGCTGGCTCATCATCAGAAGAAGATTCTTCTTCACTAGATGAGTCTTTTGGAGCTGGTGTCTTCTTAGCAGGAACCTTAACCTAAAAATATGACAACCTTAATAAATAACAGAGATTATTAAATATACAAATTGTAATAAGATATTATACCTCTGGTTCATCATCAGATTCATCAGAAGAATCATCAGAGGAAGAAACCTTCTTAACAACCTTCTTCTCTACCTTCTTCTTTTCAATAGCTTCTACAATATCTTTCTTCTGCTTTTTCCCATTTGTCTTCTTCTCAATTATTTCCTCTGCATCTCTCTTTCCTATAATAAGGAAGAAAAAAAACTATTAATTGGAGAAAAACTAAAGCTAATTCATGACAAATAACTTAAAATTGAAGGAATATAGTAGAGGAATTTTTACATAGAAACAGTATTTTCAATAAATTCATTAACTACACAATAACAGAGTAATCAGTGCACAAAAGCTCAAGTTCGAAACTTTAGTATACAATAGAAGCTCAGCTCATAAAATAATTTTGATATTAAAGCTAGTAAAAGTTACAAAATTTGCAATTAATTCATAAAACATACTTCATAACGTTAAAAATCAATACACAGAACATTAAAACTTAATAAAAATCCTCTCATGGAGTTTAAACGGTAAATTCATTAACAAATTCAATACCGTACCTTTCTTCAAAGGCTTCGTTGGTGCAACGGCAACAACAGGTGCAACTGCATCAACCTATAAAGCAAGCAACAAACAATATTTAACAAACAAATAAACAAACACGAAACGCGCAAGAACAGAAGATGAAAGGGGGCTTACTTTGGTTGCAGATTTCTTAGCGGATTTACCCATTTGGAGTGAGTGGTGAAGAAGAGACGGAGAGAAAAGAAAGAGGAGAGAGCTGCAAAAACCCTAAAGTGTTTTAGGGTTTAATGAAAAGAGAGGAGTGGGTAGAAGATATTTTTGTAGAGACTATTTATAAATCCAACCATATGGTGTGTGCGCGTGTGTGTCTGCCTTCTCGTACGTGTGCGGTATTGTTAAGTGTAACGGCGGCAATTTTAGGGTTCTTTAGGTTCACATAATTTTCTCAAATATGTATCAACTTTTTTTAATAGGAATTGGTTCTTGTCTTTTCTTTCCAAAAAAAAAAAAAATCAAAAGCCTTGCATTTTAATATTCTTGTTAGCATATAATTCATGTGTGTGGATCTTATAAAAATATATATATTGAATTTAACAAGTCTAAATTATTGTTTATTGATTAAAAAAAATTAAGAAGTTTAATATTCATTTATTTTTGCTTGAATTAGAGGTTAATTATCTAGAAATTGGAATATTCCGTAAATGGTTACAGAACAATACTCATTTGATCGGTTTGGTCCTCAGACTTTAAAAATCATAGTTGAGAGCACGGAAAATTTACCAACATAACCGCTTACAAAGGTATCGAAACTAAGAAAATAGAGAAGGAGATTTTCGGAAGTGTTGAGATTGTTGAAAGTAGAAGAAGAAAACTTTCCCGAAGTATCTTTAATATGCTGTCGATGTGTATATCTTTTCGTGTATCTAACAGTACTAATAACCCAAAATATAATGCTGATATTTGACCTCACACAAAAAAAATCTTGGGACGCCTAAAAGCCGAGGGGTTACACTAGTTAAGGGATCACTACACTGATCATCAACTAAGGGGTTGGCTAATTGAATCTCGGCCTGAAAAAGTCGATTGACTGTAAAGAACTAAACCTGACTCCCTAAGATCATCAACTAAGGGGTCGGTCAATGGATTCCCGACCTAAAAAAGTCGATAGAAGGTAAAAATATCTTTTCTTGATTCCCTAAGATCATCGATTAGGGGTCATCCAATGGACATCTGACCTAAAAATTCGGTAGAAAGTAAAAAAAACTTTTCTTAATTCCCTAAGATCATCGATTTCATAAAAAGCAAAAAACTAGAAACTAAGGATGCTAAAACAAGAAGATAATATATCTAGGGGCTAAACAACAAATTGAAAAAAACTCGGCTATAGTTAAAGGAGATCGCACGTTCAAGCCGATTTCATATCAAAACTTTTTCATGTTATTGTATCATTGATGCGCAAGAACTCCTTGAAGTCCCCATTGTCTTGTGATGATCTTGTTTTTCATGGAGGCTTTGAAGGAATGCTCTAACCATATTTTCGATTGAATGACTCGTCTTATATAATGAGAATTGCGTCGTGTTTATCTAAGTGATTTTGATGGATTTTCCTATTTCTTGCATTCCATATATGAGTTTAACTTAATATTATGCTCTTAGGAAGCGTAGATGATTCAATTGTTATTACCAAACGACAAAATTTAAATGATAGAATATTTGTTTGAATTGTGACTAAACTAATAATGTAAAAAACTAACGAAAAGATAAAAATAAGAAGGATAACCCAAGTTTGCAAGTAACCCTCTATAATGACAATGATTGATTCTAGTTATAAGGGTGAATTGGTAAGTTCTCATTAATCAGGAATGTATCTTTCTTCTAACTCCCTACTGGGTAGCTTAGAAGGCTGAATCACTAGAGGACTCTTTCGAGGGAATTCTATGTGATGATCGACGTTAAAAGTAGTTACACTGTATGATTATTTGGTTAGTCAAGCTCGTTAGGATCACTAACATACACCAGGCGTATATGAATTCTCTCTGTTCCCTAACCACCACCACCCCCCGACCTCATAAGGGTAATAGTCTAGGGTACGACAGGGCTGCCTATATTGGATCAGGATATAAACAACTATCAAAATCAATTCATATGCAATGGAAATAAAACACCCAAATTCAATTAAATAGAAAATATCCCAAATAACATTAAAATGAATCAAATATCATCTATGGTTCATAAATTAAGATAACTCAAGTTAATTGGAATTTAGCTCATACTAAAAGCAATAAAAACAAAGGATAAAAGTAAATAATCATATTTAGACAAGGAACTATTTTTTTTTATTATGGTTTCTTCAAGCATTTAACTAGAAATCGTATAACGTTTAGACTAGAAAAACGGGTACCCATTTTTTTTTTGGAATACCATTTCGAGGGTGTAAGGTTTTTGATTTGTTCTATATAGCACATACCCTTAACAAATAGCTCCCTTTCTTGGAGAGATACTCTTTCTACACAATAGATGTTAGACCAAACATTCAAGAACAAGATTTAAGTAGGAAAAGGAAAGAAATAAATGAATTTTTTTAAGGATATATGCATTTTAAGATGATTTAAAATAGGGGGAGTAATTTGTCACATTAAAATATTAGTTGGTCCATCACGCGGTACAACAAGAAGAGAATTAGCAGAATTCAAAAGCGATTTACCCAAAAACTCCGATTTGATACCTCCTAAATCAAAACAGGCACACACATGGGTAGAGAGACGGCCTGAGACGTGTGGACCCATGTAAGGCCTTTTTTAGTATAACACATGGGTTCAATCTTCTCCTTGATGGTCATTTCGTTTATTTAATTTGTTTTCTTTCATTTCTTTACAAAACTACAAAAAATACAATATGAATAGCAGCAAAATACTTCAAAATGATTGTAATCGGGATGTTTCAAATAAGAACTTAGATGGTATGTGATTTATCAAGTTACGGTCACTACAACTTCTACACAAACAAGGTAAATTCATCCCAAACATCATAGCTTTAATCGTTTTCAATAACTCTCTTTGTTCTTCTTAGATATTCATATGCACAAGATCTCTGATGAACCGTGCCTCTGGAAATAAGATATTAAAAAATTGTGGACATGTATTCTCAGATTGTCAAATGCTTTTTTTTCATTAATCGCCGACATTTGGTGGAAACCCCAGAGTAGGTGGTTAAATCTTAAAAACAATATATTTTTAGCTAAATCCTGCTTTGACTGATAGAGATATAGGATTTCTCAAAAGATAATCCTACCTTAAGTGAAGTGGAGTTGCAACTGAAGTTCGGCGGATCTTAATTTTAGGCCTTGTACAGCCGTTGTTGTCGACTAGCCAATGGGTGATTTCAGGAGTCGCCAGAAAAATGACTGTTAAGTCCATTAACTAAGTCGACACAAGTTGAGTTGGCATGGTTGTTACCTCAGTCTTTGTTTGCCCATTAGATGATTCATTCGCCGAGGTGAATTGAAGAACCTAACATTTTCAACAAGTCGGATTACTTGGTTATTCTGTAAAGTAGAAGGCTCAAATAATCACTAAAAAGGCGAAAAGAACACCTTTCAATTGGTAACTGGGAATCCAAGACTCTAGAACATGGGGTATAAAGGCATGACAAAGCGGTTGATTTTTTTCTCGAATCGTTAAAGAGACTCACAATTTATTCGTTCTTTAATTCAAGATATTGATGTATATACGTAAATAGCTGAGGTAAAAAAAAACATAGGGGAGTTGTTTATTCCTTTATTTTCCCATTGTTATTAATAACTTAAAGTCATACGCTGGGCAAAACCTATTTCTATTAAGTGGATTTTTTTTTGGTTTGTCATTGTAAAGGGAAAGCAGTTACATGTAACCGTTATTACAAAATGGAGTTCTCATTGTTCTTAATAACCCAAACTCATATGCTGCAAGCCCAATGAAAGTTAAGGACAAGCCCAATGAAAAGTTTTAAGAATTCTCATACCCAGAGCAAGGTATCAAAGCCTTTAAAGGTGTACATCCCCAATAGGGGCATATATAATAAGGTTAAGTTTTCAGTCGATGATAATTGATTGAAAATATGTTTTAAGCATTACAAATCAATTATGGGTATAAGCCAAACACACATTATATCCCAAATATCCCGATATCTATATTAGAAAACATGTTTTAAGCATTAAACCAGAATAATAACGGTTGTACAACACTTAATAAAAACAGTAAATATGCCAAACAAAAAATATTTAATAACCACCACCACCTCCAAAACGGCCACTGCCACCACTACCACCAAGACCATGCAATTCAAGGATGCGTTGAATTTGTAATACATATTTTTCGTGTGAAGATCTTGAATTACTGTATCATTTAATAAAAAATTAACAAAAATGTCTATTTATAAATGTAAAACCAAGTAAAACATTTTTTACCCTCTCTTTGATGTATATGCTTCATTTTTCTTAGACAATTCAAGTCTCACATTGCGTCCAAATAAATCCTCACCATTCAACTTAAGTGCCTGATAATCAATTGATTAAATACTCAAAACACAAAAATACGGAAAAAAAAAAAAAAACATACCTTTTTTGCTTCCTCTGCAGTAGAAAACTCAACATAGCCATGCCCTTTAAATGCACCATTGGGATGTCTAGCAAAGCAAATATTTACAACTTCTCCAATATCTTCGAAAAGAGCCTCCCTATTATATTAAATTAACACTTTGTTAAATAAATAAATAAATAAAATGTAAGTAGCGAGGTAATAGATAATAAATAACATACACATCAGCTATTTCAATATCGTAAGCCAGGTTTCCAACAAACAGAGTCTTGGTCTGTATTTTTACAAATGTTAATTAACAAATAATAATAATATATTATTAATAATAATTAATATATTTATTACCTCTTGTTTCTTAGTTTCTTCAGCATCTACCATTTCATCATCACTTGATGACTCATCTTCATCATCACTTGACTCATCTTTCTTCTTAGAAGCAGTTACAGGTGTTGCTTTTTTAGCAGGAGTAGCATCTTCTTCATCTGAAGATTCTTCTTCAGATGAATCTTCTTCTGAAGATTCAACTTTCTTCACAGTTCCATTTTTAGTAACTTTCTCATCTTCTGAACTTTCTTCTTCATCTGAGTCAACACTTGACTCAGTCTTTTTTGCAGCTACTTTCTTAGGTGCCTGATAAAAAGTAACCAAATATAAACTTAATATTCACAAAGCATTAGTACAAACTTTTCAATACAAAAAAAAAAAAACTTACCTTATCCTCATCACATTCACTCTCAAATTCATCAGATTCATCAGAAGAATCATCAGAGGAAGAAACCTTCTTCACAAGCTTCTTAACAAGCTTCTTAACAACCTTCTTCACTACCTTCTTCTCTAGCTTCTTCTTTTCAGTAGAAGCTACAGTGTCTTTCTTCTGCTTCTTCCCATTTGTTTTCTTCTCAATTATTTCATCTGCATCTCTCTTTCCTATGATAAGCAAATAAACGAAATTTATAAACATACAGAAACTATTAATTGGAGAAAAAGTAGAGCTAATTCACAACAAATAACTTAAAATTGAAGGAATATAATAGAGAATTTTTTATATAAAAAACAGTATTTTCAATAAATTCATTAATAAGAGAATAACAGAGAAATCAGTGCACAGCTCGAGTTCGGAACTTTGAGATATATACTACTATACGTACAAATAAAAGTTTAGCTCACAAAATAATTTTAAATTAGAGCTTGTAAAAGTTAAAACGATAAATTCATTTACAAACTCAATAATCGTACCTTTCTTCAAAGGCTTAGTGGGTGCAACAGTAGCAACAGGTGGTACAACTGTATCAACCTATGAAACAAGCAACAAACAATATTTAACAAACAAATAAACAAACACGAAACGCGCAAGAACAGAAGAATGAATGAAAGGGGGCTTACATTGGTTACAGATTTCTTAGCGGATTTACCCATTTGGAGTGAGTGAAGAAGAGACGGAGAGAAAAGAAAGAGGAGAGAGCTATTAGATGAGAGAGAAAAAGAATTTTTGTATATGAATGGACTAAAATCATGTTCTATATATAGATGAATAATCACACCAAGTGTGTATTACTGCTACCTACACAATACAAAAGATTCTCTCTAACCGTTTTTGTTTTTTAGTGCATTGGTTATACTAGTGTGTGGTGCAGTCTATGTATGCTCCTGTGAGATAGCTGTGTAGGGTATTGCTTATCAAAAGCTGCAAAAACCCTAAAGAGACAACGATTTCTTTTAAATTCTGAGTGAAGGAAGTGGTAAAGATAAAAACAAAACTCGTACATTGGAAGAGAGAGTTTAGGTACGAATGGTAATGGAGTTGATAGAACGAAGAAGAAAGAGGAATTGATTAATAAGGAAATGAAAATTGAAAATGGCTGAACGGCTCTTTAGTCAAAAATTTACTAGCCTAATATTAAATAAAAATGATATATAGTCTTTGGGGTCCTTTTCTAGTCCAAACCAGAGCGGCCCAAATACATAAGCTCTCAAGCCTAGCCCAAATGTTATCATATCGCAGAATATATATTTATTTTTTTCATACATGAGAGGCTAATAGCCGATAAACACTTAAAGGATTACATATAAAACAAAAGTTCTTATTAGCTAAACTAGTACAACTCTAGCAGTTGCACAACCACTTCTATCTTTTGTAATCAACTTCCAAAGATACTCAGGCGGATCAATAAATGTCACGGGTTGACTAGCCATTACTGCCCCTTCCTTTGCTAGCTTATCAGCACAAAGGTTTGCTTCACGAAAAACATGATTAACCTCGATATTAGGAAACTTATTCAGCAAAGTACAACACTCTTTAAAAATTGAAACATAACGACTGCCTAAGCTCCCACCGCCCTTCACTAGCGCATGGAGTTTCCCCGAGTCAATCTCATAGTTAGTAGAGCTCTCACCGCCCTTCACTAGCGCATGGAGCTACTCCGAATCTGTTTCAATTATCAACTCAGTATAACCATTATTACAAGCCCATCTAAGACCACAATGTAGTGCTAATAACTCCGAAATAAATGGTGATACAACCAAGCATGCACCCAAAAAGCCAGAAATGCACGCACCGTATTTATCCCTTATCATACCACCAATACCAGCCAACCTTTTCGCACTAACGAAGCTTCCATCGATGTTTAATTTAAACCCCGTATTAGGCTTTATCCATCTTACCATTATATTACTAGCCAACTTAATTAATCCACCATCAATCGACTTACCCCACGCTAGAATAAAGCTACTAGCTAAAGAGAATATGTCCCTTTTAAGTTCCGATACATAGGGTATAGTAGACCTCTCATTAAATACAATAAAGTTTCTATTAACCCAAATAGTCCATAGCGCAGCTACATAAACGTATGACCACTCTATTCCGTCAATTCGTGTCGTGGATCGAAGATGGCCTTCAACCCAGGCTTTAACTCCTCTCGAACCATCATCCAGCCTCGGTGCAGCAGCAGAAGATCAGTTTCCTTGTTGCAGATTTCCACGACCATCAGCTGTATCACGAAATGCAGCACGTTCGCGCCCTCTGGACTGTCGCTCCAGCTGTACACCTCGGTCTGCAGTAGCTCTCCCAGGCAGGGTCCCAGAATCACGAATCCAGCAGCTGTTCAGGAGTTGCAGCCCTATCCTGTCACAGATCCTCAATGAACCGCGCTCGTGTTCTTCGTCCAGTTCCGAGACAGTATCCAGCTCTAGCAATTCCACCGAGCTCCCATCCCTTGGTCCAAGTGATAAGCCAGTAGCAGCATCTCTAGCACCTGTAACAACACCCAATAAATATTAAACCAACACGGCAATTTCACATTTCAAGAAAACATGAGTTAAATCTTCCTTTTCGGCACCGCTTATTACACAAGCTCTCGATTCAAAAACATTCTGCTTATACAAATTTTCCATTGTAGCGACCCGATTTAACACGACTGTCCACAAGAACATCCGTATTTTTTGAGAACATTTTACTTTCCATATCAAGTCCCATTTAAACGACTCATCCCCTTCATCTTCACACATGCTCAAGAAAGCCGATTTCACTGAAAAGGAGCCTGAATTTTCCTACTTCCATCTTATTTTCGTCCCCTCTTCATCACTTTGGTCAATAAAACCTTCCCGAAATGCCTCCACACCCGCTAAAATTGCCTTGCAAACATTTGATTCATTCCTATTTCGGATTCGATTTAATAACCCATTTCTGAAATACTTATTTTTGAAGACATTCACCCACGCTACAGATTGCTCTTCCTGGAGAATCTTCCATCCCAACTTGGTTAATAATGCTAAATTATACCTCTCGGAGCCCCTTATTCCAAGACCCTCATTCATCTTAGCTTTACAAACTTGGTCCTACACCACCCAATGTACCTTCCTTTTCGAGACTGATGAACCCCAAATAAAATCCCGAATAACTCTGTCAATCTCTTTACATATATATTTTGGCAACTTCAACACTTGCATTTGATAAACGGGCATCGCATTCAAAACCGATTGAGCTAGCGTGACACGACTGGCAAGTGATAAGGTTTTTGTCTTCCACGTAGCTAGCCTGCACCTCATTTTCTCCACTATCCTTTATAAAACCCCTTAGGTAATCTACCTGATAGAATAGGAACTCCGAGGCGAGGCAGGGACCAAAAGAGTTACTATGACAGAATCCACTCGCCAAGGCTAACTCCCTTTGTATATGCCCAGGTACATTTGCGGAGAAATAGATTAATGACTTCTCAGCACTAATTGTCTGCCCAGGTTCTTTACAGAACTTATCCATCAACTCCTGTACGGTCTTTACCTGCAAAACAGAGGCCTCACCAAACAAAATTAGATCATCCGCAAAAAATAAATGTGATAACTTAGGACCTTGACGCCCAATCTGAATCTCCTTCCATTTCCCCGCGGCACAAAATTCCTGAATTAACAAGGACAACCTCTCCATGCATATAACAAAGATATACGACGAGAGCGAGTCCCCTTGATGGATTCCACAATGAGGAGTAAAAGGAGTTAGGGGTTCCCCATTCGAAAGGACCCTCATTTCATTCTCCTTCATACTAGACATTATGAGCTTTATCCATTTCTCCGGAAGACCAAAGAACCTAACCGTTTCTTCAATGAACTCCCATCTAATCTTATCGTACGCCTTTGCAAGATCAATTTTTACAGCCATGATTCCGTTTCTCCCTTGAAGGTGGCGCATTTTATGATCCACCTCACGAACAAGCACCACAATATCTACCGTTGAGCGACCTGGTTAAAAACTACTTTGGCAAGGCCCAATAATGTTAGATAGAATAGGCCTTAGTCTATTGACCATTACCTTCATTATAAATTTAACCGGAAAATTTATAAGTCTAATAGGGTGAAGTAAACGTACCCGGTTCGGGTCTGGCACTTTCGGAATAAGGTGTATAAGTGTACCATTCAAACCTGAAGGTAGGTGACCTGTATTAATTGTATCTCGAACCATTTTGCAAACCGAGGGGCCGACTGAACTCCAACACTTCTGGTAAAAGGCTGCTGACATACCATCTGGACCAGGGGCTTTGGTCGGGTTAGATTAGAAGACCACAATACGAATTTCTTCATCAGAGAAAGGTTGTGCAAGATCTCGTGTTATATTCCCTTCAAGTGGACCAACTGGCGGTAAAATGCCCCCCACCATTTGGTCTTCCGGTTCTGCGTAAAGGGATTCGAAATATTCGCGGACCAGCTGTTTCAACTCCTCCTCCTCTTCCACCCAAACATCTAAATCATTAAGTAATCTTATACAATTCGCTTTCTTTTTCCGTATAGTCGCTGCAATTATGTAGAACCATGTATTCCTGTCCCCAAACTCAACCCACTTATCCCTAGATTTCTGAAAATACATCATTTCCTCTTGCGCAAGAACACTTTCATACACCTTAGTTAATTGGGAACCCAAAAGTCTAAGCAAAGAGTTATATGAATTCTGTAACGACTTTTGAATTCCTCTAATTCGTGCATTGAGTTCTCTTTTCTTTCGATTTAGATCCCCGAATATTTCCATTTTCCATTTGTTAATTTGACACTGAATAGCAGCTATTCCTTCCCCTAAACCCACGGTATTACCCTCCCAATTTTTACTTACGAAATCAAGAAACCCCTTATGAAGACCAAGTTGCTTCTAATCTGAAACGCCGGGGATTTACCTTTGGTCTCTGGATCGGGCAAACCTTAATTAGGATTGGCATATGGTCCGAGTGGACCCTTGCCAGGTGGATAACGCGCGTATTCGGAAAATGAACCTGCCAATCTACATTACCATAAGCCCTATCCAGGCGTTCCATAACTTTTTGTCCCGAATTCCAAGAGTCCCTCCAAGTATACCGCGGCCCCTCAAACCCGAGGTCAATCAAACCACAACTTTGCCTCCATTCTTCTCGAAACGCCGGTTACTCCTCCTTTCTTATCTATTTCCAACCCCACTTGATTAAAGTCCCGCGCAACTAGCCAAGGCGATTGTACATTATGAAAGGCATGGTGAAGTGCATCCCATAATATCTCTATCTGTTTATAATCCGGGCTTGCGTACACGGTTGAAAAAATCCACGAAACACAACCTTTCTGGCTTACCTCTACATTTATAACCTGGCGACCCGCTGATAATACCTTCACATTAATATTAGAGTCATTCCATAATAACTAGATTCCACCCATGTAGCACTCTGAATCTACTCTAACTGAATTGTCTCTTTGCAGTGAATTAATAACTTTGTTTGCAGTTACACCGCTAATTCGTGGCTCTACTATCACCGAAAGCCACACACTATTTCTTGTCATCATATCCCGAAGAACCTGTCTAAATATCGGTTTGGCCGCACCGTAACAATTCCAAACTAATATATTGATGAGATGCTTAGAATTCTCCCATGTATTATCTAAAACATTTAAACAATTCATAAGATTAAAAATTAAATTACACAAAGTACCTCATGGCACACTAAGCGCGAGTCTCCGTATCCATGTCCTCGCTCTTCCTTTGAACAACCTGATCCTGCTCGGCCGATGTGACTGGTGCAGATTCTGGAATTTGTCTCAGCAGCCATGTCGGATCAGAATCATCCTCACTAATCTCGATATCCCACAATGGGTCCGGGGACAGGGGCGCTAGAATGGTCAATGCATGATTGCCACACGGGCTTGGCGGCTCCAGGACAGTATTCTCCATCCCAGGCGAATGTCTATGCTGAGGTGTGGGGGGCCATCTTCAAAGGGAACTAATTTTGTTATATTTGCACATTGGTCCCTGACATTATTTGGCCCATTAGTAACCAAAACCTCAACCAACCCCTCCCTTTTATCACCCACTCCAGCCCCTGCCGAATGCCTACTTTCCATACCCAAACATGAACGCCTTATACTACTGCCTTTTTTTGAATTCGCACCAGACCTTGACTCCTTTGCACCTTTTTTGTCTGATTTCTTTCTCGCTACACCATCCCCATTAAGCTCCTCTATTTGACTAAAATCACTAACTTCCACTTCATCCACCAAGGCCCTCTTTTGCTCGAAATTTGGGGATGTTATTACCCCATGTCCCTTTATTACTCCGGCTTTTCTATTACCCGAATCAGCCCATGTTACTCCCTTACCTTTGTGAGAATTAGATTGCGTACCAGAACTTTACCCTTGCTCAATATACTTTGTGTGTTAAACCGAACCTCATTAGGAATTTCGTCCATCCTAAGCGCATCGAATCTATTTCCAAGATTGCTATTTTGTTGGAATTTTGCTGATATACTTCCATTATTCCTTGCACTCCCTCTACTTCTACGATTGACAGTCATCCATTCTCCGTACTTTTCTTTAAAAATTGGCACTTCAGAGACTTCTTCTACCATAGGTTCTTTACCTTTCGTGTTATTACTATCTTCCTCCATCCTGGTAACCGGTATTAGGCGGATAATTCTCCTTTTTGTGCCCAAATTTACCACAATCAAAACAAATCAAATGGAGCCCCTCATAATCAACCTTGCATATATCCATCCCAATTCTCACCTTGGGTTCTAGGGATTTTTTCAAGTCCAATTCAACAACTAACCTCACAAAGTTACCTCTTAGTCTCCCCTTTGTCATCGGGTCAATTTTGATAGTGCAACCAAGCTTGTCTCCAATATTCCTCAGGATACGAGCTGTATAATTTTGCATCCCAAGATTCGAGACCCTTACACATGCAGTAGTCGTTGTTATGGAATTCGATGCTGCGTTAAAATCCGGAGTCCATTCCCTAACAATTAGATAATGATCAAGTATCATCCACGGACCCCCGGATATAGCAAAGTCAAAATCGTCTCTCTGTTCAAATTTCACCATGTAATAGCCATGACCCGCGTCAACAAGTTCAAAATGCCCTTTTGGAGCCCAAATTTGTCTTAATTTTGACAGTAGATATGTAAAACCAACTTCCCTGCCTAAAAGTCTAATCACTGCCGTATTTCGCCACAATCTAACCCCTTCCTGAATCTCCTCACGTGTTCTAATGACAGTTGGAATTGAGTCTGTTACTAATTTCTCATCGTCATCCTCGATTAAATCCTCTAATTCATAAAAATCTTCCTCATCCATTACATGTCTGGTCCTAATTTCCTCTTTATCTTCGATGATTGGAATACTTATATTGTTACCTGTTACAGTGCCTTTCCAACCACTAAGATTAGGCCTAATAAACGATGTAAAATTAGTATCTTTTGGTGCACCAATAAACGTATTTGGATTCATAACACGAGGGGCGCCAGTAGCCTATTCGGAATTCAGTGTTTGTGCTGCAGTATTGGGTTCCTTAGATGTTTTTTCCATTGCATTACGATTAGCAGTACCTTCCAGAATTGCTCTTGATCTCTTACCAATTCTCCCATCAGAAATTGCAGCGGTTAAAGCAGGGAATCCATCTCTCTGGGCTTCGACAGAAAAGGCTTCAGACGGCGGCGCCACCATCGCGAGAGCCTCATCGTCCATTAATTCTGGTCCGGGCTCGGTTTGGGCCTTGTCGCCGGCCAGATTGGACGGCGCGGTGGCCATGTTCTCCTTTGAGTTTGCTATTTTGATAGCGTGAATTGTGGAGCGAAATTTTGTTTACGTTAGCGTGAAATGTCTTTTATATCGTCGAATATCTATCACTCTATTAAACATCCAAATATTGACTCAAGTCAAAATCCCTCATCCCTCATCCCTGATTCTCTCCACCAACCTTTTAGCTAGCCGTCTCGTTTCACTTTTCACCCCTTAAAATCGACCAATCTACCCCAGTTTCATACAATCTAACCCTATCTCCCCACAAGATGAAAACTCAAACTTACCAAATTCTCTTTTCACTTCTTCTCCCCAAAGTAAAGAGAAGATTGATATAGGAGATTAGTCTATTATTACATAAATGTTTAATATCAAATAGAGAATTATATGCCTAGCATTAATTGGCGCTATAGGATGTTTAAGAAGATCGATAACCGCCTTGTTGTCATTCAACACTCCAATGTCTTCAAGGTGGAAATTAATCACTGAGACCACCAATCCATGATGCACCCCGATAAGCTAGTCTTCCTCGGCATTGTTACAAACAAGAGTACAAGCAAAACTATGTATTTCTGCACCATCATTGTTACTTAAAACAGTAGTTGATGAAGTCTCACAATTTATTTTAAATGATGCATCAGTATGAACAATTAGTGATTTTCCATTTGGATTTTCCTTCCAATTTTTTCCTTGTTCTTGTTTTATTCTGGTTATTTTGGGAATTGACAGTACCCGTTTTATTATTGTTTCCTTTGCTACAGATTTTTTCTTTGTTTTCTTCAGTAATATTTCCTTTCCTTTTGAGTTCATTCATTCTCTTACCTTTTTCGGTTTCTTTACCATTTTCTATATTAGTCTCACTTGATCTTTTTTTATATTTAGAATACTCATCATAGGCTTGTTGGGACAAATATAACACTTGGTGGGGGTCAGGTAAAACCCCTTCAAAATAAAATTTATTTCTTATTTTCCATATTTCTCATAAGAGAAAAGGAATAAATTTCTCCATATTTCTCCCACCCACATCTGTACACCCTCATCCTAACCCCCTTCCGGTTGGACTTAGGTGCCGACCTAACAATTACTAGGGGACTTGGGTAAGGGGACCCTGCGCAATGATCAGTGGTTAGATCTCAAACCCTAATGACTATCTCTTTAGGCAAGCCCTTCCAGATCACTATCACACACCAGACGTTTATGTGGTGTCTCAGTTAGACACCCCTTCCGGGTGACCATCTAACTACTATTAATGGGGTAGTCTAAACTCGTGCACTAGCAAGAACTACGGTCGATAAATCAAAGCACATAAAAGAAATATAAAGGTCAAGAAGCTAAAATCAAATTAAATTTTTTTTTCCCAAAAAAAATTAGATATAAGAAAATAGAATCCAAAGATTATACATATGCTAAACCCAAGCTTTAGTTCATGCTGGAAAGGAATAAACTAAAATAAAGTTACATACTGTCAACTTGCTTTTCTTAAATGATTTCTTGAAACTAATGACTGATAATTGAGCAAAGACGTGTTTACAATGATAAGATAGTGTATTTATAGGTTCTATTAAGACTCTAGGTCGAAATCTTGAGTGGAAGGCAAGTAAACTGAGTCCATGTCCAACTCAAATTCGTTTTCCTAAAATATGAGAAAGGATAAACACTGATCATTGTTTTGATCATACCCCCTTTGTTGTTGGTTTAATTTTAGCCTACTTTATATCGAAACGACCACATCGAAAAGATATATCTTTTCTCTTTTGAATGTTCATCCAAATTCCAAGACGATTTGTAGTTATCTTAACTTTAGTGGACGTAGATGCAAAATTTCAGATTTACATGACAGCTTTTTCTTTCCTATTATCTCTACTTCTTTTTATCTCTTGATTCTTTCCATATGTTCTTTCATTTTCACTTTAGAATTGATTTGGCATCTAATTATATTCCATAAACCTTAAGAGCTTCACATTAACACACAAATCAAACTAAATATATTCCATAAACCTCAAGAGCTTCACTTTAGAATTGATTTGTGTTAATGTGAAGCTCTTGAGGTTTATATATTAACACACAAATTTGCAAAACCCAAGCTATGGGAAATTTAGTTCGTGCTAATGATAAATAAACTAAAAGAAAGATACATATTGTCAACTTGCTCCGTTGATGTTGCCACTTGATTCTAAGGACTATAATTAATAAAGGACATGTTTACAATAATAAGAGATTGTATTTGATGTCTCCTTATTTGTGATGATTTAATCGTAGTTGGAGACATCATTTTTAGTGTTTTAGGGAAGTCTAATACTTGATTTTCATATATGTTATTATATTTTCTTATTTCTTGTTTTGATTTGATGATTTATTATTTTTAGAGCATATTTGGTTTAATTTTTTGTTAATTGTGAAGCTTTAAAGATATATGGTAATTAATTAGATGCCAAATATTCCCAAGAGATAGAGAAAAGAAGATATGGATGGAAAAAGGAGATAAAGGAAGGAAAAGATAAGTATAGAAAGATAAAGTTGTCAAGTAAATCTGAATTTCAGCATCTACGTTCATAAGCGTGATCATAACTCAATATTGGCTAGGAATTTGGAAGAATGGTATGAAGAAAAGTTATAGAGCTTTCCGAGGCGATCGGTTTCGATATAAAGAACGCGTCAATCGGAGTTGTATTGAAGAAGTTACGGCTAAAACAAATCAGCAACAGTTTATTACCTTTTCTATATTTTACGGTTACGAATTTGAGTTGGACTAGAAGTCCAATTACTTGTCTTCCACTCCAAGAAAACGTTTTAGGGCTTCCTAGACTCCTGTAAATACACCCTTTAACTATTGTAAACATGTCCTTTCTCGGTTCAAAACCTTAAGTATCATAGAAGTCATTCAAGAGAAGCGTCAAGACCTGTAGAGAGGAGGACAAGAAGTTGGAAAATAGCAAACTCCTCTTCTCCATCATCTCCCTCTGTCATTAGAGTAATTTGTATTATATATACTCTTTAGCTTATCTTTGTTTCTAATTATTTTTATCCGTATTTTATTTCTATGTCTTTAGATATTAACTAATTTTCCCATAGCTTGGGTTTGCATATGTACAATCTTTGATTTCGAATTCTTTATTTGTTTTTACGTTATTTGGGAAAACCATGTTAAATTGATTCTAGATGCTTAACCATATATTTGTTTTATGTGCTTTGATTTATTGACTGTAGTCTTGCGAATGCATGTGTATAGGCTACTCATTAATAGTAGCTAGATGGTCACTCAGAAGGGGTGTCTAATTATTGAAACACCACATAAGTGTCTAGTGTGCGGTAGTGATCCTGACGGGCTTGCCTAATTAGATATTCATTAGGGTTTAATTTAATCACCGATCATCATTAGAAGGCCAGTCTCATTTAGGAACCTAGTGGCATAGGAGCACCCTATTTAAGTCCCCTCGTGGTTGTGAGGTCGCCACCCTAGTCCATCATGACGGGAGTAGGGAGGAATTTAGAATCCTGACTATTTATCTAAGAGCTTTAATCACCCTTATAACTAGAATATTGATTTAGAAGGATAAGTGCATACTAGCAACCCTAAGCTATATTTCTCATCGCCATTCTTTGTTATATTATTTATTTGCATATGTATCTTTTAAATCTGAAAACCAAATAAATATTATTTCTTTTATTGCCTTTTTATTTAACAAGTAATTACTCATACACTTCTTTATATACATAAGTAGATCTAACTGATCAAATCCTTGCAAACGAACTTTTACTTACTAACTAAACTTGCGAACGATATGTAATACTTGCAGTGAGTTTCTCGTGGTAGTCAATGGTGTCTTTTATTATTATCTTTATTTATCACACCTTTGCCACCACCAAGTTTTTGGCGCCGCTGCCTGGGATTTTTCTTTAAGTTAGTTTTATTTGTGTTTATTTAGTGTAGAAGTTTTTACTTGTTTTCAGTTTTACGCGTTTTCTTTTTAGTCTCTTCTCAAGTTTCTTAGGTATGGAGAATTATTACGCACAAAATATGCATGGGGCCCGAAACCAGAATTTCTATTAAGGAGGTTCGAGTTATCAAGTTCGAGCTCCACCACAACCCATGCATAATCCACAAGAAGCAGCCATATCCCATCTCCAACAAATGACAGATAAATTATGTGATCTAGTTCAATCGGCCATGCAGCTAAATAATGAAAAATTCAAGGAGCAAGCTATAGAATTGGAGGCTTTGGAGACACATGTCACCCAAGTGACTAGTAACTCCCAGAAGTTTCAACAAGAACTTCCACAGTGAATTCGAGATATAACGGGGGATCAGGCTCAAACACTTCCATCTCAACCACATATAGATATAAATGATTTGAAAAATAAGGTGGACCAAAATGAGGCAAGGATCGATGCTACCACATTCTTAGTGCAATTCGTGCACTAACAGTATCAAGCAATGGAGCAAAGATTAACAGAACTCACTACGATCAATCAACAGTTACAACAATAATTACAGATGAAACTGGGCGATAGCAATGTTGGGTTCAAAACATCAACCATAAAAAAACCAACCAAGCTTAACTTAGAAGAAGTAATTGTTAAAGATTAGAATGCGAAAGAGGTTGAACAAGAATTCAAGCATGTAGTTAGAGAAGATGAAAAAGAGGCTAAGGAAGAAGAGACAATTGCACAAAAGGTGCTAACAGAAGAAAGTAAGGTGGAACCACCACCTACACAGTCATCATCACCAATCACATCGAACTTTATTGAGGTAACAATTGAATATTGGGTTAGTGAGGATGAGGTTGAAGATACAACTACGAGGATTACAGTAGTTTGATTTATAAGGATAAGTACATGCTAGCAACCCTAAGATATATTTTTCATTTCCATTCTTTTAGTATTTAGTTATTTGCATTATTATCTTCCAGTTCTGAAAACCAAAAAAATATCATTACTTTTATTGTCTTTTTATTTAACAAGTAATTTCTCATACACTTCTTTACATATAAAAGTAGATCTCACAGATCAAATCCCTACTAACAAACTTTTACTTACTAATTAAACTTGCAAATGATCTGTAATACTTGTAGTGAGTTTCTCATGATTGTCAAGGGTGTGTCCTTTATTATTATATTTATTTATCTATTTATTTATCACACATTTTACCCCACCAAGTTTTTGGCGCCGTTGCTGGGGATTTATCTTTTAAGTTAGTTTATTTAGTGTAGAAGTTTTTATTTGTTATCAGTTTTACGCGCTTTTCCTTTTAGTCTCTTTTCAGGTTTCCTAGGTATATAGAACTATTATGCAACAAGCAATACAAATATTCATTGGGCCCGAAGTCAAAATTTCTATCAAGAAGGTTTGAGCTATCAAGTTCGAGCTCCACCACAACCCATGCATAATCTACAAGAAGACTTCATCAATAAGGTCTCACAAAACCTGGAAAATTTCATGAAATATTCGAGGTAACACGTCTAACTTTGAAAGTTTTTTGGGAGACATCCCACAGTATTTTATGTTTTTATGCTTTTTTCTTTTTGTTTAGATTCGTGAGTTTGTGCCTTTTTGAGTGTATATTGAAGTAAAGAGGAAGGTATGAGTGTTTTTGATGTGTAGGTATGCAAGGGTTTGAGTTTGGGGTGAAAAAATGAAAAAATTTCAGAGTTAAAAAGGGTTGGACATAAGCTTTTTGCGGTACACCGCACCTATCAGAGTGAATTTTTTTAGAAAAACTTCGAACTGGCATAACTTTGCGCCCGGGTATCGAAATTCACTTTTTCTCGAGTCTAAATCGCGTATTCGAGATCTATTTAATGGAGTATAGAAAACTTGGTTTGGAGATAAAATGAAAAAAAATAAAAAAACAGATTGTACCTGCAGTACACCACACGGCGCCGCCAGAAGAAGTAATAAAAGGGATTAAAGAAGAGGTTAGTCTTATACCTACGAAATCCTTAAACCTTAAGCCTCTCTTTCTTCCCCAAGTTTCCCAAACTCCAATAGATTTTTACATAACCTTCACCTCACATCAAAACACCACCAAATTACCATAAATTCATATCCAAATCCTTCCCAACCTTCCTATGAAAAATAATCAAACACCCAAATCATTCTAAAACACCTATTATTCAAGAATCAAAATTCAGAATTTTCCAGAAACCCTTTTCAATTTTTCTTAATCCTTTTTCAACCAGGCAGGATTCCATCATACCCATATAATGTCTGTAGTTTTTGCAGTGCGCAAAGTATTGGACTATCTCATTGGAGAGATAGAGAAGAATCAAAGCAAGGTGTTGGAAGAAAGAAAGAAAGAAATTGGAGACGGTAAGAACAAGATATTTCTAGAGTTGTATGATTGATTGGGATAAGAGGAGGTACGAGAATGCAAAATTGGTGATACATGAAGTTTACATACAAGGAAAGCATTGCACCCTATTCCGGGTATTGGTAAAGCGAGGCAATAGCCTCAAAGAGTATGTTTTCTTTCTTCCCTACCATCTTTCTGTTCTTGCAATATTTGTTAAATTTTAATTTTTATCGAGTCTTTTTCGAGTCGTGGGGACACACCTCATTTTTTAGTTGGGGGTGTGGGGATTCGTTGTCCCTCATCTCCGTTTTTATGTGTTTTATTGTTTTTTAGTTAAAATTAAAATTTGTGAGAGAAGGATTAGATGTAGAGTGTGTTTATTAGCTTGAAAGTATAAGATTAGTAATTTAATGATAGTAAGTAATATGTTTATGAGCTATATTATTTTGTAGGCTTTGAGTATTTACAGGAAAGACACATTGATAGTAAAGATAAGATTAGTAAGCAATGCGGTAGAAGTATGTTTGACCTTTTGGAGCCTTGAGTGGTGTGTAGGCCGTGAGATCCAAGCTAGTTGATAAACCCATTTGGTGAACATTCTAAAGGTAAGAGAATGACGAAATTGCATAGTTTAGAAAGTAATTAAGGCGATTCTTTGATAAGCCCTTTGTTGCCTTTAGCTTGCTGTCCATTTATTATATTTTATATCCTTCTCAACCCATTCTAGCCTTTTTAAAGCTTTTTCATTAGTCACATTATAAGACATACCCCTTTAGATTCTATGGACTTCTCCATATGACATGCACTCGAACCGCGATGCATAGACAATTGTTTTAGAGCTTGAGTTTGGGGTGGTCTAGATACGGAACTAATTAATGAATGTAGGATAGAAATTATTTGACCTTGATAGGCTTAATTAATCCTATGGCCAATTGGGTAATTAGAACTTAATCATTCGAAGGTGGACTATATTCACCCTGACGGGGTTTGTAGCACCTAAGAAGAGCTCCTTAGTCCACCCTGACGGGGGTGGTGGAGCCTAGGGTGTGATAAAAATAGAATATAAATAAGTGCAATAAATCACCCTAGTCTAGCACGGTTCTGCAAGTATATAGATCGTATGCAAGTTTTTAATAAATAAGTAAGATTCGTTCCGCAGAGACTACGAAGGTTAGGGGAATCTTATGCAATAATCAAGTGCAAATATTAAAAGTTAGAACAAATAAAACGCATAAAAGTAAAAGACAAATAGATTTTTATTTGGTTTTTCAATTAACTAAATTAAACTAATAAAGTAAAGACAAGAATTTAGATGCAAGAGAAGAAGTTAGTATGAGAGTTTAGCTCGAGTAAATAGCATGTAATCCCCACTAGTTTTGCCGTTCTAAACATGTAAGGGTGAATTATGTAGTATTTCAATAATAGGTTCCAATTGTGCTTGGTAGTTTAAATAGGGTTTACCTGTGTCAATAAGGAGTCCTAAGCAAACTGTTCCTGCAATTGGTAAAATAGCTATACACTAAACCATGGTGATTATCTAGTTAGGTTGATTTGTCAGATCTAAACCGTACACTAGACGTTATGTTCTAAACATGTAATTAAACACCGTTGTCAATGGTGACCTAACTACTAGATGGTAATTCTATATGGTCGCGATCCACAAGAACACAGAATATAAATCCAAACACATAAACAGATAATAAAAACAATAATTCAATTTAAAACATAGAATTCCCAAATTAGATAGATGTCAACCAAAACTAGGGTTCATACATATATGCTAAAACTCAAGCTAATGGAGATTTAGTTCATACCAATGGAAGAAAAAAAAGAAATTACAAATTTAAAGGTTGAAGATAACATTATTGATGAACATCTCCTTCTAAACTTCTTTTCTTGTGTTGTAAGCTTCCTCTTGGCTTAAGGTTTTGCCAAGGATGATTTTCTAGTGTTAAGAGGCTGTATTTATAGTGTATAGGTTGAACTAATCGTTTTCTTGAAGGAAAAGGTAAATATTGGGCTCCTAGCCCAACTCAAATTCGTAGCCCAAAAACATGGAATCAGCCCCGTTTTTATTTTGGTACTAGCAGCTTCAATACTCATTCGATTGACGCGTATGAGTAGTCGAAATTCATCTTCTCGGAAAGATCTTCAACTTTTCTCTTGACCGTTTCTCCAGATTCCTCACTGATTTTAAGATATAAGCTGATTTGTGGTCGTAGGTGCAGAAATTCAGAATTAAGGTAGCTTTTCCTTTTCCATATTTTTAGCTTTTACTTCCTTCTCTTCAATTTCCATGTTTATCTTCTTTCCTTTAGCTCTTTGAACCAACTTGGACTCTAATTAATTACCATGTATCTCTAAAACTTCACACTAAATAAATAATTAAACCCAATATGCTCTAAAAATAATAAATAATCAATTCAAGACCCAAAATAGGAAAGTGTACTAAATCATGAGAAAATCGACCTATAAACTAATAAATACGCCTAAAATGATGTCTAGGAAATAGATTTTATTATCACAAATGAGGAGACATCAAGACCCCCAACTCAAAGTTGTATCGTCCCGATACAATAAAAATAAAGAATAGTAGGGAAGTCAAGAAGAAGAAGTAGGAGGAGAATAAAAACAGAACACAATGAATGATCCTAGAGCATAGTAGCTAAAAAGTCTCATGTAGTAATGCTCAAGAAATAATGCACACATATGCTTAATATACACATAATCAACAATCCATAAATTCAAATCAATATTAATTTCGCAATGCCAGAAGGAGAGGTTGATAACTTAGTTCATGCTAATGGCTATAGGTTGTTCATAGGTCCTATTATAGCATTCAATGGTCCACTTACCTATTACCTAATAGCTCAATTGTTTCTCCACCAAGTAGTTAGAAATCCTAAGGTCTTTGGTTTTAACGTGGCTTAGGGACGGTGTGGTATATTTGGATAAATAAAAAGTGAGCTTTTGGCTCTCTCCTCACATTCCATCAACGAATCGCCCTAGAGCTTGAGTTTTCACTCGAAGATGTTCTCACTCAACCCAATTTTTGATGCTTTTGACGTGCATCCCCAATTACTCCCAAACAAAACCTTTTTCATAATGATATACAAATTCCACATTGCCGGTCCGAATATATATTCTTTTCATATCATTTTTTTCTTTTGTGTAGCTATGACTCTCTTTTTAATGTTGAGATATCACGCTATTTTTTCCATATATATATTTTTCTTTTTATGCCCTTGTTGGCAATTTTAGTTCGTAGCTTCTTTTTCATTCACTATTACCCCGACAAAGGGTTACAATATTAACTTTTTCATCATCAATAAAATCACAATTATAATTTCCCAAACCCAGTGTTCCCTAATGATGAAACCCTGGTGGTCCTTTGTGTGTTCTAAAAATAATTGCAATAAGTAAAGAGAACCACAACCGCAAGTGTACGGTTGTCCCAAGTAATATAGTTGATAAAACAGATTCGTTCCAAGGACGGGATGGTTGATCACAATGCTTATCAAATAATGATTGGTTGCACTTATGAAAGCAAATAAAATTAATATGATTGATTGTTTGTTTTGTATTAATCCTAAGTATGAAAAACTAATGCGAAAATGTAAATAAATAACTAAGATAAAGGTAAAACGCAAGTATGAGCAGGTAGTACTTGAGAGACGCAAAGGCTTTCCTAACTATCATTCATTTCATACATCGTTTAAAGGACAAATTGGTAAATTTGTATTGGTCGGGATTCTATATTCTCCTTACCCCCGTCAGGGTGGACTAAGGAGCAACTTTCAAGTGCTACAAACCCCGTCAGGGTGATTATAGTCCACTCTCAAGTGATTAAGTCTAAATTACCCAATAGGCCATAGGTTTAATTAAGCTCGTCAGAGTCAAATAATTTCTAACCTACATTCGTTAACTAGTTCGGTACCTAAACCCCCCGTCAAGGTGATCCAATCGCCACTAATTGGAATAGCCTAGATACTAAATCCTATCATTGTTTAATTACGTCAATAATAGTAATTAAAATGCAAATTAAAGAAAAATACGAATTACCCAATTTGATTTAAATAATAAATATCCCAAATTCAAATGTATAGAATGAAATCAAATTGGGATTAACCCATTATGCGTTCTCAAGCACTAATTAGGTTTAGCTCATAATAATTAAAAAGAAAACTAAAGAAACAAATAGGTTCATCATGTTTTACAGAATAAAATAGAATACAGAGAAACCTAATTTTGGAGTTGAATTGGCTGAGAATCGGAGATATAGACCGTCTCCAGCTCTTGCTTCTTCTTTTCCTTGTTTCTGCTTCTTCTCTGGACGCTCTCTTCTAAGGATGTTTTAATTTTAAGAATAAAAATGAGAGGTGCTGAATAATGAGGTCTAAAAGCCTATTTATAATGATAAAATCGG
Organism: Nemophila menziesii; assembly: GCA_029959085.1. Lineage (NCBI taxonomy): Eukaryota > Viridiplantae > Streptophyta > Magnoliopsida > Boraginales > Hydrophyllaceae > Nemophila > Nemophila menziesii. The sequence goes on along the minus strand of JARWIR010000011.1, from coordinate 33,788,695 downwards.
ATTAGGGCTTTTACTTAAGGTTTAAGTGAAAATTAGAAAAGCCCAAGTCCACTAATTAAACCCAAATCTCGTAACTGCTGCACCACCTCCACTAAAACAGCTCTAGCCGATTCGTTATAACTCCGATTGACCTCAAATCACTTGCTAAATTTCCGTAACTCGATAAGGAACATAATCTTCTCAAAGGTCAGCGGCTAAATCAACTCGTAAGTGCCTCGAAATCAGCAATCTTTGGCATGTTTTCCAGATTTGCAGCTTCAAAATATAATTCTTTTCGGGATTTATCTTCAAGCTTTGACTCCATATCACGATCTTTGACTTTATTCTCGTGTTCCTCTCCTAGCTAATATTCAAAACCTACAAACTTTTCACTAAAATACACAAGATTACGCGCAAAAGTTTAACAAATCAAAAATACTAGAAATAAAAGAGGAAATTCGGATTATTGCATATTTAGCCCAAAAGTCTATCAAATTAATCAAATAAACACCAAAAATGATGTCTCCCAAGGGCATAAAATTAGAACATTTAGGGAGACATCAAGACCCCCAACTCAAACCTTTGTCGTCCCGACAAAGCAAAACTAAAAACAAGGGGAATGAAGTAGATGCAAGAGAAAATAGAAGCTAGTAAATACATCCTAAAGCAATTCTTAAAATAAATCTCATATAGCAAACATTAAGAACTAACATACACATACACTAATCATGCAACATCAAACACACATAACTTCAATCATAAAATTAACTTTGCAATGCTAGAAGGTTACACTTGTACTTATCTCATTATGATGGCTATAGTTTGTTCCTCGATCCTTACTCGCTTTGAACGCTCCACTTAGTATACAACCTATTAACTTACCATGCACCTAGGAATCACGAGGACTTTACGGTTTTAGCGTAGGCTTAGGGACGGTGTGGTATGTATATTTGGTAAATTTGAAGTGAGCTTTTCGCTCTCTCCTCACTTACCATCAACAACTGTCCACGAGTTTGAGTTTACACTCATATAATGTTCTCACTCAACCCATTTGACGCGCTAATGTTGCGTCCCCATGTCAACCCAATATAAACTAAGATGATTTTTCAAAATATTCCACTTTGCCAGTTTATTTTATTCTTTCTTTCTTTTTATTTTCTTTTTCATTTTTTTTTGTACAAGATACCCATGACCATCATTTTGATGTGAAAGGTCATGTCTCTTATAATTTTTTTTTCTTTTCTCTTTTTTTTTCTTTTTCAAATCCCGGCAAAGGGTTACAGATAATAATATCATCTTTTATTTTTGTGCCTTAATACAAACACATATAATCCCTTCCCAATGTATCTTCCCAAATGTGGACCCTCCACCCCAAACTCAAGCTCGAGACAGGTCTCAGGATCGTGATTCAAGTGCGGGTCATTTGGTCATGCTTAATAATCTAAGGGATAATGGGCTTATATCGTGGCTACAAAAGAAAGGCTTAAGGCTCAAAATTGGGCTAAGACGGATAAAATTATAATAAGGGATAGCAAGCTAAAAGGCTTCAAATGGCTAACAAAGAACTGCCCCTATCATTTTCCTAACTACATGGTTCGTCTCTAGTTCATATCTAAGTGGGTTCTCTACTAATTTAGATCTCACGTTCTACAAACCAAACATTTTCCTTAAGTACAAGCTTACTTCTTTTGCATTGTTCATTAATTTTTCCTATTCATTATCTATGTCCGCATGCAATTGTAAGTGCGTTTTATGTTATTCCCTAAGGTCCACTATTTACTATCATAGATTCATCAAAAGTATGCTTAAAAGGGACATTTAAAATCTTCTACAGTCAAACGCAACTCCTACTTAATTTATTGAAAGCAATTAAAAACAAATAAACACATAAAAACTGGGATGAGGCAACGAACCCCACCCCAAACTCAAAAATGAGTCGTGTCCCCACGACTCGAAAAGACTCAATAAAGCAATTAAAATAATATACACTAAATGAGAAAAGGATTGGAAAACATATCTGGATCGACACTAGGCCGATTACGTGTAGTCTCATGTTGAAATTTTGAATACTTCTTTATCAAGCTTAAAAGATCATGTATTTGTTGCATTCATCTTGATTAAAGTGTTCTTCGTTACCTCGAACTCTTTTGTCATATTTTCCAAGTCTTCATCATTTCCTAACCCTCTAAATCATCATCTCTTCTACGAAAATCTTTCCTCAACATCCAACTTTTTATCTTCATCATGTTCTTCGTACCTTTTCCAACCTTCATGGTCATCTTTGATGACCCCAAACTCAATTTTTCACCTACTTAAAGATTACTTGCAAAATATATAATATTAATAGGCTCAAACAATTCACAATTCCTCCGCTAAATAACTAAAATAAATCTTAATTCCCAACTAGTAATAGAAATAAAAGAATAGTTCTAGCTATTTTACCGGATTGGCCATGGAATTTATGATGATTTGATACCTTGCACTTGCAATCTCCAACCTTCAAATTACCAAAGCTTTTGATGAAATTTGTGTCTCTTGATATTGTTGAAAGTGGCACAGTAGTGGAATTGGTGATTTATTTGAGATGGTTATTCAATATCTATGGTGTTGGAAAGGTTTAAAGGATATAATTTAAGCTTTGGTGAAGAAATTTTTGGATTCAAACTTGAATTTCTTGGTGTTTTTGGAAAAATTTGTGATTGATTATGTGTTGGGATAATGTTTAGAGGTAAGGATTGGTGATATATTGGTGTTTTGATGATGGAATTTGAGTGTTTTTGGAGCTTTGGTTCGTCATCAATGGTGTTTCATGTGTTGGAGGCCAAAGGAGAGGAAAAAATAAGGTTTTTTAAGCTTTAGGTTTGTTTTCGCCGAGACCACGACCGGCATGCCGGTCAGATGACCGGCTAGCCGGTAGCGAACGACGACCTCCCCAACAGCTAGGTCTCGAAAAGTTATGCAGTTTAGGCTCAAAGATCACCTGATTCGGACACCCGAGCGCAAAGATATCGCTTGCCAAACTTTTCTCTGATTTTTTTTTTTTAACCTCTGACTCAAGCCTCTTGCGTCGTTGCTGACGCAGTAACCAGAAACATCATCGTCATCGGTCGGCTAGCCGGTCATCTGACCGGTATGCCGGCGGCACGTCGCTGGCGCGAATGAAGACGCAGTCATGCTGTGACGCAGTGGTCAGAAACTTTTAGCTGTTTATCTGAACTTTTCGACTTCACCATTGGATAGAGCTCGAAAAGTTATGCGGTTTAGGCTCAAGAAAAAGTTAATTCCGACCTCCGAACATCAAGTTATGATCTTTCGAAGTTGCTGAATGAAGACGCAGTCGTGCTGCGTCGTCGCTGACGCAGTGGTCAAAAACTTTTAGCTACTTATCTGAACTTTTCGACTTCACCATTGGATAGAGCTCGAAAAGTTATGCGGTTTAGGCTCAAGAAAAAGTTAATTCCAACCTCCGAGCATCAAGTTATGATCTTCCGAAGTTGCTGATAACCTAACTACCCCAAACTCATGACCTTTACTCCTGTAATCATCAAAAACACCAACCTTTCTCATTTCTTAAAAATAAACACTAAATAAAGAACCATTACTCTAATTTACTCTAAGAATTTAAAAGACATGAAAGCAATTTAAAACACGGGTTGTCTCCCAAGAAGCACTTTTGTTTATTACGTCTTTAAGTTCGACGCGTTACCTTCCATGAAGATGGTATTGAGGCCCTTGCGGTGTTCCTCCACTTAAACTCGCCTCTTCCTTGATGTAAAAGCTTAAGAACCTTCCCCCTTATAATATTATTTAGTCGATCTCTGAAAGGAGGTGGGTAAGTACTTCGTTTCGCCTTCTTATTTTCACGACGAAACTCATTTTCCACCACATTAGAGTAGATAATCGTTCTCAACGGTATAAGATTATTTTTACTCCTTGGTTCAATCTCGTATTCATCTTTAAAATGTGGTGGGTAGGTGCTCCTCCTTGCCTTTTTGCTCTCGCGGTGTGGCACCTTGCTTGTATAACACATATTGATCATTTGTGGTAGTGGAGGTGTATCTGATTTTTCATCTCTAATAATGATTCGTGGTAGAGATGGTGATTGGTGAACTTGTTGTAGCGGATATTCAATTTCTATTTTATCTTTAACCTTTAATTCTTCAATTGATTTTCCAACCATTTCACATTCGTCTTCACTTTCAACCCAATCTTCCACTATTACCTCATAATATTCTTTCTTTGGATTTTCTATAACCTCGATCTCCACCTCTTCTTGTTTGCGTTCTATATCTTGATCATGTGTATACACCCTAGGAATAGCAATTTCTGTGTTAACTTCGAGGATTTGCGTTGCTACTCCTTCGTTCACTATGCTAACAAGATCCTCAACCACATGGTGGTCTTCATTTGTAATTGGCACGATGGTCATATCACTATCAATAATATCTTCTTTCAACACCTCCTCCTCAACTATTTCTTCCGGTTGATCTCTTTCATCTTCATAAGACTTGATAATATTGGCAGAATACTGAGAATTAATTATGGATTCTATTTTGTTTAGCTCTTTTTGCAGTCTTTGCAAGCGGGAATCTCTTTCATCTGCTAACTTCTGCGATTGTTCATATAAGCTCATGAGTTCTGTAACTGATCTATATAATTGGGAAATTTGTGGTGAAGGTGGAGGTTGTTGAATGTTTTCAACCCACTGGTTGTTCCATTCATGCTCGTGTTGATAGTGATATGATAGCTGCTGTTGATTGTTCTCGATCCATTGATTGTTCCATCCTTGCTCTTGCGGGTATTGATAAGGTTGTTGGTAAGAATTTATACCCCATTGTTGTTGTCCCGAAGAGTCTTCCCAATAGTCAAGAGTCTTCCCAATAGTCAAATGGACTAGGATTTGGGTAATGTTCTCTATACATCTTTAATTAAATTTCTTGATCATTACCTAAATAAAGTACCTGTAAAAAAAACAAAACAAGCAAACACAAGCGTAAAACTGAAAAATAAAAATAAATGCAACTATCACTAAAGGATAAACACCGTGGTCACACGCTACCGTCCCCGGCAGCGGCGCCAAAAACTTGGTGGTCCTTTGTGTGTTCTAAAAATAAATGCAATAAGTAAAGAGAACCACAACCGCAAGTGTACGGTTGTCCCAAGTAATATAGTTGATAAAACAGATTCGTTCCAAGGACGGGATGGTTGATCACAATGCTTATCAAATAATGATTGGTTGCACTTATGAAAGCAAATAAAATTAATATGATTGATTGTTTGTTTTGTATTAATCCTAAGTATGAAAAACTAATGCGAAAATGTAAATAAATAACTAAGATAAAGGTAAAACGCAAGTATGAGCAGGTAGTACTTGAGAGACGCAAAGGCTTTCCTAACTATCATTCATTTCATACATCGTTTAAAGGACAAATTGGTAAATTTGTATTGGTCGGGATTCTATATTCTCCTTACCCCCGTCAGGGTGGACTAAGGAGCAACTTTCAAGTGCTACACACCCCGTCAGGGTGATTATAGTCCACTCTCAAGTGATTAAGTCTAAATTACCCAATAGACCATAGGTTTAATTAAGCTCGTCAGAGTCAAATAATTTCTAACCTACATTCATTAACTAGTTCGGTACCTAAACCCCCCGTCAAGGTGATCCAATCGCCACTAATTGGAATAGCCTAGATACTAAGTCCTATCATTGGTTAATTACGTCAATAATAGTAATTAAAATGCAAATTAAAGAAAAATACGAATTACCCAATTTGATTTAAATAATAAATATCCCAAATCCGAATGTATAGAATGAAATCAAATTGGGATTAACCCATTATGCGTTCCCAAGCACTAATTAGGTTTAGCTCATAATAATTAAAAAGAAAACTAAAGAAACAAATAGGTTCATCGTGTTTTACAGAATAAAATAGAATACAGAGAGACCTAATTTTGGAGTTGAATTGGCTGAGAATCGGAGATATAGACCGTCTCCAGCTCTTGCTTCTTCTTTTCCTTGTTTCCGCTTCTTCTCTGGACGCTCTCTTCTAAGGATGTTTTAATTTTAAGAATAAAAATGAGAGGTGCTGAATAATGAGGTCTAAAAGCCTATTTATAATGATAAAATCGGATTAGGGCTTACACTTAAGGTTTAAGTGAAAATTAGAAAAGCCCAAGTCCACTAATTAAACCCAAATCCCGTAACTGCTGCACCACCTCCACTAAAACAGCTCTAGCCGATTCGTTATAACTCCGAATTACCTCAAATCACTTGCTAAATTTCCGTAACTCGATAAGGAACATAATCTTTTCAAAGGTAAGCGGCTAAATCAACTCGTAAGTGCCTCGAAATCAGCAATCTTTGGCCTGTTTTCCAGATTTGCAGCTTCAAAATATAATTCTTTTCGGGATTTATCTTCAAGCTTTGACTCCATATCACGATCTTTGACTTTATTCTCGTGTTCCTCTCCTAGCTAATATTCAAAACCTACAAACTTTTCACTAAAATACACAAGATTACGCGCAAAAGTTTAATAAATCAAAAATACTAGAAATAAAAGAGGAAATTCGGATTATTGCATATTTAGCCCAAAAGTCTATCAAATTAATCTAATAAACACCAAAAATGATGTCTCCCAAGGGCATAAAATTAGAACATTTAGGGAGACATCAAACCCACCACCCCAAACTCAAGCTCTAAAAATGACTTGTTTCAGGTTTTGCGATTCGAGTGCGGGTCATATAGATAAGTCCTACAAACTAAGGGTATGGATTATAATGTGTTTAAATAAAAGGCTTTAGAAAGGCTCAGAGGGGCTAAGACGGATAATAACAATAATCAAATAAAAAGGGTGAGAAGGTATAAAGGCTTCAAGTGACTTCAATATGAAAGAACTGCCTTTTTCATTTTTCTAACTACCGGATTTTGTTACTTTTTCATTATTAGTTCATAGTGAAGCTTTAAAGATATATGGTAGTTAATTAGATGCCAAGTAAATTCTAAGAGATAAAGGAAAGAAGATAATCATGGAAATTGGAGATAAAGGAAATAAAGGATAAGTATGGAAAGAATAAAGTTGCCAAATAAATCTGAATTTCAACAGCTACGACCATAAAAGTGATCATAACTAAAAAACGGCTAGGAATTTGGAAGAATGGTTTAAATAAAAAGTGAAGAGCTTTCCGAGACGATCAGTTTCGACATATGGAACGCGTAAATCGGAGCTATACCGAAGAAGTTACGGCAAAAAAAAAAACAGTCTATTACCTTTTCTATATTTTAGGGTTACGAATTTGAGTTGGGCTAGAAGTCCATTACTTGCCTTCCGCTCCAAGAAAACGTTTTAGGGTTTCCTACACCCTATAAATACACCCTATAATCAGTAGAAACACATCCTTGGCTAGTCCTTAAGCCAGGAAGAAGTTTAAAACAAGAGAAGAGAGGTCTGGAAGGAGTTGAACATCATATCATGTCCTCACAAGCCTTCAAAATTTGTAATTGTTTTCTTTTCTTCTTCTAGTATGAACTAATTTAATTTAGCATATATGTATGAACCCTAGACTTGTTTAAACGTCTATCTAATTTGGGATACCATCGTATTTAAATTGAATTCATGTTGTATTCTCTGTTTTATGTGTTTTGAATTATTGTCTGTTTTCCTTGCGGTTGCAAACGTATAGGATTATCTTAATAGTAGTTAGATGGTCGCCCGAAATGGTTGTTTAACTATTGAAACACCACATAAACGTTTAGTATTAGGAATTGGTTCTGACAATACCAGCCTAACTAGATAATCACGAAGGTTTACTTTAATCACCAATCACCATTAGTAGGTAAGACTGCACTTAAGACCCTGTTGGCGCTAGATAACCCTATTTCGAGTCTCCTCGTGGTTGAAAGGTCGCCGCCCTAGTGCGCTCTCCAGATTATTGCAATTCTACATAATTCACCCTTACATGTTTAAAATAAACAAGGCTAGTGGGGATTACTTGCTAGTTTCTCAAGATAAACTTTCATACTATTGTTCTTCTCTTTATTTAGTTTTCTAGTCCTTAATTTATTTAGTTTAATTTTCTCTTATAAAAAAGCCCAATAAAAATCTCTTTAGTATTTTTACTTTCTTGCGTATTATTTCTAGCTTTTATATTTGCACTTGATAATTTGCATCTAACTTTCGTAATCTCTGAGGAACGAATCTTATTTATCATTAATACTTGCATACGTCCTGTATACTTGCAGAACCGTGTTTAGACTAGGGTGTTTATTTTGCACTTATTATATATATTATTTTATCACACTCGAGTCGACACCAAGTACATCCTTCAATATCCAACGCACAAGTAACCTTCAAATTTTGGTGCAGACACCATCTATCTTCTCATAACTTCTATGCAACACAACCACAGCTCTGATACAACTTTGTTTGGAAAATACTGGAGTTCCCATTCGAGTATCATGCACTAAAGTAAATGAAAAGACAAGAGCAACAATTTTTATGTGGTTCAGCCAAATATGCCTACCTCCACGGAGTAAGTCAATATGATCACTCACACTCTTACAACTAGGTTTTTGTATGAAAATACTCAAAACACTCTCACAAAATAAATAACAAAGAACTCTCACACTAACCCAAGACTCTAATCACTATAGGACCGTTACACACTCATAGCTAACTAACCTATATGATTCTCTTTGATCTCTCGTGTCTCTCTTCTTTCAAAACTTCTATTCCACTAAGATTTTGTATCTCATAATAGTGAGATAACAAAACTTTACACTGAGGTTTTTTCAGGTTAAAACACAACCTATGATAACCAAGCTAAGCTCCCGTGTGCAATTTTATACACAAGTAATCCCTTCCAACCTTGAAAGTTGTCCTCCCTCTTCTCTAAACTCTAGCAACTATTGTTGTTTTCTAATCTAAAACAAGAGTAAAAACCCTTGGATGTTTAAATATGGTTACAAAGAAAAAAATTCTCCTTAGTGAGCTAATATATCAATGATAGAATCAAGCATTCAATGATAATAAGAAAATGATTTTGTTGAAAGCTTGAGAAGTGATTAAATGAGCTTATAATGAATGCTTCAAAGTATACTAATTATTGAGGTTAAAAAGGTGGTTAAACCTCTCTTAAATGGAGATTTAGGTAACCATTGAATGTCTCCCCTTTGTTTAAGATCCGAATTTCTTACCATAAAACAATATAACGTTTTGTTAAAAAATGGATACTCATATTAGTTGAATTGTGTCATATGCCTGTAGAGCATTAAATGATCCAACGGACATCAATCAAATATCTGTTTTACCAGAAAAAAAAGTAACGTTTTTCACCAAAAATGGATACCCCTTTTAGGTTGGATCTAGGACATGTTTGTGATAATGTTGTTGTTTTATTATGGTTTCTTCAAGCATTTAACTAGAAATTGTATAACGTTTAGACTAGAAAAATGGGTACCCATTTTTTTTTTTAGATTCCATTTTGAGGGTGTAAGGTTTTTGATTTGTTCTATATAGCACATACCCTTAACAAATAGCTCCCTTGCTTGGAGAGATACTCTTTCTACACAATAGATGTTAGACCAAACATTCAAGAACAAGATTTAAGTAGGAAAAGGAAAGAAATAAACGATTTTTTTTTAAGGATATATGCATTTTAAGATGATTTAAAATAGGGGGAGTAATTTGTCACATTAAAATATTAGTTGGTACAACAAGAAGAGAATTAGCAGAAATCAAAAGGGATTTAACCAAAACTCCGCTTTGATACCTCCTAAATCAAAACAGGCACACACATGGGTAGAGAGACGTCCTGAGACGTGTGGACCCATGTAAGGCCTTTTTTAGTATAACACATGGGTTCAATCTTCTCCTTGATGGTCATTTCGTTTATTTAATTTGTTCCCTTTCATTACTTTACAAAACTACAAAAAATACAATATGAATAGCAGCAAAATACTTCAAAATGATTGTAATCGGGATGTTTCCAATAAGAACTTAGACGGTATGTGATTTATCAAGTTACGGTCAATACAACTTCTACACAAACGGGGTAAATTCATCCCAAACATCATAGCTTTAATCATTTTCAATAACTCTCTTTGTTCTTCTTAGATATTCATATGCACAAGATCTCTGATGAACCGTGCCTCTGGAAATAAGATATTAAAAAAATTGTGGACATGTATTCTCAGATCGTCAAATGTTTTTTTTTTCATTAATCGATGACATTTGGTGGAAACCCCAGAGTAGGTGGTTAAATCTTAAAAACAATATATTTTTAGCTAAATCTTGCTTTGACTGATAGAGATATAGGATTTCTCAAAAGATGATCCTACCTTAAGTGAAGTGGAGTTGCAACTGAAGTTCAGCGGATCTTACTTTTAGGCCTTGTAGAGCCGTTGTTGTCGACTAGCCAATGGGTGATTTCAGGAGTCGCCAGAAAAATGACTGTTAAGTCCATTAACTAAGTCGACACAAGTTGAGTCGGCATGGTTGTTACCTCAGTCTTTGTTTGCCCATTAGATGATTCATTCACCGAGGTGAATTAAAGAACCTAACATTTTCAACAAGTCGGATCACTTGGTTATTCTGTAAAGTAGAAGGCTCAAATAATCACTAAAAAGGCGAAAAGAACACCTAATATGGGGTATAAAGGCATGACAAAGCGGTTGATTTTTTTCTCGAATAGTTAAAGAGACTCACAATTTATTCACTCTTTAATTCAAGATATTGATGTATATAGCGTAAATAGCTGAGGTAAAAAAAAAAGTGGAGTTGTTTATTCCTTTATTTTCCCATTGTTATTAATAACTTAGGGTATGTTTGGATTAAGGAGGGATTCTTTATTAAAGGATAGGAAAGAAGAGTATAACAAGGGAATGGAAAGGAGAGTATTTAATTTTGTTTGGATTGAATAAAAAGAAAAGGGGGGATTTTATTAAAGGATAACATGTATCCGGTGTTTGGATTAGAAGAATAATGGGAGGAAGGGATCCTTTTTATAACTAAATGACTCATATACCCCTATTAAAATATTTTATAAAGAAAGAATAAGGGTAACTTAGACATTACAACGTAATAAAAGAATCCTTCCTTCCTAATCCCACCGAATTGGAAGGATTGAATATATGGGTTCGTAAAGGATTGCAAGTATTGAGATAGATAGTTGGCCTAGTGGTTAGGCTACTCCGCAGAGACCAAGAGGTCCTGGGATCGAATCTCATTGGAGTCGAAATGACTCCGAGCCCAAAGTGGCTCTCTCATGTACTCAAAAAAAAAAAAAGGATTGCAAGTATCCTTTAATAAAGTATCCCCTCTACTTATTTCCAAAACAAACAAGGGATAGGATTGTCATTATCCTTTAATACAATCCCATCCCTCCCAATCCCTCCATCCAAACATACCTTTAAAGTCATACGCTGCGAAAAACTTATTTCTATTACGTGGAGTTTTTTTTTTTTTTTGTTTGTCATTGTAAAGGGAAAGCGGTTACATGTAACAGTTATTACAAAATGGAGTTCTCATTGTTCTTAATAACCCAAACTCATATGCTGCAAGCCCAATGAAAAGTTTTAAGAATTCTCATACCCAGAGCAAGGTATCAAAGCCTTTAAAGGTGTACATCCTAGATAGGGGCATATATAATAAGGTTAAGTTTTTAAGTCCAGTCGATGATAATTGATTGAAAATATGTTTTAAGCATTACAAATCAATTATGGGTATAAGCCAAACACACATTATATCCCAAATATTCCGATATCTATATTAGAAAACATGTTTTAAGCATTAAACCTGAATAATAACGGTTGTACAACACTTGATAAAAACAGTAAATATGCCAAAACAAAAAATATTTAATAACCACCACCACCTCCAAAACGGCCACTGCCACCACTACCACCAAGACCATGCAATTCAAGGATGCGTTGAATTTGTAATACATATTTTTCGTGTGAAGATCTTGAATTACTGTATCATTTAACAAAAAATTAACAAAAATGTCTATTTATAAATGTAAAACCAAGTAAGTAAAACATTTTTTACCCTCTCTTTGATGTATATGCTTCATTTTTCTTAGACAATTCAAGTCTCACATTGCGTCCAAATAAATCCTCACCATTCAACTCAAGTGCCTGATAATCAATTGATTAAATACTCAAAACACAAAAATACAAAAAAAAAAAAAATACCTTTTTTGCTTCCTCTGCAGTAGAAAACTCAACATAGCCATGCCCTTTAAATGCACCATTGGGATGTCTAGCAAAGCAAATATTTACAACTTCTCCAATATCTTCGAAAAGAGCCTCCCTATTATATTAAATTAACACTTTGTTAAATAAATAAATAAATAAATAAAATGTAAGTAGCGAGGTAATAGATAATAAATAACATACACATCAGCTATTTCAATATCGTAAGCCAGGTTTCCAACAAACAGAGTCTTGGTCTGTATTTTTACAAATGTTAATAAACAAATAATAATAATATATTATTAATTAATATATTTATTACCTCTTGTTTCTTAGTTTCTTCAGCATCTACCATTTCATCATCACTTGATGACTCATCTTCATCATCACTTGACTCATCTTTCTTCTTAGAAGCAGTTACAGGTGCTGCTTTTTTAGCAGGAGTAGCATCTTCTTCATCATCTGTTTCAATAGAAGCTACAATGTCTTTCTTCTGCTTCTTCCCATTTGTTTTCTTCTCAATTATTTCATCTGCATCTCTCTTTCCTATGATAAGCAAAATAACGAAATTTATAAACATACAGAAACTATTAATTGGAGAAAAAATAGAGCTAATTCACAACAAATAACTTAAAATTGAAGGAATATAATAGAGAAATTTTTATATAAAAAACAGTATTTTAAATAAATTCATTAATGAAAGAATAACACAAAAATCAGTGCACAGCTCGAGTTCGGAACTTTGAGATATATACTATTATACGTACAAATAAAAGTTCAGCTCATAAAATAATTTTAATATTAGAGCTAGTAAAAGTTGAAACAATTGCAATTAATTCATAAAACATACTCATACCGTTAAAAATTAATTCACAGAATATTAAAACTTATAAAATCCTCTCATGGAGTTTAAACGGTAAATTAATTAACAAACTCAATACCGTACCTTTCTTCAAAGGCTTCGTTGGTGCAACAGTAGCAACAGGTGGTACAACTGTATCAACCTATGAAACAAGCAACAAACAATATTTAACAAACAAAGAAACAAACACGAAACGCGCAAGAACAGAAGATGAAAGGGGCTTACATTGGTTACAGATTTCTTAGCGGATTTACCCATTTGGAGTGAGTGAAGAAGAGACGGAGAGAAAAGAAAGAGGAGAGAGCTATTAGATGAGAGAAAGAAAAAGTATTTTTGTATGGATGGACTAAAATCATGTTCTATATATAGAGGAGGAATAATCACACCAAGTGTGTATTATTCTCTCTAACCGTTTTTGTTTTTTAGTGCATTCGTTATACTAGTGTGTGGTGCAGTCTATGTATGCTCCTGTGAGATAGCTGTAGGGTATTGCTTATCAAAAGCTGCAAAAACCCTAAAGAGACAAGGATTTTTTTTGAATTCCAGTGAGTGAAGGAAGTGGTAAAGATTAAAACAAAACTCTTACATTGGAAGAGAGAGTTTAGGTACGAATGGTAATGGAGTTGATCAGTTGATAGAACGAAGAAGAAAGAGGAATTGATTGATAAGGAAATGAAAATTGAAAATGGCTGAACGGCTCTTTAGTCAAAAATTTACTAGCCTAATGTTATATAAAAATGATATAGTCTTTGGGTCCTTTTCTAGTCCAAACCAGAGCGGCCCAAATACAAAAGCTTTCAAGCCTAGCCCAAATGTTATCATATCGTTGAATATCTATCACTCTATTAAACATCCAAATATTGACTCAAGTCAAAATCCCTCATCCCTCAATTCTCTCCACCAACCTTTTAACTGGCTGTCTCGTTTCACTTTTTACCCCTGAAAAATCGACCAATCTACCCCAATTTCATACAATCTAACCCTATCTCCCCACAAGATGAAAACTCAAACTTACCAAATTCTCTTTTCACTTCTTCTCCCAAAGTAAAGCGAAGATCGATATAGGAGATTAGTCTATTATTACATAAATGTTTAATATCAAAATTGAGAATTATATGCCTTGCATTAATTGGCGCTATAGGATGGTTAAAAAGATCAGTAACCGTCTTGTTGTCATTCAACACTCTAATGTCTTAAAGGTGGAAATTAATCACTGAGACCACCAATCCATGATGCACCCCGATAAGCTAGGCTTCCTCTGCATTGTTACAAACAAGAGTACAAGCAAAACTATGTATTTGTGCACCATCATTGTTACTTAAAACAGTAGTTGATGAAGTCTCACAATTTATTTTAAATGATGCATCAGTATGAACAATCAGTGATTTTCCATTTGGATTTTCCTTCCAATTTTTTCCTTGTTCTTGTTTTATTCTGGTTATTTTGGGAATTTACAGTACCCGTTTTATTATTGTTTCCTTTGCTACAGTTTTTTTCTTTGTTTTCTTCAGTAATATTCCCTTTCCTTTTGAGTTCATTCATTCTCTTACCTTTTTCGGTTTCTTTACCATTTTCTATATTATCAATTATAATATTTTATATATTTTATATATTAGTCTCACTTGATCTTTTTTTATATTTAGAATACTCATCATAGGCTTGTTGGGACAAATATAACACTTGGTGGGGGTCAGGTAAAACCCCTTCAAAACGAAATTTATTTCTTGTTTTCCATATTTTTCATAAGAGAAAAGGAATAAATTTCTCCATATTTCTCCCAGCCACATCTTTACACCCTCATCTTAACCCCCTTCCGGTTGGACTTAGATGTCGATCCAACAATTACTAGGGGACTTGGGTAAGGGGACCCTGCTCAATGATCAGTGGTTAGATCTCAAACCCTAATGACTATCTAGTTAGGCAAGCCCTTCCAGATCACTATCACACACTAGACGTTTATGTGGTGTCTCAATTAGACACCACTTCCGGGTGACCATCTAATTACTATTAATGGGTAGTCTAAACTCGTGCACTAGCAAGAACTACGGTCGATAAATCAAAGCACATAAAAGAAATATAAAGGTCAAGAAGCTAAAATCAAATTAAATGTTTTTTCCCAAAAAAACTTAGATATAAGAAAATAGAATCCATAGATTATACATATGCTAAACCCAAGCTTTAGTTCATGCTGGAAAGGAATAAACTAAAATAAAGTTACATACTGTCAACTTGCTTTTCTTAAATGATTTCTTGAAACTAAAGACTGATAATTGAGAAAAGACGTGTTTACAATGATAAGATAGTGTATTTATAGGTTCTATTAAGACCCTATGTCGAAATCTTGAGTGGAAGGCAAGTAAACTGAGTCCAAGTCCAACTCAAATTCGTTTTCCTAAAATATGAGAAAGGATAAACACTGATCATTGTTTTGATCATATCCCTTTTGTTGTTGGTTTGATTTTAGCCTACTTTATATCAAAACGAACACATCGAAAAGATATATCTTTTCTCTTTTGAATGTTCATCCAAATTCCAAGACGATTTGTAGTTATCTTCACTTTAGTGGACGTAGATGCAAAATTTCAGATTTACATGACATCTTTTTCTTTCCTATTATCTCTACTTCTTTTTATCTCTTGATTCCTTCCATATGTTCTTTCATTTTCACTTTAGAATTGATTTGGCATCTAATTATATTTCATAAACCTTAAGAGCTTCACATTAACACACAGGTAGGTACCAAAAGAATTGCTATGGCAAAATCCACTCGCCAACGCTAGGTCTTTCTACATTTGCTCCGGAACATTTTTTGAAAATAGATTAAGGACTTCTCAGCGCTAATTGTCTGTCCTGCCTCTTTAAAGAATCTATCCATCACTTCCTGTATTATTTGTACCTGCAAAAAAGAAGCCTCGCCAAACAAAATTAGATCTTCAGCAATAAATAAATGTGATAGCTTAGGACCTTGACGACCGATTTGAATCTCTTTCCACTTCCCCGAATTACAGAACTCCTGGATTAGCAAGGATAACCTCTCCATACACATAACAAAGATGTATGGTGAGAGAGGGTCCCCTTAACGGATACCCCGGTGAGGAGGAAAAGGAATTAGTGGTTCTCCATTCCAAAGAACTTGCATTTCGTTCTCCTTCATGCTAGAAATAATGATTTTTAATCCAACTCTCGGGAAAACCGAAAATCCTAACTGTTTCTTCGATGAACTCCCATCTAATCTTAAGCTTTCGCGAGATCAATCTTTACAGCCATGATTCCTTTACTCCCCACAAGATGTCGCATCTTATGATCCACCTCCCGAACAAGCACTACATTATCCACTGTTGATCGACCTAGTAAAAATCTACTTTGGCAAGGCCCAATAATGTTAGATAGAATAAGCCTGAGTCGATTGACCATAGCCTTCATAATAAACTTAACTAGTGAATTAATAAGACTAATAGGACGAAAAAGGCGTACCCGGTTCGGGTCAGGTACTTTAGGAATAAGGTGTATAAGAGTACCGTTGAGACCCGAAGGTAGATGACCTGTTTGAATTGCTTCGCGAACCATCTTGCAAACCGAGGGACCCACAGTGGTCCAACATTTCTGGTAAAACGCCGCTGACATACCATCCGGTCCAGGGGCTTTCGTCGGATTTGACTGAAAGACCACAACTCGAATCTCTTCGTCCGAAAACGGGAATTCAAGAGCACTTCTAGTCTCCGTACTGAGGGGTCCAATATTTGGAAGATTGCACCCCACCATTTGATCTTCCGGTATCGCATATAATGATTCAAAATAATCACGAACTAACTCTTTTAACTCCACCTCCTCTTCTACCCAATTACCAGCATCATCTTGTAGCCTCGTGCAAAAAGCCTTCTTCTTTCGAATTGACGCTGCAATTTGGTAAAATTTTGTATTCCTGTCACCCGATTCCACCAACTTATTTCTCGATTTCTGAAAATATATCGCTTCCTCTTGCTCTAGAACACTTTCATACTCCTTTGTTAGTTGTATACCCAGATGGCGAAGCGAGGAATTATATGAAACCTGAAGCGATTTCTGAATGCCTCAGATTCTTGCACTTAATTCCCTTTTCTTTCGATTAACATCTCCAAAGACTTCCATTTTCCATTTATTTATCTGATTCTGAATAGCTACAATACCTTCTCCTATGCCCGTGTTATTACCTTCCCAATTCTTGTTTACGAACTCAAGAAAACCTTTATGAAGACACGAAGCCGACTCAAATCTGAAGCGACGAGGATTGGTTTTCGGTCTCTGATCTGGGCAAACTTGAATTAGAATTGGCATGTGATCCGAATGGACCCTTGCCAAGTGAATAACCCGTGTTTTGGGAAAAAGTTCTTGCCATTCAACGTTACCATAGGCTCTATCAAGACGTTCCATGATTCTTTGGCCTGAATTCCAGGAGTCACTCCAAGTGTATTTTGGTCCTTCGAACTCGAGATCTATCAAGCCACAACTGTTCCTCCATTCCTTGAATTTTTCCATTCTTCTAGAGACACCCGAAACCCCACCTCTTTTGTCAATTTCCAAACCCACTTGATCAAAATCACCCGCGATTAGCCACGGAGATTGTATATTATGAAAAACATGGTTAAGTGCATCCCATAACACCTCTTTCCGTTTATAGTCCGGATTAGCGTAAATAGCCGAGAAAATCCATGATCTACACCCTTGTTGGCTCACCTCAACGTTTATGACTTGGCGACCGACTGAAAGAACTTTTATATTTATAGTCGAATCATTCCAAATTAACCAAATTCCACCACTGTAACATTCCGAATCTACTCTAATCGAATTGTCCTTTTGCAAAGAATTAATTACAATAGTTGCTGTCATCCCACTAATCCGAGGTTCAACAATTACCGTAAGCCACACATTATTATTAATCATCATCTCACGCAGCATTTGTCTAAAACGAGGCTTAGCCGCTCCGTAGCAATTCCATATCAAAATATTAATGGGATTTTTAGTTCTTTCCCAAGAACTTCCTGAAACATTCTCTAAATTCATTAATAAAAAATAATAATAAACTAAAGATACCTCGTGGAGCTTTAAGCGCGAGATTCTGTGTCCATGTCATCGTCCGAGTTCCTGGAAGCCTGCATCTGTTCTTGCCTAGCTTCAGCACCGGATTCTGGTATTTGGCTGTCCAGCCATGACAAATCCTCCTTATCGCCGCAATCTGACTCGTCCCACAAGGGATCAGGCGGCATCGCTGAAATGGAGTTGTCCACCCTCTTCTCGCCAGGACATGGATGGTCCACCTCGAAAGACAGCATCTCGGCTGGTGCCTTGTGCTGTGGTGTTGGAGGCCCTGTATCGAAGGTCCCAAATTTTGGGTTAATTGCATTTGAGTCCCTGTGACTATTTCCTCCCAATACAATGTCTACATCCACCAAACCCTCCATATTATCTCCCAAACCAGCCCCTGCCGAGACCATACTCCCCTCAACCAATGTCAAATTCTTACCACTAGTAGCTTTGCCCAAAACAGATCGTGACTTTCCTCTTTTAGCACCTTTCTTGTTCGTTTTTTTACCCACATTACTTACTCCAATTTGACCCACTTCAAGCCCAACATCGCTCACCTTTATGTCATCAATCAAGACCCGTCTTTGTTCAAAGTCAGGAGAAATAATTATCCTATGCCCTTTCGATCCCCTAACTTTTTTTATTGCTCACATTAGTCCCTGGGAATCTGGGATAGATTTTCCCTTGTTCGAAGCCGATTTCGATCCCGATGACTGCCCTTTATTCATTACACTTTGCGCATTAAATCTAATATCATTTGGAAAATCCTCCACCCTAAGCGCGTCAAAGCGATTTCCAAGGTTACTATTAGTGTAGGCTTTCGGAGCTTTAGCCAAAGCATTTCTTCCATTCCCTTTATTTCCCCGTCTCACCGTCATCCACTCCCCGTATTTTTCTTTCGGGGCCAACACCTCAACAACCTCTTCCACCATAGCCGCCTTCCCTTTCTCAGCAGCCCGATCATCCTCCATACAATCATTTAAGCTAGCCGGGCAACTCTCTTTCCTATGCCTAAACTTCCCGCATTCAAAGCAAATCAAGTGAAGACCTTCGTATTCGACTTTACATATATCAGTCCCTATTCTCACCTCGGGTTCTAATGGTTTGTTTAGGTCGAGCTCAATAGCTAATCTAGCATAGTTCCCCCTTAACCTCCCTTTTTTCATTGGATCAATTTTAATCGTTCTACCTAGTTTATCACCAATTTTCCTCAATATACGCGCCGTATAATTTTGCATACCAACGTTAGAAACTTTTACCCAAGCGGTTGTCTTTGTTATTGAGTTTGACGCGGCATTAAAGCTGGGAGTCCATTCGCGAACAATAAGATAGTGATCCAAGATCATCCATGGACCTCCCGAAAGCGCAAAATTGAAATCGTCTCTTTGCTCAAACTTAACCATGTAGTACCCATAACCAACGTCCACTAGCTCGAAGTGCCCTTTAGGCGCCCATATCTGTCTTAATTTCGAAAGTAAGTATGAAAATCCAACCTCCCTCCCGAGGAGCCTAATCACATCCGAATTGCGCCACAACCATATCCCTTCCTGTATCTCATCTCTAGTCCTAATAACGGTAGGAATTGAGTCACGTATTATACCTTCATCACCGTCCTCAATAAGGTCTTCTAGTTTTAAAAAATCATCCTCCCTCGTGGCATTAATCCTATTCTCATCCCTATCTTCTATAATTGGGATAATAATATTATTTCCAGTGACTGTACCTTTCCACCCACCTAAGCTAGGCTTAATGAATTGACCAGGAATGTTACCTTTAATCGCTCCCGGAGTGTAGGCTGGATTCGCTACTGGTGCGGCACTAATTCTCAGATTCGGATTCGAATTATTGACTGTTATTGCAATCGGTCCTTCAAGATTCGCACGTGACCGCTTACCCGATCGTCCCTCACCATTTGCAGCAGCCAATTCCGGGAAATCATCCATTATCTGGTCCTGATCAGTACCGTCACTGGTTTTTTCCACCATGAGGTGGTTCTGATTAATTGCAGCAGTTTGTTCCGCCATGAGATGGTTCGGAGCGGTTTCACAGGTTTGTATCGCTGTTTCTTCAGGTGGTTGCCCTGGGATGGGCTCGCCGCCGGCCACAGGAGGCGCAACAACCATCAAATTGCAGAATTTTGTTATTTTGAGCGAAAAGTGTGGAATTTGGATTTGGATTTGGATTTAGATTAAGTTGTTGAATTTTAATTTTAATTTGTAGATTCTTTTTTTATAATATGGCCTTTAAATTTGTTAAAATTAAGACCCACGGGTCTTACTCTTCTTATATATAGATCTACCTACCCACGTGGGATAACATTGGGTTGGGCTTAAAGCCATAGTTAACAAACCAAACCCATGACTTAGGTTAACATTTTATCAATATCCTGTATCTTCCTTAATTTTATCGAAAATGAAAACAATGTTGTCTTTCAACTAGAGCGAGCATATCATCAATCGAGGAAGAAGCAAAGCCCATCAGATCTTACCTCTCTCTCTCTCTCTCTACCCCCAAGGATTTACCGTCTCTCTCGCATCCACTCTTTAAGGACATACGCTCTTTCTCTCTCTCTTGGTCTCAAGCTTCATCAACATCAACATTCAGATAAGATAAACACAAAAAGAATCTAACAATTTTACCAATAAGGTAAGCTGTTTTGCTAGTATATTTTTATTCAATTTCAATTTCTGATTTGTTCTAATTTCTTCAAACTCATTGAAATGTTCTACCTTTTTTTAAAACTAAATTAATTTGTTCCTTATTTAATTGAATTTGACTTGATTTTGTTATTTAAATCAATGTGTTCTCTTCAGAGTTAGTTTTCCATTTCGCTTTCACCGGATTTTTATTTATTTTTTGAATCGGAATGTATAATAACACAAATTGGAAATGATATTGTTCTTTGAAGTAAGATTTATCGAAATTAGGGCCTTGAAATGAGTTGTAATCTTCTATGCTAGAGCTACATTTCTATGCAAAGCTTTTGTTAACATGTGAATTTGTGCAGACAAGGTGTTTGCTTTTTTGATACAATAAGTGGCAATGATTGCAAGGAGACTAAAGAATGATACTCAAAGGTTGAACCTTGTGCTTCAAAGGGGAATATATTCGATTAGTCCTCATTATCGAGATTACTCTTGTACTCAATCTGCAGTGCAAACACCTATAATAAATCGAAAATATACTTCTTCTCAGGGAAGTTTTACTAGAAAGTATATTCCATATTCTTTTCTATCTTCTCATGTGAGTTATAGAACTATTCAAGGACGATATTATAGCTCAGAAAGTGACGTGTCAAAGAAAAAACGAGAAAATACTGGACATTATGATGCACATGCTAAATTAGGTGAAGAAGATCAAAAGGAATGGTTAAATAACGAAAAATTAGCTATAGAAAGTAAGAAAAAAGAGTCACCTTTTTTAACTAGAAAAGAACGTTTCAAGAATGAGTTTTTACGAAGAGTTATTCCATGGGAAAAAATAGCTGTTTCATGGGAAACATTTCCTTATTACATTCAGTAAGTAATAATTTTCACTTTTTTTATTTACTTTTTTCACAAAGATTGTAATTGTTATGACTTGAAGTGAATATTTTGTAGTGAACAAACAAAAAATGTACTTATGGAATGTGCTTCATCTCATTTAAAGCATAAAAAATTCACTAATATGTATGGAAGCCGTTTAAATTCATCTAGTGGAAGAATTTTACTTCAAAGCGTGCCTGGTTAGAATTTTACTTTTTTACCCTTTCTTTATTTTGATATTCTAACGCATTATATATATCAGGAACTGAACTTTACAGAGAAAGATTAGTAAGAGCACTTGCACAAGATTTACAAGTTCCTATGTTAATTCTTGATAGCAGTGTTTTAGCTCCTTATGTAAGTACGATTTAATACTTGTTTATAAATTGTGAATTTGTATAAATAATGTTTCGAAATTGTGTAGGATTTTAGTGAAGATTGTTCAGAAAGTGAATCAGATGAAGAAGATGATGAATGTACTTCAGAATCAGAAATTGAAGATGAAAATATTGCTAATAATGAAGAAGAATGGTCAAATAATAATGAAAATAAATCAGAATCAAGTGATGATGATGATGAAATTGATGTTCAAACTTCTGTTGAAGCTTTACGAAAATTATTACCTTATAATCTTGAAGATTTCGAGAAGGTAATATAATATATATATATGTCTGATTTTCTAAGTTGTTTTTTTTTTTTTTTTTTTTTTTGGTTACATGGGTTTTTAGCTTAAATTTTATTTCATAAGTTTATCTAAAAATTATAACTTACCATGAATCCAATATACTGAAGGTTTTGTATCATTTTCTTTAATCTTTTCATCAATTTCATCTAATATATATATATATATATATATGTATATATATGTCTGATTTTCTAAGTTGTTTTGTTTTATTACTTACAGAGTGTTTCTGGGGAAATTGAAGATTCATCTGATACTTTAAATACAGAAGATAATGAAGTTTCTGATGGAGTTAAAAGGCCATTAAAGAAAG
The DNA here is from genome assembly GCA_029959085.1 of Nemophila menziesii. Lineage (NCBI taxonomy): Eukaryota > Viridiplantae > Streptophyta > Magnoliopsida > Boraginales > Hydrophyllaceae > Nemophila > Nemophila menziesii. Next base: position 33,766,084 of record JARWIR010000011.1, on the reverse strand, counting down.
GTAATTATTATTTGAGAGATTTAATTTTTTTTTTTTTTTTTTGGTTAACTAAAATATTGTTTTTAGGGGATCGAGTAAAATATATTGGAGCTTCTGTTACAATTGAGGCGGATAAAAAGTTAGTATTGTTAATTCTTGTGTGAAATTATAAAGTTTTTAGTAAATAAATATATATATAAGGCATGTTTTTGTAAATAGGAGCTTACCTAGTGGACAAAAAGGTGAAATATATGAAGTAAATGGTGATCGAGTAGCAGTTATATTAGATGAAATTGATGAAAAGTTAAAAGAAAATGATACAAAACCTTCAGTATATTGGATTCATGGTAAAAAAACCTTGTTTTTTTTAGATAAACTTATGAAATAAAATTTAAGGTTTTTGTATTTTATAAACAGTTAAAGATATTGAACATGATCTTGATGCACAAGCTGAAGATTGTTACATAGCTATGGAGGCACTTAGTGAAGTTTTACAAACTATACAGCCTTTAATAGTATATTTTCCAGATTCTTCTTTATGGTTATCAAGAGCTGTTTCTAAATCAAATCGTAAAGAATTTGTAAACAAACTTCATCAAATGTTTGATCAATTATCTGGTCCTCTTGTTTTAATTTGTGGTCAAAATAAAATCGAAACTGGATCTAAAGATAAAGAAAAATTCGTAAGTTTTTTTTTTTTTAACTTATTTAGTTATATTCGCTGATTCTTCACTTTTTTTTTATAACAGACAATGATATTACCAAATTTAGGACGCCTTGCTAAGCTGGTAATATTTAATATTAATTAATTTTTTAATTTTTTATAGTAAATATTAAAAAAATAAATTTGAATTTCAGCCTCTTCCATTAAAGAGACTTACAGAAGGATTAAGAGAAGATAATAAACGATCTGAAGATGATGAAATATATAAACTATTTACTAATGTTATGTGTATATACCCTCCAAAGGTAAAATTATTATTATTATATTATTAATAATAATATAATTCTATTATATATATATATATATATAAAGAGAGAATGCTCAGATTGTAGATTTTGTTTATATAGGAGGAAGATCATTTAAGGACATTTAATAAACAAATTGAAGAAGATCGAAGGATTGTAATATCTCGTAGCAATTTAAATGAATTACAGAAGGTAAATTTTTTTAATATAATTAATTTAATTACTTTTCTATGTTTATTTCTAATGCAATTTTTTACTTTAGGTTCTCGAAGATCATGAATTAGCGTGTATGGATTTGTTACATGTTAACACTGATGGTATTATACTGACAAAGCAAAGTAAGATTTTATATTCATATTTCATTTGTTATTAATTTAATTTATTTTATTAAAGACATTAATTATTTAAATATCTTTTGTAAGTAGAAGCTGAGAAAATTGTTGGTTGGGCTAAAAATCATTACTTATCTTCTTGTCTCACTCCTTCTATTAAGGGAGATCGAATGTATATACCTCGTGAAAGGTTTGTTTCGCAATTTTTATTTAATTTTGTGCCTTAAAAATGTCTTATTAGATAATTAATTCTGTTTTTATGTTATATTTTTAGTCTCGAGATTGCTATATTGAGGTTGAAAGATCAAGAAATGATATCAAAGAAACCATCTCAGAATTTGAAGGTACGTGTTAGTATTATTAAAAGATATTATAATAAATAATAAATAATGGTAAAAAATGCAGAATCTAGCTAAGGATGAGTATGAGAGTAATTTTATATCAGCAGTGGTCCCACCTGGTGAAATAGGTGTTACTTTTGATGATATAGGAGCTCTTGAAGAAATGAAAAAAGCACTTAATGAACTTGTTATTCTTCCTATGAGAAGACCTGAGCTTTTTTCTCGTGGAAATTTATTACGTGTATGTATTATTTATTTATTTTTTATTATTTTTTTATTAAAAAATAATAAAAATAATATTATTGGTATTATATCAGCCTTGTAAAGGAATATTACTTTTTGGTCCACCTGGAACTGGAAAAACACTTTTAGCAAAAGCACTTGCAACTGAAGCTGGAGCTAGTTTTATTAGTATTACTGGTTCAACTCTTACTTCTAAGGTAATATTTTTTTTTTCTTTTATTTTGGAATTAATTTATTATATTTTTTATAATTTTATACATTTTTGTTATGGTATAGTGGTTTGGAGATGCTGAAAAGCTTACTAAAGCACTCTTTTCTTTCGCGAGTAAACTAGCTCCTGTTATTATATTTGTTGATGAGGTTAGTTTTTATTTTATATTTTAATCTTATTATTTATTATTATATTAAATAATTGTTTGTGTATATGATATTATGATGAAATAGGTGGATAGTTTATTAGGTTCACGAGGTGGAGCATTTGAGCATGAAGCAACTAGAAGAATGAGAAATGAATTTATGGCTGCTTGGGATGGATTAAGGTCAAAAGATAGTCAAAGAATTTTAATTCTTGGAGCTACAAATCGACCGTTTGATCTTGATGATGCTGTAATTCGTCGTTTACCAAGAAGGTATTGTTAATAATTTTTTTTATTTTTTTTTTATTTTTTGAAATTAATTTTTAATATTTTTATTAGGATTTATGTGGATCTACCTGATGCTGCGAATCGTTTGAAAATACTTAAAGTAATTCTTACAAATGAACATTTAGAATCTGGATTCCCTTTTGAACAACTCGCTAATCAAACTGATGGATATTCAGGGAGTGATTTAAAGGTAATTTAATTAATTTAATTAATTAATTAGTTAATTAATTACTAATTGTTTGATATTATCATTGTAGAATCTTTGTATTGCTGCGGCATATAGACCTGTTCAAGAACTTCTCGAAGTTGAAAGAAGGGTAAATAAATAATTAAATAAATAATTTCTCATTAGGATATTTTTATTTACTAAACTTATTTATGACAGGGAGATATACATGATGACGCTTCAAATTTACGACCACTCACTTTAGAGGATTTTGTTCAGTCTAAAGCAAAGGTAGTGTAATTATTATTTTGGGTTGAGTTGTTATTTTTGTTTTTAATTATTATTATTATTATGTTTAGGTGGGACCATCAGTTGCGTATGATGCTTCGAGTATGAATGATTTAAGGAAATGGAATGAGCAATATGGAGAAGGTGGAAGTAGAAGAAAGTCACCTTTTGGTTTTTGAATTTGAATTTATAGGAGAAGAAAGAAGAGATAATCTTTAATTTGATGATAATTTATTTGTTAGGACAAAATGAAACGTAGCTTTTCGTATGTATTCATAGGTGAGAATACGTGAGCGCTCATTAGTTTTTTATATTACCCATGGAGAGAGGATTTTGTCATAAAGGATGCTAATGTAATTTTAGTAATTAATTTGTTCTAATAGATGCAAAAACAGGGTATACATGCCTATGTACATTAAGTAAAATCTTAGAAGAAGTGATGGTGGGTAATAAATAATTGGAATTGATTTGCTTTATAACCCGTAGCTGTGTTTAATGATAGTTTCCTCATTCTTATATAACAGTCACCACTTGAAACCCATCCGTTAAATCTCAAAATTCTTCATTTATATGGATCGATAATCTTCATTTAACATAATACCCACTTTGTTTTTTTTTTTGATTGAATTGTTTTCCTTAGACCACGGCTGACCTGATCTTTAAACTCATTGCTAGAATTGTGTCTAGTACTGTTTGCTTTAACACCCTCCTGAACATTATGAAAATGTTCCTAAAATCATGGGGTGTAAAAGATAGGGAAGGGAATTTTCTGAGTTGGATATATCTCTTGGTGAACTTGATGATCTGAAATCAGACAAGAGTCAAAGGACTCTATAGTGAGGTGTGTCTTCCAATGATATTTAACGATCAAGTCAGTATTGAAGCCTAAAACTGAGGAGAATATTTAACGATCAAGTCAGTATTGAAGCCTAAAACTGAGGAGAATATTTATGAACTAGGTTCGCCTATGATATAAACAACTAGGTATTACCCGTGCCTTAAGGCACTTCGATGATTGAAAAAAGTTATGCAATAATAAGAAAGGTCGATGATTGAATTGAGCTAAAAAAATTAAATATAAAACAAAAAATATTGACGATTCTCAAATCCTTAAGTGATATATGAAGAACATGAAAATTTTCTTTAACCACCGTATTTTACCTTTGATCCTACATTTTTTCAGATTTTATTTAAGAATCTTTTTAAAAAATCCACGAATATATTTGACATTTTACAAAATGTATATAATTTTCTATTTTAAATAACATGAAATATGTTTAGAAGTACAGTAAAATTAAAAATTAAGAAGAAAAACCAAACAAATCAAAAGAGGACATTTTTTGTGTTTTCTCTAGTGAGTTTCCACCCAATTCCACATTAGAAAAAAAAAAGAATAACAACCACATTATTTTCCATAAAGTTACTATGAATTAAAAAAAAAGTGAAACATAAGCCATCCCTAACTTAATGAAACATTATGATTTTTTTTATTGTGGAATGACAACCTGAAAAATATATCACTTATTCACTATGACCAACTGAAAAACCTAGCATTATTTTCAATTATGAATTCTTCATCTCATCTGGCACTTAACTGCTCCTCGGTTCACCTCATTCTTAATACAATACGATGAAACCGCAACCCCATTTTGGCTCCACTTGAACATCCTTTATCATTGCAATGAAACCTAATTCCTCAAGTAGTGCAACATGAAACACATTATTCAATTTATGTTGTATCACTAATCCCTGTAGATTTTTCAATTTGAAAACGGAGACAATTAAAACGGTTTATCATATTTCAACAATATGAATATGAACGGGGACCAACGATGCAATATATTTGGTCATTTCCCATAATACATGTACCAATGAAGAATTTCACCCAAAATTAGAAAGAAATTATAAACACTAATCAATCAAACCCAAATCATACATACCACCTTCTTGTACTAAAAGCTCAGCAACTTGAACTACACCTCAAACTGCACGCCAGTGTTTTGTTTGACTTGTATGATCCGCTGCATTTACATCTCCTTTCTGCAAATTATCACTATAATATTAACATTCAACTGATACAGTTTAATGCAAAATCCAGTTTTTATCTAGCTCTTTACAGTTGAGATGAACAATTCTTCCGCGTGTATAGTTAAATCAAAACTTTTGCAACATATATAATACAATTTTTTTTCAATTAAAAGCATTTTCCTCCCAAATGCAATATTAAAGATTTACATGACATTCATATCATACACCTTGGCCTTTGTGGGATAAACTGCAGATATATGAAGTGATTTTATGAATTAATCACAATAACACATCATATATCCTTGTGTACAAAAGACATATGAAGCTATTACAAAAAAATTTGAAAAGATTTCTAGTTGTCCTTACTTCATATATCCTTAGTTACAAAAAACGTATGAAGTGATTACAAAAAAGTAAAAAATCTCCGGCTGTCCTTACTTTATATATCCCTGGTTACAAAAGACATATGAAATTATTACAAAAAACTGAAATGATCTCCAACTATCCTTTTCATCATAATTTTCACCTGTAACAATTAAGAGATTCTTTTTTTAACATCACTCAAAAAATAAACATTTCTGATACTAACAACGTTAAAAAGTAACTACCTAAGTTTAAAATAATACCTACTTCGCAGATTTACCAATTTTTTCCAAATCGTCAAGCTATTAAAAACAAACAACAAAAACTATCATCCATAATCCATCACAATACAAAAGAAAAATATAGACCTTACACACTTGAATGGATTAGGAGAATCTTCACGTAATTCAAGAATATAAGTAGCTCTCTTCACTTTATTACCCTTAATTCCTCTCAACTCTTCCATGTTGATTTCACGTTTAATTAGTGAGGAAAAAGACGAAAGCAAAAGAATAAAAAAGGTACTAATACTCACTTGCTAGTCTATATTACATAATAGGACATACCTAATTTTACCTATTTTCCCTCATTCTAATATATAGAACTTTACAAACCAAATGAAGCCTAATTTTTGAGAAGGATAAGGAGCTATATGGGGGATTTATGATATTCCTGAACATAAGAGTTCTCCATGCCCGAGCTTTGCTAGCAAAATGATAATGGATTGAGGGTTAAGGTTAAGGATTAGTTTAAGGTTAAGTTTAATGGTAAGGTTACAGTTAAGGTTAACGTTAAGGTTAATGTTAGTTTACGATTTAAAAGTTAAAATTTTAAGGTAAAGTTTAAGGTTAAATGTTAAGGTTAAGGTTAAGTTTAAGGTTTAAAGTTAAATTTTAAGGTAAAGTTTAAGGTTAAATGTTAAGGTTAATGTCATGGTTAAAGTTAAGGTTAAGGTTTAAGGTTTAAGGCTCAAGGTTAAAGTTAAGTCTTAACGTCAAGGTTAAGGTTAAGGTTATTTTTAAAGTTAAGGTTAAAGTTAAGATAAAGGTGAAGGTAAAGGTAAAAGTTGAGGTTTTAGGTTTAAGGTTTAGGGTTTAAGGGTTAAGTGTAAAGGTTTAAGGGTTAAGTTTAAAGTTAAGGTTAAGTTGACGATGAAGATTAAGGTTTAAGGTTTAATGTTTAAGATGTAAGGTTTAAGGATAAATGTTTAGGGTAAGGTTACGATGAAAATGAAGATTAGGGTTTAAGGTTTAAGGTGTAAGACTTAAGGTTAAAGTTAAGGTTAAGGTTCAAGATTTAAGATTTAAGGTTCAAGGTCATGGTTGAAGTTAAGGTTAAGGTTTAAGGTTTAAGGCTCAAGTTTAAGGTTAAGTATTAACGTCAAGGTTAAGGTTATGGTTAAGGTTAAGGTTAAAGTTATAAAAAAGGTGAAGGTAAAGGTCAAAGTTAGGGTTTTAGGATTAAGTTTTAGGGTTTAAGGGTTAAGTTTAAATTTAAGGTTAAGGTTAAGATGAAGATTAAGGTTTAAGGTTTAATGTTTAAGATGTAAGGTTTAAGGATAAATGTTTAGGTAATAAGATTAAATTTAAGGTTACAATGAAGATGAAGATTAGGGTTTAAGGTTTAAGGTGTAAGATTTAAGGTTAAAGTTAAGGTTTAAGATTTAAGGTTCAAGTTTCAAGGTTAAGGTTAAGTTTCAACATCAAGGTTAAGGTTATGCTTAAGGTTAAGTTTAAAGTTAAGATATATATGAAGGCAAAGGTAAAAGTTAAGGTTTTAGATTTAAGGTTTAAGGTTTAAGGTTTACGGTTTAAGGGTTAAGGTTAAAGGTTTAAGGGTTAAGGGTTAAGTTTAAAGTCATGGTTAAGGTGAAGATGAAGATTAAGGTTTAAGGTTTAATGTTTAAGATGTAAGTCTTAAGGATATATGTTTAGACGTTAAGATTAAATTAAAGGTTAAGATGAAGATGAAGATTAGGGTTTAAGGTTTAAGGTTTAAGGTGTAAGGTTAAAGTTAAGGTTAAGATTGACGTTTACGTTAAGATTGAGGTTAAGGTTAAATTTAAGGTCAAGGTTAGGGTTAAAGTTAAAGAAATAATAGTTAAGAAGTTGAGGTTATGGTTAATAGGTTGAGGGTTAAGGTTCATTTTAATCATATTCAACATTTGGTCCCTTAATCCTAAAGAATATATTATCAATTCAAGTCATGAATGAATATAGTAAGTAAATTATACAGGGAAGGCCCAGGGCCGGTCATGAGGGTAGGTTGAAGAGGCGACCGTTTCGGGCCTCCGATTTTTTGATGTTTTTAGGGGTCTTCAATTTATAATATCTTTGCATAAGGGGTCTCATTTTGTAAATTAGACCCCTTGAGTAAAACATTGCTCAATCTATTCTATTCATTTTTTTTATTTTTTTAATGACTATCTTTGTATTTTAAAAGGTTTACCAAAAGATGATAAGGCTTTATTTATCTGTGGTGATTAAGATATTCTACTAATTGAGTTTTCATGTCACAAAAAAAATTAATTGAAAAATTATTATTATTATAGGAGATAAAAAAGATATCACGTCCCATTGTCATTATCATAATGTTCATGTTTCAAATGAGATTATTTTTGTATATTATTTGCATTATTAGTATATTTCATTTTGTTTAATTTAGAAAATTAAAATAAAACTTATAATTCTTTATTTTAGAAAGAATATAAATCTGGTGAGATAAATTTTTAATTTTTTTTTAAAATCATACATATCTATATTACATTAATTTTGCCTATTTTCCCTCATTCTAATATATAGAACTTTACAAACCAAATGAAGCCTAATTTTTGAGAAGGATAAGGAGCTATATGGGGGATTTATGAGCTAAAGGGGGAATGAGGGAAAATAGGTAAAATTAGGTATGTCCTATTATGTAATATAGATGTAACAAAAAAAGAGATACCTTATTGAAATAATGATATGGATATATGAGAAGTTCAATATACATTTTTTGTCGTATTATACAAAAGGGGTCTTGGGTGTTTGAGCTCCCAAGTGCTCATAGAGGTGTTGCTAAGGCATCTCGGGTTCCGTATGGAAGTTCCCTTTAGACTTCGGACACCAGATTTAGGGGCTTGTATAGATACCCAATGATTTTCCCGGTTCAGATGGAGGAGGTTGATCCTGATGACGTTTCTCCGTAGCGTAGGCTTGGTTTTGGTAAATAATAAAGCTGAGACTGTGTTAGAATAATACATAATGATTGGGTGACATAATCTTATGGAGATAAATGTATGCAATTTTATAATTTTTTGTTTATTAATATTTTACATTTAAATCTGTTATATAAGAGTCTAATTTAAAATATCACACATATCTATAAAGATATAAAGGGTCATCTTGTTGCAAACTTTTGATAGTTCGAGGAGTGGGCCAATCGATTAATACTTGTACTTTGTTTGATTAAATTGCAGTGCCCTGTTATTATGTTATATTCCCCAAATATTGAATTGATGATTGACCAAACACATATTTTGATTTCTTGGAAATGAATTATTGTTGTTGAAGTGTGTTAAGAAGCATTTGTAAGTGTTTGAAATGATCCTCCCAAGTTTTGTTGTATGAACCAATTATAGATTAATGTCTATTAAAAAACTTATTTAAAAAAAGGTGTATAGAATAAGATACTTTATGAAAAACAGCCCCATCCCATTTAAAAAAATAAAAAAAATAAAAAAAAATAAAAAATTATATATTTGGATAAAGCAAATTAATATTTACGTCTATGATTTTTTTCGGATTTTTTTCGGAATTTTTTTGTTTTTTTTTAATTCGCAGACACGGAATTCCATGTTTTAAACATGAAATTCAATGTTTTGAAATAAGGAATTTGTTTTCCGTAGACACGAAATTCACTGTTTAAAACATGGAATTTCGAGTATGAGGAAAAAAAAAATCAAAAAATTCAAAAAATTTAAAAAAAGTCAAAAAATTTTAAAAAAGTCAAAAAAAAAAAAAAAAATCATAGACGTAAATATTAATTTGCTTTATCAAAAAATACAAATTTTTTAATTTTCTGATTTTTATTGAATTAGTTATGACGATTTTAAAAAAATTTCACAGACGCGCGCGTGTGATAAAATTAGTAGTAGGTGGTGGTTGGGGTGGTGGAGGTGGTGATGGTTGTGGTGGCTGTAGTGGTGGTGGTGGTTGTGATGGAGGAGGTGGTGATGGTTGTGGTGGTGGTGTGGTGGTAGAAGTACCTTATTATTTGTTTAATATTTATAAATAAATATTGTATTAAAAAATAAAATAATATATTTAATAATAAGGATAGTATAGGTATAAAAAATATAAAGCGGATGTTTTCTATAAATAATTGTTCTATTTGGCATTTATCTCTAAATAAAAAATTAGAGACTTAAAAAAATTAGAAAGCTTAACTAAAGAATTAAAGAGACATTTTAGCACAAGGACAAACCTCCACAAAAATGGTCGAAATACCTCATTCATGGTTACTTGAGAAGTTGCTGAAGAGTTTGTGAGGCTGAATGGCATTATCAAATACTTAAAATGACCCTCATGTGTGCAAAAATCTGCTTTTCAAATGTCTTGTTCGTTAGCCCGGATCTGATGGTATTCACCCAATATATCCAGTTTTGAAAAGATCTTTGCCCATCAAGTAATTCATCAATTGTAGGCATTAGAAACTTAATCGTAATAGAATTTAGTGACTTGTAGTTTGTGAAAAATTTCAACTCTTGACTTTTACTCGGACAAATTATCCCATCATCAAGCATCTCTCACTTCTATTTTTCTATTTCATATTTCTGGTAACACGAATATCTATAAGGACAAACACTAACTGGTGGTGCTCCTAGTATCAGCGGAGTTACATGATCATGGCTATGATTTGGTGGAAGACCTTGTGTCTTAGTGAAAACTATCTAAAATATTTTGGTATCCTTTTTGATTACTGCTTATTTAATGCTAAAACTTGAATACTGTAATTTTTTTTAGTCTTATTTAGTATTTTGTAGTCAACAAAAACTCTTAGATTGCATTTCTTCTAGTTGTATGATTGTGCGCTCCTGAAGTTTGAGTTTTCTCCCTTGATGAACGAATCACATTGTAAGATCAGAATGCATCTGATTATCTCCTAATGTTACTTACTACGCTATTCTCAACACTATATATGCACCGTAGAGAGGAAGAACATACAAATATGTACATATTTTGAATCCATGTATTTTAAATCTGCACCACGCACATACCCTTCAATTCATAGTCTCTAGCCGCTACCAATAATGACAGTAAAACATGTAGATTACTCTCCTGGTAAATTTTAAAAACTGCCACTCTGGTTTGCACAAAATTGTACAAACTTTCTCCATCAACCAAGATCTACATTTGGGAACCCTTTGAGAATTCCGTGCAATCGAATAGTTGAAGGAGAACTATGACCAGCAAGAGCATTGTTAGAATATCTCTTTATTATAATTAGTATCTTATAAATGGCTGGTGTATAATTAGAATATTGTGTATCTCTTAATTATAGCCAGTGTATATTACATATTCTGTAATTAGGTCGATTAGATTAGGTAAGTTCTTGGTGAGCAAGTCAATACTTTGCTATATAAACACATCACTGTAACACATTAGAATCATCGATCTTTACAATAAAATCATTCTTTTAAAACCTTTTATTTCTTCGACATGGTATCAGAGCTACTACTCTGGTAACCTGTACCATTGTCATCGTTTTTTTTCCACCATCGAAATCGTTAAAATCGTAACTCAAAATTTTTTCTATCGAAAATTCGAAACTGAAATCTGTTTTTAACTCCTCATAGTGTTTTCAAATATAGTCGAATAGCATATCAAAAGAAAGCCCTCGACGAGACGATTCAAATCCGCAAAAACCACCGCCAGAAACGCCTGCACGCGCCCCCACAACTGCCGCTCCAAGTTTTTCGAAAAAAAAAAAAGAAAGATTGAAAAAAAAAGTTCGGAAAAGAAAAAAAAAGTTCAAAAAAAAATCAAATGGAAAGAATTGATGCCTCCCATCCTATTTCTCTTATACTTGATGGCACCAATTATATACCATGGGCTCAGGCCATGACCAGTTTTCTTAAGGGTCGGAAATTATAGAGGATTATCACAGGAGATTTAAAGGAACCAGAAGCACAAAAAGATGAATCAGAAGAAAAATATGTCGATCGTCTCGAAGATTGGGATAGCAAAAATCACCAAATTATTACATGGCTTCGCAACACTTCAGCTACGTCTATTAGTCTTCAATTTGGACGTTTCGGTACTGCAAAGGAAGTTTGGGATTTTCTTGAGAAGTGATATATGACTGATGATGGGGCTCGTAGGTATCAACTCACAACTGCTCTTCATCTTATGCGCCACGAAGCTGGTCAATCAATTAATAGCTTCTTATCCGAGATGTATAGCATTTGGGATCAACTCACTGCCACGGAACCCACTTGGAATGATGACAAAGATGCAAAGAAATTTACTATCTGGAGAGATCAGGGGCGTCTTGTGCAATTTCTCATGGCTCTTCATGATGATTTTGAGCCAGTTCGTGCATCTTTACTCCACCGCACACCCTTTCCTACCTTGGAACAAGCTATTCAAGAACTTATTTCAGAGGAAACCCGTCTTCAATCGCACAAGTCTCGATCTTCTAGTGTGGTACTTGCAACCCCTCATAATGTTCCAAGAAAAAATCAAGCTTTCCCACATGAGTGCAAGTACTGCCATTTGACTGGTCACTCTTTCGTGTATTGCCCTACTCGAGTTTGCCGTTTCTGCAAAAAGGTAAATTCTGGACATCATCCGAATGAGTGTTACAACAACCCCAACAGGAATTCTCAAGAGAATCGATTTAAATCTGGAAATTTCAAGGCCAACAATGCTTCTGCTGCTGCCACTACCACTGAGGAATCTTCTTCTCCTGGCTCTCATCCGCCCGTCTCATCCATTTTTATGTCTGATCTTCATGATATTTTTCAACAGGTTTTAGCTCAGTCTAGCCACCCACCTTCTACCGCTTTATCCACCACAACTGGTAAGTCTACTTGTTTTTTTGACTCCGCTTGTTCAAATCACATGACTTCAGATTCTTATTGTCTTATAAATCTATCATCTACCTCTCATTCCCCCTCTCTATATATACCGCCGATGGTGCATCTATGGGTGTTAGCCATGTAGGATCTGTCTCCACAACAAATGCTTCTTTTAGTAACACTAATCGCGTTCCAAAACTCACTCTTAGTCTCATCTCTGTCGGTCAGCTTTGTGATCTTGGTCTAACAGTTACTTTCTCATTGTTTGGTTGTCGTGTGCAGGACCCTCAGATAGGGCAGACCCTTGGGATAGGTCGTAAGGTTGGACGACTCTTCGAACTTGTTCATTTACACCTGCCACCTCGTCTTCACACTGCGGCATCAACGGCTTCCACATCTGGTTCATCCTCTATCCATCTCTGGCATTCTATATTAGGTCATGCTTCAATAGGGAAACTCAAGACTTTAGTTTCTAGTGGGCTCCTTGAAAAATTTTCTATCGAAAAATTTGATTGTTTATCTTGTCATCTCAGAAAACAACCTGCTTAAAAATTTAGTCCATTTGGATATATGGGGGCCATCACCTACACCTACAATGGGGGGATCTCGATATTTTGTGATTTTCATTGATGACTATTCCCGTTTTACTTGGATCTATCTCATGCATAAACGATCTGTTTTGCCTCGCATTTATTCTGAATTCACTAACATGATATACACACAATTCTCCAAACGTATTAAGATTCTTCGTGCAGATAATGCCATGGAATACAAAGACTCTACTATATTAGATCTCTTTCATCAACATGGTACTATCTCACATCGTTCGTGTCCCCACACCTCTCAACAAAATGGACGTGCCGAGCGAAAACATAGACATATCCTTGATATGACTCGCACGTTCCTTATTTCTGCCTCTTGTCCTGAACGCTTTTGGGGGGAAGCTGCCCTTACAGCAGTATACATTATAAATAGATTACCATCGCCTACTAGTACCATTGGGTTCCACCGTTGTAATAAGGGTCATCTTCATAACATTTTCTAATTTTTTAAGAATAGAGAAAGGGTTTTTAGTTTCCGAAAGAAATAGTACCTCCGGGTGATATCTATTACAGATATCGGTAAGGGCCTGGACCGTCAGGGGTGTGCCAATCCCCTGAACTTTCCAGGATATTTGTATCATTTGTCGTTGTGGGATTGAATTCGGTCAATCCCGCAAACCTCTCCTTCTTCAAGCTGTTCATTTGGTAATTCTTCACCCATTAGGGGGTTTGAGCCTCCTTCATCTTCATTTATTATTTTTCCTTCACTTCGGATTTGATTCCTGCTGCTTGATCGAAGATTCCAAAGTTTAATATTGCGATTTTTCTTCGAGAAAGCTTTCTTCTCTTTATGCCTCTTCTGTTTGTTAGATAGAGAGGCTTTTGATTCAAACATTTCCTCATTCTCACTTTCATATTTAGTAAGTTTTGAGCAATCATTTGTTTTAGTAACTGACTGGTTAATTGTAATAGGTTGCGTGTTAGGGTTCAGTTGTCGAGGGGTGTTAATTGTAGGAGGAGTATCAGTGAGTTTGATCGAGGATGATTGCCAAGCTAATGGGTTGTTACAGGTTGAAGAAGAAGGGTTAGGGTTTAAGATTGGGGACGATATGGAAGAGAAATGATTTAGATTAGAAGTCAGTGTTTGAGATGGGTTATTACTAGATGGGGTAGTGTTTGGGCTATTGTGTATTGGGGTATTGTTTTGGGCTGACTCATATAATAGAACTAACTTATTATGTGATGAAGAGCTTTTAATATCAGGTGTTGGGCCACCTTGGTTTGGGCTTGGAAATGAACCGAAAGAAATATCCCCAATATCAATGGGCTTTGGGGCGCTTTCTAATTTTCCAGCCATAGAGGGGGCCAACTCATTAAGCCTTTTCTCCTTTACTAAAAAATTGTTAATCTTCTCTTTCTTCTTTACGACTTCATTGTCCTTTTGTGTAGTACTCGTCGTGCACATCTTCATACCACTACTAGTACTGCCATCCTTTATTCCGGTAAATTCAATAATTTGTAGTGGGGTGGTGTCCTTCATATTCGTATCAGTACTATTTGGTACGTGGCTAACGGCGTTAGAGTGATTTCCGTTAATTTCTCTTTTTGTTGATGTCGAGTTGTTCTTGCTGAGTTTCTGAGTCCAATTCGGTTTGAAGGTAATTCTTCCACCATTGTTGAGTATAGTAGCTTTCCCATTACCATTACCATTGTAAAACATCGAAGATTTTGATGGACCTCTAGTTGAGATTTTAATCCAATTTCCCAGTTTGGGAGAAATCTTCTTGTTATTACATTTAGATTGCTCATGATCAAATAGGCCACAACCATAGCATACTTTCCCTATGTTTTCATATTTAAAATTGATCCACGATTGTGTATTGTCTTCCTCGAAATAGCTTATCCCCGCTATTAAGGGGTTTTGTTAACTCCAATCAACTCGAACTTTAGTAATGGAGTTTTCATCGATAATTTGACTCTCTGGTAGTTTGATAGTATGAACATTACCAAAGCCTTTCATGATTTTTCCAATACGATTTTCAGATAAAATACTAATCGGTGTACCAGTTAATTGAATCCAGAGAGTTGTGTTTGTTACCTCATTTCTAGCATTCTTCTTAAATTGATTAATAGCGAAGTGTTTTCCAATAACAGTCTATGGTCTTTGATCCCATACTGTTTGTTGATCTTTAGCATTTTTTAATTTAATAATCATCGAGTTAGCCGCTAATTTCTCTGTCCGCAGATAGATTCCAATGTTTGTTGATATGGTTTTTTAAAACACAAAGTTAATTGGTTCTTTGTTTAGTAACTTTGAAATGAGTTTGTACTCCTCTGCAACTTTGTATTTCGAATTGTTTTCAGGTGTGATTGTAAGTTTTCCATCTCTAGCGAGAAGATGATTAGCTGAGTAAAAATTCATGATTTAGGATTCAAGAACAAGAAGGAAAGCAGAAAACGTTTGTAGAAAAAGACAAGGGGAAGGATGGACTGAGGGAAAGGTTAGGGTTGGTGTTTTCAAGCCTGTGATTTTTATAAGAAAAGCTTGAAACCACTCTATATTTGGGTGGTGTTTATGGAGGTGTTATGGAGGTGGTGGTGTTAGGAGAGGAGAGAGGGGAGAGCATAGTATTCTGGTGATTGTTTTAAATATGATCCGTGTAAGTTTAATTTTAGTTAGAGTCCTAACATATGGTGAGTTATGCATAGTTTGGATTCATATTTTTAAGGGAAAGGAAATGATAGGAATATAAGAATAGTAAAGAAATGGAAAGGAAAGTAATAATCTTTTTTGGATTATAAAAATATAACAAAAGAAAAGAAAGTAATTGATTAATATGTATCTTATTTGGGTTCACGTTATTAAAGGAATGTAAATGATAATTTTAAATGAAAATCACTTTTTTACCATTTTTATGTTATGTTTTGTAATCATTTCATTTCCTTTAAAATGACTCCAATATGGAATGATTGAAAATATGACATTTTTAAAGGAATCCAAAGAATTACGCCATCAATTGAATTATTTTCCTGCTATTAAAAATCTAATACAAACAAAAGAAAGGAACTTATATTCCTATCATTTCTTTTCTCTAAGAAAATGAATCCAAACATTACATTAGTGTGTATAGTGGCCAAGATGAGATCTAGCGTATTTTTAAAAGAGTAGAATCACTTCAAGTGATTTAAAAAAACAATCCTTTAAGTAAACCTTACTGTCGAACAAAAAAAAAGTAAACCACACTCGTAGTATAAATTCTCTAATATTTTTCAAAAAGTAAAACTATCATTCAAATGATCCTGGTTGTTATAATTTTGAGACCATGGTATTTTAATTATCGGTTAAAATTTATATTAGAATGCGTTATAATATATTCAGTTTTACTTTATTTCATATATTTATATATATTTAACGCACTATATACGTCATGCCTAAAAATGAAACAAATATATATAAATATTAATTACAGACTTCGATTAGTTGCCTTATATGAGGGATTTCGAATAATAAAAGATATGTGAATTCAAAATTTAATGGTGAGGTGGATTCGGAGGAGACGTTAAGTGCGATTAGCCAACCTTATGGTGAGAGAGGTCCGGCAATGAAGTAGATTACTGAGATTCGTGAGATCCTGAGATAAAATGACGTTTCTAAGCTTAGGCACATATTTCGCAAAACTAATGCGAATGTAGATTATTTAGTACGTTTGGGAGCGAAGCAAGAGCGAGGATACACGGTATTTGAAGACCTATCAGATATGTCGAAGAAAGTTCTTTATAAAGATCGATTTGGATATAAGACCCTGAAAAGGTTTTACACGAGCGATCTAGATGGTGTAATGGCCAGGTAATGAGTTATATCTAAAACAGACTTATGACCTTCCTTGTATAAAAAGAAACATAAAATTCTATATTTATGCTTTATATTAAGAATATGAACCTATTACATAAATTTTAGATTAATTATAGTTAATCATATATAAATATGATTGTAATTTTATTGTGGAAAACTTTAATGTAAATATAATGTTGATTAAAATTAATTGTAGCTAAAAAATTACAAGATGATTAATGTGGTAATATATTAAAATATATAAGGAAGAAAATGTTTGTACAAAGGGGTTACACAATGCAAAATATAAAAGGGCAATAACAATATAAGGCCTCAATGAAATCCCATTTATAATTAAAAGCTTAGCCCTAACTACCTTTTCAAAAGCCAACTAAAAAAAGAAAATAACCCCAAAACACCCTCATCTCTCCCTCTTATCACTGTATAACCCTACTGTAAAACAAAAACCCCATTACGGTTACAAGATCCACAAAAAAACTTGTCTCCCTCTCTCTTCTCCAACTCTCTCTCTCCCCTCCCTCTGGTCTAACCTTTACGCTGCCGCCGCTGGCTTGCACAAGAAAACCGCTGGCCCATCTTCGCCACCATCATCTCTACCACCAACAAGGTATGCTGCACACAAAGCTCTCCTCTGGTCTCACTTTACAGCCGAAGCTCCCCTCTGGTCCCACCTTTCCGCCGAATCACTTCTAGAGAAGAAAACCGCCATGCTCGCCGCCTTTGTGGACCAGATCTGTTCATTTCAGATCTCGTCATCACCATCGACCAACCGCCGAAGCTCCCCTCAGGTCTTACTTCCCGTCGAAACTCTCCTAGAGAAGAAAACCGCCATTGGCGCCGCCTGCGTGGACTAGATCTGTTCGTTTCAGATCCCATCATCACCATAGACCATCGTCATCACCATACACCGCCATCTTTACCACCATCACGAGAATCCCGTTCAGATCTTGGCCCATTCTTCACCATAAAACTCGGGGCTCACCTTCCCGCCGAAGCTCTCGTCGTTCATTTTTCCTTTTTTTTCCCGTTCGTGGACCATCTCAGATCTGTTAGGTTTTTTTTAATACCACCGAGACATTTAGCATTTTTCATTATTTTTTTTAAATAAACCCTAAACTGGTTTCTTAAATATGTAGGTGAAAAATGGGGTAGGGTACAGCCCCTCGTGAAGAGATTTCCTGTTTGTTCTAGTTTTTTTTTTAAAATTTCATTTTTACGGATACAACCCTTTGGGTACAGCTTTTCTGTGTTTTGATTTATTTTTGTTCATGTGCGTGTGTGAAGTTGAATTGAAGGGTACAACCCATTAGGCCAGGGTGAGGAGATTGTTTTTGTTTTTTTTCCTATGCGAGTGTGGATGTGGATATGGTCTAGAAACTAGGTATGTGTACATCCTCTACGGTACATCGATTGGAAATGGACAAAATGATATTAGGACTTATACAACAAAAAATAAAAATCGGCATAGGTACGTACCCTCGGGGAAATAGGTTCGTAAGAACGTACCCATCAGAGTAATAACAACAACCTAAAAAAATGATAAGGATATTAATTAAAAGAATAAAAAATAAAATGTAAAAATAAATAAAAAATACAAAGATAAAAAGGTAAAAAATAAAAATAGTTTAAACCTTATATAAAAAATTTATTAGGCCTTTGTTAAAAGTAATATTATAAATTGAGCCTTGTACTCCTAGTTTCCTACAAAAAAAATAAAGGAATATTGATAATTAAACACGAAGGACTTACTTCCACTAGAATTAAGACACGCTACATAGCTCCTGCGAAGCCGTTAACAATCGAAGTTTTCTGGATAAGAGAGAAATCCTCAAACACACCTTTCAATTTCATTACAGACCAACAAAAGAAAAAGAAAAGAAAAGAAAAGAAAAGAAAAGAAAAAAACCACCATCAATGGCTTCTTCTAGCCTACAGTTAGTGAGCTTCCTCAAAGGAGACTCTTCTGTTTCTTCCTCAACCACATTAATAACCACTCTTCATCATCATAATCGTCGTCACTTCATCTCTCCTCGAGCTTCCTCTTCTTCCTCCTCCTCATCTTCTTCTCCGGTTAGCCGGAGGCAACTCATTGCTAACACAACAGCAGCCGTAACTGCTATAACATTATCATCGCCTTTTCTTGTATCATCCGCAAATGCGGATGAACAACCTTTATCTGAATGGGAACGATTATACTTGCCTATCGATCCTGGGGTTGTTCTTCTTGACATAGCATTTGTCCCAGGTGATCCTAGTCACGGGTTTTTGTTAGGTACTAGACAAACTATTCTTGAAACTAAAGATGGTGGAGCTACTTGGGTATCACGCTCTATTGCCTCAGCTGAAGAGGAAGAATTCAATTACAGGTTTAATTCCATTAGTTTTAAGGGAAATGAAGGTTGGATTATTGGAAAACCAGCTATTCTTTTATATACTTCTGATTCTGGAAATAATTGGAAACGTATACCATTAAGCTCACAACTTCCGGGTGATCTGGTTAGCCTCTATCTATCTTTTTTTTTTTTTTTTTTTTGTTGATACCGTGGGTTCCGAGCTTTTCACCCGACTAATCTCACGGGGGAATATGACCGCCTCCCCAACCATATTCCCAAGTAAGTCAGAACTAGGTTACCCATGTTCTGGGAGGGTTTCGAGCCTTGGACCTCATGATACAATAGAGCCTCCAATAACCTTCTTAACTTTCTTCCACCTTCGGGATTCGAACCTTGGACCTTATGGATGATGAGACAATAGAGCTCTGGCCAACAACATTTTTTAAACTTTTTTTCCACCTTTGGGTTTCGAACCCTGAGAGACAGGGTTTCACAACTTAATTCTCTATCTTATCTTCGTAGGTTTATATAGCAGCAACTGGAGAAAAGAGTGCAGAAATGGTTACTGATGAAGGAGCAATATATGCCACCTCAAACGGTGGTTATAACTGGAGAGCTGAGGTCCAGGAGACTGTTTCAGCTACACTAAACAGGTTAGTTTCAAGTTCCAAATTTGAGTTTGTAATATTCTAGCTGAAAATTTGACACTATGGTTCTTATAAAATGTGAACTACAGAACAGTTTCAAGTGGTATTAGTGGTGCAAGTTACTATACTGGGACTTTCAATACTGTGAATCGCTCCCCTGAAGGAAACTACGTAGCTGTTTCTAGCCGTGGAAATTTCTTTTTGACTTGGGAGCCTGGGCAGGTATGATCTGATCTGATCTGTTTTCCGTTATATAATTATATATATTTTATATTAATTATATAATTATTTATATATGTATATATGTAGCCATACTGGCAGCCACATAATAGAAACATTGCAAGAAGAATACAAAACATGGGATGGAGAGCTGATGGTGGTCTTTGGTTGCTTGTACGAGGAGGTAGTCTTTATCTTAGTAAAGGTACAGGGGTAAGTATTATTCATTAATTCTCTACTTTCTTATTTATTTATTTTTTTCAAAATTTGAAGCACAATATTGTTGCTTGATATTTGTCAGATAACAGAAGATTTTGTAGAAGTTCCAGTGCAGAGTCGTGGTTTTGGCATTCTTGATGTTGGGTACCGCTCTCAGGTATTATCAAACATAAAATATATAACTAGTTGGGTTAGCTCAACTGGCCAGGGTTCGAATCCCTCCCTAAACATTTACTTTTGACTTGTTTGGGGAGGGTCACCAAACACAAAATTTGATTCTTTTAAATTAAATCTTTCCCTTTTTTTTAAAGTATATGATAAATTGTATTTAAATAGGATGAAGCTTGGGCGGCTGGTGGAAGTGGGATTCTGCTAAAAACCACCAATAGTGGGAAGACTTGGATCCGTGACAAAGCAGCTGATAATATTGCTGCTAATCTCTATTCAGTAAAGTGAGTACTTCCTTTTATAGGCATGTAATAACTTCCAAATTTGGGGTTGTATAGTTCACAAAGTTTTTCTTATTTAGTAAAAAAATAGACAATCTTACATATGTTTAATGATGCAGGTTTATCAATGATAAACAGGGATTTGTGCTAGGCAATGATGGAGTTCTTCTAAAGTATCTTGGATAAATTAGTTACGATGATAAAATTGGTGTGTATGTGCATATATATGTATTTTCCTTTGGTACACCAATAAAGGGATAACTATTTTATGCAGGTTTTAAGATATATATACCTTCACATTTTTGTATAGGCGACTAGTGCACCCAATACTGAGGGTTTCAAGTTCACTGATTTGATGTTATAATAGCCAAGCAAGGAATCACCTCTTCTCCATCGTATTCTACAAATTCTTGATAATTGAATCTTGTAGATTTTACTGGGAACCTAAATATACACTCCATTCTATAATTGTTTAAATACATGAAAAATTCGTATTTTTATTGTCATAAGATAGCAAGTAAGCTTTTATTCCACATCCAATTTAACAAAAGAATTTCAAACCTCTATTAGATAGGGGTAATGTGTTGGGATTTATAATAATATTGAGTATTAGTCAAATTCTTTTATGTTTTTTTTTGAGAAATGGAAAAAACTTTCTAGTAAGGAAAAAGTCTCACATTAAAAGTCTAACTGTCTAAGTAAAAAAAAATATTAGAATATAATATTTTATCTATCTATTTCTTTTAAAAGAACTAAAGGTTATGAAAGTAAAAAGTGAAAAGACAAAAGCCCTACGCTCACCACCGTCCGACCTGGCGTGGACCGTGGGAGAGTTGGGGAGTTTTCCCATTCAAAGCGTAAATGACTTGGTCATTATAGGAATGAATCAGAAGTCAACAAAGTGTCCAGGTTCATTTTAAAAAGGTGTTAAAGCAACTTCTATAGAGATAACCGGCATGAACGAAATATTTTTTTAACGCCAAAATTACCATGTAATTCTTTTCTTTTCTATTTCGTGCAAGGGTGTTTGTTTGCACTTAATGAGATTTGGTTCATTAAAACACTAGATCAATAAGACAAATTGTTTTTTTACCAATTCAGATTTGAATGTCTCTTAATTGGTCTATTTCATTAAGACTTTAGACTAAGGTGTCGTTTGATTTTTTTAAGTGATACGTACTTAATGTTGAATGACAGCTGAATATAATTATTTTGTTAAGAGTCAGTGTTTGAATGAATCAGACTTAGTTTTAAATCTTAATAAAACAGACTTGTTGAAAGCCATTCAGATCTGAATTGGTCAGAAAAACAAATAGTCTTATTAATCCAGTATCTTAATGAACCAGATTAAGATCTCATTAAGTGCAAACAAATACCCCCTAAGTCTGAATCATTCAGACACTGCCTCTTGACAGAATAAGTTCTATTCAGCTGTTCATTCAGCATTCAATACTTATTACTTAAAAAAAACAAAAGACACCTAAGTTTCGTATTTATTTCAACTATTGTAACAGATTAGTCTTACTTTAGTCGAAATACTGTTTTTTATTTCCATTTCTATTGTTTTTTAAATCGGTGTTTTACAATTTTTCCCAACAATTTAAAAAGATATTATATTATAACACCGTTTTTTTTGAATTGGACAATCTCGACATTTGTTTCATCTTTGAATGCAAAGGACTTTCTCGACGTAAATAAGTTGGAGAGCCGTTAATGGTTCCGACTACAAGCTTTGGGCACAAAAAATCTTGATTTGTCTGGAACAGTCTGAACTTAACTTCGCTATAGTCGAAGATCCTCCACTTATGGTGGAATACAGAGTTCCTACTGAATAAGACTAGTCTTCTCGAAGTCAAGTTAAAAAGAACAAATACAATGGCTCAAGGCTGGACGTTGAACAACGTCTCGAGTCCCATTTTTGATCTCCTTGCCAAAGAGAGGTCGGCAAAAGTCATATGGAAACTCTCGATAAGAAATATGGGGCTGATGATTCCGGTAAGAAGAAATGTGTCATCAGAAACTGACATATCTTCAATTTTATTGATCAGAAGCCTATGACTGAACAACTTCATGTGTATGAAAACGATGCGCGGAGGTAACCGCCGGAGGAATGAAGATGTGCAAAGTTTTCCAAGCCAACATTTTGCTTGATAAATTTCCCCCATCTTGGAGTGAATATCGTAACCATCTCAAACACAAAAAGAAAGATATAACTCTCAAAGAACTCACCAACCACATGTAAGTCAAAGAAGGCACTCGACTCAAGGATAAGTCTCTTTATTTACCTCCTCATTCCTCAAAAGCTAACATTGTCGAAAGTTTTGGCCAAGGCAACAAAGACAGGTTCAAAGGGAATGGAAAACAGTAAGACTCGAACAAATCAAAATCTGGGGGAAAGAAGAACCGCGACAACTCTAACAAACAAGGCAGAGGGTTCAAAACTTCCGATAAGATTCAGAAACCTAAGGGTGTTAGTTATTGTTGTGGGAAATAAGTACACAAATCTTTCGAGTGTACACTTAGAGCTGGCCATGGTACTAAAGCTGCTGCTAATCTGACTGAGACCGAAGAAATGGATAACTATAAATTGAGGATTAATTTATGATATATAAGACATGTTTTCATGTTTTATGTAGGTTTTAAGATATATATACCTTCACATATTTGTATAGGCGCGAGTATTGCATATGGCTAATCACCCAATACTGAGAGTTTCAAGTTCATTGATTTGATGTTATAATATCCAAGCAAGGAATCACCTCTTCTCTATAGTATTCTACAAATTCTTGATAATTGAAAATGATCCATGGTAGTCCTGGTTTTCTAGATCCATCTTGAATCTTCTAATTCTTGCTTGATGTCTCCCTATTTGTGAGGAATTAATCCTACTCGGAGACATCATTTTAGTTGTAGTTATGAGTTTATAGGTCGATTTTATCATGATTTAGTACACTTTCCTATTTTGGGTCTTGAATTGATTATTTATTATTTTTAGAGCATATTGGGTTTAATTATCTATTTAGTGTGAAGCTTTAGAGATATATGGTAATTAATTAGAGTCCAAGTTGGTTCCAAGAGCTAAAGGAAAGAAGATTAACATGGAAATTGAAGATAAAGAAACAAAAGCTAAAAACATGGAAAAGGAAAAGTTGCCATATATCTGAATTCCAGCACCTACGACCACAAATCAGCTTATATCTTAAAATCGGTGAGAAATCTGGTAAAGCGGTCAAGAGAAAAGTTAAAGATCTTTCCGAGACGATGAACTTAGACTACTCATACGCGTCAAACGGATAAGAATTGAGGTTGTTAGGACCAAAACAAAAACGAGGCTGATTCCATCATTTTGGGCTATGAATTTGAGTTGGGCTAGGAGTCCAATATTTACCTTTTCCTTCAAGAAAATGATTAGGTCTTCCTATACCCTATAAATACAACCTATTATCATTAGAAAAATCATCCTTGGCCAAACCTTAAGGTCAGGAAGAAACTTACAACAAGAAGAGAAGTCTGGAAGGAGCTGTGCACCAATCATGTCTTCTTCAACCTTTAATTCTGTAATTCTTTTATTTTCTTTTCTTAGTATGAATTAAATAAATTTAGCTTGAGTTTTAGAATATATGTATGAACCTTAGTTTTGATTGAAATCTATCTAATTTGATTGAATTTATGTTTTGATTTCTCTGTTTATGTGTTGGATTTATATTATGTGTTCTTTACGGTTACAAACGTATAGGATTACCATCATAGTAGTTAGATAACCGGTATATTTGACTATAGGATTAGCACATAACGTCTAGAATAAGGTTTGATCTGACAATTAATCCTAACTAGATAGTCAATGGTTTAGTGTATTGCTACTTAATCAATTGCATGAACAATTTGATTAGGTTCTTATTGACACAGGTAAACCCTATTTTAAACTACCTAGAGCAATTGAAACCAAACTATTGAAATACTACATGATTCATACGTTACATATTTAGAACGGCCTAGTGGGGATTACTTGCTAATTACTCAAGCTAAACTATCATACTATCTTCTTTTCTTTTATTTAGTTTCTGTCTTTAATTTATTAGTTTAGTTTTATTATTCAAAAACCAAATGAATATCTATCTATCTCTTCTTCCTACTTTCGTATTATCTGTTCTAACTCTCGTATTTGCACTTGAATATTTGCATAAGTTCTTCTTAACCTTCGTAGTCTTTGAGGAACGAATTCTACTTATTCATTAAAAATTGCATACGATCTGTATACTTGCAGAACCGTGCTCAACTTAGGGTGTTTATTTGCACTTATTTATATCATTATTTTATCACACCTTAGGCGACACCAAGTTTTTGGCGCCCCTGCCGGGGACTACATCGTTAGTCCTTGTGCATATATCTAGTGCTTTTATTTTAGTTAGTTCAATTTTACGCTTTTCTTTTTAGTTTTTGTCTTTACAGATTTTTACAGATGGAGAATCCAAGGAGACTTGATCTTCCCATCACATATAGAGTGCAACCACGCGGAATCCGCACTCCAAAAATCCAAGCCGCCAATTTTAGACCAGATCCAGGCATGATAGCGCAATTTGCGAGTCATGGACAATTTAGCGGTGCTGCACAACAAGATCCGGTCCGGTATGTTTAGAAATTAATGCAGATATGTGACGTTTATATTACCAGAGGCGTTACAAAGGAGAAGATGTTTTACATTATGTTCCAGTTCTTTTTGACCGGAAATGCAAGCGATTGGTACGATACCCAACGCCCTCACGTTATTCCAGATTGGGACAAGCTTCAATCTAAATTCCTAGACCGATTTTATCTGGTTAGTAGAAGATTAAAAGATATGTTGGAGCTCGAACAATTTATGCAGGAAAACTGAGAAAGCTTGGGTGAAGCATGGTTACGTTGTAACGAGATGAAGGCGAGATGTCCATGCCATACATCATCGCCATAATATTCATTAACCATGTTCTATGGAGGACTTAATGACGAATCCAGAAAAAGAGCAGACATGTTAGGAAGTAAAGGTTTTGTGCTATTAGATCCTGAAGAAGCTGAAAATATTATGGAGAATGTTCTTGAGAACGAGAGAAGTTGGCCAGTTGAATTAGAAAAACAAGAAGAGACCTTAGAATCTCTAAGGCTCAAAGAGTTAAACCAACAACTTGCGGAATTAAGAGAACAAGCGCGAACATTAGCTCAGGTGAATCTGGTACCTACTTTACCTTTATGTACAGGTTGTGGAGCCAGAAACCATTCGTGGGAGATTTGCATGAATAATATAGCTTCAATTTCCTTCGTATCTCATCAAAGAAACCATTATTCTGATGGTTATTATCATCCTCAAGGAAGTTACGCTAATTATCAGCCCCCACAAAATCAAAATTGGGTCGGAAATCAAGAGACTTATTATCCACCTTGACCTCAATCTTACTATCCACCACAGCCTATCTATCAAGAAGCTCCGAATTACAAAGAAATATATCAATAAGCGCCAGTTTATAAAGAAGCTTATCAAGAACCACCTCAATATTCAATGCAACAAGCTCCACAAAAGCAACCTTCGAGTTTGAATTCAAGTATGGATGCAATGATAGAAGTATTCGAAGAAAATATGAAGATGAGCCAGCAAAGAATCCAAACCCAGGCCAAGGTAATTAAGAACCTTGAGCATACAATATCACGAATGGCGAGTGCTTCACAAAATAGGCCAAAGGGAAACTCCCAAGTGATACTGTTGTTCCTGAATATCATGTTTGTCATGCAGTTGAATTGAGAAGTGGAAAACAATTACCTCCACCTAGACTAGAACCAAAACCAACCTCTATTCCTGAGAAAATGGTTGAAGAAACAATTAAAAACAAGGTTGAGAGGTAATTGAACGAACAAGTGTCCTAGAGAAGACACATGAAAAGAAAGAGAGCCCAGTGGTAACCAACACACGTCCTCCTCCAC
Source organism: Nemophila menziesii (assembly GCA_029959085.1). Classification (NCBI taxonomy): domain Eukaryota; kingdom Viridiplantae; phylum Streptophyta; class Magnoliopsida; order Boraginales; family Hydrophyllaceae; genus Nemophila; species Nemophila menziesii. The sequence continues at coordinate 33,739,460 of JARWIR010000011.1, read as the reverse complement.
CATTCCCGTCACGTTTCAGAAATCAGAACAATGAAATAAAATTCAAGAAGTTCCTTAACATGGTGAACGAATTAAAGATCAACATCCCTTTTGTAGAAGCTCTCACAAGAATAACAAAATATCGTAAGTTCATGAAGTACATTCTTTCTAACAAACGAGAGACGAATGGGTTTCCAGAGGAGTGTAATGCTACAAACGAAGTAAAGTTACCACAAGACACGCAAACACCCCAGAACTTATGGATGAAACCATCCATTGCTACAAAGAATTGATCTAAAAAGTTCGTGGGAGTGAAAGGCAAGGGATTTAAATTTCGCAACTCTTAATCGAGGTAACACGTCTAACTTTAAAAGACGTTAAATAAAGTGATATACGGGAGACAATCTGTAGTGTCTTTTATGTTTTTATGTTTTTATGTTTTTAATTCATGTTTAGTTTAGTTATTTTTAGTTGATATTGCTTATTTGAGGAAGGTATTAGTGTTTTTGATGTTTAGGTGCTAAAGAAATCGAATTTGGGAGGAAAAACGAGATTTTTCGGAAAAATCAGATCATAGTTCTGGTATACCGGGCCCTAGGGGCGGTATACAGCAGGTCATACCCGAGTCCACGGGGTGTCTCCACGTGTTCTATGCCGAGAGGTAGAATTTCGAAAGCAAGCAGCTCCGGTATACCGGGCAATATCTCCGGTATACCGCACAGACCAAACCCGTACCCACATGTTCTCATCTCGGGTATTTTGACGTAACATGGACCTGGAAGAACCACATCTCCGGTATACTGGGCCCCATGGCCGGTATACCGCCCGACCCCGCTGGAGAGAGGAAATTTTCGCGTTTTACAGGTTATAAGGGAGAGGAGGTTGCTCTATTACGAATTTTTTAATCCTTAAGCCTCTCTTTCTTCTCCAAACCTCTCCCCACTCCATTGAAGATCATTCAAACCTTCCCCAAACATCAAAAAACTACCCAATCATCATAAAAACACATCAAATCTTCTCTCCACATCATTACAAAGGAGATTCAAGCACCCAATTCTCATCAAACACATTGAGATTGAAGAATCAAAAGCTTAAAATTTCAAAATTCATCCTACAATTTCTTAAATCCATACCAATTCATCAAGAAATCATATTACCCATGTATAAATTCATCATCAATTCACCTTTCGTAAGCCAAATCAAGCTTGTACAACCAATAATCAAGAGTTTCAGATTTCAAGAGTGGTTAAAGCTTTGTGTTGGGGGTCAATTGAGATGATTAAGAGAACAGAAACATTATCTACTGTAAGGGAGATGAAGAAAATCAAGGTATTGGGTTCTATTGAGAAGAAATCAAGTAAGAAAAGTTCTAGTTCCAACACAAATGGTGAAACAGGTCAAGAGAAGAAAGGTCAGCTAGCTGTGTTTGATTCAATGGGCAAAAAGGTTCCAAATTTCGTGAAGAAAACAACACAACCTCTATAAATCGAAGACCCTACACCTGAAGAATAAGAGAAAGCTTCAATGGCCATGATAGATTCTCCAGAGAAACAATTCAAGGAACTACCTTTTGCTTATGAGAAAATATTTGAAGAAGAAGTTGAAAGGAGAATACAAGGAGATTCATGGAGATTTGGAAAGATTGGGTTGGTTTACGTTCATGGTAAGGCGTTCTAAAAAACGCTATCTTTGTGAATTGTTTTGTGAGGACAAGAAGAGGATGTGGCACAGTTGATCTATGAGGAGATGATACAATTTTCGGTCTCTCCCATGTCGTTATTTAATGCAATATCCTACTATGATCACGTGTTTTGATCGGGAAGCGAATAAGAAGTTGGGTGAAGAAGAAACACGTGAATTTAAGATGAGTAACAATATTGACAATGCTTGGATCATTAAAGTTTTGAGAGTAATTACGCAACTTTCAAAAGAGGAAAAGGAGTACATCATAACACTCTGTGAGCAATTAAAGAAAATCCAGCAAATCCTATCTTGGATATCGATAAGGCGAGGTAATAGCCTCGACGAGTATGTTTTATTTCTTCCCTACCATTTTTTAATGTGCAATATGTCTGCTAATTTTAAATTTTGGTTCTTTCTTGAGTCTTTTTCGAGTCGTGGGGACACGGCTCATTTTTGAGTTGGGGGTGGGGATTTGTTGTTCTCATCTTCCTTTTTTGTTTTTTTTTTCATAAAATTTAAAATTTTTAGGGTTGAAATAGGCATAGAATATGTTGAATATACCTGTTGAGCATGATTTAATTAGGTCAATGATAGCAAGTAGTATGTTTTTGAAAGATGTCTCAAATATGTTTAGTATGCATATATGAAAACAAGAAATAAAAGATAGAAAAGTTAATGAGCAATGCTAAGAATTTACGTTGAAACTTAGGGAAAGTTATTTGGTGTGTAGAACGTGAGGTTTGAAATTAGTTGAAAACCCGCTTATCTATGAACTAATAATGAAAAGGTAACAAAATCCGGTAGTTAGAAAAATGAATAAGACATTTCTTTCATATTGAAGCCACTTGAAGCCTTTTTATACCTTCTCGTCCTTTTATTTGATTATTGTTATTATTTATCCGTCTTAGCCCCTCTGAGCCTTTCTAAAGCCTTTTATTTAACCACATTATAATCCATACCCTTAGTTTGTAGGACTTATCTATATGACCCGCACTCGAATCGCAAAACTTGAGAGAAGTCGTTTTTAGAGCTTGAGTTTGGGGTGGTGGGTTTCATCATTTGGGAACATTGGGTTTTGGGAAATTGTAATTGTGATTTTATTGATGATGAAAAAGTTAATATTGTAACCCTTTGCCGGGGTAATAGTGAATGAAAAAGAAGCTACGAGCTATAGTTATGAAAATGCATAATTTATGAAAAATAGCATGATATCTCGAACATCAAAAAGAGAGTCATATCTATACAAAAGAAAAAACTGATATGAAAAGAATATATATTCAGACCGGCAAAGTGGAATTTGTATATCATCATAAAAATGGTTTTAATTGGGATCATTGGGGATGCACATCAAAAGCATCAATAAATTGGGTTGAGTGAGAACATCTTCGAATGAAAACTCAAGCTCTAGGACGATTTGTTAATGGAATGTGAGAAGAGATCCAAACACCCACTTTTCATTTATCCAAATACCACACCGTCCTTAAGCCACGTTATAACCAAAGACCTTAGGATTTCTAACTGCTTGGTGGAGAAGCAATGAGCTATTAGGTAATAGGTAAGTGGACCATTGAATCTATATTAGGACTTGTGAACAACCTATTGCCATTAGCATGAACTAAGTTATCAACCTCTCCTTCTGGCATTGCGAAATTAATCTTGACTTGAATTCATGGATTGTTGATTATGTGTATATTGAGCATACTTGTGCATTATTTCCTGAACATTACTACATGATACTTTTTAGGTACTATGCTATAGGATCATTCATTATGTTATGTTCTTATTCTCCTCCGACTTCTTCTTTGTGTTTACATGACTACCCTACTGTTCTTTACTTTTATTGTATCGGGACGATAGAACTTTAAGTTGGGGGTCTTGATGTCTCCCTATTTTTGAGGAATAAATACTACTTGGAGACATCATTTTAGTTGTAGTTATGAGTTTATAGGTCGATTTTATCATGATTTAGTACACTTTCCTATTTTGGGTCTTGAATTGATTATTTATTATTTTTAGAGCATATTGGGTTTAATTATCTATTTAGTGTGAAGCTTTAGAGATATATGGTAATTAATTAGAGTCCAAGTTGGTTCCAAGAGCTAAAGGAAAGAAGATTAACATGGAAATTGAAGATAAAGAAACAAAAGCTAAAAACATGGAAAAGGAAAAGTTGCCATATATCTGAATTCCAGCACCTACGACCACAAATCAGCTTATATCTTAAAATCGGTGAGAAATCTGGTAAAGCGGTCAAGAGAAAAGTTAAAGATCTTTCCGATACGATGAACTTAGACTACTCATACGCGTCAAACGGATAAGAATTGAGGTTGTTAGGACCAAAACAAAAACGAGGCTGATTCCATCTTTTTGGGCTATGAATTTGAGTTGGGCTAGGAGTCCAATATTTACCTTTTCCTTCAAGAAAATGATTAGGTCTTCCTATACCCTATAAATACAACCTATTAACATTAGAAAAATCATCCTTGGCCAAACCTTAAGGTCAGGAAGAAACTTACAACAAGAAGAGAAGTCTGGAAGGAGCTGTGCACCAATCATGTCTTCTTCAACCTTTAATTCTGTAATTCTTTTATTTTCTTTTCTTAGTATGAATTAAATAAATTTAGCTTGAGTTTTAGAATATATGTATGAACCTTAGTTTTGATTGAAATCTATCTAATTTGATTGAATTTATGTTTTGATTTCTCTGTTTATGTGTTGGATTTATATTATGTGTTCTTTACGGTTACAAACGTATAGGATTACCATCATAGTAGTTAGATAACCGGTATATTTGACTATAGGATTAGCACATAACGTCTAGAATAAGGTTTGATCTGACAATTAATCCTAACTAGATAGTCAATGGTTTAGTGTATTGCTACTTAATCAATTGCATGAACAATTTGCTTAGGTTCTTATTGACACAGGTAAACCCTATTTTAAACTACCTAGAGCAATTGAAACCAAACTATTGAAATACTACATGATTCATACGTTACATATTTAGAACGGCCTAGTGGGGATTACTTGCTAATTACTCAAGCTAAACTATCATACTATCTTCTTTTCTTTTATTTAGTTTCTGTCTTTAATTTATTAGTTTAGTTTTATTATTCAAAAACCAAATGAATATCTATCTATCTCTTCTTCCTACTTTCGTATTATCTGTTCTAACTCTCGTATTTGCACTTGAATATTTGCATAAGTTCTTCTTAACCTTCGTAGTCTTTGAGGAACGAATTCTACTTATTCATTAAAAATTGCATACGATCTGTATACTTGCAGAACCGTGCTCAACTTAGGGTGTTTATTTGCACTTATTTATATCATTATTTTATCACACCTTAGGCGACACCATTGCTCAAGGTCCAATATTCTAATACTTCTTTTGGCACCTGCTAAATTTTTTTTTTAAATTTGGTTGCAAAATCACCTTTTAACCTCGATTTCTTCAAAGTGGTCGAATCAGTCTTATACCTGCAAATACTAAAAGAACACCAAATAAAAATGTAAAATAATATTAAACTGGATAACAACATATACTACACTTGATATTAAAACACTCTCTCTACCTTAGGTGACTACGACTAATCCGACTGGTGTGCTCATACTGTCGTCCATTCCCATGCACCTTCTCTATTCTTTTTCCGACTTCTGAAACCTTCACTTCTTCTCTTCTCTATTTCTTCAAAAATTGTGCCCTAGGTAACCTCCTGGATCTAGGAGTCCATGGCACCTAAATTTAAAAACAACAACAAGATTACTAGGTTACCAAATGATGCGAAGATGAATAAAGCAAATCAAAAGCATGTTCAGAATGTACCTTAGGTTCACAATCACACATGAGTGGTGCTGAATTCCATGTGGTGAGGGAGATCAGACCTATAAGGATGGATTATCCAGAAGCTACTCCATCTCCAACAAGTGATGGTTCTCCTACCTTATTCAAAAGGTAGAAACACAAATAACCAAGAAGTTACTTATTTCACCATACTCATACAACTTCGCTGTGTAAAATCCAATACACGTATATGGGTGCACTAATGTACCACTGAAGGTAAATCCATCACCTAGGTCTACAATAGGTTGTGTTGTGTCTCCAGCAAAGGTATGGACCACACTTTTTGATGGAAATATTATATAAAATCTATAACTTGAGTATGTTGAACCTACCATTGTCAATGGAAGAGTTACATTTAAACCTTCCCAAGATATTCTATATATGGGATGTAAATCATGGGAGAATTGTATGGTGGGATAATTCTTAGATAGATCCCAACCTTTATACATGGCTAAGAACATGGTGGATACACTGTGGAAACAACATACAAAGTTGAACAAAAGTATATTTGGTTAAGGGCTATTTGTGTTCAAAATGGAAACTGAGGAGGATTGTTTCAAAGATCTACGGGGATTTTGGTATGTGAATAATAGACCACTAATTTTTAAGTAATGGAATCCATAGACACCATTTCAAAAATTCAAATCAGATAATGAACATGTCTGGGTTAAGTTGAAGAAAGTGCCTGGAGAAATCTGGTCCAAAAAGGGGTTAAATATTGTTGCAAGTGCATTAGGCAGACCACTTCTAGTGGGTGAAATCACTATCACTCATCCAAGGTTTTTGTCAAGGTTAGTGTTAAAATGGATATGCACGGGGAAACTATGAAAAACTTTGATCTAGACATAGGAGATGGAAGAATAGATGTTGTGGAGATGAAATAAACTTGGTGGTGGGGCAGAGGTATGATAAATAAACTAGTAAATAAAGATAATAGTAAAAGACACACCCTTGACTACCAAGATAAACTCACAACAAGTATTACAGATCGTTTGCAAGTTTAGTAAGTAAGTAAAGTTCGTTCGCAGGGATTTGATCTGTTAGATCTACTTGTGTATATAAAGAAGTGTAGGTGAATTGACTTTTCGATAAGAAAAATAAAAGAAATAATATTTATTTGAGTTTCGGATATAAAAGATATTAATGCAAATAAATAATATAATGAAGAATGGAGATGGGAAATATAGCTTAGAGTTGCTAGTATGCACTTATCCTTCTAATTCTAATTCTAGTTATACGGGTGATTTAAGCTCTTAGATAAATAGCCGGGATTCTATATTCCTCCTAACCCGCTTCTGGGTGGACTTAGGTGGCGACCTAACAATTACCAGGGGACTTGAGTAAGGGGGCCTTGTGCAATGATCGGTGGTTAATATCAAACCCTAGTGACTATCTAGTTAGGCAAACCCGTCAGGATCACTACCGCACACTAGACGTTTATGTGGTGTTTCAACAATTAGACACCCCTTCCAGGTGACCATCCAACTGCTAATAATGAAATATTCTACACGTTTGCAACCACAAAAACTACAGTCAATACAGCAAAGCACATAAAACATTTATACAGGTTAAGTAGTTAGAACCGATTTAAAAAGGGAAAACAAATGAGAATTAGAAATCAAATATTATACATATGTAAACCCAAGCTATGGGAAAATTAGTTCATATCTAAAGACATAGAAATAAACTAAGGATAAAAGTAATTAGAAACAAAGATAAGCTACGTAATCTAATACAAATTACCTTAATGATAGAGGGAGATGATGGAGAAGAGGAGTTTGTGACTTTCCAACTTCTTGTCTTCCTCTCTACAGGTTTTCTTGCTTCTATGGATGACTTATAAGAGTAATAATAATTAAAGGCTGAGCAAGGACATGTTTACAATGATAAGAGGGTGTATATATATATATATATATATATATATATATATATATATATATATATATATATATATATATATATATATATATATATATATATAGGTGTTTTCTAAGCCTAGGTCGAAATCTTGGAGTAGAAGGCAAGTAAATTGAGTCCAAGACCAACTCAAATGCGTTTCCTAAAATATAGGACATGATAAACACTGCTCACTCTTTTGGTCATACCTTCTTCGTTATTGAGCCGATTTTCGCCAACTTTATATCAAAACAATCGCATCAGAAAGATGTATCTAACTATTTAATTGCTCGTCCAAAATCGCAACCGATTTGAAGTTATCTTCACTTTAGTGGACGTAGCTGTAGAATTTCAAATTTACTTGACAGCTTTTCCTTTCCTATTTCAACTTCCATTCCTTTTATCTCCTGATTTCTCCTTGGATCATATTTCCTTAACTCCTTAGAATTTATTTGGCATCTAATTATATTCTATAAACCTTAAGAGCTTCACATTAACACACAAATTAAACCAAATATGCTCTAGTAATAAATCATCAAATCAAGACATGAATTAAGAAATTATCTAGTAACGGGGAAAATCCCTTCACAATTAATCAAATACACCTAGAATGATGTCTCAAACCTACATTAATATATCACAAATATGGAGACATAAAGACCCCCAACTCAAAGTTGTATCGTCCCAATACAATAAAGACAAGAACTTATGGAAGTCTCTACACACATAAGTCAATTAAGCACAATGGGGAGAAGATAGAAGAATATTGATAATAAAATCAAAGCAACTACTTAGAAAATTTCATGTAATAATATTTACAAACTAGATTACCTATGCACTTGTCATACAAACGGTCAACACGGTTCAAATTCAAGATCAGATTAGCTTTGCAATGCACGAAGGAGAGGTTCCTCACTTAGTTTAACAAGTAGACTATAGATTATTCATCGAGCTTCACTAGTATCTAAAGATCCATATAACTCCTATAACGGTTCATTCACTTCTAGATTACATATCAAAGAATCATAAGGTCTTTACGGTTGTAATGTTGGCTTAGGGACGGTATGATTGTATATTTGGATAATTTAGAGCGAGTTTTTGGCCCTCTCCTCACTAGCCATCAACGAATCACCCTAGATCTTGAGTTACTCTGATAAAATGTTCTCACTCAAATTATTTGATGCACTAATTAGCACCCCCAATAACCCGATATAAAGCATTAAGATGATCACATAATAATTCCACTTTGCCGGTCCATATATGACAAACTCAATCTTTTCATATCATTTTTCTTTTGTAATATAGCTATGACTCTCTTTTTTATGTGAGATGTCATGCTATTTTTTCTCATATATATTTCTTTTCATAACTTCTTTTTATTAACTTTTAACCCGACAAAGGGTTACAATATTAAAACAATGTTCACCAATAAAATATAGAGCACAACTACATAAGCTCAACAACCCAACCCAATAATATTTCCCGTAATGGTGGACCCACCACCCCAAACTCAAGCTCTAAAACGACCGTCTATGCATCACGATTCGAGTGCGGCCATATGGAAAAGTCCTACATTCTAAAGGGATGTGGCTTCTAATATGGATAAATAAAAATACTTTGGAAAGGCTAGAAGGGGCTGAGAAGGATATAAATATAATAATGGACAAAAAGATAAAAGGAAACAACGGCTTATCAAAGAACTGCCTTAATCACTTTCTAAACTATGTAATTTCATTACTTTCTCACCTTTAGCACTTTCATTAGATGGGCTTATCAACTAGCTCGGATCTCACGGCCTACACACCCCTCAAGGATCCCTAAGATCAAACATACTTCTACCGCATTCCTCACTAATCTTTTCTTTACAATCAATGTGTGTTTCCTATTCATACTCAAATAATATAAGATAATCAGTTAATATACATATTACTTAATATCATTAACTCACTAAGTTCATGCTTTTAATCTATTAACCACAATCTACATCTAATCCCATCTATCAATTATTTTAATTTATTCCTAAAAACAGTAAAACACATAAAAAGAGAGATGAGAGACAACGAATCCCCCCACCCCAACTCAAAAGTGAGGCGTATACCCATGACTCGAAAAGACTCAATAAAGAAATTAAATTTTAACAAATATTGCAATTATAGAAAGGATGGTAGGGAAGAAAGAAAGCATTCTCTTTGAGGCTATTGCCTCCCATGATCAATATCCCTAATATGACGCAGTACTTTTCTTGTATGTAAACTTCGTGTATCACCAATTTCTAATTTTCTTACCTCCTCTTATGCTCCATCCAAATCAATCTTCAAGCTCTAGAAACTCTTTTGTACTCATCTTCTCCAATGTCTTTCTCAAATACTCTCTCATATGAAGGTGTTAATCTAGGAATCTTTGTTTTAACGATAGCTAATAGCATCTTATAAGCTTGACTTCATCTTGGGTATAAAGATCTTGATATGAAGAGGTTGTGGTGTTTTCTCCTTGAAAGATGTAATCATTTTGCTCTTTGATTTCACCACTGCATGCTTTCCTCTACTTACTTGACCTACTTTACCTTTTTGTTTGTTTCCGGACTAGTACCCATATCAATTGATTTCTTCTTGACCTTACCAAATACCTTGCTTTGATTCATCGTCTCTCTTACACTAGATAATCTCTTCGTTCTTTTCACCATCTCTTTTATCCCCAAACTCAAAGATTTGAACACTCTTGGAAATTTTTACCCCTTGATTTTGGATTGAAAAAAGTGTTATTTGGGTTAGGAAAGGTATAAGGATGATGATTCTCTATGTGGGTATGATGGAATCAAGTTGATGGTATGGGTTTAAGGAATTTTGAAAAAATATTTGAAAATTTTGGCTTTTGATTCTTGGATTCTACATGTTTTGGAATGATTTGGGTGTTTGATTCTAATTTATAGGAATGTTGGGAAGAATTTGGATACGAATCTATGGTTATTTGGTGGTGTTTTGATGTGAGGTGAAGTTTCAATGGCGTTTCAAGGAGTTTGGGTGTCTTGGGGAAGAAAGAAAGCCTTAAGGTTTAATATTTCCTAGGTATAGAACTAACATTCTCCCTTTCTTTTCCCTGAAGGCATTGTGCGGTGCACTACGGTAAGGCGCGGTGTACCACAACATAGTACTGTCTCCCTTACGTGACACGGTCTTGCACATTGGTCGACACAGTTATTGGGTGCGGTGCGGTACACCGCAAGATCTCTCTTACTCTAGGCGTGGACCCTGATTTCATAACAGTGGCAGCGGTTTCCTCTTGGTGTTGTGCACCACGGGTAGCGTATGGTGTATCTCACATACTCACCGTATGACACCATGGCACGGTTTTTCACGAGCAACGACACGGTTTTTTCCTCCTTTCCTCGCACATGTACTTGATTTACGAAGCGTCGTGACCCTTTTTTGTGGGGTGCGGTGTACCGCAGGGTACTGCTGAATTTTGATTTTTTCATTTTATCTCCAAACCAAGTTTTCTCTACTCCATTGGATATATCTGGAAAAAATACACGATTTAGACTCGAGAAAAAGTGAATTCCGATACCGGAGCGCAAAGTTATGTCAGTTTGAAGTTTTGGCTAATTTTTACCGTCGATAGGTGCGGTGTACCGCAAAATGCTTCTGTCCAACCCTTTATAACTCCAAATTTTTTTTCAGTTTTCTACCCCAAACTCGAACCCTTGCATACCTACACATCAAAAACACTCGTACCTTCCTTATTACTGCAATATGCACTTTAAAACACATAAACTAACTAATTTAAACAAAAAGAAAAAACATAAAAACATAAAATACTATGGGATGTCTCCCAGAAAGCACTTTTTCTTAACGTCTTTCAAAGTTAGACGTGTTACTATCCGAAGCTTGTGACCCTTCTCCGCTTGTATTTTAATCCATTTTGCCGAAACCATTCTTGTAACTATAAACGGACCCATCCATGAATTCTTGAATCCCCGTGGTCTATTCTCTCGCTTAGGGGCTTTCTATGCAACCTCGTCACCAAACCAAACTCACTTTTGATTCTCTTCTTCACGGGTTATTGTGTACTTTCTTATTACCTTCCTTTGTCACAACTCGGAGTGTTGGGACTTCATGTGACTCCTCATGCTTTTTATCCACAAAGTGGAATGTTACAGACTCTTCTTCAATTTGGAGAGTCACTGTTCCCATATAAACATCAATTATGCTGTGACATGTCGCCAAGAATGAGCGTCCAAGTATCAATGGAACGTGTTGACCTGCAATGCTTTCACGAATAACAAAATATGTAGGTATAGCTGGAGTACCTACTTGGACAAGCACGTAGGAGCAGTAAATTGATGTCTTTTCTTTTGGCATCTCCCATGCGTAACTTCTCGAACATATTCTTGGGCATGACATTCCTTCCTGAACCCAAGTCACACATCGCTTTTGCTTCGAAGTTACCTCCTATATTGATTTGGAGGTATAAATATCCCAGATCTTGCATCTTTGGTGGTAGCTTCTTTGGAACTTCTGTCAAGCTTTCTTTAGTAAGGTCCATAGTCTCGATCTCAACCTCTACACTCTTACTCTTCTTGGAAGGAATCTATTTGAAGACTTTTGGTGTTGTAGGCTCTTTCTCAATTACCTCGAATACAAGAACAATGATTTGTCTGCACTTGATGATTCAGATTTAGTATCACCACTAAGATATGTAATTCTTTGTAGATAAGGTGGTGATAGTAGCGGATGTGTAGGCGGTATCTCCGCCTTGTTCTCTTCTTTTTTCCAACCTCTCTAACCCTATCTCTAATTTTTACTTTGTCTAAATTAAGCTTCGTAGGTTCTACAATTGTTGGAAATTCTACTACACTCATCACAATTATACCTTCAACCTCATCCCCACTTTCCCAATCTTCAATTCTTACCTCAATTAAATTCAACTTGATTGGTGATGATGGTTGTGTAGGTGGCGGTTCCACCTTACATTCTTCTTCTTGCACCTTTTGTGTAGTTTCTCTTCTTTCTTAGTCTCTTTTTGCACTTTCTAACCACATGCTCGTAATTTTCCTAAACCTCTTTCTCACCTTGATTAACAAGCACCTCATCTAAGATAACCTTGGTTGGTTCTTTTATGGTTGAATCCTTGAACCCAACTTGCTATCACCCAGTTTTATATGTATGTCCTCTTGTAACTGTTTGGTGGGGGCAAAGGTGTGATACATAAACAAATAAATAAATAAAAATAATAATAAAGGACACACCCTTGACTACCACAAGAATCTCATTGCAAGTATTACAGACCGTTTGCAGGTTTAGTTGATAAGAAAAGTTCATTCGCAGGGTTTTAATTCGTTAGATATACTTGTATTCAATAAGCGTAGATGAATTTAGATGTTTTAGAATAAAAAAATATAATAAGATGAATGATTATCTGATGTGAATTAATAAATAAGAATGCATATCAATAAATATGAATGTAAGTCAGATAAGTTACTAATATAAGCCTATTCTGACTAAGTTATTATTCTAACCTTAAGGGTTAATTGAGCATTATATACTAACCGGGATTCTAAATTCTACCTAACCCCCGTCAGGATGGACTTAGAATCAACCTCTCCACTACCAGAGACTTGGGTAAGGGGAACCTACGTAATGATTGGTGGTTAAATCAAACCTTTATGGCTATCTAGTTAGGCAAGTCCGCCAGGATCACTACCGCACACTTGACGATTATGTGGTGTTGTCAATAGTTGAATCCCCCATCCAGGTGTTAACTCAATTACTAAGGATAGTCCTAAGATTGGCCAAATCTAGGGCTGGAACAATATTTCAAAGCACACAATACAGCTATATGCCAAGCTCAAATCAATTAAAATAACAAATAGTATTATGGAATTTAAGACAATATAATAACCCAACAGTTAAGAGTAAAACTTACAGAATAAAAGCTTAGAAATATGGTTAAGCCACAAATATATAGCTATTACTTTGAATATAGAGAAGGAAAGATGTAGAATAGGTGTTTGTCACTCTCCAACTTCTTGCTTCTTGTCTTCCTCTACAGGTCAACTTGCTTCTTTGGATGATAAATTTGATACTAAGGATTAATATTCAAGAAAATACTATGCTATGGTTTAGAACTAAGAAAGAACAAGTTTACAATGATTAAAGGGTGTATTATAGGTGTTTAGAAGACCCTAGGTTGAAATCTTGGAGTAGAAGACAAGTAATTGGACTATTTTTTCAAATCAAATTCATTTCCTAAAATATTGGAGAAGAGATAAATTGCTGATGTCTTGTTTTGGTCGTATCTCATTCATTATTAGTCTGATTTTCGCCCACTTCATATCGAAACTACCGCAGCAAAAAGATCTACACTTTTCCTTTTGATTTCTCATCCAGATTTCTAGCCTATGTGAAGTTATCTTCACTTTAGTGGATGTAGCTGCAGAATTTCAGATTTACTTTACAACTTTTCCTTTCCTATTTTATCTCTACTTCCTTTTATCTCTTAATTCCTTCCATATATTCTTTCCTTATCTCTTTAGAATTGATTTGGCATCTAATTTATTTCCATATATCTTTAAAGCTTCACATTAACACACAAATTAAACCAAATATGCTCTAAAAATAATAATTCATCAAATCAAGTCAAGAAATAGGAATTTATCAAAATATGAATAAAAATCTAATATTAAATACTCGAATACACCTAAAATGATGTCTCCAACCTATATTATTATATCACAAATAGGGAGACATTACTGTAGATTGACCGTAGTGAATTACGTTAATCTTAGCTCCATTGCTTGATATTGTTTGTGCATGAATTGCACTAAGAATGCAGTAGCATCGATCCTTGCCTCATTTTGCTCCACCTTATTTTTCAAATAATTTATACCTTCTTGTGGATGACACGGAAGTGCCTTTGGATCCTGATCCTTCGTTATACCTCGAATTAACTGTGGAAGCTCTTGTTGAAATTTCAGGAAGGAACTGGTTACTTGAGTGACTTCCGCCAATACTGTTTCCAAATTCTCTTCTTGCTTTGTGATTTTTCTATTCACGAGTTGTATGGTGTATGGTGTTAATTTCATGAAACTTTGTAGGTTTTTTTCAACGTTATTGATGGAGTCTTGTGGTATCGCCTAGGGTGTGATAAAAATATAGAATAAATAACGTAGATAAGAACCCTAGACTAGCACAGTACTGCAAGTATTACAGGACGTATGCAAGTTTTAATGATAAGAAGATTCGTTCCTCAGGGACTGAAATGTGTTAGATGAATGGTTAAATAAATCAGAATAGCAATAATTAAGAGACAGAAAATAAATATGATTGATTGAGAGATTAATGATTAAACTAAATAAAAGTAAAGACAAATAATTAAAGATGGGAGATATAAGATGAGAGAGTATAGCTCATGTTCTGCTAGTATGCACTAACCCTTCTAATTTATTCTATCAATTTCAGTTTATAAGGGAGATAATAAATCTTAGATATGTAGTCAGGATTCTGAATTCCCCCTATCCCCGAAGAGCGAACTAGGGTAGCGACCTCACAATCACGAGGGGACTCGAAATAGGGTAATCCTGCGCTACTAGGGTCCTAAGTGAGTCTGGCCTACTAATGATGATTGGTGATTAAATTAAACCCTAATGACTATCTAGTTAGGCTGGTGTTGTCAAGACCAATTCCTTATCTAGACGTTTATGTGGTGTTTCAATAGTTAGACACCCCTTCCGGGTGACCATCTAACTACTAATAAGGTAATCCTTTACTCATGCACTAGAAAGGAGAATAGACAATACATCAAAGCACATAAATCAAATATATGGTTAAGTAGCTAGAATTAGATTAAAAAATATAATTCCCAAAGAAACTTAGATAGAAAGAAAATAGAATTCAAAGATTATACATAATGCAAAACCCAAGCTATGGGAAAATTAGTTCTTACCTGAAGGAAATAAACTAAAAGAATGATACATAATTTTCATCTTGCTCTCTTCAATAACTCTAATGATGAATAAAACTTAAGGAATGATTTTTAAGAGGAAAGGATCTCTTTTCAAAGGTTAAAGGGTGTATTTGTAGGTGTTTAAAAGACTTAATTCGTTTTCATGGAGTGGAAGACAAGTAACTTGGACTCCTAGCCCAACTCAAATTAGTAGCCCTAAAATATAGAAAAGGTAATAAATTGCTGCTGTTTTGTTTTGGCCGTAACTTCTTCATTTCAACTCCGATTGACGCGTTCTTTACATTGAAACTGGTCGTCTCGGAAAGCTCTATACTTTTTCTTCAGACCATTCTTTCAAATTCCTATCCAATTGGTGTCACCTAGGGTGTGATAAAAATATGATAAATTTATCCAGAAAATAATGCACTACTCACCCTAGAAAAGCACGGTACTGCAAGTATTACAGGACGTGTGCAAGTTTTAATGATAAGAAGAATTCGTTCTCAGGGACTTAGTGTGTTATACGTATAAGCAAATAAATCAGAGTAGCAATAATTAATTAAAAGACAGAAACTAAAGATAATTAATTGAGAGATTAATAATTAAACTAAGTAAAAGCAAAGACAAATAATTAAATATGAGAGACTATGAGATGAGAGAGTATAGCTTAGATATTTGCTAGTATGCACTAATCCTTCCAATTCTTTCTATCAATTTCAGTTTATAAGGGAGACAATAGCTCTTAAATATGTAGTCGGGATTCTAAATTTCCCTTATCCCCGGAGAGTGAACTAGGGTGGCAACCTCACAATCACGAGGGAACTCACAAAGGGTTAACCTGCGCCACTTGGGTCCTAGGTGTAGCCCTACCTACTAATAACGATTGGTGATGAAAATAAACCTTAATGACTATCTAGTTAGGCTGGTGTTTTCAGGGCCAATTCCTTATTCTAGACGTTTATGTGGTGTTTCAATAATTAGACACCCCTTCCGGGCGACCATCTAACTACTATTAGCAAAGCCCTAAATTGATCAGGTTTAAGACAGACAATAAATCAAAGCACATAAAACAAATATATGGTTAAATAGCTAGAATTAGATTAAAATTTATTATCCAAAAGAAACTTAGATAGAAAGAAAATAGAATTCATAGATTATACATAATGCAAAACCCAAGCTATGGGAAAATTAGTTCATACCTAAAGTAAATAAACTAAAATAAAGATACAAAGATGTCATCTTGCTCTCTTGAATGACTAAGAATTAATATAAGGTTTAGAACTAAGGAAGGGTGACTTAACAAAGATTAAAGGGTGTATTTATAGGTGTTTAGAAGATCTAATTCGTTTTCTTAGAGTGGAAGACAAGTAATTTGGACTCCAAGTCCAACTCAAATTCGTAACCCTAAAATATAGAAAAGGTAATAATCTGCCGCTGTTTTGTTTTGGCCGTAACTTCTTCGTTTCAACTCCGATTGACACGTTTCATTTGTCGAAACCAATCATCTCGGAAAGCTCTATAGCTTTGTTTCAGACCATTCTTCCAAATATCTAGCCAATCTTGAGTTATGATCACTTCTATGGTCGTGGGTGCTGGAATTCAGATTTATTTGACAACTTTATCTTTCCATATCTTATCTTTTCTTTCCTTATCTCCAATTTCCATGCATATCTTTTTTCCTTTATCTCTTAGAATTGATTTGATATCTAATTAATCACCATATACATCTTTAAAGCTCCACAATTAACAAACAATTAAACAAATATGCTCTAAAAATAATAAATCATTAAATCAAGACACGAAATAGGAAAGTGAACTAATACATATGAAAATAGAGTATTTAGACTTCTAAAACACTAAAAATGATGTCTTCAACTAAGATTAAATCATCACAAATGGGGAGATATCAAGACCCCTAACTAAAAGTTGGATCGTCCCGATACAATAAAGATAAAAACAAAGGGAAGTCTCTAAATACACACCTAGGTCAATTAAGCACAAAGGAAAGAAGATAGCAGAATGTATAGAATAGACATAAAGAAACTACTCAGAAAATTTTATGTAATAATATTTACAAACTACGTACCTGCTTCCTCTTATATTTACAATTACCACGGTTTAAAGATTAGCTTCGCAATGTAAGAAGGAGAGGAACTTTACCCAGTTTACCAAGGAGGCTATAGATTGTTCATCGAACTTCACTAGTATCCAAAGATCCACTTAACTACTCTTTATTGGCTCAATCACTTCTATATTACATAGCAAAGAATCAAAAGGTCTTTAAGGTTGTAATGTTGGCTTAGGGACGGTATGATAAGTATATTTGGATAATTTAGAGTGAGTTTTGGGCTCTCTCCTCACTAGCCATCAATGAATCGCCCTAGAGCTTGAGTTACTCTCATAAAACGTTTCTCACTCAACCCAATGATTTTCTTGATGGACAAGGTAGCATCCCCAATAACCCAATTAAAGCATAAGATGTTCACATAAAAATTCCACTTTGCCGGTCCAAATATATATTCCTTTCAAATCAATTATTTTCTCTTTTGTATAGCTATGACTCTTTTTTTTATGTTGAGATATCACACTATTTTTCTCATAGATTTTTTCTTTTTCATGCTTTTCAGCTTTTTATCATTTACTCTTACCCCGGCAAAGGGTTACAATACATTAAACCTGTGAAGCGTCATCAATATATAGAAAAGAGCACAATTAATAAGCTCAAGAAATCCCAACCCAATAACAATTCCCATAATGGTGGACCCACAACCCCAAACTCAAGCTCTAAAACAACTGTTAATGCATCGCGATTCGAGTGCGGATCATATGGAAAAGTCTTAATATCTAAAGGGATATGGCTTATAATGTGGTTAAATAAAAAGGCTTTAAAAAGGCTAGGAGCTGAGAAGGATATAATATAATAAATGGACAACAAGCAAAAAGGAAACAAGGGGCTTATGAAATAACCGCCTTAATCACTTTCTAAACTATGCAATTTTGTTATTCACTTACCTTTAGCATGTTCATCAAATGGGTTTATCAACTAGCTTGGATCTCACGGGCTACAAACCACTCATAACTCCCTAAGATCGAACATACTTTCTATCGCATTGCTTACTAATCTTTTCTTTACTATCAATGTGTGTTTTCCTGCAAATACTCAAAGCATACAAAATAAAATAGCTCATAAACATATTACTTTCTATCCTTAACTTACTAAGCTTATTCTTTCAAGCTATTAAACACACTCTACATCTAATTCTCATGTGTTAAAAGTTTTAATTTCTACCTAAAAACAGAAAAATGGAGATGAGAGACAACGAATCCCCACACCCCCAACTCAAAATTGAGTCGTGTCCCCACGACTCGAAAAAGAAATTAAAAATTAGCAGATACTACATTTACAGAAATGGTAAGGAAGAAAGAGAACATTCTCTCGAGGCTATTGCCTCGCATTATCGACATCCAAGATAGGATTTGCTGGATCTTTCTTTAATTGCTCAAGGAGTGTCATGATGTGCACTTGATTGGCTTTGATTTGTGCCACATCATCGGCTAAGGAAGTTTGAGCTGCTTCGACTTTATTTAATCGCTCCTCCATCTTCTCTTGCCAATTATACTCCTTTTCTTCCTTTAAGACTTTTATAATTCCCTCTCCTCTCAATACTTTCATGATCCAAGCATTGTCAATATTGTTGCTTGTTTTAAACTCTAGTTTCTCTTATTCACCCAAAATCATATTCGCTTTCCGAACAAGACACGTGATCATAGTAGGATATTTCACATTAAATAACGAGATAGGAGAGACCGAAAATCACATCACCTCCTCAACTATCAACTGTTCCACACCCACTTTTTCTCCTCTCACAATACAATTCAACAAGAACGCGTTCTTTTTACTTACGTCCAAAATTCTTGTGTTTCCAAAGACGTTAGGAGTAAGAAAATTGTGCCAAGTTCTAACATCCGGTTGGAGATATTTGTAAGGCCAAGGTGCCTTTAATTCTCCCTTATGCGATTGCACTTTTTCCTTATCTAATACATGCTCAAAAAGTAAATTCCAATCGAAGATTCTCTTTATATCCACCGCTTCTCTATCCTTGCATGGTCCGACCAATTTCTTAAACTTGAAGTGGTTTCTAATCTCTTCAACTATAAAAGGAACTAACTTTCCTCTAATTGGAACACAACCTTCACTATCTTGGCTAAAGAGGCCTAAATAGAATTCGGAAACTAATTCAAGACATAAATCAGAACGTCTTACCATGAAAGTAGACCAACCCAATCTTTCACCAATCTCCAAGAAACTCTCCTTCACCAACTTCTTCTTCAAATACTCGCTCATAAGCAAAAGGTAGTTCTTGTAATTGTTTCTTTGCAGAAGATATCAAGGCCTTTGAAGTTTTCTTTTTTTCTTCGGGTGTAGGACCTTTGAATTGGAGAGGTTGTGTTGTCTTCTTTATGAAAAATGGAACTTTTTTCCCATTGAATTAAACACAACTAGCCCACCTCTCTTTACATCACTTATTTCGCCCTTTGGTGTTGTAACTAGAACGTTCCTTACTTGATTTCTTCTCAATAGAACCCAATACCTTGCTTTTCTTCATCTCCCTCATAATAAATAATGTCTATGTTCTCTTAGTCATCTCAATTAACCTCCAACTCAAAGCTTTAACCACTCTTGAAATTTGAAACTCTTGATTATTGGTTGAACAAGCTTTATTTGGGTTAGGAAGGGTGTTTTGATGATGAATCTCTATGTGGGTAAGATGGATTCTTGATGGATTGGTATGGATCTAAGAAATTTTAGGATGAATTTTTGAAATTTAGGCTTTTGATTCTTGGATTCAATGTGTTTTGGTAAGTTGGGTGGTTGAATCTTCTTTGTAATGATGTTGAGAAAGGATTTGATGTGTTTTTATGGTGATTGGGTAGTGTTTTTATGTTTGGGGAATATTTGATGAAGCTTCAATGGAGTTGGGAGAAGAAAGAGAGGCTTAAGGATTGAAAATTTCGTAATTGACTAACCTTCCTCTT
The DNA here is from genome assembly GCA_029959085.1 of Nemophila menziesii. Taxonomy (NCBI): domain Eukaryota; kingdom Viridiplantae; phylum Streptophyta; class Magnoliopsida; order Boraginales; family Hydrophyllaceae; genus Nemophila; species Nemophila menziesii. The sequence goes on along the minus strand of JARWIR010000011.1, from coordinate 33,719,083 downwards.
CTTTATAACCTAAAAAACTCAAAATTTTCTCTCTCCAGCGGCGCGGACCGGCTTACCAGCGTGTGACCGGCATACCTGTGAGAAGCTTTTCAAAAAGACTCGCCTCGGCATAAAACTTGATTCATAGACCCGTGGGCACGTGTTTTTGTCTGACCAGTATACCGGTGCGGTAATTTTCGAAAATCTACCTCTCGGCAAAAAACTTGACTTGTGAACCCGTGGGCACTCCTTTTTGACCCGCCGGCTTACCGGCGGGCATGTCAGAATGTGCACAAAAAATTTCTTTTTCCTCCCCAACTCGATTTCTTTGATACCTAAACATCAAAAACACTAATACCTTTCTCAAATATGCAATATCGACTAAAAAAAACTAAACATGAATTAAAAACATAAAAACATAAAAAATTGTGGGTTGTCTCCCGTACAACACTTTTATTTAACGTCTTTTAAAGTTAGACGCGTTACCGCTATCAAGATTTGCGAATATAGCCTCCCCAACAACGAGCAAGGCTATGAACGTCTACTAATCTCCTCTTAATGCCCATTTTGGTCCTGATCTCTATCACCTTAGCTAAAACAACTTTAGTGACTACAAATGGTCCCATCCACGAGTCTTGGTGACCTCGTGGCCTATTCTCTGGTTTGTGGGCTTTCCATAGAACTTCCTGGCCAATCCCAAACTCAATCTTTGGCTCAGTATCCACAGGTTTTGCGTGGATCTTTTCTTTAGGGACTTTGTGATGTGAAAGGCTGTAGATGATAGGAACGGTGGGATCTGACTTCCTTGGTTTCTTACCCCAGACATAGAATGTCTCGAATACATTTTTAGCATGAAGGGTAATTGTCCCTACCTGGAAGTTGATTATGCTTTGACTTGTGGCCATGAAAGGCCTTCCAAGTATGATTGGAACCTATTTATCTGCATCGATATCAAGTATAACAAAGTCAGTAGGGATGGTGATATTACCTGATCGGACGTGAACTTCCTCCACTGTTCCCCATGTCTTGGTATTTGAGTTGTCAGCAAACTGCAACTTTACTGGAGCTTTCTCTGGTTTCTGAAGTCCAAGTCTATCGAACACGGACTTTGGCATAAGATTCACACCTGAACCCACATCACACATATATTTCACCTTGAGCGAACCATTTATTTGTATAGGAAGAATAAAGCTTCCAGGATATTTGAGCTTTAATGGTAACTCTTTCTCTACTTTTCTTGAGACTCTTACAGTCTCTTCTTAGCTTCTACACTCGCTTCTTTCTCAGGATTAACTTGCGTAAACACTTGTTGCGATTTAATCCTTTCTTCGCAATCCCAAGCATTTAGGCGTTGATATTTTCAGGAGTATACGCCTCTACAAATGTCTTGAGTTCAATGTCACCCTTCGGATTTGTATCAACAATAGTTGGTGACGCTATTTGAACAACTGGTGGCGATTCCACCTTCTCTTCTTCTTTCTTTTCTTGCACAGGAGGTGCAACTTCTACTTTCTCTTTTGAGGTTTCTTCCTCTTTCTCTTTAGCTCTAGCAGCTTGTAACTCCATAACCGATCTAATCTCCTCTTGCATATCTTTCGGAAGCTGTATAAATTCGGATTTTTCTGAATCTTCCTCCTCATTTTCAGAACAGTCAGAGTCCATGGGGCTAGACTTGGTTGGTTCTTCTTCGGTACTAGGAACTTCCACGGTAGTCTCTACAGCATGCGGTACTTCCTTATTTTCTTTATTTTCAAGGCAAATAGCCTTACAAGTTTCGAACGCAACATTGACATCACCTCCTTCGATAGCCTTCAATTCTTTTGCTTCCATAATATTAGTTAGAACTTTATTCATTTGTTCTACTTGCGTACCTATCTTGTTCTGTGAATGCATATTAGTGGTCATAAGATCCATTAAATTCTTCAATTGTTGATCACCCATAACTCCTTCTTGAGGATATTGTGGTAAAGCCTTCTGAGCTAAAACATCAGTATATGCATCATTAATAGGTTGTTGTGGGGGAGCAGGTTGATTATAATTATGATTTCCTTGATATGGAGCTTGACCTCTTGGTTGGAAAGAGTTATTCTAGGGACGAGGTCTATAATGACATGGACTAGCGGCCCCATGTGGATTTGAATATTGCATACCCGGATGATTCCCGCTACCAAATTGATAATTTCCTCGATTGGATATGAAATAAATAGATGCTGGATTTCCTTCGCACTCTTACCATGTATGATTTGTGATGCCACACTGTTGACCACCTTGTGCTTCTTGCACTACGTTTGTTGCAGCTAAATTCTTCTGCATCTCAAGCTTAATCTCTTTGATTTGATTTTCTAATGCGTACAATTGAGCTGAGTTTGCAGTTTCTGCATCTAATCGAAGCGTACCCCTGGTGTTTGTGATAGGAGCTCGCTAAAGTGGCCAACTCCTTTCTATTTCTATAATATTTTCTAAACCTTCGGCGGCTTCTGCAGGATCCATGGACACAAAATTTCCCTTTCCAAGATTATCTACCCTTAGTCTACTCTCTCTATTGATACCTTGATAAAATATAGCCAACTGTAAACACGGGGTGTAACCGTGAGGTGGACATCTAGCTAAATTTTGTTGAAACCTTGTCCATGCGTCCCCTACTTCTTCTCCATTCTCTTGACAAAACTTTGCAAGCTCTCTTTGGTCTTTGAGTCTCATACTCTTCAGATAAAAACGGTTAAAGAATGCGGCTTGATGTTCTGCCCATGTATTAATTGTACCTGGTGGTTGTCTATCTATCCAATCACCAGCTTTACCGGTCAGGAAGAACGAAAACATGTGACAAGACAGTTGCTCGCGTATAATGTATGTAGTAACATAGGCATCACAAATTTGCATGAACTTCTGAATCCCTCTTACCGAATCTTTAATTGCTGCACCACTATAGAGTCCGAAATTCTAGAATTGACTAAGCATGCCCCGATCGGCCCTGAATTTGATATTCTGGATCTCTGGAGGACGATAACCTAATGTTTGAACTTGAAAAGGTGCCTGGAAGATCTTGTTCAATTCTGTTGTTTTTTTGTTATATCCTTGTGGTGGTGGTGGTAAATGGCCTTAAGGACCAAGTGGTGGATCTACTCCTTGTTGTTGAATTTCTTCCATAGCTCTTCTTTGGTTTCTTTCTTCTCTGATACGTCCGTTATAAGCTCTGAAGCTCCTTTCGGGATCTGGGAGAGGAGGCCAAGGATGCACTGCTAAAAACTGAAAATGACTAAAGCAAACCAACAAGCGTAAATCTGGAAAAATAAAAAATAAAAATTAAAAATTAACTAAAAACTACTACTCGAAATAGATAACTCACACGCTAACGAGACACAAGACCCCGACAGCGGCGCCAAAAACTTGGTGTCGCCTAGGGTGTGATAAAAATATGATAAATAAATCCAGAAAACACTGCACTAATCACCCTAAACACGCACGGTACTGCAAGTATTACATGACGTATGCAAGTTTTAATGATACGAAGAATTCGTTCTCAGGGACTTAGTTTGTTATACGAATGAGCAAATAATCGGAGTAGCAACAATTAATTAAAAGACAGAAAGTAAATATGATTGATTGAGAGATTAATAATTAAACTAAGTAAAAGTAAAGAAAAATAATTAAATATGAGAAAATATGAAATGAGAGAGTATAGCTTAGGTTTTGCTAGTATGCACTAATCCTTCTAATTCTTTCTATCAATTTCAGTTTATAAGGGAGACAATAGCTCTTAGATATGTAGTCAGGATTCTAAATTCCCCCTATCCCCGGAGAGGGAACTAAGGTGTCAACCCCACAATCACAAGGGAACTCACAAAGGGTTAACCTGCGCCAGTTGGGTCCTAGGTGAAGTCCTACCTACTAATGACGATTGGTGATGAAAGTAAACCTCAATGACTATCTAGTTAGACTAGTGTTGTCAGGACCAATTCCTTATTTTAGACGTTTATGTGGTGTTTCAATAATTATACACCCCTTCCGGGCGACCATCTTACTAGCCCTAAATTGATCAGGTTTAAGACAGAAAATAAATCAAAGCACATAAAACAAATATATGGTTAAGTAGCTAGAATCAGATTAAAACATATAATCCCCAAAGAAACTTAGATAGAAAGAAAATAGAATTCAAAGATTATACATAATGCAAAACCCAAGTTATGGGAAAATTAGTTCATACCTGAAGTAAATAAACTAAAATAAAGATACAAAGATGTCATTTTGCTCTCTTGAATGACTAAGAATTAATATAAGGTTTGGAACTGAGCAAGGGTGACTTTACAAAGATTAAAGGGTGTATTATAGGTGTTTAGAAGACCTAATTCGTTTTCTTGGAGTGGAATACAAGTAACTTGGATTCCAAGTCCAACTCAGATTTAAAAGAATTACAATTTAATTTTAAAAATATTTAAAAGTGTATGTAAATTTTTTGTCTTTTACCGTAACTTTATATTGTATATTATATATAATATATATTATTATTTTATAATAAATAAATATAAAGGATACTATAGTAAATAAACAAATAGGTAGAATATAAATAAAAGAAAAATAATTTTTTTTTTGTTACGTGTCAGTTTTTTAATGGTAAATTGGTCAAATCACTTTCTTATAACATACCTATTTAGTGTATGGAAGAATTTCCCCGCCTATGCTACCAATGCTACACTTATACCATAAGTGCAATATTATGCATATCTAAGTGTATCCAAGATCTAATAGGTTAAGGGCGTGCTTCTTGATATAGTATCAACGAATAAGACTGCATTTGCAAAAGTAATACCATAGGTATGTTTTACTTTTCCATAAACTCTTAATAGAAATATGTGATAAACCAAAATTATTCTTGACCAGTAAATGATTTCAACTTGGTTAAAATTAATGCTCGACACTGTTTGACAACCTCCGCCTAAGTCTCGTACATATAGTACGTGAGAGAAAGAGAAATAAAAGGAGAAAAGTAAAGAACCTAGTCAGCCTCTTCTAAGCACACACCAAAATTCGCCTTCAACCCTGCTAATATTTACATGTGGTGGGTTCTCGTTTCAGGGAAGGTTTATGACATCATTTTAGATATATTTTTGGATTATTAATATACTTTTATGTCCCATTTGCACCTTTTTTGTATTTTAATATTTAGAATGTTTTTTTCTCGATTCAGCCTATTTTTGTTCTTTTTTTGCAATTTTGGATCATTCTTGATAAAATTTTCTCGATTAATGATAGATGTCAAATGGAGGAAGAACGAACCCCAAAATTCACTTTATGCAAGCCACGATAAAGTGTTGGAAGAGTTGAAGACATAACTTACACTACTACAATCAACATCTTTAGAAACGCAATCATTAGAGACGCCACGTGGACTAATATTACATTTGTAATTCTAAGACTTAACACGGTAAGGCCCGCAACCCGATAAAGTCGAAATCCAAACTAGAGTTCGGTTCAACAACCATGCTATCCAAACAATTTTGGCTCGCAATTTAGAGGAACAATAAATGTTATATCTTGCCCACCTTGTAAATATATAGACAATGTTATACTTTTCAATTATAGGAAAAGAAACACAAAGTATTAGTTGAAATTCCATCTAACCAAGTCTTCTTTTGACCCGATCCCATCTAGGATATGACTCATACCTGAATACATTTGAAAAATTATAATTACTATCCTTGGGTATTTGTGGTTTCAAATTTGAATTGAACAAAAAATAAACAATTGAGCTATATATATTAAGAGATTTTTACCCTAAGGGGTCTTAGAGACACCCTCTATTTCCATTTTCAACCCCACTTACCTTCTCTTCTTACTAAAGACCTCAAATAGATCTTACACTATAATCTAAAAACCTTTTTACCATTATACCTCTTTTTTATTTTTTTATTCCTATATATATTAAAATTCAAACCCTAAATTTTCCACTTTTCAGATTTACATTCTCTCTCTTCCTCTCCTTTTCTTACACTCACACGAAGCTCTCCTTCACTCTCTCCATTGGAGAGCTTCGAGTTTTAGATCTGTCATGGCTAAACCAGCAGTTCGTGATGAATCCATTCGAGGACCAAGCTGGAATTCGTGATGAAGACTCCGTTCGCTGATGGCCTCGTCTGAAAAGAAAAATCGCCACCACTAATCATCAACTCCGCCGCCACCAAGTGTCGGTGGTTCGTTGAAGAAGCTTTCTTCTCAAGTGAAGTTTTCTGTTGAAGAAAAAACTCCGGCGGCGTGCTCAGCTTCTTCCTCAGAAACCAGATAACAAAGCTGCAAAGTCAGATCTCCTTCACCGCAAACAAGCACGAGCCTACACCAACGGGTTTATTCTGAGCTCCTGACGGGTGATGAAACTCCGAACAACTATTTTCTTTCCAGTAGTGATGAGAATGTGGTTTCGTTGTGAAGGCGGGTGGTGAGAAATGGGTCAACGATGTACAATGGTTTTCTTGTATATGTGAGCTAGTGGTGGTGAGGAACGTTGGTCCAGCAGCCATGGCGTTAGGTTTTGAGAGAAGCACAGTAAGTTTTTGAAAGAAGAGAGATGAACAGTGAAGTTTTTTTGTTTTATTCGTAAGATTTGGTCAGACCAGATACTAAGTAGTTAGTTTTTTTTTTCTTTTTTTTGTTGTAATTATTTTAAATGTTAATAAAATAAAATGTTAAGGTTAATACTCTATATTTTTTTTTTTAATATTACTCATTAATTTTATCGAAGGCTCATTAATTTAATAGAATAGTCATTGTTTTTTATAGAGTAATAAGAGATATAAGTAAACGGGCCCCTCCTCATAACACAACCATATGTAGCTTACTCCAATAGGATGCAAATAACATGAATATAGAATTGTTGTGTTCTTCCACCCTCCTATTATATATAAAAGAATTACAAAACCATTAAAGATTGGAATAATACACTTACGATTGAGAGTGAATGTTCTGTGGATCCTCGAATTTGTAGGCGATATGTTTTAATAGTCATGGATAATACTTTCATTGCAATTGTAATAGCTAATCGGTGCGCTTGTTGAAGATATAATTTGTAGCCTGTCAAGAGAAAAATGGGTTTTTCGGTGATAACCTAGGGTTCAAAAAACGCGCTAATTCAATATATAGTATTAGTCTGTCACTCGCATCTATTAATGACTTTCTCCATTTGCGCAATAGTTATTAATATCTCCACCACTTCTCGTTCTAGCTCACGCCTACAATAAATTATATAATTAATGTATGTTAAAAAGATGATACTGTATAATTCGTCAACAAAATAGAAATTTAGTGATAAGATTACATGCAGTGATACGTCCCCAATTTTAACATGGCTTTAAGTTCAAAACTCAATTGAGAAACCCGGTAAAAAACATAATGACAATTATTTTTCATACAACATGTAAAAATTTGTCACGTGCCGAAAGACACTTGGACAAAGTACACACACATTTTTATTTTTATTAGAGTCTATAATATATATATATATATATATATATATATAGGAGTAATGCCCAATTAATTACACGGAGAGTGTAAAAATTCTCAATTAATTACAACTTCAACTTAATTTCTACTTAAGCACAAAAAATGGAAGATTACAAAAATACCCATAGGCAATTAATTAATTACTTTAATTATAATAATATTTATTAATTTTTATTTTTATTTTTTTCTAAAAAAAAATTTCGATTTTTTTTCAATTTTATTTTCAAATTTTTTTTTGACTTTTTTTTTTGAAAATTTTTCCCCAAAATTTTTTTCCCCGAATTTTTGTTAATGCGTTCCATGAACACACAATTCTGAGATTTTTGTGTTGCAGGAACACACAAAATTGGAACAACCAAAATCAAGTTTTTTGTATTCCAAGAATACACAAATTTGAGTTTTATGTATTCCATGAATACACAAATCTGAGATTTGTGTGTTACAGGAATGCACAAATCTGAGACTTGTGTGTTCCAGGAATGCACAAATCTGAGACTTGTGTGTTCCAGGAATGCACTAATCCGAACCGGAGAACTTGACAACTACCGAGGAGATCGAGATTGACCCAACTCATTTTCGTATTGAGATGGCTTTTGAAATGGTTATTGATGAAAACCAGGAAATCGAAGACGACACGTGGGAGGAATATGGTGATGAAGAAGAACCTATAGAGGTTAATAGCGACGATGAACCTATTGATATTAGTGGATATGAAACTGATTAGGATATTTTGTATTTGTATTTTAGTCTTAGTGCATTTTGATATTGTTTGACCCTGAACTGTTGACCAAACACCTCGAACACTAACATTTGACCCTTAACTGTTGACCAAACACCTCAAACAACACCTCGAACACTCAAGTTTGACCGTAACTGTTGACCAAACACCCCTAACACTAACATTTGACCATAACTGTTGACTAAACACCCCTAACACTAACATTTGACCATAACTGTTGACTAAACACCTCGAACACTACCATTTGACCATAACTGTTGACTAAACACCTCGAACACTCAAGTTTGACCCTAACTGTTGACTAAACACCTCGAACACTCAAGTTTGACCTTAACTGTTGACCAAACACCCCTAACACTAACATTTGACCATAACTGTTGACTAAACACCCCTAACACTAACATTTGACCATAACTGTTGACTAAACACCTTGAACACTAACATTTGACCATAACTGTTGACTAAACACCTCGAACACTAACATTTGACCATAACTGTTGACTAAACACCTCGAACACTCAAGTTTGACCTTAACTGTTGACCAAACACCCCTAACACTAACATTTGACCATAACTGTTGACTAAACACCCCTAACACTAACATTTGACCATAACTGTTGACTAAACACCTCGAACACTAACATTTGACCATAACTGTTGACTAAACACCTCGAACACTAACATTTGACCATAACTGTTGACTAAACACCTCGAACACTCAAGTTTGACCTTAACTGTTGACCAAACACCCTTAACACTAACATTTGACCATAACTGTTGACTAAACACCTCGAACACTAACATTTGACCCTTAACTGTTGACCAAACACCCCTAACACTAACATTTGACCATAACTGTTGACTAAATACCTCGAACACTAACATTTGACCATAACTGTTGACCAAACACCTCGAACACTAACATTTGACCCTAACTGTTGACTAAACACCTCGAACACTCAAGTTTGACCATAACTGTTGACTAAACACCTCGAACACTAATTTGTGTGTGTATATCTTAATCCCAACAAGAATAAAAAAAGAAAAGAAATCAGGAAAAAAATATTAAAAAAAAAAGAGGTTACCGACAACATTAAACCTTTACCGACAACATTCTTGAATTGAATGTCGTCGGTAAAATTTTAACGACGACATTCTATTCAAGAATGTTGTCGGTAAAGGTTTGCCGACGAAATTCAATACCCCAAGTCGTCGGCAAACGCAAATCCAAATTTTATTGGCCAAAAGTGGGTATGCACGTTACCGACAACGTTTATCGACGAGTATGCACTGTTTACCGAAGACTTGGCGTGTCGTCGGTAAACAATTATTCTATTAAACCCTACCGAGCTTCATATTTGAAACACAAACACACCAAAACACTCTCAAAAACGTCGATTCCGAGGAAGAAGGAGCTGTTCCGAGCCATTCCAACATCCCTATAACATCAAATGTAAGTGATTCCATGCCAAAACTTAATCATTTCTTCAATTTTTTTTCATTTTTCTAAATCAAATCCTAACTTTTTTTTTTGTTTTTGATTTTCCTCTACTCTTGCTTGGCATGGATTGCTGGATATATTCAACATAATCTCCACGTAACAGGTACCACAAATCCGAAACAAAACCTATTTTTTTTAATTTTCGAATTGAATTTTTTTTTAATGTTCTATTGAATTTCTTGTTAATTCCGAGATTCTGTGATGGATTTTAGATTCTGAATATGTATTTTGTTGTTAAATATACCATGTAACATGATTTTTTTGTTAATTTTTAGAAAAATTAGGGTTTGGTATAGAAATGTTATTTTTTGCTTGATGTTTAGAAATGTAAGGATTAATTGTTAATTTGTGTAAGTTAAATATGTTGATATTGGTGAAATTTATGGAAATATGAAAACTCTAGGGACTAAAATACAATTTAGGGACTAAAATGCCATTTAGAGACTAAAATGCAATTTAAAAAAATTTACATTTTTTAAGAAATTAGGGTATTTTAGGCAAATATGAAAACTATAGGGACTAAAAATGCAATTTAGGGACTCAATTTAAAAACTATGAAAAATATATATTTTTTAAAATTTATATGGGTGTTTTTGTAATTTTTAATTCAAAAAGGTAAAAAATGCAATTTATAGTAAAAATCTAATTTATTAATTTTATTTAAATTATAGATGGCCGATGTGATGCCTAACTACCACCGGGGTGACGGGAACGGAGAAGATCCGAACCCGAATCAACCCCCGAACTTGAACGATTGTAATCAGCCGCCTGGTAAGTATAAATTAATTTATAAAATTCAAGTAATATAAATTACTAAATTAAATAATATACTATTCTTAAACAGTTAAGCGAAAGAGGAGACCCCGAAATGTCTCGACTCTCAAAACCGCCAACGATGCTAAGGAGAAGCTAGGTGGGCCCCTTCCGGTAGATTTCTGTATCCTCGATGACACGTGGAACCCATTCGGAGAATATGGGATACACGTGGCCCAAGTGGTGGGTCTCGCGGTTCGAGAATCAGTCCCTCCCTACTACCCCTCGTGGAGTGCTGTTCCACCCGTACTAAAGAAAGCGATCCTCGAAAAACTCGAGGAGTTCTTCAACCTCGAGGAGTGGAGGGCCCGCAAAGATTGGAAATTTATTAGTGGGAAGCTAACCCAGTCTCAGTCCGCTGCTTACAGACGGTGGAAGTATGACTTGAAGGCCGATTATGGCGATTCGGATGAGCGTCCACCTGATGTGCTTCCCGAGGATTGGGAGCTAACCCTTGAGATGTTTCATGACCCGAATAAGAAGGTAAAATTTTAATTTAATTATTTTATTATTAAATTATTGTTTATTTATTTTTTTAAGTTGTGTAACAGGCTCAGTCGGAGATTAATAAGAAGAATCGGCAGAACCAGAAGAAGCCGAACAAGTCTGGTTCTCGGAACCAAACCCAGACCCGCCATGAGATTATCGAGGTATAATTTGTTAAAGTAAAAATAAATTTTATTAGTTATTTAATTTAATTTTTTAATAATTATATTTTTTTATGTATATTTTATAGGGTAAGCTGAAGATTAATACGAAGGAGCCCCTGAGCTATATAGACGAGTGGTGGTCCTTTGTGTGTTCTAAAATAAATGCAAATAATAATCGAACCACAACCGCAAGTGTACGGTTGTCCCAAGTAGTATAACTGATAATACAGATTCGTTCCAAGGACGGGATGGTTGACTACAATGCTTATCTATTAATGATTGATGCACTTATGAAAACAAATAAAGGTAAAATGTTTGTTTGGTTTTGTTATTAAAGCTAATGAATGAAAGACAAGTATTAAAATGCAAATAAAAGCTAAGACGCAAGTAAAATGATGTAAAACGCAATATGAGATGTAGCACTTGAGAACGCAAGGATCCTCCCAATCCTATTTCCTAACTTATGTTGTTTAAGGGCTAAATTAGTCAATTACAATGGTCGGGATTCTAAATTCCTTATACCCCCGTCAGGTTGGACTATAAGGCGATCCTAAAGTGTCACTAGTCCCGTCAGGGTAAATATGATCCACCGTTGGATGATTAAGTTTTATTACCTCATTGGCCCTAGGATTAGCTAAGCTCGTCAGAATCATTAACTTCTATCCTAGATTGAATAAATGGTTCTGTACCTAAACCCTCCGTCAGGATGATCCAATCGCCACTAATTGGAATAGCCTAGATACTAACACCTGTTCTTAGTTAGCTACTCCAAAAACAGTAAAATAATCTCAATTTATTGAAAAGATTAAAAGCCCTAATTTAATTTAATTCAATAAAAACCCAAATTCAACATTCGTTAATTAATAAGATTGGGATTCACCCATTGTTTGTTCTCAAGCACTATCAATTGTTTAGCTCATATTAAAAAGAAATACTAAATTAAAAATAAAGGAATTCATATTTGATTACAAAATTAAAGATAAGAAAAACCTAATTTCCGGAATAGGAATGACTACGAACGGAGATATAGACCCTCTCCAGCTCTTGTAGCTTCTTCTTCTTCCTTCCGTTGACTTCTCTCTGGTGTTTAATCTTGTAGAATGTGAATTGTGTGTAAAATAGAAGTCCAGACCTCCCTTTATAAGTGCAAATTCGTTCTAGGGCTTGGACCAGAAAATAGAATATTAATTAAATGTCCAAGCCCACTTTCTAAGCCCAAAATCCCGTAACTGCTGATACACCTTCACTAAAACGGCTTTTCCCGATGCGTTACAACTCCGATTGACCTCATTCCAGTTGCTAAAGTTCCGTAACTCGATAAGGAATGATTTCTCTTCAAAGGTTAACAGCTAGATCATCGCTTAAGCACCTAGAAATCAGCAATCTATGGCCTGGAAAATGGATTTTCAGCTCTAAAAATAATATCTCCGGGATTTCTTTTCAAGTCTTGACTCTATCTTTTGATCTTTGACTTTCTCCTCGAATTCCTCTTCTAGCTAACATCTAAAACCTGTAAAATATTCACTAAAAATACCAATATTACGCGCAAAAGCTTAATAAATAAAAAATGCTAGAAATAAAAGAGGAAAATCATATTATTGCATATTTAGTCCAAAAGTCTATCGAATTAATTAAATAAACACCAAAAATGATGTCTCCTAAGGGTCGAAAATAAGAACATTTAAGGAGACATCAACGAGCAGACCCAAGAGGAGGTCCCACTTCCACAGATGGGCGGATACTTCGAGTACTTGGGCTATGATGGGGCGAAGGGCAAATGGGTCGATGATAGATGGAAGCAGGCTAGTGTAAGTTTTTATTTAACTTTAAATTTATTTCTTTGTTAGTTTTTATTTAACTTTAAATTTATTAATTATTTATTTTAAATTGTTTTATTAAAGGGACTTTATCGGGAGAAGCTTAAGGAGCGGGTTATCGAGACGGGGACCCAATCGGCTGAGGATGTTCCAGTGGAGGAGCAGATAGGAGCGTTGAAGGAGACGGTTCAGGAGGTGATGAAACCGGCTAAGAGTAGACACTGGATCCCTTCGATCGGAGCTGTCTTCAAGAAAAAGAAGGACCCGAAGCCGCCTGTTTCGGACGAGATCGCGAAGAAGAACGCGAGAAAGTTACAGCGGATATTCGACGGGATGAACGAGCTCCGCGCAGTCCAAGGATTACCTTCTATGCCGGATGACGATGCTCCACCGAGCTCCTCTAGGTCCGATGATTTTTTCACGAAGTTGCTCAACGGCCTCAATGAATCTCGTGGAAAGAATGGTCTCGATCCGCTCTCCGATGAAGAAGAAGATGAAGATAGTAGTGATCGAGGAGAAGATCGAGGAGAAGATCTATCGGGCCTGTGATTGATTTTCGTTTAAGACTTTTATATTATTTAAGTTTATATTTTTGACTTTTATTAAGTGTTTATGTAATATTTTGACTTTTAACCCCGGGGTTTGACTTTATTGCCCGGGGTTTGACTACCCGGGTTTATTTATCTTTTTATGAATATAATCCATGATTTCTATTTATATTCATGATTTTATAGTATATTAATTTATAAAAAATCGAAAAACCAATTTAAATTAAAAAAAAAATTTAAAAAAATTTAAAATTAAATTAAAAAAAAATTTAAAATTAAATTAAAAAAAAATTAAAAAATAAAATAAAAATCACAATACCCGACAACATTCATGTAAAGAATGTCGTCGGTAAAGATTTAAAAAAAAATTTAAAAAGCACAACAACGACGACATTCATGTAAATAATGTCTTCGGTAAAGATTGTAAAAAAAAATAAAAATATTATTTACCGACGAAACACAAAAAAATAAAGTTGTCGGTAAATTATTAAAATTCAAAAAAAAAACTATTTAATTATCTGGATACCGACCACGTCGTCGTCGGTAAGTTGTTTATTTACCGACAAAAACGTGTGTCGGTAAAGTGATGCGTTTTACCGGCGACATGTCAGGGAGTCGTCGGTAACTTAATGTTTACCGACGAAAACATTTCCGTCGGTAAAAGTTGTTGTGTTATCGACGAGGAGCCAAAACAGTTGTCGGCAATCATGATTTTACCGACCAACTTCTAGGGACGACAGGTTACCGACTAGTCGTCGTCGGTAAACCTGTTTACCGACGAATTTGAGGTTTTTACCGACGACAGCTGTCGTCGGTAAATACGCGACCTGCTGTAGTGTAATTAGATACCAAGCAATATGGTATGGGATATTAAATATCATAAATTACACAAAACCGATATGAATTAGAAAAAAAGGATGCAGTAGCAATCAAATCAACATGAGAATCATCAATGGGCTTTAGGCTTAAGCATAATCTTAGTAATGAAATGCCTTGCTTCTTCGGAGTAATCATCGAATAATCATCGCAATGCTAATTTCCCAAACAACATATTCTACGATGATTCAAGCATCCTGCATTGTTAACACGCTAAAACTACTACAACACTACTTAGAAAATTAGTATAAATTAAAAAATATGACAAAAAAAGTGAAATGAAAACCTGGTACGAGAGCCCGAGAGGAGGAAAATCGAAGCACGCGGAAACCAATACCATTGGCGGCAGAGATTGTTTGACAGTGCCAAACTCTTACAGTTGTAAAGTTCCCCTTTAAACCATCATTTGTACCACAATTACCACAATATTATTAATAACATGTCTGACAAAAAAATATATTCTTAAGAACATAATAATCCTGTACCTGAAACTTCAATGATATTTTAACGTTTCTTATTTTTGTGTAGCGGCGGAGGGTGAGTGTGAATAGAATTGTGGATCTAAAAGGAGTTATTTTCCAAAAAATGTCTGAATTGGACAAATTAGACCATCTTTAGCAGATGCTCCATATGCACCTATACCCTATAAATTTCAAAAAATGCAGTAAAAGATTGCATAACTCACTCTAGAGTAGATACAACAAACAGTGGGACCCACATACTACCTATGCCATATCTTTTCTTATTTACTCCATTTCAATTGCATTTGTTTTACATGGCAAAAATTCTAACGCAATTGTTTATTGAAACATTACACCCAAATCAAATTGAACTAACAAAAATCTGATAAACCAGGGAAATTGTAGGAAAAATCTAAGAAATTAAAATGCTCAGACTTCACAATAGTGAGAACTAAAAATTTACCATAATGCTACAATATAAGAGTCTGAACTCTTTCTTTCACTTGTCAATCTACAAAAAGTAATCAATGAGGATTTAATACATGCTAGAACTAGTGGTGGCGAAAAGATAAGGGTCTTCTTTGAAATGTAGGATACAATCAATACATACTGAATCGCATTACATGAATACATATTGATGAACCACCACTTTTTCAAATTAGTAAATAAAACATGAACATGTGAAGAAGAATACCTTATCATGACCAATCTACTTTGACTGAACAGATACCAAGACCAAATAATATAAGATCACATGAAATTTGATCATTTTTATCTTTCAATGGCAATGGTTCCAACTTTTTCAATGTACTGGTTCTAACTCTGAAAATTAACAACATTAGATAATTATTGTTGGAAATAGCTTAGTAAGAGATTCTAGATAGGCCTTAACAAACAAACATGAACCTTTTGATTCTTTGGATACTGTTTAATACAGAAACCTTTTGATAATTCTTTTTAGGCGAGTGTTTAACACATATTTAAATTTCGAAACACTTCATTTTTGCATGAATGTGAGCCATTTTTTCAAATTATTATTCAAAAGAGCTACAATATTCTCGGCCTTTTTCCTAACATTGATTCCCATATCCTTCCCGCTCGACTCAACATACTCAAATCCCGTGCCTAAAGGCACTTTGAAAAACTTTAATTTAAAAAAAATTAAACACCAAATAAATAGTTTTTGAGATAAAAACAAACAAAAAAAACAAAAAAAAAACTAAAATATTATTATTAATTCTTTTTGTTAGAATTTTATTATTAAGAATATTAATATATTATATTTTGTATCAAAAAAATTATGGAAATCAGTTAATTGTATTAAAAATAAATAAATTATAATAAAATTACCCACATATAATCTAACGGTTGAAAAATATAGACGGAAATCAAGACATTTCTGACTGTTGATCTACTTTATACAATTTTGACCTTTAATTGAATTAGATCTAATGGCTAGAAAGAATAAAATTTTGATCCAAATGCTAAAAAATGTAGAGGGAAATAGGAGACATTTTGGGTCGTTGGCCTTTCTCCAATATTATAAATTATAATAAAATTGCCCACATATAATCTAACTGTTGAAAAATATAGACGGAAATCAAGACATTTTAGATTGTTGATCTACTTTATACAATGTTGACCATTAATTGAATTAGATCTAATGGGCAGAAAGAATAAAATTTTGATCCAAAGGCTAAAAAATGTAGAGGGAAATAGGAGACATTTCAGGCCGTTGGCATTTCTCCAATATTATATATATATATATATATATATATATATATATATATATATATATATATATATATATATAATTAGTTTTAAATAGAACACACATTTGCTTAATTAGGTTGATGATCAATTATCTTACATATACCCTAGTATACAATTGGTGTACAAAGATGCCCCAATATACATGCACTGTGATTTCCCAAATCAGCTACATAAATAGTCCTTAAGCCACCTATTTTAACACTTAAATGGACACCAAAAAACCTAACACATTCTTTGTTTTTGGTCATTTGAAAAACATTTATTAGAGAACAATCTTTAAAGACAACATGCCCCAGCAAGTAAGTATTTTCAGTACACCAGCTTACAATCATTTCTAGCCTAGTCCCTGATGTAGCAAAAATCCTGCCGCTAGTCCCTATCAAAACATCTAATGTTTTTGCATTTATACTTGGAGGAACTCTTGTTGAAGACCATTTATGAATGTTTATACTCGTGCTCCTTGGATATAAGAAATATAGGTATTTAATTAAGTAATTTACTATTCTCGATTTCTAAAATTGTATTTTTGAACCAGTTAGGATTAGCTGACTGGCCAGGCTTTGGTCATCCAATCTAGTAGTGCAGGTTCGAACCGAGTCAATGAAAGTCCAAAGTGGCTCTCCTACGTAACAAAAAAAATTGTGTTTCCGAATAAGTGATCCAATAATAAAACATCATGAATTGTCCATCATAATTTTACAATAAAGAGTTTCTATTTTATATTCTTTGTCTATTTGTCCTTTTTCTTACCATGGGTACTCAGTAATTGGCCATCATAACTTTTTATTTTCAATAATGTTGGTTCTGTATATATACCATTAGAGATAGTTATCAATATTACTTCATATATCCTATGTGCATTTAAATTTTTGTCCATCATCTTCAAGTCAAATTATTAATCGAGGGGATACACTTCCGTAATCCTTTAAACGTTGTTATGCCTGACTCTTGTAAAGGTATAAAGGTGTTATTGATTGATATGGACACAAATTCTCTAATGCGTATTGCATTTTTGCTTGAACAACAGTCCTACAAACGTAACCCCTATATAGTTACTATTCCTCTATAGACTATTGGAGAAAAAGATAAATTTAATAAAATTTTGTTGTCTATTTCTCTTAAAACATATTAATTTTGTGCCTCAATTAATTTGTTACATATTTGTTTTGCACTTTTTGTATAATATAGTCACCTTATTTGAGGAAAAACTGTGTAACTTGTGCTATAATCACTTTATCAGAGCACCATTGACTGCAATCAATATTAACAAATACATCATCAGTTATCATCGTTAAAGATTCACTAGCCTCCATATTTGACACATGTTAAATAAATAGTATCAATGAAGTGGTTAAAACTTAAATAAATACCTTAAAATGGTTTATTCTTACATATAATCACTATTGGAGAAAAGTGTAATACCTTTCTCTCAACCATTTGATCAAACATTTTTAGCACAGTTTTGGTTGGAGCATCCAATATTAGAATGAAGGATTTTCTCAACTTGTTAGAAAATACTAATAAGGGAATTGATGTAAACATTATGAAAGTTAAGTTCCATTCTATTGGTCCTAAACTTATAAATCTTCAAATAAGAAGAAACTCTTTAATGTCAGACACAAATTCTAACTCTCTTCATAATTAAACTTTTATATAATAACAAAATTGTTCTGATTTTCCAATCAACAAACCGTTGTTTAAGAAGCAAAAAATACCAATGAGTTGAGTTCTTTTTAGCAAAAAACTCAAAGAGATATGTAGAGAATTATTCCTGTAGAATTACTGTAAGGCCTAGTCCATCACTATCACAAACAGATTTAAGTAAAAACAAAGTTCAAATTAAAGAAAAAGCACAAAAACCTGTTCACCCGCCCCAAATATAGTAAGAACACTTCAAGTGAATAACAATTTTACAATAATGAATGCTCCAAAGAAGTAAAAATGAAAAAACAAAGGTAACAAGATTGATAATAAATGGAGTAAATTGTACCGTTCGTCGTAGTGATAATCCTTCTGTTTTTCACTTCAAAACTCACACAGGTGATAATAAAACTACACTATCACGTAATTTGACAAACTCGGAAAATAAACATTAGTTGAATATTTATAGAAACAATATATTTATCACGTAATTTTTTGCATTATAGGTCTCTATATTCATCCTCTTTTAAATCTTCGACTTGTCTCATTTAATTCCCATATTTTTTGAGAACATAGTCCTAGTATCCATGCAAATAAAATTCTACCACCCACTAGGCTCGGTCACATTCCAGGTGGGGGTAGGGGGTGTTGGTGTTGACCATATTCCTTTCACGAAATTTCACCATTCGTATCTTGGTGTTTACCAAATTTTTTTATTGTGTGTTTACTTATGTAGAAGTACTATTACGCAATTCTTTTAGTACTTATCCACTCAAAGGATACTTTTACCTATGATAAGGTTTTTATTGTATTATTAGTAATAAGAAGCAGTTTTTATGATTATAATAATGATATAATACAAAATCTGATCCAATTCATTTACCTTTTACAAGAAAATTAAAACAAAAAATTGGTAGGAAAAGAAATCATGAAATGGGATCTTCCTTTCGAAAACATGTCATAGAAGCGGAAGCTATTGATTATTTGTCAAACATGTATCATCATTAATAAATTCAGTCAAAATAAATTTCTCCTTGGATCCTCTAAAATTAAATTCCAAGATGTAGAATCTCTGATTAAATAACTTTAACCTTTTCCCAACTAACCGATTTTAGTCATTAAATAAGATATTTCAACCCCTCTATAAATACCAACGAATTGTTTTAGATGGAAAATGAATTGAAGTAGTTCTTACAAAACTTTTTGACGTTCCTTATAAATGAAAACAAACTTTTCCTTTTTCTTTTTGTCTATCTATCTTACTCTTCCTCTCTCAATTTTTCTAATGGACATCTTTGATTTTGGGGAGTCATCTTCTCGCGAGTCCATCCTTAGTTACTTGACACCTAATTGCAAAATTATTAAGCAGTCTACTGAATGGACTATGGAGAAAAACAAGCTCTTTCAGAGCGCATTGGTATAATATCATCCTGACTTCCCGAACTTCTACGAATATGTTGCATCCAGAGTCCCCTACCAATATCATCCTAAAGATGTCAAAATACACTTTTTTTATTGAATAATTAGGATTATATATGAATAAATATTTATTTCTAGTCTTATATGATAAGAATATATTTGTGTCTGTTCATGTGATGGATTATACATTTTCAATAAATAACAGTAATCAAAAATAGTTTCAATGTCTGAAAAACAATATAGATCAGACATACCTTCTTAAAATTTGTAACTCCCTGCGGATTGTCAGGTTCTGTTGGGTTCCGCATTATAGCTATGTGTCCAACTTGATCTGCCTGAACAATTATCTATTTTCAAAAATTAAAGTCATGAGTAATTTGTAAAGAACGAAGTAAATATTTGAAGATATGTATGATCAAAATAATCTAAATAAGTAACATGATAGGTAGAGTATGTTAATTAGACTAATAATTCTATAAATTCGGGCAGTAAGGGACCTATATAATTTGTATTTTAGAATAAAATAGAACCAATGAATCTCTATACTGTTACTCTGCCACCAAATTTCCACACAGCAGCCTACCCATAGCCATTTCCTTAGCCAACAAATTTCAAAATTTGATTTCCCCTCCGAACCTTATCGCCATCATACTCCACTTCAGCGCCAAATTAGTTGTGCTCTCTTCACAATGTGCTACACAACACTAATTAAATCACAACCCTCCATTTTAAGACTTGATCAATTGCCCATAATTAAGCCCGCCATTGACTACCCAAATTTGAGGCCCACTAGAAACCGTTTTGGAAAATGAATGTCAAACGAAAAGAATAAATATAGCCAGACACTATTTTTCTATCAAATTTGAATTTAGTAATGTCCAATTGAAAATTTCATTTATGTAGGCTTAAATGTATATATTTATGGAGGTGGATAAAGATATTAGGTTTGAAATTTACTGCGAAGAAAGAGGTTAAAATTTGAAGATTTTATTGGGATGGCGGGTGCCGTGATGAACGACGGTGTTGTTGAAGGAAAGAAGATATTTTTTGTCAAAGAAAGTCTTTAGACTGGAGGAATTTGTGTTTAAAGATTTTCAGTTTTTTATTATTTTTAATTTTTAAATGTTTTTTTATTCGATGGTAAGTATATAATGCAGGGGGCTCTAGAGTTTTTAGTAGATCTATACTACTCTTTATACCCTTTAAGGGACACAATTACTTTCTACTATCACACCTTTCTATACACATTTATATATTTTTCATCCCTTATTGATTCCAGATGATGGGGGCTGACTTACACCTTTCTAGTGTTGACCTGATCGTTGAGTGGGGTAAACACCTCTCTTTGGCCGATAGTCGTCTATTTTTAGGTAGAACGATTAGCTAACCATGATCAACCAGAGGTAGTCCATATATTCCATACATATACTCAAACTATATTCAAATT
Source organism: Nemophila menziesii (assembly GCA_029959085.1). Classification (NCBI taxonomy): domain Eukaryota; kingdom Viridiplantae; phylum Streptophyta; class Magnoliopsida; order Boraginales; family Hydrophyllaceae; genus Nemophila; species Nemophila menziesii. The sequence goes on along the minus strand of JARWIR010000011.1, from coordinate 33,697,928 downwards.
TCTAGACCAATATCAATCTAACTTTGTTCTAGGTAGTGCATGGAACATGAAAGTCATGCGAAATAATCTTAAATATATAACATATAGGTTTTTGAACTCCATTTATGTTCAGTTATCCTACTGAATTTTTATTGTCATATCATATGTGAGAAAATATTTGGAGAATTTATGTTCAAATTCATATAAATTGATTATACTTGAAGAAGTACCTTACGTAATTGAAATGTAATAACCAACGATCTTGTCATCTGAATGATAAATGTTTTTCACCATACACATAACCTATCACAAGATAACAAAAAATAATATGATTCATTTTATATAAATTACAATAGATTTGTGCTCTTCTCTCTTTGTGGACAGAGTAATAACAAAGTACATAGTAAACACTATTTGCATAGACCATAATACTTGAAGCATACAAACAAACATATCTAATAAATAAGAAAATAAAAAAAGTAGTATCAAGCTACCTATAAGATCAAATTCTTAATAAAAAATTAGAAAATAATATTAGTAAATCTCAAAATTAATCATCACATACCATAATGGTACGACAAATTAGATATCTACATGAATCTTAAGAATATTATTCATAAAAATAATTATTTCAGTTTTCAAGATACTTACCATCTAAATTACTATTAAAAAGTGTACGCTCATCACCGGTGATGATGAAACCTTATATTAATTGATGAAAATTACATAAATTAAACATATGTTATATAAAATTTTGTATATAAAAGTATTTTGATGGTAATTATTGTGATGCAACAAAAAGGATAGAGTAAAAGAGAATGATAAGAAGTATAAGAGAGTGAAAGAGAGTGAAAGAGAAACAGAGAAAGACAGAGATGAAAGATGAAGAGGTAGAGGTAGAGGCGGCGACTAGGGTTTCATAAGTTTGAAAATATTTATATCTATTATAAATTAATGTGTTAACATATATTAAAGTAGAACATATATTAAAGTTTATTTATTTTACACATAAACTTATATAAATGTTATCTAATTACATTTCTACCACGGTATATAGACTTAAGAGTAAGTTAATTTAAAGTGTTGATCGCCTAAATTGAAACCCAATAAAAAGTTCTAGAAGGGGTTGGGGTAGAACAGGACCAATGCGGAATTAAAAATCTTATACAAATTGGACATTTTGATTCAATATGAAAATCCACTGTTTGAGAATTTTAGATAAAATGAATAGAGGTACGCAAAAGTTGTGATACAAGAATGAATACTCGTCAAAATTTTAGTGTATATACTCAATGAAAGAATAATGGTCAAAGATTTAAGGAAACTACATAACAATTATAAAGAATGAAAATGTATAATCCTATATAATGAAAACAATTATAAATACAATAGAAAATTGATGTCTCCCTTTTTGTGATAAATAAATTCCATAGTGAGACATAATTTTAGGTATATTAGATACTTTTTTGAGGGATATTTCCCTATTATTTGATGTATTCCCGTTTCTTTCCTTATTTTTGGAGATTTGTCAATTCTAGAGCTATTGGTACAAAGTTTTTGTGTTAAACGCGAGACTCTTAGTTACAAGGATTATATTAGATGCCAAATAAATTTTAAGGATTTAAGGAAAGAAGGTCAAATATAAAATCAAGAGTTAATAGGAAAGAAGCTGGTTTTGGAAAGTGTAAAAGATGCCAAAAGTTGTTGTCCAAATTTGAATACGTGTAGTATTTTCAATGCATCATAAAATAGAAAGAGATTTTGAAGGAAACATTTTAAATCAAGAAATTTCTTTGATTTTTAGTCGCGTGGCCACTGGAATCAAGTGATTTGGACCTGTAACGAAAGAGTTATGATTTTTACAAACTCTATGAGCCAACTAGTCCATTTTCTAAGGAAAACAAGTTTGAGTTGGATTAGGACTCTAACCTACTCCATGACTTAGATTTCGTCCAACAACTACATAATATTATTATGTGACCTTAGAAAGTCATCCCTTGGCCGCCAGAGAATTCATTTTAGAAGCAATCAGGGGGTCTAGAGGAGAAAGAATTAGGTGCAGGAGCTTCACTGCATCAATTGTACACTTCTCTATCTCTGTTCTTTGGGTGGATAAATATTAGATTCATTTTGTCTATTATTTACTTCTAAGCTATTTATTCCAAGTTCATTATGCACAATTTCTCTTTCAGGATTGTAATTATATGAACAATTGACTATTGCTTTTCCGTTTTAATTGAATTAGGGATTATGTTATTTGATTAAATTGGTTTTTAATTAATTTCTGTTGAATATATGTTTGTAATAGAACTACCCATATCATAGCTAAATAGTAGGTAGCTCGAGTAATTAAGCTATTGCCAATGAGACGGTGGTAATTGCGGATATAGCATATAGGCGTCTAGTGTGCGGTAGGGAGGTCTTGCCTAGCTAGATAGCCAACAAAGTTAGATTCAATCTTGTCAGAAAATATTATAGGGTCACCAGGTATGGGTCTCTATTATTGTAGGATAGCGTCCTATTCACCCAGGAGGGGTTAGAAAGATAGTTGAATCCCGACTATTGAGAAATTACCCTTTCACCCTTATTTCTAATTTTTTTTTAATTATATAGGATAAGTTCATACTTGCATCTCCCTAGCTATTATCTTATTTGCATAATTATTTATTTAATTAGAAAACAAAACACTTTACTTGCTTATCTTTTTAATCAAAATATTTTAAAAAATATATTATAATATTGAACACATGTTGAAATAACTATTTAAATCCTGAGAACGAACTCCATTTTACTTACTTATTATTTCTAACGATCCATACACTTGTGAAGAGTTAATCGTAGCTTCCGAGTTGTGTGTATTTTTACATCATTAGTTTATCAAAATCCTAGGCCTACCAAGTGTTTGGCACCACTACCCGGTATTTTATTCTTATTTTAGTCTGTGTTTAATCTAGTATAGTAATTTTATTTGTTTTCAATTTTACGCTTGGTTTTGGGTTTTCTCTTTTTCACAGGTGACACATGTAGGGTAATGAAGAGAGTCCAACTATCTCTTTAAATATGTAGTGGAGGATACTATTCAAATACCGGTCTGTTCAACTATGGGGAAAACACTTGGGATATCAACAATGGGGAGTAACTTCTACCAAACATTTTATCAACCCCCGCACGAGCAAACATGGAATAATCAATGGATCGGGAATGTTCGACAACTGCCACATATACTTCAAACCTCTGAATTGAAAAGAACTCTTTCAACATTCGTAGGAAATAACAATGAGGAAAATGCAACACATCAAGAATGGAAGGCAATGGAAGAGGTGCAAAGGTACATTGAGAAGTTGGATGATGGAGTCGATTATGGCGGAAGAAAAGTTAATAAAAATTCAAGAAAAAGAATCAAGAGGATACGAGATGAACATGAGTTGTCCATTCTTGGGATGTCGACAGATTGGAGTTGTCCCATAATACTGATAAATTGTAATATTATCATGGATACTTTGTACGCTAACCTTGCAATACCACAATTCCACCATAGAAAAGAGTGGAAGAAATTCGTTGATTCTAGTGATGATATATATGTGAGCCGAGATGTTGGATTACGTGAAGAAACATGTATAGAGGAATGTCTTCTTGCAAATAATGGATTGGAGCTAAGCTTGTTGAAGATCAATGGGTAATTAACCCGACAAGAACAATCCTCATATACCACCTGGTGAAGAAGTTGTTTCGTCATGAGAACTAGAAGGCGAAACAGAGATATTACCTATCCCCATTCAAAGATCGATTAAATCAAAACTTAGATTGGAAGGTTTAAAAGTTACCACATCAAGGAAGAGGTGATTTTAAGTGGAGGAGTACCACAAGGGCCTCAATACAATTTTTATGGAAGGTAAGCATCGAACTTAACGACGTAATTAACAAAAATGCTTCTTGGGAGACAACTCATTTTTTAAATGCTTTGGTAGTTTAATTTTTATGCTTGTAGTGTATGCTATTTAAGTTTGTATGTATTTTTAATAATTATTGCAGTAATGAGGAAAGTAGAGTTGTTTTTGATGTGTAGGATACAAAGAAGATGAGTAGTGGTGAGTTTTATGAATAATTTTGTGCCCCCAGCTGTTCTCAATATTATACCGGAACTATGGGTGGTATACCATCTCGTAATTGTCATTGAAGGTATGGCAAACACATTTTTTGCTGATACTCGAGCGGTATGCCGCTTATACGGGTGGCATGCCGCTCCGCAACTGTGTCGAGATTCGCGAGCACTAGAATAGATATCTTTGAATGACCATAACTTTTGCATACAAACTCGGAATTCAGTAGTCCAGGAGTCCACAAAAAGATTAGGAAATTGATTACAACTTTTATTCAGGACACTTTTCCTAATAACTGACGACTGTGCTGAAATTAACCTAGAGAAAAGTTCAAAAAGTTAGAAGACTTCGCCAGGTATACCGACCCCATGGGTGGCAATGCTTGTGCGCAAAAAGGGTCATAATGGTACGCGCCATGGTTCAAGGTCAGAAACTTGAAGAGCTTGAGCGGCATGCCGACTCTCTAGGAGGCAATGCCGACCATCCTTCCATATCGAAATTCGCGATAAACCGTGTCAGGGTCCAATAGTAGAAGAAAAGTAGGAGAGACATACCGGCCTCATAGGTGGAATGTTGGTGCAAGACGCGATCAAAACAGGAAGAAAATGTAAGAACAAATTATAACTCATAAACCTTAAGCCTTCTTCTTCTCCAAGCACCCAAACCCTATTTAAGCTTCACTAAACCTCAGCTCACATCAAATCAACACCAAATCACTATAATTTCAAATCTAAATCCATCCTTACACTCCTACAAACAGTATTACCCACCCAAATCTTTCCATAACAACTAGAATCAAAAAATCAAATTCCAAAAGTTTTCAAAACCTTTTTCTAAATTTTCTTAAACCCATCTCACCCAAGTTTGGGTGAGAACAAGAGGAAAACAAGCAAAACTTCTAAGGGCTCTAGTAGCTATCACAACACGAATTCGAGAGAAGTTAGAAAAAGGTAAAAACACAAGATTTATAGAGTTGGCTGATGATGTCTCCCTATTTGTTCTAATTATTAGCCCTTTGGATACATCATTTTAGGTGAATATTTGACTTATTTGATAGACTTTTGTGCTTATTTCGGCATATTACACTTTCTCCCCTGTGAATTAGACTATTTGCATTTTGAGAGCTTTTGTGCGTTAATTTGATTATCTTTTGTGCAAAGTTAGTAGGTTCTTGAATTTCATAAAAGATCAATACAAGGAGGAGAAGTGAGAATTGAAGTCTTAGATTATTTTTAGTGTGGTAGGAAGTATTTTATTCGAGTTTCTAATTTTAGAGTGAACTTTCTTATTTCTAGTCTTGAATTATTGATTTATTATTTTTAAAGCATATGCGGTTTAATTATTTATTTATTGTGAAGCTTTAAAAGATATATGGAAATTAATTAGAGACCAAGTAAAGTCTAAGAAGTAAGGGAAAGAGATTTACATGGAAATAAGAAGATTAAGGAAGGATATATGCAAAGAAGGAAAACATAAAGCTGCCAAATAAATATGAAATTCTAGCCACGTTTCAAAGACGAGCTCATAACTTAATATTGTCTAGTAATTTGGAAGAATGGTCTGGACCAATGGAAAGAGATTTCCGAGACACATTTGTTCTGCGCTAGACCGTTTTCTTGAACCGTGTAACGTTTTCTTCGTGGGGTGCACCGGAGCACCCGTACATACCGCACGAAAGCTCTGATGACACCTTTTTTTTGGCATTGAACCTAATTTCCCTCACTATTGTGACGCTTTTCGGGGTTGCGGTGCACCGTAGTGATGGTGTGGCGTACCGCGTGGCACATATGTTTTTCGCCAATTTTGCGTGTTTCTTCTTCCTAACTCGATTTCTTAAGTACATGAACATCAAAAAAACTAATACCTTCCTCAGTACTGCAATATTTAATAAAAACAACTAATCTAAACATAAATTAAAGACATAAAAAATTGCGGGTTGTCTCCCGTATAGCACTTTTGTTTAACATCTTTCAAAGTTAGACGCATTACCTCTATCAGGATTTTCGTATATAACCTCCCCAGCAATGAGCAAGGAAATGCACGTCTACTCGTTTCCGTTTGATACCCCTCTTGGGCTTGATCTCTATCACCTTAGCTTAAACAACTTCTGTGACGATGAATGGTCCAATCCACGCATCTCTATGACTTCATGGCCTATTCTCTGGTTTGCGGGCTTTCCATACTACTTTATAGCCGACCCTAAACTCACTCATTGGTCTACTATCCACAATATTTGTGTGGATTTCTCCTGGGACTCTATATTTTGCAACTGTGTGGATGACAAGAACTGTGGGATCTAACTTCATTGGTTTCTTACCCCAGACATAGAATGTCTTGGATACGTTTTTAGCACGGAGGGTAACTGTTCGCTCCTAAAAGTTGACGATGCTTTGGATTGTGGCCAAGAACGGCCTTCCAATTATGATTGAAACTTGCTTATCTGCATCATAATCAAGAATAACAAAGTAGTAGGGATGGTGATATTACTTGTTTGGACATGAACGTCCTCCACTGTTTCCCGTGTCTTTGTTACTGAGCTATCGGAAAATTGTAAGTTCACAGGAGCTTTTTCCTCCTTCATGAGTCCAAGCCTATCGAACACGGACTTGGGAATAAGATTCACACTCGAACCCACATCACACATGACCTTCACTTTAAGCATACCACTAATTTGAATAGGAAGATTAAAGCTTCTTGGATCTTTAAGCTTGAGTGATAACTCATTTTCAACTATTCTTGATACTCTCTCAGTATGAGCCACAGTCTCTTTATTGGCTTCTACACTCGTCTTTATCTTGAATAACTTGAGTGAATACTTGTTGCGGTGTAAGCCATTTCTTCGCAATCTCAAGCATTTGGGCGTTGATATTTTAAAGACTATACGCCTTTACAAATGTATTGAGCTCAATGTCAACCTTTAGATTTGTCTTTGGAATTTATGGTGACATTGCTTGAACAATTGGTGGCAAGCCCACCTTCTCTTCTTGTTTCTCTTCTTGCACAGCTGGTGCAACTTCTACTTTCTTATCTTTTGAGGCTTCTTACTCTTTCTCTTTAGCTCTACTAGCTTGAAGCTCAATAACTGATCTAATCTCTTCTTGCATGTCCTTGAGAAGATCTACAAATTCGGATTCTTCAGAAGAATCTAGATCTTCGGAAAAGTTAGAGTCTTCGGGGCTAGACTTGGTTGGTTCTTCTTCAGTTTCCGGAACTTCCACGACAATTTCTGCAGCATGTGGTACTTCCTCTTTCTTTTCTTTTTCAAGGCAGATTGATTTATAAGCTTCGAACCCATCATTATCATCACCTCCTTCAATGGCCTTCAAGTCTCTTACTTCCACAATATTATTCAAAACTTTCATTAATGGGTCTACTTGTGCGCCCAAGATCTGAATTGTGGCCTCTTTTACTCTAAACTTCTCTTATGTGATTGAATATTAGTCGTAACTAGATCCATGAAAGTTTGTATTCTCTTCTCTGACACTACTCCTTCTTCAGAATGTTGTGGTAAAGCCTTCTAAGCTAGATTATCGGTATAAGCATCATTGGTTGGTTGTTATGGAGGAGCTACTCTATTAAATTCTGATTTCCTTGATAAGGACCTTGAAATCTTGGTTGGTAAGTGTTGTTCTAGGGGGCGAGGTTGATAAATACCATGATTTGCGGCACCTTGTGGAATTAATTACTGCATACATGGATGATTTCTATTACCAATTTAGTAATTCCCTCGATTAGATATGATGAAGACAGATGTTGTATTTCCTTCACACTCTTCTCATGTATGATTTGGTACCTCACACTACGGACAACCTTGTGCTTCTTGCACTATATTTGTTGCAGCTAAATTTTGATGTTTTTGTTGCATCTCAAGCTTTATCTGCTTGACTTAATTCTCTAATGCTGTTAATTTAGCTGATTGAGCAGTTTCTGCACTTAGTCGAAGCGTGCCTTTGGTATTTGTATCAAGAGCTTGCGAAATTAGCCAACTCCTTTCTGTTTCTATAATACGTTCCATACCTTCTGCATCTTTTGTAGGATCCATGGACACAAATCCTCCTCTTCCAAGATTATCTACCCGCAATCTACTTTCAACATTAATACCTTGATAAAACATAGCTAACTGTAAAAGACGGTGTAACTATGGAGTGGACATCTAGCTAACTTCTGTTGAAACCTTGTCCATGCATCTCATACTTCTTCATCATTCTCTTGGCGAAAACTAGCAAGCGCCATCTGATCTTTTAATCTCATACTCTTTGGATAAAAAAGTTTAAAGAATACGGGTTGTAGTTCATCCCAAGTATTAATTATGTTTGGTGGTTGTCTATCTAGCCAATCACTTGCACTTCCAGTTAAGAAGAACGAAAAAAATATGACAATACAATTGCTCGTGTGTAATGCCAGGAGTAATATAGGCATCACAAATCTGCATAACCTTCTAAATCGCTCTTACTGGATCTTGAATTGCTACACCACTATAGTGTCCATATCTCAAATATTGACTGAGCATACCCGGTTCAGGCCTGAATTTAATATTCAGGATCACCGGAAGACGATAACCTAACGGTTAAGCTCAAAAAGGGGCTCCCAAGCCTAGGGGATCTTGTTCTTGACGATTGATTATTTTTGACATCTTCTTCTGGTGGTACTATAACTTGAGGAATAGGTAATACCGGAGGAATCGGTACTTGACGTTGTATTATTGTTATTTGTAAGATTATCCTCCGGTGGAATTGGAATCTCCTCTTGATTAGAGATGGATTTATTTGCTCCCTCTCTTCTCTTAAGCGTTTGTTGTAAGCCGTGAATACACGTTCATGATTCTCGAGCATACACTATAACCTGAAAGAGACAAAAACAAAAAGAAAGTGTAAATCTAAGAAAATATCTAAAAACAAAACCCATACGCTCACGAGAAACATGTCCTGGCAGCGGCGCCAAAAACATGGTGGCTGGTAGGGTGTGATAAAATAATGATAATAGAGGTAGAGAACCATCACCCTAACCAATCACGTTACTCAGTACAAGTATCACAGGTCGTACGCAAGTTTTAATGATAAGTTAGATTAGGGACTTAGTGTGATATGAATAAATTACAAGAAAGCATAGTAATAATTAGTAGCAAGGAATGAAAGACAATGAAATAAATATAAATAATTATAGAGAGATTGATGATTAACTAAGACAAGATAATAATACAAAAGATGTAAGAATGAGATGAGAAATATAGCACTTATCATTCTATTTCTTCTACTAGTTAATAAGGGTGGTTAAAGCACTTAAAGTAAGTAGCCAGGATTCTGAATTCCTCCTAACCCCCTTCCGGGTGGATTTGGTGGCAATCTAACAATTACCAGGGGACTTGTGTAAGGGGACCTTGCGCAATGACAGATGGTTAAATCTCAAACCCTAACGACTATCTAGTTAGGCAAGCCCTTCCGGATCACTACTGCACACTAGACGTTTATGTGGTGGTTCAACAATTAGACACCCCTTCCGGGTGACCATCCAACTGCTATTAATGGGGTAGTCTATACTTGTGCACTAGCAAGAACTACGGTCAATAAATCAAAGCACATATAACAAAGATAAAGGTTAAGAAGTTAGAATCAAGTTGAAAATGTTTTTCCCAAACAAACTTAGATAGAAGAAAATAGAATTTAAATATTATATATAAGCAAAACCCAAGCTATGGTAATATTTATATCATGATAGAAAAAATAAAACTAAAATAAAGATACATACTGTCAACTTGCTTCTCTTGAATGACTAAGGATTGACCTAAGGTTTAGAATTGAGAAAGGACATATTTACAATGATAATAGGGTGTATTTATGGGTGCTAAGAAGACCCTAGATCTAAAAATTGAGTGGAAGGCAAGTAATTTGAGTCCAAGTCCAACTCAAATTCGTTTCCTAAAATATAAGACATGATAACACTACTCACTGTTTTGATCATATCTTCTTCGTTATTGGGCCGATTTTCGCCCACAAGATATAGAAACGATCACAACAGAAAGATATATGTAAATATTTATAGTTTCATCTAAATTCGCATCCGATTTGAAATTATTTTCACTTCAGTGGACGTGGCTGCAGAATTTCATATTTACATGACAACTTTTCTTTTCCTATATTATCTCTACTTATTTTATTTCTTGATTCCTCCCATATCTTCTTTCCTTATCTTCTTAGAATTTATTTTGCATCTAATTATATTCCATAAACCTTAAGAGATTCACATTAACACACAAATTAAACGAAATATGCTCTAAAAGTAATAAATCATCAAATCAAGACAAGAAATAAGAAAATATCAAATAACGGATAAAAATCTATAATTAATTAAAAAATTACACCTAAAATGATGTCTACAACCTAGATTATTGTATCACAAATAGAGATACATCATCCAACTAGATAGTCATCAGGGTTCGAGATTTTACCACCGATCATGGCGCAGGGTCCCCTTACCCAAGTCCCCTGATAATTGTTAGGTCTCCACCTAAGTCCACCCGGAAGGGGGTTACTTGGAAAATAGAATCCTGGCTACTTACTTTAAAAGCTTTAATCACCCTTATAACTAGTAGAATAAATAGAAGGATAAGTGCATACAAGCAATCCTAAGCTATATTTGTCATCTCATTCTTACATCTTTATCTTATTGCATTAGTTTTAGTTAATCATTATTCTCCACAATTTTTCATATTTATTTTATTATCTTTACTTCCTTGCAACTAAATTCTTACTACGATTTCTTGTAATCCATTCGTATAACACACCAAGTCCCTGAGAACGAATCTAACTTATCGTTAAAACTTGCGTACAACCTGTGATACTTGCAGTGAGTAACGTTATTGGTAGGGTGATTAGCTTTCTTATTTATTTCTATTATTTTATGACACCCTACCAGCCACCAGTACTGATAATGGTTTAGAGTTCTGCTCAAATGAATTTAATACCCTTTGCAAGACTGAAGGTCTTGTTAGACACTTAACCGTTCAAGGTACACTCCAGCAAAATGGCGTAGCAGAGCATATGAATCGAATGGTTATGGAAAAGGTACATTGCATGCGTTCTAATTCTGGTTTATCAAAGATGTTTTGGGCCAAAGCCATTTCTGCCGCTGCTTATCTTATCAATATTTCTCCATCACTGCCATTAACAACAAAACTCCACAAGAGGTATGGTCTGGAACTGCTCCAAAATCATCTGATCATAAAGTTTTTGGTTGTCCAGCTTATACACATGTTGATAATGGTAAATTGGAACCTAGATCAATGAAATATATATTTCTTTGTTATAAACTGGTGTGAATGGTTATAAATTGTGGTGCCCATAAACTAGGAAAATCATAATTAGCAGAAATGTTATTTTTGATGAAAATGCTACTGATGGCTCCCTAATTGTTCTTATTTTCGACCCTTGGAGACATCATTTTTGATGTTTAATTGAATATTTTGATAGACTTCTGAATTAAAAATGCAATAATCTGGAATTCCTATTTTATTTCTAGTATTTTTGATTTATTAAACTTTTGCGCGTAATCTTTTGTATTTAGTGAAAAGTTTGTAGGTTTTGAATATTAGTTAGGAAAGAAATCCGAGAAGAGAGTCAAAGATCATGATATGGAGTCAAAGCTTGAAGATAAATCCCGAAAGATTATATTTTGGAGCTGCAAATCTGGAAAACAGGCCAAAGATTGCGGATTTCGAGGCACTTAAGAGATGATTTAGCCGCTGACCTTTGAAGAGAATTTGTTCCTTATCGAGTTATGGAAATTTAGCAAGTGATTTCCGGTCAATCGGAGTTATAACGAATCAGCTAGAGCTGTTTTAGTGGAGGTGGTGCAGCAGTTACGGGATTTTGGGCTTAGAAAATGAGCTTGGATCTTTAATTAGTGATTTAATCTTAGGTCCAAGCCCTAATCCGTTTTTCCTCTTATAAAAGGAGCTCTTGACTTCTATTTTTCACACAATTCACTTTTTACAAAATAAAACATCAGAGAGAAGAAGCAGAAGGAAGATGAAGAAAGCTGTAGAGATGGAGAGTGTCTATATCTCCATTCTCAGCCAAATCCAATTCCGGAAATTAGGTCTTTCTTATTTTTAATTCTGTAAAACAATATGTATTCAATTTCTTTTTAAATAGTTTTCTTTTTAATTAGTATCATCTAATTCATTCATAGTACTTGAGAATGCATAATGGGTGAATCCCTATTCTATTGAATTTCATATGTCGAATTTGGGTTTCTGTTAAATTAAATTAAATTGGGTCTTTTACATTTTTCTGTAATTTGAGATTATTTACTGTTTTTGGATTGATCAACTAAGAACATGTGTTAGTATCTAGGCTATTCCACATATGTGGCGTGTGGATCATCCTGACGGAGGGTTTAGGTATGGACTTAATTACTTAATCTAAAATCGAAACTATTGACTCTGACGAGCTTAGTTAATTTTAGGGCCAATGTGGTAAAAATTACTTAATCATTCGAGAGTGGATCATATTTACCCTGACGGGACTAGTGACACTTTAGAATAGCCTTATAGTCCACCCTGACGGGGGTATAAGAAATTTAGAATCCCGACCAATGTTAATTGACCAATTTAACCCTTAAACAACATATGTTATGAAATAGAATTAGGAGGATCCCTTGCGTCCCTCAAGTACTGCCGTCTCATACTTGCGTTTTACCTTCATTTACTTGCGTCTTAGTATTTATTTGCATTTTCTATATAGTTTTTCATTACTTAGAATTAATACAAAAACCAATCAATCATATTATCTTTTACTTGCTTTCATAAGTGCAACCATTCATTATTCGATAAGCATTGTAGTTAACCAAACCGTCCCCGCGAACGATCCTAGAATCACTTATTACTACTTGGGACAACCGTACATTTGCGGTTGTTAGTATTCCATTAGCATGTCAATTCAAACTTTCATCTACTTTATCTCCGCAAACAGATAATGATGTTAAGTATATGTCACATGTTTCGTACTCTAGTGCAGTTGGATCTCTCATGTATGATATGGTATGCTGATGTCTCCTCTTTTGTTCTATTTATATGCCTTTAGGAGACATCAAATTTGGTAATTATTTGACTAATCCGATAGAATTTTATCAATAATATGTCATATTCCATTTTCTCTCCTTAGATTTTAGTATTTTTGATATATTAAAATTTTGCGCGTAATATTGTTTGTTTTAGTGAAAAGTTTGTAGGTTTCTAATACTAGCAAGGAGAGTAACCAAGAATAGAAGTCTTAGATCGTGTAAAGAAGTCAAAAGCTAGAAGAAATATCCCAAGGAGTTGACAAATTTAAGCTGAAAATCTGGAAGGCTGATGGTAATTGCTGATTTCGAGCCACTTAAAGGTGGATTCAGCCTCTGATTTATGAATAATATCCGTGACTTATCGAGTTACGAATAATTGTAAAGTTGAATGAGTCAATTTAGAGTTAAATTGAGAAAGTTACAATCGTTTTATTGAGGGGTGTACATCAGTTACGAGATTTTGGGCTTGAAGAGTGGACTTGGGCCATTTAATATTTAATTATTCTTTTAAAATAGCCCAAGTCAAAATTTAATAGTATAAATAGGATTTTTGACTTTATTTTACATACAATTTATTTTCTACAAAGTCAGAGAGTCAGAGAAAAATGCAGAAGCAAGGAAGAAGGAAGAAGCCAAGAGCTGGAGACTTCAACATCTCCTAATCAATAGCCAAATCCAACATCCTAATTAGGTCTTTGACTTTATTCTCTTTCTGTTAAACATGAATTCCATTATTTTAATTTCTTTCTTTTTAATTTCAATTATGAGCTAAGTTTTTATTGTACTTGAGAATCGCAACATGGGTCGAACCCATTCTTGAACAATTAATGTTTTTCCAATTTGGGATTGAATTATTTAAATTGAGTTTTTGTTTTACGTTGGCTTTTACTTTATGCTTGTTTATTATCCTTAGAGTCATGAACTAGGGATAAGTTTTAGTACCTAGGCTATTCCATATAGTGGCGTATGGATCACGTTGACGGGGGGTTTGGGTATAGAACTAAGTATTTGCCTGCGGTATCCTCTAATGTTCTTGACAGGCTTGACTAGCCAATAGCCAAAGTGGTAAGATTTAACCATCCGAAAGTGGTTTAATCACCCTGATGGGGTTTAGAAGACAGTAGGAGAGCTTTTAGATCCACCCTGATGGGGCTAAGAGATTTTAGAATCTCGACTAGCGTAAGAATATTAACTCAGCCCTTAAAAGGAAACATTAATTAGGAAAGTTTGCGGTGAAACCCCAGTGTGACTCAATGATGTCTCCTCATTTGTGATAGATTAATGTTAGGATGAGACATCATTTTTAGTGATTTAGAAGTCTTTAATGTCGATATTCTTGAGGAATATTGCACTTTCCTATTTTGAGTCTTGATTTAGTAAAATAAGATTTTTAGAGCATATTGGGTTTAATTGTTTATTTAGTGTGTAGCTTTAAAGATAATTATGGAGCTTAATTAGAGTCCAAGTCAAAGACAACAACTTATGGAAAGAGATTTGCATGGTAATTGGAGATAAGGAAACAAAAGCTAAAAAGATGGAAAAGGAAAAGCTGCCTAATCTAGGATTCTGCAGTACACGTCTAAAGATGTGCTATTCTACCCAAGATAATTCTGTTGCGATTCTTTTGGTATCTTATGGAGCTCAAACAGACCAATAACGAAGAAGATATGCTCAAACCTGTCGAGCAGTGTTTATCTTTATTCCAAACGAATTTGAGTTGGGCTAGAAGTCCAATACCTTAACTCTTCCTCAAGAAAACGAATTAGGTCTTCTAAACACCTATAAATACACCCTTATATCACTTGTAAATCATCCTTGCCTCATAGTAATTAGTTCTTAGAGTTTTATTCTTCCAGTTTATTGTAGAGAGCAAGATGATGTCTTTTGTAATTTCTTTTAGTTTATTTCCATCAGGTATGAACTAAACTCCCCATAGCTTGGGTTTTGCATTATGTATAATCTATGAATTCTAATTCTTCTATCTAAGTTTCTTTGGTAATTATATGTTTTAATTTGATATTAGCTTCTTACTTAATATTTGTTTATGTGTTTTGATTTAATGTCTTTCCTAGAACTGATCACTTTAGGATTGTTTTAATAGTAGTTAGATGGTCTCCTTACCAGGGTGTTTAACTATTGAACCACCACATAATGCCTAGTGTCGATATTAGTTCTGACAAAACATGATTCTAACTAGATAGTCATTAGGGTTTGTTTTAACCACCATATCACCAGGATTGCAGTATTTGCTTAGGGCCTTAGTGGCGTTTGTTAACCCTAAGATAAAACACTTCTTGGTTGTGCCGTAGCCCCCTTAGTCGCTCTCAAGGTCTAAGGTATGGGAATTTAGAATCCTGACTAAGTATACCAAGAGCTAATATTCTCCCTTATTAACTAGATTTATAGATAGAATTAGAAGGATTAGTGCATACTAGCAAAACCTGGGCTATACTTCTCATCTCATATTCTTATCTTTTACTTTACTGTCTTTATTTTCTTAGTTTTAGTTATTAATCTCGAAATCTATTTTTTTTTATTTTCTGTCTTTAATTATTTACTTCTTACTCGTTATTCCTACTCACGCGACTAACACACTTAAGTCCCTGAGAACGAACTCAACTTACTAACTAAAACTTGCATACGTCCTGTAATATTTGCAGTACTGTGCCTATCTAGGGTTAGAGTGCGTAGTTTCTTGACTTATTTTAATCTTATTTTTATCACACCCTAGGCACCACCAAGTTTTTGGCGCCGCTGCCGGGGACTTGTGTCTCGTTAGCGTGTGGTTTATCTATTTCGAGTAGTAGTTTTTAATTAGTTTTTACTTTTCAGTATTTAGTTTTTATTTTTCCAGATTTACGCTTGTGGTTTGCTTTAGTCTTTTTCAGGTTTCACAGTGTTTAATTCTTGGCCTCCTTTATCGGAGCCTGAGAGGAGCTTCAGACCTTACAACAAACGAGTTCGTGAGGAAAGAGCCTTGAGAAGAGTTATGGCAGCCCAACTAAATCCACCAATTGGAGGGGTTCAACAAGATCCTCCCCTTGGTCAACAAGATCCACCACTCGGTGGACAAGAAGGACAACAACTACCAGCAGGAGGAGGTAATGGGCAGAATAACCTTAATAATCAACAGAACCGAGTTGAACAAGATCTTCCTGGCCTTAATGTATCATTCCATGTTCAATTAATTGGTTACCGCCCTCCTGAGATTCCGAATATCAAATTTAGACCCGATCCGGTATGCTCAGTCAATTTCAAAGTTTCGGACTCTATACTGGTACAGCTATACAAGATCCGGTAAAAGCGATTCAGAAGTTCATGCAGATTTGTGATGCCTACATTACTCCTGGCATTACACGCGAGCAACTGTAGTGTCATATGTTTTTGTTTTTCTTGACCGGAAGAGCTAGTGATTGGCTAGAAAGACAACCACATGGAACCATTCATTCTTGGAGAGAACTTCAAGCCGCATTCTTTAACCGTTTTTATCCGAAGAGCATGAGACTCAAAGATCAAACCGAGCTTGCGAGATTTTGCCAAGAAGATGGAGAAACAGTGGGAGAAGCATGGACAAGATTTCAACAAAAATTAGCTAGATATCCGCTCCATGGTTATACACCTGCTCTACAACTTGCTATGTTCTATGAAGGTCTTAATGATAAAGGTAGAGAAAAGGTGGATAACATTGGAAAGGGTAATTTTGTGTCCATGAATCACAATGAAGCTTCTGAGGTTTTAGAGAATATTATGGAACAAGAAAGAAGTTGGCCTTCAACGCGAGCAAAAACCAGAGGAACGCTTCGTTTAGATGCAGAATTGCGAACTCAGCTCAGATATCCTCGTTAGAAAATCAAATCAAAGAGCTGAAAATCGCGATGGAGAAAAATTTAGCCGCTACAAAGGTAGTACAAGATGCACAAGGTTGTCAACAATGTGGAGTTAACGATCATACATGGGAAGAGTGCGAATCAAATCCGCAATCTGTTTACTTTATATCTAACCGATGGGGTAACCGAAACCATCCGGGTATGCATTATTCAAATCCACAAGGGGCCGCTAATCCTGGTCATTATCAACCGCGCCCCCAGAACAACTCTTTCCAACAGAGAGGTCAGTATCAAAATCAATATCAGAATAGACCTGCTCCCCCACAACAACCTGCTCAAGATGCCTATCCGATTCTTTAGATCAGAAAGCCTTACCTCAGTATCCGCAAGAAGGATCTATAGATAATCAATAGATAGCACAAGCTCTAGACCGTTTGACCACTACTATAAACGCTCAGGACGAGAAGGTCCGAGGACACGATGCCATACTTCAGATGTTAAGTACTCAAGTAGAACAGTTAACAAATGTAGTAGAACAAAAGGAAGTAAAGGCAATCGAAGGAGGTGAAAACAATGTTGGGTTCGAAGCTTGCAAGGCTATATGCCTTGAAATTGAAGAAAAAGAAGAAATACCACATACTGCCATTAGTGTCGTGGAAGTTCCAAGTACTGAAGAAGAACCAACCAAGTCTAGCCCCGTGGAATCTGACTATTCTGAAGTTTATGTGGAGGACGATCAAGAGAAAGCCGAATTTATAGAGCTACTGAGGAAGATGCAAGAGGAAATTCGATCCGTAGTGGATTATGCAGCTGAGCTGGCTAGAGAGAAAGAGGAGAAAGCCTCAAAGGAAGAGTCGAAAGATGAAGTTGCACCTGCTGTGCATGAAGAGAAAGAAGAAGAGAAGGTGGAATCGCCACCTATTGTTCAACCAGTGTCATCAGCTATTCCTGATACAGATCCTAAGGATGACACTATACTCAAGACATTTGTAGAGGCGTACCAACCTGAAAATATCAACGCCCAGATGCTTGAGATTGCGAAGAGAGGACTTACACCGCAACAAGTTTACACGCAAGTTATTCCTGAGAAAGAAGCGAGTGTAGAGATCCCAAGAGAGAACCTGAGGGTTTCAAGGAGAAGTGAAAGAGAGCTACCACCGAAGCTTAAAGATCCGGGAAGTTTCAACCTTCCTATTCAATTACATGGTATGCTCAAAGTGAAAGCTATGTACGATGTGGGTTCTGGTGTGAATCTTATGCCTAAGTCCATCTTCGAAAGGCTTGGACTTCAGAAATCAGAGAAAACTCCAGTGAAGTTGCAGTTTGCTGACAACTCAGTGAAAAGGACATGGGGAACAGTGGAGGACGTCTTAGTCCGTGCAGGTAATATCGCCATCCCTACTGACATTCTTGAGTTTGATGCAGGTAAGCAGGTTCCAATCATACTTGGACGGCCTTTCATGGACACAAGTCAAACTGTGATCAACTTCCAAGAAGGGACCATCACACTTCATGCAAAGAATGTAACCGAGACCTTCTATGTCTTAGGTAAGAAACCGAGGAAGTTAGATCCCACCGTTCCTATCATCCACAGCCTTTCACATCACAAAGTCCCTCCTGAGGAGATCCACTTAAATCCTGTGGATACTGAGCCAAACATTGAGTTTGGGGTTGGCCATGAAGTCCTATGGAAAGCCCACAAATGCGAGAACAGGCCACGAAGTTTCAAAGACTCGTGGATGGGACCATTCATTATCACTAAGGTTGTTTCAGCCAAGGTGATATAAATTCGCCCCAAAACTGGGGTCAAGCGCAGATTAGTTGACGTTCATAGCCTCACTCGTTGTTGGGGAGGCTATATTCGCAAATCTTGACAGAGGTAACACGTCTAACTTTGAAAGACGTAAAACAAAAGTGTTGTACGGGAGACAACCCGTAGTTTATTTATGTTTTCATGTCTTTTACGCTTTTTAGTTTAAGTTTAATTTATTTGTTTTTAGTTGATAATGCATATTTGAGGAAGGTACTAGTGTTTTTGGTGTGTAGGAATTGGAGAAATCGAGTTAGGGAAGAAAACAAGAATTTTTGGAGCGCAAGAATGCCCTGCGCGGACTACCCCCACGGACTACCCCCTAGTCCGCAGGTATGCACCGCAGGTCAAAAACCCGTACCACGGGTGGAGCCACGGGTCGTGTCCAGAACCGAAGAAAAATTGACCCGCGGACTACCCCCTATACCGCGCCATGGTCCGCAAGCCAAAAGCGCGTGCCGCGGGGTAGGTCCACGGGTATTTTGACGTGGAAAACTACAGAAGGCGCGGGGTACCCTCCGGTGTACCGCACCCTGGTCCGCGAGGTTAAAACACGTGCCACGGGGTTGTACCACGGGTATTATCCAGTGGGTAAAATTTTTCGAGCAACAGAAGCTGCGGTGTACCCCGCGGTACACCCCATGGTCCGCACCATGGTCCGCACGAGCCGCCAGAGAGAGAAAAGAAAGGGTTTCAAGTTTATAGGAGATCTAATGCTCATTATTCCGAATTTTATAAACCTTAAGCCTCTCTCTCTTCTCCAAGACTCTCCTAACACCATTGAAGCTCTTCAAAACCTTCACCAATCACCAAAACACTACCCAATCATCAAGAAAAACACATCAAATCTTCTCTCCACATTATTACAAGAGAGAATCAGACACCCAATCCTCACCAAATCCATTCAAATTGAAGAATCAAAGAGCCAAAATTCAAAAATTCATCCTACAATTTCTTAAATCCAAGCCAACCCATTACAAATCCACCTCACCCACATAGAGATTCATCATCAATTCACCTATCCTAAGCCAAATCAAGCTTGTTCAACCATTAATTCACAAGATCAAATTTCAAGGGTTGCTAAAGCTTTGAGTTGGGGGTTAATTGAAGATGACTAATAGAACAACAATTTTAGCTAACAAGAGGGAGGTGAAGAGTAACAAGGGATTGGATTTAAACAAGAAGAAATCAATTGACAAAGGTGCTAGTTCTAAATCAAAGGGTAAAGATAAAGTTGAGAAGAGTGGGATACCTTTGTTTGATCGTAATGGTAAAAAGCTTTACTTTTATGTATAGGAGAAAACACAACCTCAACAAGGTCCTACACCCCAAGAGGAGAAAGAGGAAGCTTTAAAAATCATGAAAGCTTCTGCAGAGAAACAATCGAAAGAACTACCTTTTGCTTATGAGAAAGTATTCAAAGAAGAAGTTGGTACGGAAGAATATGCAAGATTCTTTGAGCTTGGTGAGAAATTGGGTTGGTCTACGTTCATGGTAAGACGTTCTGAATTATGTCATGAGTTAGTTTTGGAATTCTATTTAGGCCTCTTTAGCCGAGATAGTAATTGTGTTCCGATTAGAGGAAAGCTAGTTCCTTTCACAGTTGAGGAGATTAGAAACCACTTCAAGTTTAAGAAATTGAAAGGTTTTTGCAAATTTGAAGAAGCGGTTGCTAAACGAAAAATATTTGATGAGGAATTACTTTTTGAGCATGTATTAGACAAAGAGAAAGTGCAATCGCATAAGGTAGAATTGAAGGCACCTTGGCCATACAAATATCTTCAAGAAGATGCGCGAATTTGGCACAATTTCCTTGTCCCTAATATCTTTGGAAACACACGAACTTTGGATGAGACTATGAAGTATGCTCTACTTTTGGACTGTATTTTGAGAGGAGAAGAAGTTAACGTGGCACAGTTGATCTATGAGAAGGTGATGCGATTTTCGGTCTCTCCTAAATCAGTTTATAATGTTAAATTTCCAACTATGATCACGTGTCTTGTGCGAAAAGCGAATGTTACATTGGGTGAAGAAGAGAAACTCGAGTTTAAGACGAGTTATATTGATAATGCTTGGATCAAGGATATCTTTCGAAGAGCGGGTTCTACGCAAGTCTTGAAAGAAGAAAAGGAGCAAAGTTGGCAAGAGAAGATGGAGGAGCGTTTAACGAAATTCGAAGCAGCTCAAACTTCATTAGTCAATGATGTGGCACAAATCAACGCTAATCAAGTGCACATCATGAAACTTCTTGAGCAATTAACGAAAGGACCAGCAATTCCAACCTTGGATGTCAATGATGCGAGGCAATAGCCTCGAGAGTATGTTCTCTTTCTTCCTTACCATTTCTGTAAATATGTCTATCTGCTAATTTTAATTTCTGGTTTTCGAGTCTTTTTCGAGTCGTGGGGACACGGCTCGTTTTTGAGTTGGGGGTGTGGGGATTCATTGTCTCTCATCTCATTTTTTCTGCTTTTGGGTGAAATTAAAATTTTTGATACATGGGAATTAGATGTAGAGTGTGTTTAATAGCTTGAAAGCATAAGCTCAATAGATTGATGATAGTAAGTAATATGTTTATGAGCTATATATTTGTATGCTTTGAGTATTTGCAGGAAAACGCACGTTGATAGTAAAGAAAAGATTAGTGAGCAATGCGATAGAAAGTATGTTCGATCTCAGGGAACCTTGAGAAGTGTGTAGGCCGTGAGATCCAAGCTAGTTGAAAAACCATTTGATGAAAGTGCTAAAGGTAAGAAAATAACTAAATTACATAGTGTAGAAAGTGATTAAGGCGGTTCTTTCATAATTGAAGCCTTTGAAGCCTTTTTATACCTTCTCACCTTGTGATTTTTGAATTTATATGCTATATCCTTCTCAGCCCCTTCTAGCCTTTTCTAAAGCCTTTTATTGAAACACGTTATAAGCCATATCCCTTTAGATTATAGCACTTTTTCCATATGACCCGCACTCGAATCGCGATGCATAGACAATTGTTTTAGAGCTTGAGTTTGGGGTGGTGGGTCCACCATTATGGGAATTGTTATTGGGTTGGGATTTTTGAGCTTATTAATTGTGCTTTGTGCTTTATATTGATGATGATTCACAGATTTTTACTGTAACCCTTTGCCGAGGTAATAGTGAATGAAAAAGAAGCTACGAGCTAATTTTGCCAACAAGGGCATTAAAAGAAAGAAAATATATATATGAGAAAATAGCGTGACTTCTCAACATTAAAAGAGAGTCATAGTTATAGAATTTGATTTGAAAAGAAAAAAATATATATTCGGACCGGCAAAGTGGAATTTTTATGTGAACATCTTAAGCTTTAATTGGGTTATTGGGGATGCTAATGCATCAAAGAATTCATTGGGTTGAGTGAGAAACGTTTTATGAGAGTAACTCAAGCTCTAGGGCGATTCGTTGATGGCTAGTAAGGAGAGAGCCAAAAGCTCACTCCAAATTATCCAAATATACTATCATACCGTCCCTAAGCCTACATTACAACCTTAAAGACCTTTTGATTCTTTGCTATGCAATCAAGAAGTGATTGAGCCATTAGAGAGTAGTTAAGTGGAGCTTTGAAAACTAGTGAGAATCGATGAACAATCTATAGCTTTCTTGGGGAACTGAGTAAAGTCCCAATCCTTCTTACATTGCGAAACTAATCTGATCTTGAATTCAAGCCGAGTTGACTGTGGATATGAGAAGTGTACAGGTATGTAGTTTATAAATATTATTGCATGAAATTGTCTGAGTTATGTGCTTTAGGTTTATTCTATATATTCTTTTATGCTTTTTCCCATTGTATTAAGAATTTTATAAGTGTGTATTTATAGACTTCCCTTTGTTTTTATCTTTATTGTATCGGGACGATACAACTTTGAGTTGGGGGTCTTGATGTCTCCCCATTTGTGATATATTAATGTTAGGATGAGACATAATTTTTAGTGATTTAGAAGTCTTTAATGTCGATTTTCTTGAGGAATAGTGCACTTTCTTATTTTGAGTCTTGATTTAGTAAACTAAGATTTTTAGAGCATATTGGGTTTAATTGTTTATTTAGTGTGTAGCTTTAAAGATAATTATGGAGCTTAATTAGAGTCCAAGTCAAAGACAACAACTTATGGAAAGAGATTTGCGTGGTAATTGGAGATAAGGAAACAAAAGCTAAAAAGATGGAAAAGGAAAAGCTGTCTAATCTAGGATTCTGCAGTACACGTCTAAAGATGTGCTATTCTACCCACGAAATAGGCCGATTTTGATAAATTCCTTCTTTAGGGGCAAGATAATTCTGTTGCGGTTCTTTTGGTATCTTATGGAGCTCAAACCGACCAATAACGAAGAAGATATGCTCAAAACGGTCCAGCAGTGTTTATCTTTATTTCCATACGAATTTGAGTTGGGCTAGAAGTCCAATACCTTAACTCTTCCTCAAGAAAACGAATTAGGTCTTCTAAACACCTATAAATACACCCTTATATCACTTGTAAATCATCCTTGCCTCATAGTAATTAGTTCTTAGAGTTTTATTCTTCTAGTTTATTGTAGAGAGCAAGATGATGTCTTTTGTAATTTCTTTTAGTTTATTTCCATCAGGTATGAACTAAACTCCACATAGCTTGGGTTTTGCATAATGTATAATCTATGAATTCTAATTCTTCTATCTAAGTTTCTTTGGGAATTATATGTTTTAATTTGATATTAGCTTCTTACTTAATATTTGTTTATGTGTTTTGATTTAATGTCTTTCCTAGAACTGATCACTTTAGGATTGTTTTAATAGTAGTTAGATGGTCTCCTTACCAGGGTGGTTAACTACTTAACCACCACATAATGTCTAGTGTCGATATTAGTTCTGACAAAACATGATTCTAACTAGATAGTCATTAGGGTTTGTTTTATCCACCATATCACCAGGATTGCAGTATTTGCTTAGGGCCTTAGTGGCGTTTGTTAACCCTAAGATAAAACACTTCTTGGTTGTGTCGTAGCCCCCTTAGTCGCTCTCAAGGTCTAAGGTATGGGAATTTAGAATCCTGACTAAGTATACCAAGAGCTAATATTCTCCCTTATTAACTAGATTTATAGATAGAATTAGAAGGATTAGTGCATACTAGCAAAACCTGAGTTATACTTCTCATCTCATATTCTTATCTTTTACTTTACTGTCTTTATTTTCTTAGTTTTAGTTATTAATTTCGAAATCTATTTGCTTTTATTTTCTGTCTTTAATTATTTACTTCTTACTCGTTATTCCTACTCACGCGACTAACACACTTAAGTCCCTGAGAACGAACTCAACTTACTAACTAAAACTTGCATACGTCCTGTAATACTTGCATTTCTCTGCCTGTCTAGGGTGAGAGTGCGTATTTTCTTGACTTACTTTAATCTTATTTTTATCACACCCTAGGCAGCACCACTCAAGTACTACTTTTCTCTCGTGTCTACCTCATTTACTTGCGTTATTTCTATTCTAGTACAATTAATTTAGTATTTAATTTAATTTTGCACTTTAGTTTGTTAATCAAAAACCCCAACAAACATTATATTGCAATTATTCCAATATTTGATAACATTAGATTCAACCAATCCACCCTGAGAACGAACTTGTTTATCATATATTACTCTGGACAACTGTACACTTGCAGTTAGTGGTTCCTCTACTTTATCCGTATCATTTTATAACACACAAGGACCCACCATGTTTTTGGCGCCGGTGCCGGGGACGGTAGCGTGTGACCCCGGTGTTTATCCTTTAGTGTTTTAATTGCATTTTTAATTTTTATTTTCAGTTTTACGCTTTTCTTTGTCTTTTTTCTTTCTCAGGTCTTACAGGTTTGGTGCATGTACTCAAACCCTGAGAGGTTAGTTCGAGAAAGAAACAAAAGAGAAAAAGAAGCTAGAGAACAGGCAAAGAGAGAAAGAGAAATGGAGGATTTGAACATTCATCACGTTGACGATCCTGGCGTTCAGTTGGATGCAAATGGCCAACCAATAATACCGCCAATTATTTTGAATCCCCCAATCATTCTAAATCCAGTTCTCAACAATCAACAAAATCATCCGCCTATGCAACAAGCTCAACACCCTATATATTATGATCCATGGTTCGTACATGGTCCAGAACAAGCTCCCTATCGCGCTCCTGCTCTCGGTATTAGTCCTGCAAATATCAATGTTGCACTTTATAGACCTGATCCTAGTATGCTATCCCAATTTCAAAATTCGGAAACTTTCGTGGAGTACCTGGAGAAGACCTATTCATGCAGTTCAAAAGTTTATGCAAATCTGCGATTCGTATATAACTCAAGGGCTGACCAAAGAGCAGATGTACTTTGCTAATTTCAGATTTTTTGTGATAGACGCAGCTAGTTAGTGGCACGATTTGCAAGAACCTGGAACAATCAATACTTGGGATGAGCTACATATATCATTTTTCGATCGCTATTATCTGACGAATATGAGATTAGACACACATGTAGATTTGACATCGTTTGTCCAAGAACAAGATGAAACTTTGGGAAGATGTTGGACAAGATTTCAGTCATGTTTAAGAAGAGTTCCTGACCATGGCCTTAATGAACAACAACAGTTGAAAATATTTTATAAAGGTCTATATGGAGGATCAAGAAAAGACCTTGATTTATTATGTGGTGGTGGATTTCTACAGGTAGCTTCAGTCCATGCGAAGATTATTCTAAATAGAACGGTAACAAATGAGCAATGTTGGAGTACAGTGAGAACACCTATCCGAGGTAGAAAAGAAAGTAATATGGGTATTGATGAGAAATTCTCCTCTTTGGAGGATAAAATTGAAGAGTACATTAGAACAGCCAATGAAACAACTCATTTTAGCTGTTAAAGAAGGTTTTTTAGGTAAGAAGGCAAGTGTTAGTGTGACTCAAGAGGTATATGGGTGTTCGAATTGTGGTGTTCAAGACCATGACTGGGAACATTGTGAAAGTAATCCCTAAGCTGTAATGCTTGTTTCTAATAGGGGGAATTACAATTCGAGTGGTCGAGGATACCAACCTAACATAAACCATTCGGGTTTCCAATATTCAAATCCTAATGGGGTAGCTAATCCTACTTATGCTTATCAACCGCGTCCCCAAGGTAACACTTATCAACCTAGACCACAATATAATTATCAGGGAGGAAAAAATTATGGAAACCATGCTCAGAGACAGCCTCCTCAAAATAATTATAATGACACCATGAATCAAAAAGCCTTACATGCTCAACTTCAAGAAGGTACATAAGATCTTCGTCAAACTGTAGAAAGATTAAGGGCACTTCAGGCACAATCTATTCAGAGTCAGCAAGCTAATGAAGTTGCACTTAAATTACTGGGGAATCAAATTAATCAGATATCAAAACAGATAAATCAGCGTCCGCAAGGACAACTCCCTAGTGATACTGAAGTCCGAAGACAAACCGAAGATTGTAACGCTATCACGTTAAGAAGTGGTAAGAAGCTCCCTCCACCTCCTTTTCCAGTTATAAAAGAGAAAGAAGTGACTAATAAAGAGAAACCAGTGGTAGAGGTGGAAGAGAAAGAAGATGAACCTGAAGTGGTAGAAGTGGAGAAAATTCTGGAAGTTCAGAAAAAGAAAGATGTTGTAGAAAACCGTCCTCCTCCACCCTTTCCCTAAAGAGTTCAGAAAAAAGGAGATATGGCTGAGTATCAGAGATTTTTGAATCAGGTGAGAGGTCTTAACATTAACATTCCATTGTTATAATCTATTAAAGACATACCGAAGTACGTGAAGTTTTTGAAGAGTGCCTTCCCCAACAAGAGACCATATTGTGATAATAAGATGATAGGATTATCTGAAGAGTGTAGCGCCATTTGTCAAAGTAAGTTGCCACCTAATTTGCTTGACCCTGGGAGTTTTACAATTCCAATTTCAATTGGTAATGAGTGTCAAGGAAAAGCTCTATGTGATTTGGGTGCAAGTATCAATCTGATGCCCAAATCAATTTTTGATAAGTTGAAAATGGGAGATGTGGGACCTACCTCTATGGTCTTACAAATGGATGATCGATCCCTTGTACATCCTGAGGGATGAATCAAAGATGTCCTCGTCAAGGCAGGTACTTTAGTTTTTCCCGTTGATTTTGTTATTCTTGTATACAAAGCGGATAGAAATGTCCCCATCATTTTGGGACGACCATTCCTAACCACGGGGCATAATTTAATTAATGTAGAAAATGGAGAATTAACCATGAGAATCCAAGATGAGGAGGTAAAGTTCAATGTGTTCAGAGCTATGAAGTTCCCAGATGTTCCAGGAGATTGCTTCCGAATGGATATAGCAGAACATGCCACGCAAGAGGTATTTGATTGTTTTAATTATGATGATATCTTGCAGCCCACTTTGACGCTTGACTTACATGAGATGATGGAAGTGTTTTCCAAAACAGTGGCAGCTCTTAATTATGAGAATCCAAAATATAGGCGTCATGCCTATGAACCTGTGAGAGAACCGGGGGAGATGGTCATTAAAAATAAACCATCCATTGAATCTCCTCCGAAGTTAGAAGAAAAACCATTGCCAGCACACTTGAGGTATGCGTATTTGGATACTAATGATACTTACCTGTTATTGTTTCAGCAACTTTAACTGGTCCTCAAGAAGATATACTGCTGCGTGTACTAAGGGCGAATAAAAAGGCGATTGGTTGGACTATTGCTGAAATCAAAGGTATTAGTCCTTCCTATTGCCAACACAAATTATTTCTTGAATATTATAGTGCACGCTCAGTTGAAGGCCAAAGGAGACTAATGCCAGCGATGAAAGAAGTGGTGAAGAAATAAGTTATTGAGCTACTAGATGCGGGAATCATCTATCCGATAGCTAGTAGTGAGTGGGTGATTCCAGTTCAATGCGTACCAAAGAACGGAGGTATGACTACCGTCCTCAATGCTCAGAATGAAGCCATTTCCACGAGAACCGTTGTTGGTTGGAGGGTGTGTATGGATTATCGTAAGTTGAAAAGGCGACTAGAAAAGACCACTTCCCTCTTTCTTTCATAGATCAGATGTTAGATAAATTGGCTGGTAGGGAGTATTATTGCTTTTTGGATGGTTATTCAGGGTACAATCAAATCTATGTAGATCCAGTTGACCAACACAAAACCACCTTTACATGTCCTTTTGGTACCTTTGCCTATCGGAGGATGCCATTTGGATTGTGTAATGCACCTGTGACTTTTCAGAGATGTATGATGACAATTTTCTGGGATATGATCTATAATTTCCTTGAGGTATTTATGGATGACTTTTCTGTGTTTGGTGATAACTTTGATGAGTGTTTACAGAACTTGGAGAAGGTGTTAATTAGATGCAAGGAAACAGATTTGGTGTTAAACTGGGAAAAGTGTCATTTTATGGTTCGTGAAGGTATAGTGTTGGGTCACAATGTTTCGAGTGCAGGTTTAGAAGTTGACCGTGCTAAGATTGAGGTAATAAAAACTCTCCCCCTCCCATTTCTGTAAAAGGGATAAGAATTTTTTTAAGCCATGCTGGATTTTATCGCCGTTTCATCAAAGATTTTTCCAAGATTACAAAACCTTTGTGTAACTTACTCGAAAAGGATATCAGATTCCTTTTTGATGAAGCTTTCATGAAGGCATTTCAAGATTTAAAGGAGAAGCTTATCACTGCGCCTATTGTATTGCCTTCTGATTGGAAAATTCCTTTTGAAGTTATGTGTGATGCTAGTGATTTAGCTATGGGTGCTGTGTTGGGTCAAAGAAAGAATAAGGTATTTCACTCTATCTATTATGCGAGTAAGACCTTCACTAGTGCTCAAGTTAATTATACAGTGACTGAGAAGGAACTTTTAGTGGTTGTTTATGCTTTCGACTAATTTTGTTCATATCTTCTTTGGGCGAGAATTATTGCATTCACCGATCATTCCGCTATTAAGTACCTTATGGAGAAGAAAGATGCTAAGCCACGGTTAATCAGATGGGTTTTATTTAGAGATTCGAGATTGTAAGGGTTGTGATAATCAGGTTGCAGATCATTTATCTCGTCTTGAAGGTTCTGAATCAGATAGTAGTCCCGAGTTAGTTAAAGAGGAGTTCCCAGATGAGAGTTTATTTGCTATTTATAATGGAGCTCCTTGGTATGCAGATATTTCAAATCTTGTGGTAAGTGGTTCTTTTCCTGAAGGGGCTACTTCACAAGACAAGAAGAGATTAATCAGTCGTGCTAAACAATTCTTTTGGGAGGATCCTTTCCTCTACAAAGTATGTGGTGAACAAATGGTAAGAAGATGCATACCTGAGAGTGAGATCTATTCATTAGTTGCAGGTTGTCACGATTCACCCTATGAAGGACATTTTAAAGGCGACCGCACAGCTGCTAAGGTATTAAAATCTAGTTTTTATTGGCCTACATTACATAAGGATTGTCATGAGTACGTGAAGAAATGTTATAGATGCCAGTTTTTTGGTAATATATCCAAGAGGGATGAGATGCCACGTAACGTTCTTGAGGTAGAAATATTTGATGTTTGGGGTATTGATTTCATGGGTCCCTTCGTACCATCCAATGGAAATCAATACATCCTTCTAGTTGTTGATTACATGTCTAAATGGGTAGAGTTGTAACTCTACCAACAAACGATTCACGAGTAGTTATTAAGTTTTTGAAATCTCATATCTTCACTAGGCATGGTACACCTCGAGTTATTATCAGTGATGGAGGTTCACACTTTGTGAACAAGTATTTGAAGACAGTTCTAGGAAGCATGGGATAAGACATCGTGTATCTACCACTTATCATCCACAAGCCAATGGTCAAGCTGAGGTCTCTAATCGAGAGGTCAAATCTATTCTAGAGAAGACTGTTGGCCCCACAAGAAAACATTGCTCAACAAAGTTAGATGATGCATTGTGGGCTTATCGTAATGCGTTCAAAACTCCTGTTGGTGCATCTCCGTATGGTATGGTTTATTGTAAGGCTTGTCACTTACCTCTTGAACTTGAATTGGGTGCCTATTGGGCTATAGTGCAGATTAATCTAGATCCTACTTTAGCCGGTGAGAATCGTATGATGAAGTTAAATGAACTTGATGAGTTTTGATTACATGTTTATGAGAATGCTGAATTCTACAAAGAAAACACTAAGAGGTGGCATGATAATATCATTCGTGTGAAGAAGTTTGAAGTTGGACAAAGGGTCCTTAAATACAACTCCAAGTTCAGTAATTATTTTGGTAAGTTGAGATCGAAATGGTCTGGTCCTTATGTTGTGACCAAAGTCACGCCTCATGGAGCTATCGAGATTGAACATCCAATCGAGCACCGCACCTTCATGGTGAATGGTCGTCGATTGAAGATCTATCATGGAGGCGAGGATACCAATCGGCGGAAGATCTACATCCCGGGGAGGTCATGTATCTCCTTGAAGCCCCTTAGAAGCGAGAGGTAACCCGTCGAGTTTAACAACGTTAAACAAAAGCCAATTTCTTGTATATTGGTTTAATTTTTAGTGTAATTTAGAGTAATTGTTATTGATTAGTGTTTATTTTTAAGAAATGAGAAAGGGTAGTTGTTTTTGATGATTTCAGGAGTGCAAAAAGTCATGAGTTTGGGGTTAAAAGTTTGACAAAGTAAGAATTTTGGGAGAATTCCAGGGGAAAAACCGAGAACCTGGTTTTGCACAAACCGGGAACCCAGTTTCGTGTGCTGAAGACCCCAACCTTCTGACTAGTGCGTAGGTGGAGACACAAGATTGCTGCGTCGGGATTCGCGCCAACAACAAAAACAGGGAACCCGGTTTTGAGCTGACAGGGAACCCGGTTTTGGCTCTGAAGAAACTCCAACGTTCTGACCCCTGCGTGTGCTCAAACACAAGGGGTCGCGTCTAGCCCATCTGCACTCGCGCCATCGACGCAAACCGGCAACCCGGTTTGCAAGCTTACCAGGAACCCGGTTTCGAAGACCTAAGGCTTCCAAATCTCTGACTAGTGTGTGTGCTCAGACGCAATGGAGGCTGCGTCCAGGTAAAAAAATCGAATTTAGTAATTTTCAGTCGCCGACCTAGCGATGAAAACCTGGAACCCGGTTTGCTCACTGTGTTAGGCGGTTTTTAGCTTTCAAACCCTATATCTTTAGCCTCTTTCTCAAGTTAGCCTCCACATTCGATTCCAGCTTTCCACCACTTTAAAAATCATCATCAAAACAAGTTCTAATCATCAAATACCACCCTCTTTCACCCTAAAAACACACAATCAACTCAAGATCTTTCCAAAACATCACAAATTCCCAACATTTTCTTCCAATTCCTTCTTCATCCAAACCATCAATTGAACCAATAAACCTCTAAAATCACATAAATTAATCCTTACCCATCTCATATCTCACATTAATATACCTCCATCTACCCTCAAAACAGCAAAGTTCGAAACTGTTCTCTAGTTTTTGATTTTTTGAAGTTTTGAGTTTGGGGTGAGAAGCCATGACAAACAGGATAGATTCTTTCAGTTATACTCGAAGAAACAATCCAAGAACAAGAAACAATCCTGGTGCTACACAAGAGAGAGCTATTGAGATTCCAGATTTAGGTCCTAAACGCAAGATTGAAGAGGTTAAGACTGCTATGAAGAGGAAAGAAAACCCAAGTAAGACTACTCCTACTAAGCCTACTTTGGTTGATGAAGAAAAAGAGATTGAAGTGGAAATTCCTAATGAACCTGTTTCAGAACCATGAGCTCCACGCAGAAAAGATATAGCACAGAAACCTAAGAGAGTAGCCACGAGTTGGTCTGATCAGGTTCGTGACAACATTAATTAATTGAAGTTTGGTGTTGAGAAAAGATTTCCTTCTGGTATTATGAACAACGAGTTTAAGAGTTATGCTATTGGTTGTGATAAGTTTGGGTGGACCGAATTGAGTCAGAGAAACCTTACTTTATCCCCACCTTGGTACGTGATTTTTATGAAGGAGTAGCCTTTTCGAATAAACAGTCAATCGTTGTCCGTAAAAAGGTATTACCCTTATCAATTGAGCTTATTCACAAGACTTTGAAATTTCCAAACTTAACTGGTCCTTGTCCTTATTTTGAAACACTTAATGACCCATATTTTGAGTGGGAATATCTTTGGGAAAAAGTCTTAGTTCATGGGAAACACCCTATTCCAATTGGTGAGAGACATGCTACGCAAGTTTATAGCATCTATTTGTTACCTTGTGCTAAGGTATGGTTAAGATTCGTAATCCCTACTTTCTTTGGTATTACTCATACTTCCTAACTGAAGAAGGAGCATGTAATCTTCATTAAGTGTATTATTGAAAACCAACAGATGGATGTTGCACATGTAATTTATGAAACTAATGGAGTTCGAGAAAATCCCTTCAGTTAAGAAAAACCTTAAATTCCCTTGTACCATCACTACCTTGTGTCTAGACGCAAAAGTACCGCATAGGAGCGAAGAGGTTGAGCCTTCAGAGTAATGAGATGCAGTGACATTGAATTGCATTGAAAACACCCACAATGACGCAACCCATACGATGAATAATCCTAGAGCTCCTCCACCAAAGAAGAAGGTACATACTTATAATGAGTTGGAACATGAAATTAGGGTGTTGAAAGAGAATCAAAATAAGATGATTTCGACTTTAGGAAACGTTACAAAAGAATTAGACCTTCCCCAAAATATGCTACTTGGGGTGAGCACCATCCAACACGCCACCTATGGTTTACTTACGAAGGATTCTCTCTTTGGACGCAACACCGACAACCAGCCTCGCGCTGGTTAAGATATGTTTTCTATCCCTTCTCATTTAGTGTAGATTAGTTTATTTGCTTTGAGTCTTTTCGAGTCGTAGGGACACAACTCACTTTTGAGTTTGGGGTGGGGTTCGTTGCCTCATCCCAGTTTTACGTGTTATTTGTTTTAAGCGCTTTCAATAAAGTTAACTAGGAGTTGCATTTGACTGTATAAGTTATTAAATGTCCCCATTAAGCTTACTTTTGATAAATCTATGATATCAAATAGTGGACTTTAGGAGTTAGTATAAAACGCACTTTAATTACATGCAAACATAGGTAATGGATAGGAAAAAATAATAAACATTGCAAAAGGATTAAACTTGTACTTAAGGAAAATGTTTGGTTTGTAGAACGTGAGATCTAAATTAGTAGAGAATCCACTTAGGTATGAACTAGAGACGAACCATGTAACTAGGAAAATGATAGGGGCAATTCTTTGTTAGCCATTTGAGACCTTTTTAGCCTTTTACCCCTTGTATTAATATTATCCTTCTTAGCCCAATTTTGAGCCTTAAAGCCTTTTCTTTTGTCGCCACGATATAAGCACATATCCCCTTAGTTGTTAGGCATTCCCAAAATGACCTGCACTTGAATCATGATCCAGAGACCTGTCTCGAGCTTGAGTTTAGGGTGGTGGGTCCATCTTTTGGGAAATTATATTGGGAGGGAATTGTATGTGTTTGTATTGAGGCACAAATGCATATGATGATAATATTTGTAACCCTTTGCTGGGATTGAAAAAAAAAAACTCAGTATAGTAGGATCCGGGAACCCAGATTTCACAAAACCGGGAACCCGGTTTCTCCTGTCCAAAAAAAAAGAAAAGAATTTGAAAAAAAAGAATGAATAAAATACTCGGCAAAGTGGATGTTTCTGAAAATCATCGTAGTATTCATTGGGTTAACTTGGGGATGCGAAATTAGTGCATCAAATGGGTTGAGTGAGAACGTTATTCGAGTGTAAACTCAAGCTCGTGGACAGTTGTTGATGGTAAGTGAGGAGAGAGCCAAAAGCTCGCTTCAAATTTACCAAATTTACATACCACACTGTCCCTAAGCCTACGCCAAAACCATAAAGTCCTCGTGATTCCTAGGTACATAGTAAGTTAATAGGAAATATGCTAAGTGGAGCGTTCAAAGCGAGTAAGGATCGAGGAACAACCTATAGCCATCATATTGAGATAAGTACAAGTATAACCTTCTAGCATTGTGAAGTAAGTTTTAAGATTAATATAATTTGTGTTTGATTTTGCATGATTAGTGTATGTGTATATTAGTTCCTAATGTTTGCTATATGAGTTTTATTTTAAGTGTTGTTTTGGGTGTATTTACTAGCTTCTGCATCTCTGCATTCACCTTAACCCTTTGTTTTTAATTTTACTTTGTCAGGACGACAAAGGTTTGAGTTTGGGGCCTTGTTGTCTCCTCTTTTCTCCTATTTATATGCTTTTAGGAGATATCAAATTTGGTGACTATTTGACTAATCTGATAGACTTTTAGCAATAATATGTCATATTCCATTTTCTTTCCTTAGGTTTTAGTATTTTTGATTTATTAAGCTTTTGCGCGTAATATGGTTTGTTTTAGTGAAAAGTTTGTAGGTTTCTAATACTAGAAAGGAGAGGAACCAAGAATAGAAGTCTTAGATCGTGTAAAAAAGTCAAAAGCTAGAAGAAATATCCCGTGGAGTTGATAAATTTAAGCTAAAAATCTGGAAGGCTGATGGTAATTGCTGATTTCGATCCACTTAAAGATGGATTCAGCCTCTTAGTTATGAACAAGATTCGTGCCTTATCGAGTTACGAAGAATTATCAAGTTGAATGAGTCAATTCGGAGTTAAATTGAGAAAGTTACAGCCGTTTTATGAGGGGTGTACAGCAGTTACGGGATTTTGGGCTTGAAGAGTGGACTTGGGCCATTTAATATTGAATTATTCTTTTAAAATAGCCCAAGTCTGAAACTAATAGTATAAATAGGTTTTTTGACTTTATTTTTACATACAATTCATTTTTTACAAAGTCAGAGCGTTAGAGAAAAAGGCAGACGTAAGGAAGAAGGAAGAAGCCAAGAGCTGGAGACTTCAACATCTCCAAATCAACAGCCAAATCCAACATCCTAATTAGGTCTTTAACTTTATTCTCTTTCTTTTAAACATGAATTCCATTATTTTAATTTCTTTCGTTTTGATTTCAATTATGAGCTAAGTTTTTATTGTACTTGAGAATCGCAACATGGGTTGAACCCATTCTTGAACAATTAATCTTTTTCCAATTTGGGTATTGAATAATTTAAATTGAGTTTTTATTTTTCGTTGGATTTTACTTTATGCTTGTTTATTATCCTTAGAGTCATGAACTAGGGATAAGTTTTAGTACCTAGGCTATTCCATATAGTGGCGTATGGATCACCTTGACGGGGGGTTTGGGTATAGAACTAAGTATTTGTCGTTGGTATCCGCCAATGTTCTTGACAGACTTGACTATCCAATAGCCAAAGTGGTAAGATTTTATCATCCGAAACTGGTTTTAATCACCCTGACGGGGTTTAGAAGACCTTAGGAGAGCTTTTAAATCCACCCTGACGTGGGCTAAGAGATTTTAGAATCCCGACTAGCGTAAGAATATTAACTCAACCCTTAAAAGGAAACATTAATTAGGAAAGTTTGCGGTGAAACCCTAGCGTGACTCAAGTACTACTTTTCTCTCGCGTCTGCCTCATTTACTTGCGTTAATTATATTCTAGTATAATTAATTTAGTATTTAATTTACTTTTGCACTTTAGTTTGTTAATCAAAAACCCCAACAAACATTATATCTTTATTTTTTCGTATTTGCAATTATTCCACTATTTGATAACATTAGAGTCAACCAATCCGGCCCTGAGAACGAACTTGTTTATCATATATTACTTGGGATAATTGTACACTTGCAGTTAGTGCTTCCTCTACTTTATCCGCCTTATTTTATAACACACAAGGACCCACCATATTCTCACGCCCAGATTTATCATATGCAGTTAGTATGATCAGTAGATATATGGAAAATCCAGGTAAAGAACATTGGAAAGTCGTTCAATGGATCTTCAAATATTTACGTGGTTCCTCTAATTTTGCTTACATTTTGGAAAAACTAGAGATCGAGTTATAGTATATGTTGATTCTGACTTTGTTGGTGACACCGATAAAAAGAAGATCCCTTACATGATATATGTTCTCCATTTGTGGGTGCGCTATGAGTTGAAGAGCTACTTTACAAAGAACAATAGCATTGTCCACTAGATAGGAAGAATATATGGCTGTTACTGAAGCTTCCAAGGAAGCTCTTTAGTTGAAAGGTATTTTTGGTGAAATTTGTGAAGACTTACAGATTAGTACAATCTTTTGTGACATTTAGAGTGTTATATGTCTCTCAAAGGATCAGCGGTCTCATGAGAGGACAAAGCATATTGATGTGAAGTATCACTTTGTGCGTGATGTTATTGTTCGTGGTGATTTGGTTGTGAGCAAAGTTAGCACCCACAATAATTCGGCCGATATGATGACTAAGCCGGTTTCGATATCTAAGTTTGAGTATTGCTTTGACTTAGTTTGCATTTACTATTTGAAATAAGCCCTTCGGGTTTTTTTTGGAGAAGGAGAGATATTTTTTGAAGATCGGTGACTTATTTCGTGAAATAAGCATCCACGATAATTCGGCTGATATGATGAAACGTACTTTACAGAAGACGAATCCCACGGTGTATGATCTATACATCGTGGCTTAGAAGATTTCACAGCCTCGACACCAGGACCCACTTCCAGTAAATCCAATATTTTATAAACATGCAATACCTCGAGTGCTCTCAACAAGTTTTCTTCGATTCGCTTGACTATTTTCATGATTTTCAGCAATTCGTAAACCCTGTTTATAAAAAATAATCCTTTCCTTCTCCAAATCAAAGTCTGGTACATTAAGAAATCTTATGAACGGTAAAGAAGGATGGACGCATCGAGTATCCGAAGAAAGCCTTTTGTAAGAATTCGCGAGAGCATTAGCGAGACTGTTTTATGTAAGTAGAGTAATGATAGAGTAATAACATACTCAGTATCATAATAAATCTTTGAAACTATCAATTTGATATATTAGAGGAAACTATTTATCAAAAGATATTATTTCATCAAAAGAAGGTAATATCAATTGCTTGCCAAATAAACCGCTGTCTCAAAACATGTGGATTAAGTTTACTCTAGATAAAAACATATAGCCATTCATGTTAATATTCATATGTAAAATCTAATCAATAACGTACTTATATATCTTAAATAAATCACTGTTATTGTTGCGAATATAAAATTTTTAGATGATATTATAACATTTTTAACGTATCCAATTATAAGCCATGTGTTTTTTATCTTGTAGCAATTATAGTATTATATCATAAGGTTAACGCGTTCATCGATTCACGTAAAATAAAATCTCCACTCCCCTGCACTACTGACCTTACTCATGTGATCAACAATACTCCAATCATCAAACTACGCACTAGAGACTAACTTATTGTTTGGCCTCATGTTTAATGTATTATTGAAATACAAACTAATGTACGTCAATACTTACTCACTAAGGTATTAATATTTTTGTAGACAAAGGTGTTATGATACCCTATGTATCTAACAAATACAACTCATATCACATAGAGACCATATTAGAGATATGTGCATGACCTATACCCCTTCTACAAAACAAACCCATCCATATTTATAATTTTGTAGAAGAGAAAAATATACAAATATAATGATAAATATTACCGATATGTATCTCATTTCTCAAGCCTATAAAATTACCTCATTTTCTAGTATTAAGATATATAATTCTACTCCCAATGCCCCAACACAAAGAATAAAACCAACATGTATAGAGTTCGAGTAATATTCCTAATCTAAATAAACTATATTAAAAGCAAACCACATAAAAAGAGTGATGATCATGGTTACATATTAAAACTTAAAAGTATTAACATTGGTAGCAAATCCCTTTTCCAAGATCAATTGTGAACATTAATTAATGGTTTAATATATGACATCAAACATGTTACTTCTTAACTACCACAAAATCACAACTTCAATGTTAAGAAAAGATGATTCTCAACAAAATGTGAAGTAAAGATGAGATCAAATAGGTTTGGAAGAATTCTACACAAATAAAACTTATTAAGAAAAAAATAATTGACTACGGAGAATATGAGTACTTCGAGTGCAGCAAAATCAAAATTCGT
This sequence comes from Nemophila menziesii, assembly GCA_029959085.1. Taxonomy (NCBI): domain Eukaryota; kingdom Viridiplantae; phylum Streptophyta; class Magnoliopsida; order Boraginales; family Hydrophyllaceae; genus Nemophila; species Nemophila menziesii. Next base: position 33,660,106 of record JARWIR010000011.1, on the reverse strand, counting down.
TAACAAAATAAGATCTTTTGATAAATAGTTTCCACTCTTATACCAAATTGATAGTTTCAAAAATTTATTTTGATACTGAGTATGTTAACATAGTTGAACTAAAATTCAATGGCTATCTTATTAAAACAACTTTCTTTCAGAAAATGTTTATCTTACCTAACTAAATGATGTTCTCGTATTTCATAATTCGTTTAACTTAGTCACCATTTTCAATAATCTCTTATTCCTTTTAAAATCCAAATATGTTATACATAAGTAAACACGTGAGTCAAATTACATGACTGGAAAACTCATCATAAAAAAAATTAAAATAATAGTCGCATAAAGCAAAAAATTTTAGTTATCAAAATATATATTATACAAATTCCTAGATAAAAAAAAGATGTATATTTTCATAGATTCTATATGAAATAACTTAATAATTTTTTAGTTGATATGATAATATTTTTTCTACAATGAAGCACGAATATATAGAGTTCCATGTTAATAAAAAATGGTTAAATGCGGAAAGGGTCAACTTTCTTGGGTACCTTGATAACCTGAAATGAAGAATTTATTAGAAGTTACACATAAGATTTTTATAAAAATTATGAATATTCTCAAATAAAAGTCTTAACATTTAGATTATTGATAAAATAGTTTCAAATTTTTCTCAGCATAACACTCAAAATTATTTAAAAATATATAAGACATACACGTACACATTTCTTTCATGTGAAAGACTAATTATTGAGATAAAGATGTCAAAATAATTTTTTTTTTGAATCATTAGGATTATATATGAATAAATATTAATTTCTAGTCTTATGTGATAAGAATATTCTTATGTCTTAATGTGATGTGATATACAATTTCAATAAATAAGAGTAATCAAAATAATGTCATAGGATTGAAAAACTATACAGATCAGACATACCTTCTTAAACTTTGTAACTCCCTGTGGAGTGCCAAACTTGAAGGAAAAAGGGTAATAGAAGTCTTGTCTCAATGAAGTTTTGAGCAATGTCATTACTGCCTTTGTCCTTCACGTTCCTTCGATTTGCCTGAACAATTATCCATGTTCAAAAAATAAAGTCATGAGTAATTCGTAAAGAATGAAGTAAACATTTAACGATATGTATAATCAAAACAACCTAAATAAGTAACATGATATATAGAATAGGTTAATTAGACGAATAATTTTATAAATTTCAGATAGTAAAAGACCTATATAATTTGTATTTAAGAATAAAGTAGAATTTCTTAGGTTTTTCAACCAATGAATCTCTTTACTACTTTTCCGCCACCAAATCACCACACAACTTTGCTGCCTAACCATCGCCATCTCCTCAGCCAACAAAATATCAAATTTGATTTCCACGAATTTAAAATCATTTCACATCCTCTCCCACCTCATCATCATCATACTCTACCTCAATGCCAAATCAGTGGAACTCTCCTCATAATGCCAAAACAACACACTAATTAAATCACAACTATTTGTTTGAAGCCTTGATCAGTGACCCATAATTAAGTCTCTCATTGAAGGCCCAAATTTGAGGCCCAATAAGAACCATTTTTGGAGAATGAATATCAAACGTAAAGAATAAATATATCAATGTCTGATTTTCCAATTAAAATTGAATTGAGTAATTTTCAGTTGAAGTTTTGGCATGTGGGGGTTAAGTATAAATGGTTATGGAGGTGGATAAGGATGTTTGTGCGAAGAAAGAGGTTAAAGTTTGAGGATTTTGGTAGGGTGGTGATGTGAACGGCAATGTATATATTGTAGGAGTTCTTTTTGAAAAGTTGTAAAGTTTTTAGTAATGGATCAATTCGGAGTGTTCCTTATGACATGTTTTTTTTTACTGAAATTAGGTCCGGACCCTCTCTTTATAAGGGACACAATCAAATTCTAATCTCACAATTTTGTATACAGATTTGTTTTTCATCCCTTATTGATTAGACATAATGGGGGACAACTTACACTTTTCTAATGTTGACCTGATCAGCATTGGGTCGGGAGAGCACCTCCTTTTGGCCGATAGTTGTCTAATTTTCAGGTAGAATGAAAATTATTAGCTAACCACGATCAACCAGAGTTAGTCCACATATTCCATTCATATACTCAAACTATATACGAATTTCTAGACCAAAAATTAATCTAACTTTATTTTATGTAGAATTTTATCTATTAGCATACATATGCCGATAGACTGCACGAAACATAGAAGTCATGTGAAAAATTCATCAACTATGTAACATATAGGTTTTTGAACTCCAATTAGTTCAGTTATCCTACTGAATTCTTATTGTCATATAATATGTGAGAAAAAATATTAAAGAATAAATATTTAAATTCATAGGAATTGATTATACTCGAAGAAGTACCTTACATAATTGAAATATAATGACCAACGATCCTTGTCATCAGAATGATAAATGTTTTTCACCATACACATAACCTATCACAAGATAACAAAAAATTAGTTGTTTCATTTTATATGATGACCGTGGATTTTTATTTATCCTCTTTGTGAATAGAATAATAACAAAGTACATAGTATATGCTATTTGGATAGACCATGATACTTGATTCATACAAACAAACATATCTAATAAATTAGACAATAAAAAAAGTAGTATCAAGATACCTATGAGATCAAATTCTTAATACAAAATAAAGAATAATATTATTAAATCTCAAAATCAATCATCACATATAGTAATTGTACAACAATTTAGGTATCTACTTAGAATCTTAAGAACATTATTCGTAAGAAAATTGTTTCGATTTTCAAGATACTTACCATCTAAATTACTAATGAAAACTTTACACCCATCACCAGTGATGATGAAAAATTATATTAATTGATGAAAATTACATAAAACAAACACATGATATATAAAATTTAGTATATAGAAATATATTGATGGTAATTATTGCAATGAAACAAAAACTATAGAGTAAAAGAGAATGATAAGAAGTATAAGAGAGTGAAAGAGAAACAGAGAAAGAGATAGAGATGAAAGTTGAAGAGGTAGAGGCGGCGACTAGGGTTTCATAAGTTTGAAAATATTCATATATATTATAAAGAAATGTGTTAACATATATTAAAGTTCATTTATTCTACATAAACTTATATAAATATTACCTAATTACATTTCCTTTACGGTATATAGACTAACAAAAATAATTGTATTTGGTAACCTTTTATTTTGAATGATAGGGAAATAAGAGTTAGGTAATTAAAAGTCTTGATCGACTAAATTGAAACCCAATAATAAGTTCTAGAGGGGGTGGGGGTGGAATATGACCAATGCGGAATCAAAAATCTTATACAAATTGGACATTTCGGTTCAATATGAAAATCCACTCTTTGAGGATTTTCAATAAAATGAATGGATATGCGCAAGAGTTTTGATACGAGAGTGAATACTCTTCAAAATTTTAGTGTATATACTCAATGAAAGAATAATTTTCGAAGATTTAAGGAAATTATTTTGCAATTACAAATTATGAAAATGTCTAGTCCTATACTATGCTGTAGATCTCCCCGCCTAGGCGCGTCTAGGCGCCGCCTAGGCGTCAACTCCCCCCTCAGGCACTTACGCCTAGTTAAAACTCTAGGCGTTTTTCCCTAGCGCCTTAGTCGCCGTGGAATAGGCACCTAGCCCGTCTAGTCACCGATTAATGGAAAAAAATGGCCGTCTAGGCGCCGATTAATGGCAAAACATGCTCACATAGGCCTTTTTGTTATCTATTTTATTCTCGAGAATTTTTTAATTGATATTATAACTCAATTTTTAGTATTTTTATATATACTATAGTGTTGTTAGATGAATATTATGACTTAAATAGTTTAAATTGCTATAATTACTACATTTATATTACTAAATATATATAAAATTACACAACGGGATTCAAAACCGTATAATTCCGCCTAGGCCCCGTGTAATCCTGCCTAGGCGCTAGGCCCAGGTCGACCGCCTAGGTCTCGAAACCGAGATCTACAACATAGGTCCTATATAATGAAAGCAAATATATATATACAATAGAACATTGATGTCTACCTTTTTGTGATAAATAAATCCTATTCTGAGACATATTAGGTTCTTAATTGAGGAAGTTTTCCCTATTATTTGATATATTTTCGTTTCTTTCCTTGTTTTGGATATTTGTCACTTCTAGAGGTATTTCTGTGTAATTTGTGTGTTAAATGTGAAACTCTTAGTTACAAGGATTATATTATATTCCAAAAAAAATGCTGAGGAGTTAAGGAAAGAAGAACCAATATGACATCAAGAGTTAAAAGGAAAGAAGCTGATTTGGGAAAGTGTAAAATCTGCCAAAAGTTGTTGTCCAGATTTGAAGACGTGTAGTATTTTCAATGCTTCATAAAATAGAAAGAGAATTTCAAGGAGACCTTTTACATCAAGAAAGTTATTTGAATTTAATTCATGTGGCACCTGGAATTAAGTGATTTGGAGATGTAAAGAAGGAGTTATGATTTTTACAAACTTTATGGGATAACAAGTCCATTTTCTAAGGAAAATGAGTTTGAGCTGGATTAGGACTACAATACCTAATACATGACTTAGATTTCGTCTAACACATGTATAATGTTAGTATGTGACCTTACAAATCCATCGCTTTCCCGCCAGAGCTTAATTTTCCTCTAGAATTATCATAGAAGCAATTAGCTGGATTAGGAGCTGAGTTTCACCACATCAAATCTACACTTCTCCATCTATATTATTTAGGTAAATTAGTATTAGATTTTTTTTTCTCTAATTTATTTCTAAGCTATTTATTCCAAGTCCATTATGCATAATTTCTCTTTTAGGATTGTAATTATATGAACAATTGATTATTGTTATTCTATTTTAATTGAATTTAAGGACTATATTATTTAATTGAATTCGTTTTTTATTAATTTTCATTGACTATATGTTTGTAATAACACTACCCATATCATAGTTAAATAGTGGGTAGCTCGAGTAAATAAGCTACCACCCAAGAGAGGGGGTTTAATTGAGGATATGTCATATAGGCGTCTAGTGTGTTGTAATGAGTCGGGAGGTCTTGCCTAGTAAGATAGTCAATAGGGTTAGATTTAACCCTTTCTAAAAATATTGCAGGGTCACCAGAGAGGGGTCTCTATTATTGTAAGATAGCTATATATTCACCCAAGAGGGTTTAGGAATATAATTGAATCCCGACTATTGTGAAATTACCTATTCACCCTTATTTCTAGAAGCATTAATACAATAGGATAGGTTCATACTTGCAGATATTATCTTATTTTCATAATTATTTATTTAATTAGAAAATAAAATACTTTACTTGCTTATCTTTGTAATCAAAATATTTAAAACCCTCTATTCTAATATTGAACACGAGTTGAAATAACTACTTAAATCCCTAAGAACAAACACTATTTTAATTACTGGTTATTTGTAACACTCCGCACACTTGCGGAGAGTTAATCATGGTTTTCGAAGTGTGTGCACTTTTTCCATAATTATTTTATCACAGTCCTGGGCCCACCAAGTGTTTGGCACCAATGTCCGGGATTTTATTCTTATTTTAGTTTGTATTTAATTTAGTGTAGTAATTTTATTTGTTTTCAGTTTTACGCTTGGTTTTGGTTTTTCTCTCTTTCACAGATGATACATTTAGGGTAATGAAGCAAGTCTAACGATGTCTTTAACTATGTCTAGCGGAAACTATTCAAATCCTGGTCCATTCAACTATGGGGAAAACTCTTTAGGATATCATTAATGGGGTAGTAACTTTTATCAAACATCTTATCAACTCCACAAGAGCAAACATGGAACAATCAATGGACCGAGAATGTTAAACAACGACCAAATATACTTCAAGCCTTCGAATTGAGAAGAACTCTTGCAACATTCGTAGGAAAGGACAATGAGGAAAATGCAACACATCAAGAATGGAAGGCAAGAGAAGAGGTGAGAAAGTACATTGTTAAAGTTTGATGATGGAGTATAGTATGGAGGAAGAAATTTTGATAAAAATTCAAGAAACTAGAATCAAGCGGCTATGAGATGAGCATGAGTTGGCCATTCTTGGGATGACGATAGACTAGGGTTGTCCCATAAACATGATAAGTCGTAATATAATCATGGATACTTTGTACGCTCACCTTGCACCACCACAATTCCACCATAGCGAAGAGTGGAAGAAATTCGTCGATTCTAGTAATAATAAATATGTGAGTGGAGATGTTGGATTATGTGAAGAAGCATGTATAGAGAAATGTCTTCTTGCGAAGAAATTGATTGGAGCTACACTTTTTGAAGATCAACAGGTAATTAACTCGGCAAGAACAATTAACATATATCCCCTAGTGAAGAAGATGTTTCGTCATGAGAACAAGAAGGCGAAACAGAGATACTATCAATCCCCTTTCAAAGATCGATTGAATCAAAATTTAGGTGGAAAGGTTTCAAAGTTACCACATCAAGGAAGAGGCGAGTTTAAGCGGAGGAGTACCGCAAGGGTCTCAATACAATTTCATGGCAGCTAACATATAAAACTTAACGACGTAATAAACAAAAGTGCTTCTTGGGGGACAACTCATTTTTTAAATGCTTTAGTAGTTTAAGTTTTATGCTTGTAGTGTATGTTATTTAAGTTTTTATGCGTTTTAATAAATACTGAAGTAACGAGGAAGGTAGAATTGTTTTTGATGTGTAGGATACAAAGTAGATGAGCATGGGGTGAGTTTTATGAAGAATTTTGTGCCCCTAACTGTTCCCAACAGTATACTGGACCTAAGGGTGGCATACCATCTCGTAACCGTCATGACAGTATAGAAAACACAATTTTTGCTGGGACTCGAGCAGCATGTCGTTCATACAGGAGATATGCCGGTCCGCAACAGTGTCGAGATTTGCAAGCACCATAATAGCTGTCTTTGAATTATCATAACTTTTGCATACGACCTCGAAAATTTGTTATTCAGGATTCCACGGAAAGCTTAGGAAATTTTCTACTTCTTTCATTAAGGACACGTTTTCTAATAAATGACGAATGAAGATGAAATTAACCTAGAGAAGAGTTCAAAAAATAGAAGACTTCGACCGGCATGGCCCCATCGGCGGCAATGCCGGTACATAAGAAGGGTCACTAACCGTACGCGCCACGGTTCGAGATTAGAAAATTGAAGAGCTTGAGCGTCATGCCGGCCCTCTAGGAGGCATGCCGGTCCTGTATGAATATGCATTACAAACCATGTCACGGTCCAATAATAGAAGAACAATAGGAGACGCATATCGGCCCAATGGGCAGCATACCGGTGCAGGACGCGATCAAACTAATAAAAAAATGTAAGAACAAATTACAAGCCATAAACCTTAAGCCTTCTTCTTATCTAAGCACCCAAACTCCATTAAAGTTTCACCAAACCTCAGTTCACATAAAAAAACCACCAAATCACCATAATTTCATATCCAAGTCCATCCTTACAATCCTACAAACAATATTTACCCACCTAAATCATTCCATAACAACTCGAATCAAGAATCAAATGACAAAATTTTCCAAAACCTATTTCCATATTTTCTTAAACCTATCTCATCCAATTTTGTGTGACAAAAAGTGGAAAACTATCGAAGCTTCTAAGGTACCTAGTAGCTATCGCAACACGAATTCAAAGAAGAAGTTAAAAAAAGGTAAACACAAAAGATTTCTAGAGTTGGTTGATTGATTGGGACGGAGAAAACTAGGAGGTAAGTGCATGTGAATGTGGTGATACAAGACGTTAACGTATATGAGAAGCACAACACCCTATCTTGGTTATTGATCATGCGAGGCAAAGCCTCGAAGAGTATGTTTTCTCCTTTCTCTACCATTTCTCTACTTGCAATATATGTGTTAGTTTATTTTTTTATCGAGTTTTCTCCGATTTGTGGGGACATGACAGATTTCTAAGTTGGGGTGTGGAGATTCATTGTCCCTCATCTCCATTTTATGTGATTTACTACATTTTAGGTAGAATTAAATTTTTTTAGTGATTGAATCAGATATCGAATGTGTTTAATGGCCTAAAATAATAAACTTTAGTGAGTTAATGACATAAAAGTAATTTATTTAGGAACTATTTATATTGTATGCTTTGAAATATGAAAATGAAACACACCTTAAAAGTAAAGAAAATATTAGTAAGCAATGTTGTAGAAGAAAGTTTGATCTTAGGGAGCCTTCAGGGTTGTGTAAACCGTGAGATCCGAGCTAGTTGATAAACCCATTCATGAACGTACTAGAGGTGAGAAAGTAACAAAATTGAATATTTTAGAAAGTGATTAAAGCGGTTATTTCATAAGCCCCTTGTTGCCTTTTAGCTTGTTGTCCAAATTTAGTGGATTATTATCCGTCACAGCATTTTCTAGCCTTTCTAAAGCCTTTTACTAGCCACGTTACAAGCCATCTCCCTTAGATTATAGGACTTATCCATATGAGCCAGACTTGTTAAGACATTCATCTGAAGAGCTTGGTTTTGGGGTGGTGGGATGCGATTATGGAGAACACTTGGATGGGATTTTGAAGCTATGTAATTGTGTTTTTGGTGATGAATACTTATTTATATTGTAACCCTGTGTCGGGGTATAAGGAAAAAAATTTGTGAAAAGAAAAGAAATGTGATGAGAAAAGAAGTAGCATGATATCTCAAATAAAAAGAGAGTCATAGGTGACTTACAAAAGAAAAGAATATGAAAAAGATTATATGAATTGACCAACAAAGTAGAATTTTTATGTGATCATCTTGATGCTTTATATTGTGTTATTTGGGATGCGGATACTAAGTGCATCAAATCTTGGGTTGAGTGAGAATATTTATGAGAGTAAATCAAACTCTAGGATGATTTGTTGATGTCTAGTAAGGAGAGAGAGCCAAAAGCTCACGCTACATTATCCAAATATACGATCATAAAGTCCCTAAGCCTAACATTACAACCTTTAAGACCTTATGATTATTAGCTATGTGATCTAGAATCGATTGAACCAATAGAGAGTAGTTAGATGGATCATTGGATACTTTGTCATGATTGATGAGCACTCTATAACCTCCATATCAAACTAAGTGGAAGACCTATCCTTCGTGCATTTCAAAGATAATCTAATATTGAACTTAATTTGTGTTGATTTTTTGTATGATAAGTATATTATTGTTAATTAGTTGTTTCAGGACTATTCTTTACATTCTCCTTCTCTCAAGCTATTCGACTCAACAGATATTTTAGAGACATCCCTACTGTTCTTATTTTTATTTGGTGGGACACAAAAGTTTTGAGTTGGGGGTCTTGATATCTCCCTTTTTATGATAAATAAATTTCATTGCGAGACATCATTTTAAGTATATTAGGTTCTTAGTTGAGGGAGTTTTCCCTATTATTTGATATATTTTGATTCTTTCCTTGTATTGGAGATTTGTCACTTTAGAGCCATTTGTGTGTAATTTGTGTGTTAAATGTGAAGCGCTTAGTTAAAAGGATTATATTCGATGCCAAATAAATTTTAAGGAGTTAAGGAAAGAAGATCCAAGACGAAATCAAGAGTCGAAAGACAAGAAATGATTTTGAAAAGTGTAAATACTGCCAAAAGTTGTTGTCCAAATTTGAAGATGCGTAGTATTTCAAATGCAGCATAAAATAGAAAGAGAATTTGAAGGATCCCTTTTATATCAAGAAAGGTATTTAACTTGCGGTCGTGTGTCCACTTGTTACGAGTGATTTGGACTTGTAACGAAGGAGATATGAGTTTTACAAACCCTATGGGCTAAACAGTCCACTTTCTAAGGAAAACAAGTTTGAGTTAGATTAGGACTCCAAAACCTTTTCCACAACTTAGATTTTGTCAATGATTTTCAAAACTTCTAAAAACTCTTTGAAAATCTAGATTGAGAACATCTTCCTTAACTGATTTTGTATATGTTTATATGTTGTCTGTAACTTTATATAGTTTGATTTTCTTATGAAGACTAGTGATATGTGGTTATATAATGTATGATTAATATTTTCTTCCTGTGTATGATTTTTTTATTAAGATCTTTGATATTTTAAAATGGTGTTTGCAGCCAATGTTTATCGACTAATTTTGAATTTCTTTCAGTTTATAGCAAAAAAATGACAAAAGATGCTCGTCTTCTAAGTTAAATGATGATCAGATGAAAGGGATTGGCAAATTAAATGTCAATTTGTCTAGGGATGGCAATGGTTCAAATATTAATCGTAACCGATAGATATCCGATCCGATAAAAAATCTGTTAGTGGAACCGATGGTGCATCCATGAGGGTTTGGTTCTAACAATAGGTAACCGGTGGATTATCCGTTAGGATTAGGTTTTTTACAATAATTTAACGGATAAAAAGGAATCAGAATAAAAATATATAAAAAAAATACTAAAATATATATACCATATATAAAGATATTCTATATATGCAAATTTCTTACACAATATCGACCAACTATAAATATTCTATACATAAACTACCTAATTGATTATTATATACTTTATTAATATATTGCTTAATATCATTTTATGATCTTTCAATAATTATATAGCTAATTTTAGAACTTTGAAAATATTTAATAAATTATTTATTTAAATTATTTTAAACTATTGCGGATACGAATTAACCGCGGGTAAATCGCATCCGCCGCGGATGCGGATTTGGTAAATAATTCTAAAATCCGGTGGTTAATGGATGCGAATTTGGTTATCATTTTTTTTAATGGATGTAGATGTGGTTATACAATTTTTCAACGGCTCCTTTAAAAAAAATGTTTTCTCTCCCTACTCTCTCTCTAAATTTTCTCCTCTCTCTTCTTTGTCTTCATCCCTTTTCTTCTTCATCTCCTCAGCTCAGCTTTAGCTTCTTCTTGTCTCTTCCAAAGTCTTCCTTCTCTTTACAGATTGAGACTTCCTTGTAACATCTTCAAAATCTCTGTTTTTTTCTTCTCCTTGTTTTCCGTTGTTTTTTCCTTTTCTGCAGTATGGAGTTCTTCTCGAAAGAACACCCTAATAAGAAAGAAGGTAGTTTGTTAATAAGCTCATCTAATAAATCGGTGTATAGCTTTGAAGAAAATCATTTTCTCACAGCAAAACTTCTTAATAAGAAGATTATTAACATCAATCTTATAGCTGCTCATATTAATAAACATTGGGGCCTGAAACAAGAAGCTAAGATTCTGAAAACTGGGCACAATGAATTTAAGATCACTTTACATGATAAAGATGATAAAGACAAGATTTGGCTCCAAAGACCTTGGACTTTAATGGGTAAGCATCTAGCTCTTAATGATCCTGAGATTTCAGGAACTAATAAAGTTCTGAACACAACTTTATGGCTTCAAATTTATAACCTCCCACCTGGAATTCTTAATTGCGACAGCATTAATGATTTCTGCAGTACTATAGGGAAAGTTCATAACATTATTCTCCCAACAGAATTGATAATAAATGAGAACACATTCACAAGAGTAAATCTTGATTGGGATATCAAAAAACCTCTGTTACCTGGTTTTAGATATTGGGAAACTGAAAAAATCTCTTACTGGATCATATTTAAATATGAAAATCTTGGTCAAGTATGCTTTAGATGCGGAATTTTCGATCATGAAGAATCTGATTGTCATAAAAAAATCCGTATATCTCCTCATCTTGGAGGTTGGATGAAAATCTCAACCAGAGGGAAGTTCAGTATTGAAAAAAGAACAAAATCAAAGGGTTCATTCCCTACTAAAAAATCAATTGAAAAAATTTCAGAATCTGCTATGGTAAGAAGCTCTGTATCACAGATCAAAGGAACACTTATGGAGAACAATATTTTTGAAAAAAATCCATTGGTTTTGAATCTTACCTCATTCTATCCGATCAATAATAAAAATTATGCAGAAGTTATCAAAGGTTTCAACCTTTTAAAGAACTACACAGAAGGTGTTTTCATTTTTGGAAATCAAGAATCGGCTTCTTACTCTGAGATGCAAGGTTTTCCAAAAGATCTTCAATGGAAGATTAGATTTGGTAAGGATGAAATGGAAGACGACTGCGTTTTCTGCTTCAAAGCTCAAAGGGTCAAATCACTCATTCAACATTCTGAAAAGGCTAATAAAGCTAAATTCGAAGCCGACCTAATGTTTGCAGACAAAAGGTATATTACCAAAAAGCCCTCAAATATTTTTTTACCTTCTCCTTCTATTGAGGGTACAATAGTAAATGATAACTTAGACCCTACTTACCCACCCGGTTACACCCTCCCCATTTACCAGTCACCTCACACACCCGTCTCTTCTCAAACTATTAGTCTTACACCTCTCAACCCTAAAGCTAAACCCTTTATCGTAGCTTCTTCTCCGAACACTGTTGAACAACCCCACACCCCAATCTCAGTCCCAACTCCAACCAGAACCCCTCAAACCTTCATTTCACCCATTACAATAATAAAAAACCCTAATAAAACACCCTTTTCGAATACGAGAGATTCACCACTAATTAAGGATATCAAATTCCTTCAATTCCTCGATTCTCGTATCTCTTTCCAAGAGAAAACTAGAAAAATTGGTATTGATTACAAAGCTAGACACCAATTAGCTCATGAAATCAAACTCTATGAAAGAGAAGAAGAAAAACACAAGAATAATAAAATGGGAATTTGGAAGCTTAGATCGAGAATCATTAAAGTGGGTCTGGAATACGAACAATACGTTGATGATACATTATTGGAGAATCTTAATAAGCGTATCAGAAGGTTTCTTTGGTTGAAAAAAGGAAAAAAGAAAGTGAATGTTGCCGTCATCAATGGCTTGGTAGCTTCACATAATGAAATGGTCTATGCTCTCACAAAACACAGGGTTTGCGGAATTGCCCCACTGCAATTCCTTCCTCATCAATGACACACCTAAGCTGGAATTGTCAAGGGATTGGCAACCCCTTGACTTTCCAGACCCTAAAGGATTTATGTGCTCTACATAATCCCGAGGTAATTTTCTTATCTGAGACTAAAAATTCTTCTAAGTTTTTACAAAATATTGCTTCTGTTATTAAGATGAAACTTGTTATTACTGTTGACCCTGTGGGTTTAAGTGGAGGTCTTGCTTTATTTGCTAAAGATAATATTAAAATTGAAGTTTTAGATGCTAATAACAATTATATTGACACTCTGATTAATAAGGATAAGTTAATAAAATACACGTATGTTTATGGAGCTCCTGAAGAAATTAATAAAAGTGAAGTTTTAGGTACAATTGCGAAATGTTATGATAAAAATTATCCTTGGTTAGTTATGGGAGATTTTAATGTTATAAGAAACATATCTGAAAAAATTGGGGGTAACAAAATTAATAAAGGTAGTATGAAGTGTTTTGAAAAAATTATTAATAAACTTGCTTTGGAAGAAATACCTAGATCAGGGTGTGAATTCACCTGGACTAATAGGAGATCTAATGATGAACTGATAAAAGCTATTCTTGATAGAGCTTTAGCTACTAAAGATTGGACTGTGCTATATCCTAATGCTTGGATATCTATTATACCAGCTATAGGATCAGATCACTGTCCTTTAATTCTCTATCATAAGGTGAACAAAATTAATAAGAAAAAAAGATTTTTCTTCCAATCTTATTGGGCCACTGAGAAAGACTGTTATAACATTATTGATAAAGTTTGGAATGAAAATAAAGCTTTAAGAGGTATACCTACTAAAGTTTTAAACTTTAAGTTGAACATTACTAAAAGGAAATTAATTCGCTGGAATAGATTGAAGTTTAAAAATAATAGAATTGTTATTGATAAACTTATGGAAGAACTCAAGGATTTATCTAATAATAATACTAATAAAGGGGATTGGACTGAATACAATGTGATAATAAAAAAAATTGAGGAAGCTTGGAATAGAGAAGAAAAATATTGGAAAGATAAGTCTCGAAATCTTTGGTTAAAAGAAGGGGAAAAGAATACCTCTTACTACCATGCCTGTACTAGAAGCAGAAGAAAAATAAACACTATTAATAAGATTAAAAACTCCAATAACATTTGGGTAGAAAAAGATAATGAGATAATTGACATTTTTAAAGATTATTATAATACTATCTCCAAATCAGTTGGAGATAGAAACTTTGAAGATGTCTTGAATATTGTTCATCCTGTGGTTAATAATACTATGAACAATGAGTTAATAAAGAATATAACCTATGATGAAGTGAAAGCTGCTACTTGGGAGCTGGGTTTGAATAAGTCCCCTGGTCCTGATGGTTACACTGGTATTTTTTATACTACTTATTGGGATGTAATAAAATTAGATGTTATGCGCATTATTAATGATTTTTGGTGTAATAAAGGATCTCTTGAGACTATAAATCAAACTTTCATAGCTCTCATACCTAAAATAGCAAATCCTTCTGAGGTTAGTCAGTACAGGCCAATTAGCTGTACTAATTTTATTTATAAAATCATTTCAAGGGTTTTAGTCAACAGATTAAAACCCTTAATGCCTTTTATTGTTGATAAGAATCAATCTGGCTTCATTCCTAATAGGAATATTCAAGAAAACATTTTGGTCTCGCATGAAATTATTACACACATTAAAAGAAGGAAAAATACTAAAAAGTATTTAATGGCTATCAAAGCTGATGTTAAAAAAGCTTATGAGTTTATAGAATGGGATTTTCTTGAAAAATTACTAATAAAGTTGGGCTTTCACTATATTTGGGTGGATAGAATTATAAACTGTGTCTCAACAGTGACTTATTCCATTTTAATAAATGGAAAAGATTTCCCTTTGGCTAAACCAACTCGAGGACTGAGACAAGGGGACCCTTTGTCCCCTTTTCTCTTCTGTATTGTTACTCAAGTTTTAAACTTACTTGTGAAGGATAAAATTGAAAAGAAAGAACTCGAAAGCTTTAAAATTGGTAATAACTGTCCTATAATATCTCATCTGCTTTTTGCAGATGATAGTATCTTCTTTTTAAAAGCTAATGCGAGTGATGTTTTAGCCTTTAATACTATAATGGAAAATTTTAGTAGAGCTTCTGGCCTTTGCTTAAATTTAAACAAATGTGGAGTGCTTTTTAGTAGTAATACTCCTACTTTTATTAAACATGTTATATCTCATCAGCTTAAAATGCCCCAAGTTGATACTTTGGGTACTTACTTGGGAATTCCCACTGATTGGAATAGGAACAAAAGTAAAGATTTTGAATGGATTATTATTCGCATTCTAAAAAAAATTGAAAATTGGCAAACCATTTTCTTATCTGATGCAGGTAAAGATATTCTAATAAAGGCAGTACTCCAAAGCCTCCCCAATTACCTTATGTCTTGTTTCTTATTGCCCAAGAATATTTGTACTAAAATTGATGGTATCATCAGTAATTTTTGGTGGGGAAAAAATAATAAAAAAGGTATCCACTTCATTAATTGGGATACTCTCTGTCAGTCTAAATTTTCAGGAGGTTTAGGGTTCAGAAATATTAGTATTATGAACCAAGCTCTCCTAGGTAAACAAGCTTGGTATATCTTTCATAATCCAGATTCTCTAATTGCTAAAATTTACAAAGGGAAATATTATGCGCATACTACCTTTATTAAAGCCAAGCTGGGTTCTTATCCTTCTCCTGGTTGGAGAGGTATTATTGAAGGTAGGAAAGTTTTTGAAAAAAATCTCTTTTGTAAATTAGGAAATGGTATGAATATTAATGTGCAGGATAATATTTGGATTAGTAATTCGAATAAAGTTATTAAACCCAAAGATAATTCTATATCCTTTGTTAAAGAATTTTATAATAATGATAACATTTCCTGGAATGAAGAGTATGTTAAAGAACAATTTGATTTTAATGTTGCCAATACTATTTTAGATATGAAAATTCCACTATTTGATTGTCCAGACTTCACAATCTGGAATAAATCTAAAAATGGTGATTATACTGTTAAAATAGCCTATGCTACTATCAAAGAACAGCTGGATTTAACTTCTAAATCTAGCTTGAATGTTAAACCTTCTTCGTCTTACAATCATGATAAAAAAACGTGGAAATTAATATGGGGTATGAATTGCTCCAATAAGGTTAAAAACTTTATGTACAAATGTGTTAAGGATAAACTTTCTACTGAGAAAAATCTTTATATAAGGAAATGTACTAGAAATAAAGTTTGTAAGCTTTGCAACACTGAAGAAGAAAGTATAGAGCATTTACTCTTCGCTTGTCCTTGGGCTAAGGCTGTTTGGTTCAGTTCACAACTGACTCTTAAAACTAAAAATAATAGCACTGATAAAATTGGAGATTGGCTTATTTACATGAATGATTCTCTGAATAAGAATTCCTCAGTGGGAAATTATGACATTGAGTTTATTTGCTATGTTTGCTGGCAGATTTGGAAAGGGCGAAATCTTTTCCTTTTTGAAAATGAAATCCCTGATCCTTTATTTACCCTACAGCTAGCAAAAAAACATTGGAATGAATATAGAGAGGCTAATTTAAATCCTAATGATGCTATCTCTCTTAAGCTGAAGGAAACAGATAATAGATCACTAAATGGCATTGGTAATAATGCAATTAGTGAATCTTATAATGGTAATCAGAACTTGTTAAATGATAATAATAGTAACTGGAAAGCTCCTCCTTTTAATAAGGTAAAGATTAACACTGATGCTTCTTTCTCTACTAATAATAGCACTATTGCATATGTGATCAGGGACTCTTTTGGAAATCTGGTGGATTATGATGCTAAGGTTATAGCAGCTTCTCATGCTGGTGAAGCTGAAGCTTTGGGAGTGCTTTGGGGATGCGAGAAAGCTAAGGACTTTGCTCCAGGCTCGGTGATCATTGAAAATGATTGCTCTTCTGTGTTAAAGCCTTTATCTTCTGCATCCACTAACACTTTATTTGATTGTTGTAATATTTTCATATCCATTTATGGTACTGCTGAGCTTTGTGCTCCTTCTTTTTCTCTTGTTCTTCGCAAGAGTAATAGGGTGGCTGATTGGGTCACTAAACATAAGCTTTTAGGCAATATGTTTGGTGATTGGAGGGTGTGTCCTCCTCCCCAATTAGCCCTTTTGATTTCTTTAGACACCATTGCTGCTGGCATTGGTTGAACTGATCCTTTTGTACCCTATTTACCTTTATATATTATGGTTTAGACAAAAAAAAAAAAAAATACAATTTTTCAAGGATATCCGATTCGTTTCCCTCCCTAAATTTGTTCCTTGTGTTTTGCTATACAAAATGTGCTTTGGCAAAATTAAACAATAGAAATTACATTACAATTGAGAATTACTTGCTGTGATAATGATGATTTCTCGAAACAAACCAAACTTTCTAGATTGAAAATAATAAAACTTTCCATGTAGTAAAGAATATTGATCCATTTTATTTTTACTTATATTAAAGTTACCAAATCCATGGTCCAAGCTAACAATAAATTACTTACATATCATATAAATTCAAATAATTTGTCATATCAGTGACCATATAGAGGAAGGTTGTCAAGCATCTTGAAACCTTGCAGGCACTCTTAGCACAGTTCCTGCAAAATCTAATCATCTTATAGTTACCCGTCGATGAATCGAAACCCATAATGGCTTTACACCTTCAGATTTTTACTGATTTTTTCTCCTTCACTTGAACTGCTTGTTTAGTGGCCGTGTTTCTTATACGATACTCACTACTCTTTGCCTTTACCTCCAACACTAAGTCATTGCAGCAATCTTTGGAAATATATGTTTCACTATTTGATCTATATTTATGCCCCTATTGGATAAAAATTTGGGAGCATTTATTCTTCAGCCTTCTCATGCTTCTCAATGAAAAACTCTTGTTGAGTAGTAGTACATGACTTGCACACACATCTACATCTTAGTATGATTTTTACTTCCAACTGACTCAAATTTTATCAACAATTATTCCATCAGGCATCACCATCGTCATTTCAGATCCAACAATCTCCATATTTGACATCTTTTAAAAAAATACAACTCTAATATTAAAAACGAAAGTGTACATTAATTAAACTGACATATGAGCAAATACTTTAAGTGCTAAAAATTGCAGCTTGAGATATTGCCACAAATCTAAACTAAGTTCAATAAAAGTATCTATTTAAAACTGTGCTCTCAATCATTCGTGATTGACAGCTGGTCCTGTTTCAAAAATCAAAGATAAGTAGATTGTTAAATCAACTTATTTAAGTTACAAACTTAATGGTTGTTAATTTATATATATAGTTATATACAGGGCCCTATGATAGTTGCGTTTGTGGTGGGTCCAGTTCAGGTGCTGCTACACAATATATATTAAGCTATTTATCACCAAAATTAAAAGTAGAAAAAGGGAAATAACCTTTTCATCATTATTTCATCTTGTTTGTGTTACGTTGTCTTAACTTCTACTTTGCACTGCTGTAACTTCTCATACGCAGGTTCACTATTAATCTTCAGATCCTTTTTCAGCAATAAGATATTCGATTGCAGCCTCAACATCACCATTCCCTTGTTGTAAACCCTACAAAATGAGTCAATATTTACTTGAAAGATACATGTAAAAATATTTATTTATTTTAATCAAAACCCATAAAGGAATTAATTATCCCTTGTTCAGCTTGTTGCACACTTTCACAGCCACTTCCAGTAAACTCAATATTTTATGAACATGTAATATGTGAGTGCTCTGATCAAGTTTTCTCTGATTCGTTTGACTGTTTTCATGATTTTCAGCAATTCTTAAACCTTGTTCATCCAAAATAGTCTTTTCCTTCTCCAAATTAAAGTCTGATACATTAAGAAATCTTATGAATGGTAATGCAAGATCAGCATATCGAGTACTCGAAGGAAGCCTTTTGGAAGAATTTGTGAGAGCATATAAGCGAGACTTTTTTGTGCAAGTGGAGATATAATTAGTAAACGTGCAGCTGCACTCCATGCAGAAAGTGGACCCCACTTGTAAGACAACCATTTGTAGTGTACTCCATTGGGATGCAAATAATGTGACTATAGAATTATTTTGTTCTTCCACTTTCCTATTATACAAAAAGAATTGAAAAACCATTAGAGATTGGAATAATACACTTACAGTTGAGAGTGAATGTTGAGTAGATCCTCGATTATGTAGGTGATATGTTTTAGTAGTCATGGATAATACTTTCATTGTATTTATAACAACTAATCGATTCACTTGTTGAAGATATAATTGTGCCGCCTGTCTAGAGACACGATTTTTCGGTGATAACCTAGGGCTCCGAAAACACGCGCTAATTCAACGTATAGCATTAGTTTGTCACTCGCATCTATTAATGACTTTGCTCCATCTGCAACAATTCTTAATATCTCCACCACTTCTCTTGCTAGCTCACGCCTAAAATAAATTATATAATAATATATGTTAAAAATTGATATTATATAATTCATCAACAAAATGGAAGTTTAGTGAGAAAGGTACATATAATGATACCTCACTAATTTTAACGTGGTTTCAAGTTCAAAAGTCAATGGTGAAACCAGTAAAAAAATTATTTTTCATACATCATGTAAAATTTTGTCCTGTGCCAAAAGGCACTTGGACAAAATACCCACATTTTTATTTCTATCTTTATTAGAGTCTAAGGTATATATATATTTTTTAAATAGT
This sequence comes from Nemophila menziesii, assembly GCA_029959085.1. Taxonomy (NCBI): domain Eukaryota; kingdom Viridiplantae; phylum Streptophyta; class Magnoliopsida; order Boraginales; family Hydrophyllaceae; genus Nemophila; species Nemophila menziesii. Next base: position 33,640,473 of record JARWIR010000011.1, on the reverse strand, counting down.
ACATACACTTTCTCAATCAAATTGTTGAGATGGTATCTTACATATACCCCTAGTATACAATTGTTGTACACAGATGCCCCAATATACATGCATCCCCAATATACATGCATTGTGATACCTGAAGAATAATATGAAATGAAAGAATTATATTTGTTATTGAATATTGTTGTTTGACAGTACATCTTATATAGAGATAGTGAGAGATGGTTACAGCATAAATCATACACCTCTCTTCTACTACAAATCGGTTATAACTAATTTGGAATCTAGTCTAACAACCTAACCACATAGCTGAGTTTACTAACTAGATAGCTGAGTTATACTCATCATCCCCGCTCAAGCTGAGCTCGCCTGAGGAGAGGAAGCTTGCTTATTAATGAGGAGAAAAGAGTTGAGTACAAACTTTTTGTGAACACATCAGCTACTTGCGCTAAAGTAGGCACATGATTTAAGTTGAGCAGCTTGTGTTGAACTTGTTCTAGAACGAAATGAAAATCAACAACAGTATGTCTTGTTCTCGTATGAAAGACTGGAATGGAAGCCAAAGAAATAGCAGATAAGTTGTCACAAGAAATGAGAGGTATAACAACTGGAATTTTCAAACTTGTAAGCAGAAAAAAAGTTAGCCATTTAATTTCTGCAGATACATAAGCTAGAGCTCGATATTCCGTCCTAGTGGAGCAGCGTGACCCAGTTGTCTGTCTTTTTGAACCCCAAGAAATAATATTATGACCCTAAAAGATACAATATCCAGTATCCAGTAGTTGAGCGATCTATCACTGGCATTACTTGCCCAATCCGAGTCAGAAAAGGCTCGAATAGAAGTTGAAGAATTCGTAAAAGATAAACCATAGTGTATAGTACCTTTAGTATAACGTAACAGTTTCTTCAGAGCTTCATAATCCAAATTTGCAGGCTTATGCATAGCTTGACAAATATTATTAACAACATAAGTAATATCTGGATGAGTAATTGTCAAATGTTGTAGAGCCTCAGTTATACTTCGAAAGAGAAAGGAATTTTCATAAGTAAGCAAGTCATGGTCAGATTTTATCATATATTAACTCGGAGAAGGAGTTGAACTGGCCTTACAATCACTTAAACCAACTTTCTTGAGAGTAGACAATGCATAAGTTGATTAATTAACACAAAGGGCCATGTTAGGACGCGTAATTTCAAATCCCAGAAAGTAAGAAAGATTACCAAGATCCTTCATCATAAACCGAGCTTTTAGTGCAGTAATAATAGTATAGATAAGACCATTATCTGCACCTGCGACAAGGATATCATCTACATAAACAAGTATAATAGTTAAAGAAGAGCTTGAACCTTTTACAAACATAGATGAGTCAGCAGATTTTGACTGAAAACCATGAGAAACTAAAAAGGTAGCAAGTAATTGATACCAAACTCCAGGGGCTTGCTTCAAACCGTATAAAGAGTGATTAATTTTACAAACATAGTGTGGATTAGCATGATCAATACAACCAGGAGGTTGAGTCATATAAACCTCCTCTTTAAGTGAACCATGTAATGACTAAATGACACAAAACCCGAAAACTACTAATTTCTTAATTAACAACTAGTATTACTCATAATAGATATATCCGGTCAAATGAGAGTCAACTAAAAAAATTACTCTCCCTAGACATTCATAGCCTAGGTTTTATTCCATCAGATTTCTTATCCAAAAAACCTTTTTACACTTTTTGCTTTTATTATCTTCAGATTACGTGTTATATCTCAATTTTTGGGATCTAGCAACTTTTTTGGAAACTTAAACCTTTACTTCCGCATCCACCCACCTCACTACTAAACAACCTCACCGTCTTTTCTCTTCCCTTCACCGATTTTATTTCTCTTTCCCGATCTTTTTCTTTGATCCGAAAAATGACTAAAATGTTCAAATCAGCTCGTGTGAATGCTTCATTGAAGTCTAAGAGCAAAACAAGGTATACAAATATAACGAAAATGATGTTCTCGCATGATGAAGAAAGTTCTGAAGTTATCCCTCCTGCCAGTGTGTGTAATCGTGGATCTAGTAGGGACGATGAAGTTGAGGTTAAGGAGAGTACTCCGATTAAAGTAACAATGAGTGAGAATGATGTAGAACTGATGAAGGGTAAGGATAAACCGCAGACATGGTCAAAATTATTTGGAGGTAGTGAAAATCCAGCGCTAAAATTTGATTTTCATGAACCGATTCGTCAGAAAGGTAAGAATATTATTACTCCTGCTAAAGATGTGTTAGAAGAAGGGTCGATTCAATGGGTAAACTGTATCATAGATCAATTTTTAGATTATCCACCTTTATTCTATAACATAGTCAATTTTGTTAAGTTTCAGTGGTCTAAATTTAGTAAGATTATAGTCAAATCTGGTAATAATGGTACGTTTATCTTCAAGTTTGAGAATGAATAAATGCGCAGTAAAGTACTTGAGCAGATGTGGCACATTAAGGTGCTCCACTGTTATTAAGACCATGGTCAATTGGTATGCAGTTTGAAAAAATTGATAGATCAAAAATTCTGATATGGGTTAGACTTATTAACATCCCTATGGCGCTATGGACAAGATGTGGTCTAAGCTATATTGCGAGTGGAATTGGTATACCTTTACAAATGGACACAATTACTGAGTCTAGAACTAGGCTTGGTTATGCGAGAGTGTGTATTTAAATTGACACTAAGGAGGAGCTACCAGATGAATTGTTTGTTGACATGGGAATGGATGAATTACAAGTTGTTAAGGTAGAATATGATTGGAAACCCAGAATTTGTGTGAAGTGTAAGAGAATTGGGCATCTAGAAGACAAGTGTCCTAATATGGTTAAAGTTTGGAAGCCAAAAGAGAGTGTTAAGAATGGGAATGATAAGGATAAAGAGAAGGTGGAGGATATGCATTGGAAAGTAGTTAATAACAAGAAACAGGGCAATAAAGATAATGCTACTACCTCTACTGGTTTATCCTGTACGAATTCTTTTGACATAATACAAGATGATGATGGGAAGAAAATTGATAATGATGTGATAATATTTATCAACCAAGGTGCGGAAAAGGAGGGTACAAGACCTCCTAACTTATGAATATTGCATCATGGAATGTGAGAGGGTTTGATAACCTTTTCATACAGTTAGATGTTAGGAACTTTATATTTAATAACAATGTTAAACTTATTGCACTCCTTGAGACTAAAGTAAGGATGCATAACAGTTTACATATAATAAGTGATCACTTCTCTCTCTTGGAAGTTATTCACAATTATAATAAATGTGATGATGGTAGAATATGGGTGCTATGGGACACTAATTACATGGATGTAAAGCTAGTCTGTGAAACTTCTCAGTTAGTGTTTATAAATGTCACTGTTCAAGCTAATGGTATCTCATTCTTTGTGGGGTATATTTATGCAAGTAATGACATTGATGAGAGGAAAATTCTTTGGTCTGATATGATTATGATTAGTCATGATTACAAATATCATTGTATCTGTTTTATGGGGGATTACAATGAAATTCATAGTAAACTGTGATATTTTGCCTAACAGCTCTCTAAATTTTGCAGAATGTAGAGAAAATGCTTCTCTATTTGAACATCAATATGATGGACAGTTTTTCACATGGACGTAACAAAAATGAAGCTGTAGACCTAAGAGCAAGTAAAATAGACAGGGTTTTCATCAATAGTCAGTGGTTAGATGGTTACCAATCTAATGTTGTGATCATCCCTCCCTCAACTTTGGATCATTGCGCTTTAAAGCTTATAATTGGCCCTCAGAAGAAGTCAAGTCCTTGTTCATTTAGGTTCTTCAATGTATGGACTACACATAAAGATTATCTTGAGCTTATAAAGCAGACCTGGAACATCAAGATTAATGGTAATTACATGTTTGTTTTATGTATGAATCTTAAGGAGATCAAAAGGGTTTTAAAGAAATTCAATAATAAGTTTTTCAAAAAGACTCTGGATGACATTAAGAACATTAAAATCCAGTTGGATTCAGTACAAACAAGGATTATGGAGGGAAGAAAAATTAGTTATGATGTAGCTGAGGAGAAAATTCTGGTTAAGAAGCTAGAAATTGCCACTGTAGCACACCATGAAGCTATGAAACAAAAGTCAAGAGCAATGTTTATTACTGATTATGATACCAGGTCAGAGTACTACTATAGAATGATTAAAGTAAGAGTAGCTAGAAATCATATAGCTACAATTGTTAAAGAAGATGGTATTATCTTGACTGAACCTGATGATATCAAGAGTGAACTTGTAAGCTATTATAAGTCTTTACTTGGTATCGAGGAAACCAATCAAGAAAGGTGTTCCATCAACACTATTAAGTCTATATTAAACAAAGAACTGCCTGATGAATTTCATGAAGTACTTACTGCTCCAATACATAATGAGGAGATTAAAACTACTTTATTTGCTATTGGAGATGGGAAGAGCCCTGGGCCTGATGGGTTTACAACTTGCTTCTTCAAGTCAGCTTGGAATATAGTTGGTGATGATTTTTGTGCTTCTATAAAACAATGTTTCAGCTCAGGTAAATTGTTAAACCAAGTAAATTCGACAAACATTATTCTGATTCCTAAAGAGAAAAAGCCCTCAAGTGTGAAAAAATTCAGGCCCATATCTTGTGTCAATATTATATATAAAACTATATCAAGAGTACTTATGAGCAGGTTCAAAAGAGTCATGAAATCTATTATTTCCTTGAATCAAGCAGGCTATGTGGGAGGTAAGTGTATAGGAGATAACATATTGGTTGCTCAAGAAGTGGTATTGGGTTATGAAAAGCTATCAACTAAGTCATCTTGTACAATTAATTTATTTTTGCAAAAAGCCTATGACAGTGTCAATTGGCAGTTTCTGATTTCTACTCTCTATGCTTTAAATTTTCCTAAAAAGTTTATTGATTGGATTGAAATGTGCATCATCTCCCCCTCTTATTCTATATGTGTGAATGGGGAGGCTTGTGTATACTTTAAAGGGAAGAGAGGCCTTAGGCAAGGGGGCCCTCTCTCCCCATATCTATTTGCTATCTGTATGAAAGTGTTCTCGTGTGCATATTATATCTGAAAAGAAAGAGTTTAAGTTCCATCCAAGGTGCAAAGAGGTTAGTCTTCATAATTTTGATCTTCGCAGATAATCTTCTTATTTTCATGAGTGGAGATATATTGTCAGCTAAAATTATTAAAGAAGGTCTAGACTTGTTTACGAGATGCTCAGGATTGCATATAAACTTTCATAAAAGCGAGGTTTACTTTGGGGGAGTTAGAGATGATATTAAAACTAAGATTTCAAATATCCTGGATATCAAAATAGGTAAATTACATGTTAGATATCTAGGAATTCCATTAAAATCTAAAAAATTGAGTGTTAAGGATGGTAATGTGTTAGTTGAGAGAATTTGCAATATTATAAATAAGTGGAGTTCAAAATTCCTATCCTATGCAGGAAGAGTTGAGCTGATCAGAGAAGTTTTGATTAGTAAGATAATGTTCTGGTGCAGGGTATTTTTATTGCCTAAACAGGTGATTTATAAGCTGAATCAAAGAATGTCAGGTTTTTTATGGAAAGGTTCTTTGGAAGATGCAACTGGGGCTAGAGTTTCATGGGATAGTGTGTGTTGCAGTAATGAGGAAGGTGGATTAAATATTCCTAACATTGAATATATGAATAAAGCATTTCTTTTATTCACCTTATGGAGATTTTATTCATAAGGACAAAATTTATGGAGCAGATGGGTAAATTTAAATATTCTCAAACAAAAGTGTATTTGGAGCTTGGATATAAAGCAACACCATTCATGGATGTGGAAATAATTGCTCAAGATCAGAAGTGTGGCATATAATTTGTTATATCATATGTGGGCAATGGAGAACGCACATATATTTTATGGGATAGGTGGATTAAAAGGAGAAGTGTACAAGAAATACTAAATATTAAGCTGGATGAATATAACCTTAGCTGCAATAAAAAGGTAATGGAATGCTTTGGTAGAGGAAGGTGGAGAATACCACCATGTATTGGGAAATTTTATTCGCATATACAAAATGTTAATCTTGTGGACAAAGCTTATATAATAACTTGGGAAGAATGTGAGAAGGGTCAATTCTCTTACAGGAAAACTTTGAAAAGGATTGCTGAGTGTAAAGCCAAAGTGTCATGGAGTGAAGTGGTTTGGGCCAAATTTTGTATTCCTTGCTGCTCGTTCATAGCTTGGTTGGGTGTATTAGATAAGATCCTACTAAGTTAAGAATGAAAGATTGGGGATTGTGCGTGAATACTATCTGCTCTCTTTGTAAATTGGAAGATGAAAATGCTGATTATATCTTTATAAATTGTAAGTTCTCTAAAGTTATTTTACAGCGTATACTTTTAAATTGCAGTATTGGAAACAATGTAAAATCGATAGTTGAACTGTTAGAAGTGAGTCAGAATTCTCTTATAAACTCGAAATGTCTGCTTGTCATAAGTGCGTGCATTACTACTTATATGTATTTCATTTGGAACGAGAGGAATAGAAGAGACCATGGAGAAAGGGAAGTAAATGAAGACAGAGCCCACAACAGTATAATTTCGTTTGTAGCTATTAAGTTAAAAAGTAGAAAGTTTAAATGTAATAGTGCTAGAATGTTAGTTGAGAAGATTTGTAATAGCTAGCCTAATTTTGTATAATTGTTTTGTAATAGCCCATTAAGGAGTAGAAGTAAAGTGTAGGCTCAAGTGGTATTGGGCTGAAAGTGTAAAAACTTGATGTTTGAGCTTCATTTATAAAAGTTTGATTTGCTGATAAAAAAAAGTGAACTATGTAAAAAAGCGTTTGATACATCTAACTGTTTGGAATCCCAAGAATAGGTAGCAGCTAAAGAGAATATAACTCTAATTTTTTGATGCTTAACAATAGGACTAAATGTCTCATTATAATCTAGTCCATATTCCTGTAAAAAACCACGAGCTACAAGTCTTGCTTTGTTGCAAGCTATTGAACCATCAGCTTTTCCTTTAATCTTATACACCCACTTACATGAAAGTGGACTTCTTCCATGTGGTGGAGGAGCTAATGTCCAAGTTTTCTGATCAAGTAAAGCATCATATTCAATTTTCATAGCAGATTGCCAACAAAGTAACACAGAAGCTTATTTACATATACTAGGCTCTAAGAAAGAAGATGAAGAAGACTCAACAACATTTTGACATTTATATGATGGTTTAAGAGAGCCAGTTTGTTTGCGAGTAATCATAGGATGTTTAATATGTAGCTGAGGTGGAGATGGATGTATAGAAGTAGAAGGCTGAGATGATGATGATAGAGACTCAGAAACAACCTTAGGTGAAGGAATAAAAGATGAGAAAGAATGAGTTAAAGACTGAGGATTAATAGTCAAATCAAACAGATCAAAATAAGATGAAGTTGAGTTGTCAGGTTGAGTAACATGTAAGACATTGAAAGAGGCAAAAGTAAAAGACAACTCATTATAAAAAATATGCCTATAAATGAATATTTTATGAGTATCTAAAGCGAAGAATTTGTAACCTTTAGAAAAATTGCATTAGCCTAGAAAAACACAAGGAGTTAATCTTTGAGCTAGCTTGTTTGAGGAGTAAGGTGTTAACCAAGGAAAACAAAGACATCCGAAGACTTTAAGATGATTGTATGAAGGAGTAGTTTGATACAACATTTCATAAGGACTTAGGTTGGACAAATTAGGAGTTGGTAAAAGGTTGATGAGGTAAATTGATGAAGCTAGAGCATCAAGCCAATACTTAGGAGGCATTGAGCTATGATTAAGAAGCGCATGTGTAATTTCAAGGAGATGTCTATGCTTTCTTTTAGAGAATCCATTTTGCTCGGGAGTATGAGGACATCTAGTTTGATGAAGAATATCATGAGATTAAAGAAACAGATAAAAATCACTGCTCAAATACTCACCACAATTATCTGTGCGTAGAGTTTTAATAGAGGTGTGAAATTGAGTTTGAATCATTTTGTGAAAAGCTTGAAAAACAGAAAATACATCTGACTTTAACTTTAATGGATGAACCCAGGAAATCTTACTAAAATCATCAACAAAAGCAACATAGTATTTGAATGAAGAACAAGAGTTTATAGGGGAAGGACCCCATACATCTGAATGAACAAGTGCAAAAGGAACTAAACTCTTAATTACAAACGATTTAATTTATGAGCTTTGGAAACAGAAGAAGATTCACAACTGACACCATGATAATTGAGTTTAGTATCTAAAAAAGAAGCTAAAGAAGCATAAGCATTTGCTGAAGGATGACCCAACCTAAAATGCCAAAGCATAGCTGAAGAAACTTGAGACTTGGAAGACAAACTAAGAAGATTTGAGTTGGGTGAAGACACTGAACTATATTGAATGAAATGGGGTACTGATGTCTCCCTAATTGTTCTTATTTTCGACCATTGGGAGACATCATTTTTTATGTTTAATTGAATATTTTGATAGACTTTTGAGTTAAAAATGCAATAATCCGGAATTCCTATTTTATTTCTAGTATTTTTGATTTATTAAACTTTTGCGCGTAATCTTGTGTATTTTAGTGAAAATTTTGTAGGTTTTAAATATTAGCTAGGAAAGGAATCCGAGAAGAGAGTCAAAGATCGTGATATGGAGTCTAAGCTTGAAGATAAATCCCGAAAGAATTATATTTTGGAGCTGCAAATCTGGAAAACAGGCCAAAGATTGCTGATTTCGAGGCACTCAAGAGTTGATTTAGCCGCTGACCTTTGAAGACAATATGTTCCTTATCGAGTTACGGAAATTTAGCAAGTGATTTCAGATCAATCTGAGTTATAACGAATCGGATAGAGATGTTTTAGTGGAGGTGGTGCAGCAGTTACGGGATTTTGGGCTTAGAAAATGGACTTGGGCTTTTAATTAGTGATTTAATATTAAGTCCAAGGCCTAATCCGTTTTTATTATTATAAAAGGGGCTTTTGACTTCTTTTTTTCATAGAACTCATTATTCATAAGCAGAAGTATCAGAGAGAAGTCAACGAAAGAAGAAGAAGAAAGCTGTAGAGCTGGAGAGTGTCTATATCTCCATTCTCAGCCAAATTCAATTCCGGAAATTAGGTTTTCTTTATTTTTAATTCTATAAAACATTATGAGTTCCCTTTCTTTTAATTTAGTTTTATTTTTAATTAGTATGAGCTAATTTCTTCATAGTACTTGAGAATGCATAACGGGTCAATCCCTATTCTGTTGAATTTCATATGTCTGAATTTGGGTTTTTAATAAATTAAATTAAATTGGGTCTTTTACATTTTTCTGTAATTTGAGATTATTTACTGTTTTCAGAGTGATCAACCAAGAACAGGTATTAGTATCTAGACTATTCCACATATGTGGCGTGTGGATCATCCTGACGGAGGGTTTAGGTATGGACTTAATTACTCAATCTAAAATCGAAACTATTTGACTCTGACGAGCTTAGTTAATTTTAGGGCCAATGTGGTAAAATTACTTAATCATTCAAAAGTGGATCATATTTACCCTGACAGGACTAGTAACACTCTAGAATAGCCTTGTAGTCTACCCTGACGGGGGTACAAGGATTATGGAATCCCGACCCATGTTAATTGACCAGTTTAACCCTTAAACAACATATGTTATGAAATAGAATTAGGAGGATCCCTTGCGTTTCTCAAGTGCTGCCTTCTCATATTTGCGTATTACCTTCATTCACTTGCGTTTTATTATTTATTTTCATTTTCTTTATAGTCTTTCATTACTTAGAATTAATCCAAACAACCAATCAATCCTTATATTTTTTATCAGCTTTCATAAGTGCAACCATTCATTATCTGATAAGCATTGTAGTTAACCAACCGTCCCTGAGAACGATCCTGTTTATCACTATTATTACTTGGGACAACTGTACACTTGCGGTTGTGGTTCAATTACTTTTTGCATTTATTTTAGAACACACAAAGGACCACCAGGTACAAACTATCCTTACAAGGGCCCTGAAAGAGGATGTTGTGAGATTTATTATCAATAATAGACACTAAGCTTGAAGTAAAAGAAATAGAGTCATCAATATCAAGTGTAAAACGAGAGATAGACAAAAGATTTGAAGTGATATGAGGCACATGAAGTATGGAATTTAGAGTAAAAGTAGAAGATGGAGTTAGAAGCTTACTATGACATGTGTTGACAATGTCTAAAGTAGTACCATTACAAACAGAAACAACATTTCCACCATGATAAGGTGAAGAATTCTTAATAAGATTTAAATCATTTTTAATGTGACTATTAGCACCTGAATCCAAAAACCACTACTCTGCATCATATGAACTCGAAGCATGAGAGTGATTTGGTTGATGATTAGTATTATTCTGAGGTGAAACTTGAGAACCCAAATTAGATCGAGCATCTAAAGCGAAATAATTGACTATGGAGAATATGAGTACTTCGAGTGAAGCAAAATCAAAATTCGTTAACAAAATAAGATCTTTTGATAAATAGTTTCCACTCTTATACCAAATTGATAGTTTCAAAAATTTATTCTAATACTGAGTATGTTAACATAGTTGAACTAAAATTCAATGGCTATCTTATTAAAACAACTTTTTTTCAGAAAATGTTTATCTTACCTAACTAAATGATGTTCTCGTATTTCATAATTCGTTTAACTTAGTCACCATTTTCAATAATCTCTTATTCCATTTAAAACCCAATTATGTTATACATAAGTAAACACGTGAGTCAAATTACATGACTGCAAAACTCATCATAAAAAAAATTAAAATAATAGTCGCATAAAGCAAAAAATTATAGTTATCAAAATATATATTATACAAATTCCTAGATAAAAAAAAAGATGTATATTTTCATAGATTCTATATGAAATAACTTAATAATTTTTTAGTTGATATGATAATATTTTTTCTACAATGAGGCACGAATATATAGAATACCATGTTAATAAAAAATGGTTAAATGCGGAGAGGGTCAACTTTCTTGGGTACCTTGATAACCTGAAATGAAGAATTTGTTAGAAGTTACACATAAGATTTTTATAAAAAATTATGAATATTCTCAAATAAAAGTCTTAACATTTAGATTATTGATAAAATAGTTTCAAATTTTTCTCAGCATAACACTCAAAATTATTTAAAAATATATGAGACATACACGTACACATTTCTTTCATGTGAAACACTAACTATTGAGATAAAGATGTCAAAATAATTTTTTTTATTGAATCATTAGGATTATATATGAATAAATATTAATTTCTAGTCTTATGTGATAAGAATATTCTTATGTCTGATAATGTGATGTGATAAATATTTTCAATAAATAAGAGTAATCAAAATAATGTCATAGGATTGAAAAACTATACAGATCAGACATACCTTTTTAAACTTTGTAACTCCCTGTGGAGTGCCAAACTTGAAGGAAATAGGGTAATAGAAGTCTTGTCTCAATGAAATTTTGAGCAATGTCATTACTGCCTTTGTCCTTCACGTTCCTTCGATTTGCCTGAACAATTATCCATGTTCAAAAAATAAAGTCATGAGTAACTCGTAAAGAATGAAGTAAACATTTAACGATATGTATAATCAAAACAACCTAAATAAGTAACATGATATATAGAATAGGTTAATTAGACGAATAATTTTATAAAATTCAGATAGTAAAAGACCTACATAATTTGTATTTAAGAATAAAGTAGAATTTCTTAGGTTTTTCAACCAATGAATCTCTTTACTGCTTTTCCGCCACCAAATCACCACACAACTTTGCTGCCTAACCATCGCCATCACCTCAGCCAACAAAATATCAAATTTGATTTCCACGAATTTAAAATCATTTCACATCCTCTCCCAACTCATCATCATCATACTCTACCTCAATGCCAAATCAGTGGCGCTCTCCTCATAATGCCAAAACAACACACTAATTAAATCACAACTATTTGTTTGAAGCCTTGATCAGTGACCCATAATTAAGTCTCTCACTGAAGGCCCAGATTTGAGGCCCAATAAGAACCATTTTTGGAGAATGAATATCAAACGTAAAGAATAAATATATCAATGTCTGATTTTCCAATTAAAATTGAATTGAGTAATTTTCAGTTGAAGTTTTGGCATTTGGGGGTTAAGTATAAATGGTTATGGAGGTGGATAAGGATGTTTGTGCGAAGAAAGAGGTTAAAGTTTGAGGATTTTGGTAGGGTGGTGATGTGAACGGCAATGTATATATTGTAGGAGTTCTTTTTGAAAAGTTGTAAAGTTTTTAGTAATGGATCAATTCGGAGTGTTCCTTATGACATGATTTTTTATTGAAATTAGGTCCGGACCCTCTCTTTATAAGGGACACAATCAATTTCTACTCTCACACTTTATACAGATTTGTTTTTCATCCCTTATTGATTAGACATAATGGGGGACAACTTACATTTTTCTAATGTTGACCTGATCAGCATTGGGTCAGGAGAGCACCTCCTTTTGGCCGACAGTTGTCTAATTTTCAGGTAGAATGAAAATGATTAGCTAACCACGATCAACCAGAGTTAGTCCACATATTCCATTCATATACTCAAACTATATACGAATTTCTAGACCAAAAATTAATCTAACTTTATTTTATGTAGAATTTTATCTATTAGCATACGTATGCCGATAGACTGCACGAAACATAGAAGTCATGTGAAAAATTCATCAACTATGTAACATATAGGTTTTTGAACTCCAATTAGTTCAGTTATCCTACTGAATTCTTATTGTCATATAATATGTGAGAAAAATATTAAAGAATAAATATTTAAATTCATAGGAATTGATTATACTCGAAGAAGTACCTTACATAATTGAAATAAAATGACCAACGATCCTTGTCATCAAAATGATAAATGTTTTTCACCATACACATAACCTATCACAAGATAACAAAAAATTATTTGTTTCATTTTATATGATGACAGCGGATTTTTATTTATCCTCTTTGTGAATAGAATAATAACAAAGTACATAGTATATGCTATTTGGATAGACCATTATACTTGATTCATACAAACAAATATATCTAATAAATTAGACAATAAAAAAAGTAGTATCAAGATACCTATGAGATCAAATTCTTAATACAAAATAAAGAATAATATTATTAAATCTCAAAATTAATCATCACATATAGTAATTTTACAACAATTTAGATATCTACTTAGAATCTTAAGAACATTATTCGTAAGAAAATTGTTTCGATTTTCAAGATACTTACCATCTAAATTACTAATGAAAACTTTACACCCGTCACCGGTGATGATAAACATTATATTAATTGATGAAAATTACATAAAAAAAACACATGATATATAAAATTTAGTATACAGAAATATATTGATGGTAATTATTGCAATGTAACAAAAACTATAGAGTAAAAGAGAATGATAAGAAGTATAAGAGAGTGAAAGAGAAACAGAGAAAGAGATAGAGATGAAAGATGAAGAGGTAGAGGCGGCGACTAGGGTTTCATAAGTTTGAAAATATTCATATCTATTATAAAGAAATGTGTTAACATATATTAAAGTTCATTTATTCTACATAAACTTATATAAATATTACCTAATTACATTTCCTTTACGGTATATAGACTAACGAAAATAATTTTATTTGGTAACCTTTTATTTTGAATGATAGGGAAATAAGAGTTAGGTAATTAAAAGTCCTGATCGACTAAATTGAAACCCAATAATAAGTTCTAGAGGGGGTGGGGTGGAATATGACCAATGCGGAATCAAAAATCTTATATAAATTGGACATTTCGGTCCAATATGAAAATCCACTCTTTGCGGATTTTCAATAAAATGAATGGATATGCGCAAGAGTTTTGATACGAGAGTGAATACTCTTCAAAATTTTAGTGTATATACTCAATGAAAGAATAATTGTCGAAGATTTAAGGAAATTATTTTGCAATTACAAACAATGAAAATGTCTAGTCCTATATAATGAAAGCAAATATATATATATATATATATATATATATACAATAGAACATTGATGTCTGCCTTTTTGTGATAAATAAATCCTATTCTGAGACATATTAGGTTCTTAATTGAGGAAGTTTTCCCTATTATTTAATATATTTTCGTTTCTTTCCTTGTTTTGGATATTTGTCTCTTCTAGAGCTATTTGTGTGTAATTTGTGTGTTAAATGTGAAACTCTTAGTTACAAGGATTATATTATATTCCAAAAAAAAAATGCTGAGGAGTTAAGGAAAGAAGAACCAATATGACATCAAGAGTTAAAAGGAAAGAAGCTGATTTTGGAAAGTGTAAAATCTGCCAAAAGTTGTTGTCCAGATTTGAAGACGTGTAGTATTTTCAATCCTTCATAAAATAGAAAGAGAATTTCAAGGAGAACTTTTACATCAAGAAAGTTATTTGAATTGAAGTCATGTGGCACCTGGAATTAAGTGATTTGGAGATGTAGAGAAGGAGTTATGATTTTTACAAACTTTATGGGATAACCGGTCTATTTTCTAAGGAAAATGAGTTTGAGCTGGATTAGGACTACAATACCTAATACATGACTTAGATTTCGTCTAACACATATATAATGTCAGTATGTGACCTTACAAATCCATCCTTTTCCCGCCAGAGCTTAATTTTCCTCTAGAATTATCATAGAAGCAATTAGCTGGATTAGGAGCTGAGTTTCACCGCATCAAATCTACACGTCTCAATCTATATTATTTAGGTAAATTAGTATTAGATTTTTTTTCTATAATTTATATCTAAGCTATTTATTCCAAGTCCATTATGCATAATTTCTCTTTTAGGATTGTAATTATATGAACAATTGATTATTGTTATTCTATTTTAATTGAATTTAGGGACTATATTATTTAATTGAATTGGTTTTTAATTAATTTTCATTGACTATATGTTTGTAATAACACTACCATATCATAGTTAAATAGTGGGTAGCTCGAGTAATTAAGCTACCACCCAGGAGAGGGGGTTTAATTGAGGATATGTCATATAGGCATCTTGTGTGTTGTAATGAGTCGGGAGGTCTTGCCTAGTAAGATAGTCAATAGGGTTAGATTTAACCCCTTCTAAAAATATTGCAGGGTCACCAGATAGGGGTCTCTATTATTATAAGGTAGCTATATATTCACCCAAGAGGGTTTAGGAATATAAATGAATCCCCGGCTATTGTGAAATTACCCATTCACCCTTATTTCTAGAAGCATTAATACAATAGGATAGGTTCATGCTTGCAGATATTATCTTATTTTCATAATTATTTATTTATTTAGAAAAAAAATTGTTTACTTGCTTATCTTTGTAATCAAAATATTTAAAACCCTCTATTCTAATATTGCACACGAGTTGAAATAACTACTTAAATCCCTAAGAACAAACACTATTTTAATTACTGGTTACTTGTAACACTCCCACACTTGCGGAGAGTTAATCGTGGTTTTCGAAGTGTGTGCACTTTTTACATAATTATTTTATCACAGTCCTGAGCCCACCAAGTGTTTGGCACCAATGTCCGGGATTTTATTCTTATTTTAGTCTGTATTTAATTTAGTGTAGTAATTTTATTTGTTTTCAGTTTTACGCTTGGTTTTGGTTTTTCTTTCTTTCACAGATGATACATTTAGGGTAATGAAGCAAGTCTAACGATGTCTTTAACTATGTCTAGCGGAAACTATTCAAATCCTGGTCCATTCAACTATGGGGAAAACTCTTTAGGATATCAACAATGGGGTAGTAACTTTTATCAAACAACTTATCAACTCCGCAAGAGCAAACATGGAACAATCAATGGACCGAGAATGTTAAACAACGACCAAATATACTTCAAGCCTTCGAATTGAGAAGAACTCTTGCAACATTCGTAGGAAAGGCCAATGAGGAAAATGCAACACATCAAGAATGGAAGGCAAGAGAAGAGGTGAGAAAGTACATTGTTAAAGTTTGATGATGGAGTATAGTATGGAGGAAGAAATTTTGATAAAAAATCAAGAAAATAAATCAAGCGGCTATGAGATGAGCATGAGTTGGCCATTCTTGGGATGGCGATAGACTAGGGTTGTCCCATAAACATGATAAGTCGTAATATAATCTTGGATACTTTGTACGCTCACCTTGCACCACCACAATTCCACCATAGCGAAGAGTGGAAGAAATTCATCGATTCTAGTAATAATATATATATGAGTGGAGATGTTGGATTATGTGAAGAAGCATGTATAGAGAAATTTATTCTTGCGAAGAAATTGATTGGAGCTACACTTTTTGAAGATCAACGGGTAATTAACTCGGTAAGAACAATTCTCATATATCCCCCGGTGAAGAAGACGTTTCGTCATGAGAACAAGAAGGCGAAACAGAGATACTATCAATCCCCTTTCAAAGATCGATTGAATCAAAATTTAGGTGGAAAGGTTTCAAAGTTACCACATCAAGGAAGAGGCAAGTTTAAGCGGAGGATTACCGCAAGGGTCTCAATACAATTTCATGGCAGGTAACGTATAAAACTTAACGACGTAATAAACAAAAGTGCTTCTTGGGGGACAACTCATTTTTTAAATGCTTTGGTAGTTTAAGTTTTATGCTTGTAGTGTATGTTATTTAAGTTTTTATGTGTTTTAATAAATACTAAAGTAACGAGGAAGGTAGAATTGTTTTTTATGTGTAGGATACAAAGAAGATGAGCATGGGGTGAGTTTTATGAAGAATTTTGTGCCCCTAACTATTCCCAACAGTATACTGGATCTAAGGGTGGCATACCATCTCGTAACCGTCATGACAGTATGGAAAACACAATTTTTGCCGGGACTCGAGCGGCATGTCATTCATACAGGAGATATGCCGGTCCGCAACAGTGTCGAGATTTGCAAGCACCAGAATAGCTGTCTTTGAATTGTCATAACTTTTGCATACGAACTCGAAAATTTGTTATTCAGGATTCCACGGAAAGCTTAGAAAATTTTCTACAACTTTCATTCAGGACACTTTTTCTAATTAATGACGAATCAAGATGAAATTAACCTAGAGAAGAGTTCAAAAAATAGAAGACTTCGACCGGCATGGCCCCATCGGCGGCAATGCCGGTACACAAGAAGGGTCACTAACCGTACGCGCCACGGTTCGAGGTTAGAAAATTGAAGAGCTTGAGCGTCATGCCGGCCCTCTAGGAGGCATGCCGGTCATGTATGAATATGCATTACAAACCCTGTCACGGTCCAATAATAGAAGAACAATAGGAGATGCATATCGGCCCAATGGGCAGCATACCGGTGCAGGACGCGATCAAACTAATAAAAAAATGTAAGAACAAATTACAAGCCATAAACCTTAAGCCTTCTTCTTCTCTAAGCACCCAAACTCCATTAAAGTTTCACCAAACCTCAGTTCACATCAAAAAACCACCAAATCACCATAATTTCATATCCAAGTCCATCCTTACAATCCTACAAACAATATTTACCCACCCAAATCATTCCATAACAACTCGAATCAAGAATCAAATTATACAATTTTTCAAAACCTTTTTCCATATTATCTTAAACCTATCTCATCCAATTTTGTGTGAGAACAAGTGGAAAACTATCGAAGCTTCTAAGGTCCCTAGTAGCTATCGCAACACGAATTCGAGGAAAAAGTTAAAAAAAGGTAAACACAAAATATTTCTAGAGTTGGTTGATTGATTGGGACGGAGAAAACTAGGAGGTAAGTGCATGTGAATGTGGTGATACAAGACGTTTACGTATATGAGAAGCACAACACCCTATCTTGGTTATTGATCATGCGAGCAAAGCCTCGAAGAGTATGTTTTCTCCTTTCTCTACCATTTCTCTACTTGCAATATATGTGTTAGTTTATTTTTTTATCGAGTTTTTTCCGATTCGTGGGGACATGACCCATTTCTAAGTTGGGGTGTGGAGATTCATTGTCCCTCATCTCCATTTTATGTGATTTACTACTTTTTATGTAGAATTAATTTTTTTTAGTGATTGAATCAGATATAGAATGTGTTTAATGGCCTAAAATAATAAACTTTAGTGAGTTAATGACATAGAAGTAATGTATTTAGGAATTGTTTATATTGTATGCTTTGAAATATGAACATGAAACACACCTTAAAAGTAAAGAAAATATTAGTAAGCAATGTTGTAGAAGAAAGTTTGATCTTAGGGAGCCTTCAGGGTTTTGTAAACCGTGAGATCCGAGCTAGTTGATAAACCCATTCATGAACGTACTAGAGGTGAGAAAGTAACAAAATTGAATATTTTAGAAAGTGATTAAGGCGGTTATTTCATAAGCCCCTTGTTGCCTTTTAGCTTGTTGTCCAAATTTAGTGGATTACTATCCGTCACAGCCTTTTCTAGCCTTTCTAAAGCCTTTTACTAGCAACGTTACAAGCCATCTCCCTTAGATTATAGGACTTCTCCATATGAGCCAGACTTGTTAAGACATTCATCTGAAGAGCTTGGGTTTGGGGTGGTGGGATACGATTATGGAGAACACTTGGATGGGATTTTGAAGCTATGTAATTGTGTTTTTGATGATGAATACTTATTTATATTGTAACCCTGTGTCGGGGTATAAGGAAAAAAAGTTGTGAAAAGAAAAGAAATGTGATGAAAAAAGAAGTAGCATGATATCTCAAATAAAAATGAGAGTCATACGTGACTTACAAAAGAAAAGAATATGAAAAATATTATATGAATAGACCGACAAAGTAGAATTTTTATGTGATCGTCTTGATGCTTTATATTGTGTTATTTGGGATGCGGATACTAAGTGCATCAAATCTTGGGTTGAGTGAGAATATTTATGAGAGTAACTCAAACTCTAGGACGATTTGTTGATGTCTAGTAAGGAGAGAGAGCCAAAAGCTCACGCTACATTATCCAAATATACGATCATACAGTCCCTAAGCCTAACATTACAACCTTTAAGACCTTATGATTATTAGCTATGTGATCTAGAATCGATTTAACCAATAGAGAGTAGTTAGATGGATCATTGGATACTTTGTCAGGATTGATGAGCACTCTATAACCTCCATATCAAACTAAGTGGAAGACCTATCCTTCGTGCATTTCAAAGCTAATCTAATCTTGAACTTAAATTGTGTTGATTTTTTGTATGATCAGTATATTATTGTTAATTAGTTGTTTCAGGACTATTCTTTACATTCTCCTTCTCTCAAGCTATTCGACTCAACTGATATTTTAGAGACATCCCTACTGTTCTTATTTTTATTTGGTGGGACACAGAAGTTTTGAGTTAGGGGTCTTGATGTCTCCCTTTTTGTGATAAATAAATTTCATTGCGAGACATCATTTTAAGTATATTAGGTTCTTAGTTGAGGGAGCTTTCCCTATTATTTGATATATTTTGTTCTTTCCTTGTATTGGAGATTTGTCACTTTAGAGCCATTTGTGTGTAATTTGTGTGTTAAATGTGAAGCTCTTAGTTTAAAGGATTATATTAGATGCTAAATAAATTTTAAGGAGTTAAGAAAAGAAGATCCAAGACGAAATCAAGAGTCGAAAGACAAGAAATGATTTTGAAAAGTGTAAATACTGCCAAAAGTTGTTGTCCAAATTTGAAGATGCGTAGTATTTCAAATGCAGCATAAAATAGAAAGAGAATTTGAAGGATCCCTTTTATATCAAGAAAGGTATTTAACTTGCGGTCGTGTGTCCACTTGTTACGAGTGATTTTGACTTGTAACGAAGGAGATATGAGTTTTACAAACCCTATGGGCTAAACAGTCCACTTTCTAAGGAAAACAAGTTTGAGTTAGATTAGGACTTCAAAACCTTTTCCACGACTTATATTTTGTCAATGATTTTCAAAACTTCTAAAAACTCTTTGAAAATCTATATTGAGAACATCTTCCTTAACTGATTTTGTATATGTTTATATGTTGTCTGTAACTTTATATAGTTTGATTTTCTTATGAAGACTAGTGATATGTGGTTATATCATGTATGATTAATATTTTTTTCCTGTGTATGATTTTTTTATTAAGATCTTTGATATTTTAAAATGGTGTTTGCAACCAATGTTTATCGACTAATTTTGAATTTCATTCAATTTATAGCAAAAAAATGACAAAAGATGCTTGTCTTCTAAGTTAAATGACGATCAGTTGAAAGGGATTGGCAAATTAAATGTCAATTTGTCTAGGGATGGAAATGGTTCAAATATTAACCGTAACCGATGGATATCCGATCCGATAAAAAATCTGTTAGTGGAACCGATGGTTCATCCATGAGGGTTTGGTTCTCACAAAAGGTAACCGGTGGATTATCTGTTAGGATTCGGTTTTTTACAATAATCTAACGGATAAACCGGAATCCGAATAAAAATATAAAAAAATACTAAAATATATATACCATATATAAAGATATTCTATATATGCAAATTTCTTCCACAATATCGACCAACTATAAATATTCTATACATAAACTACCTAATTGATTATTATATACTTTATTAATATATTGATTAATATCATTTTATGATCTTTCAATAATTATATAGCTAATTTTAGAACTTTGAAAATATTTAATAAATTATTTTATTTAAATTATATTAAACTACGGCGGATACGAATTAACCGCGGATAAATCGCATCCGCCGCGGATGCGGATTTGGTAAATAATTCTAAAATCCGGAGGTTAATGGATGCGGATTTGGTTATCATTTTTCTTAATGGATGTGGATGTGGATATGGTTATACAATTTTTTCAAGGATATCCGATTCGTTTCCATCCCTAAATTTGTCCCTTGTGTTTTGCTATACAAAATGTGCTTTGGCAAAATTAAGCAATAGAAATTAGATTACAATTGAGAATTACTTGCTCTGATAATGATGATTTCTCGAAACAAACCAAACTTTCTAGATTGAAAATAATAAAACTTTCCATGTAGTAAAGAATATTGATCCATTTTATTTTTACTTATATTAAAGTTACCAAATCCATGGTCCAAGCTAACAATAAATTACTTACATATCATATAAATTCAAATAATTTGTCATATCAATGATCATATAGAGGAAGGTTGTAAAGCATCTTGAAACCTTGCAGGCACTCTTAGCACAGTTCCTGCAAAATCTAATCATCTTATAGTTACCCGTCCATGAATCGAAACCCATAATGGCTTTACACCTTCAGATTTTTACTGATTTTTTCTCCTTCACTTGAACCGCTTGTTTAGTGGCCGTGTTTCTTATACGATACTCACTACTCTTTGCCTTTACCTCCAACACTAAGTCATTGCATCAATCTTTGGAAATATATGTTTTACTATTTGATCTATATTTATGCCCCTATTGGATAAAAATTTGGGAGCATTTATTCTTCAGCCTTCTCATGCTTCTCAATGAAAAACTCTTGTTGAGTAGTAGTACATGACTTGCACACACATCTACATCTTAATACGATTTTTACTTCCAACCGACTCAAATTTTATCAATAATTATTCCATCAGGCATCACCATCGTCATTTCAGATCCAACAATCTCCATATTTGACATCTTTTAAAAAAATACAACTCTAATATTAAAAACGAAAGTGTACATTAATTAAACTGACATATGAGCAAATACTTTAAGTGCTAAAAATTGCAGCTTGAGATATTGCCACAAATCTAAACTAAGTTTAATAAAAGTATCTATTTAAAACTGTGCTCTCAATCATTCGTGATTGACAGCTGGTCCTGTTTCAAAAATCAAAGATAAGTAGATCGTTAAATCAACTTATTTAAGTTACAAACTTAATGTTTGTTAATTTATATATATAGTTATATACAGGGCCCTATGATAGTTGCATTTGTGTTGGGTCCAGTTCAGGTGCTGCTACACAATATATATTTTTTTTGTCGAAAGCTTAATATATTAAAAAGAAACAACATACGGTTACAAAAGCCAAGTCTAACCAATCCCCTTAGAAGGAGCATTGGCTTGAACAAGTTTAGCAAGTTGGGGAGAGGGGTTATAAGCCCAATTGCCAAGCAAATTGCCTTTTAGCATTTGCTTGGCTACCCAATCTGCAATAGAATTGTTTTTTCTTCCAACATGAAAGAATTTAAACCGATTACTAGCTAGTCTATTACAATCATTAATGAAAATCAAAGTCATTTGGTTACACAACTCTTTCCTATTTTGAAGTTGATCAATAACATTTTTACAATCATTTGCGAGCCTTATATCATGATCTTGATACATCCTCGCCGTAAGAATAGAGTTGCGAATCCCAATAGCTTCCGCTTCTTCAGCATTGTTACATCCAAAAGTCCATACTGCTCCATGTACAAAGACCCCCTGTTCATCTCTAATAATACACGCCGCTGCTGCTTTTAGATTATTACTAAATGAAGCATCAGTGTTAACAATTAGAGTAGGCTTTGTAATGTTATCAAAGAGTTTATCATTTTGAATATTAGTTACTTTAGCATGATCAATATTCATACCTGTGTTTCCCTCGCAATTATTTTCCTGTGTTTCATGGCCTATTTTTTCTTGGGATTGAATTTGTTTTTGTTCTTGTTCTTTAGCCTCAGAATTATTGGCATTAGCATATTCATCATAGGCTATTTGTGCTTGTTTATTAGTATAAATAGGGTCAGGCTTTATGCCATTAAAAAGGTAATTATTTCGTGCTTTCCATATGAACCATGTTAAGAAAGCAATTCTTTCAACTAGCCCTCTCATTGACTTATCAGGTATTTGGTTCATATTAAAGAACCAATTATCAAACCTTGTAGTACCCTCATTTCTAGTCAAGAGTTGCATAGTTGAGCTAAGCCAAGTAGCTCTTACCCATGAGCATTCTAAAAGGAGATGTTCTGTGGTTTCAAGCTCAATATTACAAATCCCATAGGTAGCATTTTTACTGCAGTGCCTTCTGACTTTATTAGTTTCAGTTGGTAATCCCTCATTACATGCTTTCCAAAGGAAATTTTTTATCTTTTTTGGTATGTTCAGGCCCAATATCAAATCCCATAATTTTTTTGGTTTTTGATAAGAGCTAGAGGCTAATATTTCATTCCTCTTTGTATTATTTTTAGTATCTTGTTCTTTAAGGAAGTGATACATTCCTTTAGAGGTAACATTACCATCAACTGAGTAATGCCAAGAAGGTTCATCTTGATGGCTATTCAGAGGTAACATTATATTTAGAATAGTATCTTTATCTTCCTCAGTACAGGTATCTATTATTTTATTTTCATTCCAAATGTTTGTATTTTCATACATCAAATCATAGACACGCATATTTTGTATGTTATGAATATTATGCAGATATTTTTTTGTTGGGGCCCATTTATCTTTCCATACATTTACTGTTTTTCCATCTCCTATATTCCATCTTATATCATTTTTGAAGCTATCTCTACCATGTAAGATACTCCTCCATCCCCAAGATGGATGGTATCCTAGTTGTGCTTCATGGAATGTTGTTTTTTTATAGTATATGCCTTTGTATAATTTTGCGAGAAGGGTATTTGGGTTTTTTAGGATTCTCCAAGCACTCCTAGATAGTAGGGCAGTATTCATGGCTTGCATATCCCTAAAACCCATACCCCCTTCTTTTTTATTAATGATCATTTCATCCCACTTTACCCAATGAACCTTATTTTTTCCTTGTCTATTCCACCAAAATTTAGCTATTAAAGAGTTTATTTTTTCACAAATTGTTTTAGGTATATGAAAAGCTGCCATAGTATAAGATGGAATAGCATTAATAATAGATTTTATAAGAATTTCTCGTTCTCCTTCAGATAAAAATTTAGTGCTCCATGTTTCCATTTTATTTTCTATTCTTTCTATCATCCAGTTTAATGTTTTTACTTTTGCTCTACCCCAATCAGTGGGTAGCCCTAAATATTTTCCCAAATTGTTGAGTTTATTAATTCTCAACGTGTTTATTAGCTGGTGTATTAAATCTTTTGGTGTATTTATACCAAACATAGCCCCACTCTTATTTAAGTTCATGGTTTGTCCTGTGGCTATGCTATATTGATTCATAATGTCACAAAAAGTATCTACTTCTTGTTGTTCAGCTCTTAGGAAGAACAAACTGTCGTCGGCAAAAAGTATATGACTAATAGTTGGGGCATTTTTTGTAATTTGTAATCCTTTTAGTAAATTTTTTTCCATTTTGTCATTTATCAAGGCAGTTAAAGCTTGTGTTATAATGCAAAAGATATAGGGTGATAATGGGTCCCCCTGCCTCAAGCCTTTAGTTGGTTTATTAAGGGGTTCAGGTACACCATTTATAAGCACTGAATAAGAGACAGAAGTAATTGTCTCCATTATCCATTTTACCCACATTTCTTTAAACCCCATTTTTATTAACATTTTTTGTAGAAAATCCCACTCAACACTTTCATAAGCTTTTGCAATATCAGCTTTTATTGCTATATAATGATTCTTTGTATTTCTTTTCGATTTTAAAAAGTGACACATTTCATGTGCTAGTAATATGTTTTCAGTGATTGATCTACCTGGTATAAATGCAGATTGGGTATCTTCCACAATCAGGTGCATATATTTTTTAAGTCTATGCACAAGAATTTTTGCTATTATTTTGTATATAGTATTAGAGCAACTTATGGGCCTGTAATGTCCTATATTTATAGGATTAATCCCTTTTGGGATCAAAGTAATATAGGTTTGATTTATGGGGTATAAATCTCCATTATTCCATAAAAAATGAGATACAACTCTAAGAATATCATATTTCATCAATTCCCAGTGTTTTCTATAAAAATGTCCCGGGTATCCATCAGGTCCCGGGGCTTTATCAGGTCCCAAGCTCCAAAGTGCTTGTTTTACTTCATTAATGTGTACAGGTTTAGTCAGTTCACTATTCATTTCATCAGTAATACAAGGTTTTATTACTTCAATGACTGATTCAAACTGTCTATAACCAACAGTGGTAAATATATTGTTATAGTAATTTTTTATTTCCTCTTTTATTTGTTCAGAATTTTCAATCCATTCTCCATTCATTCTTTGTATTTTCTTTATTTTGTTTTGTGATCTTCTTTGTTTTGTTATAGCATGAAAATATGCTGTGTTTTTGTCTCCTAATCTTAGCCATGTGAGTCTAGATTTTTGAGCCCAATAAGATTCCTCAGTTTTCCAAAAGTTTTGTATTTTTTTTATCACTGTATCATAGTTATTCCAATCCTGATGGTTTTTATTGTTTATAATTGCTTCAAGATTTTTGAAGTCTTTGATAATTTGTTTTTTGTTCTCAATTTTTCTCTTTCTTCCCCATTTTGTAAGCTCACCTGTGAGTTTACCTATTTTTTTTCCATATCTTGTAATTCCCTTACCTGATATGTTTCTAAGTGCATTCCAAGTATTACTTATAATATCATTACAAGTAGTTTCTTCATGCCAAGTTTTATCAAAGAAGAATCTTTTTTGATTAGGTTTTTTTTCTTTTTCCATGTGCAGAATTAACATGGAATGGTCTGAGCCCAGGGGTGGTGGCACATCCACCCATGCTTCAGGGAATAGGTTGTTCCAATGATTATCACTACAACATCTATCTATATATTCTTTTATAATTTTTCCCCCATTTCTTCTATTATTCCAAGTATAAGTGCATCCTTCTCTTTTAATGTCTCTCATATTCAATTTATTATATAATTTATTGCATCTTTCCATATTTTTCT
This sequence comes from Nemophila menziesii, assembly GCA_029959085.1. Taxonomy (NCBI): domain Eukaryota; kingdom Viridiplantae; phylum Streptophyta; class Magnoliopsida; order Boraginales; family Hydrophyllaceae; genus Nemophila; species Nemophila menziesii. The sequence continues at coordinate 33,614,759 of JARWIR010000011.1, read as the reverse complement.
TATTAAAGTCAGTACCTCCCAATTTCTCAAAGGTTTGTCTGTACATGTTAAAATCTCCTATAATATTCCACGGGAGATTAGGATAAAATCTTTTACAGCTTTTTAATTCTTGTATAGCTTTTTCCATTTCTTGTTCATAACACGGTATATGTACATAAGTAGTGCAGTAAGGGCTACCATTTTCAGATATATTTTTACAATGTATAATATCCTTAGTGTAGGCCAAAATTTCAATTATATTGTTATTTTTAGTAAGTAAAGCTAACCCCCCCTTAATACCAATAGGGTCAATAATAAGTTTAATATCATAATTCAAGGTTCGAGCAAGATTTTCAATAATAGCAGAAGAATTCTTTGTTTCAGTAAGAAAGATTACCTCGGGTCTATGCTGAACAACAGCATTTCTTAGTGCTAGAACTGTCAAGTCATTTCCTAGCCCTTGACAGTTCCAGCTCAGGTGTATCATGATTCATGGTGGGGTTGATTTGGTTCAACCCCGCAAGACTCTGTAGCTCCCATTTCATTATTGCTTTCTTGAAGATTTGTTCTTACCATCCATAGCTTTTCTTGTTTAGATTTTTCTTTTCTTTCTTCCATTGTTTCATCCTTCTTTCTGTTACCGTTAGTTTTGTATTCCATAGATCGAGCATATGCCTTTTCATTAGCCTCCATTTCTGTATCATCATCTTCATATTTTAGCTTGCGTGAGGCTTCAGCTGTTTGATTATTGTAGGTATGTTGAAGATTTTGTGATTTGTTAATGTTGTGGTTAGGGTTCGTTTTGGGGGAATTTGATAGAAGCTGTTCGAGTTCGGGTTTATTAAATGATCCGAAAGAAATGTTTGAGGCATTTTTATCTTCTGCTGACTCAGCTGTGGGTCCCATAGGAGCTGGTGTAGCACACGCCATTTCATTTTCTAGTTGGTTCGTGACTAAATGAGCAAATATATTTGTTTCCCGGTTATTAGCTATGAAAAAGTCCATTTCGCCCTTTTGACATAAAGTGTCTGGCTTCCTTTCAACTAGGACGTGGGTGGTCAGAGTAGTCAATTCACCCTTTCCCAACTCGGTGGCTTCAACACAGTGAGTTGCTTTTTGGTTCTTGAGCAACTCGTTTTTTTCAGCTTCTTCTTTCTTGATAGCCATGAAGATGAATTTTTCATGTTTCTTGTCTTCTTCATTTTTTCCATCATTTGGTTCAGCCCCATGAACCCAGGATCCTAATTTCTTCTTAAGCTTTTTCTTTGAGTGACAATCCTTTTCAAGATGATCAATAAGACCACATACAAAGCAGAATTCTCCAAGCCTCTCGTATTTAATGGTTCCTTTTACATTTTGTTTTTCGTTGACTGAAAGTGAGAAGCTTGATGTTATAGGTTGACATATATCCCAGTGGACTCTAGCACGAATGTAGTTGACTTGCTTAAAGGTTTCAATAGGTGGAAGTTTGATCTTCTCCACTTTTCCAAGAGCTGAAACAATTTTTATAGCATTTTCTTCCGTGATGAACAGCCCGGGTAGCCCATGGATTTGAACCCAGAAGATAGTTGTTCGTATATCACTTTCATTTAACATTTCTGATGGGTTCCATTTTTGGATTAGCACATGTTTTCCGGCGAGGTTCCATGGCCTTTTTTCCAAAAAAATTTCATAATCGTCTTGTTCTTCACATTTGATGAAGCAGGAGTTAAAACCTCTCTTTTCAGTGCTTATTGCACCTTTTAAGCCCCACGATTTATCTATAGTTTTCCTTAGCAGATTAAAGCTAACAGGTGCATCAGATATGATTTTTGCGAGCAGCTTTGGTTCTTCGATTTGAGCATAAATGGAGTTATAGTTTGGCTTGAGAATTTTGGATTCATCTGTGTTTTTGTTTTGTTTGGTAGCAAAGAATTCCATTCTTAACAGAAGGAATAAATGAGGGAATGTTTGTTTCTTGTGTAAGGACAGTACAGAATTAATCAAAGTTGAGAGTAAATGCAGAATTAAAGAACTAAAAGACAAGCGCTTAGATTAATCGAAGGGAGAAATCAAAGGAGATGTTGAGGGAGAAGATTGGCTCGTTGTTGTAGTATATTGTGGTTAGGCTTTTGAAAGAGGTGGGGAGAAGGAAGAAAGAGATGTAAATCGAGATCATACCTCGCGTTGTGGTCGGAAAAAAGCGGTTGTCGGTGGTGGTTTAAGGTGAAGGGCGGTGGGGATTAGTTGTCTTGGGATTCGTGTCTGAGAGAGAGAGGGAGGGGAAGGGTACACAATATATATATATATTAAGCTATTTATCACAAAAATTAAAAGTAGAAAAAGGGAAATAACCTTTTCATCATTATTTCATCTTGTTTGTGTTACGTTGTCTTAACTTCTACTTTGCACTGCTACAACTTCTCATACGCAGGTTCACTATTAATCTTCAGATCCTTTTTCAGCAATAAGATATTCGATTGCAGCCTCAACATCACCATTCCCTTGTTGTAAACCCTACAAAATGAGTCAATATTTACTTAAAGGGGTTATTGTTGATAATATCTCATTAAACTTTCTAATTATTTTTTATGCCTTCAATAATCTTATTTATAAAAAAATTCCTAATAAAGTAATTATTTATAGAAAACATCCTCTTTATATTTTCTATACCTTTACTAATTCAATCACATGCGCGCGTCCGTGAAATTTTTATAAAATCGTCATAACTAATTCAAAAAAAATCAGAAAATTAAAAAAAAAAAAATTTGAATAAATCTAATTAATATTTACGTCTATGAATTTTTTTGATTTTTTTGAATTTTTTTGAATTTTTTGAATTTTTTCGATCATGTTTTAAACATGAAATTTTGTGTATGCGAAAAAAAATTAAAAAAAATTAAAAAAATCGAAAAAAATCAAAAACTTCAGAAAATTTCGAAAAAAATTATAGACGTAAATATTAATTTGATTTATTCAAATATAATTTTTTTGATTTTTTTGATTTTTTTTGAATTAGTTATGACGATTTAAAAAAAAATTCACAGACACGCGCGTGTATATTAGTTTTTTTCTTATTTTTTAATTGTTAATTATAAGGGTAATTTAGGATGGGGCTGTTTTCAATAAATATTTTTTTCTAGGCACCTTTTTCTAAATAAGTTTCTTAATAGGCATCAATCAACAATTGGCTCTTACTTAAAAGTTACATGTAAGAATATTAATTTTTTTAGTCGAAACCCAGAAAGGAATTAATTATCCCTTGTTCAGCTTGTTGCACACTTTCACAGCCTAAACCCAATATTTTATGAACATGTAATACGTCGAGTGCTCTGATCAAGTTTTCTTTGATTCATTTGACTGTTTTCATGATTTTCAGCAATTCTTAAACCTTGTTCATCCAAAATAGTCCTTTCCTTCTCCAAATTAAAGTCTGATACATTAAGAAATCTTATGAATGGTAAAGCAGGATCAACACATCGAGTACTCGAAGGAAGCCTTTTGGAAGAATTTGTGAGAGCATAAGCGAGACTTTTTTGTGCAAGTGGAGTAATGAGAGAGTAATAAGATATAATTAGTAAACGTGCAGCTGCACTCCATGCTGAAAGTGGACCCCACTTGTAAGACAACCATTTGTAGTGTACTCCATTGGGATGCAAATAATGTGACTATAGAATTATTGTGTTCTTCCACTTTCCTATTATATAAAAAGAATTGAAAAACCATTAGAGATTAGAATAATACACTTACGGTTGAGAGTGAATGTTGAGTAGATCCTCAATTATGTAGGTGATATGTTTTAGTAGTCATGGATAAAACTTTCATTGTATTTATAACAACTAATCGATTCACTTGTTGAAGATATAATTGTGCCGCTTGTCTAGAGACACGATTTTTCGGTGATAACCTAGGACTCCGAAAACACGCGCTAATTCAACGTATAGCATTAGTTTGTCACTCGCATCTATTAATGACTTTGCTCCATCTGCAACAATTCTTAATATCTCCACCACTTCTCTTGCTAGCTCACGCCTAAAATAAATTATGTAATAATATATGTTAAAAATTGATATTATATAATTCATCAACAAAATGGAAGTTTAGTGAGAAACTTACATATAATGATACCTCACTAATTTAACGTGGTTTCAAGTTCAAAAGTCAATGGTGAAACTAGGTAAAAAAAATTATTTTTCATACATCATGTTAAATTTTGTCCTGTGCCAAAAGGAACTTGGACAAAATACACACATTTTTATTTCTATCTTTATTAGAGTCTAAGGTATATATATTTTTTAAATAGTACATACACTTTCTCAATCAAGTTGTTGAGATGGTATCTTACATATACCCCTAGTATACAATTGTTGTACACAGATGCCCCAATATACATGCATCCCCAATATACATGCATTGTGATACCTGAAGAATAATATGAAATGAAAGAATTATATTTGTTATTGAATATTGTTGTTTGACAGTACATCTTATATAGAGATGGTGAGAGATGTTTACAGCATAAATCATACACCTCTCTTGTACTACAAATCGGTCATAACTAATTTGGAGTCTAGTCTAACAACCTAACTACATAGTTGAGTTTACTAACTAGATAGCTGAGTTATACTCATCATCCCCGCTCAAGCCGAGCTCGCCTGAGGAGAGGAAGCTTGCTTATTAATGAGGAGAAAAGAGTTGAGTACAAACTTTTCGTAAACACATCAGCTACTTGCGCTAAAGTAGGCACATGATTTAAGTTGAGCAGCTTGCGTTGAACTTGTTCTCGAACGAAATGAAAATCAACAACAGTATGTCTTGTTCGCGTATGAAAGACCGGATTGGAAGCCAAAGAAATAGCAGATAAGTTGTCACAAGAAATGAGAGGTATAACAACTGGAATTTTCAAACTTGTAAGCAGAAAAAAAGTTAGCCATTTAATTTCTGCAGATACATAAGCTAGAGCTTGATATTCCGTCCTAGTGGAGGAGCGTGACACAGTTTTCTGTATTTTTGAACCCCAAGAAATAATATTATGACCCAAAAAGATACAATATCAGTATCCAGTAGTTGAGCGATCTATCACTTGCATTACTTGCCCAATCCGAGTCAGAAAAGGCTCGAATAGAAGTTGAAGAATTCGTAAAAGATAAAGCATAGTGTATAGTACCTTTAGTATAACGTAGCAGTTTCTTCAGAGCTTCATAATCCAAATTTGTAGGCTTATGCATAGCTTGGAAAATTTGATTAACAACATAAGTAATATCTAGATGAGTATTTGTCAAATATTGTAAAGCCTCAGTTATACTTCGAAAGAGAAAGGAATTTTCATAAGTAAGCAAGTCATGGTCAGATTTTAATTTTATCATATATTAACTCGGAGAAGGAGTTGAACTGGCCTTACAATCACTTAAACCAACTTTTTTGAGAGTAGACAATGCATAAGTTGATTAATTAACACAAAGGGCCATGTTAGGACGCGTAATTTCAAATCCCAGAAAGTAAGAAAGATTACAAGAATCCTTCATCATAAACCGAGCTTTTAGTGCAGTAATAATAGTATAGATAAGACTATTATCTGCACTTTTGACAAGGATATCATCTACATAAACAAGTATAATAGTTAAAGAGAGCTTGAACCCACAAACATAGATGAGTCAGCAGATTTTGACTGAAAACCATGAGAAACTAAAACGGTAGCAAGTAATTGATACCAAACTCCAGGGGCTTGCTTCAAACCGTATAAAGAGTGATTAATTTTACAAACATAGTGTGGATTAGCATGATCAATACAAGCAGGAGGTTGAGTCATATAAACCTCCTCTTTAAGTGAACCATGTAATGACTAAATGACACAAAACCCGACAACTACTAATTTCTCAATTAACAACTAGTATTACTCATAATAGATAAATCCAGTCAAATGAGAGTCAACTAAAAAAATTTCTCTCCCTACACATTCATAACCTAAGTTTTATTCTATCAGATTTCTTATCCAAAAACCCTTTTTACACTTTTTGCTTTTATTATCTTCAGATTAGGTGTTATATCTCAATTTTTGGGATCTATTAACTTTTTTGGAAACTTAAACCTTTACTTCCGCATCCACCCACCTCACTACTAAACAACCTCACTGTCTTTTCTCTTCTCTTCACCGATTTTATTTCTCTTTCCTGATCTCTTTCTTTGATCCGGAAAATGACTAAAATGTTCAAATTAGCTCGTGTGAATGCTTCATTGAAGTCTAAGAGCAAAATAAGGTATACAAATATAACGAAAATGATGTTCTCACCTGATGAAGAAAGTTATGAAGTTACCCCTCCTGCCAGTGCGTGTAATCGTGGATCTAGTAGGGACGATGAAGTTGAGGTTAAGGAGAGTACTCCAATTAAAGTAACAATGAGTGAGAATGATGTAGAACTGATGAAGTGTAAGGATAAACCGCAGACATGGTCAAAATTGTTTGGAGGTAGTGAAAATCCAGCGCTAAAATTGGATTTTCATGAACTGATTCGTCAGAAAGGTAAGAAAATTATTACTCCTGCTAAAGATGTGTTAGAAGAAGGGTCGATTCAATGGGTAAACTGTATAATAGAGCAATTTTTAGATTATCCACCTTCATTGGTCTAAATTTAGTAAGATTATAGTCAAATCTGGTAATAATGGTATGTTTATCTTCAAGTTTAAGAATGAATAAATGCGCAGTAAAGTACTTGAGCAGATGTGGCACATTAACGGTGCTCCACTGTTATTAATACCGTGGTCAATTGGTATGCAGTTTGAAAAAATTAATACATCAAAAATTCCGATATGGGTTAGACTTATTAACATCCCTATGGCGCTATGGAAAAGACGTGGTCTAAGCTATATTGCGAGTGGAATTGGTATACCTTTACAAATGGACACAATTACTGAGTCTAGAACTAGGCTTGGTTATGCGAGAGTGTGTATTGAAATTGACACTAAGGAGGAGCTACCAGATGAATTGTTTGTTGACATGGGAATGGATGAATTACAAGTTGTTAAGGTAGAATATGATTGGAAACACAGAATTTGTGTGAAGTGTAAGAGAATTGGGCATCTAGAAGACAAGTGTCCTAATATGGTTAAAGTTTGGAAGCCAAAAGAGAGTGTTAAGAATGGGAATGATAAGGATAACGAGAAGGTGGAGGATATGAATTGGAAAGTAGTTAATAACAAGAAACATGGCAATAAATATAATGCTACTACCTCTACTGGTTTATCCTGTACGAATTATTTTGACATAATACAAGATAATGATGGGAAGAAAATTGATAATGATGTGATAATATTTATCAACCAAGGTGCGGAAAAGGAGGGTACAAGACCTCCTAACTTATGAATATTGCATCATGGAATTTGAGAGGGTTTGATAACCTTCTCAGACAGTTAGATGTTAGGAACTTTATATTTAATAACAATGCTAAACTTATTGCACTCCTTGAGACTAAAGTAAGGATGCATAACAGATTATATATAATAAGTGATCACTTCTCTCACTTGGAAGTTATTCACAATTATAATAGATGTGATGATGGTAAAATATGGGTGCTATGGGACAATAATTACATGGATGTAAAGCTAGTCTATGAAACTTCTCAGTTAGTGTTTATAAATGTCACTGTTCAAGCTAATGGTATCTCATTCTTTGTGGGGTATATTTATGCAAGTAATGACATTGATTAGAGGAAAATTCTTTGGTCTGATATGATTATGATTAGTCATGATTACAAATATCATTGTATCTGTTTTATGGGGGATTACAATGAAATTCATAGTAAACTGTGATATTTTGCCTAATAGCTCTCTAAATTTTGCAGAATGTAGAGAAAATGCTCCTCTATTTGAACATCAATATGATGGACAGTTTTTCACATGGACTTAACAAAAATGACACTGGAGACCGATGTCTCCCGATTTGTTCTAATTATTAGCCCTTTGGAGACATCCTTTTAGGTGAATAAATGACTTATTTGATAGACTTTTAGGCTTAATTGATCATATTGCACTTTCTCCCCTTGGAAATTAACTATTTGCAGAATCTGAGCTTTTGTGCATAAATTTGACTATTTTTAATGCAAAGTTAATTGGTTCTTGAATCTCATGAAAGACCAATCCAAGGAGAAAAAGTGAGAATAAAGTCTTAGTGTATTTTAGAGTGTTAGGAAATTATTTTGAGTCGAGTTTCTATTTTTAGAGTACACTTTCCTATTTCGTTTTCTTGATTTATTGATTTATTCTTTTTAAGCATATGTGGTTTAATTATTTATTTAATGTGAAGCTTTAAGAGATAAATGGTAATTACTTAGAGACCAAGTCAAGATAAAGATGAAAGGAAAGAAGATTTACATGGAAATAAGAAGATTTAGGAAAGATTTATTCAAAGGAGGAAAAGATAAAGCTGCCTTTTGAAATCTGAAAATCCAGCCACGTTTTAGAGATTAAATCATAATAAAAGATTGGCATGGATTCTGGACGAATGGTCTGCACCAATAGAAAGAGCTTTCCAAGACAAGCAGTTTCATATATTGGAACTTCTCAAACGAATAAGATATGACCAAATCAAATCAGCAGAATCTTATCTTTTAGAGCTACGAATTTGAGAGTCCTTGACTTGTCTTCCACTCCAAGAAAAATTCGACCTAGGGTCTTCCAACACCTATAAATACACCCCTTAACCTCCTACTTTTACACACTTCAGAGAATTAAACAAGAGGCTTAAGGTTTTCAAGTCAGAGCACGAAGGAGAGAAGAAGCTAGAAGCTGGAGGAATCCTGTTCTTCCAACAATAGTCATTCAACCCTTTATGTTTTTCATTTATCTTTTGTATTTGAACATGAATTCCTTTTCTTTTATGTTAGTTTTTAATTTCATCATGAGCTAAATTTCTTTATACTTGAGAATCGCATTAAAGGGATGAACCTTAATTAATGAATCTATGTTTTGAATTTGGGATTGTTTAGATTGAATTGAGTTTTAGGTATTGGATATTACTTTGTTTTCATTACTAATTCTTTTAGGAACAACTAGAATTAGCTTTTAGTATTTGGGCTATTCACTTTAGTGGCGAAGTGATCATCCGACAGGGGGGTTTGAATACAGATCTAGGTAATACCCGTGTAATGTCTGTTATTGACCGACAGGCTTAACTAGTTACATAGCCAAAGAGGTAAAATCATATCATCCGAAGAGATATATTCGACCATACAGGTGTTTATAATACTTTAGGATAGCTTCTAGGTCCACCCGACAGGGGGCTAGGAGATATTAGAGTCCCGACTAACATTATAATTCCAATTCTGCCCTTAGACATAGCAGAGATTATATTGATTAAGTGGATTCCCTTGCGAGGATCAAGTATCTCTCTTATCTGAAGTCAGTCGTTATTTGCTTTATTTCCTTTCTGTTTATTTAATTTAGTCTTTACTTTATTTGCATCTTTTATTTTACAAAAACCAAACAAAAATTATTATCTTTTCTTTTCTGTTTAACAATTATCTCTACTATCTGATTAATATTTGGGTTGAACCTAATCCGTCCCTGAGAACGAACTTGATTATCATATATTACTTGGGACAACCGTACACTTGCGGTTAAGTGGTTCCTCTATTTTGCACTTTATTTTATAACACCCTAGGACCCACCAAGTTTTTGGCGCCGCTGCCGGGGACGGTAGCGTGTGACCCCGGTGTTAATCTTTAGTAGTTTAATTGTTAGTTTAGTTTTAGTTTTATTTTTCAGTTTTACGCTTTGGGTTGTCTGTCTTTCTCAGGTTTACAGGTTTTGGTTTATGCGTGAAGATATCGTGATTCTTGGAAATCCCGAAACCTAGTTCGTGAAGCAAACAAAAGAAAGAGAGACGCTAAAGCAAAAGAGTTAGAGGAGCAATTAGCAAAAGAAACAATGGCTGGTCAACTCCCTCCAGCTGCTCCTGTTGCTCGAAACAATGATCCGTGGTTCATCAATGGCCCTGAAGAAGCTCCGTTTCGAGCTCTTGCCCTCGGAATTGGCCCAGCAAATATTAATGTCGAGAGATTCAGACTCGATCCTGGTATGTTATCTCAGTTTCAGAGTTATGGCAATTTCCGAGGAGCACCGACCGAAGATCCAATCCGTGCAGTACAGAAGTTCATGCAAATTTGCGATTCTTATATTACGCAAGGAGTAACTAAAGAGCAAATGTATTTTGCTCATTTTAGATACTTCGTTATTGATGGAGCAAGTGAGTGGCATGATTCTCAAGAACCCGGAACAATTACAACATGGGACGCATTACAAACCGCGTTCTTCGATAGATACTACCCAGCGAACATGAGATTAGATGCGCAAGTTAAAATAACATCATTCGAACAAGACGAGACTTTGGGTAGAAGTTGGAAGAGATTTCAGATTTGCTTAAGAAGAGTCCCTGATCATGGCCTCACAGAAGTTCAACAGATGAAGATATTTTACCGAGGACTTGATGGCTCTTCAAGAAAGGATTGATGTCTCCTCATTTGTGATAGTAAAATATACTCATGAGACATCATTTTAGGCTTATTTATGAGTTTATAGGTTGATTTTAGCTTATTTTAGTGCACTTTCCTATTTTGGGTCTTGATTTGTAGAATTATTATTTTTAGAGCATATTGGGTTTAATTGTTTATTTAGTGTGAAGCTTTAAAGATAATTATGGAGATTAATTAGAGTCCAATTCAAAGACTACAACTTATGGAAGGAGATTTGCATGGAAATTGGAGATAAGGAAACAATTGCTAAAAAGATGGAAAAGGAAAAGCTGCCTAAATTTGGGATTCTGCATACACGTCCAAAGATATGCGTTTTTACCTAAGAAATAGGCCGAATTTGGTAATTTCCTTCTACGGGGGTCTAGATAATTCTGTTGCGATTCTTTTGGTATCTTATGGAGCTCAATCCGACCAATAACGAAGAAGATACACTCAAAATAGCACAGCAGTGTTTATCTTTGTTTCCTTACGAATTTGAGTTGGGCTAGAAGTCCATTACTTGAAGTTATCTCCACCAAACGAATTAGGTCAACCTCTACACTATAAATACAGCCTCTTAACACTCTTAAATCATCCTTGGTGAAACCTTAAACCAAGAGGAAGCTTAGAACACAAGAGAGAAGTCTGGAAGGAGCTGTCATCAACAATGTCTTCTTCTACCTTTAGATTTGTAATTTCTTTCTTTTCTTTTATGAACTAAATTTCCTTAGCTTGAGTTTTAGCATATATGTATGAACCCTAGTTTTGATTGACATCTATCTGATTTGGGAATTTAATGTTTTAAATAGAATTATAGTTTTTATTCTCTGTTTATGTGTTTGGATTTATATTCTGTGTTCTTGTGGACTGCAACCATTAGAATTACCATCTAGTAATTAGGATACCATTGACAACGGTGTTATATTGCATGTTTAGCACATAACGTTTAGTTTTAGGTTTGATCTGACAACCCAACCTAGCTAGATAATCACTATGGTTTAGTCTTTGTGACTATTTACCAATTACAGGAAAAGTTTGCTTAGGAAGCCTTATTGACACAGGTAAATCCTATTTTAAACTACCGATAGCATATTGGGACCGATTAGGGAAATACTACATAATTCACCCTTACATGTTTAGAACGGCAAAACTAGTGGGGATTACATGCTAATAACTTAAGCTATATTCTCATATTCCTCTCTCTCGTATTTTATTTTCTGTCTTTTAATTCTTAGTTTAACTTAGTTATTTAGAAAATCAAACAAAAATCTGTTTGTCTTTACTTTTATTTGCGTTTAGTTGTTCTAGCTTTAATTTATTTGCACTTGGTATTTGCATAAGATTCTCCTAACCTCTGTAGTCTCTGCGGAACGAATCTTTATCTAAAACTTGCATACGATCTGTATACTTGCAGAACCGTGTAGTTCTAGGGTGTTTTTGCACTTTATTTACATCTTATTTTATCACACCCTAGGCGATACCAAGTTTTTGGCGCCGCTGCCGGGGACTACATCGTTAGTCCTTGTGCATATATCTTGTGCTTTTATTTTTAGTTAGTTCTATTTTACGCTTTTGTTTTTAGTTTTTGTTTTTCAGATTTAGTTACAGATGGAGAACCCAAGGAGACTTGAGCTACCCATCGAGTTCAGAGTGGAGCGGCGAGGAATTCGAGCTCCAGAAATCCAAGCCGCGAAATTTAAACCTGATCCAGGGATGCTAACTTAATTTGCATCTCATGGATTATTCAGCGGAGTTGCACATCAAGATCCGATCCGATAAATTCAGAAATTCATGCAGATCTGTGATGCTTATATCGTAAGAGGAGTTACAAGGGAGCAAGTATATTACATGATGTTCCAGTTCTTCTTGACCGGATGTGCAAGCGATTGGTATGACACCCAATACCCTCATGTTATTCCAGATTGGGACAAGCTCCAAGCAAGATTCCTAGACCGTTTTTATCCGGTTAGTAGACGTTTAAAAGATATGTTGAAGCTTGAACAATTTATACAGAAAGAGGAAGAGAGTTTGGGTGAAGCATGGTTACGATTTACAGATAAGAAGGCAAGATGTCCCTATCATAGATCTTCGCTGGAATATTATTTAACCTTGTTTTATGGAGGCCTTAATGATAATGCAAGAGAAAAAGCAGATTCGTTAGGAAACGCAGGTTTTGTGTTACTAGACCCTGAAAAAGCTGAGTTGGGGATGGAAAGAATTCTTGAGAACGAGAGGAGTTGGCCAAAGAAATCAGCAAAGGAGAACACTTTAGAATCTCTGAAGCTTAAAGAACTGGCTAAACAACTCGAAGAGCTAACAGAACAAGCCCGAATAATTGCTCAGGTGAATACGGTACGCACAATTCCTTCGTGTCCTGGTTGTGGATCAAGAAATCATGTGTGGGAAGGGTGTATGAATAATCCAGACGTAGCTTCCATTCAGTATTCTCAAGATAACTATTACTCTAATGGTTATGCTTGTCCTCAAGAAAGTTACACTAATTATCAACATCCGCCACAACAAAAGAGTTGGGTCAGAAAGCAAGAAACTTATCAGCAATCCCAACTTCATCCTTATAATCCACCACAACCTATTCAGAAAAAGGCACCCATTGTTAAAACTTGTCAAGAACCGAAGAAAGATCCACCCAAACAATAAATGCAATTGGCAAAATAGGAACAACTCCAGAGTTTGACTTCGAGTATGACTAAATTAATGCAAACAGTTGAGAAGAAAATGAGTCATAGCCAACAAAAAGTTCGAACCCAGGAGAAGATTATCAAGCAACTAGAGCATACTATATCACGGATGGTGATGTCTCCTTAAATGTTCTTATTTTCGACCCTTAGGAGACATCATTTTTGGTGTTTATTTAATCATTTCGATAGACTTTTGGACTAAATATGCAATAATATGATTTTCCTCTTTTAATTCTAGCATTTTTGATTTATTAAGCTTTTGCGCGTAATATTGGTATTTTTAGTGAGTATTTTACAGGTTTTAGATGTTAGCTAAAATAGGAATCCGAGGAGAAAGTCAAAGATCAAAAGATAGAGTCAAGACGTGAAAAGAAATCCCGAAGATATTATTTTTAGAGCTGAAAATCCATTTTCCAGGCCATAGATTGCTGATTTTGAGGTGCTTAAGCGATGATCTAGCTGTTGACCTTTGAAGAGAAATCATTCCTTATCGAATTACGGAACTTTAGCAACTGGAATGAGGTCAATCGGAGTTGTAACGCATCGGGAAAAGCTGTTTTAGTGAAGGTATATCAACAGTTACGGGATTTTGGGCTAAGTTAGTGGACTTGGGCCTTTTATATTTCATTTAATTAAAAGCCTAGGTCCAAGTCCGAATTTCCACCTATAAAATCAGCCCTTGACTTCTATTTTACACACAATTCACATTCTGCAAGATTAAAAACACCAGAGAGACGCAACTGAAGGAAGGAGAAGAAGCTACAAGAGCTGGAGAGGGTCTATATCTCCGTTCGTAGTCATTCCGATTCCGGAAATTAGGTTCTTTTATCTTTTTAATTCTGTAAACAACATGAATTCCTTTAATTTTAATTTCGTATTTATTTTTAATATGAGCTAAGTTTAATTTAGTGCTTGAGAACAAACAATGGGTGAATCCCAATTCTTATTAATTAACGAATGTTGAATTTGGGTTTTTATTGAATTAAACTAAATTAGGGCTTTTACTCTTTTCGATAAATTATGAGTATTCACTGTTTTTAGCGTCATGAACTAGGAACAGGTAATAGTATTTAGGCTATTCCAATTAGTGGCAATTGGATCATCCTGACGGAGGGTTTAAATACGGAACCATTTATTCAATCTAGGATAGAAGTTAATGATTCTGACGAGCTTAGCTAATCCTAGGGCCAATGAGGTAATAATACTTAATCATCCAACGGTGGATCATATTTACCCTGACGGGACTAGTGACACTTTAGGATCGCCTTATAGTCCACCCTGACGGGGGTATAAGGATATTAGAATCCCGACCATTGTAATTGACTAATTTAGCCCTTAAACAACATAAGTTAAGAAATAGGATAGGGAGGATCCTTGCGTTCTCAAGTGCTACTTCTCATATTACGTTTCACTTATTTTACTTGCGTTTTAGCTTTTACTTGCATTTTATTATTTGTCTTTCATTTACTTAGTCTTATAACAAAAACCAAACAAACATATTATTGTCTTTTATTTCCATAAGTGCATCAATCACTATTTGCTAGACATTGTGATCAACCATTCCGTCCTTGGAACGAATCTGATTTATCAGAAATAATACTTGGGACAACCGTACACTTGCGGTTGTGGTTCGATTATTTATTGCATTATTTTTAGAACACACAAAGGACCACCAAGTTTTTGGCGCCGCTGCCGGGGACGGTAGCGTGTGACCACGGTGTTCATCCTTTAGTGATAAGTGCATTTATTTTATTTTATCAGTTTTACGCTTTTTGTTTAGTTTCTTTTCAGGTTTTTAGGTTTGGTGTATGCGAAGAAGGCTATTCAAGGATCTAGAGCCAACACCTCCGATCCTTAGTAATCCAGAATCGTTGATCAGACTTGCGAACAAGAGAAGAAGAGAACGAGAAGCTTTAGAGGTAGAAGAGTTAAGTAACAGAATGGCAGACATCAATCTTCAAAATAATCAACAGAATAATGGACAAGGCCAGCTAGATGCAAATGGCCAACCTTTAGCTCCGGGCGTTATTCCTCCAGTTCAACCACTAAATCCCAATCCTCCAGTCCAGATAGTGATGAATCATGATCCGTGGTTTACTAATGGTCCTCCAGAAGTTCCATTCCGTGCTCCAGCTATAGGAGTAGGTGCTCCAGACATTAATGTTCCGCGTTTTCGTCCAGATTCGGGTATGTTAGCTCAGTTTCAGAATTTTGGTAATTTTCGTGGTAGACCAGCAGAAGATCCTCTCAGGGCAGTACAGAAATTCAAACAGATATGTGATTCTTACATCACACAAGGGGACTCAAGGGAACAGATGTACTTTGCTGCTTTTAAGTTCTTTGTTACTGAGGGAGCAAGTGAATGGCACGATACGCAAGATCCTACGAAGATCACCAATTGGGACCAATTAGAAATTGCGTTCTTTGACAGGTATTACCCAAGTAACATGAGGTTAGATGCTGAATTAGAATTGACACATTTCCGTCAAGAATATGAAGAAACTTTGGGTAAGAGTTGGACAAGATTTCAGATGTGTTTGCGTAAAGTTCCCAATCATGGGTATTCAGAACAACAACAGCTTAAGATCTTTTATAGAGGCCTTGATGGGAAGTCAAGAGAGAAGTTGGATACGCTATGTGGTGCAGGTTTTTTTCAAGTTCAATCCGCTCATGCTAAAATTATCTTAGAGAGAACAGTCAAGAATGAAGTTGGGTGGAATTCAGTAAGAACACCGGTTAAGGGAGTGAATAATGTTGATATGGAAGAGAAATTTGCTACGTTTGAGAACAAGATTCAGAGTACTATTGAGTAACAATTGAAGCAGCTTACTTTAGCTGTAAAAGAAGGATTTTCGAGTAAGAAGGTAGCTGTGCATGCTGCACAAGAGGTTTATATGTGTTCGATTTGTCAGGTAGATGATCACGATGAGGAAAATTGTCCGAACAACCAAGAATCCGTGATGTTCATGTCCAATAGAGGTAACTTCAATTCAAGTGGTAATGGATATCAGCCCAACAGAAACCATCCTGGGTTTCAATACTCAAATCCTAATGGGGCAGCCAATCCTACCTACGCGTATCAGTCGCGTCCCCAAGGTAACAACTATAATCCAAGACCACACAACAATTATCAAGGAGGACAGAATCAGGGAAATTATGTACAAAGGCAAGCTCCTCAGAATACTCCTCAGAATACATACGATGAAACTTTAAACCAAAAAGCCTTACCTGCCCATCCACAAGAAGGAGTAGTTACCCTTCAGAAAACCGTTGAAAATTTGATTGCTCTTCAAACACAAGCCTTAGAACGTCAGAACGCAACTGAAGCAAATATGAAGATTTTCCAGATCAGCTAAGCCAAATTAATAAACAGCTGAATCAGCGCCCACAAGGGCAACTTCCTAGCGATACTGAGAATCCGAAGCAACGCGAAGATTGTAACGCTGTTACATTGAGAAGTGGTAAGAATCTTCCTCCCCCTCCTTTTCCCATTATGAAAGAGAAAGAAGTACCAAGAAAAGAAAAGGAAGTGGTGGAGAAAGAAAAAGAAAATGACAAAGATAGTGAGGTTGAAGAAATAGTGAGACCAAGAGAAGTTCCGAAAAAGAAAGACGATATGGTGATTAATCGCCCTCCACCACCGTTTCCATCGCGAGTTCAGAAAAAGGGTGATTTGGGTGATTTTCAGAAATTCTTTAATAGAGTGAAGGGTTTAAGTATTAATATTCCGTTACTTGAGGCAATTCGAGATATTCCGAAGTATACGAAGTTTTTGAAGAGGGCCCTCACTAACAAAAGGCCCTATTGTGATAACGAGATGATTGGTCTTCCAGAAGAGTGTAGCGCGATTTGTCAAAGTAAATTACCTCCGAAGTTAGTAGATCCAGGGAGTTTCACGATTGCTATATCAATTGGAGAGGAATGGAAAGGAAAGGCGCTATGTGACTTGGGAGCAAGCATCAATTTGATGCCCAAGTCAATCTTTGACAAGCTAAAAATTGGAAACGCAAGACCCACTTCTATGGTCTTGCAAATGGCGGACAGATCTCTTGCTCATCCTGAAGGCCGCATTGAGGATGTCCTTGTTAAGGCAGGTACACTTATATTTCCTGTTGATTTCGTAATCCTTGAATACAATGCAGATAGAAATGTCCCCATTATTTTGGGTAGACCATTCCTAGCTACAGGGAGAACATTGATCGATGTAGAGAATGGCGAATTAACAATGAGGATACAAGATGAGGAAGTGAAATTCAATGTATTTCGAGCTATGAAATTTCCAGATTCTCAGGAAGATTGCTTCAGAATGGATGTAGTAGAGCAAGCATCGCAAGAGGTATTTAATTGTTTAAATTTTGATGATATCTTGCAGGCTGCTTTAACATTAGATTCACCTGAGATGTTGGAAGAGCTTACTGAAACAATAGCAGCTCTAAATTCTGAAAATCCGAAGTATAGGCGTCCTGCCTATGAACCTGTGAGAGAACCGGGGGAGATTGTTCCTAAAAAGAAGCCTTCAATTGAATCTCCTCCGGAATTGGAAGAAAAGCCATTGCCAGCACACTTGAGGTATGCGTATTTAGGTACTAATGAAACTCTACCTGTTATTGTTTCAGCTAATTTAACAGGTCCTCAAGAAGATAAACTGTTGCGTGTGTTAAGAGCAAACAAAGAAGCAATAGGTTGGACAATTGCTGACATCAAAGGCATTAGTCCATCCTATTGTCAACACAAAATCATACTTGAAGATGTTAACGCACGCTCAGTTGAAGGTCAAAGAAGATTAATGCCCGCTATGAAGGATGTGGTAAAGAAAGAGGTGATCAAGCTTTTAGATGCGGGGATTATTTATCCCATTTCGAGTAGTGAATGGGTGAGTCCGGTTCAGTGTGTACCGAAGAAGGGAGGAATGACAACAGTTCTTAATGATAAAAATGAAGCGATTCCTTCAAGAACGGTAGTTGGATGGAGAGTTTGCATGGATTATAGAAAGCTAAACAAGGCCACCAGAAAAGATCATTTCCCTTTGCCCTTCATAGATCAGATGTTAGACAAATTAGCCGGAAGAGAGTACTATTGCTTCTTGGATGGTTATTCTGGGTATAATCAAATTTACGTGGCTCCAGAAGATCAACATAAAACAACATTTACATGCCCCTTTGGTACTTTTGCATATCGTAGAATGCCATTTGGGTTGTGTAATGCTCCTGCTACCTTTCAAAGATGCATGATGGCCATCTTCTGGGATATGATCGATAACTTTCTTGAAGTGTTTATGGATGATTTCTCTGTATTTGGTGATGATTTTGATAAATGTTTAGACAATTTAGAGAAAGTGTTAATCAGATGCAAAGAAACAGATTTGGTTTTAAACTGGGAGAAATGTCATTTCATGGTTCGCGAAGGTATTGTTCTGGGTCACAAAATTTCGAGTGTTGGATTGGAAGTCGATAGAGCGAAGATTGAGGTAATTAAAACTCTTCCCCCTCCTGTTTCTGTTAAAGGGGTAAGAAGTTTTCTAGGCCATGCTGGCTTTTATAGGCGATTTATCAAAGATTTTTCTAAGATTGCGAAACCATTATGCAACTTACTTGAAAAGGAGTCCAAATTCCTTTTTGACGAAGCTTGTTTAGCGGCTTTCAAAGCAATCAAAGAAAAGCTTATTTCTGCACCTATAGTAGTGCCTCCAGATTGGAATTTACCGTTTGAGGTTATGTGTGATGCAAGTGATTTATGTATGGGAGCTGTATTAGGACAAAGAAAAGAGAAAGTTTTTCATTCGATTTATTATGCTAGTAAAACTTTTAATGGTGCTCAGATCAATTATACAGTTACAGAAAAGGAGTTGCTAGCGGTTGTGTATTCATTCGATAAATTTCGCTCTTATCTTCTTGGAGCGAAAGTTATTGTTTATACAGATCATTCAGCGATTCGATATCTTATGGAGAAGAAGGTTGCTAAACCAAGGTTAATCAGGTGGGTTTTATTGCTTCAAGAGTTTGATTTAGAGATCAAGGATAGAAAAGGGTGCGAAAATCAGGTTGCAGATCATCTATCGAGGTTAGAAGGTTCAGAGTTGAATAATGGTACTGAAGCAGTTAGAGAAGATTTTCCGGATGAGAATTTATTCGTTGTCCGTGATTATGAAGCTCCTTGGTATGCGGATATTGCAAATTTAGTGGTGAGTGGTTCCTTTCCCGAAGGTTCAACTTATCAAGAGAGAAAAAGATTAGCTCACCGTGCAAGACAGTTCTTTTGGGAGGATCCGTTCCTCTATAAAGTGTGTGCTGATCAGATGGTAAGAAGATGTGTAGCCAAGGAAGAAATTGAGGTGATTATAGCTGGGTGTCATGATTCACCTTACGGTGGACATTTCAAAGGAGATCGAACTGCTGCTAAGGTATTACAATCTGGTTTCTATTGGCCTTCTATTATAAAAGATTGTCATGAATATACTAAAAGATGTAATAGATGCCAATTCACCGGAAACATATCCAAGAGGGATGAGATGCCACGTAATAATGTATTAGAAGTTGAAATATTTGATGTTTGGGGTATAGATTTTATGGGTCCGTTCGTTCCTTCAAATGGTAACCTCTACATCTTATTAGCTGTTGATTACGTGTCTAAGTGGGTAGAAGCAGTGGCTTTACCTACCAATGATTCTAGAGTGGTGATTAAGTTCTTAAAATCACATATTTTCACTAGACATGGAAATCCAAGGGTGATTATTAGCGATGGAGGTACTCATTTCGTTAATAAGTATTTGAAGACTGTTCTAGAGAAATATGGAGTCAGACATCGTGTGTCTACCGCTTATCATCCACAAGCCAATGGTCAAGCCGAAGTATCAAATCGTGAGGTAAAATCTATTTTAGAGAAAACCGTTGGTCCTACTAGAAAAGATTGGTCTATGAAATTAGATGATGCACTTTGGGCATATCGAACTGCTTTCAAAACCCCAGTAGGTGCTTCTCCGTATCGAATGGTTTATGGTAAGGCTTGTCACTTACCTCTTGAACTTGAAATGGGTGCCTATTGGGCTATTGCAAAGTTAAATTTAGATCCTACGCTAGCGGGTGAGAATCGAATGATGAAACTTAATGAGCTTGATGAATTTAGATTACATGCTTATGAAAATGCTAAGCTTTATAAAGAAAATACTAAAAGATGGCATGATAATCGAATTCGAGAGAAGAACTTTGTAGTGGGACAAAGAGTGTTGAAATATAATTCGAAGTTTAGTAATTATCCGGGGAAATTAAGATCGAAGTGGTCGGGTCCTTACATTGTAACCAAGGTTACACCTCATGGAGCTATAGAGATAGAACATCCACTTGAGAACCGTACATTCATGGTGAACGGTCATCGTTTAAAAATTTATCATGGAGGTGAAGACACCGATCGTGCAAAAGACCCACATCCCGGAGAGGTCATGTACCTCCTCGAAGCTCCTTAGAAGCACGCGGTAACCCGTCGAGCTTAACGACGTTAAACAAAAGCCAATTTCTTGTATATTAGTTTAAGTATTTCAATTTCCGTAGTATAAATTAGTTAAAGTTTTCGTTTATTTTAGTTTTATTTTTAAGAAATGAGGAAGGGTGTTTGTTTTTGATGATTTCAGGGGTATAATGGTCATGAGTTTGGGGTCAAACGATGGGAAAAACGGAGAAAAATTGAAGTCCACAGCAGGTTTGACCGGCTAGCCGGCGAGCTGGCCGGCATACCGGCCAAACGAGCAGATAGACCCCAACTCCCTGACCACTGCGTCAGCGACAACGCAGCAATGCTGCGTCTTCATTCGCGCCAGCGAGAAAGCACCGGCATGCCGGCCAACTGACCGGCTAGCCGGCCAACGAGGAAGAATGTTCTGGTCCTTGCGTCAGCGACGACGCAAGGTTGCTGCGTCATCAAATGCGCCATCGAGATTTCACAGGCATACCGGCGAATCCACCGGCTAGCCGGTCAAGGATTTTAAATTCCCTGACCATTGCGTCAGCGACGACGCAATATACTTGCGTTTTGAGGTAAAAAAAAAAAATTAAAAAAAAAAAAAATGTTACAATAATGTTAAAATTTAAAAAATGTTATTGGGGGTGAGCACAATTCAACACGCCACCTATGGTATTCTTACACAGGAGAAAGTTCATGGACGCAACACCGATAACCAGCCTCGAGCTGGTTAAGATACGTTTTCTATCCCTTTCGCGTTTTAGTTAGTTTAGTTTATTTTTATTACGTTGAGTCTTTTCGAGTCGTGGGGACACGACTCATTTTTGAGTTTGGGGTGGGGTTCGTTGCCTCATCCCAGTTTTTTATGTGTTATATGTTTTATTTGCTTTCAATAAAAATAATTTTCGGAGTTGCGTTTGACTACAGAAGATTTTAAATGTCCCTTTAAGCATACTTTTGATGAATCTATGATAGTAAATAGTGGACTTTAGGGATTGATATAGAACGCACTTACAATTGCATGCGAACATAGGTAATTGATAGGAAAAATTAATGAACAATGCAAATGAAGTAAGCTTGTACTTAAGGAATATGTTTGGTGTGTAGAACGTGAAATCTTAATTAGTAGAGAACCCACCTAGATATGAACTAAAGACAAGCTATGTACTTAGGAAAATGATAGGGGCAGTTCTTTGTTAGCCATTTGAAACCTTTAGCTTGCTATCCCTAATATTATAATTTTATCCGTCTTAGCCCAATTTTGAGCCTTAAGCCTTTCTTTTGTAGCCACGATATAAGCCCATTATCCTTTAGATTATTAGGCATGACCAAATGACCCGCACTTGAATCACAACCCTGAGACTTGTCTCGAGCTTGAGTTTGGGGTGGAGGGTCCACATTTTGGGAATTTACATTGGGAAGGGATTATATGTGTTTATATTGAGGCACAGAAATGAAGATGATATATTATTGTAACCCTTTGCCGAAAGTTGAAAAAGAAAAAAAAAAAAAAAAGTCCAATTTAGTAATTTTTTTTCCGCCGCCCTCTCGCCCGGCATGCCGGCGAATCCGCCGGCTAGCCGGCCAGCTGTTGCGAGAGGCGGTTTTGACTTCATTAAACCTAGTTTTTTGCCTCTTTTCCAAGCCAAACCTTATAATCCGAATTCTTGCCTCCACCTACTCCGAAAATCATCAACAAACAGCTATAAAATCATCAAATCAAGCCTTCTATCATCACAAAAACACAAAATCAACTCATAGCTTCTCCAAAACATCATCAAATTTCACCTTTTCTCCAAGAATTTCCTCTTCACAACATTGAAATTAAACCCAATTCTTTCCAAATATCTCTCTAATATCCTTAACCCATCTCATATTCCACCTAATCCTTCAAGTTTTAAACCTCAAAACATCAAATTTCAAAGCTTTTCTCTAGCTTTTTCTCTATTTGAAGTTTTGAGTTTGGGGTGAAAAGAGATGACTAACAGAACCGATTCCATGTGTAACTATCGAAGAAACATACCAAGAAACAGGAACACTGTTGGAGCTAGCCCAGACCACGCAATTGAGATTCCGGATTCGCGATCAAAAAGACTGTCCAAAACCCAATTGCTCCGAAACGAAAAGAAAATCCGAGTAAGGCTAATCCGAAAAAGAGCAGGTTAATTGACGAGAGTGATGAAGAAAGTGAGGAAGAAATTGAAGAAGAAATTGAAGAAACTGAACAAGAAGTTCCCGAAGAACCAATGCAACAACCAAAAGCTCCGCGTAGGAAAGCTTGGGCTCAAAAGCCTAAGAGAGTCTTCGTTCCTTGGGATACTCAGGTTCGTGATCGAATCGAATTTTTGAAGTTTGGTGAGGAGATGAATCTTCCTAAGGGTATTATGACTAGTGCTTATAAAGATTATGGTGTTACTTGTGATAATTTGGGTTGGAAGGAATTGAGAGAAAGGAAGCTTGAGTATATTCCTACCTTGGTGCGAGATTTTTATGAAGGAATCGCCTTCTCAAAAGAAGCTGTTATTATTCGCAAAAAGGTAGTTCCTTTCTCCGTTGAGCTTATTCGTAAATCATTAAAATTACCCGAGTTTTCCGGAATATGTCCGTTTCAAGAATCTCTTAAAGAGCCTTCGTTTGATTATGAATCCCTTTGGGGGAAAGTGCTTGTTGATGGGGCCCACCCAATTCCCGAAGGAGAGAGATATCCTGGACAGATGTATAGTAGTAACTTGCTACCATGTGCTAAGATTTGGTCACGTTTCATAATACCTACCTTCTTCGGAGTTAAACACATATCGGAAGTGAAGAAGGAGCATCTTTTGTTCATTAAATGTATTATTGAGGAGAAACCCATGGATGTTGCTCGTGTGATATATGATACCATCATGGAATTTGCTAGAATTCCTACTTCACAACAAAATCTCAAATTTCCTTGTACCGTCACTACTTTGTGTTTAGACGCAAAGGTTCCGCGTAAAGACGCGAAGATTGATCGTGTTGTAGTGTGTGAGAGCATGGGTTTAACTTTGATCAAGAACATTCATCATGAAGTGGTAAAAGCAACAAGGAATCCTAGAGCTCCTCCAAAGAAGAAGATGCATACAACTGATAAGTTGGAAGCTAAAGTGAAGGTGTTAGAAGAGAACCAAGTGAAGATGATTGCGTCTTTAGGAAACGTTACAAATGAGTTAGAACTTCTCCGAAACATGTTATTGGGGGTGAGCACAATTCAACACGCCACCTATGGTATTCTTACACAGGAGAAAGTTCATGGACGCAACACCGATAACCAGCCTCGAGCTGGTTAAGATACGTTTTCTATCCCTTTCGCGTTTTAGTTAGTTTAGTTTATTTTTATTACGTTGAGTCTTTTCGAGTCGTGGGGACACGACTCATTTTTGAGTTTGGGGTGGGGTTCGTTGCCTCATCCCAGTTTTTTATGTGTTATATGTTTTATTTGCTTTCAATAAAAATAATTTTCGGAGTTGCGTTTGACTATAGAAGATTTTAAATGTCCCTTTAAGCATACTTTTGATGAATCTATGATAGTAAATAGTGGACTTTAGGGATTGATATAGAACGCACTTACAATTGCATGCGAACATAGGTAATTGATAGGAAAAATTAATGAACAATGCAAATGAAGTAAGCTTGTACTTAAGGAATATGTTTGGTGTGTAGAACGTGAAATCTTAATTAGTAGAGAACCCACCTAGATATGAACTAAAGACAAGCTATGTACTTAGGAAAATGATAGGGGCAGTTCTTTGTTAGCCATTTGAAACCTTTAGCTTGCTATCCCTAATATTATAATTTTATCCGTCTTAGCCCAATTTTGAGCCTTAAGCCTTTCTTTTGTAGCCACGATATAAGCCCATTATCCTTTAGATTATTAGGCATGACCAAATGACCCGCACTTGAATCACAACCCTGAGACTTGTCTCGAGCTTGAGTTTGGGGTGGAGGGTCCACATTTTGGGAATTTACATTGGGAAGGGATTATATGTGTTTATATTGAGGCACAGAAATGAAGATGATATATTATTGTAACCCTTTGCCGAAAGTTGAAAAAGAAAAAGAAAAAAAAAAGAGAAAAAGAAAGAAAAAATATAAGAGACATGACTTTTCACATCAAAATGATAGTCATGGGTATCTTGTACAAAAAAAAAAAAAAAAAAAGAAAGAAAGAATAAAATAAATCGGCAAAGTGGAATGTTTTTGGAAATCGTCTTAAAATTATTTGGGTTGACATTGGGGACGCAACCTTAGCGCGTCAAATGGGTGAGTGAGAACAATTTTTTTTTGAGCGTAACTCAAGCTCGAGGACATGTGGATGGTAAGTGAGGAGAGAGCCAAAAGCTCACTTCAAATTTACCAAATATATATCCATACCGTCCTTAAGCCAATATTAAAACCATAAAGACCTCTCGATTCTTAAATACATAGTGAATTTACACTTCTGTTGATAGGGAATATTTAGGTGGAACATTCAAAGCGATTTATGATTAATGACCACCCTATAGCCATCATACAGATATGAGTACAAGTGTAACCTTCAAGCATTGCAACTTTAATTTTATGATTGAGATTATTTATGTTCGATTTTGCATGATTAGTGTATGTATATATTAGTTCTTAAAGTTTTGATATATGAGATTTATCTTAAGAATTGCTTTAGGTTTATTTGCTAAGCTTCTATTTGTCCTTGCGTTTACTTCCACCCCTTGTTTTGTTTTGTTTTGCTTTGTCGGGACGACAAAGGTTTGAGTTGGGGGTCTTGATGTCTCCTTAAATGTTCTTATTTTCGACCCTTAGGAGACATCATTTTTGGTGTTTATTTAATCATTTCGATAGACTTTTGGACTAAATATGCAATAATATGATTTTCCTCTTTTAATTCTAGCATTTTTGATTTATTAAGCTTTTGCGCGTAATATTGGTATTTTTAGTGAGTATTTTACAGGTTTTAGATGTTAGCTAAAAGAGGAATCCGAGGAGAAAGTCAAAGATCAAAAGATAGAGTCAAGACTTGAAAAGAAATCCCGAAGATATTATTTTTAGAGCTGAAAATCCATTTTCCAGGCCATAGATTGTTGATTTTGAGGTGCTTAAGCGATGATCTAGCTGTTGACCTTTGAAGAGAAATCATTCCTTATCGAATTACGGAACTTTAGCAACTGGAATGAGGTCAATCGGAGTTGTAACGCATCGGGAAAAGCTGTTTTAGTGAAGGTATATCAACAGTTACGGGATTTTGGGCTAAGTTAGTGGACTTGGGCCTTTTATATTTCATTTAATTAAAAGCCTAGGTCCAAGTCCGAATTTCCACCTATAAAATCAGCCCTTGACTTCTATTTTACACACAATTCACATTCTGCAAGATTAAAAACACCAGAGAGAAGCAACTGAAGGAAGGAGAAGAAGCTACAAGAGCTGGAGAGGGTCTATATCTCCGTTCGTAGTCATTCCGATTCCGGAAATTAGGTTCTTTTATCTTTTTAATTCTGTAAACAACATGAATTCCTTTAATTTTAATTTCGTATTTATTTTTAATATGAGCTAAGTTTAATTTAGTGCTTGAGAACAAACAATGGGTGAATCCCAATTCTTATTAATTAACGAATGTTGAATTTGGGTTTTTATTGAATTAAACTAAATTAGGGCTTTTACTCTTTTCGATAAATTATGAGTATTCACTGTTTTTAGCGTCATGAACTAGGAACAGGTAATAGTATTTAGGCTATTCCAATTAGTGGCAATTGGATCATCCTGACGGAGGGTTTAAATACGGAACCATTTATTCAATCTAGGATAGAAGTTAATGATTTTGACGAGCTTAGCTAATCCTAGGGCCAATGAGGTAATAATACTTAATCATCCAACTGTGGATCATATTTACCCTGACGGGACTAGTGACACTTTAGGATCGCCTTATAGTCCACCCTGACGGGGGTATAAGGATATTAGAATCCCGACCATTGTAATTGACTAATTTAGCCCTTAAACAACATAAGTTAAGAAATAGGATAGGGAGGATCCTTGCGTTCTCAAGTGCTACTTCTCATATTACGTTTCACTTATTTTACTTGCGTTTTAGCTTTTACTTGCATTTTATTATTTGTCTTTCATTTACTTAGTCTTATAACAAAAACCAAACAAACATATTATTGTCTTTTATTTCCATAAGTGCATCAATCACTATTTGCTAGACATTGTGATCAACCATTCCGTCCTTGGAACGAATCTGATTTATCAGAAATACTACTTGGGACAACCGTACACTTGCGGTTGTGGTTCGATTATTTATTGCATTATTTTTAGAACACACAAAGGACCACCAGATGGCGAGTACATTACAAACTAGGCCGAAAGGGCAACTCCCAAGTGATACTATTTCTCCTAGAGATGATTCTTGCCATGCAGTTGAATTGCGAAGTGGAAAACAACTACCTCCACCGAGACCAGAACCAGAACAAGAACCAATCCCTGTTCCAGAACAAAGGAGGGAAGAAACAATTAAAGATACAGTCAAGGAGGTAGTTAAACCAAAGAGTGTCCAAGCCGAGACACCTGAAAAGACAAGAAATCCAGTGGAACTCAATACACGCCCTCCGCCACCATATCCTTCACGTGCCAGAAAGAAGGACAATGACCTGGAATTCAAAAAGTTCATTGACATGTTGAAGAAATTGGAAGTTAATATACCCCTTGTTGAAGCTCTCAAGAGGATGCCAACCTACATGAAATTCATGAAAGACATTCTCTCCAACAAGCGGAGTATAGAAACTGGGGAACCAATCGGATTACCTAGGGAGTGCAGTGCTATATGTCAAAGTGAGTTGCCACCAAAGCTAGAAGATCCCGGAAGTTTTACAATTCCTATCGGCATCGGAGATAGTTGGACCGGGAAAGCATTATGTGATTTAGGCGCGAGTATCAATCTCATGCCTAGATCCCTGTTCGAGAAGCTTAATATCGGAGAAGTAGTACCCATATCTGTGGTATTATAAATGGCGGATCGCTCCCTCTCACGACCAATAGGTAAAATTGAAGATGTTTTAGTTAAAGCTGGCTCTTTTATTTTTCCTTGTGATTTTATCATCCTTGACTACGACGCGGATAAGAATGTCCCCATCATTTTGGGTAGACCATTCTTAGCCACGGGGCGTACACTAATTGATGTTGAGAATTGTGAGTTGATATGGGAGTACAAGGCGAACAGATACGAATTTTAATGTGTTTCAGGCTATGAAGTACCCTAAAGCAAAAGACGAGTGCTTCAAAGTAGATGTCATCGGAAAAATTACGCAAGAAATCTTCAATGAAGAAAACTTAGATGATGATCTTGACGAAGCCTTAGCACCTGAATCACCAGAGGAACTCGATATTTCCCCTGAAGATGTTGCTGCATTGAACGTGCGAGAACTACTTCGGGAACCAGGTGACATTGAACCAATGAAACAACCATCTATAATATGTCCACCTGTTCTCGAAGAAAAACCACTTCCAGATCATCTACGCTATGCATATCTAGGTACGAACAAAACTTTGCCTGTTACTATTTCTGCTAACCTTTCAGGTCCTCAAGAGGAGAAGCTACTTCAAGTACTTCGCGCAAACAAAGAAGCAATCTGATGGACTATTGCCGACATCAAGGGAATTAGTCCTTCCTTTTGCAAACACAAAATCATTCTTGAGAACGAAGGTGGGCGATCTATAGAGGGACAGAGAAGACTCATGCCAGCTATGAAAGAAGTAGTGAGGAAGGAAGTTATCAAGTTGTTAGACGCAGGAATTATCTATCCGATTGCTAGCAGTGATTGGGTTAGTCCAGTACAATGTGTTCCAAAGAAAGGAGATTTCACTACCATCCTTAATGATCAAGGCGAAGCCATACCATCAAGACCAGTTGTGGGGTGGCGAGTGTGCATGGATTACCGAAGACTGAAGAAAGCAACAAAGAAAGATCACTTCCCGCTACCATTCATTGATCACATGCTAGACAAACTCGCAGGGAGAGAATACTACTGTTTCCTTGACGGATACTCAGGTTATAATCAGATTTGTGTGGATCCCCTCGATCAACACAAAACAACTTTTACATGTCCGTTTGGTACTTTTGCGTATAGAAGAATGCCGTTTGGGTTATGTAATGCACCTTCCACGTTCCAGAGGTGCATGATGGCTATATTTTGGGACATGATCGATAAATACTTGGTGGTTTTTATGGATGATTTTTCGATGTTTGGAGATAGTTTTGACGATTGTTTGAATAATCTTGAGAAAGTCCTTGTGAGATGTAGAGAAAAAGATCTTGTGCTTAATTGGGAAAAATGCCACTTCATGGTTCAAGAGGGAATTGTGTTGGGACATAAAGTTTCGAAGGCAGGGATGGAGGTTGATCGTGCTAAAATTGAAGTTATCAAAACACTACCACCTCCAATTTCTGTTAAAGGAGCAAGAAGTTTCTTGGGTCACACAGGATTTTATCGAAGATTTATTAAAGATTTCTCCAAGATCGCCAAACCGCTTTGCTCTTTACTTGAAAAGGATACTCCTTTTAATTTTACTGAAGAATGTCTTCAAGCGTTTTTGACGATTAAGGAAAAACTGATCTCTACACCTATTGTTATACCTCCTGATTGGAAAGCTCCGTTCGAACTTATGTGCGATGCTAGTGATCACGCTATGGGTGTTGTGTTGGGACAGAGGAAAGACAAGATTTTCCACACGATTTATTATGCAAGTAAGACTTTCAACGCTGCTCAGATGAATTATACAGTAACGGAGAAAGAGATGTTGGCCGTGGTTTATGCCTTCGATAAATTTCGTCCCTATCTGGTTGGGAAGAAAACTATTGTATACACGGACCATTCAGCTATTAGGTACCTCATGGAGAAAAAGGACGCTAAGCCGCGTCTCATTAGATGGGTACTGTTGCTTCAAGAATTCGACATAGACATTCGAGACCAAAAAGGATGCGATAATCAGGTTGCTGATCATTTATCAAGGCTCGAAGGCTCTGATGCGAACAAAGAACCATTGTTGGTCAAAGAGGTATTCCCTGACGAACAACTTTTTGCTATTAAACATGCTTTTGTGCCATGGTATGCAGATCTAGTCAACCTCATTGTGAGTGGTGTCTTTCCCAAAGATTTCCACCCACAACAAAGACAAAGATTGAGTCACCAGGCCAAACAGTATTATTGGGATGAACCGTACCTCTGGAAGATTTATAGTGACCAAGTGGTGAGAAGATGTGTGCATGAAGGTGAAATGGAGAAGATCATTGAAGGTTGTCATAGTTCACCTTATGGAGGTCACTTTAAAGGCGATAGAACCGCAGCTAAAATTCTTCAATCCGGATTCTATTGGCCTACTATACACAAAGATTATCATCGTTTCGTCCAGTCATGTGACAGATGCCAGCACACTGGAAATATATCAAAAAGAGACGCGATGCCGATTAATAATATTCTCGAAGTTGAAATCTTTGATGTATGGGGAATAGATTTCATGGGACCTTTCATCACTTCCTATGGAAATCTATATATTTTGCTTGCGGTAGATTATGTGTCAAAATGGGTAGAAGCAGTGGCAACACCAAAGAACGATGCTCAAACTGTGATTAAGTTCTTAAAATCAAACATCTTTTCAAGACATGGTACGCCACGTGTGCTAATCAGTGATAAAGGTACCCATTTTCTTAATGCTCCCCTGAGACATTTTCTTCGAAAGTTTGGAGTGAAACACCGTACTTCAACCGGATATCACCCACAAACTAACGGTCAAGCTGAAGTTTCCAACCGGGAAATCAAATCTATTCTTGAGAAGACCGTGAACAAATCGAGGAAAGACTGGTCTTTAAAGCTAGATGATGCTCTCTGGGCATACAGAACAGCGTTTAAAACACCAGTTGGGGCATCTCCATATCGCATGGTCTACGGCAAAGCGTGTCATCTATCGATCGAACTTGAAGCTCGAGCCTACTGGGCTATTAAAACTCTGAATCTAGACCCAGACTTGGCCGGGAAGCAAAGGATGATGCAGTTGAACGAGTTGGAGGAGCTCCGTTATCTTGCCTATGAAAATTCACGTCTCTATAAAGAGAAAACAAAGCGATGGCATGATAAAAGGCTCCGTCCAAAGCATTTCGAGATAGGACAGAAGGTTTTATTATACAACTCTCGATTTTCGAACTACCCAGGAAAGCTTAAATCCCGTTGGGGAGGACCTTACATTGTTACTAAAGTCACACCTCATGGAGCGATTGAGATTGAAAATCCAACCGCGCAACGGACATTCATGGTGAATGGCCAGCGTTTGAAGAGATACTATGACAGTGAGGACTTTGGGCAAGGAGAGAAAATCTTTCTCGTTGAATGCGCTTAGCCTGAGGTACACGTCTAACTCAAAGACGTTAAACAAAAGTGCTCTTGGGAGACACCCCTTGTTTAAATTGCTTTTTAGATTAGTTGTTTTTGCTTTCTAGTGTATAATTTTAAGTTAGTGTATATTTCTAATTGTGTTTACAAGC
This sequence comes from Nemophila menziesii, assembly GCA_029959085.1. NCBI lineage: Eukaryota > Viridiplantae > Streptophyta > Magnoliopsida > Boraginales > Hydrophyllaceae > Nemophila > Nemophila menziesii. The sequence goes on along the minus strand of JARWIR010000011.1, from coordinate 33,583,608 downwards.
TAATAGGAGAGAAAGGTAGTGTGTTATTGTGCAGGAAACGAGTTTGGGGTCGAAAGAAAAAAATTTGAGGAACTCAAAGCCTGGCGCGGACTACCCCGCAGACTACCCCCTGGTCCGCAGGGATGCACCGTGCCCAAAAAACCCGTACCACTGTCGGGTACCACGGGTTTTATCCAGAAAGAAGAAAAAATCGACATGAAGGCGCGGTACACCGGACCCTAGTCCGCACGCCTCAAACACGTGCCACGGGGTCGGGTACCACGGGTTTTTTGACGGACATGGCGCGGACTACCCCCTGCACCGCACCCCTGGTCCGCAGGCACAAAACACGTGCCACGGGGTGCTAGCTCGGGTATTATCCAGTGGGCAAAAATTTGGAGCAGCAGAAGCTGCGGTACACCGCAGGTTTCGTCCGGTGCACCGCAGGGAGGCGGTTTGTGAAGGAATTTTTTTCCTAATCAAATTCTTACCTTATGAGATTAACCCTAGCCTTCCATACACGAATTTTTCAGACCCAAACCCTATATAAACATCTTAAAGCTTGTGCAAACCTTCACAATTAACACAACAACTCATCAAATCCTCTCCTACATCTTCCATAAACACAATCCTTCATCAAATCCACCATACTACACCATCAAAACACCATCAAATTCAACAAGCTTTAAAGAGTTCTTCCAAGATCAATCAAATAACCTTTCTCTTTCATTAATTCCAAGCAACAACATCAAGCTACACCAAATTTTCCTTAAACTTTTAATCCATCCTTGGTATAACTTGAGTTGTGGGTGAATCAAGCATGACTAACAGATCTGAAGCTATGGAATACAAGAGAAAGTGTTCAATCCTTGGGAAGAATAAGAAATTGCCTGGAGCCACCATTGAAAAACCCATCAATCTTGATGAGGTTTCTGAAGAATCAAAAGATCAGGCACCTGAACAACCACTACCAAAGAAGAGATTAACTGCTAGAATGTCCACACCATCAAGGAGGCCTTTGAATAAAATAAAAATCCAAGACCAAGGTTCTTCTACCTCTTCCTCTGAAATTGTTTATGATCTTCCTCCTTAGGCTATCAAGTTACAGAACGAAGTTGAAAGATTACGTGAAGATAACAAAGACCTTTGGGCAGAAGTCATACAGTTGGAAACACAGGTAGAAAATTTTACCTTGTATAAGGATGTTGATGATTATACCGATCCTTCGGATAACGAGGACGATATGATGGATCTCTATGGCCAACCAGGTAGGTCATTCTAATTTTTCTCAATAGCTTGTATGCATTAGGTAGTTTAGTTAGTTTTATTTTAAATTTTATTTCATGCTTGAGTCTTTTTCCAGTCGTGGGGACACGGCTCACTTTTGAGTTGGGGGTGGGGATTCGTTGTCCTCATCTTCTTTTCGTTTTTGCATAAAATTTATATTTTTTAGGTTGAATTAAGGCATAGAATATCTTGAATGTACCTATTTGAGCATGATTTTATTAGGTCAATGATAGTAAGTAGTATGCTTTTGAAAGATGCAAACAAATTTGTTTAGATGCATGTATGAAAACAGGAAATAAAGGATAGAAAAGTTAATGAGCAATGCTAAGAAATCACGTTGAAACTTAGGAATAGTTATTTGGTGTGTAGAACGTGAGGTTTAAAATTAGTTGAAAACCCACTTGTCTATGAACTAATAATGAAAACGTAACGAAATCCGGTAGTTAGAAAAATGACTAAGGCAGTTCTTTCATGATAAAACACTTGAAGCCTTTAGACTTTCTCACCCTTTTGTTTGATATTATTGTTATTTATCCGTCTTAGCCCCTCTGAGCCTTTCTAAAGCATTTTATTTGAAACACATTATAATCCATACCCTAGTTTTTAGGACTTATCTATATAACCCGCACTCGAATCGCAAAACCCGAGACACTCGTTTTAGAGCTTGAGTTTGGGGTGGTGGGTTTCATCATTAGGGAACTTTGGGAATTGGGAATTATCTTTGTGATTTTATTGATTATGAATTGTTATTATTGTAACCCTTTGCCGGGGTAATAGTGAATGAAAAAGAAGCTACGAGCTAATTTTGCCAACAAGGGCATAAAAAGAATATATATATGAAAAAAATAGTGTGATATCTCAACATCAAAAGAGAATCATAACTATACAAAAGAAAAATTGAATTAAAAAGAGAATATATATTCGGACCGGCAAAGTGGATTTTATATCATCAAAGGTTTTAATTGGGATTATTGGGGATGCACATCAAAAAGCATCAATAAATTGGGTTGAGTGAGAACATCTTCGAGTGAAAACTCAAGCTCTAGGGCGATTCGTTGATGGCTAGTGAGGAGAGAGCCAAAAGCTCACTTTTCATTATCCAAATATACCACACCCGTCCTTAAGCCAAGTTATAACCAAGACCTTAGGATTTCTAACTACTAGATGGAGAAACAATTGAGCTATTAGGTAGTAGGTAAGTGGACCATTGGATGCTGTATTTGGGACCTATGAACAACCTATAGCCATTAACCTGAACTAAGTTATCATCCTCTCTTTCTGGCATTGCGAAATTAATCTTAACTTGAATTTATGGATTGTTGATTACATGTATATTAGGCATGTTTGTGCATTATTTCTTGAGCATTACTACATGAGATTTTTTGGAATTTTATGCTCTAGGATCATTCATTATATTTGTGTTCTTGTTCTCCTCCGACTTCTTCTTGTTTATTTTGACTACCCTACTGTTCTTTACTTTTATTGTATCGGGACGATACAACTTTGAGTTGGGGGTCTTGATGTCTCCTCATTTGTGATAGTAAAATATACTCATGAGACATCATTTTAGGCTTATTTATGAGTTTATAGGTTGATTTTAGCTTATTTTAGTGCACTTTCCTATTTTGGGTCTTGATTTGTAGAATTATTATTTTTAGAGCATATTGGGTTTAATTGTTTATTTAGTGTGAAGCTTTAAAGATAATTATGGAGATTAATTAGAGTCCAAGTCAAAGACTACAACTTATGGAAGGAGATTTACATGGAAATTGGAGATAAGGAAACAATTGCTAAAAAGATGGAAAAGGAAAAGCTGCCTAAATCTGGGATTCTGCATACACGTCCAAAGATATGCGTTTTTACCTAAGAAATAGGCCGAATTTGGTAATTTCCTTCTATGGGGGTCTAGATAATTCTGTTGCGATTCTTTTGGTATCTTATGGAGCTCAATCCGACCAATAACGAAGAAGATACACTCAAAATAGCGCAGCAGTGTTTATCTTTGTTTCCTTACGAATTTGAGTTGGGCTAGAAGTCCATTACTTGAAGTTATCTCCACCAAACGAATTAGGTCAACCTCTACACTATAAATACAGCCTCTTAACACTCTTAAATCATCCTTGGTGAAACCTTAAACCAAGAGGAAGCTTAGAACACAAGAGAGAAGTCTGGAAGGAGCTGCCATCAACAATGTCTTCTTCTACCTTTAGATTTGTAATTTCTTTCTTTTCTTTTATGAACTAAATTTCCTTAGCTTGAGTTTTAGCATATATGTATGAACCCTAGTTTTGATTGACATCTATCTGATTTGGGAATTTAATGTTTTAAATAGAATTATAGTTTTTATTCTCTGTTTATGTGTTTGGATTTATATTCTGTGTTCTTGTGGACTGCAACCATTAGAATTACCATCTAGTAATTAGGATACCATTGACAACGGTGTTTAATTGCATGTTTAGTACATAATGTTTAGTTTTAGGTTTGATCTGACAACCCAACCTAGCTAGATAATCACTATGGTTTAGTCTTTGTGACTATTTACCAATTACAGGAAAAGTTTGCTTAGGAAGCCTTATTGACACAGGTAAATCCTATTTTAAACTACCGATAGCATATTGGGACCGATTAGGGAAATACTACATAATTCACCCTTACATGTTTAGAACGGCAAAACTAGTGGGGATTACATGCTAATAACTTAAGCTATATTCTCATATTCCTCTCTCTCGTATTTTATTTTCTGTCTTTTAATTCTTAGTTTAACTTAGTTATTTAGAAAATCAAACAAAAATCTATTTGTCTTTACTTTTATTTGCGTTTAGTTGTTCTAGCTTTAATTTATTTGCACTTGGTATTTGCATAAGATTCTCCTAACCTCTGTAGTCTCTGCGGAACGAATCTTTATCTAAAACTTGCATACGATCTGTATACTTGCAGAACCGTGTAGTTCTAGGGTGTTTTTGCACTTTATTTACATCTTATTTTATCACACCCTAGGCGATACCAAGGATCTAGACTTGCTTTGTGGTGGTGGATTCCTACAGGTACAACCAGTTCATGCGAAGATTATTTTGAATAGAACTGTAACAAATGAACTTGGTTGGAACACTGTAAGAACACCTGTTCGAGGTGGAAATACTGCGTCAATTGAAGAAAAGGTCACCGCCATGGAAAACAAACTCGAACAACAACTGAAACAGCTTACTCTAGCTATTACAAAAGGTGTTACTGGTAGAAGAGCAGATGTTAATGTTACACAAGAAGTTTATGGATGTTCTAATTGCTGTACAGACGATCATGATTGGGAGACTTGTCAAAACAATCCAGAATCCGTAATGTTTGTATCCAACCGAGGGAACTATAATTCAAGTGGTCAAGGCTATCAACCGAATAGAAACCATCCGGGTTTCCAATATTCAAATCCAAATGGGGCTGCTAATCCAACCTATGCATACCAACCATGCCCCCAAGGAAACAACTTTCAACCAAGACCTCATAACAACTATCAAGGTGGACAAGCATACGGAAATCAAGCTCAGAGACAACCTCCTCAAGATGCTTATACCGAAACCATGAACCAGAAAGCCTTACCGGCTCAACCTCAAGAAGGTGCTATGGATGTTCAACAAACCTTGACAACACTAATCAGCATTCAACAATCTACGGCCGCAGCACTCAAATTGATGGAAACTCAAATGGCTCAGATAAATAAGCAATTAAATCAACGTCAGCAAGGACAACTACCGAGTGATACTGAAGAACCTAAGCAGAGAGAAGATTGTAATGCAGTAACACTTCGAAGTGGTAAGAAGCTCGCTCCACCTCCTTTTCCCGTGATGAAAGAAAAAGAAACAACTGTGAAAGAGAAACCGGTAAAAGATGTAGAAGAGAAAGAAGACGAGCCTGAGATAATTGAAGTGGAGAAGATTCCGGAGAAGCCAAAATCCAAAGATGTTACAGAAACCCGTCCTCCTCCACCTTTTCCTTCAAGAGTTCAGAAGAAAGGAGACATGGCAGAATATCAAAAGTTCTTGAATATGGTACGTGGGCTCAACATTAATGTTCCGTTCTTAGATTCTATACGCGATGTTCCGAAGTACGTTAAATTTTTGAAAAGAGCCATCACCAACAAGAGACCATACCGTGAGAATGAGATGATAGGATTGCTGGAAGAATGCAGCGCTATATGCCAAAGTAAGTTGCCACCTAAACTACTTGATCCTGGGAGTTTCACGATTCCCATTTATATTGGCAATGAGTGGCAAGGAAAAGCTTTGTGTGACTTGGGCGTGAGTATCAATTTGATGCCCAAGTCAATTTTCGAAAAATTGAAGATAGGAAACGCTAGACCAACTTCCATGATTCTACAGATGGCTGATAGATCCCTCGCTCATCCAGAGGGACGAATCGAAGATGTCCTCGTCAAGGCAGGTACGTTAATCTTTCCAGTTGATTTCGTTATTCTTGAATACGACGCGGATAGGAATGTTCCCATCATATTGGGTCGACCATTCCTAGCCACGGGGCGTACTGTTATTGATGTAGAAAACGGCGAATTAACTATGCGAATCCAAGACGAGACGGTAAAGTTCAACGTGTTTAGGGCCATAAAGTTTCCAGATATTCCTGAAGAGTGTTTCCGCATGGATATAATTGATTTAGCTACGCAAGAAACGTTTGACTGTATGAATTTTAATGATATCTTGCGAGCAGCCCTAACACTTGACTTACCGGAATTGATGGAAGAACTAACCGAAACCGTAGCTGCTTTGAATTCCGGAACTATGAAACATAGGCATCTCGCCTATGATCCATTCCGAGAACCTGGGGAGATAGTATCAAAAAAGAAACCATCTATCGAGTCTCCCCCACAACTAGAAGAAAAGCCGCTTCCATCACACTTGAGGTATGCGTATTTAGGTACTAACAACACTCTACCTGTTATTGTTTCAGCTACTTTAACAGGTCCTCAAGAAGACAAACTGTTGCGCATACTGAGAGCTAACAAAGAGGAGATTGGTTGGACTATTGCTGATATCAAAGGTATTAGTCCTTCCTATTGCCAACACAAAATCATTCTAGACGATGAAAACGCGCGTTCAGTTGAAGGACAAAGAAGATTGATGCCAGCTATGAAGGAAGTAGTGAAGAAAGAGGTTATCAAGTTGCTAGATGCGGGAATCATCTATCCCATAGCTAGCAGCGAATGGGTGAGTCCAGTTCAATGCGTACCAAAGAAGGGTGGTATTACTACCATCTTGAACGAGCAAAATGAAGCCATTCCCTCAACGACCGTTGTTGGTTGGAGAGTGTGTATGGATTATCGGAAGTTGAACAAGGCCACCAGAAAAGATCACTTCCCTCTTCCGTTTATTGATCAGATGTTGGACAAGCTAGCTGGTAGAGAATATTATTGCTTTTTGGATGGATATTCAGGATACAATCAGATTTATGTAGATCCAAAAGACCAACACAAGACAACCTTTACATGTCCTTTTGGTACCTTTGCCTTCCGAAGGATGCCATTCGGATTATGTAATGCACCTGCCACTTTTCAAAGATGTATGATGGCAATCTTCTGGGATATGATTGATGATTTCCTTGAGGTATTTATGGATGACTTTTCTGTGTTTGGTGATAACTTTGAGGAGTGTTTACGAAACTTGGAGAAGGTATTGATTCGATGTAAGGAGACGGATTTAGTTTTGAACTGGGAGAAGTGTCATTTTATGGTTCGAGAGGGTATAGTGTTGGGTCACAAGGTTTCGAGTGCTGGTTTGGAAGTTGATCGTGCGAAGATTGAGGTAATCAAGACTCTTCCCCCTCCTATTTCTGTAAAAGGGGTAAGAAGTTTTTTGGGTCATGCGGGTTTTTACCGACGTTTTATCAAGGACTTCTCCAAAATCTCTAAGCCGTTGTGTAACTTACTTGAGAAGGACACCAAATTCCTTTTCGATGAAGCTTGCATAAAGGCATTCAACGAGATTAAGGAGAAGCTTATTTCTGCACCTATTGTTTTACCTCATGATTGGAAGATTCCGTTTGAGATTATGTGTGATGCTAGTGATCTTGCGATGGGTGCTGTTCTGGGTCAAAGAAAAGAAAAGGTATTTCATTCCATCTACTACGCTAGTAAAACCTTCACAAGTGCTCAAATAAATTATACCGTAACCGAGAAGGAATTACTAGCTGTCGTGTATGCATTTGACAAATTTCGTTCCTACCTCCTTGGGGCGAAAGTTGTGGTGTTTACCGACCATTCTGCGATTAAATACCTTATGGAGAAGAAAGATGCGAAGCCGAGGTTGATTAGATGGGTTTTACTGTTGCAAGAGTTTGATTTAGAAATTCGGGATCGAAAGGGTTGTGATAATCAGGTTGCTGATCATTTATCACGTCTTGAAGGTTCTGAGTCTAATGGAGGACCTGAGTTGGTTAGAGAAGAGTTTCCTGACGAGAGTTTGTTTTCAGTTTATTCATTAGAGACTCCTTGGTATGCGGATATTGCAAATCTTATTGTGAGTGGTTCTTTTCCTCAAGGAGCTACCTGATGTCTCCCTAATTGTTCTTATTTTCGACCCTTGGGAGACTTCATTTTTGGTGTTTATTTAATTAATTTGATAGACTTTTGGACTAAATATGCAATAATCCAGAATTCCCTTTTTATTTCTAGCATTTTTTATTTATTAAACTTTTGCGCGTAATATTGGCATTTTTAGTGTACAGTTTACAGGTTTTAGATGTTAGCTAGGAGAGGAATCCGAGGAGAAAGTCAAAGATCGTGAATTAGAGTCAAGACTTGAAGATAAATCCCGAAGATATTATTTTTAGAGCTGAAAATCCATTTTCCAGGCCATAGATTGCTGATTTCGAGGTGATTAAGCGATGATTTAGCCGCTGACCTTTGAAGAGAAAACATTCCTTATCGAGTTACGGAACTTTAGCAACTGGAATAAGGTCAATCGGAGTCATAACGCATCGGGAAAAGCCGTTTTAGTGAAGGTGTATCAGCAGTTACGGGATTTTGGGCTTAGAAATTGGGCTTGGACATTTAATTAGTGTTTTATTTTTTGGTCCAAGCCCTAATCCGTTTTTATGCTTATAAAAGGAGGTCTGGACTTCTATTTTTCACACAATTCACATTCCACAAGATTAAACACCAGAGAGAAGCAACAGAAGGAAGAAAGAAGAAGCTACAAGAGCTGGAGTGGGTCTATAGCTCCATTCGTAGTCATTCCAATTTCGGAAATTAGGTTCTTTTTATATTTTAATTTTGTAAACAATATGACTTCCATTTATTTTAATTTGGTTTTTAATTTTAATATGAGCTAAGCTTTTCATAGTGCTTGAGAACAAACAATGGGTGAATCTTAATTTTATGAAATAACGAATGTTGAATTTGGGTTTATATTAAATTAAATTAGATTGGGTTCATTACTCTTTTCGATAATTTGTGATTATTTACTGATTTTAGAGTCCCGAACTAAGGTTAGGTATTAGTATCTAAGCTATTTCACATATGTGGCGTGTGGATCATCCTGACGGAGGGTTTAGGTATAGAATTAATTATTCATTCTAGGATAAAAGCTATTGATTCTGACGAACTTAGCTAATTCTAGGGCCAATGAGGTAAAACACTTAATCATCCAACGGTGGATCATATTTACCCTGACGGGACTAGTGACACTTTAGGACCGCCTTATAGTCCACCCTGACGGGGGTATAAGGAATTTAGAATCCCGACCATTGTAATTGACCAATTTAACCCTTAAACAGCATAAGTTAGGAAATAAGATTAGGAGGATCCTTGCGTTCTCAAGTACTACATCTCATATTGCATTTTCATTCATTTTACTTGCGTCTTAGCTTCTACTTGCATTTTAATATTTGTCTTTCATTTATTTAGTCTTAATACGAAAACCAAACAAACATTTTATAATCTTTTATTTTCATAAGTGCATCAATCACTATTTGCTAGACATTGTGATCAACCATTCCGTCCTTGGAACGAATCTGATTTATCAGTTATACTACTTGAGACAACCGTACAATTGCGGTTGTGGTTCGATTAGCATTTGCATTTATTTTTAGAACACACAAAGGACCACCAAGTTTTTGGCGCCGCTGCCGGGGACGGTAGCGTGTGACCACGGTGTTTATCCTTTAGTGATAGTGCATTTATTTTTATTTTATCAGTTTTACGCTTTTTGTTTGTTAGCTTTTTCAGGTTTTTAGGTTTGGTGTATGCGAAGAAGACTATTCAAGGATCTAGAGCCAATACCTCCGATCCTTAGTAATCCAGAATCGTTGATCAGACTTGCGAACAGAAGAAGAAGAGAACGTGAAGCTTTAGAAGTAGAAGAATTAAGTAACAGAATGGAGAATATCAATCTTCAAGGTCAACAGAATAATGGACACGGCCAGCTAGATGCAAATGGCCAACCTTTAGCTCCAGGCGTTATTCCTCCAGTTCCACCAGTGATTCCTAATCCTCAAGTTCTGATAGTGATGAATCAAGATCCGTGGTTTACTAATGGTCCTCCAGAAGTTCCATTCCGCGCTCCTGCTATAGGAGTAGGTGCTCCAGATATAGATGTTCCGCGATTCCGTCCAGATTCGGGTATGTTAGCTCAATTCCAAAACTTTGGGAATTTTCGTGGAAGACCATCAGAAGATCCTCTTAGAGCAGTACAGAAGTTTAAACAGATATGTGATTCTTATATCACACAAGGAGTTTCAAGAGAACAGATGTAATTTGCTGCGTTTAAATTTTTTGTGATTGATGGAGCGAGTGAATGGCACGATACGCAAGATCCTACGAAGATAACCAACTGGGACCAATTAGAGATTGCTTTCTTTGACAGGTATTACCCAAGTAACATGAGATTAGATGCTGAATTAGAATTGACGCATTTCCGTCAAGAATATGAGGAAACTGTGGGTAAGAGTTGGACAAGATTTCAGATGTGTTTGCGTAAAGTTCCCAATCATGGATTTTCAGAACAACAACAGTTAAAGATCTTTTATAGAGGCCTTGATGGAAATTCGAGAGAGAAATTGGATACGCTATGTGGTGCAGGTTTTCTTCAAATTCAACCCGCTCATGCAAAGATCATTTTAGAAAGAATAGTCAAGAATGAAGTTGGGTGGAATTCAGTGAGAACACCAGTTAAGGGAGTGAATAATGTTGACATGGAAGAGAAATTTGCTACGCTTGAGAATAAGATTCAGAATACTATAGAGCAACAGTTGAAGCAGCTTACTTTAGCTGTAAAAGAAGGTTTTTCGAGTAAGAAGGTAGCTGTGCATGCTGCACAAGAGGTTTATATGTGTTCAATTTGTAAGGTAGATGATCATGATGAGGAAAGTTGTCCGAGTAACCAAGAATCAGTGAATTTTATGTCCAATAGAGGTAATTTCAATTCAAGTGGTAATGGATATCAGCCTAACAGAAACCATCCTAGGTTTCAATACTCAAATCCCAATGGGGCAGCTAATCCTACTTACGCGTATCAGCCGCGTCCTCAAGGCAATAACTATAATCCAAGACCACACAACAATCATCAAAGAGGACAGAATCAAAACAATTATGTACAAAGACAAGCTCCTCAGAATACCTACGATGAGAATTTAAACCAGAAAGCTCTACCAGCCCATCCACAAGAAGGAGTAGTTACCCTTCAGAAAACCGTTGAAAATTTGATTGCTCTTCAAACACAAGCTATGGAACGTCAGAACATAGCTGAAGCGAATATGAAGATTTTCCAGAATCAGCTAAGTCAAATTAATAAACAGCTGAATCAACGTCCACAAGGGAAACTTCCTAGCGATACAGAAAATCCAACACAACGTGAAGATTGCAAGGCTGTTACATTAAGAAGTGGTAAGAACCTCCCTCCACCTCCTTTTCCCATTATGAAAGAGAAAGAAGTTCCAAGAAAAGAAAAGGAAGTGGGTGAGAAAGAAAAAGAGAATGAGAAAGATAGTGAGGTTGAAGAAATAGAAAGACCAAGAGAAATTCCGAAAAAGAGAGATGAAATTGTAAGCAATCGCCCTCCACCACCGTTTCCATCGCGAGTTCAGAAAAAGGGTGATATGGCTGATTTTCAGAAGTTCTTTAATAGAGTGAAGGGTTTGAGTATTAATATTCCGTTACTTGAGGCGATTCGAGATATTCCTAAGTATACGAAGTTTTTGAAGAGGGCCCTCACTAACAAAAGGCCCTACTGTGATAATGAGATGATTGGCCTTCCTGAAGAATGTAGTGCGATTTGCCAGAGTAAATTACCTCCGAAGTTAGTTGATCCGGGGAGTTTCACGATTCCCATATCGATTGGAGAAGAATGGAAGGGAAATGCGCTATGTGATTTGGGGGCGAGCATCAATTTTATGCCCAAGTCAATCTTTGATAAGCTTAAAATTGGAAACGCAAGACCCACTTCTATGGTCTTGCAAATGGCGGACAGGTCTCTTGCTCATCCTGAAGGCCGCATTGAGGATGTACTTGTTAAGGAAGGTACACTTATATTTCCTGTTGATTTCGTAATACTTGAATACAATGCAGATAGAAATGTCCCCATTATTTTGGGTAGACCATTCCTCGCTACAGGGAGAACATTGATCGATGTAGAAAATGGCGAATTGACGATGAGGATACAAGATGAGGAAGTAAAATTCAATGTATTTCGAGCTATGAAATTCCCAGATTCTCAGGAAGATTGCTTCAGAATGGATGTGGTAGAGCAAGCATCGCAAGAGGTATTTAATTGCTTAAATTTTGATGATATCTTGCAGGCTGCTTTGACATTAGATTCACCTGAGATGATGGAGGAGCTTACCGAAACAGTGGCAGCTCTAAATTCTGAAAATCCGAAGTATAGGCGTCTTGCCTATGAACCTGTGAGAGAACCGGGGGAGATTATTCCTAAAAAGAAGCCTTCAATTGAATCTCCTCCGGAGTTGGAAGAAAAACCATTGCCATTACACTTGAGGTATGCATATTTGGGTACTAATGAAACTCTACCTGTTATTGTTTCAGCTAATTTAACAGGTCCTCAAGAAGATAAATTGTTGCGTGTGTTAAGAGCCAACAAAGAAGCAATAGGTTGGACAATTGCTGACATCAAAGGCATTAGTCCATCCTATTGTCAACACAAAATCATACTTGAAGATGTTAACGCACGCTCAGTTGAAGGTCAAAGGATATTGATGCCCGTGATGAAGGATGTGGTAAAGAAAGAGGTGATCAAGCTTTTAGATGCGGGGATTATCTATCCCATTTCGAGTAGTGAATGGGTGAGCCCAGTTCAGTGTGTACCGAAGAAAGGAGGAATAACAACAATTCTTAACGATAAAAATGAGGCGATTCCTTCAAGAACGGTAGTAGGTTGGAGAGTTTGCATGGATTACAGAAAGCTGAACAAGGCCACCAGAAAAGATCACTTCCCTTTACCCTTCATTGATCAGATGTTAGACAAATTAGCCGGAAGGGAATATTACTGTTTCTTGGATGGTTACTCCGGGTACAATCAGATTTACGTGGCTCCAGAAGATCAACATAAGACTACTTTTACATGCCCCTTTGGTACGTTTGCATATCGCAGAATGCCATTTGGGTTGTGTAATGCTCCTGCTACTTTTCAGAGATGCATGATGGCCATCTTCTGGGATATGATTGATAATTTCCTAGAAGTGTTTATGGACGATTTCTCCGTGTTTGGTGATGATTTTGATAAGTGTTTGGATAACTTGGAGAAAGTGTTGGTTAGATGCAAGGAATCAGACTTGGTGTTAAACTGGGAGAAGTGTCATTTCATGGTTCGTGAAGGTATTGTTCTGGGTCACAAAGTTTCGAGTGCTGGATTAGAGGTCGATAGAGCGAAGATCGAGGTAATTAAAACTCTTCCCCCTCCTGTTTCTGTTAAAGGGGTAAGGAGTTTTCTTGGCCATGCTGGCTTTTATAGGCGTTTTATTAAAGATTTTTCTAAGATTGCTAAACCGTTATGCAACTTACTCGAAAAGGATTGCAAATTCCTTTTTGATGAAGCTTGTTTAACGGCCTTCAAAGCAATCAAAGAAAAGCTTATTTCTGCTCCTATAGTGTTACCTCCAGATTGGAATTTACCGTTTGAGGTTATGTGTGATGCGAGTGATTTGTGTATGGGAGCTGTATTGGGACAGAGAAAAGAGAAAGTTTTTCATTCAATTTACTATGCTAGTAAAACTTTTAGCGGTGCTCAAATTAATTACACAGTTACAGAAAAAGAGTTACTAGCAGTTGTGTATTCGTTTGATAAATTTCGATCTTATCTTCTTGGAGTGAAAGTTATTGTGTATACAGATCATTCCGCGATCAGATTCCTTATGGAAAAGAAAGATGCGAAACCAAGGTTAATCAGATGGGTGTTATTACTTCAAGAGTTCGATTTAGAGATCAAAGATAGAAAGGGTTGTGAGAATCAGGTTGCAGATCATCTATCGCGCTTAGAGGGATCAGAGATGAACAGTGGTACTGAAGCAGTTAGAGAAGAGTTTCCTGATGAGAGTTTATTCGCTGTTCGAGATTATGAAGCTCTGTGGTATGCAGATATTGCAAATTTGGTGGTGAGTGGTGTATTTCCTGAAGGTTCTACTTATCAAGAAAGAAAGAGGTTAGCTCATCGTGCTAGACAGTTCTTTTGGGAGGATCCTTTCCTCTATAAAGTTTGTGCTGACCAAATGATACGAAGATGTGTAGCAAGGGAAGAGACTCAAGCCATTATAGCTGGATGCCATGATTCACTATATGGAGGACATTTCAAAGGAGACAGAACTGCTGCGAAGGTATTTCAATCAGGTTTTTACTGGCCTTCTCTTATAAAAGATTGTCATGAATATGTTAAGAAATGTACGAGATGCCAGTTTACCGGGAACATATCTAAGAGGGATGAGATGCCGCGTAATAATGTGTTGGAGGTTGAGATATTCGATGTGTGGGGCATTGATTTTATGGGTACTTTCGTTCCTTCAAATGGTAACCTCTACATCTTATTAGCTGTTGATTATGTGTCTAAGTGGGTAGAAGCGGTGGCTTTACCTACTAATGATTCACGAGTGGTGATCAAGTTCTTGAAATCACATATTTTCACTAGACATGGCACACCTAGAGTGATTATTAGCGATGGAGGATCTCATTTCGTTAATAAATATCTGAAGACTGTTCTAGAGAAATATGGAGTTAGACACCGTGTATCTAGTGCGTATCATCCACAATCCAATGGTCAAGCTGAAGTATCGAACCGCGAAGTCAAGTCAATCCTAGAGAAAACCGTTGGTCCTACAAGAAAAGATTGGTCAATGAAGTTAGATGATGCGTTGTGGGCCTATCGTACTGCGTTTAAGACTCCAGTTGGGGCATCTCCCTATCGTATGGTGTATGGTAAGGCTTGTCACTTACCTTTAGAGCTTGAAATGGGTGCCTATTGGGCAATTGCGCAGTTGAACTTAGATCATATCTTAGCCGGAAAGAATCGTATGATGAAGCTTAATGAACTTGACGAATTCCGGTTGCATGCTTATGAAAATGCCAAACTTTACAAAGAAAACACAAAGAAATGGCATGACAATCGGATTCGTCCAAAGAACTTTGAAGTGGGGCAAATAGTATTAAAGTATAACTCAAAGTTCAGCAATTATCCGGGTAAGTTAAGATCTAAGTGGTCAGGTCCATACATTGTGACCAAAGTTACACCTCATGGGGCGATAGAAATCGAACATCCGCTAGAGAACCGTACCTTTATGGTTAACGATCACAGACTAATGATATACCATGGAGGTGAAGATACCAATCGCTCGGAAGATCCACATCCCGGGGAGGTCATGTATCTCCTCGAGACTCCTTAGAAGCGTGAGGTAACCCGTCGAGCTTAACGACGTTAAACAAAAGCCAATTCGTTGTATATTAGCTGAGTTTTCAATTTTTGCATTTTAGATTAGTTTGATTTTCGTAATCTTAGTGTTTATTATTAAGAAATGAGGAAGGGTAGTTGTTTTTGATGATTTCAGGGGTAAAAAGGTCATAAGTTTGGGGTCGATTTGGCGAAAACAGGAGAAAAAGAGGATGGATGTCCAGGAGAAACCGGGAACCCGGTTTTGGAGCTGGTACCACCCTCTTCAACGCAACACTTGGCGTATTGGTTCACGACACAGCGTCGGAACCGGGTACCCGGATTTTCGAAACCGGGGACCCGGTTTTGGTGCTGTGATTTCTGAAAAAATCTGACCCAGCGTTTTGGTGGCCTGCTTTTTCGTGCGTTTTGATTCGCGCCATCAACACAAAACCGGGAACCCGCATTCCACAGAACCGGGTACCCGGTTTCGGAGCTGTTTTCTTCAAATTTCTCTGACCCGGCGTTTTGAGGAGTGGCGTTTTGGCGCGTTTTGACTCGCGCCATCGAGAAAAACCGGGAACCTGCTTTCTACAGAACCGGGTACCCGGTTTCGGCGAGTAAAATCTCTGACCCAGCGTCTTGGGGTCCAGCGTTTTGAAAAAAAATAAAAAATAAAAATAAATAAAAAAATTCAATAATTGTTTCTTTCCGCGCCGTCACAGCGACGCGGAACCGGGAACCCGGTTTTGAAGCTGTGATGTCGGTTTTTGAGGCCTTAACCTAGTTTTCTTAGCCTCTTTTTCAAGTCTTTAACTAAAACGCACCAATAGCCTCCCCACCTCCGAAATTCATCATCCAAAACACTATATATCATCAATTCCTACCATCTTTCACCACAAAAACACAAAATCAACTCACCTCCTCTCCAAAATAACATCAAATCCTTAGTTTTTCCCAAGATTCTTCTTCACCCACTCCTTAAATTAAACCAACTTCTTTCTTCTCCCATCCAAATTAAACAAGACCCATCTCATATTCACCCTAGTTCTTCAATTCCTAAGCCTCAAAACATCAAAATTCTAAACTTTTTCTCTAAGTTTTTCATTATTTGAAGTTTTGAGTTTGGGGTGAAAAGAGATGACTAACAGAACCGGTGATTTTCGAAGAACTGCTCCTAGAAGAAAGACCACCATTGGTGGTTCACAAGATCAAGCTATTGAGATTCCTGATTCGCGTCCTAAACGAAAAATTGACGAAGTTAAGCTTGATTCTAACAGAAAAGAAATCGCGGGTCAAAAGAGAAGATTGATTGATGAGATTGAAAGTGAGAAGGAACCTGAAGAGGAAATTGCGAAGAACATTGAGAAGGAAACTGAACAAGAGATTCCGGAAGCACCCGTTCAAAAACCTCCGCGTATGAAGATGTGGGCCCACAAGCCTAAGAGGGTTTACACTTGTTGGAATACTCAGGTTCGTGAAAGAATTGAATTTTTGAAATTTGGTGAGGAGACGAATTTTCCTAAGGGTATTATGAGTAGTGATTACAAGGAATATGCTGTGACATGTGCTAAGTTTGGTTGGAAAGAGTTGCAAGAAAGGAAGCTTGAGTGTATTCCTACTTTGGTGCGAGAATTTTACGAAGGTTTAGCTACCTCCCGTGATGCCATTGATGTCCGCAAAAAGGTAGTTCCTTTCTCTATTGACCGTATTCGGAAATCATTGAAACTACCCAACTTTTCTAGGAACATGCCCATTCCAAGAAACTCTTAATGACCCTTCTTTTGATTTTGAATCCCTTTGGGGGACCGTGCTTGTTAATGGGACTAGCCCAATTCCTGAAGGTGAAAGATATCCTGGACAGTTTTACAGCAGTAGTTTGACACCTCGTGCTAAGGTTTGGTTTCGTTTCGTAATACCCACTTTCTTTGGTATTAAACACACTTCCGAGTTGAAGAAAGAGAACATATTTGTTATTAAGTGTATTTTGGAGGAGAAACCATTTGATGTTGCTAAGATCATTTATGATACAATCATGGAGTTCGCGAAATCACCAATGAAACAACAAAATCTGAAGTTTCCTTGTACTATTTCTCAGTTGTGTCTAGACGCAAAGATTCCGCGTAAGGACGTAGATATTGACATTGTTTCAGTTGGTGTGAGTATAGATTTGAGCACAATCAAGAACATCCATGAGGAGGTAACACGAGCTACAAGGAGTCCGAGAACTCCTCAATCAAAGAGAGTGAAAACTGTAACTGAGTTGGAATCGAAGATTCAGGTGTTGGAAGAGAATCAGGAGAAGATGATTGCTACCTTGGGAAACGTTACAAAAGAATCGGACCTATTGCAAAATTTAATCCTAGGCGTAAATACACTTCAAAACGCGATTTATGATGCTGTTACGCGAGATAAAGGTCCAGAACGCAACACCGATAACCAGCCTCGTGCTGGTTAAGATACGTTTTCTAAACTTTCCTCTTAGTGTAGATTAGTTTAAATGCTTTATTGAGTCTTTTCGAGTCGTGGGGACACGACTCATTTTTGAGTTTGGGTGGGGTTCGTTGCCTCATCCCAGTTTTTATGTGTTATTTGCTTTATTTGCTTTCAATAAAAGAATTTTCGGAGTTGCGTTTGACTGTAGAAATTTTTAAATATCCCTTTAAGCATACTCTTGATAAATCTATGATAGTAAATAGTGGACTCTAGGGATTGATATAAAACGCACTTACAATTGCATGCGAACATAGGTAATTGATAGGAAAAATTAATGAACAATGCAAATGAAGTAAGCTTGTACTCAAGGAATATGTTTGGTGTGTAGAACGTGAAATCCTAATTAGTAGAGAACCCACCTAGATATGAACTAAAGACAAGCTATGTACTTAGGAAAATGACAGGGGCAGTTCTTTGTTAGCCAGTTGTGCCTTTTTAGCCTTCTATCCCTTGTATTAATTATTATCCGTCTTAGCCCACTTTGAGCCTTAGCCTTTTCTTTGTAGCTACGATATAAGCCATTATCCCTTAGACTATTAGGCATGACCATATGACCCGCACTTGAATCACAATCCTGAGACATGTCTCGAGCTTGAGTTTGGGGTGGTGGGTCCACTTATGGGGAATTTATTGGGTAGGGATTGATGTGCTTTGTATTGTAGCACAATTGCAGATGATATATACTTGTAACCCTTTGCCTGGAATGAAGAAAAATGAAAAAGAAAGAAAACAATGAAAAAAGTTGAAAATCCATACAGTAGGAACCGGGAACCCGGATTCGTCAAAACCGGGAACCCGGTTTGCTTCTGTACAAAAAAAAAGAAAAAAAAGAGAAAAGAAAAGAAAAAGAAATATATGAATGAATAAAACATCCGGCAAAGTGGAATTTTCTGAAAATCATCTTGTTTATAGTGGGTAGACATGGGACGCTAAATTGTTGCGTATATGGGTGAGTGAGAACATCTTTTTGAGCGTTAACTCAAGCTCGAGAACACTGTTGATGGTAAGTGAGGAGAGAGCCAAAAGCTCACTTCAAATTTACCAAATATACATCCACACCCGTCCTTAAGCCAATATTATAACCGTAAAGACCTCGTGATTCCTAAGTGCATAGTGAATTTATTATTCTGTTGATAGGAAATACACTAGGTGGAGCGTTCAAAGCGAGTTAGGATTAATGACCAACCTATAGCCATCATACAGAGATGAGTACAAGTGTAACCTTCAAGCATTGCAACTTTAATTTTATGATTGAGATTATTTATGTTTGATGTTGCATGATTAGTGTATGTGTATATTAGTTTCTAGAGTTTGCTATATGAGATTTATTTTGAGAAGTGCTTTAGGGCTTATTTACTAGCTTCTATTTGCTTATACGCTTACTTCTACCCCTTTGTTTTGTTTTACTTTGTCGGGACGACAAAGGTTTGAGTTGGGGGTCTTGATGTCTCCCTAATTGTTCTTATTTTCGACCCTTGGGAGACATCATTTTTTGTGTTTATCTAATTAATTTGATAGACTTTTGGACTAAATATGCAATAATCCGGAATTCCCTTTTTATTTCTAGCATTTTTTATTTATTAAACTTTTGCGCGTAATATTGGTATTTTTAGTGTAAAGTTTACAGGTTTTAGATGTTAGCTAGGAGAGGAATCCGAGGAGAAAGTCAAAGATCGTGAATTAGAGTCAAGACTTGAAGATAAATCCCGAAGATATTATTATTAGAGCTGAAAATCCATTTTCTAGGCCATAGATTGCTGATTTCGAGGTGATTAAGTGATGATTTAGCCGCTGACCTTTGAAAAGAAAACATTCCTTATCGAGTTACGGAACTTTAGCAACTGGAATGAGGTCAATCGGAGTCATAACGCATCAGGAAAAGCCGTTTTAGTGAAGGTGTATCAGCAGTTAAGGGATTTTGGGCTTAGACATTGGGCTTGGACATTTAATTAGTGTTTTATTTTCTGGTCCAAGCCCTAATCCGTTTTTATGCTTATAAAAGGAGGTCTGGACTTCTATTTTTCACACAATTCACATTCCACAAGATTAAACACCAGAGAGAAGCAACAGAAGGAAGAAAGAAGAAGCTACAAGAGCTGGAGTGGGTCTATAGCTCCGTTCGTAGTCATTCCAATTCCGGAAATTAGGTTCTTTTTATATTTTAATTTTGTAAACAATATGAATTCCATTTCTTTTAATTTAGTTTTTAATTTTAATATGAGCTAAACTTTTCATAGTGCTTGAGAACAAACAATGGGTGAATCTTAATTTTATGAAATAACGAATGTTGAATTTGGGTTTATATTAAATTAAATTAGATTGGGTTCATTACTCTTTTCGATAATTTGTGATTATTTACTGATTTTAGAGTCGTGAACTAAGATTAGGTATTAGTATCTAAGCTATTTCACATATGTGGCGTGTGGATCATCCTGACGGAGGGTTTAGGTATAGAATTAATTATTCATTCTAGGATAAAAGCTATTGATTCTGACGAACTTAGCTAATTCTAGGGCCAATGAGGTAAAACATTTAATCATCCAACGGTGGATCATATTTACCCTGACGGGACTAGTGACACTTTAGGATCGCCTTATAGTCCACCCTGACGAGGGTATAAGGAATTTAGAATCCCGACCATTGTAATTGACCAATTTAACCCTTAAACAGCATAAGTTAGGAAATAAGATTAGGAGGATCCTTGCGTTCTCAAGTACTACATCTCATATTGCGTTTTCATTCATTTTACTTGCGTCTTAGCTTCTAATTGCATTTTAATATTTGTATTTCATTTATTTAGTCTTAATACGAAAACCAAACAAACATTTTATAATCTTTTATTTTCATAAGTGCATCAATCACTATTTGCTAGACATTGTGATCAACCATTCCGTCCTTGGAACGAATCTGATTTATCAGTTATACTACTTGGGACAACCGTACACTTGCGGTTGTGGTTCGATTAGCATTTGCATTTATTTTTAGAACACACAAAGGACCACCACTACCTCACAAGAGAAAAAGAGACTAGCCCACCGAGCGAAACAATTCTTTTGGGAGGATCCTTTCCTCTACAAAACATGCAGTGATCAGATGGTGAGGAGATGCATACCAGATAAAGATATTCTATCCATTATTATGGGTTGTCACGATTCACCATACGGAGGGCACTTCAAAGGAGACCGTACAGCTGCAAAGGTACTACAATCCGGTTTTTATTGGCCCACTTTACATAAGGATTGTCATGAGTATGTCAAGAAGTGTCACAGATGCCAGTTTACTGGTAATATATCTAAGAGAGATGAGATGCCGCGTAATAATGTTCTGGAAGTTGAGATATTCGATGTATGGGGTATTGATTTCATGGGTCCTTTTGTACCTTCTAACGGAAACCTATACATCCTACTATCTGTTGATTACGTGTCTAAATGGGTAAAGGCTGTAGCTCTACCAACTAATGATTCGCGAGTAGTGATTAAATTCTTGAAATCACACATCTTCACTAGACATGGAACACCTCGAGTTATTATCAGTGATGGAGGCTCACACTTTGTGAACAAATATCTGAAGAAAGTTCTAGAGAAGTATGGTGTGAGACATCGTGTATCTACCGCGTATCATCCACAAGCCAATGGTCAAGCTGAGGTCTCTAATCGAGAGATCAAATCCATTCTTGAGAAGACAGTTGGTTCCACACGCAAGGATTGGTCAATGAAATTAGATGATGTGTTGTGGGCATATCGTACTGCGTTCAAAACGCCTGTGGGTGCATCTCCGTATCGTATTGTTTATGGTAAGGCTTGTCACTTACCTCTTGATCTTGAAATGGGTGCCTATTGGGCAATTGCGAAGATGAACATGGATCCAACCTTAGCTGCGGAGAATCGTATGATGAAGTTGAATGAACTTGACGAGTTTCGATTTCATGCCTATGAGAATGCCAAACTTTACAAAGAAAAAACGAAGAGATGGCATGACAATCGCATTCGTGAGAAGAAATTCAAAGTTGGACAGATGGTCCTCAAGTATAATTCCAAGTTCAGCAACTATCCGGGCAAGTTGAGATCAAAGTGGTCTGGTCCGTTCGTGATGACCAAAGTTACGCCTCATGGAGCGATAGAGATCGAGAATCCAGACGAGCAACGCACCTTCATGGTGAATGGGCATCGTCTAAAACTTTACCATGTAGGCGAGGATACCAATCGCAGAATTGATCCACATCCGGGGGAGGTCATGTACCTCCTTGAAGCTGAATAGATGCGAGAGGTAACCCGTCGAGCTTAACGACGTTAAACAAAAGCCATTTCAATGTATATTAGTTTATTGCTTTCAGTTTTTCAATTCCTAGTGTATAATTCTAAGTAGTGTCGAGTTTTAGTGTCTACTTTTAAAAGAAATGAGAAGGGTATTGTGTTAATGGTGCAGGAATCGAGTTTGGGGTGCTAGGAAATTTTTTTTGGAGAATTCAAGGCTGGCGCGGACTACCCCGCGGTGTACCCCCTATACCGCAGGGATGTACCGCGCCCCAAAAACCTGTACCACGGGTCGCGCACCACGGGTCTTATCCAGAAGCAAGAAAAAACAGAAGCTGATAGCCGCGGTGCACCGCTCCCTATACCGCACGCCCAAAATGCGTGCCACGGGGTATGTACCGCGGGTTTTTTGACGGAGCACGTGCAGACTACCCCATGCACCGCACCCCCTACACCACAGGGCAAAAACGCGTGCCACGGGGTGCTAGCACGGGTACAAGGCAGAAGCGAGAAAAATCACACCAGCAGTGCTGCGGTGTACCCCGCGGTATACCCCATGCACCGCAGGGATGCACCGCGCCAGTGGGTTTGTAAAGAGTTCAAAGCCCAGTCAACTTCTAACCTTAAGGAGATAAACCCTAGCCTCTTCCAAACGAATTTTCCAGCTCCCAACCCTATAAAAACACCTTGAAGCTTGATCAAACCTCCACAACAAACACACTAACATCATCAAATCTCTCCTCCATCCTCCATAAACATAACCTCTTCATCAAATTCATCACAAAACACCATTAAACACAATCAAGATCATCAAGCTTTCAAGAGTTCTTCCAAGATTCATCAAGAAAACAACTTCCTTCATCTAATCCAAGCAAGAAACTCAAGCTATACCAAGTTTTCTTAACTTCATTCTATCCTTGGTATAAACTTGAGTTTGGGGTCAATCAACCATGACAAACAGAACATATGCTTTGGATTACAAGAAGAGGTGTTGTATCCTAGGGAAGAACAAGAATTTGCCTGGTTCTACACTTGAAAAGGCCATCAATCTTGATGAGCCTACTGAAGAAACACAAGAAGAAAAGGCACCTGCACCACCACAACACGGGAAATTAACAGCAAGGATGAGGGTATCATCAAAGCCTACAGACAAGCTACAATTTCAAGTTTAAGGTTCTTCTTCATCTCAAACTAATTCTGGTATTCCTCTATGGGCTCGCAATTCGCAACAAGAATTCGAACTTTTACGATTAGACATCGGAGCACTTTGGAAGGAAATTACACAGATTAAGTCAACATTGGAAGAGGTAACTTTGTTCATGGATATTGATAATTATTCTCCCCCTTCGGAGGAGGACACGATGGATCTTCATGGCCAGGTACCCCGTTCTAATTCTTCTTCTTAATTGATGGTAGGCACTAGTTAGGTAGTTAGTTTAATTTTATTGCTTTATTGAGTCTTTTTCGAGTCGTGGGGACACGACTCACTTTTGAGTTTGGGGTGGGGTTCGTTGCCTCATCCCAATGTTTTGTGTTTTACATGCTTTCAATAAAATTAATCTTAGGGTTGCAATGACTGTAGAGAATTTTAAATGCCCCCATCAAGCATGCTTTTCATGAATTAATGATAGAAAATAGTTGACTTTAGGAGTTAGTATAAGCTGAACTTTGATTTCATGCAAACATGAGATAATTGATAGGAAAAATTAATGAACAATGCAAAAGAAGTAAACTTGTGCTTAAGGATAATGGGTGGTTTGTAGAACGTGAGATCTAAATGAGTAGAGAACCCACTTAGGTATGGACTAGAGACAAGATGTGTAAATAGGAAGATGATAGAGGCAGTTCTTTGTTAGCCCTTTGAATCCTTTTTGGCCTTCTATCCCTGAATTAATTTTATCCTTCTTAGACAAATTTTTAGCCTTTAAGCCTTTCTTTTGTCGCCACATTATAAGCCAATTTCCCTTTAGATTGTTAGGCATGACCATATGACCCGTACTTGAATCACGATCCTGAGACTTCCTGTCTTGAGCTTGAGTTTGGGGTGGTGGGTCCACTATATGGGAATTTACATTGGGTTGGGATTTTTTTGAGCTTATCAATGATGATTTGTGCTATACATGATGATGATTCACAGGTTTATTGTATTGTAACCCTTTGCTGGGGTAATAGTGAATGGAAAAGAAGCTTCGAGCTCAAGTTATGAATAAGCATAACTATGAAAAATAGTATGATATCTCAACATCATAAATAGAGTCATAGCTATAAGAAAAAAACGAATGATTTGAAAATAATATACATATTCGGACCGGCAAAGTGGAAAATTTTAGGTGAATCATCCTTAGTGCTTATTGGGTTAATTTGGGGACGCTAATTAAGCGCATCAATTGGGTTGAGTGAGAACGTTATTCGAGTGTAAACTCAAGCTCTTGGACAGTCTTGTTGATGGTAAGTGAGGAGAGAGCCAAAAGCTCACTTCAAATTTACCAAATATACATACCATACCGTCCTTCAGCCTATGCTAAAACCATAAAGTCCTCGTGATTCCTAGATGCACGGTGAGTTAATAGGGATTATTCTAAGTGGAACATTCAACACAAGTAAAGATCGAGGAACACCTTATAGCCACCATCTTGAGATAAGTATTAAGCGTAACCTTCTAGCATTGTGAAATTAATTTTGGATTGATATTGGTTTGTATTTGATTTTGAATGATAAGTGTAGGTGTATATTAATTCCTAGGTTAGACTATATGAAATTTGTTTTAAACTTTGCTTTGGGATTATTTACTAGATTCTACCTTCTGTGTTCACCTAAAAGATCCTTTGTTTTTATTTTACTTTGTCGGGATGACAAAGGTTTGAGTTTGGGGTCTTGATGTCTCCCGATTTGTTCTAATTATTAGCCCTTTGGAGACATCCTTTTAGGTGAATAAATGACTTATTTGATAGACTTTTAGGCTTAATTTATCATATTGCACTTTCTCCCCTTGGAAATTAACTATTTGCAGAATCTGAGCTTTTGTGCGTAAATTTGACTATTTTTAATGCAAAGTTAATTGGTTCTTGAATCTCATGAAAGACCAATCCAAGGAGAAAAAGTGAGAATAAAGTCTTAGTGTATTTTAGAGTGTTAGGAAAGGATTTTGAGTCGAGTTTCTATTTTTAGAGTACACTTTCCTATTTCGTTTTCTTGATTTATTGATTTATTATTTTTAAGCATATGCGGTTTAATTATTTATTTAATGTGAAGCTTTAAGAGATAAATGGTAATTACTTAGAGACCAAGTCAAGATAAAGATGAAAGGAAAGCAGATTTACATGGAAATAAGAATATTTAGGAAAGATTTATTCAAAGGAGGAAAAGATAAAGCTGCCTTTTGAAATCTGAAAATCCAGCCACGTTTTAGAGATTAAATCATAATAAAAGATTGGCATGGATTCTGACGAATGGTCTGCACCAATAGAAAGAGCTATCCAAGACAAGCAGTTTCATATATTGGAACTTCTCAAACGGATAAGTATTGAAAAAGATATGACAAAATCAAATCAGCAGAATCTTATCTTTTAGAGCTACGAATTTGAGAGTCCTTGACTTGTCTTCCACTCCAAGCAAAATTCGACCTAGGGTCTTCCAACACCTATAAATACACCCCTTAACCTCCTAATTTTACACACTTCAGAGAATTAAACAAGAGGCTTAAGGTTTTCAAGTCAGAGCACGAAGGAGAGAAGAAGCTAGAAGCTGGAGGAATCCTGTTCTTCCAACAATAGTCATTCAACCCTTTAGGTTTTTCATTTATCTTTTGTATTTGAACATGAATTCCTTTTCTTTTATATTAGTTTTTAATTTCACCATGAGCTAAATTTCTTTATACTTGGGAATCGCATTAAAGGGATGAACCTTAATTAATGAATCTATGTTTTGAATTTGGGATTGTTTAGATTTAAATTGAATTGAGTTTAAGGTATTGGATATTACTTTGTTTTCATTACTAATTCTTTTAGGAACAACTAGAATTAGCTTTTAGTATTTGGGCTATTCACTTTAGTGGCGAAGTGATCATCCGACAGGGGGGTTTGAATACAGATCTAGGTAATACCCGTGTAATGTCCGTTATTGACCGACAGGCTTAACTAGTTACATAGCTAAAGAGGTAAAATCATATCATCCGAAGAGATATATTCGACCATACAGGTGTTTATAATACTTTAGGATAGCTTCTAGGTCCACCCGACAGGGGGCTAGGAGATATTAGAGTCCCGACTAATATTATAATTCCAATTCTGCCCTTAGACATAGCATAGATTATATTGATTAAGTGGATTCCCTTGCGAGGATCAAGTATCTCTCTTATCTAAAGTCAGTCGTTATTTGCTTTATTTCCTTTCTGTTTATTTAATTTAGTCTTTACTTTATTTGCATCTTTTATTTTACAAAAACCAAACAAAAATTATTATCTTTTCTTTTCTGTTTAACAATTATCTCTACTATCTGATTAATATTTGGGTTGAACCTAATCCGTCCCTGAGAACGAACTTGATTATCATATATTACTTGGGACAACCGTACACTTGCGGTTAAGTGGTTCCTCTATTTTGCACTTTATTTTATAACACCATAGGACCCACCAGAGACCTAAGAGCAAGTAAAATAGACAGGGTTTTCATCAATAGTCAGTGGTTAGATGGTTACCAATCTAATGTTGTGATCATCCCTCCCTCAACTTTGGATCATTGCGCTTTAAAGCTTATAATTAGCCCTCGGAAGAAGTCAAGTCCTTGTTCATTTAGGTTCTTCAATGTATGGACTACACATGAAGATTATCTTGAGCTTATAAAGCAGACCTGGAACATCAAGATTAATGGTAATTACATGTTTGTTTTATGTATGAATCTTAAGGAGATCAAAAGGGTTTTAAAGAAATTCAATATAAGTTTTTCAAAAAGACTCTGGATGACATTAAGAATATTAAAATCCAGTTGGATTCAGTACAAACCAGGATTATGGAGGGAAGAAAAATTAGTTATGATGTAGCTGAGGAGAAAATTTTGGTTAAGAAGCTAGAAATTGCCACTGTAGCACACCATGAAGCTATGAAACAAAAGTCAAGAGCAATGTTTATTACTGATTATGATACCAGGTCAGAGTACTACTATAGAATGATTAAAGGAAGAGTAGCTAGAAATCATATAGCTACAATTGTTAAAGAAGATGGTATTATCTTGACTGAACCTGATGATATCAAGAGTGAACTTGTAAGCTATTATAAGTCTTTACTTGGTATCGAGGAAACCAATCAAGAAAGGTGTTCCATCAACACTATTAAGTCTATATTAAACAAAGAACTGCCTGATGAATTTCATGAAGTACTTACTGCTCCAATACATAATGAGGAGATTAAAACTACTTTATTTGCTATTGGAGATGGGAAGAGCCCTGGGCCTGATGGGTTTACAACTTGCTTCTTCAAGTCAGCTTGGAATATAGTTGGTGATGATTTTTGTGCTTCTATAAAACAATGTTTCAGCTCAGGTAAATTGTTAAACCAAGTAAATTCGACAAACATTATTCTGATTCCTAAAGAGAAAAAGCCCTCAAGTGTGAAAAAAATTCAGGCCCATATCTCGTGTCAATATTATATATAAACTATATCAAGAGTACTTATGAGCAGGTTAAAAAGAGTCATGAAATCTATTATTTCCTTGAATCAAGCAGGCTATGTGGGAGGTAAGTGTATAGGAGATAACATATTGGTTGCTCAAGAAGTGGTATTGGGTTATGAAAAGCTATCAACTAAGTCATCTTGTACAATTAATTTATTTTTGCAAAAAGCCTATCACAGTGTCAATTGGCAGTTTCTGATTTCTACTCTCTATGCTTTAAATTTTCCTCAAAAGTTTATTGATTGGATTGAAATTTGCATCTTCTCCCCCTCTTATTCTATATGTGTGAATGGGGAGGCTTGTGGATACTTTAAAGGGAAGAGAGGCCTTAGGCAAGGGGGCCCTCTCTCCCCATATCTATTTGATATCTGTATGAAAGTGTTCTCGTGTGCATATTATATCTAAAAAGAAAGAGTTTAAGTTCCATCCAAGGTGCAAAGAGGTTAGTCTTAATAATTTTGATCTTCGCAGATAATCTTCTTATTTTCATGAGTGGAGATATATTGTCAGCTAAAATTATTAAAGAAGGTCTAGACTTGTTTACGAGAGGCTCAGGATTGCATATAAACTTTCATAAAAGCGAGGTTTACTTTGGGGGAGTTAGAGATGATATTAAAACTGAGATTTCAAATATCATGGATATCAAAATAGGTAAATTACATGTTAGATATCTAGAAATTCAATTAAAATCTATAAAATTGAGTGTTAAGGATGGCAATGTGTTAGTTGAGAGAATTTGCAATATTATAAATAAGTGGAGTTCAAAATTCCTATCCTATGCAGGAATATTTGAGCTGATCAGAGTAGTTTTGATTAGTAAATTAATGTTCTGGTGCAGGGTATTTTTATTGCCTAAACAGGTGATTTATAAGCTGAATCAAAGAATGTCAGGGTTTTTATGGAAAGGTTCTTTGGGAGATGCAACTGGGGCTAGAGTTTCATGGGATAGTGTGTGTTGCAGTAAAGAGGAAGGTGGATTAAATATTCCTAACATTGAATATATAAATAAAGCATGTCTTTTATTCACCTTATGGAGATTTTATTCACAAGGCCAAAATTTATGGAGCAGATGGGTAAATGTAAATATTTTCAAACAAAAGTGTATTTGGAGCTTGGATATAAAGCAACACCATTCATGGATGTGGAAATAATTACTCAAGATCAGAAGTGTGGCATATAATTTGTTATATCATATGTGGGCAATGGAGAACGCACGTATATTTTATGGGATAGGTGGATTAAAAGGAGAAGTGTACAAGAAATACTAAATATTACTGATGTCTCCCTAAATGTTCTAATTTTATACCTTTGGGAAACATCATTTTTGGTGTTGTTTATTTGACTATTTAGATAGAATTTTGGTGCTAATATGCAATAATCCGGACTTTCCATTTTATTTCTAGTAATTTTGATTTATTAAACTTTTGCGCGTAATCTTGTGTATTTTAGTGAAAAGTTTGTAGGTTTTAATTATTAGCTAGGAATGGAATCCGAGAAGAGAGTCAAAGATCGTGATATGGAGTCAAGACTTGAAGATAAATCCCGAAAGAATTGTTTTTAAAGCTGCAAATCTGTTTTCCAGGCCAAAGATTGCTGATTTCGAGGCCCTTAAGAGATGATTTAGCCGCTTACCTTTGAATAGAAAACATTCCTTATCGAGTTACGGAACTTTAGCAACTGGAATCAAGTCAACCGGAGTCATAACGAAGCGGGAAAAGCCGTTTTAGTGAAGGTGTATCAGCAGTTACGGGATTTTGGGCTTAGAAATTGGGCTTGGACATTTAATTATTGATTTATTCTTAAGTCCAAGCCCTAATCCGTTTTTAACATTATAAAAGGGCTTTAGACTTCTATTTTCACACACCTTTTTCATAATACAACATACGCTTAAGAGTCAGACACCAGAGAAGAAGCTAGAGGCAGGAAGAGAAAAAGCAAGAGCTGTAGACTGTCTATATCTCCAATTCTCAGCCAATTCAATTCCTTAATTAGGTTCTTCTATTTTATTCTGTAAAACATGATGAACTTATTTGTTTCTATAGTTTTTATCTTTTTAATAATTATGAGCTAAACTTAATTAGTGCTTGAGAACGCATAATGGGTTAATCCCAATTTGATTTCATTTCGAATGTTTGAATTTGGGATATTTATTATTTAAATCAAATTGGGTAAATTGTATTTTTCTTTAATTAGTGTTTAATTACTATTATTGACCTGATCAATTAATAATAGGACTTAGTATCTAGGCTATTCCAAGTAGTGGCTATTGGATCACCTTGACGGGGGGTTTAGGTACGGAACTAGTTAATGAATGTAGGATAGAAGTTATTTGACTCTGAAGAGCGTAATTAATTCTATGGACAATTGGGAAATTTAAAATTAATCACTTGAGAGTGGACTATAATCACCCTGACGGGGTTTGTAGCACTTGAGAGTTGCTCCTTAGTCCACCCTGACGGGGGTAAGGAGATTTTAGAATCTCGACCAATACGAATTTACCAATTTGTCCCTTAAACAATGTATGAAATGAATGATAATTAGGTGAAACCCTTGCGTCTCTCAAGTACTGCCTGCTCATACTTGCGTTTTACTTTTATTTACTTGCGTCTTAGTTATTTATTTACATTTTCGCATTAGTCTTAATATCTTAGGAATTAGAAAACCAACCAATCAATCATATTGTCTTTTAATTGCTTTCATAAGTGCAACCAATCATTACTTGATAAGCATTGTAGTTAACCAACCGTCCCTGAGAACGAATCTGTTTATCACTATTATTACTTGGGACAACCGTACACTTGCGGTTGTGGTTCAATTACTTTTTGCATTTATTTTAGAACACACAAAGGACCACCAAGTTTTTGGCGCCGTTGCCGGGGACGGTAGCGTGTGACCACGGTGTTTATTCCTTTAGTGATAGTTGCATTTATTTTTAGTTCAGTTTTACGCTTTTTTTTTTGTTCATCTCTTTTCAGGTTCTTAGGTTTGGTGTATGCGAAGAAGACTCTTTAAGGATCTAGATCCAACACCTCTGATCCTTAATAATCCAGAATCGTTGATCAGACTTGCTAACAAGAGAAGCAGAGAACAAGAAGCTTTAGAAGTAGAAGAATTAATTAACAGGATGGAGAATATCAATCTTCAGAATCAACAAAATAATGGACAAGGTCAGCTAGACGCTAATGGCCAACCAATAGCGCCTCCAGGCATTATTCCTCAAGCTCAACCACTAAATCCTAATCCTCAAGTTCAGATAGTGATGAATCAAGATCCATGGTTCGTTAATGGTCCACCAGAAGCTCCATTTTGTGCTCCTGCTCTAAGAGTAGGTGCTCCAGATATCAATGTTCCAAGATTTCGTCCAGATTCGGGTATGTTAGCTCAATTCCAAAATTTTGGAAATTTTCGTGGTAGACCAGGAGACGATCCTATCCGAGCTGTACAGAAATTCAAGCAGATATGTGATTCTTACATCACACAAGGGGTTTCAAGAGAACAATTGTATTTTGCTGCGTTTCGATTTTTTGTCATTGATGGAGCAAGTGAATGGCACGATACACAAGATCCTACGAAGATAACAAACTGGGACCAATTGGAAACTGCTTTCTTTGACAGGTATTACCCAAGTAACATGGGTTTGGATGATCAACTTGAGTTAACACATTTCCGTCAAGAGTATGATGAAACTTTGGGTAAGAGCTGGACAAGATTTCAGATGTGTTTGCGTAGAGTTCCCAATCATGGCTTTACATAACAGCAACAGCTAAAAATATTTTACAAAGGCCTTGATAGGACTTCAAGAGAGAAATTGGATTTGCTATGTGGTGCGGGATTTCTTCAAGTTCAACGCGTTCATGCAAAAATCATCTTGGAAAGAACAGTAAAAAATGAAGTTGGGTGGAACACCGTAAGAACACCAGCTAGAGGAGGAGTCAATAATGTCAATATTGAAGAAAAGTTCAACTCCTTAGAGACAAAGATTCAAACCACACTAGAACAACAATTGAGACAACTAACTCTAGCCGTGAAAGAAGGTTTTTCGAATAAAAGAGGTGAGGTAAAGGTTGCACAAGAGGTGTATGGATGTGAGTATTGCGGTGTTAATGATCATAGTTGGGAGAATTGTCAAAATAATCAAGAATCCGTGATGTTTGTCTCCAACGGAGGTAACTTTAACTCGAATGGTAATGGATATCAACCTAACATAAACCATCCTGGGTTTCAATATTCAAATCCTAGTGGGGCAGCCAATCCTACATATGCGTATCAGCCTCACCCCCAAGGTAACAATTTCAATCCAAGACCACAAAATAATTATCAAGGAGGACAAAATCAGGGAAATTATGTTCAGAGACAAGCTCCTCAAGATAGTTATAATGAAACCATGAACCAAAAAGCCTTACCTGCCCATCCACAAGAAGGAGTAGTTACCCTATAGAAAACAGTTGAAAGTTTAATTGTTCTTCAGACACAAGCTATGGAACGTCAACAAGCATCTGACGCAAACATGAAGTTATTACAGAATCAGATAAATCAAATTAATAAACAACTGAACCAGCGTCCACAAGGGCAGCTCCCTAGCGATACTGAAAATCCAATCCAAATCGAAGATTGTAAAATCATCTCTCCCCGAAGTGGTAAGAACCTTCCTCTACCTCCTTTTCCTGTTATGAAAGAGAAGGAAGTTGCTAGAAAAGAAAAAGAGGCGGTGGATAAAGATAAAGAAGTTGAAGTAGAAGAAGTGGAGAGGTCTAGTGAAGTTCCGAAAAAGAAAGATGATACTATAATAAGCCGTCCTCCTCCACCATTTCCATCAAGAGTTCAAAAGAAGGGTGATATGGCTGATTATCGAAAATTCTTTAACAAGGTAAGAGGTCTTAGCATAAATATTCCGTTGCTAGAAGCTATTCGAGATGTGCCCAAGTATGCTAAGTTTCTGAAAAGAGCCCTCACCAACAAACGGCCATTATTGCGATAATGAAATGATTGGCTTACCTGAAGAATGTAGTGCAATATGTCTAAATAAATTACCTCCGAAACTACTTGATCCTGGGAGCTTTACAATTCTGATATCTATTGGTAATAGTGGAAAGGAAAAGCGCTATGCGATTTGGGTGCAAGTATTAATCTTATGCCCAAATCAATTTTTGAGAAGTTGAAAATTGGAGATGCGAAACCTACATCTATGGTTTTGCAAATGGCGGATCGATCTCTTGCACATCCAGAAGGCCGAATCGAAGATGTCCTCGTTAAGGCAGGTACGTTAATTTTTCCCGCAGATTTCGTTATACTTGATTACGACGCGGATAGGAATGTCCCCATTATTTTGGGAATACCATTACTAGCCACGGGGCGTACCTTGATTGATGTAGGGAACGGAGAAATGATTATGAGAATCCAAGACGAGGAGGTGAAATTCAACGTGTTCAGACCAATGAAATTTCCAGAGTCCAATGAGGATTGCTTCCGTGTAGATGTTGTTGAACAGGTACCAAAAGAGCCAACTAAGGTTGTGGAAACCTTAGGAGTGGAGGAAAAAGAGTTAAGAAAAAAACCACCGATCAAAGTTCCTCCAAATCCTAAGGTAAATCCACACCTCAATCATGCGAAGAAGAAAGAGAAAGCACGTGTCACGAAGGTTCCAAAGGAACCTAAGATGGAAAGAAAGAAAAAGGAGTTCAAAGTAGGCGAAGAAGTTGCTATGAAAAAGCCTAAACCTCCTCCAAAGACATGTGAATCAAAGAACTCTTGGCTAGGACCATTCGTGGTTGGAAGGGTTATCTCAGACAAATTACTTGGAATAAAAGCTAAGGGATGTAAATTTCGAGTTGCAAATATTGACAACCTCACTCACTGCTGGGGAGGTTATGTCAATGACTAAAGAATGAGGTAACCCGTCGAGCTTAACGACGTTAAACAAAAGCCATTTCTTGTATATTAGTTTAAGTTTTTATTTTTCGTAGTTTAAATTTGGTTGATTTTCGTTAATTCAGTGTTTATTATTAAGAAATGAGGAAGGGAAGTTGTTTTTGATGATTTCAGGGGTCAAAGGGTCATGAGCTTGGGGTCAAAACGATGAGAAAACGAAAAATTATGGAGTCAACAGCAGGTTTGACCGGCTAGCCGGCGAGCTGGCCGGCATACCGGCCAAAAGCGCTGAAGACCCCCAAACCTTCTGATCACTACGTCAGCAATGACGCAGCATTGCTGCGTCACGATTTGCGCCAGCGAGAACCGCCGGCATGCTGGTCAGATGACCGGCTAGCCGGCCGATGACGAACGAGGTTCTGACCACTGCGTCAGCAACGACGCAAGCACGCTGCGTCTCAATTCCCGCCAGCGACATGCCGCCGGCATGCCGGTCAGATGACCGGCTAGCCGGCCAGCGAAGGAGGACTTTCTGATCACTGTGTCAGCAATGACGCAAGGAGGCTGCGTCAGAGGTAAAAAAAAAAGAGTAAAATTTTCAATTTCGAAATTTATTTTTCGCCGACACAGTGACCGGCATACCGGTCAGCCGCCGGCTAGCCGGTCAGCTGATGTGATCGGCGGTTTTAAGGGTTCAAACCCTATATTTTTAGCTTCTTTCACCAAGCCTACCTCTTATTACGAGTCCTAGCCTCCAACTACTCCTAAAATCATCATCAAAACAACATTATACCACCAATCCTTCCCTCTAAACAACGTCCAAGTTCACAAGTAAACCATAAATCTCCCAAAATACCAACGTTACACACTTTAATCCGAAATTTTCTTTCACCAAAGCTAAAGTTTATCCGTTAAACCTTTCCCAAACCTTGAAATATCCATGACCCAGCTCTAAACAATCCATACTTCATACCCAAACCTTCAAGAACACTAAAATCACAATTTTATCCAACCCTTTTGAGGGTCTTGAAGCTTTGAGTTTGGGGTCATCAAAGATGACCATGAAAGGTTGGAAAAGGTACGAAGAACATGATGAAGAAAGAGAATTGGGTATTGAGGGTAGATTTTGATAGAGTAGATGATGCTTAGAGGGCAAGTAATAAATGAAAACGTGGGAAATTTGAAGAGTTCGAGGTGATGAGGAACACTTCATACGCAACCATTGATGAAGAAGAATTCAAAACCTCAACTTGGACGCAACACTGACAACCAGCCTCACGCTGGTTAAGATACGTTTTCTATCCCTTCTCATTTAGTGTAGATTATCTTATTGCTTTGAGTCTTTTCGAGTCGTGGGGACACGACTCATTTTTTAGTTTGGGGTGGGGTTCGTTGCCTCATCCCAGTTTTTATGTGTTTATTTGTTTTTAATTGCTTTCAATAAATTAATTAGGAGTTGCGTTTGACTGTAGAAGATTTTAAATGTCCCTTTTAAGCATACTTTTGATGAATCTATGATAGTAGATAGTGAACTTTAGGGAATAACATAAAACGCACTTACAATTGCATGCAAACATAGATAATGAATAGGAAAAATTAATGAACAATGCAAAAGAAGTAAGCTTGTACTTAAGAAAAATGTTTGGTTTGTAGAACGTGAGATCTAAATTAGTAGAAAACCCACTTAGATATGAACTAGAGACGAACCATGTAGTTAGGAAAATGATAGGGGCAGTTCTTTGTTAGCCATTTGAAGCCTTTTAGCTTGCTATCCCTTATAATAATTTTATCCGTCTTAGCCCAATTTTGAGCCTTAAGCCTTTCTTTTGTAGCCACGATATAAGCCCATTATCCCTTAGATTATTAGGCATGACCAAATGACCCGCACTTGAATCACATTCCTGAGACCTGTCTCGAGCTTGAGTTTGGGGTGGAGGATCCACATTTGGGAAAATTCATTGGGTGGGGATTTATGTTTTTGTATTTAGGCACAAAATAAAGATGATATTATTATTTGTAACCCTTTGCCGGGATTTGAAAAAGAAAAAAAAGAAAAAAATGTATTATAAGAGACATGACCTTTCACATCAAGATGATGGTCATGGGTATCTTGTACAAAAAAAAAGAAGAAAAGAAATGAAAAAGAAAATAAAAAGAACGAAAGAATAAAATAAACCGGCAAAGTGGAATATTTTTGGAAATCATCTTAGATTAATTGGGTTGACATGGGGACGCAAGATTAGCGCGTCAAATGGGTTGAGTGAGAACATTATATGAGTGTAAACTCAAGCTCGTGGACAGTTGCTGATGGTAAGTGAGGAGAGAGCCAAAAGCCCACTTCAAATTTACCAAATATACATACCACACCATCCCTAAGCCTACGCTAAAACCGTAAAGTCCTCGTGATTCCTAGGTACATGGTAAGGTAATAGTTTGTATACTAAGTGGAGCGTTCAAAGCGAGTAAGGATCGAGGAACAAACTATAGCCACCATAATGAGATAAGTACAAGTGTAACCTTCTAGCATTGCAAAATTAATTTTATGATTCAAGTTATTTATGTTTGATGTTGCATGATTAGGGTATGTGTATGTTAGTTCTTAATGTTTGCTATATGAGATTTATCTTTAGCATTGCTTTTGGGTTTATTTGCTAGCTTCTATTTTCTCTTGCATCTACTTCATTCCCCTTGTTTTTAGTTTTGCTTTGTCGGGACGACAAAGGTTTGAGTTGGGGGTCTTGATGTCTCCCTAAATGTTCTAATTTTATACCTTTGGGAGACATCATTTTTGGTGTTTATTTGACTATTTAGATAGAATTTTGGTGCTAATATGCAATAATCCGGACTTTCCATTTTATTTCTAGTAATTTTGATTTATTAAACTTTTGCGCGTAATCTTGTGTATTTTAGTGAAAAGTTTGTAGGTTTTAATTATTAGCTAGGAATGGAATCCGAGAAGAGAGTCAAAGATCGTGATATGGAGTCAAGACTTGAAGATAAATCCCGAAAGAATTGTTTTTAGAGCTACAAATCTGTTTTCCAGGCCAAAGATTTCTGATTTCGACGCACTTAAGAGATGATTTAGCCGCTGACCTTTGAATAGAAAACATTCCTTATCGAGTTACGGAACTTTAGCAACTGGAATCAAGTCAACCGGAGTCATAACGAAGCGGGAAAAGCCGTTTTAGTGAAGGTGTATCAGCAGTTACGGGATTTTGGGCTTAGAAATTGGGCTTGAACATTTAATTATTGATTTATTCTTAAGTCCAAGCCCTAATCCGTTTTTAACATTATAAAAGGGCTTTAGACTTCTATTTTCACACACCTTTTTCATAATACAACATACGCTTAAGAGTCAGACACCAGAGAAGAAGCTAGAGGCAGGAAGAGAAGAAGCAAGAGCTGGAGACTGTCTATATCTCCAATTCTCAGCCAATTCAATTCCGTAATTAGGTTCTTCTATTTTATTCTGTAAAACATGATGAAATTAATTGTTTCTTTAGTTTTTATCTTTTTAATAATTATGGGCTAAACTTAACTAGTGCTTGAGAACGCATAATGGGTTAATCCCAATTTGATTTCATTTCGAATGTTTGAATTTGGGATATTTATTATTTAAATCAAATTGGGTAAATTGTATTTTTCTTTAATTTGTGTTTAATTACTATTATTGACCTGATCAATTAATAATAGGACTTAGTATCTAGGCTATTCCAATTAATGGCGATTGGATCACCTTGACGGGTGGTTTAGGTACGGAACTAGTTAATGAATGTAGGATAGAAGTTATTTGACTCTGACGAGCGTAATTAATCTTATGGCCAATTGGGTAATTTAAACTTAATCACTTGAGAGTGGACTATAATCACCCTGACGGGGTTTGTAGCACTTGAGAGTTGCTCCTTAGTCCACCCTGACGGGGGTAAGGAGATTTTAGAATCCCGACCGATACGAATTTACCAATTTGTCCCTCAAACAATGTATGAAATGAATGATAATTAGGTGAAACCCTTGCGTCTCTCAAGTACTGCCTGCTCATACTTGCGTTTTACTTTTATTTACTTGCGTCTTAGTTATTTATTTACATTTTCGCATTAGTCTTAATATCTTAGGAATTAGAAAACCAACCAATCAATCATATTGTCTTTTAATTGCTTTCATAAGTTCAACCAATCATTACTTGATAAGCACTGTAGTTAACCAACCGTCCCTGAGAACGAATCTGTTTATCACTATTATTACTTGGGACAACCGTACACTTGCGGTTGTGGTTCAATTACTTTTTGCATTTATTTTAGAACACACAAAGGACCACCAATTTCGCTGGATGAATATAACCTTAGCTACAATAAAAAGGTAATGGAATGCTTTGGTAGAGGAAGGTGGAGAATACCACCATGTATTGGGAAAGTTTATTCGCATATACAAAATGTTAATCTTGTGAACAAAGCTTATACAATAACTTTGGAAGAATGTGAGAAGGGTTAATTCTCTTACAGGAAAACTTTGAAAAGGATTGCTGAGTGTAAAGCCAAAGTGTCATGGAGTAAAGTGGTTTGGGCCAAATTTTGTATTCCTCGCTGCTCGTTCATAGCTTGGTTGGGTGTATTAAATAAGCTCCTACTAAGTTAAGAATGAAAGATTGGGGATTGTGCGTGAATACTATCTGTTCTCTTTGTAAATTGGAAGATGAAAATGCTGATCATATCTTTATAAATTGTAAGTTCTCTAAAGTTATTTTACAGCGTATACTTCTAAATTGTAAAAAACCACGAGCTACAAGTCTTGCTTTGTTGCGAGCTATTGAAGCATCAGCTTTTCCTTTAATCTTATACACCCACTTACATGAAAGTGGACTTCTTCCATGTGGTGGAGGAACTAATGTCCAAGTTTTCTGATCAAGTAAAGCATCATATTCAATTTTCATAGCAGATTGCCAACAAAGTAACACAGAAGCTTATTTACATATACTTGGCTCTAAGAAAGAAGATGAAGAAGACTCAACAACATTTTGACATTTATATGATGGTTTAAGAGAGCCAGTTTGTTTGCGAGTAATCATAGGATGTTTAATATGTGGCTGAGGTGGAGATGGATGTATAGAAGTAGAAGGCTGAGATGATGATGATAGAGACTCAGAAACAACCTTAGGTGAAGGAATAAAAGATGAGAAAGAATGAGTTAAAGACTGAGGATTAATAGTCAAATCAAACAGATCAAAATAAGATGAAGTTGAGTTGTCAGGTTGAGTAACATGTAAGACATTGAAAGAGGCAAAAGGAAAAGACAACTCATTAAAAATAACATGCCTAGAAATGAAGATTTTATGAGTATCTAAACCGAAGAATTTGAGCTAGCTTAGAAAAATTGCAGTAGCCTAGAAAAACACAAGGAGTTAATCTTTGAGCTAGCTTGTTTGAGGAGTAAGGTGTTAACCAAGGAAAACAAAGACATCCAAAGACTTTAAGATGATTGTATGAAGGAGTAGTTTGATACAACATTTCATAAGGACTTAGGTTGGACAAATTAGGAGTTGGTAAAAGGTTGATGAGGTAAATTGATGAAGCTAGAGCATCAAGACAATACTTAGGAAGCATTGAGCTATGATTAAGAAGCGCAAGTGTAATTTCGAGGAGATGTCTATGCTTTCTTTCAGAGAATCCATTTTGCTCAGGAGTATGAGGACATCTAGTTTGATGAATAATATCACGAGATTGAAGAAATAGATAAAAAGGATTGCTCAAATACTCACCACAATTATCTGTGCGTAGAGTTTTAATAGAGGTGTGAAATTGAGTTTGAATCATTTTGTGAAAAGCTTGAAAAACAGAAAATACATCTGTCTTTAACTTTAATG
Source organism: Nemophila menziesii (assembly GCA_029959085.1). Lineage (NCBI taxonomy): Eukaryota > Viridiplantae > Streptophyta > Magnoliopsida > Boraginales > Hydrophyllaceae > Nemophila > Nemophila menziesii. The sequence goes on along the minus strand of JARWIR010000011.1, from coordinate 33,544,337 downwards.
GATAAACCCAGGAAATCTTACTAAAATCATCAACAAAAGAAACGTAGTATTTGACTGAAGAACAAGAGTTTATAGGGGAAGGACCCCATACATCTGAATGAACAAGTGCAAAAGGAACTAAACTCTTAATTACAGACAGTTTAAAAGGTAATTTATGAGCTTTGGAAACATACAAAGATTCACAACTGACACCATGATAATTGAGTTTAGTATCTAAAAAAGGAGCTAAAGAAGCAGAAGCATTTGCTGAAGGATGACCCAACCTAAAATGCCAAAGCATAGCTGAAGAAACCTGAGACTTGGAAGACAAACAAAGAAGATTTGAGTTGGGTGAAGACACTGAACTATATTGAATGAAATGGGGTACAAACTATCCTTACAAGGGCCCTGAAAGAGGATGTTGTGAGATTTATTATCAATAATAGACACTAAGCTTGAAGTAAAAGAAATAGAGTTATCATTATCAAGTGTAAAACGAGAGATAGACAAAAGATTTGAAGTGATATGAGGCACATGAAGTATGGAATTTAGAGTAAAAGTAGAAGATGGAGTTAGAAGCTTACTATGACATGTGTTGACAATGTCTAACGTAGTACCATTACAAACAGAAACAGCATTTCCACCATGATAAGGTGAAGAATTCTGAATAAGATTTAAATCATTTGTAATGTGACTATTAGCACTTGAATCCAAAAACCACTACTCTGCATCATATGAACTCGAAGCATGAGAGTGATTTGGTAGATGGTTAGTATTATTCTGAGGTGAAACTTGAGAACCCAAATTAGATCGAGCATCTAAAGCGATACGCTTAGCTTTAGGAGAAGGAAAAGTAGTAAAATCTGCACGATACCAACAGTCCAATGCATAGTGACCAATCTTAGAACATATTTGACAGGTAGGTAAAGAGGAGTGCATACCAGATTGAGAAGAGGCATATTGACTTCCCAAATTAGAAGGCGCATAGGAGGATGAACCATGACCTCGACCAGTAAATTCTCGTCCTTTACCACACTGATTAGAACCTTGACCTCAATTACTTGAAGAAGAATTATGGGAATTTGAATAAAGTGCAGTATGAGTTTGAACATGAGAATCAATCAAATCAGCCATATGCATATGTAATTCCTCAGAAACCAACAAACTACCCAAAGAATGAAAGCTAATAGGAGTGAACTGAGCATTAGTAATACGTATACTTGATTTAAATTGGTTATACTCACTGGGTAAACCTTTAACAGTATACATAATAACATCTTCCAATGGAAGTGATGCTGGTGCAGTTTCAAGTCCATCATAAATTGATTGAATCGAGGCTAGATAGTCACTCATCTCCTAATCACCCTTCTTTATGGTGCAGAGTTTCATCTTCAATTGATGAACATGGGTTTGACATTGAGTAATAAATATCTCCTCTAATTTGCTCCAAACATCACGAGCATGAGATAGCCGAACAACTTGAGCTAAAATTGATGGAATCATAGAAGATAACAAGGAGACTTTGAGTTGTTGATCTTCAATCAACCATATCGCATAAAGTGATTCAGAAGAAGATGGTGGAATAATATCACCATTTAGATGACCTAAGTAACCATGAGCATCGAGAACGGCTTCGATTTGAGAGCGCCATAGGACATAGTTAGAAGAATCTAGCTTAACCTGCACTAAGCTACTTCAATTTTGTCGAAAAAGAAGTAACCCAGCAGGTCTAGAGACAATGTGCGGAGAAGTAGACGATGATGACATGGGAAAAAGAAGAAGGTAGAGGAAGAAGGATCGAAAATGCGAAGAAGTGAAGCTTTTAAAAATACACCATTAATGGCGGAACAATAAGCTTCTAGAAAAAGCTTCTCCTTGGCTTTGATGCCATGAAAAATAATATGAAATGAAAGAATAATATTTGTTATTGAATATTGTTGTTTGACAGTACATCTTATATAGAGATAGAGAGAGGTGTTTACAGCATAAATCATACACCTCTTTTGTACTACAATTCGGTTATAACTAATTTGGAATCTAGTCTAATAACCTAACCACACAGCTGAGTTTACTAACTAGATAGCTGAGTTATACTCATCAGTACCCCAAATCAGTTGCATAAACAACCTTTAAGCCACCTGTTTTAGCACTTAAATGGACACCCAAAAATCCGACACATTCTTTGTTATTAGCCATTTAAAAAACGATGATGCAACAATATTTTGGAGAGTGAGAGCTCAAAAAAGGGATATTTGAAACTTCTGAGCATTGTTCAAAGACTTTTTTATGAGTTAATGATAACAAAAGGAGCAGGTTTATCACAATCTTCATTCCATTGGAAAAGACAACAATTTCTCTCTCTAAAATCTCTTAACCAAAAACTTCTGCAACTCATTTCTTTCTTCAATGGTGATTTAATAATCTTACTCTATTTCTTTTTTTGGAAATAATCTTCACTCTTATTATACTTGTTTTAACATGGGTTAGATTTCTTATTCTCTCTACCTCATTTTCTTTTGGTTTTGTTGTTGTTCAAATTTCATTCTCCTTTTAATTACACATGCATTGGGATTTTAGAGGATTTCAAGATCAAGAATAGATAATCTCATACTTCTTAGTTGTTTAATCTTCCAAAATTTGGTTTTTTACTCACATGTAAAGGATAATATAAAATGATCGATGGCCTAACTTTCAACTCTCATCCTTAATTTCGATTTCTTTTTCCTCTGATTTCATTTGCCTTTTCATTAAAATGTTAGAAGGATTTTGTTGTTGATAAAATGATCGATGGCCTAACTTTCAATTCCTCTCATACAAACCTTTTGTAAATCAAATATGGTGGATCTCAAATTTATTATGTATTCTCTCTAAACATCTCTTATTCTTTCTCTAGAAGAAAGAATGGAGAAAAACAAAAACTTCATCTTCTTTAATCAAATTAACGGAAAAATTTTAAGTCTTCTTTCTTTTCAGTTTGTTGATCCTTACATGCTTTTTCAATTTCTTAATGTACTTCCTCTTTCTAGTCTGTTTTTAAATTTTCTCCCAGCATTTGTATATATGAATGTTTGTTCCTTATTTCACACATGCATGGAGGATAAAGGTGGTTTTCTTCCCTAGTAAATCGGTTAATCCATCTATTGGTGAGGAGATGGCTAATATAATGGTGTGGAATTGTCAAGGGGTTAGGGCACCGTTGACAAGGAGTTCGTTTAAGTCCCTTGTTAGGAAGAATAATATCTCTTTTGCTTGTTTGCTGGAAAGTCGTTTGAGAAGGAAAGATCTTAAATCTTGCTCTCATTTTAAGTCTTTTAATAACAGTCATGTAGTTGAACCCGGAGGAAGAGCATTTAGGTTCGAGGGTTTATTGCTTTTGTGGAAAGACTCTATGTCTATCTCTGTTAAGTTTTCTTGTTAAAACTATTTAATGTTGGAAATCTTTGACTCGAATAAAGTATCTTGGTTCTTGTTTTGTGTCCATGCTCCTAATAATGATGAGGATAGAAGTAAATTTTGGCAAACTCTTAGCAAAAAGATTAATCAACTTGAGAAACCGTTTATTATTATTAGTGACTTCAATGATATATCTAAATTTTCCGAAAAAAGGGTAAAAAGCTTCTAATTTGGATAGAATTTTAAAGTTGAATGGTTTTATTAATAGTAATCATTTGGTGGACATCCCTAGCAAAGGTTGTCAATTTACGTGGGATAATCGTAGGAAAAATGATGAGAATATTAAAGAAAGGCTGGACCATGCTCTTGCTAGTATGGAGTGGTGTGCTTTGTTTCAAAATGCTGTTATTAAAGTCCCTCCGGCAATCGGATCGGGCCATTCTCCTATTATTTTGAATCGCAATATTAAGGGTGGAAGGTATGATAAGTATTTTATTTTTGAATCTAGATGGTTAATTAGAACATTCGCAGTGTAAGGATATTGTTAGAAATAATTGGATTGAGAGAGATAAAGTTAACAGCATTGTGAGGTTTTGTGACAAAAGAGATGATAAGTGTCTTGCGCTTGAAGGATGGATTAAAATTACATTTCATAATAGTAGGAAAAGAATCGATGAATTACAAAAAGGATTAATTTATGTGAATAATAGTCCTTATTCGGAGGAAAATCAGGAGAGAGAATATATTATAAAACATGAGATCGAGGAATTATGGAGAGTTGAAGAAATGTTCTAGGAAGACAGAGCCAGAGATCTTCTTATTAAGAAAGGGGACACAAATACTTGGTATTTCTTTGCTAAAACTATGAATAGAAGAAAGGTTAATGAAATCTGTAACATCAAAAATAATGATGGCAAATGGACTGAGAAACCAAAAGAAATTAACCAAATTATCAGTTCTTATTATCATAATTTATTCACTGAAAACCCAACCAAGGACGATAATAATATTACGCAGTATATGCCATCTAAAGTTACCTACTCCATGAATGAAGAACTTATGATATCTCTGACTATGGAGGAGGTTACGAAAGCGGTTTTTGATATGTCTGGTTCGAAAGCCCTAGGTCCTGATGGACTTCCGAGAAAATTTAACCACGAGTTTTGGAATATTATTAAGTGTGATATTTTAAGTTTTGTTAAAGACTTCTTTGATTCTAATATGGATTTAAAGAAAATCAATGATTCAGTTATTACGCTTATTCCTAAAGGTTCAAGTCAGGAATCCGTTAAAGATTATAGACCAATATCTTGTGCTAACTTATGTTATAAAATTATAGCAAAGATTTTGGCCTCCATGTTACAAAATTTTATGGATGATATTGTATCACCTACTCAAGCAGCGTTTATCAAAGGTAGGAATATACCAGATAATATTCTTATTGCGGAAGAAATCTCTTTCTTCCTCAATACCAAAAGAAGAACTAAGAAGAATTACGTTGTGGTTAAGTTGGATATGGAAAAGGCATATGATCAGGTACATTGCGCATTTCTTGCTAAAACTCTCTCTGCTTTTGGGATTTTGTGAAAAATGGATCAAATGGGTTATGAATTGTATTTCTTCAGTCTCTTTTCAAATTAAAGTTAATAGTCAAACGCTCAAGAAATTTAACCCGTCTAAAGGTCTGGGACAAGGGGATCCCTTGTCACCACTTCTTTTTTCACTGCTTACGGAAAGCCTTATTAGCCTTATCAATTTTCATTGCCGGGAAAGATCTATTAAAGGTATTTCTATTTCAAGACATAGTCTGATTCTTACCCATATGCTATTTGCAGATGATGCTTTGTTTTTTATTAATATTAATCAAAAAGAGATTGAGACATTCCAAGACGTCTTGAGAGATTATTGTAATGCGTCTGGTCAACGAATAATTTTGGTAAATCGTCGATTTTCTTTAGTAGAATACTCTGTTAGAGATTCGTAATAAGGTTTCTCAAAAACTTAATATTAAGTGCACTAATGATTTGGGGAAATATCTTGGTACTCCACTTTCTATTAAGAGAGCGAAAATTCAGAATCTGAATTATATTAAAGATCGTCTTTTGTCTAAATCTGCAAGTTGGGTTGCAAACTTGTCATCAAATGGTGGTAAGGAGGTTCTTATTAAGGCTGTATTACAAGCTATACCAAATTATGCTATGTCCATCTTTGAATTTCCGAAGACGCTATGTAAAAAACTTTATAGTATAGTGCCTAATTTTTTGTGGGATTCTTATAATAGGTAAAGAATTCACTGGGTAGCTTGGAAGAAGATTGCAAGATCTAAGAGAGTTGGTGGTCTCGGATTTAGAGGCTTTCATAAGATAAATATTGCTATGCTGGCTGCTTAAGCTTGGAGAATCATTAATAGGCCTGAGTCATTTGCTGCAAGAGTTCTTAAAGCTATCTATTTCCCAGATTGTAATATTTGGGATACGAAACTCCCAAAAAAAGATCGTGGAGTTGGGAAAGCATTATTAAAGAAGTTTAGATCCTAAAAAATCACTGTATTTGGCAGATTGGAAATGGTTCAAAGGTTAATATTTGGAATCATTATTGGATTAGTAGAGGGCGTTATGTGGATAAGCCAGCAAATTGTTCGATCAACATAGTTAGCGAGCTAATTAATAAGCAAGGTAATGATTGGGACTTTAATATTCTAAGAAGCTTATTCTCAGAAGGGACGATTGCATATATTCGTAAAATACCAATAACTAAATATAACACTGAAAATAAAAGCATATGGCCTTTTCTTAAAATGGTGAATATTCAACGAAGTCTGGATACAATGCTATTATCGATGAAGAAATTACGAATGAATCTCAATCGTCAAGAACTGGTGAAGATATGAAAGGTGAGCTTTGGAATATAATATGGAGGTCTAAAGTGCAGGCTAAGGTTAAAATTTTCTGTTGGAAAGTGTGTAATAATGCTATTCCTACAAAAAATAATTTAGTCAGACGAAGATGCTTGAAAGAAGATGTATGTGAATGGTGTGAATTAGAAGGGGAGAATGTTGCCTACCTTTTCCTTAAATGCCCTTTTAGCAGGGAGGTGTGGGCTCGATCCCCTCTTCAAGTTAGAATTGATCATTCGCTCCAAGATAATGTGGAAGATTGGTTAATAAACACAATTAGTAGTTTTTCAAAGAATGGATGGGATAAAAAATTGTTACAGCTTATATCCTCACAAAAATATGGAATATATGGAAGGAGAGGATGAAGTGTTTACATGAAATGAAACCGTGGTGTATTGAGGATATTTTTTTATCGTATCAAGGATAGTATGAGTAGATTTTTTGGAAAAAAATTGATGGAGGTTATGAATTTAAAAGGTAGTAAAGATGAGTTGACAAAAGATGTGGATAACCCAACTATTTACGACACAGCTAGCAATAACATTGCGTCGGTTGCTGCTATTGGGATTAACACTAATGGTAACATAGATAGAAAAGTTCATCTCAGATGTAAGGTAAGTAAGGTTATTGAAGGTGAAGCTTGGGCCATGTTGTTGGCCATGAGATCGTCTTATGATCTCTCTAGTCAGAGGGTTTCGTTTTACTCTAACAATCTTGAATTAGTTCAAGGAATTAAAAAATTGACCGGGCGTCATTGCAGCCTTAAACCCATTCTTTCTGAGATAGAAAGTTGGTTATGTCGATGTTCACAATGGGAAGTTGTGTATATCAGCAGACGTTTCAACACTATAGCAGATGCACTAGTAAGATGTATAAGGAGGAATAAAGATCTGTCAGACTGGACGAATTTCTCATTAATTAATTTAGATGTTTTCCTTAATAGTCTTTGTATGAATTAATGGATTTTATATTTTCGATTGACAACATTTATGGAGCACAAATTTTTTAAGCCAACGTGCCCCAGTAGATCAGTCCTTTCAGTACACGAACTTACAATCCTTTCTCTAGCCCTGAAGTAGCAAAAATCCTGCCGCTAGTACTTATCAAAACAACATCTGACTTTTTCTGCATTTATACCTTAGTGGAACTCTCGTTGTAAGTTCAACACACATAAAAGATTTGGCCAATGTGACAATTTACTCAATTTATTATTGGACATAAATGAATGTTTATACTCATGCTCTTTGGAGGTAAAAAAAATGTATAACGTCATTTTTGAATGTTCGGTCTAATAATAAAACCTCATCCATTGGCCATCATAACTTTTCAATAATGAGTTTCTATTTTCTATTCTTGTCCATTTATCCTTTTTCTAACCTCCAGTACTCAAAACTAGGCCATCATAATTTTTTATTTTCAACAATGTTTATTTTACTTAAGAATATTACTTCATAATCGTATGTGGATTTAAGTTATTTCATCCATCATCTTGAAGTCAAATTATTAGTCAAGTAAGTTATTTCATCCATCATCTTGAAGTCAAGTTATTAGTCAAGTAAACGTTGGTATGCCTGAGTCTTTTAAAGGTATAAAGGTGCTATTAATTGATCTAGACACAACTTCTCTAATGCATATTGCATCTGTGCTTGAACAACAGTCCTACAAACATAACAAGTTGAGAAAATCCTTCATCTAATATTGGAGGCTCCAACCAAAATTGTGCTAAAAAAATCGAAGAGATATGAAGAGAATTATTCCTATAAACTGAATTAAGCAAAAACAGAGTTTGAATTTAAGTAAAAGTACAAAAACCTGCTCACCAGCCCTAAATATAGTAAGAAAACTTCAAGTGAATAACATTTTAACAATAATGAATGCCTTAGAGAAGTAAAAATAAAAAAACAAAGGTAACATGATTGATAATAAATGCACCATTTGCACTGGTGATAATCCCTCAGTTTTTTACTTCAAAGCTCACACACAGTGATAACAAAACTACACTATCACGTAATTTGACAAAACTCGGAAATAAACATTAGTTGAATATTTAATTGAACAAAAAAAATTATCATGCCGCTCATATATTGAGTAGGAATCCAACGGTTAGCAGATGGTTCAAAAAATGCGACGGCTGAGAAGCATTCTAGATCATCATATCCACCTAGGGGAAGATATTTTATCTCTTCCAGTTGCACTAGCTAAGCTTCCTTTTTCACCGTTCATTGATGGGCATATTCCATTTGTTTTTAGTTGGGTTGTATGATTCCACTACAAAAAATATATATTTTGAGTTAATTGGGTTATAGGTCCCTGTATTTATGTAAAATAACCTATACAGATTAACCTAGATTGTATTGCATACAAAATAGTGTATTCATACAAATAACAAAATAAATCAAAGAAAAGTAATTTTCCAAAGCTGGGGTGGCCAAGTGAAAAATATAAAAAACTAGGGGTAAAAAAAAAATTTAGAACTTAAATCTAGAAGTAGAAGCAATTACCTGTGTCATGCAGTAACGACCCATTTCCACCACCAAAAGCTAAGATCTCACTGTTCAATTTAGCAACTGAACGGTAAGATCTAACATTGCTCATTGGTTCAAGAGTTTTTAATGTATCTGAAAATGGTGAATATAAATCAAGCTCCGCATTTCATGAATCAACTGCAAGTAAAAAAATAAAAAAAGTAAAAAACCAAAACTCAACTAATTATCAAAATAAAAATAAATATCCATCTTTCTTATATGATCAAGATAAATATATATGTGTTGATAAGGTTTCCATTGCATCCTTTTTGAACGCTTGGTGTGCATCTGCAACATTATTAAGCATTTCATCTATAGAATATATGTATACTAATACCACAATTGATCGACTCTAGGCACCACAATCCATCACACTGCTCCGTAGCATAACCATTTCCATCTTCCCAGACAACAAATTTGAAATCATTTCACATCCCCTTGACTTCGTTGTCGTTATACCTTACTCCAGCGCCAAATCAAATGTGCGCTCTTCATAATGCGCAACACAACACACTAATACAAATCACACCCCTCAGTTTGAAGCCTTGATCAATGGCCCATAATTAAGCTCGTCACTGAACGCCGTCAACACATGCCCAAATTTGAGGCCCAACATAAATCGTACGAAGAAATTTAGATGATTACGGAGGTGGATAAGGATGTGATGTCTCCCTATTTATTCTAATTATTAGCCCTTTGGAGACATTCTTTTAGGTGAATAAATGACTTATTTGATAGACTTTTAAGCTTAATTGATCATATTACACTTCCTCCCCTTGGAAATTAACTATTTGCAGAATCTGAGCTTTTGTGCCTAAATTTGACTATTTTTAATGCAAAGTTAATAGGTTCTTGAATTTCATGAAAGACCAATCCAAGGAGAAAAAGTGAGATAAACTCTTAGTGTATTTTAGAGTGTTAGGAATTGTTTTTACTCGAGTTTCTATTTTTAGAGTACACTTTCCTATCTCGTTTTTTTGATTTATTGATTTATTATTTTTAAAGCATATGCATTTTAATTATTTATTTATTGTGAAGCTTTAAAAGATAAATGGTAATTACTTAGAGACCAAGTCAAGATAAAGAAGTAAAGGAAAGAAGATTTACATGGAAATAAGAAAATTAAGGAAAGATATATACAAAGAAGGAAAAGATAAAGCTGCCTTTTGAATTTGAAATTCCAGCCACGTTTTAAATATCAGTCCATACCTTACGATTGGCTAGGAATCTGGACGAGTGGTCTGCACCAATAGAAAGCTTTTTCCAAGACAAGCAGTTTCATATATTGGAACTTCTCAAACGGATAAGTATTGAAAAAGATATGACCAAATCAAATCAGCAGCAAAATCTTAGCTATCCTAGAATTTATGATTACGAATTTAAAGAGTTCTTAACTTGTCTTCCACTCCAAGTAAATTCGACCTAGGGTCCTCTAACACCTATAAATACACCCCACCTCCTACTTTCAAACACTTCAGAGAATTACACAAGAGGCTTAAGGTTTTCGAGTCAGAGCAAGAAGGCAAGGAGAAGCTAGTGCTGGAGAAGTCCTGTTCTTCCATCATCAGTCATCTTAACCTTTAGGTTCTTTATTTTCTTTCTGTAATTCGAAACTATGAATTCCTTTATTTTAATTTTAGTTTTCTATTCCGTTAACTAATTTCTTTAGTACTTGAGAATCGCTATATGGGTTGAACTTAATTCTATTTAATTTATGTTTTCCGAATTTGGGATTTAATAGTTTAAATTAGACTAAGTATTTTGTGTTGACTATTATTTTGTTTTAATTACTAATTTTGAAGTCATGAATCAAACTTAGCTCATAGTAATTAGGCTATTCCATATAGTGGTGTATGGATCACCTTGACCGGGGGTTTAATTACAGCCTTAGATAATAGACGCATAGTATCCGTTATTGACCTTGACAGGCTTAACTAACCATGCAGCCAATGAGGTAAATTATTATTCATCTGAAAGTAGCATATATTCACCCTGGCGGGGTTTGTAATACTGTAGGATAGCTCTTAGGTCCACCCTGACGGGGGCTAGGAGATATTAGAGTCCCGACTAGCACAATAATACCAGTTTAGCCCTTAAACAGAAGCATGAATTAGATAGGTTAGGTGAAACCCTTGCGAGGATCAAGTACTCTTTCTCATCTGAAGTTTCAAATCTCTTTTATTTGCTTTCTTTTATTTCCGTAATTTATTTTCTTGCATCTTTTAATTTATAAAACCAAACAAAAATCTTTACTTTATTATTTCTGTTAAGCAATTATTCTTACTTTTTGATTAATACCTGAGTTGTGCCTAATCCGTCCCTGCGAACGAACTCGATTTATCGAATATTACTTGGACAACCGTACACTTGCGGTGATTGTGGTTCCTTTACTTTCGTATTTAATTTAATAACACACTAGGACCCACCAAGTTCTTGGCGCCGCTACCGGGGACGGTAGCGTGTGACCCCGGTGTTAGTCTTTTAGTAGTTTAATTGTTAGTTTAGTTTTAGTTTTATTTTTCAGTTTTACGCTTTGGGTTGTCTTTCTTTCTCAGGTTTACAGGTTTTAGTTTATGCGTGAAGATATCGTGATTATTGCAAATCCCTAATAGGTCGAGAAGCAAACAAAAGAAAGAGAGAAGCTAAAGCAAAGGAGTTAGAGGAGCAATTAGCAAGAGAAACAATGGCTGAAGATCAAAAACTCAACCCTCCTGCTAATCCCCAAGCTCAAAACAATGATCTGTGGTTCATCAATGGCCCTGAAAAAGCTCCGTTTCGAGCTCCTGCCCTCGGAATTGGCCCTGCAGATATTAATGTCGAGAGATTCATACCCGATCCTGGTATGTTATCTCAGTTTCAGAGTTATGGAAATTTCCGAGGAGCACCTAGCGAAGATCCAATCCGTGCTGTACAGAAGTTCATGCAAATTTGCGATTCTTATACGCAAGGAGTAACTAAAGAGAAAATGTATTTTGCTAATTTTAGATACTTCGTTATTGATGGAGCAAGTGAGTGGCATGATTCTCAAGAACCCGGAACAATTACAACATGGGACGCATTACAAACCGCGTTCTTCGATAGATACTACCCAACGAATATGAGATTAGATGCGCAAGTTGAAATAACATCATTCAAACAAGAGCAAGACGAGACTTTGGGTCGAAGTTGGAAGAGATTTCAGATTTGCTTAAGAAGAGTCCCTGATCATGGCCTCACAGAAGTTCAACAGATGAAGATATTTTACCGAGGACTTGATGGCTCTTCAAGAAAAGATCTAGATTTGCTTTGTGGTGGTGCATTTCTACGGGTACAACCAGTCCATGCTAATATTATTCTGAATAGAACTGTAACGAATGAACTAGGTTGGAATACCGTGAGAACACCTGTTCGAGGTGGAAACAATGCATTGATTGAAGAAAGATTCACCGCCATGGAAAATAAACTTGAACAACAACTGAAACAGCTACTCTCGCTGTTACAAAGAGTGTTGCTGGTAGATGAGCAGATGTTAATGCTACACAAGAAGTCCACGGGTGTTCTAATTGCGGTACACAAGATCATGATTGGGAGACTTGTCAAAACAATCCAGAATCTGTAATGTTTGTTTCTAGCCAAGGAAATTATAATTCAAGTGGTCAAGGCTATCAACCGAATAGAAACCATCCGGGTTTCCAATATTCGAACCCAAATGGGGCTGCTAATCCAGCTTATGCATATCAACCGCGCCCCCAAGGTAACAACTTTCAACCAAGACCTCAGAACAACTACCAAGGTGGACAAGCATACAAAAATCAAGCTCAGAGACAACCTCCTCAAGATGCTTATACCGAGACCATGAACCAGAAAGCTCTACCTGCTCAACCTCAAGAAGGTGCACTAGATGTGCAGCAAACCTTGACAACACTAATCACCATTCAACAAACTACAGCCGCAGCACTTAAATTGATGGAAACTCGGATGGCGCAGATGGCAAAGCAATTGAATCAACGTCCACAAGGACAATTACCGAGTGACACTGAAGATCCCAAGCAAAGAGAAGACTGTAATGCAGTGACACTTAGAAGTGGTAAGAATCTCCCACCACCTCCTTTTCCCGTGATGAAAGAAAAAGAAACAACTGTGAAGGAAAAACCGGTAAAAGATGTGGCGGAGAAAGAAGATGAACCTGAAGTAGTGGAAGTGGATAAGATTCCGGAAAAGCCAAAGAAGCCAGATACTACAGTAACCCATCCTCCACCACCTTTTCCCTCGAGAGTTCAGAAGAAAGGCGATATGGCTGACTATCAGAAATTCTTGAATGTGGTACGTGGCCTTAATATTAACATTCCATTCCTAGATGCTATTAGAGATGTGCCGAAATATGTCAAATTCTTAAAGAGAGCCATCACCAACAAAAGACCACACATTGAGAATGAGATGATAGGTTTGCCTGAAGAATGTAGTGCCATATGCCAAAGAAAAATTGCCACCAAAACTACTTGATCCTGGGAGTTTTACAATTCCTATTTCCATTGGCAATGAGTGGCAAGGTAAAGCTTTGTGTGATTTGGGAGCGAGTATCAATCTCATTCCCAAATCAATTTTTGAGATGTTGAAGATAGGAGAAGCAAGGCCGACATCCATGGTCTTACAAATGGATGACAGATCCCTCCTACATCCAGAGGGACCCATAGAAGATGTCCTCGTCAAGGTAGGTACTTTAATTTTTCCTGTCGATTTTGTTATTCTTAAGTATGACGCGAATAGTAATGTCCCCATCATCTTGGGACGACCATTCCTAGCCACGGGGCGTACTGTTATTGATGTAGAAAACGGAAAATTGACAATGCGAATCCAAGACGAGGAGGTAAAGTTCAACGTGTTTAGGGCAATGAAGTTTCCAGATTTGAGAGAGTATTGTTTCCAATTGGACGTAATTGACTTAGCCACACGAGAAGTATGGGAGTACATGAACTTCGGTGATATCTTGCAAGCTGCCCTAACACTTGACTTACCAAAACAAATAGAAGAGTTAGCCGAAACAGTGGCAGCTCTTAATTCTGGATATCCGAATCAGAAGCGTCTCACTTATGAACCTGTCCGAGAACTGGGGGAGATAGTTCTAAAAAATAAACCATCAATTGAAGCGCCCCCGAAATTAGAAGAAAAGCCGCTTCCGACACACCTGAGGTATGCGTATTTAGGTACTAACAAAACTCTGCCTGTTATTGTTTCAGCTACTTTAACATGTCTTCAAAAAGAAAAACTGTTGCGCATCCTACGAGCTAACAAAGAGGCGATTGGTTGGACTATTGCTGACATCAAAGGTATTAGTCCTTCCTATTGCCAACACAAGATCATTCTGGACGATGAAAATGCACGCTCAATCAAAGGACAAAGAAGATTAATTCTAGCTATGAAAGAAGTGGTGAAGAAAGAGGTTATCAAGTTGCTAGACGCAGGAATCATTTATCCTATTGCTAGCAGTGAATGGGTGAGTCCAGTTCAATGCGTACCAAAGAAGGGTGGTATTACTACCATCTTGAATTAACAGAATGAAGCCATACCCTCGAGGACGTCGTTGGTTGGAGAGTGTGTATGGACTACCGTAAGTTGAACAAGGCCACCAGAAAAGATCACTTCCCTCTTCCGTTTATTGATCAGATGTTAGACAAGCTAGCTGGTAGAGAATATTATTGCTTTTTGGATAGGTATTCAAGATACAATCAGATTTATGTAGATCCAAAAGACCAACACAAGACCACTTTTACATGTCCTTTTGGTACCTTTGCCTTTCGAAGGATGCCATTCGGATTATGTAATGCACCTACTACTTTTCAAAGATGTATGATGGCGATTTTCTGGGATATGATCGATGATTTCCTTGAGGTATTTATGGATGACTTCTCTGTGTTTGGTGATAACTTTGATGAGTGTTTGCGGAATTTGGAGAAGGTGTTAATTAGATGCAAGGAAACTGATTTGGTTTTGAACTGGGAAAAATGTCACTTTATGGTTCGTGAAGGTATAGTGTTGGGACACAAGGTTTCGAGTTCGGGTTTGGAAGTTGATCGCGCAAAGATTGAGGTAATTAAAACTCTTCCCCCTCCGATTTCTGTTAAAGGGGTAAGAAGTTTCTTAGGTCATGCTGGTTTTTACCGACATTTCATCAAGGACTTCCCCAAGATTTCTAAGCCATTGTGTAACTTACTTGAAAAGGATGCCAAATTCCTTTTTGATGAATCTTGCATGGCGGCCTTTCAAAAGATTAAGGAGAAGCTTATTTCTGCACCTATTGTGTTACCTCCTGATTGGAAGATTCCGTTTGAAGTTATGTGTGATGCTAGTGATCTTGCTATGGGTGCCGTTCTGGGACAACGAAAAGATAAGATATTCCATTCCATCTACTACGCTAGTAAGGTCTTTACAAGTGCTCATGTGAATTATACCGTAACTGAGAAGGAGTTACTAGTTGTAGTATATGCATTCGACAAATTTCGTTCCTATCTTCTTGGGGCGAAAGTGGTTGTTTTTACTGATCATTCTGGAATTAGATAACTTATGGAAAAGAAAGATGCTAAGCCGCGCTTAATCAGATGGGTATTATTGTTACAAGAGTTTGACTTAGAAATCTGAGATCGAAAGGGTTGTGAAAATCAGGTTGTAGATCATTTGTTACGTCTTGAAGGTTCAGAGCTTAATAGTGATCCTGAGTTGGTTCGAGAAGAGTTCCCTGATGAGATTTTATTTTCTATACATGATGGTACTCCATGGTATGCTGACATTGCAAATCTTATTGTGAGCGGTAACTTTCCTCAAGGAGCCACATCACAAGACAAGAAAAGATTGATTCATCGTGCTAAACAGTTCTTTTGGGAGGATCCTTTCCTCTACAAAGTGTGTAGTGATCAAATGGTGAGAAGATGCATACCTGAGAAAGATGTTTGGGAAGTGATTGCGAGTTGTCATGATTCTCCATACGGAGGACACTTCAAGGGTGACCGCACAGCTGCTAAGGTACTACAATCCGGTTTTTATTGGCCTACGTTACATAAGGATTGTCATGAGTATGTTCAGAAGTGTCATAGATTCCAGTTTACTGGAAATATATCCAAGAGGGATGAGATGCCACGTAATAATGTGCTTGAAGTTGAGATATTTTATGTATGGGGTATTGATTTCATGGGTCCATTTGTACCATCTAATGGGAATCTTTACATCCTACTAGCTGTTGATTACGTGTCTAAATGGGTAGAGGCTGTAGCTCTACCAACTAGAGATATCCGATAACCTTACTCCAAGTCAAAGGAAGGCGGTGGTGGAGTTGGGTTTGGGTGGCCTTTTGGATTTCCCAAAGACTTATCTGAAGCATGATGTTTGTCAGTTAATGGCTAAGTCATTTGACCCAGTTACTAGTACCTTTAATTTAATGGGTAGTACCCTTCCGTTTTCTTACCTTGATGTTCATAGAGTATTAGGCATACCTAAAGTTGGGCCTTTACCCCCACGTGAAGGAGATGTTTTCCCAAGAGTCAGGGCTTTAGAAGTTGCATGTAGTAAACATTTTGTTAAGAGAAATTATGTGAATTTAAAGTATATAGAGGCTATGTTTTACGAGTGTAAGTCTCATGCTGATTTGTTTAAAGTTTTATTCATGTTGTATATAATCGGATAATTTTTGTGCACACCGAACGTACATGGCGTTGATAGGTAATTCTTCCATGCTGTAAAGGAAGTATAAATGATACCCAAATTCAATTGGTCGCGTTTGGTTTACGAAGAATTATGCAATGACATTAGAGTCTTTACATCAGCGGGCCCCAACGTTAAATCCAAGTACATCCTTGGATGTATTTACGTGTTGTAGGTATGTTTGACGTATTTTATGTAAACATTTGACTTATGTTATTTAATGTTATTACTTTATTAGGAATTTGAGTTTTTGGTTTGTGGCCAACTGTTGTAAGCATATGAATGTCATGTAGGTACTGTTTCTTCAATACGTGCAGCGATTAAAAAACATGTGCTTGTTCCTAAAATGTTGTCGTACTGTCGAAACTGGGACACTGTGCTAACATCTAAGAACCTAAGGGAGCTTAACAACTGGGGAGGGGAGAATTATGTCAAGTGCAGGTTTACGGAGCTAAAGTTGGAAGAAGAGCTTGAAGATTATGTGATGCAGGATCCAGTTGATGGCTTAAAGAATGATTAATTGGAAGCGGTGTTTGGTGGAACACCTGTGAGTGTGAATTTCAAAGATAGTGGATGCTCATATAGCAAGGTTAAGGATGTTGTGAGTAGAGAGGAGTTTGATGCTTTAAGAGTACTGTGGAAAAATTAGCTGGGGTTTTTAGTGTTACTGGAAAGGTTCCAGTATTTTTGAAAGAATTGGAGTCATGCAGCCTCGTTGCTTCAGAAGAGGGTAATCTGTTTTCAAGGGATGTGGACATGGCTTGTGACACACCAAGTCCCAAAGTCCAATTGAGCCAAAGACCAACACAGAGATCCAAAAGTTTAGTCGACAAGGCCAAATCTGTTGAAGCAGCCCCTCGCAATTCTAAGTCTAAACCTCGTACCTTGGTTGTCTCAAGTGATTGCAAGACCCTACTCCATCTCGTGAATTTACATATGTTATACGGAGGGGACCTCAAAATGGGTGGTCTGATTTTGAGCCTAAAATAGACAAGGATGATCAGACGTTATACAACTATCTGATCGACCCTAGACCAGGTGTGCTCACCTCTTTTTTTTGGGTGTCTTTTAAATTTTTTTAAATAATGTTGTTCATGAGTAACTTATTTTTTTCAGTGAGGTGATTATTTCTTTTCCAAATTTTTGCTTGAGTCGGAAGGAGATGAGGAATTTATTAGACCCTGGGGCATGTGTTTCTGCTGATGTGAGTGACTATTATGCTTTTAGTTTATTTTTAATCGTATTAGATTGTTTACAGTTATAATTAGACTAGGTGATAGATAATTTGGGATTTAATATTAAAGTGGTATTCTTTGATTCTCACAGGTAATCGACTTGTTTGGCGAGATCTTGTTCGAAGAGTCTAAGCGTAATGACCCCAAGTGCAAATACTGGTTCATGCCAAAATATTTCTCTGTAAGTGTTGCCGGATACCAGTTGATCTAATTTAAAAATGTATTCATGTTTCAAACATTTACGTAATGAAGGATTTTTATGCAGACCCACCTAGTGAATGGTATGCATTCCACGTTGGATAACGTACGTGTATACTATGGACTAAGACGTTACAACGGGGATGTAGAGGATGTTGAACAGGTAAAATTTGACATTTGGTGTTTTATCTAACTTAAATTAACATTGTACACTTTAATTTAAACTGTAATACTGTAACATGAATAACTTTACCAATTTTTTTGTAGATTTATATACTAGTGAATGTGAATGAGAAACATTGGATGTTGTACTACTTAGATTTTGTTGAAGCGAAGATTTATTTCTGTGATTCCATGCTTCCAACCAATCCTCCCCGCGAGTCGCATTGAGACAATACAAAGTGTTGGTAAGTGGATTGTATGATTGTTTGTTTTACAATTCCAGTAACTGTAATATTTGAATTGTTATGGAATTGTAGATTGATAAATTGGTGGAATGGCTAGAGATGATAGATAGGGAAAACGTCCTTGCTCATATCAATTATTTTCCACCGGTTTTTCCCAGATGGGTTCCCAAGCAAGGTGCCACAGTTGATTGTGCATCACATGTATGTGACATGATGAAACATACTGGGTTGACTATTAATTGCTATAGTAAAGATTATGCTAAAAAGAGGTTTGAGATGGCAAAGCTGCTGTTTAGGTCACCATATAATGCGCTACACTACTGTATTGAACCAATGGCATAATTGAGAAGATTTTTGTTATGATGATGGGTAGGAGATGATGGTGTTGATTTATTAATGTATTAATATAAACTTTATATTATTAGGTATGTGTTTTGGATTTGTCTGAATTTTCTTTGTATGAACAAGAGGTGTGAGGGTGTTTGGATTGTATCAATCTTGGTTTTCGTCTACTTATAATTGTGTTTAGAATTTGTTTGAAGATGAGTTTGTGTAATTGAATTCTACTGTTATTATTCTGTGTATGAATTTCTGTGTTTGGGATTATGCAGGGATCTGTTAATGCAAATAAAAATTTGGAAAATAACTTATACAGAATAAATGAAAATACATTAAATACATACTAACAGAATTTTAACGAGCTAAACACGCGTGAGAATTTCTCAATCAATCTCAATGTTTATAATTCAATACGATGAAGCTTACCATTAACGCTAGAAACATAAACTTTTCCCAAGCAAGACTACAAAACTCACACAACACTACAACCCAAACACACAAACAAAAACTGTAAACCAAATATAGGATGTTCTTAATTTAAACAACAAGATGCGTCACAAGACACCCATTAACAACAATTGTAGATGCTTAAAAAATATTAAATTAAAAAAAAATTGTACTCCATAATTTTACTTACTCCTCCTTCATTTTCACAAAACTTGGGGGTATTTGACTCAACCCTAATCAACCTTTCCTCAATCCTCTCAGCCACAAGTCGAAGATTCTTGTTGCTCTCCAGAAGTTCATTCATAGTTTTGAAAATCTGTTCAACATCTATTGGATAGTTGTTATTTCCAGATCTTGTATCATCTGGAGTACCCACCCTCTCAAAACAAGGGTAGTGCTCATGTGATGGGTTAAGTGGAATAATTTTTTGGTTTACCTTTCCACGTTTTGATTTTCTTGGCAAGTTATAAGTTTTGGAGAATCGTGGGACAAAATGGCTGGGTTTAGTTGGTTTCATTTTGGTAACCCCCTTAAACACCTTTGAACGAGAGAAGCAATTAATTGGGGGTGTTTGAGGAATTAAATTAATAGTACATAAATGTTGGGGATGGAGATAGGTTATTTTAATATTTAAAAAAATGGTGGAAAATAATAAAAAATGGTTTTATTTTAACACAAAATTAGTTAAGGGTATTGTGGGACCGGTGTATAAAATATTTAAATACAATCCATTAAGTTTCAACGGCTATATTGATGTGTAAATATCCTTATAACCAAACCATTAGTCCCATTTCAAAATTCGCACATCACTACAACCAATACAGACCTGATAAGAAGATCTTGAAGCTTTAAGTTGAAGATGGGTGGGCGAAAGAAGAACAACAAGGGCTCTATTTTCGTAGCACCAGTGAAATGACATTGCAAACCTCCCAATGATTTAGATCCAACTATCACACGAGGTGATTTTAAGGGTAATTTCAGAGCTCTATATTTCAATTGAAACACATGTGGTTTCTGGAGATGGTGCGTTCCAATGGGCGACGAAGATAATACTCCTTCAGTTGGTGAGACATCGTCAATTATTTTTAGCTCACATGAAAGACCTGTAGCTACTTCAGAACTTAACAACACCCTAGCGGAGTACAAGATCGGATTGAAAATAGTGTGTTTGTTACTATTTGTTTTGGTTTTAATTGTTGCTTTTAAATAATGTAAGTGGGTGTTTCTTAACCCCTTCCCGTGTAAGAAATAAAGTTGTGTTATTTATTCTTTATCGTCATTTAAATGCGTATAAAAAAGTTGTCGTTTCACAAAGTTAGTATTCATGGTGGTAAGTAGTTGGTGAAGATGAAGATGGAATGATAACTTGATGCGGAGTTGATGTGAGGGTAGTGTGTAGTGAAGTTCTACAACGTAGCCTACCAATATGAAGTGACTTGTTGGGCAAAAAAGCAAGCAACATTGAGAGATTGACTTTCTTGATCTGAAAGGTGATTGGAAACATATTTATTCCTTTTTACATATATCAACGATCAACGAAGAACATTAAACATCCCTTTTCTAGTATGTGAGTTTAAAGAATTTAACTACTATTGTTAATTATTGCACTACACATATTCGAATGTTTATTTTAAGTAAAATCCATAGTAGCTTTTGTAATACACCCTTTAATATTGAAAGTTACAATTAAAAACATTACTAAACAAGACTTCTCGAATTAAATGTACATTACAAAAAACACCCTCATGTTAAAGTAAGTCCTTCCATAAAGGAATCATAAAAACCACAAACCAAGTAGTGTGGTGTCAATTCTTGAGCTGGTAAATTATGTAAAACAAGTAGCATATTACAAGTATCATGAAGACGATAATGGAGTCTTTTCCATAACGCTGAATAGGAGTCTGAAGTAGGCTTATGTTATAGGATGAGTGATGTCTCCTCATTTGTCATGAATTAATATTAGTTAGAGACATCATTTTTAGTGCTTTAGGAAGTCTTTTAGTCGATTTTATCATGATTTAGTATACTTTCCTATTTCTAGTCTTGATTTAATGATTTATTATTTTTAGAGCATATTGGGTTTAATTATTTATTTAGTGTGAAGATTTAAAGATAATATGGAAATAAAGTAGATTCCAAGTCAAGTCTAAAGATAAGGAAAGAAGATATTGAAGAAATCTAGAGGTAGAAGGAAACAGAGTTCAATTAGAAAAAGGAAAAACTGCTAACTAAATTTGAATTTCTACAGCTACGTCTAAAGAAGTGATGATAACTCCAAATCCGAGACGATTCTGGAATATCCCTTTCACAGGGAGATAAATAATTCCGTGAGGATTCTTTTGATATCTTATGGGTAAAAAACGGTCCAGTAACGAAGAAGATATGGTAAAAACAAGTCAGCAGTAATTATCCTTATCTACCTACGAATTTGAATTGGGCTAGGAGTCCATTACTTTCCTTCTCCTTCAAGAAAACGAATTAGGTCTTCCTAAACACCTATAAATACACCCTTAAACCATTGTAAACATTTTCTTGCTCAGTTCCAAGTATAGGCTTAGTCCTTACTTGTATTTTCTTAGTTTTAAATAATAGTTTAGTCCTTTAAATTAATATTCATCCTTAGTATCAAGCTATTCATCCAAGAAGCAAGCTTACCTATTGGTGGTCCTTTGTGTGTTCTAAAAATAAATGCAAATGCTAATCGAACCACAACCGCAAGTGTACGGTTGTCCCAAGTAGTATGTATGATAATACAGATTCGTTCCAAGGACGGATGGTTGATCACAATGTTTAGCAAGTAGTGATTGATGCACTTATGAAAATAAAAGATTATAAAATATTTGTTTGGTTTTGTTGATTAAAGCTAATGAATAAGAGACAAATAATTAAATGCAAGTAGAAGCTAAAACGCAAGTAAAATAAGTGAAAACGCAATATGAGATGTAGTACTTGAGAACGCAAGGATCCTCCTAATTTTACTTTCTAACTTATGTTGTTTAAGGGCTAAATCAGTCAATTACAATGGTCGGGATTCTAAATTCCTTATACCCCCGTCAGGGTGGACTATAAGGCAATCCTAAAGTGTCACTAGTCCCGTCAGGGTAAATATGATCCACCGTTGGATGATTAAGATTTATTACCACATTGGCCCTAGGATTAACTAAGTTCGTCAGAATCAATAGTTTTTATCCTAGATTGAACAATTATTTCTGTACCTAAACCCCCCGTCAGGATGATCCATACGCCACATATATGGAATAGCTTAAATACTAATACCTAATTTTAGTTCGCGACTCTAAAATCAGTAAACATTCACAAATTGTCGAAAAGAGTAAAAGCCCTAATTTAATTTAATTCAATAAAAACCCAAATTCAACGTTCGTTATAATAATAAAATCAAGATTCACCCATTGTTTTGTTCTCAAGCACTAATGGAAATTTAGCTCATATTAAAATTAAAAACTAGATAAAAAGAAATGGAATTCATATTCGTTACAAAATTAAAATATAAGAAAAACCTAATTTTCGGAATCAGAATGACTACGAACGGAGCTATAGACCCACTCCAGCTCTTGTAGCTTCTCCTTTCTTCCTGCTGTAGCTTCTCTGGTGTTTTTTTAATCTTGTGGAAAGTGAATTGTATTTAAAATAAGAGTCCAGACCTCCTTTTATAGTTAAAAATTCGGACTAGGGCTTGGACCAGAAAATAAAAGCCTAATTAAATGTCCAAGCCCACTTTCTAAGCCCAAAATCCCGTAACTGATGACAGGCCTTCACTAAAACTGCTTTTCCCGATGCGTTACAACTCCGATTGACCTCATTCCAGTTGCTAAAGTTCCGTACTTCGATAAGGAATGTTTTCTCTTCAAAGGTCAGCGGCTCAATCAGCTCTTAAGTACCTCGAAAACAGCAATCAAGGGCCTGGAAAATGGATTTTTAGCTCTAAAATAAAATCTTCGGGATTTCTCTTCAAGTCTTGACTCTATCTTTTGATCTTTGACTTTATCTTCGGATTCCTTTCCTAGCTAACATCTAAAAACCTGTAAACTTTACACTAAAAATACCAATATTACGCGCAAAAGTTTAATAATTCAAAAATGCTAGAAATAAAAAGGGAAATCCGAAATATTGCATATTTAGTCCAAAAGTCTGTCGAATTAATTAAATAAACACCAAAAATGATGTCTCCTAAGGGTCTAAAATAAGAACAATTAGGGAGACATCAAGACCCCCAACTCAAACCTTTGTCGTCCCGACAAAGCAAAACAAAATAAAACGAGGGGTAGAAGCAAACGTATAAACACATAGAAGCTAGCAAATAAACCCTAAAGCAATTCCTAAGATAAATCTCATATAGCAAACTTTAAAAATTAACATCTACATACACTAATCATGCAACATCAAACATAAATAATCTCAATCATAAAATTAAAGTCGCAATGCTTGAAGGTTACACTTGTACTCATCTCTGTATGATGGCTATAGGATGGTCATTAATCCTACCTCGCTTTGAACGCTCCACCTAGTGTATTCCCTATCAACAGAATAATAAATTCACTATGCACTTAGGAATCACGAGGTCTTTACGGTTATAATATTGGCTTAAGGATGGGTATGAATGTATATTTGGTAAATTTGAAGTGAGCTTTTGGCTCTCTCCTCACTTACCATCAACAGTGTCCTCGAGCTTGAGTTAACGCTCAAAAAGATGTTCTCACTCACCCATATACGCAACAATTTAGCGTCCCATGTCTACCCACTATTAACAAGATGATTTTCAGACAATTCCACTTTGCCGGATGTTTTATTCATTCATATTTTTCTTTTTCTCTTCTTTTCTCTTTTTTTTTTTTTTTTTTTTTTTTTTTTGTACAGAAGCAAACCGGGTTCCCGGTTTTGATGAATCCGGGTTCCCGGATCCTACTGTATGATTTTTCAAAAATTTTCATTTTTTCTTTCTTTTTCATTTTTCTTCATTCCCGGCAAAGGGTTACAAGTATATATCATCTGCAATTGTGTTACAATACAAAACACATCGATCCCTACCCATTTAATTCCCCATATGTGGTCCCACCACCCCAAACTCAAGCTCGAGACATGTCTCAGGATTGTGATTCAAGTGCGGGTCATATGGTCATGCCTAATAATCTAAGGGATAATGGCTTATATCGTGGCTACAAAGAAAAGGCTACAGGCTCAAAGTGGGCTAAGACGGATAATAATTAATACAAGGGATAGAAGGCTAAAAAGGCACAAATGGCTAATAAAGAACTGCCCCTATCATTTTCCTAAGTACATAGCTTGTCTTTAGTTCATATCTAGGTGGGTTCTCTACTAATTAGGATTTCACGTTCTACACACCAAACATATTCCTTGAGTACAAGCTTACTTCATTTGCATTGTTAATTAATTTTTCCTATCAATTACCTATGTTCGCATGCAATTGTAAGTGCGTTTTATATCAATCCCTAAAGTCCATTATTTACTATCATAGATTTATCAAAAGTATGCTTAAAGGGATATTTAAAAATTTCTACAGTCAAACGCAACTCCGAAAATTCTTTTATTGAAAGCAAATAAAGCAAATAACACATAAAAATTGGGATGAGGCAACGAACCCCACCCCAAACTCAAAAATGAGTCGTGTCCCCACGACTCGAAAAGACTCAATAAAGCATTTAAACTAATATATACTAAGAGGAAAGTTTAGAAAACGTATCTTAACCAGCGCGAGGCTGGTTATCGGTGTTGCGTTCTGGACCTTTATCTCGCGTAACAGCATCATAAATCGCGTTTTGAAGTGTATTTACGCCTAGGATTAAATTTCGAAGTAGGTCCAATTCTTTTGTAACGTTTCCCAAGGTAGCAATCATCCTCTCCTGATTCTCTTCCAACACCTGAATCTTCGCTTCCAACTCAGGTACAGTTTTCGCTTTCTTTGATTGAGGAGTTCTTGGACTTCTTGTAGCTCGTGTTGCTTCTTCATGGATGTTCTTGATTGTGCTCAAAGCTATACTCACACCAACTGAAACAATGTCAATATCTGCGTCCTTACGAGGAATCTTTGCGTCTAAACACAACTGAGTAATAGTACAAGGAAACTTCAGATTTTGTTGTTTCATTGGTGATTTCGCGAACTCCATGATTGTATCATAAATGATCTTAGCAACATCAAATGGTTTCTCCTCCAAAATACACTTAATAACAAATATGTGCTCTTTCTTCAACTCGGAAGTGTGTTTAATACCAAAGAAAGTGGGTATTATGAAACGAGACCAAACCTTCGCACGAGGTGTCAAACTACTGCTGTAAAACTGTCCAGGATACCTTTCACCTTCAGGAATTGGGCTAGTCCCATTAACAAGCACGGTCCCCCAAAGGGATTCAAAATCAAAGGAAGGGTCATTAAGAGTTTCTTGGAAGGGGCATGTTCCAGAAAAGTTGGGTAGTTTCAATGATTTCCGAATACGTTCAATAGAGAAAGGAACTACCTTTTTGCGGATATCAATGGCATCATGTGAGGTAGCTAAACCTTCGTAAAATTCTCGCACAAAAGTAGGAATAAACTCAAGCTTCCTTTCTTGTAACTCTTTCCAACCAAACTTAGCACATGTCACAGCATATTCCTTGTAATCACTACTCATAATACCCTTAGGAAAATTCGTCTCCTCACCAAATTTCAAAAATTCAATTCTTTCACGAACCTGAGTATTCCAACAAGTGTAGACCCTCTTAGGTTTGTGGGCCCACATCTTCATACGCGGGGGTTTTTGAACAGTTGCTTCCGGAATCTCTTGTTCAGTTTCCTTCTCAATGTTCTTCGCAATTTCCTCTTCTTGTTCCATCTCACTTTCTATCTCATCAATCAATCTCCGCTTTAGACCTGTGATTTCTTTTCTGTTAGAATCAAGCTTAACTTCGTTAATTTTTCGTTTAGGACGCGAATCAGGAATCTCAATAGCTTGTTCTTGTGAATCACCAATGGTGGTCTTTCTTCTAGGAGCAGTTCTTCGAAAATCACCGGTTCTGTTAGTCATCTCTTTTCACCCCAAACTCAAAACTTCAAATAATGAAAAACTTAGAGAAAAAGTTTAGAATTTTGATGTTTTGAGGCTTAGGAATTGAAGAACTAGGGTGAATATGAGATGGGTCTTGATGAATTTGAATGGGAGAAGAAAGAATTGGGTTTTAGTTTAG
The DNA here is from genome assembly GCA_029959085.1 of Nemophila menziesii. Taxonomy (NCBI): domain Eukaryota; kingdom Viridiplantae; phylum Streptophyta; class Magnoliopsida; order Boraginales; family Hydrophyllaceae; genus Nemophila; species Nemophila menziesii. The sequence continues at coordinate 33,518,050 of JARWIR010000011.1, read as the reverse complement.
GATTTGATGAAGAAGAATCTTGGGAAAAACTAAGGATTTGATGTTATTTTGGAGAGGAGGTGAGTTGATCTTATGTTTTTGTGGTGAAAGAGGGTAGGATTTGATGATATATAGTGTTTTGGTAGATGAATTTCGTAGGTGGGGAGGCTATTGGTGCGTTTTAGGTAAAAACTTGCAAAAGAGGCTAAGAAAACTAGGTTAAAATACCCAAAACCGCCTCTCACAGCTTTCAAACCGGGTTCCCGGATTTGGAAAACCGGGTCCCCGGTTCCGCGTCGCTGTGACGGCGCGGAAAAATAATTGTGGACTTTTTTTTTTTTTTTTTTTTTTTTTTTTTTTTTTTTTTTTTTTTTTTTTTTTTTTTTTTTGAAAACGCACCAAAACGCTGGACCCCAAGACGCTGGGTCAGGGATTTTGCTCGCCGAAACCGGGTACCCGGTTCTGTGGAATGCGGGTTCCCGGATTTTCTCGATGGCGCGAGTCAAAACGCGCCAAAACGCAGCACGTCAAGACGCTGGACCAGAGAATTTCACCATCAGCAGCTCCGAAACCGGGTACCCGGTTCTGCCAAATGCGGGTACCCGGATTTGTGTCGATGGCGCGAATGAAAACGCACGAAAACGCAAGCCACCAAGACGCTGGGTCAGGGAATTTCAGAAATTACAGCACCAAAACCGGGTACCCGGTTCTGCGGAATGCGGGTTCCCGGTTTCTCCTGGACATCCAACCTCTTTTTCTTCTGTTTTCGCCAAATCGACCCCAAACTCAAGTCCTTTTTACCCCTGAAATCATCAAAAACAACTACCCTTCCTCATTTCTTAATAAAAACACTAAAATTACGGAAATCAAACTAATCTAAATTGCAGAAATAGAAAAACTCAGCTAATATACAAGTAATTGGCTTTTGTTTAACGTCGTTAAGCTCGACGGGTTACCTCACGCTTCTAAGGAGTCTCGAGGAGATACATGACCTCCCCGGGATGTGGATCTTCCGAGCGATTGGTATTTTCACCTCCATGATATATCTTTAATCTGTGACCGTTAACCATAAAGGTACGGTTCTCTAGCGGATGTTCTATTTCTATCGCCCCATGAGGTGTAACTTTGGTCACTATGTATGGACCTGACCACTTAGATCTTAACTTACCCGGAAAATTGCTGAACTTTGAATTATACTTTAATACTTTTTGCCCTACTTCAAAGTTCTTTGGACGAATCCGATTGTCATGCCATTTCTTTGTGTTTTCTTTGTAAAGTTTGGCATTTTCATAAGCATGCAACCGGAATTCGTCAAGTTCATTAAGCTTCATCATACGATTCTTTCCGGCTAAGATAGGATCTAAGTTCAACTGCGCAATTGCCCAATAGGCACCCATTTCAAGCTCTAAAGGTAAGTGACAAGCCTTACCATACACCATACGATAAGGAGATGCACCTACTGGAGTCTTAAACGCAGTACGATAGGCCCACAATGCATCATCTAACTTCATTGACCAATCTTTTCTTGTAGGACCAACGGTTTTCTCTAGGATTGACTTGACTTCACGGTTCGAAACTTCAGCTTGACCATTGGATTGTGGATGGTATGCAGTAGATACACGGTGTCTAACTCCATATTTCTCTAGAACGGTCTTCAGATATTTATTAACGAAATGAGATCCTCCATCGCTAATAATCACTCTAGGTGTGCCATGTCTAGTGAAAATATGTGATTTCAAGAACTTGATCACCACTCGTGAATCATTGGTAGGTAAAGCCACCGCTTCTACCCACTTAGATACATAATCAACAGCTAATAAGATAAAGAGGTTACCATTTGAAGGGACGAAAGGACCCATAAAGTCTATGCCCCAAACATCGAATATCTCAACCTCTAACACATTATTACGTGGCATCTCATCCCTCTTAGATATGTTTCCGGTAAACTGGCATCTCGAACATTTCTTAACATATTCATGGCAATCTTTAATAAGAGAAGGCCAGTAAAAACCTGATTGAAATACCTTCGCAGCAGTTCTATCTCCCTTAAAATGTCCGCCATATAAAGAATCATGGCATCCGGCTATAATGGCTTGAGTCTCTTCCCTTGCTACACATCTTCGTATCATTTGGTCAGCACAAACTTTGTAGAGGTAGGGATCCTCCCAAAAGAACTGTCTTGCCCGATGAGCTAACCTCTTTCTTTCTTGATAAGTAGAACCTTCAGGAAAAACACCACTCACCACTAAATTTGCAATATCTGCATACCACGGAGCCTCATAATCTCGGACAACGAATAAACTCTCATCAGGAAACTCTTCTCTAACTGCTTCAGTACCACTATTCATCTCTGAACCCTCTAAACGCGATAGATGATCTGCAACCTGATTCTCACAACCCTTTCTATCTTTGATCTCTAAATCGAACTCTTGAAGCAATAACACCCATCTGATTAACCTTGGTTTTGCATCTTTCTTCTCCATGAGAAATCTGATCGCGGAATGATCTGTATAAACAATAACTTTCGCTCCAAGAAGATAAGAGCGAAATTTATCAAACGAATAGACAACTGCTAGCAACTCCTTTTCTGTAACTGTGTAATTAATCTGAGCACCACTAAAAGTTTTACTAGCATAGTAAATTGAATGAAAAACTTTCTCTTTTCTCTGTCCCAATACAGCTCCCATACATAAATCACTCGCATCACACATAACCTCAAACGGTAAATTCCAATCTGGAGGTAACACTATAGGAGCAGAAATGAGTTTTTCCTTGATTGTTTTGAAGGCCGCTAAACAAGCTTCATCAAAAAGAAATTTGCAATCCTTTTCGAGTAAGTTGCATAACGGTTTAGCAATCTTCGAAAAATCCTTAATAAAACGCCTATAAAAACCAGCATGGCCAAGAAAACTCCTTACCCCTTTAACAGAAATGGGAGGGGGAAGAGTTTTAATTACCTCTATCTTTGCTCTATCAACCTCTAAACCAACACTCGAAACTTTGTGACCCAGAACAATACCTTCGCGTACCATGAAGTGACACTTCTCCCAGTTGAGCACCAAATCTGTTTCCTTGCATCTCACTAACACTTTCTCCAAGTTGTCCAAACATATATCAAAATCATCACCAAACACGGAGAAATCATCCATGAACACTTCAAGGAAATTATCTATCATGTCCCAGAAGATGGCCATCATACACCTTTGAAAAGTAGCGGGAGCGTTACACAATCCAAATGGCATTCTGCGATATGCAAAAGTACCAAATGGGCATGTAAAGGTAGTCTTATGTTGATCTTCTGGAGCCACGTAAATCTGATTGTACCCGGAGTACCCATCCAAGAAGCAATAGTACTCTCTTCCGGCTAATTTGTCTAACATCTGATCAATGAAGGGCAAAGGGAAATGATCTTTTCTGGTGGCCTTGTTCAGTTTTCTGTAATCCATGCAAACTCTCCATCCAACTACCGTTCTTGAAGGAATCGCCTCATTTTTATCGTTAAGAACTGTTGTAATTCCTCCTTTCTTCGGTACACACTGAACTGGACTCACCCATTCACTACTCGAAATGGGATAAATAATCCCCGCATCTAAAAGCTTAATCACCTCCTTCTTCACCACATCCTTCATGGCTGGCATTAATCTTCTCTGACCTTCAACTGAGCGTGCATTAACATCTTCTAGTATGATTTTGTGTTGACAATAGGATGGACTAATGCCTTTGATATCAGCAATTGTCCAGCCTATTGCTTCTTTGTTGGCTCTTAACACCCGCAACAGTTTATCCTCTTGAGGACCTGTTAAATTAGCTGAAACAATAACAGGTAGAGTTTCATTAGTACCCAAATAAGCATACCTCAAGTGTGCTGGCAATGGTTTTTCTTCCAACTCCGGAGGAGATTCAATTGAAGGTTTCTTTTTAGGAATAATCTCCCCCGGTTCTCTCACAGGTTCATAGGCAAGACGCCTATATTTCGGATTTTCAGAATTGAGAGCTGCCACTGTTTCTGTAAGCTCCTCCATCATCTCAGGTGAATCTAATGTCAAAGCAGCCTGCAAGATATCATCAAAATTTAAACAATTAAATACCTCTTGCGATGCTTGCTCTACTACATCCATTCTGAAGCAATCTTCCTGAGAATCTGGGAATTTCATAGCTCGAAATACATTGAATTTCACTTCCTCATCTTGTATCCTCATTGTTAATTCGCCATTCTCTACATCGATCAATGTCCTCCCTGTAGCTAGGAAGGGTCTACCCAAAATAATGGGGACATTTCTATCTGCATTGTATTCAAGAATTACGAAATCAACAGGAAATATAAGTGTACCTGCCTTAACAAGGACATCCTCAATACGGCCTTCAGGATGAGCAAGAGACCTGTCCGCCATTTGCAAGACCATAGAGGTAGGTCTTGCGTTTCCAATTTTAAGCTTATCAAAGACTGACTTGGGCATCAAGTTGATGCTTGCCCCCAAATCGCATAGTGCCTTTCCTTTCCATTCTTCTCCAATCGATATGGGAATCGTGAAACTCCCCGGATCAACTAACTTCGGAGGTAATTTGCTCTGGCAAATCGCACTACACTCTTCAGGAAGGCCAATCATCTCATTATCACAGTAGGGCCTTTTATTAGTGAGGGCCCTCTTCAAAAACTTCGTATACTTAGGAATATCTCGAATTGCCTCAAGTAACGGAATATTAATACTCAAACCCCTCACTCTATTGAAGAATTTCTGAAAATCACCCATATCACCCTTTTTCTGAACTCGCGATGGAAACGGTGGTGGAGGGCGATTTACCATACTATCATCTTTCTTCTTCGAAGCCTCTCTTGGCCTTACTATTTCTTCAACTTCATCTTCCTTCTCATTTTCTTTCTCATTTTCTTTCTCACCCACTTCCTTTTCTTTTCTTGGAACTTCTTTCTCTTTCATAACGGGAAAAGGAGGTGGGAGAAGGTTCTTACCACTTCTCAAGGTAACAGCTTTACAATCTTCACGTTGTGATGGATTTTCGGTATCGCTTGGAAGTTGTCCTTGTGGACGTTGATTGAGCTGTTTACTGATTTGACTCAGCTGATTCTGGAACATCTTCATATTTGCTTCAGCTGCATTTTGTCTTTCTATTGCAGCGTTCTGACGTTCTATTGCTGCGTTCTGACGTTCCATCGCTTGTGCTTGTAGAGCAATCAAATTTTCAACAGTTTTCTGAAGGGTGAGTATCCCTTCTTGTGGATGTGCAGGTAAAGCTTTCTGGTTTAGCGTTTCATCGTAAGTATTCTGAGGAGCTTGTCTTGGTACATAAGTATTCTGATTCTGTCCTCCTTGATAATTGTTTTGTGGTCTAGGATTATAGTTGTTACCTTGGGGACGCGGCTGATACGCATATGTAGGATTGGCTGCCCCATTAGGATTCGAATATTGAAACCCAGGATGGTTTCTGTTAGGTTGATATCCATTACCACTCGAATTAAAATTACCTCTGTTGGACATAAAATTCACTGATTCTTGATTATTCGGACAACTTTCCTCATCATGATCATCTACCTTACAAATTGAACACATATAAACTTCTTGTGCAGCATGCACAGCTACCTTCTTACCCGAAAATCCTTCTGTCACAGCTAGAGTAAGCTGCTTCAATTGTTGCTCTATGGTATTCTGGATCTTATTCTCAAACGTAGCAAATTTCTCTTCTATGTCAACATTATTTACTCCCTTGACTGGTGTTCTTACTGAGCTCCACCCAACTTCATTCTTGACTGTTCTCTCTAAAATGATCTTGGCATGAGCGGGTTGAACTTGAAGAAAACCTGCTCCACATAGTGTATCCAACTTCTCTCTCGAAATTCCATCAAGGCCTCTATAAAAGATCTTTAACTGTTGTTGTTCTGAAAAGCCATGATTAGGAACTTTACGCAAACACATCTGAAATCTTGTCCAACTCCTACCCACGGTTTCCTCATACTCTTGACGGAATTGTGTCAATTCTAGTTCAGCATCTAACCTCATGTTACTTGGGTAATACCTGTCAAAGAAAGCGATTTCTAATTGGTCCCAATTAGTAATCCTCGTAGGATCTTGCGTATCGTGCCATTCACTTGCTCCATCAATGACAAAGAATTTGAAAGCAGCAAAATACATCTGTTCTCTTGAAACCCCTTGTGTGATATAAGAATCACATATCTGCTTAAATTTTTGTACCGCTCTAAGAGGATCTTCCGATGGTCTTCCGCGAAAATTTCCAAAGTTTTGGAACTGAGCTAGCATACCCGGATCTGGACGGAATCTCGGAACATTAATATCTGGAGCACCTACTCCTATAGCTGGAGCGCGGAATGGAACTTCTGGAGGGCCATTAGTGAACCACGGATCATGATTCATCACTATCTGGACTGGAGGGTTAGGATTTAGTGGTTGAACTTGAGGAATAACGCCTGGAGCTAAAGGTTGGCCATTTGCATCTAACTGGCCTTGTCCATTCTGTTGACCTTGAATAATGATATTCTCCATTCTGTTACTTAATTCTTCTACTTCTAAAGCTTCTCGTTCTCTTCTTCTTCTGTTCGCAAGTCTGATCAACGATTCTGGATTACTAAGGATCGGAGGTGTTGGCTCTAGATCCTTGAATAGCCTTCTTCGCATACACCAAACCTAAAAACCTGAAAAAGCTAACAAACAAAAAGCGTAAAACTGATAAAATAAAATAAATGCACTTATCACTAAAGGATAAACACCGTGGTCACACGCTACCGTCCCCGGCAGCGGCGCCAAAAACTTGGTGGTCCTTTGTGTGTTCTAAAAATAAATGCAAATGCTAATCGAACCACAACCGCAAGTGTACGGTTGTCCCAAGTAGTATGTATGATAATACAGATTCGTTCCAAGGACGGATGGTTGATCACAATGTTTAGCAAGTAGTGATTGATGCACTTATGAAAATAAAAGATTATAAAATATTTGTTTGGTTTTGTTGATTAAAGCTAATGAATAAGAGACAAATAATTAAATGCAAGTAGAAGCTAAAACGCAAGTAAAATAAGTGAAAACGCAATATGAGATGTAGTACTTGAGAACGCAAGGATCCTCCTAATTTTACTTTCTAACTTATGTTGTTTAAGGGCTAAATCAGTCAATTACAATGGTCGGGATTCTAAATTCCTTATACCCCCGTCAGGGTGGACTATAAGGCAATCCTAAAGTGTCACTAGTCCCGTCAGGGTAAATATGATCCACCGTTGGATGATTAAGATTTATTACCACATTGGCCCTAGGATTAACTAAGTTCGTCAGAATCAATAGTTTTTATCCTAGATTGAACAATTATTTCTGTACCTAAACCCCCCGTCAGGATGATCCATACGCCACATATATGGAATAGCTTAAATACTAATACCTAATTTTAGTTCGCGACTCTAAAATCAGTAAACATTCACAAATTGTCGAAAAGAGTAAAAGCCCTAATTTAATTTAATTCAATAAAAACCCAAATTCAACGTTCGTTATAATAATAAAATCAAGATTCACCCATTGTTTTGTTCTCAAGCACTAATGGAAATTTAGCTCATATTAAAATTAAAAACTAGATAAAAAGAAATGGAATTCATATTCGTTACAAAATTAAAATATAAGAAAAACCTAATTTTCGGAATCAGAATGACTACGAACGGAGCTATAGACCCACTCCAGCTCTTGTAGCTTCTCCTTTCTTCCTGCTGTAGCTTCTCTGGTGTTTTTTTAATCTTGTGGAAAGTGAATTGTATTTAAAATAAGAGTCCAGACCTCCTTTTATAGTTAAAAATTCGGACTAGGGCTTGGACCAGAAAATAAAAGCCTAATTAAATGTCCAAGCCCACTTTCTAAGCCCAAAATCCCGTAACTGATGACAGGCCTTCACTAAAACTGCTTTTCCCGATGCGTTACAACTCCGATTGACCTCATTCCAGTTGCTAAAGTTCCGTACTTCGATAAGGAATGTTTTCTCTTCAAAGGTCAGCGGCTCAATCAGCTCTTAAGTACCTCGAAAACAGCAATCAAGGGCCTGGAAAATGGATTTTTAGCTCTAAAATAAAATCTTCGGGATTTCTCTTCAAGTCTTGACTCTATCTTTTGATCTTTGACTTTATCTTCGGATTCCTTTCCTAGCTAACATCTAAAAACCTGTAAACTTTACACTAAAAATACCAATATTACGCGCAAAAGTTTAATAATTCAAAAATGCTAGAAATAAAAAGGGAAATCCGAAATATTGCATATTTAGTCCAAAAGTCTGTCGAATTAATTAAATAAACACCAAAAATGATGTCTCCTAAGGGTCTAAAATAAGAACAATTAGGGAGACATCACCTATAAAGGAAGACAAGAAGAAGAAGTTGGAAAGTGATAAACTCCTCTTCTACATCTCACATTCTCTATATTTAGGGTATTAAGCTATAGATTTGTGGCCTCACCATATTTCTAAACTTTTATTCTGTAAGTTTTACTTTTAATTGTTGGGTTATTATTTTGTCTTTAATTCCATAATAATATTTGTTATTTTAATTGATTGAGCTTGGCGTATATTGTTATTATGTTTTTTTACTTATTGTTACAACCCTAGATTTGGCCAATCTTAGGACTATTCTTAGTTATTGACAACACCACATAATCGTCTAGTTTTGATCCTTTGCCTAACTAGATAGCCATAAAGGTTTGATTTAATCACCAATCATTACTCAGGAATCCTTGGTAGTAGAGAGGTTGCTCCTAAGCCTAATAGAGGCTAGGTAGAATTTAGAATCCTGGTTAATGTATAATGTTTAATCTGTGATAGGTTAGTATAACAACTTAGTAAAATAAACTCATATTAGTGACCCTAATCTATTAGACTTGCATTCATATTTATTTATCTGCATTCGTAATTGTTTATTTCATATCAGATAGTTATTCCTCTTATCTTATATTTTATTCTAAACATATAAATTCATCTACGCTTGTTAAATATAAATAGATCTAACGGATTAAATCCCTGCGAACGAACTTGACTTATCATTAAAACTTGCAAACGATCTGTGATACTTGCAGTGAGTTTCGTGGTTCTCAAGGGTGTGTGCTCTTTATTATTATCGTTATTTATCTATTATTTTATCACACCTTTGCCCCCACCAAGTTTTTGGCGCCGCTGCCAGGGATTTATCTTTAAGTCAGATCTATTTTGTGTTTATTTAGTGTAGAAGTTTTTATTTGTTTTCAGTTTTACACTTTCTTTTTGTTTTAGTCTTTTTCAGGTTTCAGATGGCTAATCAACGGTTAGAGCTAGGTTTTCCTAGTCAATTTCGAGTTCAACGCATTGGGATTCGCATCCCAACTATCCAAGTCATTAGATTCAAGCATGATCCTGATTTAATTGATCAATTTGCGAGCTATGGGAAATTTAATGGTGATACACATCAAGATCCGGTCCAATCTGTTCAGAAATTCATGCAATTCTGTGATGCCTACATTAATGAAGGTGTTACGCAAGAACAGATTTATTATCTAATGTTTCAATTTTTCTTGACTAGGAAAGAAAGCGATTGGTTCGATGATCAACCTCCCGAGCTAATAACCAATTGGGACAAGCTTCAAGAGAGATTCCTTGATAAATTTTATCGTACGAGTATGCGAGTGAAGGAACTATTGGAGCCTATGAATTTCTTACAAGAAGCCGGAGAGAGTGTTGAAGCATGGACAAGATTTCAAAAGATGTTGGCAAGATGTCCACTACATGGATACACGCCACAATTACAATTATACATGTTCTATAATGGATTCAATAGAGAGTCAAGGCTGAGAGAGATGATATGGGTCGTGGTAATTTTGTCTCTATGGATCCAAAAGAAGCAAAGAGTGGTATGGAAACAATCATTGAAACCGAAATAAGTTAGCCACAAGAACAAAATCCTACCACTAACAAAGAAGAAGAAGCAAGGATTTCAAGCTTGCAAGATCAAATACAACAACTCGCTATAACAATTAAGGAAAGATTCCCAATGCCACCTCAACAGTTATACCTGCAAGAACAAGACTATGAATACCAAGCTAATCATCCACAGGCCGCAATGTGCATAATGTAAGTCAAGCTCCATCACGTCCTCAAGAAGAAATCACTGAGTTAAAAGAGACTATTAGTCAATTCATCAACTTCTCGAAGGATAATATGAGCAGAATTGAGTCAAAGATCGATGCATCAGTAGTGCAAAGCCTGCAACAACAGAATCAAGATTTAAAACAACATAATCATCTTTTAGAGAAGAATGTGATGCGGCTCACTACAATCATAGAAAAAATGCAAATTCAACTCCTACAATTGTCCCCAAGATACAAAATCTAACATGAAGAAGATCCAATACGTTGACGACAAGGTTAAGACTATTAGTCTTCAAGCTCAAAAGATTAAAGAACACAACGAGATAATCGTTGAAGCGCCACAATCTTCCTCAAAAGGGGGCGTTCTACCAAACAACTCAAACGTAAAGTAGATGAACTTAGATGAGATAATTGTTGAAGATTGGGTTGAAGAAGTTGAACATGATGAAAGTAAGAAGCCAAGAGTGGTTGAGGAACCAATAATTGAAGAGAGAAGTAGAGCAAGACAGCCACCCATACATTGCCACTATCCCGCTTATCCAAAGGAGCAACAACAGAAGTGTATGGAAGCGCTAAAACAAGTGAAAATTAACGTCCCTTTACTTGAAGCTATGAAAGGAAGGAGAAACTATGATCGATTCTTTATGGAGGCACTCTCAGATAAAGAAAGGTTCACAAGATCCAAATCTGTGACACTCAATGAAGGGATATCAGCACAAGTTCAGCAAAGATTACCACAGAATCTTAAAGATCCTGGATGTTTCAACCTCCCAATCAAAATAGGTGGAATATTTCATGGAAAAGCCATGTGTGATTTAGGGGCAAGTGTGAATATCATGCCCAAAAATATATTCAAGAAGATTGGTATTAGAGATGCGAAACCGACATCCATAATCTTACAACTTGCGGATCAATCAATAACAAAGCCGTGGGGAGTAATCGAGGACGTGCTCGTCCAAGTAGGTAACCTTGTTATTCCCACAGACTTTATTATTCTTGACTATAAAGCAGATAAGAACGTCTCATTCATTCTTGGGTGTCCATTCCTAGCCACCAGCGATACTATAGTGAATGTGAATGAGGGAACCGTGACTCTCCGTATTGAAGATAACTCTCAAACAGTCTATGTTTCGGGGAAGAATAAAAAGAAAAATGAGTCAAAAGAACTATATCCAATCAGAGTTGTAACCAAGAAGCCAGAATCTGTAAGCCCCTAAGAAACCATGGAGAAAGAAATTGAGTTTTGGGTAGGAGACGAGGTGGCATGGAAATCTCCCAATCCCAAACATAACAGTTCTTGGAAGGGGCCATACATTATCACGCAAATCATCTCAGAAGGAGTGGTCGAAATAAAAGCCATCGAAGGTTGCAAGCTCAAGTTGGTAAGTGTTAATCATATCACTCACTGCTGGGGAGGCTTTAAAAAGAAATAACCGAGGTAACTCGTCTAACTTTGAAAGACGTTAAACAAAAGTGCCCTTTGGGAGACATCCCATAGTAATTTATGTTGTTATATTTTAGTTTAGATTAGTTGCTTTTAGTTGATATTGAGTATTTGAGAAAGGTAGTGTTTTTGGATGTTAGGTATTAAAGAAATCGAGTTTGGGAAGCAAAAACGGAATTTTTTAGGAGTATTCTGACCTGTCACCGGTATGCCGGGCCCTATGGCCGGTAAGCCGGCGGTCATAAAAACCCGTGCCCACGGGTGTCGTCACGTGTGCAAGACAGAACCTTAAATTTTCGAGCAACAGCAGCACCGGCATGCCGGGCCCTACGGCCGGTATGCCGCCCCAACCAAAACCCGTGCCCATGTGTTCATGCCTCGGGTATTTTGACGTAACTCGAGTTTCAAGAGCTCCAGCACCGGCATGCCGGGCTCTACGGCCGGTAAGCCGGCCAGCGCCGCTGGAGAGAGGAAAAAATCGTGTTTTTAGGTTATAAAGAGTAAGAGGTGAGTTGTAATCCGAATTTTTCAATCCTTAAGCCTCACTTTCTTCTCCAAACCTCTCCCAACTCCATTAAAGCTTCAACAAACCTTTACCTAACATCAAAACACTACCAAATCACCATAATTTCACATCCAAATCCTTCCCTACATCATTACAAAGAAGATTCAACCACCCAAATCACATCAAAACACCTAGAATCCAAGAATCAAAGCCATGAATTTCAAAATCTTCTTCTAAAAATCCTTAAACCCACATCATTAAAGCTTTATTCCATCATACCCACATAGAGAACTATCATCCTAACACCTTTCCTAACCCAAATAAAGCTTGTACCACCTATGATCAAGAGTTACAAATTTCAATAATGTTCAAAGCTTTTAGTTGGGGGTCAAAAGAGATGATGAAAAGAATTGAGATATTATCAGGTGTTGTGGGATATGAAGAATCAAAGCATGGTGTTGGGTAAGATCAAGAATAAATCAATTGAGATGGGTACTACTTCGGGAATAAATTACAAGGTAAATCAGGTCAAGTAAGTAGAGGAAAGTATACAGTGGTGAATTCAAAGAACAAAAAGGTTTCAACTTTCATAGAGAAGACACCATAACCTCTTACTAGCAATATCCATCTACCCAAGATGAATAAAAGCTTCTGGGACGCTAGTAGCTGTGTTCAAAACATATTCCTAGATGAACACCGTCACATGAGAAAGTATTCGTAAGCAAAGTTGGAAGACGATAAATAAGAGATTTATAGAGTGTGATTGATTGGGATGGAGCATAAGAGGATGTAAGGGAAAGAGAAATTGGTGATACTAGAAGTTTTCATACATGAAAGCACTGCACCCTATTCCGGGTATTAATCAGGCAAGGTAAAAAGCCTCGAAGAGTATGTTTTCTTTCTTCCTTACCATTTCTTTATGTGCAATATCTATAAAATTTTAATTTTCTTTTATTTTATTTTTGAGTCTTTCCGAGTCGTGGGGACATGACTCATTTTTGAGTTTGGGGTGTGGGGATTCGTTGTCCCTTATCTCCATTTTTATGTGTTTTATTGTTTTTTAGGTAAAATTAATTTTTTTTTGAAGGATTAGATGTATGTAGAGTGTGTTTAATAACTTGAAAGCATAACCTCAGTAAGTTAATGATATAAAGTAGGATGTTTATGAGCTATTTTTTTGTATACTTTGAGTATTTGCAGGAAAACACACATTGATAGTAAAGAAAATATTAGTAAGCAATGCGATAGAAAGTATGTTCGATCACAAGGAGCCTTGAGTGGTTTGTAGGTCGTGAGATCCAAGCTAGTTGATAAAGCCATTTGATGAAAGTGCTAAAGGTAAGAGAATAACGAAATTACATGGTGTAGAAAGTGATTAAGGCAGTTCTTTCATATTGAAGCCATTTGAAGCCTTTTAACTTTCTCACCCTGTTATTTGATTTAATATTTTATATCCTTCTCAGCCCCTTCTAGCATTTCTAAAATCCTTTTTATTTAACTACATTATAAGCCATATCCCTTTAGATTATAGGACTTTTCCATATGATCCGCACTCGAATCGCGATGCATAGACAGTTGTTTTAGAGCTTGAGTTTGGGGTGGTGGGTCCACCATTATGGGAATTATTATTGGGTTGGGGTTTTTGAGCTTATTAATTGTGCTCTGTTCTATATATTGACTATGATTCACATGTTTATATTGTAACCCTTTGCCGGGATAATAGTGAATGAAAAAAAAGCTACGAGGTAGAAAAGAAAAGAGAAAAAATATTGTAACCCTTTGTCGGGGTATTTAGCTATAGATTTGTGGCCTTACTATGTTTCTAAGCTTTTATTCTATAAGTTTTACTTTTAATTGTTGGGTTATTATTTTGTATTTAATTTCATAATATTATTTGTTATTTTAATTGATTGAGCTTGGCGTATATTGTTATTATGTGTTTTGACTTATTGTTACAACCCTAGATTTGGCCAATCTTAGGACTATTCTTAGTTATTGACAACACCACATAATCGTCTAGTTTTGATCATTTGTCTAACTCGATAGCCATAAAGCTTTGATTTAATCACCAATCATTACTCAGGAATCCTTGGTAGTGGAGAGGTTGCTCCTAAGCCTAATAGAGGCTAGGTAGAATTTAGAATCCTGGTTAATATATAATGCTTAATCTGTGATAGGTTAGGATAACAACTTAGTAAAATAGACTCATATTAGTGACCCTAATCTATTAGACTTGCATTCATATTTATTTATCTGCATTCGTATTTGTTTATTTCATATCACATAGTTATTCCTCTTATCTTATATTTTATTCTAAACATATAAATTCATCTACGCTTGTTAAATATAAATAGATCTAACGGATTAAATCCCTGTGAACGAACTTAACTTATCATTAAAACTTGCAAACGGTCTGTGATACTTGTAGTGAATTCCGTGGTTCTCAAGGGTGTGTGCTCTTTATTATTATCTTTATTTATCTATTATTTTATCAGACCTTTGCCCCCACCAGTGAGGCCAATTTTACATATACATGCCTTGGGCAGTCATGATACATCTTATCTTTTTTGTTGTGTAGGTAAAAAGGGTAGCGGCGTATTAGACATGGACGATAACATCCATCCTTTAGGAATAAGATTTCACGATAATGAATATCTAGGTTGGGTTCATCTCCAACGTCTCTGGAGTCCCCTAAACACATAACTTCCCCAGAAATATTTGATGCGGTAGATTCACTCGTCATGCCGTAAATCTATGACGTTGGAAAACAAAGGAAGTAATTAGATGGTTTTGAACGAAGAAGCTTTCCACAAATACGTAATATATATTCATTAGATAATTTAAAGTGAAAGATGATTACTTACCACTATTGTTGTAGTTTAGAAATCTTGCTTGGGTATGCAGTGAGTTTGATTTGTTTGCTAATTGTGATGTTACTAGGGTTACTCGAGATCTTTTTATAGGAGAAGTTGTGGTTTTTAGGTTAGGATTTTGTAGGTTAAAGAACTATGGAGGGTTAAAATGTAATTCATTATATAGTATAGAGAATTATATATTTTTTTTGGCGAGTAATTCTTGACTACCAGAAAATGGTTATCCTAACTAAAACTTATTGAAACATTAAGTTTGAGTTATTTTTGTTCTAGTGTTGTGTTCATATAGTACTTATGATGATATTATCACAACATGAAAGATAACTATTAAATTAAGCAAAACATACTTCTATTTCATAATAAAAAACATACAAAGTCCAGAATGATGTCATACAAGGAAGATTACAAGCCAAAAAACCTTGCAATGGTAACATTTCTTTTTTCGAAGACGAGTAAAGGAATACATCAAACATCAAACACCAAATTAACAAACAACCTGGTGCACAAAACAAAAAAACTATCTGATAGTGAAAAAACCAAAATAAAATCAACATAAACATTAGTGGTTGACTAGTCATGACAAACCCAACTCTAGAAAATATTTGATGACACCCAAAATAACTTGATTAAAGAAACTTGTACTCCATGATTCTGTGTTTCAAATCCCTAACTTTTGCCTCCAATCTTTGCTCCATCGTTATCATCCTCCATTCTAGGTCCAAAATATGTCTTCCTAGCACGTTATGTTTTTCCTTCATATCCTGTATCATTGCTAACAGAGCATCTTGAGAACTGTGATGTGATCCCCACGACATTGAAGGTCCTTGTGAGTAGTTGGACTGCGTGAAGTTGTTGGGGTATAGGTGATTAACGTTATTATCAAAGTAGGAGCTGGGAATCACCGGGGCTATCATTTGGAGAGGCTGTGGTTATAAAAGAAAAAAACAGTTATCATATCGTGATTTTACACACACTTTAAGATAGTATATAGATCATGCATGTTCAAGATCTGTGTCTCTTGATATTTAAACTTGATAAACTTATGATTTAAATGATTTTCATGTCTTACCTTTGGATTGGCGAATGTGCGCATTTTATCCGTGTTTTAATTCTGCTGTTGGTTCGACATCGCAACCCATCTACGAGTGTTCTTGGGTTGACAAATCCGCTTATGACGAACTGGTTTTATCTCATCTGGTTGTTTATCCTTTTTCCCGGAAAGATGTTCAAGAGTCTCTAAAAACCCATTGTCTGCCATTGCTAGTGAAGGGGAGTACTTAATTTTGAGAAGAGGAAGCGTTTTGTAAGGTGAAGATAGTGGAGATGATGATACACATTATATAGGTTTTTATGAAAATACATTACGTGTAGTTTATCCATTATCTATGGTCTATAGGTATTGATTACATGTACAGATTTAGTAAGATTTAGTGGATGTGTTGGATTCAATTTAAATGTAAAAGAAAATAATAAAAAAGCTCATCATCAAATTAATTAACAAGTTTACCGATTTAATATGTTTAATTACGAGCATTAAATTGAAATGACATAATTACCGCGTAAGATAATATTTAATACAAGTTTCTAAAAAAAGTTTGTCCTAAATATATTATACTAGTCTACATGAAAGTAAATAAATTTTTCGAATTAAGTTAAAAATCCTAATAAATGTAAAAATTTATTATCTTTATTCTGATGACAATATTAATTACGTAATTTATAATGACATATTTATTGAAGTACTGATTGTATGTAATGATATTTAGAACTTGAATTTATATAGTCCTAAACAATATCGTGGAACAGGTAAAAACTTATGGCTATGCATCTAATAAAACTTTGTGAATGATTGTAACTCTCATATTTCAGAGCCATTTGGATACCAACAATGCATTACAACGATTAGTCCATAACTGTAAAATTGAATTATATATGGTATTAATAATAACACTACCAAGATTTTCAAAACACAAATATATGAAATAGGTTGTAATGCATAACATAACATAACAATAAAAATACAAATACATCACACAACCCTTTTGAAGGTGGTGTTTAAATTCAAACTAAACATGAATAACAACAACACTGCAAAGTAAGTGATTTTACATGAAATCTGTTTACTTTATGGAAACATTTTTTCAAAGGTATTCATGCTTGCTTAAATGAAATCAATTTCCGTGGATCTTTTTCCCAAGGTACTTGCTCCACCATTTTTCTCCCTTGCCTTCATCTTGGCTTCTACCTTCATAATTCATTCACTGAATTCCTCACATTTTCGTTCCAAAAACAGGTTCCTTGTAATCATCTCGTTAAGTCTATCCAGAATTTTCTCTTCGAGGAATATAATTCGACAAGGAGAACAAGGGAGTCTTGGGGGCTCAAACGCAGGAACTGTAGGACTACTGTTGCTGGTGGAGATTCCATTGTTAAGCTGCTTTCTTCTCACATAAACACGGAGAGGTGGTTTATTTGCTTGTTGTGACTACATTTTTCAAGAATTACAACAAGAGATTAAATTAGTAATAAAAAAAATAAGATTTGTGGATTACAAAATACAAACTTCCACTTTGTCAAAACCCTTATTATAGACCATCTAAATAAATCAATCCATTCTATAGACCATCAAAACACACGCTTCCAATCTTGGATATTAAAATAATTCAAGTAAAACACCAATTAAATTGCTAGTCCAACAAAGGAATAACTTTTTAAAAACAAAAAATACAAACATAAACCCTAACACTGTATTACCTCCCATGTAAATGCTTTTTTTAAACGGGATTTTGTATAATAATAGGATTCGATGAACAAGTCTTACAAAACTTGTGTTAATAGAATAAAACCTATTTAAATTATATAGTTCATCTCCATTTAAGAAACAATTTAACTTTTAGATCTCATCCATACCTGGTCTGAACCGTCAAACGGACGTCCGTTACGAGCGCTCTGGTTTAGCGTCATGAATGTGTTCCTGATGGTACTGTCGATTGTTGGCCTTTGTGGGTGCATGCTCGAAATGTTTGAATGTTGTTGTGAGTCGACCGATTCACTTCCTTGTAGAAAATACGGTGTAATTGGATACCAAAAAAAATTCTTCCTCCATGAGAGATGGTTTAGAGGTTCACACACCAACAACAAATGGTGAATGAAGTGGAAGACGATGAACAAATGGGTGAGTTAGTGTGATTTGATAGTCCTGGCCAACAGGGTGGCTAAATTACTCATAACTTAAAACCTATAGTGTGTCTAGGTAAGGGTGACTCATGCTAACCGCCCCCTAGTGGAGAAAGTAAACACTACTCCGTCCCTACTCACACCCTGTCACTATATTATATATATCTAATTTATTTATCTAATAAACATATTCATATAAATACTACAAACAAAATTATTCGAAACATGAAGACTTGATCAATGGATGATAAAAATAGCGGTTTATCAAGTAACACACTACTTAAGATAAAGCTTAATATCTCATCGGTTAATCAAATATGATTACAAAATTAATTAGTAACATAATTATTTAAAAAGAAATTAAATAAGACTTAATCGACAAAATGCATAAAAAATCACCTCTTATCATAAACTAATTCTAACAACACAAATAACTTCCCCACTAAAAACACC
The DNA here is from genome assembly GCA_029959085.1 of Nemophila menziesii. NCBI lineage: Eukaryota > Viridiplantae > Streptophyta > Magnoliopsida > Boraginales > Hydrophyllaceae > Nemophila > Nemophila menziesii. The sequence continues at coordinate 33,499,510 of JARWIR010000011.1, read as the reverse complement.
ATCTGCCCACTACAATTTAAACTTCCACATTAAAATAACCTCCTGTTCTAGTTTATTTTTTACTTTATATAAATCAACAAAGATCACCCGTCATTAGCAACCAACATAAGCCATTCCATAATTATTTAAACATTCTTTCTCAATTTCCAAACTTCCAATGGATCCAATTGAGGTTCATATACCCAAAATTGTACTTGCTCTCAATTTGATAAATTACACTATAATACAACTTATGTGAATGAAGTTTGTTTGTCAAAGGTGGCACCAGTTGATCGAGAGTCCTAACTTTGGAAGGTTGCATTTCCATGCAAACAAGAACAACAATGGTTATTTCTTAACTACCTACCCGTTGTATCAGCAACCATTTTCTAGATATTCGATTTACCATTCAGAAACACTAGCATTATATGCGTCAGTAGATGTACCTCCAGGCCATTTTCCCTTCCCTCCTACAATGTCATGGTAGGCTCATGGGCTTTTTTGCTTTTCTATAAAGACATTTATAGTCTTGTGCAACCCCACAACTAGAACTTACAATTCGATCCCCCCCGCAACCGAATTTGTGACAAATTTTGTTGAAGACGATGGTTTAACAAGAAAGATGAAAAGATTGAAAGGCTTTGCAGTGGTGAGAATAGTTGGGCTTGGTTACTCTTCAGTTACGAATGAGTTTAAAATCTTCGCTTTCGTACAGGTTGATCGAATATTAGCCACATATGTGTATAACTTAACCAGGAGATCGTGGTTAAGGCTTAATTACCAATTCCCCCACTTAACCGGTACTGGTGTGCCATGTAACGGAGCACTACATTGGACGGCCAGGCCGAGAGACGGTAATTTTCAACCGATAGGTCCAGCACAAGTATATCAAAACAGGTACTCTATCGTGTCTTGCAATGTCACAACACATGCATTTGGAGAATTGGATTTATCAGAGGGGGTGTTAGGAAACAATTTGGGTTTGGTAAATGGATCCCTGTCTGTGTTTGGTGGAGTAGCCAATGAAGAACATGGAGATCACGAGTGGTGTATTGACGTATGGTTGATGCAACAATATGGGGTTGAAGATTCTTGGACCCGTCTACAACAAGTGGGGCTATTAGGGTATAATTATTGTCATTTCCAGTGGCGAGACGAATCGCTATATTGTGGGGGCGACCACTATATCATGGATCACCGATTCGAGGAGGAATTGATCTCATGCAATATTAACAGCGGAATTGTTAGTAGGTTGGGAATTTACTTCCACAACATAAAACCATACAAGGAAAGTATGATTTCTGTTGATCGGCCGACAATCTGAACAACAATTGCTAAAGACTGTTTTAATTATGTAATAGTATGTTAAATTATTAAGTAGTAGGCATTTTATGTATTAATTTTTAACCATATCAGATGTACTAGGATTTGTAGTTAGAAAAATATCTAGTCAATATGACGGTACCAAGCGTAGATTAAATTTAAGGTTATTTAATATTTGTAATGGTGTGTTTAATGGTTAATGTTGCTTTATGAATGTATGGTTCGAAATTAGAATTGATGACATGTTGATAATAACTTTGACCGATAGTTAACAAAACCTTTAACGATGAAGTTGAACTATTAACCACCTAAATTTTACAAAAAAACAAACTAACTTTGACCGATAGTCTCCTAAGTGTGAATAAAGACCATTACACCAGTAAACACCTAAATTTTACAAATAACTATCGAAGTTTGACCGGTTGTCACTTAACTTTGACCGATAGTCTCCTAACGTTGAATGAAGACCATTTCACCAGTAACAACCTAAATTTTACAAATAACTATCGAAGTTTGACCAAAAGTCAACTAACTTTGACCGATAGTCTCCTAAGTGTGAATGAAGACCATTTCACCAGTAAACACCTACATTTTACAAATAACTATCGAAGTTTGACAGGTAGTCAACTAACTTTGACCGATAGTTTCCTAACTTTGAATGAAGACCATTTCACCAGTAACAACCTAAATTTTACAAATAACTATCAAAGTTTGACAAGTAGTCAACTAACATTGACCGATTGTCTCCTAACTTTGAATGAAGACCATTACACCAGTAAACACCTAAATTTTACAAATGACTATCGAAGTTTGACCGGTAGTCAACAAAGTTTGAACGGTAGTTATCTAACTTTGAATGAAGACCATTTCACCAGTAAACACCTACATTTTACAAATAACTATCAAAGTTTGACCGGTAGTCAACTAACTTTGACTGATAGTCTCCTAACTTTGAATGAAGACCATTTCACCAGCAACAACCTAAATTTTACAAATAACTATCGAAGTTTGACCGGTAGTCAACTAACTTTGACCGATAGTCTCCTAACTCTGAATGAAGATCGTTTCACCAGTAAACACCTAAATTTTACAAATAACTATCAAAGTTTGATATGTAGTCAACTAACTTTGACTGATAGTCGACTAACTTTGAATGAAGACCATTTCACCAGTAAACACCTACATATTACAAATAATTATCGAAGTTTGACCGGTAGTCAACTAACTTTGACCAGTAGTCTCCTAACTTTGAATGAAGACCATTTCACCAGTAAATACCTAAATTTTACAAATAATTATCCAAGTTTGACTGGTAGTCAACTAACTTTGACCGATAGTCAACTAACTTTGAATGAAGACCATGTCACCTAACTTTGACCAGTCAAATGTAAGTAGTAACACAATTAAGTTGTCATTGGCGTGTTTTCTACTTGTTTGTGTAACATCTCAATCATCTAGATATGTGTGCACGTCAATCAATCACCTTTTAATATTATATAATATTTCTAACAAAAGACATTTCAAGACCTCTCTATAAAACCATGGCTTTATTCATTTCTCCAAACACACCTTTTCCACTTACGCTAAAACTTAGCACTTCTATGTCTTACGATAACTCAAGCGGTAGTGATCAATGGGAGACCAGGTCACCACTAGTCCTTGATTTCACTCCAAGTGACGTAACCGAAAGGATTATAAGACCTTCTCCCCTGATGGATATTGCACCGGAAAACTACTCTTTAACCGAGCTATGATATTGTGGAATGCCCGCATCAACAATAGGCATTTTTGTTCTCTTCGTTGTCATTTTGAGGATTATCGTATGCAAGAGTATCCGGTCAAGGAATATGACTTCTTCAGTTAGGTTCCAGAACAGGTTAATCTTCTTGCACCTAACCTTACTCCAAACACAGATCCATCAATTCTAGACAGACGTGGTAAAGGACCACCAGTGGAGTAAATTCTTCTTCATCAACAAGTTTATGCGACTCTATGTTAAAGTCGTTATCTAGTGTTGTTGTTCTCATGTTTTTTTCAATTTCGGTTTACGTTATTGCGAGTATGAGTCATTGATTTAGGGTCGTTCGTGGTACTGCTGTAATTCTGTATTGAAAGTCTATATTGAAGTAGCAACCTAAGTGTGTTATGTAACGCCGACGTTCCTGTTTAATTTCATGTGCGTTTTTTATCTATTATTAAATTAAATATGATGTTTTTTAAATGATCGAAAAAATAGTTTAAATAAAAATGAATTGTCAATTAATTATAAACTTTAAAATAAAAACAAACAAAACAATAAAACCTAATGGATAAACACCAAGCATCAATTTAAATACGTAACCGGCTTGATATTGTCTTAACTTACATCACATACTTTAGTAAAGAAATTAACATGCAAATGATTAATACGATACTAATAAAACAAAAAATGTGGGGGGTTGTGTTAAGCCCTTCCGCGGGGTCTCTGTCGACTACCGACTCATCGTCAACTAACCGACTTCGTTTGTTGGGACAGTTATTCTTTTGGTGTCCAGGTAGCATACATCGACGGCATCTACGTGGTTGAGTAGTGCCGGCTCCTTTAGGTCGTGCTTATTCAGGATCTTCTGCAATAATCCTTGTAGGTGGTGGCGGAATCTCGAAACACGTATGATGTCTCCCTAATTGTTCTTATTTTCGACCCTTAGGAGACATCATTTTTGGTGTTTATTTAATCAATTTGATAGACTTTTGGACTAAATATGCAATAATATGATTTTCCTCTTTTATTTCTAGCATTTTTAATTTATTAAGCTTTTGCGCGTAATATTGGTATTTTTAGTGTAAAGTTTACAGGTTTTAGATGTTAGCTAGAAGAGGAATCCGAGGAGAAAGTCAAAAGATCAAAAGATAGAGTCAAGACTTGAAGATAAATCCCGAAGATATTATTTTTAGAGCTTAAAATCCATTTTCCAGGCCATAGATTGCTGATTTCGAGGTGCTTAAGCGATTATTTTGCCGCTGACCTTTGAAGAGAAAACATTCCTTATCGAGTTACAGAACTTTAGCAACTGGAATGAGGTCAATCGGAGTCATAACGCATCGGGAAAGGCCGTTTTAGTGAAGGCATATCAGCAGTTACGGGATTTTGGGCTAAGTTAGTGGACTTGGACCTTGTATATTTCATTTAATTAAAAGCCTAGGTCCAAGTCCGAATTTGCACTTATAAAAGGAGGTCTGGACTTCTAGTTTTCATACAATTCACATTCTGCAAGATTAAACACCAGAGAGAAGCAACAGAAGGAAGAAAGAAGAAGCTACAAGAGCTGGAGAGGGTCTATTCGTAGTCATTCCTATTCCGGAAATTAGGTTCTTTTATCTTTTAATTTTGTAATCAATATGAATTCCTTTACATTTAATTTAGTTTTTCTTTTTAATATGAGCTAAGCTTTTCATAGTGCTTGAGAACAATTAATGGGTGAATCCCAATCGTATTGAATAACAAATATTGAATTTGGGTTTCTGTTAAATTAAACTAGATTGGGGCTTTTACTCTTTTCGATAAATTGAGAATATTTACTGTTTTTAGCGTCATGAACTAGGAACAGGTGTTAGTATTTAGGCTATTCCAATTAGTGGCGATTGGATCATCCTGACGGAGGGTTTAGATACAGAATTATTTATTCAATCTAGGATAGAAGCTATTGATTCTGACAAACTTAGCTAATCCTAGGGCCAATGAGGTAATAAAACTTAATCATCCGAAGGTGGATCATATTTACCCTGACGGGACTAGTGACACTCTAGGATCGCCTTATAGTCCACCCTGACGGGGGTATAGGGAATTTAGAATCCCGACCATTGTAATTGACCAATTTAGCCCTTAAACAACATAAGTTAGGAAATAAGATTGGGAGGATCCTTGCGTTCTCAAGTGCTACTTCTCATATTGCGTTTTACATCATTTTACTTGCGTCTTAGCTTTTATTTGCATTTTAATAATTGTATTTCATTTCTTTAGCATTAATACAAAACCAAACAAACATATTATTTTTATTTGCTTTCATAAGTGCATCAATCATTAATAGATAAGCATTGTAGTCAACCATCCCGTCCTTGGAACGAATCTGTTTTATCAGTTATACTACTTGGGACAACCGTACACTTGCGGTTGTGGTTCGATTATTTATTGCATTTATTTTAGAACACACAAAGGACCACCAAGTTTTTGGCGCCGCTGCCGGGGACGGTAGCGTGTGACCACGGTGTTTATCCTTTAGTGATAGTGCATTTATTTTATTTTATCAGTTTTACGCTTTTTGTTTGTTCATCTTTCTCAGGTTTTTAGGTTTGGTGTATGCGAAGAAGGCTATTCAAGGATCTAGAGCCAACACCTCCGATCCTTAGTAATCCAGAATCGTTGATCAGACTTGCTAACAAGAGAAGAAGAGAACGAGAAGCTTTAGAGGTAGAAAATAATTAACAGAATGGAAGAGATAAATCTTCAAGATCAACAAAACAATCAGCCAGGACAACTAGGCGCAAATGGCCAACCTTTAGCGCCACCTGGCCTAATTTCTCCAATTCCACCATTGAATCCTAATCCTCAAGTTCAGATAGTAATGAATCAAGATCCATGGTTTACTAATGGTCCACCAGAAGTTCCATTCCGTGCTCCTGCTATAGGAGTAGGTGCTCCAGATATAGATGTTCCATGATTTCGTCCAGATTCGGGTATGTTAGCTCAATTCCAAAAAAATTTTGGAAATTTTCGTGGTAGACCAGCAGAAGATCCTCTTAGAGCAATACAGAAATTTAAGCAGATATGTGATTTTTATATCACACAAGGAGTTTCAAGAGAACAAATGTATTTTGCTGCGCTTAAATTTTTTGTTATTGATGGAGCGAGTGAATGGCACGATACACAAGATCCTACGAAGATAACAAACTGGGACCAATTAGAGACTGCTTTCTTTGACAGGTATTACCCAAGTAACAAGAGATTAGATGCTGAATTAGAATTGACGCATTTCCGTGAAGAATATGATGAAACTGTGGGTAAGAGTTGGACGAGATTCCAGATGTGTTTACGTAGAGTTCCCACTCATGGCTTTTCAGAACAACAAAAGCTAAAAATCTTTTATAGAGGCCTTGATGGGACTTTGAGAGAGAAATTGGATACGCTATGTGGTGCAGGTTTTCTTCAAGTTCAACCCGCTCATGCTAAAATCATTTTAGAAAGAACAATCAAGAACGAAGTTGGGTGGAATTCAGTAAGAACACCGGTTAAAGGAGTGAATAATGTTGATATGGAAGAAAAATTTGCTACGCTTGAGAATAAGATTCAGAATACTATAGAGCAACAATTGAAGCAGCTTACTTTAGCTGTAAAAGAAGGATTTTCGGGTAAGAAGGTAGCTGTGCATGCTGCACAAGAGGTTTATATGTGTTCGATTTGCAGGGTAGATGATCATGATGAGGAAAGTTGTCCGAATAACCAAGAGTCCGTGATGTTTATGTCCAATAGAGGTAACTTCAATTCAAGTGGTAATGGATATCAGCCTAACAGAAACCATCCTGGGTTTCAATACTCAAATCCTAATGGGGCAGCCAATCCTACATATGCGTATCAGCCGCGTCCCCAAGGTAACAACTATAATCCAAGACCACACAACAATTATCAAGGAGGACAAAATCAAGGTAATTATGTACAAAGACAAGCTCCTCAGAATACTTATGATGAAAATTTGAACCAGAAAGCCTTACCTGCCCATCCACAAGAAGGAGTGGTTACCCTTCAGAAAACAGTTGAAAGTTTAATTGCTCTTCAAACACAAGCTATGGAACGTCAAAATGCATCTGAAGCAAACATGAAGTTGTTACAGAATCAGCTGAGTCAAATTAATAAACAACTGAATCAACGTCCACAAGGACAACTTCCTAGCGATGCTGAGAATCCAATACAACGTGAAGATTGCAAAGCCGTTACATTACGAAGTGGTAAGAACCTTCCTCCACCTCCTTTTCCTGTTATGAAAGAGAAAGAAGTTCCAAGAAAAGAAAAGGAAGTGGGTGAGAAAGAGAATGAGAAAGATAGTGAGGTTGAAGAAATAGTGAGGCCAAGTGAGATTCCGAAGAAGAAAGATGATATTATGTTAAATCGCCCTCCACCACCGTTTCCATCGCGAGTTCAGAAAAAGGGTGATTTGGGTGATTTTCAAAAATTCTTTAATAGAGTGAAGGGTTTGAGTATCAATATTCCGTTACTAGAGGCTATCCGAGATATTCCTAAGTATACGAAGTTCTTGAAGAGGGCCCTCACTAACAAAAGGCCTTATTGTGATAATGAAATGATTGGTCTCCCTGAAGAGTGTAGTGCGATTTGTCAGAGTAAACTACCTCCGAAGTTAGTTGATCCGGGGAGTTTCACGATTCCGATATCAATTGGAGAAGAATGGAAAGGAAAAGCGCTGTGTGATTTGGGGGCAAGCATCAATTTGATGCCCAAGTCAATCTTTGATAAGCTTAAAATTGGAGACGCAAGACCCACTTCTATGGTCTTGCAAATGGCGGACAGGTCTCTTGCACATCCTGAAGGCCGCATTGAAGATGTCCTTGTTAAGGCAGGTACACTTATATTTCCTGTTGATTTTGTAATACTTGAGTACGATGCAGATAGAAATGTCCCCATTATTTTGGGTAGACCATTCCTAGCTACAGGACGTACATTAATCGATGTAGAGAATGGCGAATTAACGATGAGGATACAAGACGAGGAAGTCAAATTCAATGTATTTCGAGCTATGAAATTCCCAGATTCTCAGGAAGATTGCTTCAGAATGGATGTAGTAGAGCAAGCATCGCAAGAGGTATTTAATTGTTTAAATTTTGATGATATCTTGCAGGCTGCTTTGACATTAGATTCACCTGAGATGATGGAAGAGCTTACCGAAACAGTGGCAGCTCTCAATTCTGAAAAATCCGAAGTATAGGCGTCTTGCCTATGAACCTGTGAGAGAACCGGGGGAGATTATTCCTAAAAAGAAGCCTTCAATTGAATCTCCTCCGGAATTGGAAGAAAACCCATTGCCAACACACTTGAGGTATGCGTATTTAGGTACTAATGAAACTCCACCTGTTATTGTTTCAGCTAATTTAACAGGTCCTCAAGAAGATAAACTGTTGCGTGTGTTAAGAGCCAACAAAGAAGCAATAGGGTGGACAATTGCTGACATCAAAGGCATTAGTCCCTCCTATTGTCAACACAAAATCATACTTGAAGATGTCAATGCACGCTTAGTTGAAGGTCAAAGAAGATTAATGCCCGCTATGAAGGATGTAGTGAAGAAAGAAGTGATCAAGCTTTTAGATGCGGGGATTATTTATCCCATTTCGAGTAGTGAATGGGTGAGCCCAGTTCAGTGTGTACTGAAGAAAGGAGGAATGACAACAGTTCTTAATGATAAAAATGAAGCAATTCCTTCAAGAACGGTAGTTGGATGGTGAGTTTGCATGGATTACAGAAAGCTGAACAAAGCCACCAGAAAAGATCATTTCCCTTTGCCCTTCATTGATCAAATGTTAGACAAGTTAGTAGGAAGAGAGTACTATTGCTTCTTGGATGGTTATTCTGGGTATAATCAAATTTACGTGGCTCCGGAAGATCAACATAAAACAACATTTACATGCCCCTTTGGTACTTTTGCATATCGCAGAATGCCATTTGGGTTGTGTAATGCTCCTGCTACCTTTCAAAGATGCATGATGGCTATCTTCTGGGATATGATCGATAACTTTATTGAAGTGTTTATGGATGATTTCTCTGTATTTGGTGATGATTTTGATAAGTGTTAATCAGATGCAAAGAAACAGATTTGGTTTTAAACTGGGAGAAGTGTCATTTCATGGTTCGAGAAGGTATTGTTCTGGGTCACAAGGTTTCGAGTGCTGGATTAGAGGTCGATAGAGCGAAGATAGAGGTAATTAAAACTCTTCCCCCTCCTGTTTCTGTTAAAGGGGTAAGAAGTTTTCTTGGCCATGCTGGCTTTTATAGGCGATTTATCAAAGACTTTTCTAAGATTACCAAACCGTTATGCAACTTGCTTGAAAAGGACTCCAAATTCCTTTTTGATGAAGCTTGCTTAGCGGCCTTCAAAGCAATCAAAGAAAAGCTTATTAATGCTCCTATAGTATTACCTCCAGATTGGAGTTTACCGTTTGAAGTTATGTGTGATGCGAGTGATTTGTGTATGGGTGCGGTATTAGGACAACGAAAAGAGAAAGTTTTTTCATTCGATTTATTACGCTAGTAAAACTTTTAATGGTGCTCAAGTGAATTATACAGTTACAGAAAAAGAGTTGCTAGCGGTGGTGTATTCATTCGATAAATTTCGCTCTTATCTTCTTGGAGCGAAAGTTATTGTTTATACAGATCATTCAGCAATTCGATATCTTATGGAGAAGAAGGATGCTAAACCGAGGTTAATCAGATGGGTTTTATTGCTTCAAGAGTTCGATTTAGAGATCAAGGATAGAAAAGGGTGTGAGAATCAGGTTGCGGATCATTTATCGCGGTTAGAAGGTTCAGAGATGAATAGTGGTACTGAAGCAGTCAGAGAAGAATTTCCTGATGAGAGTTTATTTGTTGTTCGTGATTATGAAGCTCCTTGGTATGCGGATATTGCAAACTTAGTGGTGAGTGGTTCCTTTCCTGAAGGATCAACTTATCAAGAAAGAAAAAGATTAGCTCACCGTGCAAGACAATTCTTTTGGGAGGATCCTTTCCTCTACAAAGTATGTGCTGATCAAATGGTAAGAAGATGTGTAGCCAAGGAAGAAATTGAGGCGCTTATAGCTGGGTGTCACGATTCACCTTATGGTGGACATTTAAAAGGAGATCAAACTACTGCTAAGGTATTACAATCTGGTTTCTATTGGCCATCTATTGTAAAAGATTGTCATGAATATACGAAAAGATGTGAAAGATGTCAATTTACCAGAAACATATCCAAGAGGGATGAGATGCCACGTAACAATGTGTTAGAAGTTGAAATATTAGATGTTTGGGGTATAGATTTTATGGGTCTTTTCGTTCCTTCAAATGGTAACCTCTACATCTTGTTCGCTGTTGATTACGTGTCTAGGTGGGTAGAAGTTGTGGCTTTGCCAACTAATGATTCACGAGTGGTGATTAAGTTCTTGAAATCGCATATTTTCACTAGACATGGCACTCCAAGGGTAATTATTAGCGATGGAGGTACTCATTTCGTTAATAAGTATTTGAAGACGGTTCTAGAGAAATATGGAGTGAGACATCGTGTATCTACTGCCTATCATCCACAAGCGAATGGTCAAGACGAAGTATCAAATCGTGAGGTAAAGTCTATCTTAGAGAAAACCGTTGGTCCTACTAGAAAAGATTGGTCTATGAAATTAGATGATGCACTATGGGCCTATCGTACTGCTTTCAAAACTCCAGTAGGTGCTTCTCCGTGTCGAATGGTATATGGTAAGGCTTGTCACTTACCTCTTGAACTTGAAATGGGTGCTTATTGGGCCATTGCGAAGTTAAATTTAGATCCTACTCTAGCTGGTCAGAATCGAATGATGAAACTTAATGAGCTTGATGAATTTCGATTACATGGTTATGAAAATGCTAAGCTTTATAAAGAAAATACCAAGAGGTGGCATGATAATCGGATTCGAGAGAAGAACTTTGTAGTGGGACAAAGAGTGTTGAAATATAATTCAAAGTTCAGTAATTATCCGGGGAAATTAAGATCGAAGTGGTCGGGTCCTTACATTGTAACCAAGGTTACACCTCATGGAGCTATAGAGATAGAACATCCACTTGAAAACCGTACATTCATGGTGAACGGTCATCGCTTAAAGATATATCATGGAGGTGAAGACACGGATCGTGCAAAAGACCCACATCTAGGAGAGGTCATGTACCTCCTCGAAGCTCCTTAGAAGCACGAGGTAACCCGTCGAGCTTAACGACGTTAAACAAAAGCCAATTTCTTGTATATTAGTTTAAGTATTTTAATTTCCGTAGTGTAAATTAGTTAAGTTTTCGTTGATTTTAGTGTTTATTTTTAAGAAATGAGGAAGGGTGTTTATTTTTTATGATTTCAGGGGTATAATGGTCATGAGTTTGGGGTCAAAACGAGGAGAAAACGAAAAATTTTGAAGTCCACAGCAGGTTTGACCGGTTAGCCGGCGAGCTGGCCGGCATACCGGCCAAACGAGCTGAAGGACCCCAACTCTCTGACCGCTGCGTCAGCAATGACGCAGCGTTGCTGTGTCACAATTCGCGCCAGCGAGAATCCGCCGGCATGCCGGTCAACTGACCGGCTAGCCGGCCAACTGGAGGAAAGGTTCTGGTCCTTGCGTCAGCGACGACGCAAGGTTGCTGCGTCATCAATTGCGCCATCGACATTTCAACGGCATGCCGGCGAATCCGCCGGCTAGCCGGCCAGTGATGTCAAGGTCTCTGATCACTGCGCCAGCGACGACGCAAGAAGCTTGCGTTTTGAGGTAAAAAAAAATCGAATTTAGTAATTTTTTTCCGCTGCCCTCGCGACCGGCATGCCGGCGAATCCGCCGGCTAGCCGGTGCGCTGTTGCGAGAGGCGGTTTTGAGCTCCTTAAACCTAGTTTTTTGCCTCTTTTCCAAGCCAAACCTTCTATTCCGAATCCTTGCCTCCACCTACTCCGAAAATCATCAACAAACAGCTATAAAATCATCAAATCAAGCCTTCTTCCATCACAAAAACACACAATCAACTCATAGCTTCTCCAAAACATCACCAAAATTCATCTTGGTGATACTCAGGTTCGTGATAGAATTCAATTTTTGAAGTTTGGTGAGGAGATCAATCTTCCTAAGGGTATTATGACTAGTGCTTATAAAGATTATGGTATTACTTGTGATAAATTGGGGTGGAAAGAATTGCGTGAAAGGAAGCTTGAGTGTATTCCTACCTTGGTGCGAGATTTTTATGAAGGAATCGCCTTCCCCAAAGAAGCAGTTGTTATTCGCAAAAAGGTAGTTCCTTTCTCCGTTGAGCTTATTCGTAAATCATTGAAATTACCCAAATTTTCCGGAATATGTCCGTTTCAAGAGTCTCTAAAAGAACCTGCGTTTGATTATGAATCCCTTTGGGGGAAAGTGATTGTTGATGGGGCCCGCCCAATTCCCGAAGGAGAGAGATATCCTGGACAGATGTATAGTAGTAATTTGCTACCATGTGCTAAGATTTGGTCACGCTTCATAATCCCTACCTTCTTCGGAGTTAAACACATATCGGAAGTGAAGAAGGAGCATCTTTTGTTCATTAACTGTATTATTGAGGAGATACCTATAGATGTTGCTCGTGTGAAATATGATACCATCATGGAATTTGCTCGAATTCCTACTTCGCAACAAAATCTCAAATTTCCTTGTACCATCACTACTTTGTGCTTAGACGCAAAGGTTCCGCGTAAAGACGCAGAGATTGATCGTGTTGTAGTGGGTGAGAGTATGGGTTTAACTTTGATCAAGAATATTCATGATGAGGTGTTAAAAGCAACAAGAAATCTTAGAGCTCCTCCAAAGAAGAAGATGCATACAACCAATGAGTTGTAAGAGAAAGTGAAGGTGTTAGAAGAGAACCAAGTGAAGATGATTGCGTCTTTGGGAAACGTTACAAAAGAGTTAGAACTTCTCCGAAACATGTTAATGGGGGTGAGCACAATTCAACACGCCACCTATGGTATACTTACGCAAGAGAAAGTTCATGGACGCAACACCGATAACCAGCCTCGCGCTAGTTAAGATACGTTTTCTATCCCTTTCGCGTTTTAGTTAGTTTAGTTTATTTTTATTGCGTTGAGTCTTTTCGAGTCGTGGGGACACGACTCATTTTTGAGTTTGGGGTGGGGTTCGTTGCCTCATCCCAGTTTTTATGTGTTATGTGTTTTATTTGCTTTCAATAAAATAATTTTCGGAGTTGCGTTTGACTATAGAAGATTTTAAATGTTCCTTTAAGCATACTTTTGATGAATCTATGATAGTAAATAGTGGACTTTAGGGAATAACATAAAACGCACTTACAATTGCATGCGAACATAGGTAATTGATAGGAAAAATTAATGAACAATGCAAATGAAGTAAGCTTGTACTTAAGGAATATGTTTGGTGTGTAGAACGTGAAATCCTAATTAGTAGAGAACCCACCTAGATATGAACTAAAAACAAGCTATGTACTTAGGAAAATGATAGGGGCAGTTCTTTGTTAGCCATTTGAAGCCTTTTAGCTTGCTATCCCTTATTATAATTTTATCCGTCTTAGCCCAAGTTTGAGCCTTAAGCCTTTTCTTTTGTAGCCACGATATAATCCCATTATCCTTTAGATTATTAGGCATGACCAAATGTCCCGCACTTGAATCACAACCCTGAGACTTGTCTCGAGCTTGAGTTTGGGGTGGAGGGTCCACATTTGGGAATTTACATTGGGAAGGGATTATATGTGCTTGTATTGAGGCACAAAAATGAAAGATGATATGATTGTTTGTAACCCTTTGCCGAAATTTGAAAAAAAAAATAGAATAAAGAAAAAGAAAAAAATAAGAGACATGACTTTTCACATCAAAATGATGGTCATGGGTATCTTGAACACAAAAGAAGAAAAGAAATGAAAAAGAAAATAAAAAGAAAGAATAAATAAATCGGCAAAGTGGAATATTTTTGGAAATCATCTTAGTTTATTTGGGTTGACATTGGGGACGCAACATTAGCGCGTCAAATGGGTGAGTGAGAACATTTTTGAGCGTAAACTCAAGCTCGAGGGCATTGTTGATGGTAAGTGAGGAGAGAGCCAAAAGCTCACTTCAAATTTACCAAATATACATCCATACCGTCCTTAAGCCATTATTAAAACCATAAAGACCTCGTGATTCTTAAGTACATAGTGAATTTATAATTCTGTTGATAGGGAATGTACTAGGTGGAGCGTTCAAAGCGAGGTAGGATTAATGACCACCCTATAGCCATCATACAGAGATGAGTACAAGTGTAACCTTCAAGCATTGCGACTTTAATTTTATGATTGAGATTATTTATATTTGATGTTGCATGATTAGTGTATGTATATGTTAGTTCTTAAAGTTTTGCTATATGAGATTTATCTTAAGAATTACTTTAGGTTTAATTGCTAGCTTCTATTTGTTCTGGCGTTTACTTCTACCCCTTGTTTTGTTTTGTTTTGCTTTGTCGGGACGACAAAGGTTTGAGTTGGGGGTCTTGATGTCTCCCTAATTGTTCTTATTTTCGACCCTTAGGAGATATCATTTTTGGTGTTTATTTAATCAATTTGATAGACTTTTGGACTAAATATGCAATAATATGATTTTCCTCTTTTATATCTAGCATTTTTAATTTATTAAGCTTTTGCGCGTAATATTGGTATTTTTAGTGTAAATTTTACAGGTTTTAGATGTTAGCTAGAAGAGGAATCCGAGGAGAAAGTCAAAAGATCAAAAGATAGAGTCAAGACTTGAAGATAAATCCCGAAGATATTATTTTTAGAGCTGAAAATCCATTTTCCAGGCCATAGATTGCTAATTTCGAGGTGCTTAAGCGATGATTTAGCCACTGACCTTTGAAGAGAAAACATTTCTTATCAAGTTACGGAACTTTAGCAACTGGAATGAGGTCAATCGGAGTCATAACGCATCGGGAAAAGCCGTTTTAGTGAAGGCATATCAGCAGTTACGGGATTTGGGGCTAAGTTAGTGGACTTGGGCCTTTTATATTTCATTTAATTAAAAGCCTAGGTCCAAGTCCGAATTGGCACTTATAAAAGGAGGTCTGGACTTCTAGTTTTCATACAATTCACATTCTGCAAGATTAAACACCACAGAGAAGCAACAGAAGGAAGAAAGAAGAAGCTACAAGAGCTGGAGAGGGTCTATTCGTAGTCATTCCTATTCCGGAAATTAGGTTCTTTTATCTTTTAATTTTGTAATCAATATGAATTCCTTTACAATTAATTTAGTTTTTCTTTTTAATATGAGCTTAGCTTTTCATAGTCCTTGAGAACAATTAATGGGTGAATCCCAATCGTATTGAATAACAAATGTTGAATTTGGGTTTCTGTTAAATTAAACTAGATTGGGGCTTTTACTCTTTTCGATAAATTGAGAATATTTACTGTTTTTAGCGTCATGAACTAGGATCAGGTGTTAGTATTTAGGCTATTCCAATTTGTGGCGATTGGATCATCCTGACGGAGGGTTTAGATACAGAACTATTTATTCAATCTAGGATAGAAGCTATTGATTCTGACGAACTTAGCTAATCCTAGGGACAATGAGGTAATAAAACTTAATCATCCGAAGGTGGATCATATTTACCCTGACGGGACTAGTGACACTCTAGGATCGCCTTATAGTCCACCCTGACGGGGGTATAGGGAATTTAGAATCCCGACCATTGTAATTGACCAATTTAGCCCTTAAACAACATAAGTTAGGAAATAAGATTGGGAGGATCCTTGCGTTCTCAAGTGCTACTTCTCATATTGCGTTTTACATCATTTTACTTGCGTCTTAGCTTTTATTTGCATTTTAATAATTGTCTTTCATTTATTTAGCATTAATACAAAACCAAACAAACATATTATTTTTTATTTGCTTTCATAAGTGCATCAATCATTAATAGATAAGCATTGTAGTCAACCATCCCGTCCTTGGAACGAATCTGTTTTATCAGTTATACTACTTGGGACAACCGTACACTTGCGGTTGTGGTTCGATTATTTATTGCATTTATTTTAGAACACACAAAGGACCACCAACGTACCATCTTCATTTGGAAAGTTGCTAGTCTTGGAAATGACATTCGTGATCGCTTCAAGAGTATCGTTGTATCCCCTGTCACTACGGGCCGCATGGAACCGCATGTCTTTCACTTTGCATTCAGGTAAGCCATCCTCGCTATCTAATTTTGCAGTATGATTGAACTCGGCCAAACACTTTTCTTTGATGATTAAGCTACTCCCGGAGGTCAATCTGAACAGGTTACAACTGTTTGGGATCTCCTCAACCCCTCGACCTTCATCACGTATAACATATGTCTACATGGTATCCCATGTGATTTGTATAGAAGGCAAATGCACTCTAGTCTAACCCTCGACCCATCGGTAGAAATACAAACTTTTCTTACAAGCCTCCGGTTTTCGTATGAGGTAACAACGAATGTGCAGGATCCATATGTCTGTGATGTGTGTACATGCGATATGTTGCCTTGATTTGAAATTTCCTTCCTTACCTTTGAAAAGAGTGCCCGGGTAAATTGCTTGCTAGCTCTTAGCTCAAGCTCATGCAACAACATCGTAGTTACAGGACTCGTCTGGTTTGTGATATATTCTTCTTTGCTAGCGTTGTCCCTAATGGTTACCATATCGTTCAAGAATGCTTTAACAAAATCGATAAAATTGACTCTCTTGTTTAGGAACCTATTAAGGTAAGCATTGTACCTTCGCAACACTGCATTGACTTCACAAAACCAAAAAAATTACCTTGCAAATATGCCTCGGCCCACATTCAACGCCTCTCATACGTCTCACGAATCCATTTGTCCTCACATAGATCATTGTCCGCCGCCGTCTTCCACCATGCTTCTTCAAACAACTCTACGGTCACAGGAAGCCGCATGAGTTTCTTAAAAATACTCCCAAATTCGTCAACTTTCACATTGGTAATAGCGTTGCGTTCAGATGCCAAGAACATAACTGGTGACCTGCCCTTGGATAAACAATCTCGATGGCCGATGCCATAGATCTATCGTCATCGTTTACGACCGATTTCGGTTTCTTCCCATTCATTGTCTCAGTTAATGTCTCTAGTACCCATAAATACGTTTCCGTTGTTTCATACTTAACCAACACAACACCAAATATACAAGTCTTACGGTGGTTGTTGACACCTGCTAGCACAAATAGGGGAAACAATAGGCATTGGTCTTGTAGGTGGCGTAAAAAACTAGGTTATCACCGAAAATCGCAAACTATCTCCTTGATCTCCTGTCGCAAAAGTACAACTTTTCCAAACGATTCTCTTTGTCCAACGCGTATTTGAAAACGAACAACAGATCATTCTGACACCGACCTTCCAGGTAAGCCAGTGTCACATTAACATCCCCGTCACTGATCTCCTGCGACCTAATCCGACCGAGAATATTGTATAGATCTTTCCTCACGAAACCGACACTTTGGTAGGACTCGGCCTCCCTAACGAACACGTACATTATCTTAGTTGTTGGTATTCCAGAGTCTCTCAACGTAAGTGCTTGATCAAGATGACCTTCATTTATATGCCTGTGGTACCTCAAAAAATGCGAGGTAGCTGCAGGAGTTAAATCGTGGGTGTGCTCCAAGACGAATAGAGTCACTATGAAGAAGTCAAAAGTCTTATCAAATTTGATTCTAAGACGAGCCATACATTGACAATTTGTCTCTACCCTATGCCCTCGAACCCTATCATTCATCTCTAAGTACTTCTTTTAACGAATCCCGGCACATGAGCAAACGAATAACCGACCAACTACTTCACCACCTCTCTCGGCCGCCTTTTCCAACCGATCCTTCCGATCACTAAAACCAATTGCCCTAGCATAAGTGTTATAGAACATATACATTACTCCCTCGCTAGCGAACCTCATCTTCATCACATCTTCGTGTGTCAAAGATGTTATCGCGTCGTCCCCCATCGGTTTGGCAACACCGTTTATGGAACAACTACCTATAAAGCCTAAAAGCAGTCATGGATTAGTAACTTTGAATTACTAACATTAATCCGTTACTAAACTACTCAAAAAAATTATAAATTCTTGATGTAAAAAAATTAAAGCACAATGGATTTTTGTAATTTCAATATATTCCGTTATTATTGTATTTACATAATGAATACGACTTATTTGATGAGATATATTTAAGTTTTAATTTTAAAATAATATATATGATTAGATGACATCTCGGATAAAAATATACATATAACTTTTAACTTATGCATAAATTTATCATCAAATGACTAAATATCATTCAACTATTTATCAAACTTAAATATTTAATATACAACAAAATATTATTATCTAACTAAAAGTTAATCATGATTAAAGTAATTTATTAATATTATTTAAGAAATCAAAATAATGTATTAGTTATATGGGTACATGTATTAGGGATAAGGGATTCCGGTTGACGGTTTAGTGATTCCCTTACACGAGCTACCTTGTTTATTTAAATACATTTATCAAGATACAAAACTATTAACGTTTATCCGTATATATAATACATAAAAATAAAAAACCTTGACAACCCAAGTCAAATTTATAATACAAAGATTACAATACAACGATTATAGTTTAGAGTTTAGTTTTTAGGATTTTATCTTAAGATTCATGGTCTTGGATTGATCATTCATAACCGTGGCGTCTACGGATTGGGATAAAGATTAGGGTATACTTATTACTTATATATTCATACAGTTTACTGTTTAGAGTTAAAATTTTACGGTATATGGTTATGGCTTAATGTTTTAGGTTTAAGGGCTTAGGGTTAACAATTTAAGGATTCGGTTATGTGTCCTAACTAGTTTGATACATAAGTATTTTCAATCTACTAATACTTTACCAATTTCATATCACAAAAAATAGAACATAGTGAGAAGCATAATTTAAAAATACAAAATAAATCGTTACTAGCAATAACTAACCATTTGAAGACATTCCTCTTGCTGTACACTCAACCGATTCACAGCTTCTACACTAAAATACTCTCCAAACTTCAACTGAAACAACAACTTTTGGATGTTTCTTCCTAATATCTCACAACTCTTCCTTTTATAGGCAAAATACTATATCTGCATTTATAACGACAACTCATAGGTTGTTTAAAGTTCATTAACTACTCAATAAATATCCTACCAACCGAGTCACAATCACCTTCCCTTCAACATTAATATCTTTACTACCTCTAAAAAAGTACACAAAATTACATCAACATTCAAACTAATATATACAATTTTAATTTAATAATTTACTAATTTTGGTCTACTCCTATCGGATTAAAACCCAACTCCATAAAATAACTCTAAAATATAGAAAAAAATAACATTAAAAACATCTAATTCTAAAATCTAACGGCTTTCCACGTGTACAAAATAAACAAAAATTAACTCATATAAAGGAACGAAAAAATACACTCAAAGCTACATATTTCGAAACAAAAAATACACTAAGATTTTAGTAGAAAATTGTCAATCCACTTGCTTCGATGGGACATATTATTATAGTGTTGATTTATTCTCAGCGTGCCACGTGTGAGATTTGAAAATTTTAATTCGTTGACTTTTTGAAACATAAAAATAACACTAGCGTTTTTTTTTGAACAAAAAATTGCTCTTAAACTACGGATATAAAACAGTGACAGAACGAAACGTTCGAATAAATTAATAATAAATATACTATACACTCGAATAAACAAATATTAACAGCACTATTCACTGATGTGACAACATAGTAAACATAATAATTACGTTGCCATCATTACTTGTAGAAGGGCATCATCGTCACTTTGCAAACACATATAATATTACTAAAAAATGGACGGCCGCAGTTCTTCCACGTCACCATCTGCTTTCCACGTGGCGTTCTCCCATTCCTACGTACCTACACAAGTTGTATGCAAGAAATTTCCATACTTGGAGGATCTCTTGTTGTACGTTCAACAAACATAAATAATTGGTCAATGTGACCATTTGCGCAATTTAACATTGAAGGCCATATATGAATGTTAATACTCGTGCTCCTTTGAGATAAGAAATATAGGAGTAATTAAGTAATATACTATTCTCGCTCTCTAAAATTGTTTTTTTTGAATAAGTGATCCAATAATAAACATCATCAATTGTCCATCATAATTTTTCAATAATGAATTTCTATTTTATATTCTGTCTATATTTCCTTTTTCTAACCGTCAGTGCTCAGTAATTGGCCATCATAACTTTCATTTTCAATAATGTAGATTCTATATTGATGTCTCCCTATTTGTTCTAATTATTAGCCCTTTTGAGACATCCTTTTAAGTGAATAATTGACTTATTTGATAGACTTATAGGCTTAATGATCATATTGCACTTTCTCCCATTGGAAATTAACTATTTGCAGATTCTGAGCTTTTGTGCGTAAATTTGACTATTTTTAGTGCAAAGTTAATCGGTTCTTGAATTTCATGAAAGACCAATCCAAGGAGAAGAAGTAAGAATTAAAGTCTTAGTGTATTTTAGAGTGTTAGGGAACGTTTTTACTCAAGTTTCTATTTTTAGAGTGTGCTTTCCTATTTCTATTTTTTGAATTATTGATTTTTTTTTAAGCATATGCGGTTTAATTATTTATTCAATGTGAAGTTTAAAAAAAATATATGGTAATTACTTAGAGACCAAGTCAAGATAAATAAGTAAAGGAAAGAAGATTTACATAGAAATAAGAAGATTTAGGAAGGATATATGCAAAGAATGAAAAGATAAAGTTGCCTTATGAATCTGAAATTCCAGCCACGTTTCAAAGACGAGTCCATAACATAAGATGGGCTAGGAATCTGGACAAGTGTTCTGCACCAATAGAAAGCTCTTTCCGAGACAAGCGGTTTCATATATTGGAACTCCTCAAACGGATAAGTATTGAATGAGATATGACCAAATCAAATCAGCAACAGAATCTTACCTTTCCTAATATTTAGGGTTACGAATTTGAGAGTTCTTAACTTGTCTTCCACTCCAAGTAAATTCGACCTAGGGTTCCCTAACACCTATAAATACACCCCTTAGCCTCCTCTTTTCACACACTTCAGAGAATTATACAAGAGGCTTAAGGTTTTCAAGTCAGAGCAAGAAGGCAAGGAGAATCTAGTGCTGGAGGAGTCATGTTCTTCCATCATCAGTCATCTTACCCTTTAGGTTCTTTATTATCTTTTTGTAATTCGAAACTATGAATTCCTTTATTTTAATTTTAGTTTTCCATTCCTTTATGAACTAATTTCCTTAGTACTTGAGAATCACTATATGGGTTGAACTTAATTCTATTTAATTTATGTTTTCTGAATTTGGGATTTAATGGTTTAAATTAGACTAGGTATTTTGTGTTGATTATGTTTTAATTACTAATTTTAAAGTCATGAATAAAACTTAGCTCATAGTAATTAGGCTATTCCATATAGTGGCGTATGGATCACCTTGACGGGGGTTTTAATTACAGACTTAGATAATAGACGCATAGTATCCGTTATTGACCCTGACGGGCTTAACTAACCATGCAGCCAATGAGGTAAATTAGTATTTGGTGTCGCCTAGGGTGTGATAAAATTAATACAAATAAAGGTCAAGAAGACTACGCACTCTCACCCTAGACAGGCACAGTACTGCAAGTATTACAGGACGTATGCAAGTTTTAGTTGATAAGTTGAGTTCGTTCTCAGGGACTTAAGTGTGTTATACGAGTAGGTAACAATAACGAATAAGCAACAATTAATTAAAGACAGAAAATAAAAGCAATAGAATTCGAAATTACTAATTAAAACTAGGAAAATTAAAGACAATAAAATAAAATATTAAGAATATGAGATGAGAGATATAGCTTAGGTTTTGCTAGTATGCACTAATCCTTCTAATTATTTCTATTAGATCTAGTTAATAAGGGAGAATATTAGCTCTTGTATACTTAGTCAGGATTCTAAATTCCCATTCCTTAGACCTTAAGAGCAACTAAGGGGGCTACGGCACAACCAAGAAGCTGTTTCAAATAGGGTTATCAAACGCTACTAAGGCCCTAAGCAAACAATTCATTCAATTGGTGATATGGTGATTAAATTATACCCTAATGACTATCTAGTTAGAATCAGTTTTGTCAGGACTAATATCGACACTAGACGTTATGTGGTATTTCAATAATTAGACACCCAGCTAAGGTGATCATCTAACTACTATTAAGGTAATCCTATACTCGTGCACTAGCAAGGAAAACAAATATTAAATCAAAACAGATAAACAAATATAAGAGTAAGTAGCTAATATCAATTTAAAACATATAATTCCCAAAGAAACTTAGATAGAAGAATTAGAATTCATAGTTTATACATGATGCAAAACCCAAGCTATGGGAGGTTTAGTTCATACCTGATGGAAATAAACTAAAAGAAATTACAAAAGACATCATCTTGCTCTCTACAATAACCTGGAAGAATAAAACCTTAAGAACTAATTATTATGAGGCAAGGATGATTTCACAAGTGATATAAGGGTGTATTTATAGGTGTTTAGAAGACCTAATTCGTTTTCTTGAGGGAGAGGTTAAGTAATGGACTCAAAGCCCAACTCAAATTCGTATGGAAATAAAGACAAATTCTACTGACTTGTCTTTAGTATATCTTCTTCGTTATTGGTCGGTTTTTGCTCCACAATATACCAAAAGAATCCTCAGCGAATTATCTACGTCCCTATGAAAGGAATCTTCCAAAATCGGCTTCCTTTTGGAGTTATCACCACTTCTTTAGGCAGCTTTTCCTTTTCCATAATTTTAGCTTTTGTTTCCTTATCTCCAATTACCATGCTAATCTCTTTCCATATCTTGTAGTCTTTGACTTGGACTCTAATTAATCTCCATAATTATCTTTAAAGCTACACACTAAATAAACAATTAAATCCAATATGCTCTAAAAATATTATTTTACTAAATCAAGACTCAAAATAGGAAAGTGCACTATTTCTCAAGAAAATCGACTATTATGACTTCTAAATCACTAAAAATGATGTCTCATCCTAATATACATCTATCACAAATGAGGAGACATCAGTATTCATCTGAAAGTAGCTTATATTTGACGGGGTTTGTAATACCGTAGGATAGCTCTTAGGTCCACCCTGACGGGGGCTAGGAGATATTAGAGTCCCGATTAGAACAATAATACCAGTTTAGCCCTTAAACAGAAGCATGAATTAGATAGGTTAGGTGAAACCCTTGCGAGGATCAAGTACTCTTTATCATCTGAAGTTTCAAGTCTCTTTTATTTGCTTTCTTTTATTTTCGTAATTTATTTTCTTGCATCTTTTAATTTATAAAAACAAAACAAAAATCTTTACTTTATTTTTCTGTCAAGCAATTATTCTTACTTTTCGATTAATACATGAGTTGTGCCTAATCCGTCCCTGCGAACGAACTTGTTATCATATATTACTTGGACAACCGTACACTTGCGATTAAGTGGGTCCTTATTTTCAGTTCGTAATTTATAAACACACCAGGACCCACCATATATATATAAGCAATTAGAGATAGTTATCAATATTACTTCATATATCGTATGTGCATTTAAGGTTTTTTGTTCATCACCTTCAAGTCAAATTATTAATCGAGTGGATGGACTTCTGTAATCCTTTAAACGTTGTTATGCCTGAGTCTTTGAAATGTATAAATGTGTTATTGATTGATATGTACACAAATTCTCTAATGCATATTGCATCTGTGCTTGAACAACAATGCTACAAACGTAACCCTTATATAGTTACTATTTCTCTATAAACTATTGAAGAAAAAGATAAATTTAATAAAATTTTGTTGTCTATTTCTCTTAAAAACATATTTAATTTTGTGCCTCAATTAATTTATTAAATATTTGTTTCGAACTTTTTGTATAACATATGCATCTTTAGCGTAATTATACCAGAATAAAGCAGAAGATTTGAGAAAAAACTATGTTACTTGTGCTATAATCACTTTATCAGAGCACCACTGACTGCAATCAATATTAACAAATACATCATCAGTTATCACCGTTAAAGATTCACTAGCCTCCATATTTGTCACATGTTAAATAAATAGTATCAATGAAAGGGTTAAACTTAAATAAATACCTTAAAATTGTTTATTCTTACATATAATCACTAATGGAGAAACGTGTGGTATCTTTCTCTCAACCATTTGATCAAACATTTTTAGCACAATTTTGGTTGGAGCATCATATTCAAATGATGGATTTTCTCAACTTGTTAGAAAATACTAATAAGGCAATTGATGTAAACATTATGAAAGTTAAGTGTCATGCTATTGGTACTAAACTTATAAATTTTCAAATAATAAGAAACTCTGCAACTGTCAGACACAAATTATAACTCTCTTCATAATTAAACTTCTATATAATAACAAAATGTTCTGAAATCTAATCAACAAACCGTTGTTTAAGAAGCAAAAAAATACGAATGAGTTGAGTTCCTTTCAGCAAAAAACTCAAAGAGATATGCAGAGAATTGTTCCTATAAATTGAATTACTGTAAGGCGTAGTCCATCACTATCATAAATAGATTTAAGTAAACACAAAGTTCGAATTAAAGCAAAAGCACGAAAACCTGTTCACCAGCCCCAAATATAGTAAGAACACTTCAAGTGAATAACATTTTTACAATAATGAATGCTCCAAAGAAGTAAAATGAAAAAACAAAGTTAACAAGATTGATAATAAATGGAGTAAATTGCACCATTCTTCCTAGTGACAATCCTTCTGTTTTTCACTTCAAAACTCACACACGGTGATAATAAAACTACACTATCACGTAATTTGACAAACTCGGAAAACAAACATTAATTGAATATTTATAGGAGTAATATATTTATCACGTAACATTTTGCATTATAGGTCCCTATATTTATCCTCTTTTTGTTCTTCGACTTATCTCATTTATTTTCTATATTTTTTGAAAACTTAATCCTAGTAGGTAATCCATGCAAACAAAATTCTACACCCACTAGGCTCGGTCACATTCCCCGGGGAGGGGTCCAATTCATTTACCTTTTACAAAAAAAAATAAAACAAAAAATTGGTAAGAAAAAAAACCATGAAATGGGATCTTCCTTTAAAAAACATGTCATAGAATAGGAAGCTATTGATTATTTGTCAAACATGTATCATCATTAATAAATCCAGTCAAAATAAATATCTCCTTAGATTCTCTAAAATTAAATTCCAAGATGTAGAATCTCAGATTAAATAACTTTAACCTTCTCCCAACTAACCGATTTTAGTCACTAAATAAGATATTTCAACCCCTCCATAAATACCAATGAATTGTTTTAGATGGAAAATGAACTGAAGTAGTTCTTACAAAACTTTTTGACGTTCCTTATAAATGAAAACAAACTTTTCCTTTTTCTTTTCGTCTATCTATCTTACTCTTCCTCTCTCCATTTTTCTAATGGACATCTTTGATTTTGGGGAGTCATCTTCTTGCGAGTCCATCCTTAGTTACTTGACACCTAATTGCTAAATTATTCAGCGATTTTGGGGAGTCACCTTCTCGCGAGTCCATCCTTAGTTACTTGACACCTAATTGCTAAATTATTCAGCAGCCTACTGAATGGACTATGGAGGAAAACAAGCTCTTTCATAGCGCATTGGCAAAATATCATCCTAACTCCTCGAACTTCTACGAATATGTTGCTTCCAGAGTCCCTTGGAAGTCGAATTATGAGATAATAGAGAATTATAAGAAGATGATGGAGGTCGTTGCTTTTAATCATGTCTCCAACATACTAGTCTCTATTGCACCCTATATGAAAGATATTAATATGAGTTATTTAAATTAAATATATAGATAAAAATAAAAACATGTTCTTTACGCTATTTTAAACGGGATGTAACAGCTTGAGAGAGAAGGTTTAATTCAATTACTTCTTCTAAGTTTAAACTTAGAAGAAGAAACTGAATTAAATCTTCTCTCTCAAGAAATGTTTATCTTACAATTTAATTCTTTCAAGAAATTTTTATCTTACACATACACATTTCATGTGAAAGACTAATTATTGGGATAAAGATGTTAGAATACACTTTTTTTATTGAATAATTAAGATTATATATGAATAAATATTTATTTCTAGTCTTATGTGATAAGAATATATTTGTGTCTGTTCATGTGATGGATTATACATTTTCAATAAATAATAGTAATCAAAATAGTTTAACACTACTCAAATCACAACCCTCCGTTTTAAGCCTTGATCAATTGCCCATAATTATGCCCCCCATTGACTGCCCAAATTTGAGGCCCACCAGAAACCGTTCTTGGAAAATGAATCTCAAACGAAAAGAATAAATATAGTCAGGCATTATTTTCCTATCAAATTTGAATTTAGTAATGTGTTGAAATTTTCATTTGTCTAGGCTGAAATGTAGATATTTATGGAGGTGGATAAAGATGTTAGGTTTGAAATTTACTGCGAAGAAAGAGGTTAAAGTTTGAAGATTTTATTGGGATGGCGTGCGCCGTGATGAACGACGGTGTTGTTCAAGAAAGTCTCTAGACTGGAGGAATTTGTGTTTAAAGATTTTCAGTTTTTTATCATTTTTTAATTTTTAAGTGTTTTTTTATTCGATGGTAAGTATATATATTGCAGGAGGCGGTAGAGTTTTTAGTAGATCTGGACTACTCCTTATACTACTATCACACCTTTCTACACACATTTTATATATTTTTCATCTCTTATTGATTCCACATAATGGGGTCTGACTTACACCTTTCTACTGTTGACCTGATCAGCGCTGGGTCGGGTAAACACCTCTCCTTGGCCGATAGTCGTCTATTTTTAGGGAGAACGATTAGCTAACCATGATCAACCAGAGACAGTCCATATATTCCATTCATATACTCAAACTATATTCAAATTTCTAGACCTATATCAATCTAACTTTGTTTTAGGTAGAATTTTCTTTATTAACATACATATGCCAATGGAGTGCATGGAACATGGAAGTCATGCGAAATAATCTTAAATACATAACAAATAGGTTTTTGAACTCCATTTATGTTCAGTTATCCTACTGAATTTTTATTGTCATATCATACGTGAGAAAATATTTAGAGAATTCATGTTCAAATTCGTAGGAATTTATTATAGTTGAAGAAGTACCTTACGTAATTGAAATGAAATAACCAACGATCTTGTCATCTGAATGATAAATGTTTTTCGCCGTACACATAACCTATCACAAGATAACAAAAAATCAGTTGATTCATTTTATATAAATTGCAATGGATTTGTGCTCTTATCTCTTTGTGGATAGAGTAATAACAAAGTACATAGTAAACGCTATTTGCATAGACCATAGTACTTGAATCATACAAACAAACATATCTAATAAATAAAACAATAAAAAAAGTAGTATCAAGCTACCTATAAGATCAAATTCTTGATAAAAAAAATAGAAAATAATATTAGTAAATATCAAAATTAATCATCAAATACCATAATGGTACGACAAATTAGATATCTACTTAAATCTTAAGAATATTATTCATAAGAAAATTATTTCAGTTTTCAAGATACTTACCATCTAAATTACTATTAAAAAGTGTACACTCATCACCGGTGATGATGAAACCTTATATTAATTGATGAAAATTACATAAATTAAACATATGCTATACAAAATTTTGTATATAGAAATATATTGATGGTAATTATTATGATGCAACAAAAAGGATAGAGTAAAAGAGAGTGATAAGAAGTATGAGAGAGTGAAAGAGAAACAGAGAAAGACAGAGATGAAAGTTGAAGAGGTAGAGGCGGCGGGCGACTAGGGTTTCATAAGTTTGAAAATATTTATATCTATTATAAAGTAATGTGTTAACACCTATTAAAGTTTATTTAGTCTACATAAACTTATATAAATGTTATCTAATTACATTTTTAATACTGTATATAGACTTAAGAGTAAGTTAATTCAAAGTGTTGATCGACTAAATTGAAACCCAATAAAAAGTTCTAGAAAGGGTGGGGGTAGAATAGGACCAATGCAAAATTAAAAATCTTATACAAATTGGACATTTTGATTCGGTATGAAAATCCACTGATTTGAGAATTTTAGATAGAATGGATAGAGGTACGCAAAAGTTGTTATACGAGAATGAATACTCGTCAAAATTGTAGTGTATATACTCAAGGAAAGAATAATGGTCAAAGATTTAAGGAAACTACATAACAATTATAAAGAATGAAAATGTCTACTCCTATATAATGAAAGCAATTATAAATACTATTGAACATTGATGTCTCCCTTTTTGTGATAAATAAATCCCATTGTGAGACATAATTTTAGGTATATTAGGTACTTTGTTGAGGGATATTTCCCTATTATTTGATGTATTCCCGTTTCTTTCCTTATTTTTGGAGATTTGTCAATGATAGAGCTATTTGTACATAGTTTTTGTGTTAAACATGAGGCTCTTAGTTACAAGGATTATATTAGATACCAAATAAATGTTAAGGAATTAAGGAAATAAGGTCAAAGATAAAATCAAGAGTTAAAATGAAAGAAGCTGATTCTGGAAAGTGTAAAAGATGCCAAAAGTTGTTGTCCAAATTTGAAGACGTGTAGTATTTTCAATGCTTCATAAAATAGAAAGAGAGTTTGTAGTAACCATTTTAAATCAAGAAATTTCTTTGAATTTTAGTCGCGTGGCCACTGGAATCAAGTGATTTCGACCTGTAACGAAATAGTTATGATTTTTACAAACTCTATGAGCCAACTAGTCCATTTTCTAAGGAAAACAAGTTTGAGTTGGATTAGGACTCCAACCTACTCCATGACATAGATTCGTCCAACACCTATATAATATTAGTACGTGACCTTAGAAACTCATCCCTTGGCCGCCAGAGAATTCATTATTGAAGCAATCAGGGGGTCTAGAGGAGAAAGAATTAGGAGCAGGAGCTTCATTGCATCAATTGTACACTTATCTATATCTATTTTTTGGGTGAATAAATATTAGATTTATTTTGTCAATAATTTATTTCTAAGCTATTTATTCCAAGTTCATTATGCACAATTTCTCTTTCAGGATTGTAATTATATGAACAATTGAATATTGCTTTTCTGTTTTAATTGAATTAGAGATTAGGTTATTTGATTAAATTGGTTTTTAATTAATTTCCATTGACTATATATTTGTAATAGCACTACCCATATCATAGCTAAATAGTAGGTAGCTCGAGTAATTAAGCTATTGTCAATGAGAGGGGGGGTAATTGCGGATATAGTATATAGGCGTTTAGTGTGCGGTAGGGAGGTCTTGCCTAGCTATATAGTCCACAGAGTTAGATTTAATATCGTCAGAGAATATTATAGGGTCACCTGGGATGGGTCTCTATTATTGTAGGATAGCTTCCTATTCACCCGGGAGGGGTTATAAAGATAGTTGAATTCCGGCTATTGAGAAATTACCCTTTCAACCTTATTTCTAGAAATTTTAATTCTATAAGATAAATTCATACTTGCATCTCCCTAGCTATTATCTTATTTGCATATTTATTTATTTAATTAGAAAACAAAACACTTTACTTGCTTATCTTTTTAATCAAAACATTTATAATATTGAACACCGGTTGAAATAACTATTTAAATCCTAAGAACGAACTCCATTTTACTTACTTATTAATTTTAACAATCCATACACTTGCGAAGAGTTAATCGTATCTTCCGAGGTGTGTGCGTTTTTTACATCATTATTTTATCACAATCTCGGGCCTACCAAGTGTTTGGCACCACTACCCGGGATTTTATTGTTATTTTAGTCAGTGTTTATCTAGTGTAGTAATTTTATTTGTTTTCAATTTTACGCTTGGTTTTGGGTTTTCTCTTTTTCACAGGTGACACATGTAGGGTAATGAAGAAAGTCCAGTGATCTCTTTAAATATGTAGTGGAGGATACTATTCAAATACCGGTTTGTTCAACTATGGGGAAAACACTTGGGATATCAACAATGGGGAGTAACTTCTACCAAACATTTTATCAACCTTCGCAAGAGCAAACATGGAATAATCAATGGATCGGGAATGTTCGACAACTACCACATATACTTCAAGCCTCCGAATTGAGAAGAACTCTTGCAACATTCGTAGGAAAGAACAATGAGGAAAATGCAACACATCAAGAATGGAAGGCAAGAGAAGAGGTGAAAAGGTACATTGAGAAGTTTGATGATGAAGTCGATTATGGCGGAAGAAAAGTTAATAAAAATTCAAGAAAAAGAATCAAGAGGCTACGAGATGAACATGAGTTGTCCATTCTTGGGATGTCGATAGATTGGAGGTGTCCCATAATACTGATAAGTTGTAATATTATCATGGGTACTTTGTACGCTCACCTTGAACCACCACAATTCCACCATAAAAAATAGTGGAAGAAATTCGTGGATTCTAGTAATGATATATGTGAGCCGAGATGTTGAATTACGTGAAGAAACATGTATAGAGGAATGTCTTCTTGCAAAGAAATGGATTATAGCTAAACTTGTTGAAGATCAATGGGTAATTAACCCGACAAGAACAATCCTCATATACCACCTGGTGAAGAAGTTGTTTCGTCATGAGAACTAGAAGGCGAAACAGAGATATTACCTACCCCCTTTCAAAGATCGATTAAATCAAAACTTAGGCGGGAAGGTTTCAAAGTTACCACATCAAGGAAGAGATGATTTTAAGCGGAGGAGTACCACAAGGACCTCAATACAATTTTCATGGCAGGTAAGCGTCGAACTTAACGACGTAATTAACAAAAGTGCTGCATGGGAGACAAATCATTTTTTAAATGCTTTGGTAGTTTAATTTTGATGTTTGTAGTGTATGCTATTTAAGTTTGTATGTGTATTTATAGATATTGCAGTAATGAGGAAATTAGAATTGTTTTTGATGTGTAGGATACAAAGAAGATGAGCAGTAGTGAGTTTTACGAATAATTCTGTGCCCCCAGCTGTTCTCAACATTATACCGGAGCTATGGGTGGCATACCATCTCGTAATTGTCATTGACGGTATGGGAAAACACACTTTTTGCCGAGACTAGAGCGGTATCCCGCTCATACGGACGACATGCCGCTCCGCAACAGTGTCGAGATTCGCAAGGACTAGAATAGCTTTCTTTGAATGACCATAACTTTTGCATACAAACTCGGAATTCAGTAGTTCAGGAGTCCACAGAAAGATTAGGAAATTGATTACAACTTTTATTCAGTATACTTTTCCTAATAACTGACCATTGTACTGAAATTAACCTAGAGAAAAGTTCAAAAAGTTAGAAGACTTCAACAGGTATACCGGCCCCATGGGCGACAATGCCTGTGCGAGAGAAGGGTCATAATGGTACGCGCCACGGTTTGAGGTCAGAAACTTGAAGAGGTTGAGCGGCATGCGGACCCTCTAGGAGGAATTGTCGACCATCCTTCCGTATCGAAATTCGCGACAAACTGTGTCATGGTCCAATAGTAGATGAAAAGCAGGAGAGACATACCGGCCTCATGGGCATCATGTTTGTGTAAGACGCGATCAAAACAGGAAGAAAATGTAAGAACAAATTATAACTCATAAACCTTAAGCCTTCTTCTTCTAGAAGCACCCAAACTCCCTTTAAGCTTCAATAAACCTCAACTCACATCAAAATAACACCAAATCACCATAATTTCATATCCAAATCCATCCTTACACTCCTATAAACAGTATTACCCACCCAAATCTTTCCATAACAACTTGAACCAAGAATCAAATTCCAAAAGTTTTCAAAACCTTTTTCTAAATTTTCTTAAACCCATCTCACCCAAGTTTGGGTGAGAACAAGAGGAAAACAAGTGAAACTTCTAAGGGCCCTAGTAGCTATCACCAACACGAATTCGAGAAAGAAGTTTAAAAAGGTAAAAACACAATATTTCTAGAGATGGCTAATTGATTTGAATGGTAAAAACTAGGGGGTAAGTGAATGTGAATGTGGTGATACAAGAAGTTTACATATAAGAGAAGCACTGCACTATATCTTGGGTATTGATTAT
Source organism: Nemophila menziesii (assembly GCA_029959085.1). NCBI lineage: Eukaryota > Viridiplantae > Streptophyta > Magnoliopsida > Boraginales > Hydrophyllaceae > Nemophila > Nemophila menziesii. The sequence goes on along the minus strand of JARWIR010000011.1, from coordinate 33,467,324 downwards.
GTGAGGCAATAGCCTCGAAGAGTATGCTTTCTCCTTTCTATACTATTTCTTTAATTGCAATGTATGTGTTAGTTTATTTTTTTATCGAGACTGTTTCGAGTCGTGGGGACATGGCTCGTTTTTTAGTTGGGGGTGTGGGGATTCATTGTCCCTCATCTCTATTTTTGTGATTTACTATTTTTAGGTAAAATTAAAAATTTTACAGATGGAATTAGATGTAGAATATGTTTAATGGCCTAAAATCATAAACTTTGGTGAGTTAATGATATAGAATTAATGTGTTTAGGAACTAGTTATACTGTATTCTTTAAAATATGAACAAGAAAACAACACCTTAAAAGTAAAGTAAGGATTAGTACGCAATGCAGTAGAAGTAAGTTTGATATTAGGGCGCCTTGAAGGGTTTGTAGACCGTGATATTTGAGCTAGTTGATGAAACAATTTAATGAACATGTTAGAGGTGAGAAAGTAACAAAATTGGATAGTTTAGAAAGTATGAAGGCAGTTCTTTGATAAGCCCATTGTTGCCTTATAGCTTGCTGTCCAAATAATAAATGATTATTATCCAACTCAGCCCTTTCTTAAGCCTTTTATTAGCCATGTCACAAGCCATACCCCTTAGATTATATGTCCGTATTTGAATCGCAATGCTAAGACAGTCATCTCAAGAGCTTGAGTTTGGGGTAGTGGAATAGGATTATATGAAACACTTGGGTAGGATTTTTAAGTTATGTAATTGTGCTTTTGATGATTAATCACTTGTTTATATTGTAACCCTTTGCCGGGGTATTAGGAAAATAAAAAAGTTTTGAAAATATAAGAAATATGATGCGGAAAGCAGTTGCATGACATCTCAAATCAAAAAGAGAGTCATAGCTAACTTGCAAAAGAAAAGAATATGAAAAAGATTATATGAATTAGACTGGCAAAGTGGAATTTTTATGTGATCATCTTGATGCTTTATATTGGATTAGTGGGGATGCGAATTTAGTGCATCAAATCTTGGGTTGAGTGAGAACATTTCTGAGAGTAACTCAAATTCTAGGGTGATTCATTGATGGCTAGTGAGGAGAGAGCCAAAAGCGCACTCTATACTATCCAAATATACGATCATTTCCGTCTCTAAGCCTAACATTACAACCTTGAAGACCTTATGATTCTTAGTTATGTGATCTAGAAGCGATTGAACCATTAGAGAGTAGTTAGATGGATCATTGGAGACTTTGTTAGGCTCGATGAACACTCTACAGTAGTTTAAAGACAATAAAATAAATATGAGTAGTAAAGAGAATTACGATTAAACTGAAGACTAATGCAATAAAATAAAGGTGTATGAATGAGATGAGAAATATAGCTCAAGTTTTCTTGTATGCACTTATCCTTCTATTTCTTCTACTAGTTTTAAGGGTGATTAAAACTCTTAAAGTAAGTAGCCAGGATTCTATGTTCCTCCTAACCCCCTTCTGGGTGGACTTAGGTGGCGACCTAACAAATTACCAGGGGACTTGGGTAAGGGGACCCTGCGCAATGATCGATGGTTAATCTCAAACCCTAATGACTAACTAGATAGGAAATCCATTCCAGATCACTACTGCACACTAGACACTTATGTGGTGTTTCAACAATTAGACACCCCTTCCGCATGACCATCCAACTGCTAATAATGGGGTTGTCTATACTCGTGCACTAGCAAGAACTACAGTCAATGAATCAAAGCACATAAAACAAATATAAAGGTTAAGAAGTTCAAATGAATTTAAAAAGGTTTTTCCTAAACAAATTTAGACAAAAGAAAATAGAATTCAAAGATTATACATATGCAAAACCCAAGCTATGGGGAAATTAGTTCATGCTGGAAAGAAATAAACTAAAATAAAGATACGTATTGTCAACTTGCTTCTCTTGATGACTTCTATGAGTAATATTAATTAAAGGCTGAGTAAGGACATGTTTACAATGATAAGATGGTGTATTTATATGTGTTTTTCTAAGCCTAGGTCGAAATCTTAGAGTAGAGGACAAGTAATTTGAGTCTAAATCTAACTCAAATTCGTTTTCTAAAATATAGCCTCATTGTTTTGGTCATAACTCCTTCTTTATTGGGCCGATTTTTGTCTGAATTATATCAAAACGACCGCATTAGAAAGATCTATTTAGTCTTTGAAGGCTCATCCAAATTCGCAACCGATTTGAAGTTATCTTCACTTTAGTGGACATAGCTATAGAATTTCCAAAATTATTTGGCAACTTTACCATTCCTAATTCGACTTTACTTCCTTTTATCTCTTGATATTTTCCATATCTTATTTTCTTAACTCTTTAGAATTGATTTAGAATCTAATTACATTCTATATCTTTAAGAGTTTCACATTAACACGCAAATTAAACTAAATATGCTCTAAAAGCAATAAATCATCAAATCAAGACATGAATTGAGAATTTATCAAATAAAGGGAAAAAATCCTTTACAAATTAATCAAATACACCTAAAATGATGTCTCCAACCTACATTAATATATCACAAATAGAGAGACATCAGTAAATATTTCAACTTATTGGAGCAAAAAAAACCTAAGAAAGTCTATTTTATTATATAATACAAATTATTGTTTTGTATGTTACATCAACACACAAAATAATAGAATGAGGTTGGACAAAAAAATAATATATCAAGATAGTTAAAAACATGTAAAAATAAGACATATGCGACTAATAAAGAGAAAGAATGATTTTGTAAAGGAAGGAAATATCTTAGATTGATTTTATGATTTTTTGTATTATAGGAATACATAAATATATTTTATGAATTGTGGGGACATATAAAAATAAATATAAACAATTCAAAAAGAAAATCAAAAAATTCAAAAAAAAATTCAAAAAAATATCATAAAATATACACAAATAATAACTGGTCACGTTCAAAAATGCAATTTTTTTATTTGTTTAGAATTAAGAGTCAATTATAGATTACTGCCTAATAGAAAACTTATTTAAGAAAAAGGTACCTAGAATAAGATAATTTATAAAAAACAATCTCATCTCAAACTACCCCTATAATTAGTAATTAAAAAATAAAAAAGAAATTAGAAAAAACAAAACAAAAATTAATACACGCGCGCGTCCGTGATTTTTTTTAAAATCATCGTAACCAATTCTAAAAAAATCAAAAATATATTTGGATAAAGCAAATTAATATCTACGTCTATGATTTTTTTTTTGAATTTTTTGATTCGCAGACACGGAATTCCATGTTTTGAAATACTGAATTTGTTTTCCGCGGACATGAAATTTACTGTTTTCATGAAATTCTATGTTTTAAAGAGTGAATTTCGTTTATATATGCGGAAAAAAAATCAAAAAATCCAAAAATATCAAAAAAAATATATACATAAATATTAATTTGTTTTATCCAAAAATGCAAATTTTTTAATTTTCTAATTTATTTGAATTGGTTATGACAATTTTAAAAAAAATTACGGACGTGCGCGTGTGATGGAATTAGTAGTATTAGTAGGTGGTGGTTGTGGTGGTTGTGGTGGTAGTGGTGGTGACATGGTAGTGGTGGTGGTTGAAGTACTCTATTATTTGTTAAATATTTAAAAATAAATATTGTATTAAAAAAATAATATATTTAATAATAAGGGTAGTAAAAGTATAAATAATATAAAGGGGATGTTTTCTATAAATAATTGTTCTATTAAGCATTTTTTTATTAAATAAATTATTGAAGGCTTAAAAAAATTATTAGAAAATTCTATGAGGATTCTTTCTCTAATAAACCCTAGAATTAATTACAAATTTCAAAATATTTAATTAATGCGGACGTGTGGAGTAATTGACAAATCTATTTTATTTTATCAATAAATGGAATTAAATTTTGAAATTCGAAAATTCAAAAAATTCAAAAAATTCAAAAAATATCATAGGCTTAGATTTTAATTTGTCTAATAAAAAAAATACCAGTTTTTTTCAAATTTTAAAAAAATAAATTAAAAAACGCGTGCATGTTATGTAATTAGTTGGTGGTGATTGGTGGTGACAACAGTGGTGAACTAGTCGGTGGTGGTTGTAGATGAAAGGTGGTTGTGGTCGGTGGAGAATAATGAAGGTGGTGGTGGTGGTCGGTGGAGAATGTATGAGGTGGTGGTGGTGGCCAGACTTTAAGATAAAAATAAAATTAAAAAAATAAATAAATATATAATGAATATTATATAATAAAAAATTACACGAAGGTTAATTGTGGTATAAAATTAACTTTTATCATTAAATATGAATTTTTTTCATTACCTTGTGATTAAGTAGTAAATCAAAACCTTATTTCCACTAATTGAGAATTATCCCTATTAATTTCACAAAAATTATCAGATAACAAAGGCCTTACTGATTAATTCACGAGACTTACCAAATAAATCAATTGAATAATTTAATAGAAATATCGCATACCCAATGGTCAAATTCGTAAGAACTGTCATATAATTCGATTGAAATTCTTAGGCAGAATTATCGAGACTCTTTACTTAATTTTACTAGATTTTTCAAATAAATCAATCAAATTTTTAGGTAGAATTATCAAGGCCAAATTGGTTAAATTCACATGAATTAACGGATAATTTGATTAAAGCTCCTAAGAAGAAGTCTTGGGGCTCGAATAGTCAAATTCATAAGAATTGCCAGATAACTTAATTAAATTGTAAAGCAAAATTATTGTGATCTCGCTTATCAAGACGCAATTGGTTAAGTTTACGAAAATTACCAAATGACTCAATTAAAATTTTAAGGCAATATGATCGAGGCCCTACTTGTCAAATTCATAAGAATTACATAGCTCGATTAAGTTTTCAGGAGAATTTATCGAGACCATACTAGTTTAATTCACAAGAATCACCAAATAACTCGATTAAAATTCACAGGCAGAATTATTGAGGCTTAACTTGTTAAGTTACAAGAATTACCAAATAACATGATTAAATTCTCTAGTTAAATTCACAAGTATTACTAACTCTGATAAAATTTCTCAGCCATGATTATTGAGGCATCATTAGTTATAAACATAAGAATATCCAAATATATTGATTCAATTCTCGGGTAGAATTATTGAGGACCCAATTGTGTTAAATTCATAAGAATTAGTAGGTAAATCAATTTAAACTCTCAAGATTATCAAGGCCTAAATTATTAAATTTACAAGATTTACCAAATAACTTTATTAAAATATCAGGCAGAATTATCCGTGACCTCACTAGTTAAATTCACAAAAATTACTAAATGGCACATTCAGTTTATAAGATAGAATTGTTGAGGATATACTACTTGAATTCAAAATAATTATCAGATACCTCGATTAAAAATCTCATGTAGAATTATCGAGATCCACTAGTTAAATTTACAAGAATTGCCAACTAAATCTATCATATTTTTTCTGGCAAAAATTATCAAGGCCCCCTAATTAAATTCATAAGAATTACTAGATAATTTTATCAAATAACTTGATTATATCTTCTATTAGAATTATCAGACCGTCACTGGTTAAATTGACAAGAATTTCCAAAAAAATCGTTTAAATTCTCATACTGATTTATTGAGTCCTCGCTAGTTAAATTCCAAATAATTCCAAATAATGGTCAAATAACTCGATTAAGTTCTCAAGTAGAATTATCGAAGCCTCGAAATTCATTAAAATTACACGATAAATCAATTAACCTTCTAAGGAAGAATTATCAATCCCCACTGGTTAAATCAAAAATAATTAACAAATAGTTCGATTAAAATTCCCAGCCAAATTATTGAGTTACAACTGTTTATATTCATACAAATACAGATACCTCGAGAAAATTTTCATGTGAAGTTATCAAAACGTAATTGGTTAAACTTACTAAGGTTACTAGAGACTCAACAACATTACCACGTGTGATTCTGAAATTATAATTAAAATTGATTAAATTTGTGATAATTACCAAAGACCGTCATTAGGTCATTCAAATAAAATACAATTTTGCCAAAGTCACAAGGAAAACCTTGTAAAATTAACAAATGTGCTTTTCCATAAGCAGTTAGATAAATATGGAAAAATCGGGTTCTTTTAGAAATATCTCCTAGAAAATACCTCGAATATATTAAAATGAGGAATCTACAAATAAAAACCTTTAATTCAAATTTTTTATTTATAAAAGTCTAACTAAAAAAAATCCTATAAAATGCTTAAATTTGATTTTCTGGTTTACTTTTTTACCTATATATCTCTACTTCAGTTTATCCTTTGGTAAATACCGATATTTTCTATATGGTATGTACCAATTTTTTTAGTTGATTTGTACTAAGTAATTTTCATTTTGGCGCGTACCAATATTTTGTTTGGTACGTACCAATATTTTTGTTTGGTTTGTTTTATATTGTTATACATACATTTTTTATATAATTGCATGATTGTCCATGTCAAGATTAATATCTGTGACCCACGTCAAAGTAAGAGAAATGAGTCGGTACTTATTTCGATAACTCAATACTAGCTAACGTGTCAAGATTCATTTGTACGTGTCAAACAAATTTTTCTATAAAAACAATTCAAAAGAAATGAAACGTTGGATTCAAATAAAACAAAAAGATAATAATACCCAATTAGTACATACCAAACATACCCGGTTAGTACATACCAAATAGACCCGTATAAACCAAACACATTCATATCCAAAAAAATCAAAATCTCATCACACTTGTTGGAATCAGAAAACAAACATAAATCTCTTTCACATTAGCTGAAACAAAAACCAAAGAGAAATCTCTTCGTATAAGCTTGAACGTTCAAAACAATGAAGCATTTTTTATATTCTTTTTTTTTTGGACAATGTAAAGCGAACATATTACAATGCAGTCTTTAACCAATTCCTAGACGTGAAAATCGATGTGTAAGATCCAGTTGGAAATCATTTAGAGAACCCCGCTGTCTAGCGTTCCGCGCGACTCGGTCAGCCATGCCATTAAGACGTCTCGGAATATGCTTAAAGAACATCCGACCATGTTCCGCAGCATACGCGATGATCCGCTTGACATAAGGTTTGACCTTCCACCACGCCACTGGCAACGACTTAATACCTTGAATCAAATCAAGGTTATCTGAGCAGATAATAGTTTTTTGTCCCCTGCTATCCATAGCCATCTTCGTTGCTTCCAGGACTGTTATCGCCTCTCCTTCTGCCGGTGAATCTGTCCATATCGATTTCGAGTAAATCGCTCGATAGCCCGTAAGTGTATCTCTTCGGACTATCCCAAATCCACTATGCTCTATTCGTGACTTGAAAGATGTGTCACATGTAAAAATCACTTGTGTACCCACGATTTCTTCCGGATTCCACGGGTTAGGATTGATGATTCCAGTTACCGTATCGGAGACGGGGTGTAATCCATCCAGTTTTGGCGAAAAAGATCCTTCATACCTGCATTAGTAGCCAATAGTACGGTATTTATATCTAGTGCTGTACTTTCATGTAAACTTTTCATTTTATGTTTCCAGATGTTCCAAAGAGTTAGCATCACATATGACCCAACTACGTGCTTATCCCATGTCATCGTCTCATCACCAGTATAAACATTCATGAACCATTCTCCCTGGGACTCGGGGTCTGTCTCTGGGGGCCTTAGTTGTAGTGCCGAACCTGCCCAAACCTGTTTACGAAATGCACATGTAATTAAAAGATGGGTAATATTTTCTGTAGTCTCTGTGCACCAGTTGCACCCTTTGTCAGTGCTACAATGCCTGAAATACAAGTTCTGTTTAGTAGGTAAGATATTCCGACAAGCTTTCCAGGTGAAATTCTTAATTTTGTTGGAAACGTTCGATTTCCATATCTTGTTCCAAAGTGATGAATCGCGAATTTGAGCCTGAGCCGATGTCTGTTCTTCTTTGGAAATAGCGTCCTCCGTGAGTACCCGATATCCTGATTTGGTCGTATACTCTCCTGAATGAGTGCAAGGCCAAGTAAAGGTGTCCTGGTCCTCCCTATTGAGAAGAGGTACACGACTAATCTCCCCCTTAACTGGGAAGGAAAGAATAGCGTCAATAATATCCCAGTTCCACTGCTCGTTATTGGGTTGCATAAGCTGATCAACAGTTTCAAGTGTCGTATTATGCGGTTTATCTTTGATAATCCCCGACAGTAGCCATTTGTGCTCCCATATCTTCGTTGTTTCCTCGTTCCCGATTTGAATGATGACATATTGTACTAAAAGATCTCTTCCTTCCACAATACTAGCCCATGACCATGATCTACTCTGTCTGAGTTTAACCTCCAGAAATTCCTTGTTCGAAAATTAGATACCTTTAAGGACTCTTGCAGCAAGGGATTCCGGATGTTGCAGTAAACGCCACGCTTGGTTTGCGAGAAGAGTCGTATTTGCTCTTTTCAAATCTCTAAACCCCATTCCCCCGATGGCTTTCGCCATCGTCATCTTCTACCATTCCAGCCAGTGAATCTTCCGTTTTTCCAAAGAGTTCCACCAAAATCTCGCAATTGTGGCCGTAAGTTTCTTACAAAAAGAGATAGGGAAGGAAAAGATTGTCATAGAGTAAGTAGGTATTGCCTGTAAAATAGCCTTAATCAGAATTTCCTTTCCACCATCAGAAAGTAGTTTAGCTATCCATCCTTGAGCCTTAGTAAATACTTTGTCAGCTATCTATTGGAGCGTCTCAACTTTTGATCTCTTGTGACACAATGGGATGCCTAGGTATTTACCTAAATCCTGAGTTTCTTTGATTTGAAGTGTTCCAGTCACTTGTTGTCTAAGTTGATCAGGGGTTTGTTTACTAAAGCACACCACCGATTTGTTAAAAATTGACTTTTTGTCCTGAGCATTCACAATATGTGTTAATACACTCTCGGAATTCCTCAATGCCTTGTCCTTCTAGTGATAAAAAGAAAAGAGAATCATCTGCAAAAAGAAGATGGGAAATAATCGGACAGTTCCTAGTAATGCGGATACCTTTGATCCTTCTGTCTTGTACTTTCTGTTCAATAAGTGTAATCAAAGATTCTGTAAGTAAAGAAAACAAAAGAGGAGATAGAGGGTCTCCCTGACGTAGTCCTTGTCCTGGTTTAAAAGGTGGTTTTCTTTCACCGTTAATATTATCTGAAACGTGACTGTTGTAATACAATTCCAAATCCAATCTATCCAAGTCTGTGCGAACCCCATCCAGCTAAGGATAAGTTTAAGAAAGTTCCAACTTACCTGGTCGTACGCTTTTATCAAGTTTAATCGCCGCCATGTGAGCCTCCTTTTCGAGTTTCTGTTTCATGAAGAAAGAGACTTCCTGTGCAATAATAATATTATCTTGTATACATCGCCCTTTGATGAAAGCCGCTTGAGTAGGAGACGTAATAGCGTTCATTATTTCCTGTAACCTGTTAGCTAATATTTTTGAAATAATTTTATAAATAAAGTTCACACAAGAGATTGGTCTGTAATTCCCAACACCATTCTGGATGTCTCCTTTAGGTATCAGGGTAATCAGTGCTTCATTCAATTTTTCCAGCGACGTGTTGTTAAGGAAAAAATCCTCTACCATTCCAAAAATATCATCCCCAAGTATGTCTCAGTATTCCTGAAAGAACTTACCGCTTAACCCATCTGGGCCTGGTGCTTTTCCGGGACCCATGTCAAAAACTGCACGTTTCACTTCCGCTTTGTTCGGGATTGCAGTCAGCTTATCATTCATTTGTCGTGTGACTCTAGAAGTAATACCCCGTAAAGCTTCCTCTAAGTCACCTTCATCCTGTTCAGTGAGTAAATTATCATAAAAGTTGTTAAATTGCGCTTTAATCTCACTGTCATTTTGCGTCCATTCTCCATTAGCCGTTTCGATGCCTGAGATTCTATTAAAATTACGCCGCTGCGCTGTAAGAGCAAAGAAGAATTTCGTATATTTTTCTCCGTAGTGTATCCATTGTTGGCGAGCACGGTCTGACCAATATATCTCTTCCCGTTTCCAGAAAATCTTAATCTGTTCTCTAATAATTTCTTCTTCCTGTTGGTTTGTAGTTGTGACTGGTTTATTAGTGATATTTGTAAGTTGTCTTTCTAACTCCTTAATCATTTTCTTATTATTTGGGAAAGTATCCTTGCTCCATACTGTTAAAGCTTTGGTCATGTTTTCTCGTTTGTGAAGCGTTGTTTGAATAGACATCGGCGCCTGAGGTTCCCCCATGAGTCTTGGATCACCAGTCTACAATCTTCATGTTCTATCCAATTTGTTTCAAACTTGAAGTGTCTAGCATGCCTCCGGCCTTTTCTGTCAGGGTACAAAATAATCGGGGAGTGGTCAGATCCAATGGCAGGAGGAGTGAGAGCAGTGGCATTTTGGTGTTGTTCCATCCAATCAATAGTGGCAAAAACCCTGTCGATTTTGGATTTCACAATGTTGTGGTCAGTTCGTCTATTTGTCCATGTATAAAAGCAACCAAAAGTTTGAATCTTCGCAAGGGAATTGTTTGAAATAAAGTTATTGAAATTGATCAACTATTGTTGGTTCGTTGGAGAGTTACTAGATCTTTCCCTGGATGTCAAGATGTCATTAAAATCCCAAATAAACAGGTATGGGTCATCGTTGTCGGCTTTCCACCTGCTAAGGTCACAATACATTTGAACTCTATCCCTGGACATGTTAGGAGAGTGAACAAAAACGTAATAATAAGAAAAATTATAACCGTTAATACGAGTAATAATATAGTAAGGGCAGTATTGTAAAATATGAATATCCAAACTAGAATTCCACACAAGCAGGAAACCCCCTGAGTGGTCCTGCACACCCGAGGGATTCACCACAAAAAACTTATCAAACTTCATCTTCCTGACCACAAGCGGAGCATCCTTCTCAGTTAGCATCGTTTCACAAAAACAGGCGAGGGCGGGTCGATGCTCATCCACCAACGCCTTGAGAACTTGGACTGTCAAGGGGGCCCTAATCCCCTGACAGTTCCAAAATAGTGTACTCATTTTCCCATCGCGGCCAAAACTGGGTGGCCGCTACCTCTAACTTGTCTTATCCTTTGTCTAACAATCTTATTAGTACTACTACGATAGTCGCTAGCCACCAGTGTTGCTAGGTTGATCCACCAATGTTCACCGATCTCAAAACTTTCTACTTTCCTTTGATTTGTTAAGTAAATTGGCAAATGACCATCGATCTCCACACCTCCTGGTTTTGCTAAGTAAATCCACAGCTGGCGATCGATCTCCATACATGTTGGGCTCCTACCGTATCCACATACACACCTTTGATTATCAAGCTGAATCAACACAAGTAAAACGATCTCCATTAAACTCCTTCCATTATTCTCAACACCTCGTATAAGACAACCACAACTTTGATGATTAAAATTACCCTTCTTATCCATATAATACTCACCTTCCTTCAGAATATCATAATAGTTGTTTTGGATCTCTTTTCATGGGTTGAAATTCCTCATATATATTCATATTGTCCTCCTCCTGAATTTCCATGATCTTTCTCAAAGTCAATCCACATCTATAATTGTATTCCTCTACTGTTTTGTCATCTAAAAAACTCAGTGGGTAACATAATAAAATGTCCATCCGCGTAGCAATACTAACTGTGTAGTTGCAGTAATAACTTAGCATTTGTTGAAAACAAAAAAGGGTCTCCATGGTTGAATCCATTTTTGTCTTCATGGTTGAAACAGTACAACTCCAAATAGTGGACACCCATAAGCATTGCCCTCTCCTCACCCTATGTACATCAGTTTGATACAATTTGTAACAACTTACTTCCTCAATGTATTTAATATAATCTAACCATATGTCGTTAGTACAAAAAGTAACAAGACAATTCATCTTCCTCCACTTCTCTCCCCACTTTGAAGCAAATTCGCTGCCCTTCATTTGATTTCCAGTTTCTAACCCATTTTATATGTTCAATAATATCAGAACTGAAATTCTGTTAATTCGGTTACCCAATTGCCTATGTAATCCTCGAAGCCCTGCTCCGCCGCCGCTGTACCCGATACTTTCCTGGTTCTTTTCTATCCCCAAATTTTGAGTAAGATATATGTTTTGATTCAGAACCTCTTCAAAGTCCCAATTTTTCTAGTGGTTACCTTGTTCCTCATAATAAAGATGATTTAAACTCAAAAAAGACCATTAGCCAAACCTTAATACCTCACTTTCAGTTTTTCCATCAGTTGAAAGCCCCATAGGAGACAAACTTTGTGAATATATCAATTGAGACACACAGAGGTGGTATAAGGTGAAGCATTGAAAAAACAAAAAGAAAAAAAACCTTCACACTCGCACGGATAAAAAAAACAAAAAGAAAAAGTAAAGATGATGGAGAATAGTCAATATAAGGAAAAGAAAAGAAAAAGTAAACGTTTAAACTCTAAAGACAAGGAAATGAAACTTATGACGGGATTATCTCTCCACTTGCATTGAAACAAAAAACTATAAAGACATCTCTTCATACTTGCACTGAACCATAAAAAAAAAGTGATGGTGGAAAATGGTCACAAATGCGGCAGTTTTCTTCACTTCTTATACGGTAAAAGCCTATCATTTTTAAAGTGATGAGATTAGGTTAAAAATAATTCAAGCTTTTACTCTTTATTTGGGTTATTCTGCAAATGGGTTAGTGATGGTGGAAAATGGTCCACGAATAGCGGCGGTTTTCTTAGCAGTGGAGAGTGGCTTGATGCAAAGGTAAAGCAACGGTTTTCTTGTCAATGGCGAGGCGGCAGTTTTCGTGTACAGAAAGGTGAGATCTAAAGAAAAAAGCGGTTGTTTGAATAGAGAGAAGAAAAAGAATAGAGGAAAAAATTAATTATATAAATGGTGTAGTAAGGTTGCTTTGGTCTTTTTATGCCATATAGTTGGGTTCTAGGTTTCTGTTTAGAAGTGAGACTATAAATTTGTAAGGTTTAGACTTTAAAATATAATTGCCCCTATTATAATATACTCCCTCCGTTCCACTTAATTTGTCCACTTAGCTTTTCACATATATTAAGAAACATAATAAATGCATTCACCATTACAAAAATACCCCTAATAAAGTATCTTGATATCTTAAATGTGTATTGGAAATATAAATTTTAATATTTTAATAAGGGTAATAGTGGAAAAGGTAGGAAAAAAAGTGTCTTGAACTCCTAAGTGGACAATATATTTGGAACATTAATTTTAGTAAGTGGACAATTTCAGCGGAACGGAGGGAGTACAAGGTCAAGCCCCCCCCCCCCCCCCCCCCCCCCTCATTCATTTTGGTTAAATTATGTCTACTAAAAGATATTTAAAAAAAGGCGTCAAAAGACGGTTACTTAGTGACGGAAAAAATTCGTCGCTATCTAACTTAACTAGCGGTAAAATATTATCGCCGCTGACACTTTGTTTTGACAACAAAGGATTACTCATCGTTAGTGAAAAGAATTACTAGCTACGATTTTTCCCTTCTCTTTTGCGACGAAAAAGAAAAAATCGTCGCTAACATTGTTTTTTTCATTCCAAACTTTTAATTATAATTTTTATTTTCATTTGTATTTTTTGATTTATATTTTAAATTTAATTTAAATTTGTATTTGTATTTTTTATTTATAATTTAATTTCAATGTATATTTCTATTTTTATTTTAATATTTATACAAATATATTGAATAAATAATTAGAAACATCAAATATTTATCATAAAGAAATATTTAATTAAATTGAAATCAAAGATCGAAATTAAAGTCAAACATCCGATAAATCAAAAAACCGAGAAATAGTCAAAAATACATACAAAACAAGATCAACAAAAACTAATCAAACTCAAGGATCAACCAACTGAGAGGCATCTTCTTCTCTTTCTTCCTCTTCATTTTCTCTCTCTCCTTTGGGGGGATGATGTCTCCTCATTTGTGATAGATTTATATTAGGATGAGACATCATTTTTAGTGATTTAGAAGTCATAATATTCGATTTTCTTGAGTAATAGTGCACTTTCCTATTTTGAGTCTTGATTTAGTGAATTAATATTTTTTAAGCATATTGGGTTTAATTGTTTATTTAGTGTGAAGCTTTAAAGATAATTATGGAGATTAATTAGAGTCCAAGTCAAAGACTACAAGATATGGAAAGAGATTAGCATGGAAATTGGAGATAAGGAAACAAAAGCTAAAAAGATGGAAAAGGAAAAGCTGCCTAAATCTGGGATTCTGCAGCACACGCCTAAAGAAGTGGTGATTACTCCTACAAGGAAGCCTATTTTGGTAATTTCCTCTCATAGGGACGTAGATAATTCTGTGAGGATTCTTTTGGTATATTATGGAGCAAAAACCGACTAATAACGAAGAAGATATGCTCAAAACGGTCCAGCAGTGTTTATCTTTATTTCCATACGAATTTGAGTTGGGCTAGGAGTCCAATACTTTATCTCTTCCTCAAGAAAACGAATTAGTTCTTCTAAACACGTACAAATACACCCTTATATCACTTGTAAAATCATCCTTGCCTCATAGTAATTAGTTCTTAAGGTTTTATTCTTCCAGTTTATTGTAGAGAGCAAGATGATGTCTTTTGTAATTTCCTTTAGTTTATTTCCTTCAGGTATGAACTAAACTCCCCATAGTTTGGGTTTTGCATCATGTATAATCTATGAATTCTAATTCTTCTATCTAAGTTTCTTTGGGAATTACATGTTTTAAATTGATATTAGCTACTTACCCTTATATTTGATTATGTGTTTTGATTTAATGATTGTTTTCCTTGCTAGTGCACGAGTATAGGATTACCTTAATAGTAGTTAGATGATCACCTTAGCTGGGTGTTTAACTATTGAACCACCACATAACGTCTAGTGTCGATATTAGTTCTGACAAAACATGATTCTAATTAAATAGTCATTAGGGTTTGTTTTAATCACCATATCACCAATTGATTGTAGTGTCTGTTTAGGGCCTTGGTAGCGCTTGATAACCCTATTTGAGACCTCGTCTTGGTTGTGCCGTAGCCCCTTAGTCGCTCTCAAGGTCTAAGGTATGGAAATTTAGAATCCTGACTAAGTATACAAGAGCTAATATTCTCCCTTATTAACTAGATCTATAGATAGAATTAGAAGGATTAGTGCATACTAGCAAAACCTAAGCTATATTTCTCATCTCATATTCTTAGTATTTACTTTAAAGACTTTTATTTTCTTAGTTTTAATTCTTACATTCGAAAATCCAAATCTTTTATTTTCTGTCTTTAATTCTTTGCTGTTACTCGTTATTGCTACCTACGCGTATAACACACTTAAGTCCCTGAGAACGAACTCAACTTACTAACTAAAACTTGCATATGTCCTGTAATACTTGCAGTACTAAGCCTGTCTAGGGTGAGAGTGCGTAGTTTTCTTGACCTTTATTTTATCATATTTTTATCACACCCTAGGCGACACCAGGGGATCAGGGCAAGAACTTGATTGGCTCTCATGCTATTTAATGCCTCCATAGCCGTGTCTAGGATGTACCTCGAGTAACGACCGCGAGTCGTGCTTGCTGTGGAGGCATTCGGTGACGCTGTGGGATCGATAGGGGAGGTCTTGAACTGCGTGAAACTCATTCATAGCTGTCATCATCACGTTGAGTCTCGCCTTATTCCTCCTAACCAAAGGATTTGGCTCGGAATTACGGGCTTTCTTTTGAACCATACCAGCACCGGTTACCCAAGCCGTCTTCGGTGGGCCAATACCTTCCTAAACTGTCTCTTTGAAGGCGTTGATTTACTCTATAAGAGGTGTTTTAGTAGATGAGTCCCATCGGATGATCCGTCTGTGTCTCGGTCACCTTCCTCTTCAGCTTTTCCCGGTAAATATCCTGTTAGACGACAATAAAAGGTAATTAAAAATTTATTAAAATAAAACTTAAAAAGTAAAAAAAATACCCACATTACAGCGTTTGTACTTCAGGTTCCTCCACTCATCCTTCTCCTCATCCTTGTCAAGGAACTCATTCTCCTTGTAAAAAAAGGCATAATCATTCAAGCAAACATCAATCGTAATGTAACCCATACCCATACTTTTCAACTACTTGTTGCATTCCTCGTAAAATTCAAGGAAATTGTGAGGCTTGGGCAAAACTCGACCCACCAATTCCAAGAGCTCGGTTTAAGATGTGTTAGTCCACTTGTTCTTCACCTTTATGTGCATAAGCTTGATGAGGTACGGTGTACCGCAGGCATCTTCTGTTGGACCCCGTGCCACGGTCTTGACGATACGGTTTAGGTCATGGGGTCTCGGCAAGGCCCATGATTTTGCATACCGTTGTCAAGGTTTTCGTCTGGTGTGGTGTACCACACAGGTCATACGGTGTACCGCATAGATGTTCTGTTCGGGACCGTGTCACCGTCTGGCGCGAATGACGACACGGTCTGTTCTGCGTTGGACCGTTTTCTTGAATCGTGTGACGGTTTTCTTCGTGGGGTGCACTGGAGCACCCGTGCGGTATAACGCACGAAAGATCTGATGACATCTTTGTTTCGGCATTGAACCAGATTTCCCTCACTATTGTGATGCTTTTCGGGGTTGCGGTGCACCGCAATGATGGTGCGGCGTACCGTGTGGTACATCTATTTTTCGCCAATTTTTCGTGTTTCTTCTTCCTAACTCGATTTCTTAAGTACATGCACATCAAAATAACTAATACCTTCCTCAGTACTGCAATATCTAATAAAAACAAGTAATATAAACATAAATTAAAGACATAAAAAATTGCGGGTTGTCTCCCGTATAGCACTTTTGTTTAACATCTTTCAAAGTTAGACGCATTACCTCTATCAGGATTTTCGTATATAACCTCCCCAACAACGAGAAAGGCAATGCACGTCTACTAGTCTCCGTTTGATACCCATCTTGGGCCTGATCTCTATCACCTTAGCTTAAACAACTTTTGTGACGATGAATGGTCCAATCCACGAATCTCTGTGACTTCATGGCCTATTCTCTGGTTTGCGGGCTTTCCATACTACTTTATGGTCGAGCCCAAACTCACTCATTGGTCTACTATCCACAAGATTTGTGTGGATTTATTCTGGGACTCTATATTTTGCAACCGTGTGGATGACAAGAACTGTGAGATCTAACTTCATTGGTTTCTTACCCTAGACATAGAATGTCTTAGATACGTTTTTAGCACGGAGGGTAACTGTTCCCTCCTGGAAATTGATGATGCTTTGAATTGTGGCCAAGAACGGCCTTCCAAGTATGATTGGAATTTTCTTATCTGCATCATAATCAAGAATAACAAAGTAGTAGGGATGGTCATATTACTTGTTTGGACATGAGCGTCCTCCACTGTTTCCCATGTCTTTGTTACTGAGCTATCCGCGAATTGTAAGTTCATGAGAACTTTTTCCTCCTTCATGAGTCCAAGCCTATCGAACACGGACTTGGGCATAAGATTCACACTCGAACACACATCACACATGACCTTCACTTTAAGCATACCACTAATTTGAATAGGAGGATTAAAGCTTCTTGGATCTTTAAGCTTGAGTGATAACTCATTTTCAACTATTCTTACTACTCTCTCAGTATGAGCCACAGTCTCTTTACTGGCTTCTATACTCGCTCCTTTCTCTGGAATAACTTGAGTGAATACTTGTTGCGGTGTAAGCCTTTTCTTCGCAATCTCAAGCATTTGGGCGTTTGGTATTTTCAAGACTATACGCCTTTACAAATGTATTAATCTCAATGTCAACCTTTGGATTTGTCTTTGGAATTTACGGTGACATTGCTTGAATAATTGGTGGCAAGTCCACCTTCTCGTCTTCTTTCTCTTCTTGCACAGAAGGTGCAACTTCTACTTTCTTCTCTTTTGAGGCTTCTTCCTATTTCTCTTTAGCTCTACTAGCTTGAAGCTCAATAACCGATTGGTGGGTTGGTGGTCCTTTGTGTGTTCTAAATAAATGCAAATAATAATTGAACCACAAAGTGTACGGTTGTCCCAAGTAGTATAACTGATAATACAGATTCGTTCCAAGGACGGGATGGTTGACTACAATGCTTATCTATTAGTGATTGATGCACTTATGAAAACAAATAAACGTAAAATGTTTGTTTGGTTTGTATTAATTCTAAATAATTGAAAGACAAATATTAAAATGCAAATAAAAGCTAAGACGCAGATAAAATGATGTAAAACGCAATATGAGATGTAGCACTTGAGAATGCAAGGATCCTCCCAATCCTATTTCCTAACTTATGTTGTTTAAGGGCTAAATTAGTCAATTACAATGGTCGGGATTCTAATTTCCTTATACCCCCGTCAGGGTGGACTATAAGGCGATCCTAAAGTGTCACTAGTCCCGTCAGGGTAAATATGATCCACCGTTGGATGATTAAGCTTTATTACCTCATTGGCCCTAGAATTAGCTAAGTTCGTCAGAATCAATAGCTTCTATCCTAGATTGAATAAATGGTTCTGTATCTAAACCCTCCGTCAGGATGATCCAATCGCCACTAATTGGAATAGCCTAGATACTAACACCTGTTCTTAGTTAGCTACTCCAAAAACAGTAAATAATCTCAATTTATTGAAAAGAGTAAAAGATCCAATTTAATTTAATTTAACAGAAACCCAAATTCAACATTCGTAATTTAATAAGATTGGGATTCACCCATTAATTGTTCTCAAGCACTATTAAATGTTTAGCTCATATTAAAAAGAAAAACTAAATTAAATGTAAAGGAATTCATATTTGATTACAAAATTAAAGATAAGAAAAACCTAATTTCCGGAATAGGAATGACTACGAACGGAGATATAGACCCTCTCCAGCTCTTGTAGCTTCTTCTTTCTTCCTTCCGTTGCTTCTCTCTGGTGTTTTTAATCTTGCAGAATGTGAATTGTGTGTAAAATAGAAGTCCGGACCTCCTTTTATAAGTGCAAATTCGGACTTGGACCTAGGCTTTTAATTAAATGAAATATAAAAGGCCCAAGTCCACTAACTTAGCCCAAAATCCCGTAACTGCTGATATACCTTCACTAAAACGGCTTTTCCCGATTCGTTATGACTCCGATTGACCTCATTCCAGTTGCTAAAGTTCCGTAAATCGATATGAAGCGTTTTCTCTTCAAAGGTCAGCGGCTAAATCATCGCTTAGGTACCTCGAAATCAGCAATCTATGGCCTGGAAAATGGATTTTCAGCTCTAAAAATAATATCTTCGGGATTTCTCTTCAAGTCTTGACTCTATCTTTTGATCTTTGACTTTCTCCTCGGATTCCTCTTCTAGCTAACATCTAAAACCTGTAAACTTTACACTAAAAATACCAATATTACGCGCAAAAGCTTAATAAATCAACAATGCTAGAAATAAAAGAGGAAAATCATATTATTGCATATTTAGTCCAAAAGTCTATCAAATTGATTAAATAAACACCAAAAATGATGTCTCCTAAGGGTCGAAAATAAGAACAATTAAGGAGACATCAAGACCCCCAACTCAAACCTTTGTCGTCCCGACAAAGCAAAACAAAACAAAACAAGGGGTAGAAGTAAACGCAAGAACAAATAGAAGCTAGCAAATAAACCTAAAGCAATTCTTAAGATAAATCTCATATAGCAAAACTTTAAGAACTAACATATACATACACTAATCATGCAACATCAAACATAAATAATCTCAATCATAAAATTAAAGTCGCAATGCTTGAAGGTTACACTTGTACTCATCTCTGTATGATGGCTATAGGGTGGTCATTAATCCTAACTCGCTTTGAACGTTCCACCTAGTATATTCCCTATCAACAGAATTATAAATTCACTATGCACTTAGGAATCACGAGGTCTTTATGGTTTTAATAATGGCTTAAGGACGGTATGGATGTATATTTGGTAAATTTGAAGTGAGCTTTTGGCTCTCTCCTCACTTACCATCAACAATGCCCTCGAGCTTGAGTTTACGCTAAAAAATGTTCTCAATCACCCATTTGACGCGCTAATGTTGCGTCCCCAATGTCAACCCAAATAAAACTAAGATGATTTCCAAAAATATTCCACTTTGCCGATTTATTTATTTCTTTCTTTTTATTTTCTTTTTTTCATTTCTTTTTTTTTTGTACAAGATACCCATGACCATCATTTTGATGTGAAAAGTCATGTCTCTTATAATTTTATTTTTCTTTATTCTATTTTTTTTCTTTTTCAAATTTCGGCAAAGGGTTACAAATAATCATATCATCCTTCATTTTTGTGCCTCAATACAAGCACATATAATCCCTTCCCAATGTAAATTCCCAAATGTGGACCCTCCACCCCAAACTCAAGCTCGAGACAAGTCTCAGGGTTGTGATTTAAGTGCGGGTCATTTGGTCATGCCTAATAATCTAAAGGATAATGGGCTCATATCGTGGCTACACAAGAAAAGGCTTAAGGCTCAAAAATTGGGCTAAGACGGATAGAATTATAATAAGGGATAGCAAGCTAAAAGGCTTCAAATGGCTAACAAAGAACTGCCCCTATCATTTTCCTAAGTTCATAGCTTGTCTTTAGTTCATATCTAGGTGGGTTCTCTACTAATTAGGATTTCACGTTCTACACACCAAACATATTCCTTAAGTACAAGCTTACTTCATTTGCATTTTTCATTAATTTTTCCTATCAATTATCTATGTTCGCATGCAATTATAAGTGCGTTTTATGTTATTCCCTAAAGTCCACTATTTACTATCATAGATTCATCAAAAGTATGCTTAAAGGAACATTTAAAATCTTCTATAGTCAAACGCAACTCTGAAAATTATTTTATTGAAAGCAAATAAAACACATAACATATAAAACTGGGATGAGGCAACGAACCCCACCCCAAACTCGAAAATGAGTCGTGTCCCCACGACTCGAAAAGACTCAACGCAAATAAAAATAAACTGAACTAACTAAAACGTGAAAGGGATAGAAAACGTATCTCAACCAGCGCGAGGCTGGTGTCGGTGTTGCATCTAAGTTGAGGTTTTGAATTCTTCTTCATCAATGGTTGCGTTAAAGTGTTCTTCATTACCTCGAACTTCTTCAAATTTCCCACGTTTTCATGTATTACTTGCCCTCTAAGCATCATCTCTTCTATTAAGATCTTTCCTCAATACCCAATTCTCTTTCTTCACCATGTTCTTCGTACCTTTCCTAACCTTCATGGTCATCTCCGAAGACCCCAAACTCAAAGCTTCAAGACCCTCAAAAGGTTTGGATGAAATTGTGATTTTAGTGTTCTTGAAGGTTTGGGTTTGAATTATGGATTGTTTAGAGCTGGGTCATGGATATTTCAAGGTTTGGGAAAGGTTTAATGGGTAAACTTTAGCTTCGGTGAAAGAAAATTTTGGATTAAAGTGTGAATCTTTGGTATTTTGGAAGATTTATGGTATGATAGTGATCTTGGATGATGTTTAGAGGGAAGGATTGGTGGTATAATGTTGTTTTGATGATGATTTTCGGAGTAGTTGGAGGCTAAGATTCGTAATAAAGAGGTAGGCTTGGGAAAGAGGGTAAAAATTATAGGGTTTTAGCCCTTAAAATCGCCGATCACAGCAGCTGACCGGCTAGCCGGCGGTTGACCGGCATGCCGGCCAGTGTGTCGGCGAAAAATAAATTTCGAAAATGAAAATTGTACTCTTTTTTTTTTTTTACCTCTGACGCAGCCTTCTTGCGTCGTCGCTGACGCAGTGATCAGAAAGTCCAGCTTCTTCGGCCGGCTAGCCGGCGGATTCGCCGGCATGCCGGCGGCATGTCGCTGGCGGAAATGAAGACGCAGCGTGCTTGCGTCATCGCTGACGCAGTGATCAGAACTCCTCTTTTTGTTGGCCGGCTAGCCGGTCATCTGACCGGCATGCCGGTGAATCCCGCTGGTGCGAATCGTGACGCAGCAGTGTTGCGTCATCGCTGACGCAGTGGTCAGAAGGTTTGGGGTCATCAGCTCGTTTGGCCGGTATGCCGGCCAGCTCGCCGGCTAGCCGGTCAAACCTGCTGTTGACTCCATAATTTTTCGTTTTCTCCTCGTTTTGACCCCAAACTCATGATCCTTTTACCCCTGAAATCATCAAAAACAACTACCCTTCCTCATTTCTTAATAATAAACACTAAATTAACGAAAATCAAACGAATTTAAACTACGAAAAATAAAAACTTAAACTAATATACAAGAAATGGCTTTTGTTTAACGTCGTTAAGCTCGACGGGTTACCTCATTCTTTAGTCATTGACATAACCTCCCCAGCAGTGAGTGAGGTTGTCAATATTTGCAACTCGAAATTTGCATCCCTTGGCTTTTATGCCCACTAGTTTATCTGAGATAACCTTCGTGACCATGAATGGTCCTAGCCAAGAACTTTTCGATTCACGTACCTTTGGAGGGGGGATTGGTTTCTTCATAGCTACTTCTTCACCTACTTTGAACCCCTCTTTATTTCTTTCTTTCTTAGGTTCTTTCGGAACCTTCGTGACACGTGTTTTCTCTTTCTTCTTCGCATGATTGAGTGGTGGATTTTTAGGGTATGGAGGAGCTTTAATTGGTGGTTTCTTTCGTAACTCTTTCTCTTCCACCCCTAAAGTGTCCACAACATTGATTGGCTCCTTTCTTACCGGGGTTCCATTACATCTATACGAAAACATTCTTCCTTGGAATCCGGAAACTTCATAGGTCTAAAGACATTAAACTTCATTTCCTCGTCTTGGATTCTCATAATTATTTCGCCGTTTTCTACATCAATCAAGGTACGCCCCGTGGCTAGGAATGGTCTTCCCAAAATAATGGGGACATTCCTATCCGCGTCGTAATCAAGTATAATGAAATCAGCGGGAAAAATTAACGTACCTACCTTAACGAGGACATCTTCGATTCGGCCTTCTGGATGTGCAAGAGATCGATCCGCCATTTGCAAGACCATAGAAGTGGGTCTTGCTTCAATATTAAGCTTGTCAAAGATTGATTTGGGCATAAGATTTATGCTTGCGCCCAAATCACATAGCGCTTTTCCTTTCCACTCATTACCAATAGATATCGGAATTGTAAAGCTCCCATGATCAACTAACTTTGGAGGTAATTTACCTTGACAAATAGCACTACATTCCTCAGGGAGACCAATCATCTCATTATCACGATACGGCCTTTTGTTAGTTAGGGCTCGTTTCAAAAACTTAGCATACTTGGGTACATCTCGAATAGCTTCTAGCAACGGAATATTTATGCTAAGACCTCTTACCTTGTTAAAGAATTTTTGATAATCAGCCATATCACCCTTCTTTTGAACTCTCGATGGAAATGGTGGAGGAGGACGGTTTGTTATAGTATCATCTTTCTTTTTCGGAATTTCCTTAGACCTCTCCACTTCTTCCACTTCAACTTCTTTATCTTCATTCACCACCTCTTTTTCTTTTCTAACTTATTTTTCTTTCATAACTGGGAAAGGAGGTGGAGGAAGGTTCTTACCACTTCTGAGAGTAATAGCTTTACAGTCTTCGATTTGGATTGGATTCTCAGTATCGCTAGGGAGTTGCCCTTGTGGATGTTGATTCAGTTGTTTAATTATCTAACTTAGCTGATTCTGGAACAACTTCATATTTGCTTCGGCTGCATTTTGACGTTCCATAGCTTGTGTCTGAAGAGCAATTAAACTTTCAACTGTTTTCTGAAGGGTAACTACTCCTTCTTGTGGATAGGCAGGTAAGGCTTTCTGATTCATTGTGTCATCATAATTGTCTTGAGGAGCCTGTCTCTGAACATAATTTTGATTCTGTCCTCCTTGATAATTGTTGTGTGGTCTTGGATTGTAGTTGTTACCTTGGGGATGTGGCTGATACGCATATGTAGGATTGGCTGCCCCATTAGGATTTGAGTATTGAAACCCAGGGTGGTTTCTGTTAGGCTGATATCCATTACCACTCGAATTAAAGTTACCTCTATTGGACACAAACATCACGGATTCCTGATTATTTTGACAATTTTCCCAACTATGATCATTAACACCGCAATACTCACATCCATATACCTCTTGTGCAACCTTTACCTCACCTCTTTTATTCGAAAAACCTTCTTTCACGGCTAGAGTAAGTTGTCTCAGTTGTTGTTCTAGTGTGGTTTGAATCTTTGTCTCTAGCGTAGCAAACTTTTCTTCGATATTAACATTATTGACTCCTCCTCTAACTGGTGTTCTTACTGAATTCCACCCAACTTCATTCTTGACTGTTCTTTCTAAAATGATTTTAGCATGAGCGGGTTGAACTTGAAGGAAACCTGCACCACATAACGTATCCAATTTCTCTCTCGAAGTCCCATCCAAGCCTCTGTAAAAGATTTCTAGCTGTTGTTGTTCTGAAAAGCCATGAGCGGGAACTCTACGTAAACACATCTGGAATCTTGTCCAACTCTTACCCACAGTTTCATCATATTCTTGACGGAAATGCGTCAATTCTAATTCAGCATCTAACCTCATGTTACTTGGGTAATACCTGTCAAAGAAAAAAGTTTCTAATTGGTCCCAGTTGGTTATCTTCGTAGGATCTTGTGTATCGTGCCATTCACTTGCTCCATCAATAACAAAAAATTTAAACGCAGCAAAATACATCTGTTCTCTTGAAACTCCTTGTGTGATGTAAGAATCACATATCTGCTTAAACTTCTGTACTGCTCTAAGAGGATCTTCTGATGGTCTACCACGAAAATTCCCAAAATTTTGGAATTGAGCTAACATACCCGAATCGGGGCGGAATCGCGGAACATTAATATCTGGAGCACCTACTCCTATAGCAGGAGCACAGAATGGAACTTCTGGAGGGCCATTAGTAAACCACGGATCTTGATTCATCATTATTTGAACTTGAGGATTAGGATTCAATGGTGGAACTGGAGGAATAGTGCCTGGAGCCAAAGGTTGGCCATTTGCGCCTAGTTGACCTGGTTGATAATTTTGTTGATCATGAAGATTTATCTCTTCCATTCTGTTACTTAATTCTTCTACCTCTAAAGCTTCTCGTTCTCTTCTTCTGTTAGCAAGTCTGATCAACGATTCTGGATTACTAAGGATCGGAGGTGTTGGCTCTAGATCCTTGAAAAGCCTTCTTCGCATACACCAAACCTAAAAACCTGAAAAAGCTAAACAAACAAAAAGCGTAAAACTGATAAAATAAAATAACTACAACTATCACTAAAGGATAAACACCATGGTCACACGCTACCGTCCCCGGCAGCGGCGCCAAAAACTTGGTGGTCCTTTGTGTGTTCTAAATAAATGCAAATAATAATCGAACCACAACCGCAAGTGTACGGTTGTCCCAAGTAGTATAACTGATAATACAGATTTGTTCCAAGGACGGGATGGTTGACTACAATGCTTATCTATTAGTGATTGATGCACTTACGAAAACAAATAAAGGTAAAATGTTTGTTTGGTTTTGTATTAATTCTAAAAAATTGAAAGACAAATATTAAAATGCAAATAAAAGCTAAGACGCAGATAAACTGATGTAAACGCAATATGAGATGTAGCACTTGAGAACGCAAGGATCCTCCCAATCCTATTTCCTAACTTATGTTGTTTAAGGGCTAAATTAGTCAATTACAATGGTCGGGATTCTAATTTCCTTATACCCCCGTCAGGGTGGACTATAAGGCGATCCTAAAGTGTCACTAGTCCCGTCAGGGTAAATATGATCCACCGTTGGATGATTAAGCTTTATTACCTCATTGGCCCTAGAATTAGCTAAGTTCGTCAGAATCAATAGCTTCTATCCTAGATTGAATAAATGGTACTGTATCTAAACCCTCCGTCAGGATGATCCAATCGCCACTAATTGGAATAGCCTAGATACTAACACCTGTTCTTAGTTAGCTACTCCAAAAACAGTAAATAATCTCAATTTATTGAAAAGAGTAAAAGATCCAATTTAATTTAATTTAACAGAAACCCAAATTCAACATTCGTAATTTAATAAGATTGGGATTCACCCATTAATTGTTCTCAAGCACTATTAAATGTTTAGCTCATATTAAAAAGAAAAACTAAATTAAATGTAAAGGAATTCATATTTGATTACAAAATTAAAGATAAGAAAAACCTAATTTCCGGAATAGGAATGACTACGAACGGAGATATAGACCCTCTCCAGCTGTTGTAGCTTCTTCTTTCTTTCTTCCGTTGCTTCTCTCTGGTGTTTTTAATCTTGCAGAATGTGAATTGTGTGTAAAATAGAAGTCCGGACCTCCTTTTATAAGTGCAAATTCGGACTTGGACCTAGGCTTTTAATTAAATGAAATATAAAAGGCCCAAGTCCACTAACATAGCCCAAAATCTCGTAACTGCGGATATAACTTCACTAAAACGGCTTTTCCCGATTCGTTATGACTCCGATTGACCTCATTCCAGTTGCTAAAGTTCCGTAATTCGATAGGGAGCGTTTTCTCTTCAAAGGTCAGCGGCTAAATCATCGCTTAGGTACCTCTAAATCAGCAATCTATGGCCTGGAAAATGGATTTTCAGCTCTAAAAATAATATCTTCGGGATTTTTCTTCAAGTCTTGACTCTATCTTTTGATCTTTGACTTTCTCCTCGGATTCCTCTTCTAGCTAACATCTAAAACCTGTAAAATTTACACTAAAAATACCAATATTACGCGCAAAAGCTTAATAAATCAACAATGCTAGAAATAAAAGAGGAAAATCATATTATTGCATATTTAGTCCAAAAGTCTATCAAATTGATTAAATAAACACCAAAAATGATGTCTCCTAAGGGTCGAAAATAAGAACAATTAAGGAGACATCATGGGTCCTTGTGTGTTATAAAATCATGCGTATAAAGTAGAGGAACCACTAACTGCAAATGTACAGTTGTCCCAAGTAATATATGATAAACAAGTTCGTTCTCAGGGACGGAATAGGTTGACTCTAGTGTTATCAAATAGTAGAACAATTGCAAATACGTAAAAGTAAAAGATATAATGTTTGTTGGGGTTTATGATTAACAAGTAAAATGTAAACGTAATTTAAATACTAAATTAATGAAAATAGAATAGAAATGACGCAAGTAATTAAGGTAGACGTGAGAGAAAAGTAGGACTTGAGTCACGCTAGGGTTTCACCGCAAACTTTCCTAATTAATGTTTTATTTTAAGGGTTGAGTTAATATTATTACGCTAGTCGGGATTCCAAAATCTCTTAGCCCCTGGTGGTGCCTAGGGTGTGATAAAAATAAGATTAAAATAAGCCAAGAAACTACGCACTCTCACCCTAGACAGGCACAGTACTGCAAGTATTACAGGACGTATGCAAGTTTTAGTCAGTAAGTTGAGTTCGTTCTCAGGGACTTAAGTGTGTTAACCGCGTGAGTAGGAATATCGAGTAAAAGCAAATAATTAGAAGACAGTAAATTAAAGCAAGTAAATTCGAGATTCAAGAAGTAAAGTAATTAAAACTAGGAAAATAAAGACAATAAAATAAAAGATTAAGAATATGAGATGAGAAGTATAGCTTAGACTTTGCTAGTATGCACTAATCCTTCTAATTCTATCTATAAATCTAGTTCATAAGGGAGAATATTAGCTCTTGGTATACTTAGTCAGGATTCTAAATTCCCATACCTTAGACCTTGAGAGCGACTAAGGGGGATACGGCACAACCAAGACGAGGACTCAAATAGGGTTATCAAACGCCACTAAGGCCCTATCCAGCACACTACAATCAATTGGTGATATGGTGGTTAAAACAAACCCTAATGACTATCTAGTTAGAAGCATGTTTTGTCAGAACTACTATCGACACTAGACATTATGTGGTGGTTCAATAGTTAAACACCCTGTCAAGGAGACCATCTAACTACTATTAAAACAATCCTAAAGTGATCAGTTCTAGGAAAGACAATAAATCAAAACACATAAACAAATATAAAGTAAGTAGCTAATATCGGATTAAAACATATAATTCCCAAAGAAACTTAGATAGAAGAATTAGAATTCATAGTTTATACATGATGCAAAACCCAAGCTATAGGAGGTTTAGTTCATACCTGAAGGAAATAAACTAAAAGAAATTACAAAAGACATCATCTTGCTCTCTACAATAAACTGGAAGAATAAAACCTTAAGAACTAATTACTATGAGGCAAGGATTAAGAGGGTTGAATTACAAGTGATATAAGGGTGTATTTATAGGTGTTTAGAAGACCTAATTCGTTTTCTTGAGGAAGAGGTAAGGTATTGGACTTCTAGCCCAACTCAAATTCGTATGGAAATAAAGATAAACACTGCTGCACCGTTTTGAGCATATCTTCTTCGTTATTGGTCGGTTTGAGCTCCATAATATACCAAAAGAATCGCAACAGAATTATCTTAAGCCTGCTGAAGGAAATTACCAAACTCGGCCTATTTCTTAGGTAAAAACGCATATCTTTGGACGTGTATGCAGAATCCCAGATTTAGGCAGCTTTTCCTTTTCCATCTTTTTAGCTTTTGTTTCCTTATCTCCAATTACCATGCAAATCTCTTTCCATAAGTTGTTGTCTTTGACTTGGACTCTAATTAAGCTCAATAATTATCTTTAAAGCTACACACTAAATAAACAATTAAACCCAATATGCTCTAAAAATAATAATTCTACAAATAAAGACTCAAAATAGGAAAGTGCACTAAAACTCAAGAAAATCGACATTAATGACTTATAAAACACTAAAAATGATGTCTCATCCTAACATAAATCTATCACAAATGAGGAGACATAAAGACCCCAAACTCAAAGTTGTATCGTCCTGATACAATAAAAATAAAAACAAAGTGAAGTCTATAAATACACACTTATAAAATTCTTAACACAATGGGAAAAAGCATAGCAGAATATATAGAATAAACCTAAAGCACATAACTCAGAAAATTTCATGCAATAATATTCATAAACTACATACCTGTACACTTCTCATATCCACAGTCAACACGGCTTGAATTCAAGATTAGATTAGTTTCGCAATGTAAGAAGGATTGGGACTTTACTCAGTTTACCAAGAGAGCTATAGATTGTTCATCAAACCTCACTAGTATTCCAAGATCCACTCAACTACTCTCTAATGGCTCAATCACTTCTCAATTACATAGCAAATAATCAAAAGGTCTTTAAGGTTGTAATGTAGGCTTAGGGACGGTATGATAGTATATTTGGATAATTTGGAGTGAGCTTTTGGCTCTCTCCTCACTAGCCATCAACGAATCGCCCTAGAGCTTGAGTTACTCTCATAAAACGTTTCTCACTCAACCCAATGAATTCCTTGATGCACAATTTAGCATCCCCAATAACCCAATTAAAGCTTAAAATGTTCACATAAAAATCCCATTTTGCCGGTCCGAATATATATATTTTCTTTCTTTTCAAATCAATTTCTTAAGCTATGACTCTCTTTTAATGTTGAGATATCACGCTATTTTCTTATGTATATATTTTTTCTTTTAATGCCCTTGTTGGCAAATTAGCTCGTAGCTTCTTTTTCATTCACTATTACCCCGGCAAAGGGTTACAATACAAATCTGTGAAACATCATCAATATAAAGCACAAAGCACAATTAATAAGCTAAAAAATCCCATCCCAATAACAATTCCCATAATGGTGGACCCACCACCCCAAACTCAAGCTCTAAAACAACTGTCTGTGCATCGTGATTCGAGTGCGGGTCATATGGAAAAGTCCTAAAATCTAAAGGATATGGCTTATAATGTGTTTCAATAAAAAGCTTTAGAAAGGCTAGAAGGGGCTGAGAAGGATATAGCATATAAAATCAAAATCACAAGGTGAGAAGGTATAAAAACGCTTCAAAGGCTTCAAATTTGAAAGAACCGCCTTAATCACTTTCTACACTATGTAATTTGGAAAATTTCTTACCTTTAGCACTTTCATCAAATGGTTTTTCAACTAGCTTGGATCTCACGGCCTACACACTTCTCAAGGTTCCCTGAGATCGAACATACTTTCTATCGCATTGCTCACTAATATTTTCTTTACTATCAACGTGTGTTTTCCTGCAAATACTCAAAGCATACAAATACATAGCTCATAAACATATTGCTTACTATCATTAATCTACTGAGCTTATGCTTTCAAGCTATTAAACACATTCTACATCTAATTCCCATGTATCAAAAATTTTAATTTCTACCTAAAAACAGAAAAAATGGAGATGAGAGACAACGAATCCCCACATCCCCAACTAAAAAATGAGTCGTGTCCCCACGACTCGAAAAAGCCTCGAAAAACAGAAATTAAAATTAGCAGATAGACATATTTACAGAAATGGTAAGGAAGAAAGAGAACATACTCTCGAGGCTATTGCCTCACATCATTGATATCCAAGGTAGGAATTGCTGGACCTTTCGTTAATTGCTCGAGGAGTTTCATGATGTGCACTTGATTAGCGTTGATTTGTGCCACATCATTGACTAAAGAAGTTTGAGCTGCTTCGAATTTTGTTAAACGTTCCTCCATCTTCTCTTGCCAGCTTTGCTCCTTTTCTTCGAGACTTGCGTAGAACCCGTTCTTCGAAAGATATCCTTGATCCAAGCATTATCAATATAACTCCCTTTAAATTCGAGTTTCTCTTCTTCACCCAATACTACATTCGCTTCTCGCACAAGACACGTGATCATAGTAGGAAATTTAACATTATAAACTAATTTAGGAGAGACCGAAAATCGTATCACCTCCTCATAGATCAACTGTGTCACATCAACTTCTTCTCCTCTCAAAATACAGTCCAACAGTAAAGCGTACTTCATAGTCACATCCAAAGTTCGTGTGTTTCCAAAGATGTTAGGGACAAGGAAATTGTGCCAAATTCTAGCATCTGCTTGAAGATATTTGTAAGACCAAGGTGCCTTCAATTCTCCCTTATGTGATTGCACTTTCTCTTTGTCTAAAACATGCTCAAAAAGTAATTCCTCATCAAAGATTTTTCGTTTAGCAACCGCTTCTTCAAATTTGCAATAACCTTTCAGTTTCTTAAAGTTGAAGTGGTTTCTAATCTCCTCAACTGTGAAAGGAACTAGCTTTCCTCTAATCGGAACACAACCTTTACTATCTCGGCTAAAGAGGCCTAAATAGAATTCCAACACTAACTCATGACATAGTTCAGAACGTCTTACCATGAACGTAGACCAACCCAATTTCTCACCAAGCTCTAAGAATCTCTTGTATTCTCCATCTCCAATTTCTTCCTTGAATACTTTCTCATAGGCAATAGGTAGTTCTTTTAACTGTTTATCTGCAGAAGTCTTCAGGGCCCTTGAAGTATCCTCTTTCTCTATAGGTATAAGATCTTGTTGAGGTTGATTTTTCTCCTTTGCATAATAATAAAGCTTTTTACCATTACGATCAAACAAAGGTATTCCACTTTTCGCAACTTTCTCTTTACCCTTTGATTTGGAACTAGAACCTTTGTCAATTGATTTCTTCTTGTTTAAATCCAATCCCTTGTTACTCTTCACCTCCCTCTTGTTAGCTAAAATTATTGTTCTATTAGTCATCTTCAATTAACCCCCAACTCAAAGCTTTAGCAACCCTTGAAATTTGAACTTGTGAAATATTAGTGAAACAAGCTTGATTTGGCCTAGGATAGGTGAATTGGTGATGAATCTCTATGTGGGTGAGGTGGATTTGTAATGGGTTGTCTTGGATTTAAGAAATTGTAGGATGAATTTTAAAAATTTGGCTCTTTGATTCTTCAATTTGAATGGATTTGGTGATGATTGGGTGCTTGATTCTCTCTTGTAATGATGTGGAGAGAAGATTTGATGTGTTTTTCTTGATGATTGGGTAGTGTTTTGGTGATTGGTGAAGGTTTTGATGAGCTTTAATGGAGTTAGGAGAGCTTTGGAGAAGAGAAAGAGGGTTAAGGTTTAATAAATTCGGAATAATAAGCTTTAGATCTTCATATAACCTTGAAACCCTTTATTTTCTCTCTCTGGCGGCTCGTGCGGACCATCCCTGCGGACCAGGGGGTGTACCGCGGGGTACACCACAGCTTCTGATGCTCGAAAATTTTTACCCACTGGATAATACCCGTGGTACAACCCCGTGGCACATGTTTCTGAGCTGCGGACCATGGTGCGGTGTACCGCGTGGGTAGTCCGTGGGTTCTACGTCAAAATACACGTGGACCTACCCCGTGGCACGCGTTTTGGCCTCGCGGACCATGGCGCGGACCATGGGGTAGTCCGCGGTCAACTTTTTTCCGGTTTTTGGATCAAACCCGTGGCTCCACCCGTGGCACGTGTTTTGACCTCGCGGACCAGGGCACGGACTAGGGGGTAGTCTGTGGGGGTAGTCCGCGGGGGTCAATCTTTGCTCCGAAATTTTTTCCTCGCGTTCCCTAACTCGATTTCTCCAATTCCTACACACCAAAAACACTAATACCTTTCTCAAATATGCATTATCAACTAAAAACAACTAAAATAAACTTAAACTAAAAGCATAAACGACATGAAAAGAAAAAAAAACTACGGGTTGTCTCCCGTACAACACTTTTGTTTAACGTCTTTCAAAGTTAGACGTGTTACCTCTGTCAAGATTTGCGAATATAGCCTCCCCAAAAACGAGTAAGGCTATGAACGTCAACTAATCTGCGCTTGACCCCAGTTTTGGGGCGAATTTCTATCACCTTGGCTGAAACAACCTTAGTGACAATGAATGGTCCCATCCACGAATCTTTGAAACTTCGTGGCCTATTCTCGCGTTTGTGAGCTTTCCATAGAACTTCATGGCCAACCCCAAACTCAATGTTTGGCTCAGTATCCATAGGCTTTAAGTCGATCTTCTCAGGAGGGAATTTATGATGTGAAAGGCTGTGGATGATAGGAACGGTGGGATCCAACTTCCTCGGTTTCTTACCCAAGACATTGAGTTTGGGGTTTCACAAATGAGGAGACATAAAGACCCCAACGGTGGGTCCTCGGACCTTCTCTTCTTGAGCGTTTATAGTCGTGTTCAAACGGTCTAGAGCTTGTACTATCTGTTGATTGTCCATAGATCCTTCTTGCGGATACTGAGGTAAAGCTTTCTGATCTAATGAATCGGTATAGGCATCTTGAGCAGGTTGTTGTGGAGGAGCAGGTCTATTCTGATATTGATTTTGGTACTGGCCTCTCTGTTGGAAAGAGTTGTTCTGGGGGCGCTGTTGATAATGACTAGGATTAGCAGCCCCTTGTGGATTTGAATACTGCATACCCGGATGGTTTCGGTTACCCCATCGGTTGGATATAAAGTAAACAGATTGCGGATTGGATTCGCACTCTTCCCATGTATGATCGTTAACTCCACATTGTTGACAACCTTGTGCTTCTTGTACTACTTTTGTAGCGGCTAAATTCTTCTCCATCGCGATTCTCAGCTCCTTGATTTGATTTTCTAACGAGGATATTTGAGCTGAGTTCGCAGTTTCTGCATCTAAACGAAGCGTTCCTCGAGTCTTTGCTACTGAAGCTCGCGTTGAAGGCCAACTTCGTTCTTGTTCCATAATATTTTCTAACACCTAGGAAGCTTCATTGTGATTCATGGACACAAAATTACCCTTTCCAATGTTATCCACCTTTTCTCTACCTTTATCATTAAGGCCTTCATAGAACATAGCAAGTTGTAGAGCAGGTGTATAACCATGGAGCGGACATCTAGTTAATTTTTGTTGAAACCTTGTCCATGCTTCTCCCACTGTTTCTCCATCTTCTTTGCAAAATCTCGCAAGCTCGGCTTGATCTTTAAGTCTCATGCTCTTCGGATAAAATCGGTTAAAGAACGCGGCTTGAAGTTCTCTCCAAGAATGAATGGTTCCATGTGGTTGTCTTTCTAGCCAATCGCTAGCTCTTCCGGTCAAGAAAAACGAAAACATATGACAATACAGTTGCTCGCGTGTAATGCCAGGAGTAATGTAGGCATCACAAATCTGCATGAACTTCTGAATCGCTTTTACCGGATCTTGTATTGCTGTACCAGTGTAGAGTCCGAAACTTTGGAATTGACTGAGCATAGCCGGATCGGGTCTGAATTTGATATTTGGAATCTCAGGAGGGCAGTAACCGATGGGTTGAACATGGAATGGTACATTAAGGCCAGGAAGGTCTTCTTCAACTCGGTTCTGTTGATTATTAAGATTATTCTGCCCATTACCTCCTCCTGCTGGTAATTGTACACCAGGTGGTGGATCTTGTTGTTGTCCACCTGGTTGATTATTCTGCGCTCCCACAAGGGGTACACCAAGTGGTGGATCTTGGGCTGCCATTACTCTTCTTAAAGCTCTTTCCTCACGAACTCGTTTGTTGTAAGGTCTGAAGCTCCTCTCAGGCTCCGATAATGGAGGTCAAGAATTAAACACCTTGAATCCTGAAAAAGACTAAAGCAAACCACAAGCGTAAATCTGGAAAAATAAAAACTAAACTAAAAACTGAAAAGTAAAAACTAATTAAAAACTACTACTCGAAATAGATAACCCACACGCGAACAAGACACAAGTCCCCGGCAGCGGCGCCAAAAACTTGGTGGTGCCTAGGGTGTGATAAAAATAAGATTAAAATAAGCCAAGAAACTACGCACTCTCACCCTAGACAGGCACAGTACTGCAAGTATTACAGGACGTATGCAAGTTTTAGTTAGTAAGTTGAGTTCGTTCTCAGGGACTTAAGTGTGTTAACCGTGTGAGTAGGAATATCGAGTAAAAGCAAATAATTAGAAGACAGTAAATTAAAGCAAGTAAATTCGAGATTCAAGAAGTAAACTAATTAAAACTAGGAAAATAAAGACAATGAAATAAAAGATTAAGAATATGAGATGAGAAGTATAGCTTAGGTTTTGCTAGTATGCACTAATCCTTCTAATTCTATCTATAAATCTAGTTCATAAGGGAGAATATTAGCTCTTGGTATACTTAGTCAGGATTCTAAATTCCCATACCTTAGACCTTGAGAGCGACTAAGGGGGTCGGAACAACCAAGACGAGGACTCAAATAGGGTTATCAAACGCCACTAAGGCCCTATCCAGCACACTACAATCAATTGGTGATATGGTGGTTAAAACAAACCCTAATGACTATCTAGTTAGAAGCATGTTTTGTCAGAACTACTATCGACACTAGACATTATGTGGTGGTTCAATAGTTAAACACCCTGTCAAGGAGACCATCTAACTACTATTAAAACAATCCTAAAGTGATCAGTTCTAGGAAAGACAATAAATCAAAACACATAAACAAATATAAAGTAAGTAGCTAATATCAGATTAAAACATATAATTCCTAAAGAAACTTAGATAGAAGAATTAGAATTCATAGTTTATACATGATGCAAAACCCAAGCTATAGGAGGTTTAGTTCATACCTGAAGGAAATAAACTAAAAGAAATTACAAAAGACATCATCTTGCTCTCTACAATAAACTGGAAGAATAAAACCTTAAGAACTAATTACTATGAGGCAAGGATTAAGAGGGTTGAATTACAAGTGATATAAGGGTATATTTATAGGTGTTTAGAAGACCTAATTCGTTTTCTTGAGGAAGAGGTAAGGTATTGGACTTCTAGCCCAACTCAAATTCGTATGGAAATAAAGATAAACACTGCTGCACCGTTTTGAGCATATCTTCTTCGTTATTGGTCGGTTTGAGCTCCATAATATACCAAAAGAATCGCAACAGAATTATCTTAAGCCTATTGAAGGAAATTACCAAACTCGGCCTATTTCTTAGGTAAAAACGCATATCTTTGGACGTGTATGCAGAATCCCAGATTTAGGCAGCTTTTCCTTTTGCATCTTTTTAGCTTTTGTTTCCTTATCTCCAATTACCATGCAAATCTCTTTCCATAAGTTGTTGTCTTTGACTTGGACTCTAATTAAGCTCCATAATTATCTTTAAAGCTACACACTAAATAAACAATTAAACCCAATATGCTCTAAAAATAATAATTCTACAAATCAAGACTCAAAATAGGAAAGTGCACTAAAACTCAAGAAAATCGACATTAATGACTTCTAAAACACTAAAAATGATGTCTCATCCTAACATAAATCTATCACAAATGAGGAGACATCAGCCCCCGTCAGGGTGGACCTAAAAGCTCTCCTATAATCTTCTAAACCCCGTCAGGGTGATTAAAACCACTTTCGGATGATTAAAACTTACCACTTTGGCTATTGGCTAGTCAAGCCTATCAAGGACATTGGTGGATACCAATGGCAATACCTAGTTCTATACCCAAACCCCCCGTCAACGTGATCCATACGCCACTATATGGAATAGCCTAGGTACTAAAATTTATCCCTAGTTCATGACTCTAAGGATAATAAATAAGCATAAAGTAAAAGCCAACGTAAAATAAAAACTCAAAATAAATTTATCCCTAGTTCAGATGCTGAATCCATCTTTAAGTGACTCGAGATCAGCAATTGCCATCAGCCTTCCGGATTTTCAGCTCAAATTTGTCAACTCCTCGGGATATTTCTTCTAGCTTTTGACTTCTTTACACGATCTAAGACTTCTATTCTTGATTCCTCTCCTTGATAGTATTAGAAACCTTTAAAATTTTCACTAAAACAAACCACTTTATTCGCAAAAGCTTAATAAATCAAAAAATACTAAACGTCTATCAGATTAGTCAAATAATCACCAACTTTGATGGCTCCTAAAGGCATATAAATAGAACAAAAGAGGAGACATCAAGACCCCAAACTCAAACCTTTGTCGTCCCGATAAAGTAAAATTAAAAACAAAGGGTTAAGGTGAATGCAGAGATGCAGAAGCTAGTAAATACACCCAAAGCAACACTTAAAATAAATCTCATATAGCAAACATTAGGAACTAATATACACATACACTAATCATGCAAAATCAAACACAAATAATATCAATCTTAAAATTAACTTCTCAATGCTATAAGGATACACTTGTACTTATCTAAATATGATGGCTATAGGTTGTTCCACGATCTTTACTCGCTTTGAACACTCTACTTAGTATATTCCCTATTAACTTACCATGTACCTAGGAATCAAGAGGCCTTTATGGTTTTAGCGTAGGCTTAGGGACGGTGTGGTATGTATATTTGGTAAATTTGAAGTGAGCTTTTGTCTCTCTCCTCACTTACCATGAAGAACTGTCCATGAGCTTGAGTTTACACTCGAATAACGTTCTCACTAAACCCATTGAATGCACTAATTTCGCATCCACAAGTTAACCCAATTAATCTAAGATGAATTTCAGAACTTCCACTTTGCCGAGTATTTTATTCATTCTTTATTTTTCTTTTTCAAATTCTTTTTTTTTCTCTTTTTTTGTACTGAAGCAAACCAGGTTCCCAGTTTCGTGATAACCGGGTTCCCAGGATCTTAATGTATTGATTTTTTTTGAATTCTTTTCTTTTTTTTTCTTTTTTTTTTATAATCCCGGCAAAGGGTTACAAATAATATCATCATTTGAATTGTGCTTCAATACAAGTACATAAACTTCCCTCCCAATGTAATTTCCTAAAGATGGACCCACCACCCCAAACTCAAGTTCGAGATAGGTCTCAGGATCGTGATTCAAGTGCGGGTCATTTGGAAATGCCTAATAAACTAAGGGGATATGGGCTTATATCGTGGCGACAAAAGAAAGGGCTTAAGGCTCAAAATTGGGCTAAGAAGGATATAATTAATTACAAGGGATAGAAGGCTAAAAAGGTCTCAAATGGCTTACAAAGAACTGCCCCTATCATTTTCCTACTTACATGGTTCGTCTCTAGTTCATACCTAAGTGGGTTCTCTACTAATTTAGATCCCACGTTCTACAAACCAAACATTTTCCTTAAGTACAAGTTCACTTCTTTTGCATTGTTTATTAATTCTTCCTATCCATTACCTATGTTTGCATGCAATTAAAGTGCGTTTTATACTAACTCCTAAAGTCCACTATTTACTATCATAGATTTATCAAAAGCATGCTTAATGGGGACATCTAAAATCTTCTACAGTCAAACGCAACTCCTAATTGATTTTATTGAAAGCGATTAAAACAAATAACACGTAAAAATGGGATGAGGCAACAAACCCCACCCCAAACTCAAAAATTAGTCGTGTCCCTACGAATCGAAAAGACTCAAAGCAAATAAAATAATCTACACTAAATGAGAAGGGATAGAAAACGTATCTTAACCAGCGCGAGGCTGGTTATCGGTGTTGCGTCCAAGTAGAGACTTGGGAAGTAAGTAGCCAGGATTTGTATTCCTCCTAACCCCCTTCAGGGTGGACTTAGGTGGCAATCTAACAATTACTAGGGGATTTGTGTATGGGGACCCTACGCAATGACTGGTGGTCAAATCTCAAACCCTAATGACTATCTAGTTAGGCAAGCCTTTCCGGATCACTACTACACACTAGACGTTTATGTGGTGGTTCAACAATTAGACACCCCTTCCGGGTGACCATCCAACTGCTATTAATGGGGTAGTCTATACTCGTGCACTAGCAAGAACTACGGTCAATAAATCAAATCACATAAAACAAATATAAAGGTTAAAAAGTTAGAATCAATTTGAAAAGATTTTTCCCAAACAAACTTATATAGAAGAAAATAGAATTTAAATATCATATATAATCAAAACCTAAGTTATGGCAAAATTTAGTTCATGATAGAAAGAATAAAACAAAAATAAAGATACATACTGTAAACTTGCTTCTCTTGAATGACTAAGGATTGATCTAAGGTTTAGAACTGAGCAAGGACATGTTTACAATGATAATAGGATGTATTTATATGTGCTAAGAAGACCCTAGATCTAAATATTGAGTGGAAGACAAGTAATTTGAGTTCAAGTCCAACTCAAATTCGTTTCCTAAAATATAAGACATGATAACACTACTCACTGTTTTGATAATATTTTCTTCGTTATTGGGTCGATTTTCGCCCACGAGATATAGAACAACCGCAACATAAAGATATATGCAAATATTTAAAGGCTCATCCAAATTCGCAGCCGATTTGAAATTATTTTCACTTTAGTGGACATGGCTGCAGAATTTCATATTTACATGACAACTTTTCCTTTCCTATTTTATCTCTACTTCTTTTTATCTCTTGATTCCTCCCATATCTTCTTTCCTTATCTTATTAAAATTGATTTGACATCTAATTATATTCCATAAACCTTAAGAGATTCACATTAACACACAAATTAAACGAAATATGCTCTAAAAGTAACAAATCATCATATCAAGACAAGAAATAAGAAAATATCAAATAACGAATTAAAATATATAATTAATTAACCAATTACACCTAAAATGATGTCTACAACCTAGATTATTATATCACAAATAGGGATACATCACCCAACTAGATAGTCATTAGGGTTCGAGATTTAACCACCGATCATGGCGCAGGGTCCCCTTACCCAAGTCCCCTGATAATTGTTAGGTCTCCACCTAAGTCCACCCGGAAGGGGGTTACTTGGAAAGTATAATCTTGGCTACTTTAAAATCTTTAATCACCCTTATAACTAGTAGACGAAATAGAAGGATGAGTGCATACAAGCAATCCTAAGCTATATTTGTCATCTTATTCTTACATCTTTATTTTATTGCATTAGTTTTAGTTAATCATTATTCTTCACAATTTTTCATATTTATTTTCTTATCTTTTACTTCCTTGCAAATAAATTCTTACTACGCTTTCTTGTAATCCATTCGTATAACACACTAAGTCCCTGAGAACGAATCTAACTTATCGTTAAAACTTGC
The DNA here is from genome assembly GCA_029959085.1 of Nemophila menziesii. NCBI lineage: Eukaryota > Viridiplantae > Streptophyta > Magnoliopsida > Boraginales > Hydrophyllaceae > Nemophila > Nemophila menziesii. Next base: position 33,427,599 of record JARWIR010000011.1, on the reverse strand, counting down.
GTACGACCTGTGATACTTGCAGTGAGTAACGTGATTGGTAAGGTGATTAGATTTCTTATTTATATCTATTATTTTGTGACACCCTACCAGCCACCAGTATTGATAATGGTTTAGAGTTTTGCTCAAACGAATTTAATACCCTTTGCAAGATTGAAGGTCTTGTTAGATACTTAACCGTTCCAGGTACACCCCCAGCAAAAGGACGTAGCAGAGCGTATGAATCGAACGGTTATGGTAAAGGTACATTGCATGCTTTCTAATTCTGGTTTATCAAAGATGTTTTGGGCCAAAGCCGTTTCTGCCGCTGCTTATCTTATCAATATTTCTCCATCACTTCCATTAACAACAAAACTCCACAAAGAGGTATGGTCTGGAACTGCTCCAAAATCATCTGATCTTAAATTTTTTGGTTGTTGAGCATATGCACATGTTGATAATGGTAAATTGGAACCTAGATCAATGAAATATATCTTTCTTGGTTATAAACCTGGTGTGAAAGGTTATAAATTATGGTGTCCATAAACTAGGAAAATCATAATTAACAGAAATGTTATTTTTCATGAAAATGCTACGCTTCCTAATTTATCTCAAGTGACACTTGTGATGATTAGGAGCAATTAACTTTCCATGTTGATAAACTCTGAATCACAACCTACAACAGAAATCTACATCCCAGAAGGATCTAGACATATATGATGGAAATGATGTCCTTTCACCACAACCAGCACAATATTCCATTGTAGCAAATAGACAATGAAGAAATATCAACCCTCCACAAAGATATGTCGTAGCTGATTTGGTTGCGTATTCTCTAAACGTAGTTGAAGATCTTGAATCCAATGGAGAACCTTCCACGTACTCAGAAGCAGTCACCAATAATAATTCAGAGAAATGGATGATCCAACAGGGAAGAAAGCAGGTCATTGTAAGTGGATCTTCAAGAGGAAGGAAGGAATACCAGGAATGGAAGAACCCAAATTCAAGGCAAGATTAGTTGCAAAAGGCTGTAGTCTAATCCCAGGAGTTGAATTCATAGATGTGTTCTTGCCAGTTGTTAAGCATAGTTTGATTCAAGCTTTGTTTGGTATTGTGGCTATGTATGATTTTGAACTCGAACAACTAGATGTAAAGACTGCATTCCTACACGGTGAACTTGAAGAAGACATTTACATGCATCAACCTGAAGGTTTCTTAGTCTCAGTGAAGGAGGATTATGTGTGTTCGCTGAAAAGATCTCTTTATGGTCTAAAACAATCATCTCGACAATGTTATAATAAATTCGACTCCTTTATGAATTCTCTCAAATTTAGTAGGTCAAATTATGATTGTTGTGTCTACATCAAGAAAGGAGAAGATAGTTCAATTGTGTACAAAAATTTCTCTATGTTAATGATATGTTGATAGCTTCCAAGAATATGGAAGAAGTAAGAAAGGTCAAATCTCAACTTAGTAAGGAATTCGAGATTAAAGCCATGGGAGTTGCAAAGAAAATACTTGGGATGGAGATATCTAGAGACAGAAAGGCAAGTAAACTATTCTTGAATCAAAAGGGGGACATTGAGAAAGTCTTTTGTAGGTTTAATATGCAAAATGCTAAGTTTGTTAGTATTCCATTAGCATGTCACTTCAAACTTTCATTTTCTTTATCTCCGTAAACAGATAATGATGTTAAGTATATGTCATATGTTTCGTACTCTAGTGCAGTTGGATCTCTCATGTATGTTATGGTATGCTCACGCCCAGATTTATCATATGCAGTTAGTATGGTCAGTAGGTATATGGAAAATCCGGGTAAAGAACATTGGAAAGCCGTTCAATGGGTCTTCAGATATTTACGTGGTTCCTATAATTTTGCTTACAGTTAGTAAAAACTAGAGATGGAGTTATAGTGTATGTTGATTCTGAGTTCGCTGGTGACACTGATAAAAAGAAGATCCCTTACATGATATATGCTCTCCATTGGTGGGTGCGCTATGAGTTGGAGAGCTACTTTACAAAGTACAATAGCATTGTCCACTACAAAGGAAGAATATGTGGCTGTTACTGAGGTTTCCAAGGAAGCTCTTTGGTTGAAAGGTCTTTTTGGTGAAATTTGTGAAAACTTACAGATTAGTACAATGTTTTCTGACATTTATAGTGTTATATGTCTCTTAAAGGATCATCTGTTTCATGAGAGGACAAAGCATATTGATGTGAAGTATCACTTTGTGCATGATGTAACTTCTCGTGGTAATTTGGTTGTGAGCAAAGTTAGCACCCACTATAATTCGGCCGATATGATGACTAAGCCGGTTTCGATATCTAAGTTTGAGAATTGCTTGGACTTAGTTTGTATTTACTATTTGAAATAATCCCTTCGGGGTTTTTTGGAGAAGGAGAGATAGTGACTTATTTCATGAAATAAGAACCCACGATAATTCGACCGATATGATGAAATGTACTTTACAGAAGACGAATCACATGGTGTATGATCTATACATCGTGGCTTAGAAGAATTCACAACCTCGACAGCAAGACCCACTTCCAGTAATTCCAATATTTTATAAACATGCAATACCTCAAGTGCTCCCAACAAGTTTTCTTCGATTCGCTTGTCTGTTTTCATGATTTTCAGTAATTCGTAAACCCTGTTCATAAAAAATAATCCTTTCCTTCTCCAAATGAAAGTCTGATACATTAAGAAATCTTATGAACGGTAATGAAGGATGGACTCTTCGAGTATCCGAAGAAAGCCTATTGTAAGAATTCGCGAGAGCATTAGCGAGACTATTTTATGCAGGTAGAGTAATGACAGAGTAATAAGATATAAGTAAACATGCAACTACATTCCATGCAGAAAATGAGTCCCTCCTCATAACACAACCATATGTAGCTTACTCCATTGGGATGCAAATAACGTGCTATATAATTGTTGTGTTTTTCCACTCTCCTATTATATATAAAAAAATTGCAAAACCATTAAAGATTGGAATAATACACTTACGATTAAGAGTGAATGTTGTGTGGATCCTCGATTTTGTAGGCGATATGTTTTAATAGTTATGGATAATACTTGCATTTCACTTGTAGTATCCAATCGATGCTCTTGTTGAAGATATAGTTGTGTAGTATGTCTAGAGAAAAACGCTTTTTTTGGGGTTCAAAAAATGCGCTAATTCAACTTATAGTATTAGTCTGACACTCGCATCTATTACTGACTTTTCTCCATCTACAACAGATGTTAATATCACCACCACTTCCCGTTTTAGCTCACGCCTAAAATAGATTATGTAATTAATATATGTTAAAAAGATGATATTGTATCATTCGTCAACAAAATGGAAGTTTAGTGATAAGATTACATGCACTGATACGTCGCATATTTAATGTGGCTTCAAGTTCAAAACTCAATTGAGAAACCCGGTAAAAGCATATATATCTTCTATATATTTCATTAGTTTTAAATAGAAAATACACTTGCTCAATCAGGTTGATGAGCAAGTATCTTACATATACCCTAGTATACAATTGTTGTACAAAGATGCCCCAATATACATGCACTGTGATTTCCCAAACCAACTACATAAATAGTCCTTAAGCCACCTATTTTAGCACTTAAATTGACACCAAAAAACCCAACATATTCTTTGTTTTTGGTCATTTGAAATTTTTTTATTAGAGCACAATCTTTAAAGCCAACATGCCCCAGCAAGTAAGTCCTTTCAATACACCAGCTTACAATCATTTCCAGCCTAGTCCCCGATGTAGCAAAAATCCTTTCGCTAGTCCTTATCAAAACATCTGACTTTTTTTGCATTTATATTTGGAGGATCTCTTGTTGTACGTTCAACAAACATAAATAATTGGCCAATGTGACAATTTGCGCAATTTAACATTGAAGGCCATAAATGAAAGTTTATACGCGTGCTCCTTGGAGATAAGAAATACAGGTATTTAATTAAGTAAATTACTATTCTCGCTCTCTAAAATTGTATTTTTGAATAAGTGATCCAATAACAAAATATCATCAATTGTCCATCATAATGAGTTTCTATTTTATAATCTTTGTCTATTTATCCTTTTTCTAACCGTCAGTACTCAGCAATTGGCCATCATAACTTTTTATTTTCAATAATGTTGATTCTGTATATATAAATCAACCATTAGAGATAGTTATCAATATTACTTCTATATCGTATGTGCATTTAAGGTTTTTTGTCCATCATCTTCAACTCAAATTATTAATCGAGGGGATGGACTTCCGTAATCCTTTAAACGTTGTTATGCCCGAGTCCTCTAAAGGTAGAAATGTGTTATTGATTGATATAGACACAGCTTCTTTAATTCATATTGAATATGTGCTTGAACAACAGTCCTACAAATGTAACACCTATATAGTTATTATTCCTCTATAGACTATTGGAGAAAAAGATAAAATTAATTGATTTTGTTGTCTATTTCTCTTAAAAACATATTTAAATTTGTGCCTCAATTAACTTATTACATATCTGTTTCGCACTTTTTGTATAACGTTACATAGGGACCTTCAGTGTAATTAAATCAGAATAAAGCATAATATTTAAGGCAAAACTATGTAACTTGTGCTATAACCACTTTATCAGAGCACCATTGACTGCAATCAATATTAACAAATACATCACCTGTTATCATAGTTAAAGATTCATTGGCCTCTATATTTGACACATGTTAAATGAATAGTATAAATGAAATGGTTAAAGCTTAAATAAGTACCTTAAAATGGTTTATTCTTACATATAATCACTAAAATGAAGAAACATGTGGTACCTTTCACTCAGCCATTTGATCAAATATTTTTAGCACAGTTTTGGTTGGAGCATCCAATTTTAGAATGAAGGATTTTCCCAACTTCTTAGAAAATACTAATAAGGCAATTGATGTAAACATTATGAAAGTTTAGTGCCATGCTATTGGTAAAAAACTTATAAGTTTTCAATTAATAAGAAACCCTGCAACTGTCAGACGCAAATTGTATCTCTCTTCATAATTAAACTTCTATAAAACAACAAAATTGTTCTGATTTTCCAATCAACAAATTGTTGTTTAAGAAGCAAAAAACTACGAATGAGTTGAGTTCATTTTAGCAAAAAACACAAAGAGATGTGCAGAGAATTGTTCCTATAAATTAAATTAATGTAAGGCCTAGTTCGTCACTATCAGGAACAAATTTAATTAAAAACAAAGTTCAAATTAAAGCAAAAGCACAAAAACCTGTTCACCAGCCCCAAATATAGTAAGAACACTTCAAGTGAATAAATTTTTTACAATAATGAATGCTCCAAAGAAGTAAAAATGAAAAAACAAAGGTAACAAGATTGATACTAAATGGAGTAAATTGCACCATTCTTCCTAGTGATAATCCTTCTGTTTTTCACTTCAAAACTCACACTAATAAAACTACACTATCACGTAATTTGACAAACTCGGAAAATAAAGATTAGTTGAAAATTTATAGGAACAATATATTTATCACGTAACTTTTTGCATTATAGGTCCCTATAATTATCCTCTTTTTGTTCTTCGACTTATCTCATTTATTTTCTATATTTTTTGAAAACTTAGTCCTAGTAGGTAATCCATGCAAATAAAATTCTACACCCACTAGGCTCGGTCACATTCTCGGGGGGTGGGGGGGGTCCAATTCCTTTACCTTTTACAAAAAAAAATAAAACAACAAATTAGTAAGAAAAAAAAATCATGAAATGGGATCTTCCTTTAAAAAACATGTCATAGAATTGGAAGCTATTGATTATTTGTCAAACATGTATCATCATTAATAAATCCAGTCAAAATAAATATCTCCTTGGATTCTCTAAAATTAAATTCCAAGATGTAGAATCTCTGATTAAATAACTTTAACCTTCTTCCAACTAACCGATTTTAGTCATTAAATAAGATATTTCAACCCCTCTATAAATACGAACGAATTGTTGTAGATGGAAAATGAACTGAAGCAGTTCTTATAAAACTTTTTGACGTTCCTTATAAATGACAACAAACATTTTCTTTTTCTTTTTCTTTTTGTCTATCTATCTTACTCTTCCTCTCTCCATATGTTGGAGTCTCTTGGAAGTCGATTGATGATATGGAACCAATGATAAATTTATCAATGAAACCAAGCTATCGGTATGAGATTTTGCGTAAGAGTACATCATATCACGGGGATTTTTAGTTCTTTTCATGTCTTCAGTTTGATGGAATTTACCTGTATTGACATTGTAAACAAAGACATCAAATTATTGTGGTGAATGAAACACCACTAACTCCATATTTAACAACACAACTGGCTTGTACGTCAAGTCAAGAAAACGCCTTGGACTTTGTATATCAAAGTTAAACAGCTTTTTCCATTCTCCAGTTTTTGGATCTTTAAGCAACCAAAACTCCATTAAACAATTTCCTGACCTCATCTGCATCGAGACGCAGAAAGAACTCTCAATTGCGAGAAGATGAATGTCACCAACACGTAAATATGGATAAGAAAAAGGAATCTCCCCAAATGTTTCCGTTTCCATGTCGAAACGAATGATTGATCGGACTGAGTCACATAACCAATACACGAAACCATTTAGAGAAATCCAACTATAGTATGGTTGCGTCGTGATGTCAATCATGGCAGTGTCACTTAACTAACTAACATCAATCCTTCTACATTCCTTGTCAACATTTACAGTTAATATAACCCATCTGTACCTGTGATAATAGAGCATTATAAGAAGACGATGGAGGTCGTTGCTTTTAATCGTGTCTCCAACATAATTAGGATTAGGATTATATTGAATAATTAGGATTATATATGAATAAATATTTATTTCTAGTCGTATGTGATAAGAATATATTTGTGTTGATCATGTGATGGATTATACATTTTCAATAAATAAGAATAACTAAAATAGTTTCATAGGATTGAAAAACAATACAGATCATGCATACCTTCTTAAATTTTGTAACTCCCTATGGGTTGTCAGGTTCCGTTGGGTTCCGCATTATAGCTATGTGTCCAACTTGATCTGCCAGAACAATTGTCTATTTTCAAAAATTAAAGTCATGAGTAATTTGTAAAGAATGAAGTAAATATTTGAAGATATGTATGATCAAAATAATCTAAATAAGTAACATGATAGGTAGAGTATGTTAATTAGACTAACAATTATATAAATTCGGGCAATAAAGGACCTATATAATTTGTATTTTAGAATAAAATAAACTTTCTTAGATTTTTTCAACCAATGAATTTCTTTACTGTTTCTCCGCCAACTAAATCACCACACTTGCTCTGCCACCTACCCATATCCATCTCCTTAACCAACAACATTTCAAACTTGATTTCCATGAATTTGAAATCATTTTATACCCCCTCTGACTTTATCGCCATCATGCTCTGCTTCGGCGCCAAATTAGTTGTGCTCTCTTCACAATGCGCTACACAACACACTAATCAAATCACGACCCTCCGTTTTAAGCCTTGATCAATTGCCCATAATTAAGCGCGCCATTGACTGCCCAAATATGAGGCCCACCAGAAACCGTTCTTGGAAAATGAATCGCAAACGAAAAGTATAACAAAATTGAATTTAGTAGTGTCCAGTTGAAGTTTTCATTTGTGTGGGCTTAAACGTAGATAGTTATGGAAGTGGATAATGATATTAGGTTTGAAATTTACTGCAAAGAAAAAGGTTAAAGTTTTAAGATTATATTGGGATGGCGTGCGTCATGATGAACGACGGTGTTGTTGAAGGAATGAGGATTTTTTTTGTCACAGAAAGTCTCTAGACTGGAGGAATTTATGTTTAAAGTTTTTCAGTTTTTCCATTTTTTCAATTTGGCAAGTGCTTTTTTTTATATTCGATGTAAGTATATATTGCACGGGGTGTAGAGTTTTTAGTAGATACGTACTACTCAAGGGACACAATCACTTTCTACTATTATATCTTTCTATACACATTTATATATTTTTCATCCCTTTTTTTGATACACGTGTCCAGGCCTCTTACTTTACCTCTTTAAAGGCTGACTCTGGCCAGTTGAGCTACCCCAACTGATTATTTTTCATCCCTTATTGATTCCACATAATGAGGGCTGACTTACACCTTTCTAGTGTTGACCTGATCAACGTTGGGTCGGGAGAACACCTCCCTTTAACCGATAGTTGTCAACTTTTAGGTAGAACGATTAGCTAACCACGATCGACCAGGGATAGTCCACATATTCCATTCATATACTTAAACTATATTCAAATTTCTAGATCAAAAATCAATGTAACTTTGTTCTAGGTAGAATTTTCTCTACTAACATACATATGCCAATGGAGTGCATGGAACATGGAAGTCATGTGAAAAAATCTTAAATATATAACATATGAACTACATTTATGTTCAGTCATCTTACTGAATTTTTATTGTCATATCATATGTAAGAAAATATTTGGAGAATTTATATTCAAATTCATAGGAATTGATTATAATTGAAAAAGTACCTTATGTAATTGAAATGGAATAACCAACGATCTTATTATCTGAATATAAATGTTTTTCACCATATACATAACCTATCACAAGATAACAAAAAATCAGTTGATTCATTTTATATAATTGCAATGGATTTGTGTTCTTCTCTCTTTATGGATAGAGTAATAACAAAGTACATAGTATGCACTATTTACATAGACCATAATACTTAAATCATACAAGCAAACATATCTAATAAATAAAACAATAAGAAAAGTAGTATCAAGCTACCTATAAGATCAAATTCTTAAAAAAAATAGAAATTAATATTAGTAAATCTTAAAATTAATCATCACATAGCGTAATAGTATGAAAAATTAGATATCTACTTAGAATCTTAAGAATATTATTCATAAGAAAATTATTTCAATTTTTAAGATACTTACCATCTAAACTACTATTGAAAAGTGTACACCCTTCATCGGTGATGATGAAACCTTATATTAATTGATGAAATTACATAAATTAAATATATGTTATATAAAATTTAGTATATAGAAATATATTGATGGGAATTATTGTGATGTAACAAAAAGGATAGAGTAAAAGAGAATGATAAGAAGTATATGAGAGTGAAAGAGAAATAGAGAAAGACAGAGATGAAAGCTGAAGAGGTAGAGGCGGCAACTAGGGTTTCATAAGTTTAAAATTATTTATATTTGTTGTAAAGTAACGTGTTAACATATATTTAAGTTTATTTATCCTACATAAACTTATATAAATGTTATCTAATTACATTTATATCATTGTATATAGACTTACAAAAATAATTGTATTTGTGTAACCTTTTATTTTGAATGACAGGGAAAATAAGAGTAAGTTAAATAAAAGTCATGATCGACTAAACTGAACCCCAATAAAAAGTTCTAGAAGGGGGAGGGGGTAGAATAGGACCAATGCGGAATTAAAAATCTTATACAAATTGGACATTTCGATTCAATATGATAATCCACTTTTTGAGGATTTTAGATAGAATGGACAGAGCTACGCAAAAGTTGTGATACGAGAGTGAAAACTCATAAAATTTTTAGTTTATATATTCAATGAAAGAATAATAGTCAAAGCTTCAAGGAAACTATTTAACAATTATAAAGAATTAAAATGTCTACTCCTATATAATAAAAGCAATTATAAATACAATAGAACATTGATGTCTCTATTTTTGTGATAAATAAATCCCATTGTGATACATAATTTTAGGTATTTTAGGTACTTTGTTGAGGTATTTTTTCCTATTATTTGATGTATTCCCGTTTCTTGCCTTATTTATGGAGATTTGTCAATTCTAGAGCTATTTATGCATAATATTTGTGTTAAAGGTGAAGATCTCAGTTAAAACGATTATATTATATGCCGAATAAATGTTAAGGATTTAAGGAAAGAAGGTGAAAGATGAAATCAAGTGTTAAAAGGAAAGAAGCTGATTTTGGAAAGTGTAAAAGATGTCAAAAATTGTTGTCCAAATATGAAGACGTGTAGTATTTTCAATACTTCACAAAAAAGAAAGAGAGTTTAAAGGAGCCATTTCAAATCAAGAAAGTTCTTTGAATTTCAGTCGCGTGGCCATTAGAATCAAGTTATTTGGACCTGTAACGAAAGAGTTAATTTTTACAAACTCTATGGGCCAACCAGTCCACTTTCTAAGGAAAACAAGTTTGAGTTGGATTAGGACTCCAACCTACTCCATGACTTAGATTTAGTCCAACACCTATATAATATCAGTATGTGGCTTTATAAACTTATCCCTTGGCCGCCAGAGCTTAATTTTCATTAAGAATTTATTTTAGAAGCAATCAGGGGTCTAAAGGAGGAAGAATTAGGAGCATGAGCTTCATTGCATCAATTATACACTTCTTCATCTCTATTCTTTGGGTAAATCAATATTATATTTATTTTGTCTATAATTTACTTCTAAGCTATTTATTCCAAGTCCATTATGCATAATTTCTCTTCAGGATTGTAATTATATGAACAATTGATTATTGTTTTTCTGTTTAATTGAATTAGGGATTATGTTATTTGATTAAATTGGTTTTTAATTAATTTCCATTGACATTATGTTTGTAATAACACTACCCATAATTGCTAAATAGTGGGTACCTCGAGTAAATAAGTTATTGCCTAGGAGGGGGGATAATTGCGGATATAGCATATAGGCATCTAGTGTGCGGTATGGAGGTCTTGCCTAGCTAGATAGTCAACAGGGTTAGATTTAATCTCGTTGGAAAATATTGTAGGGTCACCTGGGAGGGGTCTATATAATTGTAGGATAGCGTCCTATTCACCCAGGTAGGGTTAGAAACATAGTTGAATCCCGTCTATTGTGAAATTACCTATTCACCCTTATTTCTAGAAATTTTAATTCTATAGGATAAGTTCATACTTGCATCTTCCTAGATATTATCTTATTTTCATAATTATTTATTTAATTAGAAGACAACACACTTTACTTAATTATCTTATTAATCAGATCATTTTAAAAAATCTATTCTAATATTGAACACAGGTTGAAATAACTATTTAAATCCTGAGAACGATTTTCATTTTACTTACTTATAACATCTAACGATCCGTACACTTACAAAGAGTTAATCGTAGCTTCCGAGGTGTGTGCGGTTTTTACATCATTATTTAATCACAATCCCGGGACCACCAAGTGTTTGGCGCCACTGCCGGGGATTTTATTGTTATTTTAGTCTGTGTTTAATCTAGCGTAGTAATTATATTTGTTTTCAATTTTACGCTTGGTTTTGGGTTTTCTCTTTTTCACAGGTGATACATTTAGGGTAATGAATAAAGTCCAATGGTGTCGCCTAAGGTGTGATAAAATAATAGATAAAATAAACAAAAATAAACAACCTAGGCTGAGCACGGTTCTACAAGTATACATGACATATGCAAGTTTTAAATGATAAATAAGATTCGTTCCTCAAAGACAACGAAAGTTAGAGAGAACTTATGCAATTTATCTAGTGCATATATAAAAGCTAGAATAGATAATACAAAGAAAATAAAGAGTAAAGAGATTTTTATTTTGTTTTTAATAAGAGAAAATTAAAACTAATAAAGTAAAGACAAGAAAAGTAAATAAAAGGAAAGCAGATAGTATGATAGTTTAGCATGATAAATTAGCAAGTAATTTCCACTAGTCTTGTTTATTCTAACATGTAAGGGTGAATCATGTAGTATCACTATAGTTAGGATTCTAAATTCCCATACCTTCGACCTTGAGAGCGACTAAGGGGGCTACGGCACAACCACGAGGCAGTCCAAACTTAGGGTTATCAAGCGCTACCAAGGCCCTAAGCAGTACAATTCCTTCAATTGGTGATATGGCAGTGAAAACATACCCTAATGACTATCTAGTTAGAATCGGTGTTGTCAAGACCAATATCGGACAATAGACGTTATGTGGTGTTTCAATAGTTAAACAACGCTTCTGGGCGACCATCTAACTACTATTAAGGTAATCCTATACGCATGCATTCACAAGGAAAACAGATAATAAATCAAAACACATAAACAGAGAATAAAACATGACTTTAATTAAATACGATGTATCCCAAATCAGATAGAAAAACTAGGGTTCATACATATATGCTAAATCTCAAGCGAAATTTTTTTAATTCATACTAAAGAAAGAAAAGAAAACAATTACAAATTTGAAGGTTGAAGATGACATAATATGGTGTTCAACTCCTTCCAGACTTATCTTCTTGTGTTGTAAGCTTCTTCCTGGCTTAAGGACTAGCCAAGAATGTGTTTCTTATGATAAGAGGGTGTATTTATAGTGTATATGAAACCCTAAAACGTTTCTTGGAGTATAAGATAGGTATTGGACTCCTAGCCCAACTCAAATTCGTAACCCTAAAATATAGAAAAAGGTAAGATTCTGATGTTGTTTTGTTTTGGCCGTAACTGCTTCAATACTTATCAGTTTGACGCATTCCAATAGTCGAAACTTATCGTCTCGGAAATATCTTTAACCTTGATTCACACCATTCTTCCAAATTCCTAGCCAATCTTGAGTTATGATCACTTTTATGTTCGTAGCTGCTGGAATTCAGATTTATTTTTGCAATTTATAATTTCCTTTTTCATATTCCTTGCCTTTATCTCCAATTTCCATGTTTATCCTCTTTCCTTTATCTCTTAGAATTAACTTGGCATCTAATTAATTACCATATATCTTTAAAGCTTCACAATTAACAAACAATTAAACTCAATATGCTCTAAAAATAATAAATAATTAAATTAAGACACGAAATAGGAAAGTGTACTAAATCATGAGAAAATCGACCTATATCGTAATAACACCTAAAATGATGTCTCCAACTAGTAATAAATCATCACAAATGGGGAGACATCAAGACCCCCAACTCAAAGTTGTATCGTCCCAATACAATATAAATAAAAATAAAGAATAGTAGGGTAGTCAAAGAATAAACAAGAAGAAGAAGTAGGAGGGGAATAAGAACAGAACACAATGAATGATCCCAGAGCAAAATATCCTAAAAGTCTCAGGTAAGCGTCGAACTTAACGACGTAATAAACAAAAGAGCTTCTTGGGAGACAACTCATTTTTAAAATTCGTTGGTCGTTTACATTTTATTCTTGTAGTGTATGATATTTATGTTTGTATGTGTTTTAATAAATGTTGCAGTAATGAGGAAGGTAGAATTGTTTTTGATGTGTAGGATACAAAGAATATGAGCATGGGGTGAGTTTTATTAATTTCCGTGCCCTCAGTTGTTCTCAACATTATACAGGAACTATGGGTTGTAAACCATCTCTTAATCGTCATTGACGGTATAGAAGAACACAATTTTTCCGAGACTCGAGCGGTATGCCGCTCATACAGGCGACATGCCGGTCCACAACTGTATCGAGATTCGCGAGAACTAGAATAGCTATCTTTGAATGACCATAACGTTTGCATACAAACTCGGGATTTAGTAGTTCAAGAATCCACAGAAATATTAGGAAATTGTTTACAACTTTTATTCAGTACACTTTTCCTAATAGCTGGCGAATCTCGCTGAAATTAACGTAGAGAAAAGTTCAAAAAGTTAGAAGACTTCGACCGGTATACCGGCCCCATGGGCGAAAATGCCTATGCGAAAGAAGGGTCATAATGGTGTGCGCCACGGTTCGAGGTTAGAAACTTGAAGAGCTTGAGTGGCATGCCGACCCTCTAGGCAGCAATGCCGACCATCCTTTCGTATCGAAATTCGCGACAAACTGTGTCATGGTCAAACAATAGAAGAAAAGCAGGGGAGGCATACTGATGTCTCCCTATTTGTTCTAAGTATTAGCCCTTTGGAGACATCCTTTTAGGTGAATTATTGACTTATTAGATAGACTTTTATGCTTATTTCGTCATATTGCACTTTCTCCCCTTAGAATTAGACTATTTGGATTTTTAGAGCTTTTGTGCGTTAATTTGATTATTTTTAGTGCAAAGTTAGTAGGTTCTTAAATTTCATGCAAGGAGGATAATTGAGAATTAAAGTCTTAGGGTATTTTTAGTGTGTTAGGAAGTATTTTATTCGAGTTTCTAATTTCAGAGTGCACTTTCTTATTTCTAGTCTTGAATTATGGATTTAGTATTTTAAAGCATATCCGGTTTAATTATTTATTTATTGTGAAACTTTAAAAGATATATGGTAATTAATTAGAGACCAAAGCCAAGTCAAAGAATTAAAGGAAAGAGATATACATGGAAATAAGAAGATTAAGGAAAGATATATGCAAAGAAGGAAAAGATAAAGCTGCCAAATAAATCTGAAATTCCAGCCACGTTTCAAAGACAATCACATAACTTAAGATTGGCTAGGAATTTGGGAGAATGGTCTGCACCAATGGATATAGATTTCCGAGACAAGTGGTTTCGACTATTGAAACGCGTCAAACGGATAAGTATTGAAGGAGATATGACCAAAACAAATCAGCAGCAGAATCTTACCTTTCATAGGTTTTAGGGTTACGAATTAAAGAGTTATTGACTTGTCTTCCACTCCAAGTAAAAACGAATTAGGGCTTGCTAACACCTATAAATACACCTCTTAGCCTCATCTTTTCACACACTTCAGAGAATTACACAAGAGGCTTAAGGCTTTCAAGTCAGAACAAGAAGGCAAGGAGAAACTAGAGTTGAGAGAATCCTGTTCTTCCATCAACAGTCATCCTACCCTTTAGGTTATCAATTTATCTTTTGTATATGAACATGAATTCCTTTTATTTATTTTTAGTATTTAATTTTATCATGAGTTAAATTTCTATATACTTGAGAATCGCATTAAAGTGATGAGCCTTAATTAATTAATCTATGGTTTAAATTTGGGATTGTTATGATTTAAATTTTTAATTGAGTTTTATATAGGATATTCCTTTGTTTTCATTACTATTTCTTTTAGGAACAACTAGAAATAGCTTTTATTATTTGGGCTATTCACTTTAGTGGCGAAGTGATCATCGGACATGGGGGTTGGAATACAGACTTAAGTAATACCCGTGTAATGTCCGTTATTGACCGACATGCTTAACTAATTACATAGCCAAAGAGGTAAAATCATATCATCCGAAAAGGCATATTCTCCCATACAGGGGTTTATAGTACTTTAGGATAGCTCCTAGGTCCACCCGACAGGGGGCTAGGAGATATTAGAGTCTCGACTAATATTATAATTCCAATTCTACCCTTAAACATAGCATAGATTATATTGATTAAGTGGATTCCTTGCGAGAATCAAGTATCTCTCTTATCTAAGTTAGTCAATTTATTTGCTTTATTTCTTTCTAGTTAATTTACTTTTAGTCTTTATTTTATTTGCATCTTTTAATCTAGAAACCAAACAAAAATCTTTTCTTTTAATTTTATATTAAGCAATTATTCTTACTACTTGATTAATATTTGGGTTGAACCTAATCTGTCCCTGAGAGCGAACTTGATTATCATATATTACTTGGGACAACTGTACACTTGCAGTTCTGTGGTTCCTCTTATTTATCACTTTATTTTCTAACACCCTAGGACCCAGCACATACTGGCCTCATGGGAGGCATGTTGGAGCAGGACGCGATCAAACCATGAAGAAAATATAAGAACAAATTATAAATCATAAACATTAAGTCTTCTTTTTCTCCAAGCACCCAAACTCCATTTAAGCTTCACTAAACCTCAGCTCACATCAAAACAACCCCAAATCACCATAATTTCATATCCAAATCCATCCTTACACTTCTACAAACAGTATTACCCACCTAAATCTTTCCATAACAACTAGAATAAAGAATCAAATTCCAAAACTTTTCAAAACCTTTTTCTAAATTTTCTTAAACCCATCCACCCAAGTTTGGGTGAGAACAAGAGGAAAACAAGCGAAACTTCTAAGGGCCCTAGTAGCTATCATAACACGAATTCGAGAAAGAAGTTAGAAAGCGGTAAAAAGACAAGATTTATAGAGATGGTTGATTGATTGGAATGAAGAAAACTAGGAGGTAAGTGAATGTGAATGTGGTGATACAAGAAGTTTACATATAAGAGAAGAACTGCACCCTATCTTTGTATTAATCATGTGAGGCAATAGACTCAAAGATTGTCAAGTTTATTATTAAATTTATTGATATTGTTGTAACTTTTTCAAATGTTATTTTTTGAGTTAATTACGTTACCCTACGTATACTAATATTTGTAGTAAATTGTACTAATCTAATGATAACTTTTTCAAAGTTGTACGTTTTTGTTTATCAACATTCCCAACGCAAATCTATAAGCATCCTTATGTGCTAAGTATAACTGACGCTCATATAGCTGCGTCCCTAATTAGTGTGCAAATAAAGACGCAAAACGAAAAGCGTCCCATATGAGCTATCAGTATAACCGACGCTCATGTAACGGCGTCCCTAATTAGCGTGTCAGCATTGACGCTTGTTGGTGTCGCCTCGGGTGTGATAAAAATATGATAAAATAAAGTCTAGAAAACTACGCACTCTCACCCTAGACAGGCACAGTACTGCAAGTATTACAGGACGTATGCAAGTTTTAGTTAGTATGTTGAGTTCGTTCTCAGGGACTTAAGTGTGTTAATCACGTGGGTTTGAATAACAAGTAAAAGTGAATAATTAAAGACAGAAAATAAAAAATGTGAATTTCGAAAATAGCAAATTAAACTAAGAAAATAAAGACAATAAAATAAAATGCGAAAAATATGAGATGAGAGATATAGCTTAGGTTTTGCTAGTATGCACTAATCCTTCTAATTCTTTCTATTAGATCTAGTTAATAAGGGAGAATATTAGCTCTTGTATACTTAGTCAGGATTCTAAATTCCCATTCCTTAGACCTTGAGAGCGACTAAGGGGGCTACGGCACAACCAAGACGTGGTTTCAAATAGGGTTATCAAGCGCTACCAAGGCCCTAAGTAAACACTTCAATTAATTGGTGATATGGTGATTAAATCAAACCCTAATGACTATCTAGTTAGAATCATGTGTTGTCAGAACTAATATCGACACTAGACGTTATGTGGTGGTTCAATAGTTAAACACCCAGCTAAGGTGATCATCTAACTACTATTAAGGTAATCCTATACTCGTGCACTAGCAAGGAAAACAGTCATTAAATCAAAACACATAAACAAATATAAAGGTAAGTAGCTAATATCAGATTAAAACATATAATTTCCAAAGAAACTTAGATAGAATAATTAGAATTCATAGATTATACATGATGCAAAACCCAAGCTATGGGGAGTTTAGTTCATACCTGAAGGAAATAAACTAAAAGAAATTACAAAAGACATCATCTTGCTCTCTACAATAAACTGGAAGAATAAAACCTTAAGAACTAATTACTATGAGGCAAGGATGATTTACAAGTGATATAAGTGTTATTTATAGGTGTTTAGAAGACCTAATTCGTTTTCTTGAGGGAGAAGCAAAGTAGTAGACTCCAAGCCCAACTCAAATTCGTATGGAAATAAGGATAAATTCTGCTGACTTGTTTTGAGCATATTTTCTTCGTTATTGGTCGGTTTTTGCTCCATAATATACCAAAAGAATCCTCAGAGAATTATCTACGTCCCTATGAAAGGAATTTACCAAAATCGGCTTAATTCTTGGAGTAATCACCACTTCTTTAGGCGTGTGCTGCGGAATTCTGATTTAGGCAGCTTTTCCTTTTCCATATTTTTAGCCTTTGTTTCCTTATCTCCAATTACCATGCTAATCTCTTTCCATAAGTTGTAGTCTTTGACTTGGACTCTAATTAATCTCCATAATTATCTTTAAAGCTTCACACTAAAATAAACAATTAAACCCAATATGCTCTAAAAATATTATTTCACTAAATCAAGACTCAAAATAGGAAAGTGCACTAATTCTCAAGAAAATCGACTATTATGACTTCTAAAACACTAAAAATAATGTCTCATCTTAACATAAATCTATCACAAATGAGGAGACATCAAGACCCCCAACTCAAAGTTGTATCGTCCCGATACAATAAAGATAAAAACAAAGGGAAGTCTATAAATACACACTTATAAAATTCTCAACACAATGGGAAAAACATAGCAGAATATATAGAATAATCCTAAAGCACATAACTCAGAAAATTTCATGCAATAATATTCATAAAATACATACATGTACACTTCTCATATCCACAGTCAACACTGCTTGAATTCAAGATTAGATTAGTTTCGCAATGTAGAAGGATTGGGACTTTACTCAGTTCCCCAAGAAAGCTATAGATTGTTCATCAAAACTCACTAGTATTCAAATATCCACTCAACTAATCTCTAATGGCTCAATCACTTCTCAATTACATTGTAAAGAATCACAAGGTCTTTAAGGTTGTAATTTAGGCTTAGGGACGGTAGGATAGTATATTTGGATAATTTGGAGTGAGTTTTTGGCTCTCTCCTCACTAGCCATCAACGAATCACCCTAGAGCTTGAGTTACTCTCATAAAACGTTTCTCACTCAACCCAATGAATTCCTTGATGCACAATTTAGCATCTTTAATAACCCAATTAAAGCATAAGATTTTCACATAAAAATCCACTTTGCCAGTCCGAATATATATATTTTCTTTTCTTTTCAAATCAATTCTTAGGCTATGACTCTCTTTTATGTTGAGATATCACGCTAATTTCTCATATATATATTTTTTTCTTTTAATGCCCTTGTTGGCAATTTTAGCTCGTAGCTTCTTTTTCATTCACTATTACCCCGGCAAAGGGTTACAATAAAAATCTATGAATCATCATCAATATAAGCACAAAGCACAATTAATAAGCTCAAAAATCCCATCCAATAACAATTCCCATAATGGTGGACCCACCACCCCAAACTCAAGCTCTAAAACAACTGTCTATGCATCGCGATTCGAGTGCGGGTCATATGGAAAAGTCCTATAATCTAAAGGATATGGCTTATAATGTGTTTCAATAAAAAGCTTTAGAAAGGCTAGACGGGGCTGAGAAGGATATAGCATATAAAATCAAAAATTACAAGGTGAGAAGGTATAAAAAGGCTTCAAAGGCTTCAAATATGAAAGAACCGCCTTAATCACTTTCTACACTATGTAATTTCGTTATTTTATTACCTTTAGCACTTTCATCAAATGGTTTTTCAACTAGCTTGGATCTCATGGCCTACACACTTCTCAAGGTTCCCTGAGATCGAATAAACTTTCTATCGCATTGCTCACTAATCTTTTCTTTACTCTCAACGTGTGTTTTCCTGCAAATACTCAAAGCATACAAATAACATAGCTCATAAACATACTACTTACTATCATTAATTCACTGAGCTTATACTTTCAATCTATTAAACACACTCTACATCTAATTCCCATGTATCAAAAATTTAATTTCTACCTAAAAACAGAAAAATGGAGATGAGAGACAACGAATCCCCACACCCCCAACTCAAAAATGAGTCGTGCCCCACGACTCGAAAAAGACTCGAAACAGAAATTAAAATTAGCAGATAAAAATATTTACAGAAATGGTAAGGAAGAAAGAGAACATACTCTCGAGGCTATTGCCTTGCATCATTGATATCCAAGGTACGAATTGCTGGACCTTTCGTTAATTGCTCGAGGAGTTTCATGATGTGCACTTGATTAGCATTGATTTGTGCCACATCATTGACTAAGGAAGTTTGAGTTGCTTCGAATTTTATTAAACGCTCCTCTATCTTCTCTTGCCAATTTTGCTCCTTTTCTTCTTTCGAGACTTGCGTAGAACCTGCTCTTCGAAAGATATCCTTGATCCAAGCATTATCAATATAACTTGTCTTAAACTCGAGTTTCTCTTCTTCACCCAATGTAACATTCGCTTTTCGCACAAGACACGTGATCATACTAGGAAATTTAACATTATAAACTGATTTAGGAGAGACCGAAAATCGTATCACCTCCTCATAGATCAACTGTGCCACATCAATTTCTTCTCCTCTCAAAATACAATCCAAAAGTAGAGCGTTCTTCATAGTCACATCCAAAGTTCGTGTGTTTCCAAAGACATTAGGAATAAGGAAATTGTGCCAAATTCTAGCATCCGTTTGAAGATATTTGTAAGGCCAAGGTGCCTTCAATTCTCCCTTATGTGATTGCACTTTCTCCTTGTCTAAAACATGCTCAAAAAGTAGTTCCTCATCAAAGATTTTTCGTTTAGCAACCGCTTCATCAAATTTGCAACAACCTTTCAATTTCTTAAACTTGAAGTGGTTTCTAATCTCATCAACTGTGAAAGGAACTAGCTTTCCTCTATTCGGTACACAACCTTTACTATCTCGGCTAAAGAGGCCTAAATAGAATTCCAAAACTAACTCGTGACATAATTCAAAACGTCTTACCATGAATGTAGACCAACCCAATTTCGTACCAAGCTCTAAGAATCTCTTGTAATCTTCTTCACCAACTTCTTCCTTGAATACTTTCTCATAAGCAAAAGGTAGCTCTTTCAATTGTTTCTCTGCAGAAGCCTTCAGGGCCCTTGAAGCTTCCTCTTTCTCCTTGGGTGTAGGACCTTGTGGAAGTTGTGTTTTCTCCTTTGCATAAAAGTAAAGCTTTTTACCATTACGATTACACAAAGTTATACCTCCATCTTCAACATTGTCTTTAGCCTTTGATTTAGAACTAGAACCTTTGTTATTTGATTTCTTCTTGATTGGATCCAATACCTTGCTCTTATTCACCTCCCTCTTGTTAGCTAATATTGTTGTTCAATTAGTCATTCTCAATTAACCCCCAACTCAAAGCTTAAGCAACCCTTGAAATTTGAATTTGTGAATTTTAGTTGAACAAGCTTGATTTGGTTTAGGAAAGATGAATTGATGATGAATCTCTATGTGGGTGAGGTGGATTCTTGATGGATTGGCTTGGATTTAAGAAATTGTAGGATGAATTTTGAAAATTTGAGCTCTTGATTCTTCTTACTTTTTTATGGATTTGGTGAGGATTGGGTGCTTGAATCTCTCTTGTAATGATGTGGAGAGAAGATTGAATGTGTTTTCCTTGATGATTGGGTAGTGTTTTGATGATTGGTGAAGGTTTTTGTGAGCTTTAATGGAGTTGGGAGAGTTTTGGAGAAGAGAAAGAGGCTTGAGGTTTATTAAATTCGGAATAATGGCATTATACCTCTTTTATAAGCTTAATCCCGCAACTTTCTCTCTCCAGCGGCGCCGTGCGGACCATAGGCGCGGACTAGTGGTACACCGTGGGGTACACCGCAGCTTCTGTTGATTGAAAAAAATTCGCCTCGGCAAGATACCCGTGGTAGCACCCCGTGGCACGGGTTTTGGGTGTGCGGACCATGGGAGCGGTATAGGGGTACACCGCATGGGTGTACCGCAGCTTCTGTAGCTCCCTTCGTCAAAATACCCGTTGTAGCACCCCGTGGCACGTGTTTTAGGCGTGCGGTGTAGGGGTGCGGTGCAGGGGTGTATACCGCACGGGTCTTTTTTTTGTCTCGGTATAAAACCCGCGGCTCCTACCCGTGGTACGGGTTTTTGACCTCTGCGGTACACCGCGGCTGAGGTGCGGTATACCGCACCGATGGTGTATCCCTTCCGAAAAATTTTGTTTCTCCCCTAACTCGATTTCTCCAATACCTAAGCATCAAAAACACTGATACCTTTCTCAAATATGCTATATCAACTAAAAATAACTAAACTAAACATAAACTAAAAACGTAAAAGACATAAAAACTAAAAAAATTGCGGGTTGTCTCCCGTACAACACTTTTATTTAACGTCTTTCAAAGTTAGACGTGTTACCCCTATCAAGATTTACGAATATAGCCTCCCCAACAACGAGTTAGGCTATGAACGTCAACTAATCTGCGCTTGATCCCCGTTTTGGGTCGGATTTCTATCACTTTGGCTGAAACAACCTTAGTGACAATCAATGGTCCCATCCACGAGTCTTTGAAACTACGTAGCCTATTCTCGCGTTTGTGAGCTTTCCATAGAACTTCATCGCCAACCCCAAACTCAATGTTTGGCTCAGTATCCACATGCTTTAAGTGGATCTTCTCAGGAGGGACTTTGTGATGTGAGAGGCTGTGGATGATAGGAACGGTGGGATTTAACTTCCTTGGTTTCTTACCCAAGACATAGAAGGTCTCGGATACATTCTTTGCATGAAGAGTGATGGTCCCTTCTTGGAAGTTGATGACACTTTGACTTGTGGCCATGAAAGGCCGTCCAAGTATGATTGGAACCTGCTTATCTGCATCAAACTCAAGTATAACAAAGTCAGTAGGGGATGGCGATACTACCTGCACGGACTAAGACGTCCTCCACTGTTCCCCATGTCCTTTTAACTGAGTTGTCAGCGAACCGCAACTTCACTGGAGTTTTCTCTGATTTCTGAAGTCCAAGTCTCTCGAACACGGACTTAGGCATAAGATTCACACCAGAACCCACATCGTACATAGCTTTCACCTTGAGCATACCATTAATTCGAATAGGAAGGTTGAAACTTCCCGGATCTTTAAGCTTTGTTGGTAGCTCTTTTTAACTTCTTCTCGAAACTCTCAAATTCTCTCTTTGGATCGCTACACTCGCCTCTTTCTCAGGAATGACTTGCGTAAAAACTTGTTGCGGTGTAAGTCCTTTCTTTGCAATCTCAAGCATTTGGGCGTTGATATTTTCGGGTGCGTACGCCTCTACAAATGTCTTGAGTTCAGTGTCATCTTTTGGATTTGTATTAGGAATAGATGGTGACACTGGTTGAACAACAGGTGGCGATTCCACCTTCTCTTCTTCTTTCTCTTCTTGCACAGCAGGTGCAACTTCATCGTCTTTCTCTTTCTCTCTATTTAGCTCAGCTTGATAATCCATTACCGATCGAATCTCCTCTTGCATCTTCCTCAGAAGCTGTATAAATTCGGCTTTCTCTTGATCGTCCTCCACATAAACCTCAGAACAGTCAGATTCCACGGGGCTAGACTTGGTTGGTTCTTCTTCGGTACTCGGAACTTCCACGGCACTAACGGCAGCATGCAGTACTTCCTCTTTTTCTTCAATTTCTAGGCAAATAGCCTTGCAAGCTTCGAACCCAACATTGTCATCACCTCCTTTGATTGCCTTCACTTCTTTCTGTTCCATTAAATTTGTTAGAACCTTGTTTAATTGTTCTACTTGAGTACCTAAAATCTGAAGTGTGGCATCTTGTCCTCGGACTTTCTCTTCCTGAGCGCTCATAGTAGTGGTCAAACGTTCCAGAGCTTGTACTATATGTTGATTATCCATAGATCCTTCTTGAGGATACTGAGGTAAAGCTTTCTGATCTAACGAATCAGTATAGGCATCTTGAACATGTTGTTGAGGAGGAGTAGGTCTATTTTGATACTGACCTCTCGGTTGGAAAGAGTCGTTCTGGGGACGCGGTTGATAATGACCAGGATTAGCGGCCCCTTGCGGATTTGAATACAGCATACCAGGATGATTTCGGTTACCCCATTGATAGCCTCCTCGGTTGGATATAAAGTAAACAAATTGTGGATCTGATTCGCACTCTTCCCATGTATGATTATTAACCCCACATTGTTGACAACCTTGTGCTTCTTGTACAACGTTCATTGCGGCTAAATTCTTTTGCATCTCTAACTTCAGCTCCTTGATTTGATTTTCTAATGCGAATATTTGAGCTGAGTTTGCAGTTTCTGCATCTAAACGAAGCGTTCCTCGGGTCTTTGCAATAGGAGCTCGTGTAGAAGGCCAACTCCTCTCTTGTTCAATAATATTTTCCAGGACATCGGAAGCTTCATTATGGTTCATGGACACGAAATTACCCTTTCCAATGTTATCCACCTTTTCTCTACCTTTATCATTTAGTCCTTCATTGAAAAAAACAAGTTGTAGCGCATGTGTATAACCATGGAGAGGACATCTAGCTAATTTATGTTGAAACCTTGTCCATGACTCTCCTACTGTTTCTCCATCTTCTTGACAAAATCTAGCAAGCTCGGTTTGATCTTTGAGTCTCATGCTCTTCGGATAAAAACGGTTAAAGAATGCGGCTTGAAGTTCTGTCCAAGAATGAATTGTTCCATGTGGTTGTCTTTCTAGCCATTCGCTAGCTCTACCGGTCAAGAAGAAAGAAAACATATGACAATACAGTTGCTCGCGTGTAATGCCAGGAATACTGTAGGCATCACAAATCTGCATGAACTTCTGAATCGATCTTACCGGATCTTGAATTGTTGTACCACTGTAGAGTCCAAAACTTTGAAATTGACTAAGCATACCCGGATCGGGTCTAAATTTGATATTCTGGATCTCTGGAGGACGGTAACCGATTGGTTGAACATGGAATGGTACATGAAGACCAGGGAGGTCTTGCTGTACTCGATTTTGTTGATTATTAACGTTATTATGCCCATTACCTCCTCCTAATGGTAGTTGTACACCATGTTGTCCTCCACCAGGTGGTGGTGGTGGTCCTCTTGGATTTACTCCAAGATCATCAAGTGGTGGATCACGTTGATTTGCCATAGCTCTTTTCAAGGATCTTTCCTCACGAACACGTCTGTTATAAACTCTAAAGCTCCTCTCAGGCTCCGGTAACGGAGGCCAAGAATTAAACACTGTGAAACCTGAAAAAGACTAAAGCAAACCACAAGCGTAAATCCGGAAAAATAAAAACTAAAAACTAAAAATTTAAAAATTAATTAAAAACTACTACTCGAAATAGATAACCCACACGCTAACGAGACACAAGTCCCCGGCAGCGGCGCCAAAAACTTGGTGTCGCCTAGGGTGTGATAAAAATATGATAAAATAAAGTTTAGAAAACTACGCACTCTCACCCTAGACAGGCACAGTACTGCAAGTATTACAGCACGTATGCAAGTTTTAGTTAGTAAGTTGAGTTCGTTCTCAGGGACTTAAGTGTGTTAATCACGTGGGTTTGGATAACGAGTAAAAGTGAATAATTAAAGACAGAATATAAAAGATGTCAATTTCGAAAATAGCAAATTAAAGTAAGAAAATAAAGACAATAAAATAAAATGCGAAGAATATGAGATGAGAGATATAGCTTAGGTTTTGCTAGTATGCAGTAATCCTCCTAATTCTTTCTATTAGATCTAGTTAATAAGGGAGAATATTAGCTCTTGTATACTTAGTCAGGATTCTAAATTCCCATTCCTTAGACCTCGAGAGCGACTAAGGGGGCTACGGCACAACCAAGACGTGGTTTCAAATAGGGCTATCAAGCGCTACCAAGGCCTTAAGCAAACACTTCAATCAATTGGTGATATGGTGATTAAATCAAACCCTAATGCCTATCTAAATAGAATCATGTTTTGTCAGAAATAATATCAACACTAGAAGTTATGTGGTGGTTCAATAGTTAAACACCCAGCTAAGGTGATCATCTAACTACTATTAAGGTAATCCTATACCCGTGCACTAGCAATGAAAACAGTCATTAAATCAAAACACATAAACGAATATAAAGGTAAGTAGCTAATATCAGATTAAAACATATAATTCCCAAAGAAACTTAGATAGAAGAATTAGAATTCATAGATTATACATGATTCAAAACCCAAGCTATGGGGAGTTTAGTTCATACCTGAAGGAAATAAACTAAAAGAAATTACAAAAGACATCATCTTGCTCTCTACAGTAAACTGGAAGAATAAAACCTTACGAACTAATTACTATGAGGCAAGGATGATTTACAAGTGATATAAGGGTGTATGTATAGGTGTTTAGAAGACCTAATTCGTTTTCTTGAGGGAGAAGCAAAGTAGTGACTCCAAGCCCAACTCAAATTCGTATGGAAATAAAGATAAATTATGTTGACTTGTTTTGAGCATATCTTCTTCGTTATTGGTTGGTTTTTGCTCCATAATATACCAAAAGAATCCTCAGAGAATTATCTACGTCCTTATGAAAGGAATTTACCAAAATCGGCTTATTTCTTGGAGTAATCACCACTTCTTTAGGCGTGTGCTGCAGAATTCAGATTTAGGCAGCTTTTCCTTTTCCATATTTTTAGCCTTTGTTTCCTTATCTCTAATTACCATGCTAATCTATTTCCATAAGTTGTAGTCTTTGACTTGGACTCTAATTAATCTCCATAATTATCTTTAAAGCTTCACACTAAAATAAACAATTAAACCCAATATGCTCTAAAAATATTATTTCACTAAATCAAGACTCAAAATAGGAAAGTGCACTAATTCTCAAGAAAATCGACTATTATGACTTCTAAAACACTAAAAATGATGTCTCATCTTAACATAAATCTATCACAAATGAAGAGACATCACTTTTGTAACTACGTCCCTAATTAGTGTGTCAATAACGACGCTCATGTAGTTGTGTCCCTAATTATTGTGTTAATTCCGACTCTCATGCAGACGCGTCCGTAATTAGTGTGTCAATACCGACGCTTACGTAACTGTGTGTTTAATTAATGTGTCAATACCGTCGCTTATATATATATAGCGTCTTGAAAAAGTAAAACAAGGACGCCTGAATCAACAGCGTCCCTATAGCAAAATAAATGCCGACGATATATTAGACGCGTCCCCTATTAATAGCATATAGGGACGCTTCAAACACAGTGTCGCCATATATAATAATTAAGGACGCGTTTACTTTTGCGTCGTTATTTTAAAAAAATTTAGGGAAGCTAACGCAACGCGTCGTTAAAAAACCGTCGCTAAATGATCATTTTCTTGTAGTGTTCAGTAAATAGGAACACTGAAAGGAAAATAAGCATGAAAGTAGCAACTGACCTCTTCGCCAAAGAGTTTTTCAAATCTCTTCAATCATCTTTCAGCCAACTTAATTAAATCAGGTGGTCTCTTATGCGGTACCTATATTATTCCACACCTACCGAAACCCGCCAAAGACTCAATTTACCAAAAATCTGCTGTTTGACTGAGCATGATTTTGGAAGTAGTTTTTTTTTCTTTTTTTCTTTTTTTCTTTTGAGGTTAGTTGGCATGCATTGGTGTGGCATAATTCTTCTTTGACAAGGGGCACGGTTTCTGTGTGTGGTTAGCTTGCTGGAATAGGCTTTAGGTGACATATATTTGGATTGGGGTATATGCAAGTTATTTAGGGGTCGGTTTTTTATAATTTAATAACCAAACTAGGTGGTTGCATTTGGTTTTACATTCGGTTTTTTGTTTCGAATTATTTCATTTTGGTTTGGTTTTGGTTCCCTTCGAATTCGGATAGTATTTTTCACCCCATCTATTTAAATACATTGATCAAGAGACTAATATTTTAATACAATTATGCTATTATTACTTGTACATGTGGGCTATTAATATATCAAATAAATAAAAACTTATAATTTAACAACACTTATCTTAATTTATAATACTACGTAAATTTATAAAATTAAATGTATTACTTCCTTATTCATATATTTATGATTAATAAAATCAATCAAGTAAGGGATACTTATAATGTAAGTGATATAAAAAAATTCTCACCAATAGCACCATCGAATTGTAAAACTAAAATTTCACGTAAATAATAAATTCTCACCAAAAGTTTCCCGCGCATAATTATAATAATAAAGTTCACACATTCCTTATTTTTTTCTTCGTCAGTTCAGTTATTTAGGTTCGATTTTTGCATATAAAACCGAACCGAACAAAAAAATTCGAATTTTAAAAAATTGAAAACCAAACCATTTGGTTTTTCAATTTTTTGTTTTTTGGTTTGGTTTTTTCCGGTTTTTTGGTTTGGTTTTTTCTGGTTTTTTGGTTCGGTTTGGTTTTTTCCGGTTTTTTGGTTCGGTTTGGTTTTCTGGTATAATGAAAAAAATGATTCGTATGACTATTATAATGGACACAATCAATTTATATGAGATAGTTTATATACCATATTGGCATGTGATAAACCAAAATTATTCCTGACCAGTAAATGACTTCAACTTGGTTAAAACTGATGCTCAACACTATTTGACAACCTCCGTCTGATCCTCGTACGTGTTACATGAGAGAAAGATAGATAAAAGTAGAAAAATTAAAGAACCTAGTTAGCCTCAACCTCAATCCTGCCAATATTAAAGTGGTCGATTTCCGTTCAAGGGAAGATTTGTGACATCATTTTAGATGTACTTTTTATCATAAATACACTTTTATGTCCCATTTGCACATTGTTTTTGTATTTTTAAAATCTAGAATGTCTTTTTCTCGATTTAGTCTATTTGTGTATTTTTGTGCAATTTTGGATCATTCTAGGTAAAATTTTCTCGAGGAATAGTAGATGTCAAATGGATGAGGAACGACCCCCAAAATTCAATATATGAAAGCCATGATAAAGTGTCAGAAGAGTTGAAGACATGGCTTAGTAAATGATGTTGGTAAGTATAATATCCCAAAATAAATTTCATCCCAAGGCAAAGACTTCAAATGGAGCAAGATTTAACAGAGCATAGCATGCGATGTGAACCAATCTTACATCGGTAATCTAAGCCTTAATGCGGTAAGGCCCGCAACCCGATAAAGCCAGATTCCAAAGATAAAGGTTGGTTCAACAACCATTCGATCCAAAGAATTTTGACTTGCGATTTGGAGGAACTATAATGTTATATCTTTCCCACTTTGTAATTATCTAGACAATGTTATACTTTTGAATCACAGGTTAAGAAACACAAAGTCTGTAGTTCAAATTACATCTAGCCAAGTCTTCTATTACCTCAATCCCATCTAATTAAGATGTGACTCATACCTGAAGAAACTTGAAAAATTATAATTATTATTCTTGGGTATATGTTGTAATGCTAATTTAAATTCAATAAAAATAAACAATTGAGCTTTAAATATATTTTTGGTGCATAGTTGATTGCTTCTCGACAAAACAAAACAACAAACTTAGGGGGTGTTTTCAATTAAAAGTTTATAAGATTTTTTTAGATTTTAAGAGTAAGGGGGTTTCCAACTATGATTCGAAAAATCTTTTAAAATCCGAATGTTTTTTATTAGTAGTCTAGAAAATATTTTAAAATACTTGTGTCTTCAATCAAGAGTTTTTAAAATACTTCAAAATCTTGTGGTTTATAAAGTTTTTGAACTTATAAAAGTTATTGGACTTTATATGATTCATGGGGTTTGGTACATATAAAAAATTACTCTACAAATATCAAGGTAGAAGAAGAGATTACATAAATTTCAGCAAAAAGAATTAAAAAAATCCTGCACGCGGAGCTTAGGTAAAAAGTACGATGGGACGTGGGATTTAGTCGTGTTGTTCTTTAAACTGTAATCTTATATGGACCAGGATATATTTATTTTTTTATTCCGTTAATAAGGTTTGAAGAGGGATAATGCTCTTTATTGCTCATTTTATGTCTTTAACGTTATCCATGGTTCATTTACCTTTTACAAAAAAATTAAAACAAAAAATTGGTAAGAACAAAAATCATGAAATGGAATCTTCCTTTAAAAAACATGTCATAGAATTGGAAGCTATTGATTATTTGTCAAACATGTATCATCATTAATAAATCCAGTCAAAATAAATATCTCCTTAGATTCTCTAAATTAAATTCCAAGATGTAGAATATCTGATTAAATAACTTTAACCTTCTTCCAACTAACAAATTTTAGTCATTAAATAAGATATTTAAACCCCTCTATAAATACCAACGAATTGTTTTAGATGGAAAATGAATTGAAGCAGTTCTTACAAAACTTTTTGATGTTCCTTATAAATGAAAACAAACTAACCCTTTTTCTTTTTGTCTATCTATCTTACTCGTCCTCTCTCCATTTTTCTAATTGTCATCTTTGATTTTGGGGAGTCATCTTCCCGCGAGTCCATCCTTAGTTACTTGACACCTAATTGCGAAATTATTCAGCAGCTACTGAATGAACTATGGAGGAAAACAAGCTCATTCGGAGCGATTGGCTGAATATCATCCTAACTCCTCGAACTTCTACGAATATGTTGCATCCAGAGTCCCTTGGAAGTCGATTGATGAGATAATAGAGCATTATAAGAAGACGATGGAGGCCGTTGCTTTTAATCGTGTCTC
Source organism: Nemophila menziesii (assembly GCA_029959085.1). Taxonomy (NCBI): domain Eukaryota; kingdom Viridiplantae; phylum Streptophyta; class Magnoliopsida; order Boraginales; family Hydrophyllaceae; genus Nemophila; species Nemophila menziesii. Next base: position 33,397,541 of record JARWIR010000011.1, on the reverse strand, counting down.
CAACATACTTGTCTCTAATGCACCCTATATGAAAGATATTAATATGAATTATTTAGATCAAATAAATAAATAAAAATAAAAACCTGTTCTTTACGCCATTATAAACAGGATTTAGTAGCTTGAGAGAGAAGATTTAATTCAATTTCTTCTTCTAAGTTTAAACTTAGAAGAAGAAACTGAATTAAATCTTCTCTTTCAAGAAATGTTTATCTTACAATTTAATTCTTTCAAGAAATGTTCATCTTACACATACACATTTCATGTGAAAGACTAATTATTGGGATAAAGATGTCAAAATACACTTTTTTTTATTGAATAATTAGGATTATATATGAATAAATATTTACTTCTATTCTTATGAGTAATTTGTAAAGAATGAAGTAAATATTTGAAGATATGTATGATCAAAATAATCGATAGGTAGAGTATGTTAATGAGACTAATAATTCTATAAATCGGGCAATAAGGGACCTATATAATTTGTATTTTAGAATAAAATAGACTTTCTTAGGTTTTTTCAACCAATGAATCTCTTTACTGTTACTCTGCCACCAAATCACCACACTACTCCGCCGCCTACCCATAGCCATCTCCTTAGCCAACAAATTTCAAATTTGATTTCCACGAATTTTAAATCATTTCACATCCCCTCTGACCTTATCGCCATCATACTCCCCTTTCAGTGCCAAATTAGTTGTGCTCTCTTAATGCGCTACACAACACACTTCTCAAATCACAACCCTCCTTTTTAAGCCTTGATCAATTGCCCATAATTAAACCCGCCATTGACTGCCCAAATTTGAGGCCCACCAGAAACCGTTTTAGAAAATGAATCTCAAAAGAAAAGAATAAATATAGCCATGCATTATTTTCCTATCAAATTTGAATTTAGTAATGTCTAGTTGAAATTTTCATTTGTGTGGCTTAAATGTAGATATTTATGGAGGTGGGTAAAGATGTTAGGTTTGAAATTTACTGCGAAGAAAGAGGTTAAAGTTTGAAGATTTTATTGGGATGGCGTGCGCCGTGATGAACAAAGGTGTTGTTGAAGGAAAGAGGATTTTTATTGTCAAAGAAAGTCTCTAGACTGGAGGAATTTGTGTTTAATGATTTTCAGTTTTTTTATCATTTTTAAGTGTTTTTTTTATTCAATGATAAGTATATATTGCAGGGGCGGTAGAGTTTTTAGTAGATCTGGACTACTCTTTATACCCTTTAAGGGACACAATTACTTTCTACTATCACACCTTTCTATACACATTTATATATTTTTCATCCCTTATTGATTCCACATAAATGGGGGATGACTTACACCTTTCTAGGGTTGACCTGATCAGCGTTGGGTCGGGTAAACACCTCTCTTTGGCCGATCGTCATCAATTTTTAGGTAGAACGATTAGCTAACCATGATCAACCAGAGGTAGTCAATATATTCTATTCATATACTCAAACTATATTCGAATTTATAGACCAATATCAATCTAACCTTGTTCTAAGTAGAATTTTCTCTATTAACATACATATTCCAATAGAGTGCATGGAACATGGAAGTCATGCGAAATAATCTTAAATATATAACATATAGGTTTTTGAACTTCATTTATCTTCAGTTATCCTACTGAATCTTTATTTTCATATCATACGTGAGAAAATATTTGAAGAATTTATGTTCAAATTCATAGGAATTGATTAAACTTGAAGAAGTACCTTATGTAATTGAAATGGAATAACCAACGATCTTGTCATCTGAATGATTACACATAACCTATCACAAGATAACAAAAAATCAATTGATTCATTTTATATAAATTGCAATGGATTTGTGCTCTTTTCTCTTTGTGAATAGAGTAATAACAAAGTACATAGTAAAGCTATTTGCATAGACCATAATACTTGAATCATACAAACAAGCATATCTAATAAATAAGACAATAAAAAAGTAGTATCAAGCTACCTATAAGATCAAATTCTTAATAAAAAAATAGAAAATAATATTAGTAAATCTCAAAATTAATCCTCACATACCATAATGGTACGACAAATTAGATATCTACTTGAATCTTAAGAAAATTATTTCAGTTTTCAAGATACTTACCATCTAAATTACTATTAAAAAGTGTACACCCATCACCGGTGATGATGAAACCTTATATTAATTGATGAAAATTACATAAATTAAACATATGTTATATAAAATTTTGTATATAGTAATATATTGATGGTAATTATTGTGATGCAACAAAAAGGATAGAGTGAAAGAGAATATTAAGATGTATAAGAGAGTGAAACAGAAACAAAGAAAGACATAGATGAAAGCTAAAGAGGTAGAGGCGGCGACTAGGGTTTCATAAGTTTGAAAATATTTATATCTATTATAAAGTAATGTGTTAGCATATATTAAAGTTTATTTATTCTACATAAACTTATATAAATGTTATCTAATTACATTTCTATTACAATATATAGACTTAAGAGTAAGTTAATTCAAAGTGTTGATCGACTAAATTGAAACCCAATAAAAAGTTCTAGAAGGGGTGGGGGGTAGAATAGGACCAATGCGGAATTAAAAATCTTATACAAATTGTGATACGAGGTACGCAATGTTCAATATGAAAATCCACTGTTTGAGAATTTTAGATAGAATGGATAGAGGTACGCAAAAGTTGTGATACGAGAATGAATACTCGTCAAAATGTTAGTGTATATACTCAATGAAAGAATAATGGTCAAAGATTTAAGGAAACTACCTAACAAATATAAAGAATGAAAATGTCTACTCCTATATAATGAAAGCAATTATAAATACAATAGAACATTGATGTCTCCATTTTTGTGATAAATAAATCCCATTGTGAGACATAATTTTACGTATATTAGGTACTTTGTTGAGGGATATTTCCCTATTATTTGATGTATTCCCGTTTCTTTCCTTTTTTTTGGAGATATGTCAATTCTAGAGCTATTTGTACATAGTTTTCGTGTTAAACGTGAGGCTCTTAGTCACAATGATTATATTAGATGCCAAATAAATGTTAAGGATTTAAGGAAAGAAGGTCAAAGATAAAATCAAGAGTTAAAAGGAAAGAAGCTGGTTTTGGAAAGTGTAAAAGATGCTAGAAGTTGTTGTCCAAATTTGAAGACATGTAGTATTTTCAATGCTTCATAAAATAGAAATAGAGTTTGAAGGAACCATTTTAAATCAAGAAATTTCTTTGAATTATAGTCGTGTGGCCACTGGAATCAAGTGATTTGGTCCTGTAACGAAAGAGTTATGAATATTTACAAACTCTATGAGCCAACTAGTCCATTTTCTAAGGAAAACAAGTTTGAGTTGGATTAGGACTCTAACCTACTCCATGACTTAGATTAAGTCCAACACCTATATAATATTAGTATGTGACCTTATAAACTCATCCCTTGGCCGCCAGATAATTCATTATAGAAGCAATCAGGGGGTCTAGAGGAGAAAGAATTAGGAGCAGGAGCTTCACCGCATCAATTGTACACTTCTCTATCTCTATTCTTTGGGTGAATAAATTATTAGATTTATTTTGTCTATAATTTACTTCTAATCTATTTATTCCAAGTTCATTATGCAAAATTTCTCTTTCAGGATTGTATTTATATGAACAATTGAATATTGCTTTTCTGTTTTAACTGAATTAGGGATTATGTTATTTGATTAAATTGGTTTTTAATTAATTTCCATTGACTATATGTTTGTAATATCACTACCCATATAATAGCTATATGGTAGGTAGCTCGAGTAATTAAGCTATTTCCAATGAGAAGAGGGTAATTGCGGATATAGCATATAGGCGTCTAGTGTGCGGTAGGGAGGTCTTGCCTAGCTAGATAGTCAACAGAGTTAGATTTAATCTTGTCTGAAAATATTATAGGGTCACCAGGGATGGGTCTCTATTATTGTAGGATAGCGTCCTATTCACCTGGGAGGGGTTAGAAAGATAGTTGAATCCCGACTATTGAGAAATTACCCTTTCCCCCTTATTTCTAGAAATTTTAATTCTATAGGATGAGTTCATACTTGCATCTCCCTGGCTATTATCTTATTTGCATAATTATTTATTTAATTAGAAAACAAAACACTTTACTTGCTTATCTTTTTAATCAAAACATTTAAAAAATTTTATTATAATATTGAACACAGGTTGAAATAACTATTTAAATCCTGAGAACGAACTCAATTTTACTTACTTATTATTTCTAACGATCCATACACTTGCGAAGAGTTAATCGTAACTTCCGAGGTGTGTGCGTTATTTACATCATTAATTTATCACAATCCCGGGCCTACCAAGTGTTTGGCACCACTACCGGGGATTTTATTGTTATTTTAGTCAGTGTTTAATCTAGTGTAGTAATTTTTTTTGTTTTCAATTTTACGCTTGGTTTTGGGTTTTCTCTTTTTCACAGGTGACACATGTAAGGTAATGAAGAAAGTCCAACGATCTCTTTAAATATGTAGTGGAGGATACTATTCAAATACCGGTCTGTTCAACTATGGGGAAAACACTTGGGATATCAACAATGGGGAGTAACTTCTACCATATATTTTATCAACCCCCGCAAGAGAAAACATGGAATAATCAATGGATCGTGAATGTTCGACAACTACCGCATATACTTCAAGCCTCCGAATTGAGAAGAACTCTTGCAACATTCGTAGGAAAGAAAAATGAGGAAAATGCAACACATCAAGAATGGAAGGTAAGAGAAGAGGTGCAAAGGTACATTGAGAAGTTTGATGATGGAGTCGATTATGGCGGAAGAAAAGATAATAAAAATTCAAGAAAAAGAATCAAGAGGTTACGAGATGAACACGAGTTGTCCATTTTTGGGATGTCGATAGATTGGAGGTGTCCCATAATAATGATAAATCGTAATATTATCATGGATACTTTGTACTCTCACCTTGAACCACCACAATTCCACCATAGAAAAGAGTGGAAGAAATTTGTGCATACTAGTAAGGATATATATGTGAGCCGGGATGTTGGATTACGTGAAGAAACATGTATAGAGGAATGTCTTCTTGCAAAGAAATGGATTGGAGATAAACTTGTTGAAGATCAATGCGTAATTAACCCGACAAGAACAATCCTTATATACCACCTGGTTAAGGAGTTGTTTCGTCATGAGAACTAGAAGGCGAAACAGAGATATTACCTACCCCCTTTCAAAGATCGATTAAATCAAAACTTAGGTGGGAAGGTTTCAAAGTTACCACATCAAGGAAGATGTGATTTTAAGCGGAGGAGTACCGCAAGGGCCTTAATACAAGTTTCATGGTAGGTATAAAGACGTAATTAACAAAAGTGCTTCTTGGGAGACAACTCATTTTTCAAATGCTTTGGTAGTTTAATTTTTATGCTTGTAGTGTATGCTATTGAAGTTTGTATGTGTTTTAATAAATATTGCAGTAATGAGGAAAGTAGAATTGTTTTTGATGTGTAGGATACAAAGAAGATGAGCAGGGGGTGAGTTTTATGAATAATTCTGTGCCCCCAGCTGTTCTCAACATTATACCGGAACTATGGGTGGTATACCATCTCGTAATTGTCATTGACGGTAAGGAAAAACATATGTTTTGCCGAGACTCGATCGGTATACCGCTCATACGGGCGGCATGCCGCTCCGCAACAGTGTCGAGATTCGCGAGCACTAGAATAGCTATCTTTGAATGACCATAACTTTTGCATACAAACTCGGAATTCAGTAGTTCAGGAGTCCACAGAAAGATTAGGAAATTGATTACAACTTTTATTCAGGACACTTTACCTAATGAGTAATAATTGGTGACTGTGCTGAAATTAACCTAGAGAAAAGTTCAAAAAGTTAGAAGACTTCAACAGGTATACCGGCCCCATGGGCGGCAATGCCTGTGCGCAAGAAGTGTCATAATAGTACGCGCCACGGTTCGAGGTCAGTAACTTGAAGAGGTTGAGCGGCATGCCAACCCTCTAGGAGGCAATGCCGACCATCCTTCCGTATCGAATTCAAAGATTATACATATGCAAAACCCAAGCTATGGGGAAATTAGTTCATGTTGGAAAGAAATAAACTAAAATAAAGATACATGTTGTCAACTTGCTTCTATTGATGACTTCTATGAGTAATATTAATTAAAGGCTGAGTAAGTACATGTTTACAATGATAAGATGGTGTATTTATAGGTGTTTTTCTAAGCCTAGGTCGAAATCTTGGAGTAGAAGACAAGTAATTTGAGTCTAAATCCAACTCAAATTCATTTCCTAAAATATAGCCTCATTGTTATGGTCATAACTCCTTCTTTATTGGGCCGGGTTTTGCCTAATTTATATCAAAACGACCGCATTAGAAAGATCTATCTAACTATTTGAAGGCTCATCCAAATTCGCAGCCGATTCGAAGTTATCTTCACTTTAGTGGACATAACTGTAGAATTTCCAAATTTATTTAGCAGCTTTTCCATTCCTAATTCGACTTTACTTCCTTTTATCTATTGATATTTTCCATATCTTTTTCTCTTAACTCTTTAGAATTGATTTAGCATCTAATTATATTCCATATTTTTAAGAATTTCACATTAACACGCAAATTAAACTAAATATGCTCTAAAAGAAATAAATCATCAAATCAAGACATGAATTAAGAAATTATCAAATAAAGGGAAAAAATCCCTTACTAATTAATCAAATACACCTAAAATGATGTCTCCAACCTACATTAATATATCACAAATAGGGAGACATCAGTAAATATTTCAACTTATTGAAGCAAAAAAAACTAAGAAAGTCTATTTTATTCTATAATACAAAATATTATTTTGTATGTTACATCAACACACAAAATAATATAATGGGGTTGGACAAAAAAAATAATACATCAAGATAGTTAAAAACAAGTTAAAATAAGACATATGCGACTAATAAAGAGAAAGAATGATTTTGTAAAGGAAGGGAATGTCTTAGATTGATTTTATGATTTTTCGTATTATAGGAATACATAAATATAATATATGAATTATAGGAACATATAAAAATGAATATAAAAAATTCAAAAAAAAAAAATTAAAAAATACACAAATAATAACTTGTCACGTCCAAAAATTGTATTTTTTTTATTTGTTTAGAATTAATTACAAGTTTCAAAATATTTAATTAACGCGGACGTGTGGAGTATTTGACAAATCTATTTTTTATATCAATGAATGGAATTAAATTTTGAAATGTAAAGAATTAAAGAAATCCAAAAAATTAAAAAAATATCATAGACTTAGATTTTAATTTCTCTAGTATAAAAATACTAGTTTCTTTTCAGATTTAAAAAAAAAAAGTTAAAACACGCGTGCATGTTATGTAATTAGTTGGTGATGATTTGTGGTGACAACAGTGGTGAACTAGTCGTTGGTGGTTGTAGATGAAAGGTGGTGGTGGTGGTCGGTGGAGAATCTATGAGGTGGTGGTGGTGGCGAACTTAACGACATAATTAACAAAAGTGCTTCTTGGGAGACAACTCATTTTTAAATGCTTTGGTAGTTTAATTTTGATGCTTGTAGTGTATGCTATTTAAGTTTGTATGTGTATTAATAAATATTGCAGTAATAAGGAAAGTAGAATTGTTTTTGATGTGTAGGATACAAAGAATATGAGCAGTGGTGAGTTTTACGAATAATTCTGTGCCCCCAGCAGTTCTCAACATTATACCGGAGCTGTGGGTGGTATACCATCTCGTAATTGTCATTGACGGTATGGGAAAACACACTTTTTGCCGAGACTAGAGCGGTATCCCGCTCATACGGACGACATGCCGCTCTGCAACGGTGTCGAGATTCGCGAGGACTACAATAGCTTTCTTTGAATGACCATAACTTTTGCATACAAACTCGGAATTCAGTATTTCAGGAGTCCACAGAAAGATTAGGAAATTGATTACAACTTTTATTCAGTATACTTTTCCTAATAACTGACAATTGTGCTGAAATTAACCTAGAGAAAAGTTCAAAAAGTTAGAAGACTTCAACAGGTATACCGGCCCCATGGGCGGCAATGCATGTGCGCAAGAAGGGTCATAATGGTACGCGCCACGGTTTGAGGTCAGAAACTTGAAGAGCTTGAGCGGCATGCGGACCCTCTAGGAGGAATTGCCGACCATCCTTCCGTATCGAAATTCGCGACAAACCGTGTCATGGTCCAATAGTAGAAGAAAAGCAGGAGAGACATACTGGCCTCATGGGCAGCATGTTGGTGTAAGACGCGATCAAAACAGGAAGAAAATGTAAGAACAAATTATAACTCATAACTCATAAACCTTAAGCCTTCTTCTTCTACAAGCACCCAAACTCCATTTAAGCTTCAATAAACCTCAACTCACATCAAAATAACACCAAATCACCATAATTTCATATCAAATCTATCCTTACACTCCTATAAACAGTATTACCCACCCAAATCTTTCCATAACAACTAGAACCAAGAATCAAATTCCAAAAGTTTTCAAAACCTTTTTCTAAATTTTCTTAAACCCATCTCACCCAAGTTTGGGTGAGAACAAGAGGAAAACAAGTGAAACTTCTAAGGGCCCTAGTAGCTATCACAACACGAATTCGAGAAAGAAGTTTAGAAAGGTAAAAACACAAGATTTCTAGAGTTGGCTAATTGATTTGAATGGTAAAAACTAGGGGGTAAGTGAATGTGAATGTGGTGATACAAGAAGTTTACATATAAGAGAAGCACTGCACTATATCTTGGGTATTGATTATGTGAGGCAATAGCCTCGAAGAGTATTCTTTCTCATTTCTATACTATTTCTTTAATTGCAATGTATGTGTTAGTTTATTTTTTTATCGAGAATGTTTCGAGCCGTGGGGACATGGCTCGTTTTTTAGTTGGGGGTGTGGGGATTCATTGTCCCTCATATCCATTTTTGTGATTTACTATTTTCAGGTAAAATTAAAAAATTTACAGATGGAATTAGATGTAGAATATGTTTAATGGACTAAAATCATAAACTTTAGTGAGTTAATGATATAGAATTAATGTGTTTAGGAACTAGTTATATTGTATTCTTTAAAATATGAACAGGAAAACAACACCTTAAAAGTAAAGTAAGGATTAGTACGCAATGCAGTAGAATTAAGTTTGAATTAGGGCGCCTTGAAGGGTTTGTAGACCGTGATATTTGAGTTAGTTGATGAAACAATTTAATGAACATGTTAGAGGTGAGAAAGTAACAAAATTGGATAGTTCAGAAAGTGATGAAGGCAGTTCTTTGATAAGCCCATTGTTGCCTTTTAGCTTGCTGTCCAAATAATAAATGATTATTATCCGACTCAGCCCTTTCTTAAGCCTTTTATTAGCCATGTCACAAGCCATACCCCTTAGATTATATGACCCGTATTTGAATCGTGATGCTAAGACATTCATCTCAAGATCTTGAGTTTGGGGTAGTGGAATAGGATTATATGAAACACTTGGGTGGGATTTTTAAGTTATGTAATTGTGCTTTTGATGATTAATCACTTGTTTATATTGTAATCCTTTGCCGGGGTATTAGGAAAATTAAAAAGTTCCGAAAAGATAAGACATATGATGCGGAAAGCAGTTGCATGACATCTCAAATCAAAAAGAGAGTCATAGCTAACTTGCAAAAGAAAAGAATATGAAAAAGATTATATGAATTAGACTGGCAAAGTGGAATTTTTATGTGATCATCTTGATTCTTTATATTGGATTAGTGGGGATGCGAATTTAGTGCATCAAATCTTGGGTTGAGTGAGAACATTTCTGAGAGTAACTCAAATTCTAGGGTGATTCATTGATGGCTAGTGAGGAGAGAGCCAAAAGCGCACTCTATACTATCCAAATATACGATCATTTCCGTCTCTAAGCCTAACATTACAACCTTGAAGACCTTATGATTCTTAGTTATGTGATCTAGAAGCGATTGAACCATTAGAGAGTAGTTAGATGGATCATTGGAGACTTTGTTAGGCTCGATGAACACTCTACAGTATATTAAAGACAATAAAATAAATATGAGTAGTAAAGAGAATTACGATTAAACTAAAGACTAATGCAATAAAATAAAGGTGTATGAATGAGATGAGAAATATAGCTAAGGTTTTCTTGTATGCACTTATCCTTCTATTTCTTCTACTAGTTTTAAGGGTGATTAAAACTCTTAAAGTAAGTAGCCAGGATTCTATGTTCCTCCTAACCCCCTTCTGGGTGGACTTAGGTGGCGACCTAACAAATTACCAGGGGACTTGGGTAAGGGACCCTGCGCAATGATTGATGGTCAATCTCAAACCCTAATGACTAACTAGATAGGAAAGCCATTCCAGATCACTACTGCACACTAGACACTTATGTGGTGTTTCAACAATTAGACACCCCTTCCGCATGACCATCCAACTGCAAATAATGGGGTTGTCTATACTCGTGCACTAGCAAGAACTACAGTCAATGAATCAAAGCACATAAAACAGATATAAAGGTTAAGAAGTTCAAATGAATTTAAAAAGGTTTTTCCTAAACAAATTTAGACAAAAGAAAATAGAATTCAAAGATTATACATATGCAAAACCCAAGCTATGGGGAAATTAGTTCATGCTGGAAAGAAATAAACTAAAATAAAGATACGTATTGTCAACTTGCTTCTCTTGATGACTTCTATGAGTAATATTAATTAAAGGCTGAGTAAGGACATGTTTACAATGATAAGATGGTGTATTTATAGGTGTTTTTCTAAGCCTAGGTCGAAATCTTAGAGTAGAGGACAAGTAATTTGAGTCTAAATCTAACTCAAATTCGTTTTCTAAAATATAGCCTCATTGTTTTGGTCATAACTCCTTCTTTATTGGGCCGATTTTTGTCCGAATTATATCAAAACGACCTCATTAGAAAGATCTATCTAACTCTTTGAAGGCTCATCCGAATTCGCAGCCGATTTGAAGTTATCTTCACTTTAGTGGACATATAGCTATAGAATTTTCAAATTTATTTGGCAGCTTTACCATTCCTAATACGACTTTACTTCCTTTTATTTCTTGATATTTTTCATATCTTATTTTCTTAACTCTTTAGAATTGATTTAGAATCTAATTACATTCTATATCTTTAAGAGTTTCACATTAACACGCAAATTAAACTAAATATGCTCTAAAAGCAATAAATCATCAAATCAAGACATGAATTGAGAATTTATCAAATAAAGGGAAAAAATCCTTTACTAATTAATCAAATACACCTAAAATGATGTCTCCAACCTACATTAATATATCACAAATAGAGAGACATCAGTAAATATTTCAACTTATTGGAGCAAAAAAAACCTAAGAAAGTCTATTTTATTCTATAATACAAATTATTGTTTTGTATGTTACATCAACACACAAAATAATAGAATGAGGTTGGACAAAAAAATAATATATCAAGATAGTTAAAGCCATGTAAAAATAAGACATATGCGACTAATAAAGAGAAAGAATGATTTTGTAAAGGAAGGAAATGTCTTAGATTGATTTTATGATTTTTTGTATTATAGGAATACATAAATATATTTTATGAATTGTGGGAACATATAAAAATGAATATAAACAATTCAAAAAGAAAATCAAAAAATTCAAAAAAAAATTCAAAAAAATATCATAAAATATACACAAATAATAACTAGTCACGTCCAAAAATGCAATTTTTTTATTTGTTTAAAATTAAGAGCCAATTATAGATTACTGCCTAATAGAAAACTTATTTAAGAAGAAGGTACCTAGAATAAGATAGTAATTAAAAAAATAAAAAATAAATTAGAAAAAACAAAACAAAAATTAATACACGCACGCGTCCGTGAATTTTTTTTTAAAATCATCGTAACCAATTCTAAAAAAATCAAAAATATATTTGGATAAAACAAATTAATATCTACGTCTATGATTTTTTTTTTGAATTTTTTGATTCGCAGACACGGAATTCCATGTTTTGAAATACTGAATTTGTTTTCCGCGGACATGAAATTTACTGTTTACATGAAATTCCATGTTTTAAAGAGTGAATTTCGTTTATATATGCGGAAAAAAATCAAAAAATCCAAAAATATCAAAAAATATATATACGTATTTTAATTTGTTTTATCCAAAAATGCAAATTTTCTATTTTTCTAATTTTATTTGAATTAGTTATGACAATTTTAAAAAAAAATTACGGACGTGCGCGTGTGATGGAATTAGTAGTATTAGTAGGTGGTGGTGGTGGTTGTGGTGGTTGTGGTGGTGACATGGTAGGTGGTGGTTGAAGTACTTTATTATTTGTTAAATATTTAAAAAAAATTGTATTAAAAAAAATTTAATAATAAGGGTAGTAAAAGTATAAATAATATAAAGGGGATGTTTTTTATAAATAATTGTTCTATTAAGCATTTTTTTATTAAATAAATTATTGAAGACTTAAAAAAATTATTAGAAAATTCTATGAGGATTCTTTCTCTAATAAACCCTAGAATTAATTACAAATTTCAAAATATTTAATTAGCGCGGACGTGTGGAGTAATTGACAAATCTATTTTATTATATCAATAAATGGAATTAAATATTGAAATTCAAAAATTCAAAAAGTATCATAGGCTTAGATTTTAATTTGTCTAATAAAAAAAATACCAGTTTTTTTTCAAATTTTAAAAAAATAAATTAAAAGACGCGTGCATGTTATGTAATTAGTTGGTGGTGATTGGTGGTGATTGATGGTGATTGGTGGTGACAACAGTGGTGAACTAGTCGGTGGTGGTTGTAGATAAAAGGTGGTGGTTGTCGGTAGAGAATAATGAAAGTGGTGGTGGTGGTCGGTGGAGAATGTATGAGGTGGTGGTGGTGGCCAGACTTTAAGATAAAAATAAAATTAAAAAAATAAATAAATATATAATGAATATTATATAATAAAAAATTACATGAAGGTTAATTGTGGTATAAAATTAACTTTTATCATTAAATATGAATTTTTTTCATTACCTTGTGATTAAGTAGTAAATCAAAACCTTCTTTCCACTAATTGAGAATGAAAATGGTGAATTTGTAACTAATTGAGAATTATCCCTATTAATTTCACAAAAATTACCAGATAACAAAGGCCTTACTGATTAATTCACGAGAGTTACCAAATAAATCAATTGAATAATATAATAGAAATATCGAATACCCAATGGTCAAATTCGTAAGAACTGTCATATAATTCGATTGAAATTCTAAGGCAGAATTATCGAGACTCTATTACTTAATTTTACTAGATTTTTCAAATAAATCAATCAAATTTTTAGGTAGAATTATCAAGGCCAAATTGGTTAAATTCACAAGAATTAACGGATAATTTGATTAAAGCTCCTAAGAAGAAGTCTTGGGGCTCGAATAGTCTAATTCATAAGAATTGCCAAATAACTTAATTAAATTGTAAAGCAAAATTATTGTGATCTCGCTAGTTAAATTCACAAGACTTACCAAATAAATTGTTAACTTCCCAAGTAAAATTATCAAGACGCAATTGGTTAAGTTTATGAAAATTACCAAATGACTCAATTAAAATTTTAAGGCAATATGATCGAGGCCCTACTTGTCAAATTCATAAGAATTACATAGCTCGATTAAGTTTTCAGGAGAATTTATCGAGACCATACTAGTTTAATTCACAAGAATCACCAGATAACTCGATTAAAATTCACAGGCAGAATTATTGAGGCTTAACTTGTTAAGTTACAAGAATTACCAAATAACATGATTAAATTCTCTAGTTAAATTCACAAGTATTACCAGATCTGATAAAATTTCTCAGCCACGATTATTGAGGCATCATTAGTTATAAACATAAGAATATCCAAATATATTGATTTGATTCTCGGGTAAAATTATTGAGGACCCAATTGTGTTAAATTCATAAGAATTAGTAGGTAAATCGATTAAAACTCTCAAAATTATCAAGGCCTAAATTATTAAATTTACAAGATTTACCAAATAACTTTATTAAAATATCAGGCAGAATTATCCGTGACCTCACTAGTTAAAGTCACAAAAATTACTAAATGGCACATTCAGTTTATAAGATAGAATTATCGAGGATATACTACTTGAATTCAAAATAATTATCAGATACCTCGATTAAAAATCTCATGTAGAATTATCGAGATCGACTAGTTAAATTTACAAGAATTTCCAACTAAATCTATCATATTTTTTCTGGCAAAAATTATCAAGGCCCCCTAATTAAATTCATAAGAATTACTAGATAATTTGATCAAATAACTTGATTATATCTTCTATTAGAATTATCAGACCGTCACTGGTTAAATTCACAAGAATTGCCAAAAAAATCGTTTAAATTCTCATACTGATTTATTGAGTCCTCGCTAGTTAAATTCCAAATAATTGTCAAATAACTCGATTAAGTTCTCAAGTAGAATTATCGAAGCCTCGAAATTCATAAAAATTACACGATAAATCAATTAACCTTCTAAGGAAGAATTACCGATCCCCACTGGTTAAATCAACAATAATTAACAAATAGTTCGATTAAAATTCCCAGCCAAATTATTGAGTTCCAACTGTTTACATTCATACAAATACAGATACCTTGAGAAAATTTTTATGTGAAGTTATCAAAACGTAATTGGTTAAACTTACTAAGGTTACTAGAGACTCAACAAAATTACCACGTGTGATTCTAAAATTATAATTAAAATTGATTAAATTTGTGATAATTACCAAAGACCGTCATGAGGTCATTCAAATAAAATACAATTTTGCCAAAGTCACAAGGAAAACCTTAAAAAATTAACAAATGTGCTTTTCCATAACCAGTTAGATAAATATGGAAAAATCAGGTTCTTTTAAAAATATCTCCTAGAAAATACCTGAATATATTAAAATGAGGAATCTACAAATAAAAACCTTTAATTAAAAATTTTTATTTATAAAAGTCTAACTAAAAAAAAATCCTATAAAATGCTTAAATTTGATTTTCTGGTTTACTTTTTTACATATATATCTCTACTTCAGTTTATCCTTTGGTAAATACCAATATTTTCTATTTGGTATGTACCAATTTTTTTAGTTGATTCGTACTAAGTAATTTTCTTTTTGGCGCGTACCAATATTTTGTTTGGTACGTACCAATATTTTGTTTGGTACGTACCAATATTTTTGTTTGGTTTGTTTTATATTGTTATACATACATTTTTTATATAATTGCATGATTGTCCATGTCAAGATTAATATCTGTGACCCACGTCAAAGTAAGAGAAATGAGTCGGTACTTATTTCGATAACTCAATACTAGCTAACGTGTCAAGATTAATTTGTACGTGTCAAACAAATTTTTCTATAAAAACAATTCAAAAGAAATGAAACGTTGGATTAGAATAAAACAAAAAGATAATAATACCCGATTGGTACATACCAAACAGACCCGATTAGTACATACCAAATAGACCCGTATAAACCAAACACATTCATATCCAAAAAAATTAAAATCTCATCACACTTGTTGGAATCAGAAAACAAACATAAATCTCTTTCACATTAGCTGAAACAAAAACCAAAGAGAAATCTCTTCGTATAAGCTTGAACGTTCAAAACAATGAAGCATTTTTTATATTCTTTTTTTTGGACAATGTAAAGCGAACATATTACAATGCAGTCTTTAACCAATTCCTAGACGTGAAAATCGATGTGTAAGATCCAGTTGGTAATCATTTAGAGAACCCTGCTGTCTAGCGTTCCGCGCGACTCGGTCAGCCATGCCATTAAGACGTCTCGGAATATGCTTAAAGAACATCCGACCATGTTCCGCAGCATACGCGATGATCCGCTTTACATAAGGTTTGACCTTCCACCACGCCGCTGGCAGCGACTTAATACCTTGAATCAAATCAAGGTTATCTGAGCAGATAATAGTTTTTTGTCCCCTGCTATCCATAGCCATCTTTGTTGCTTCCAGGACTGCTATCGCTTCTCCTTCTGCCGGTGAATCTGTCCATATCGATTTTGAGTAAATCGCTCGATAGCCCGTAAGTGTATCTCTTCGGACTATCCCAATTCCACTATGCTCTATTCATGACTTGAAAGATGTGTCACATGTAAAAATCACTTGTGTACCCACGATTTCTTCCGGATTCCACAGGTTAGGATTGATGATTCCCAGTTCCCGTATCGGAGACGGGGTGTAATCCATCCAGTTTTGGCCAAAAAGATCCTTCATACCTGCATTAGTAGCCAATAGTACCGTATCTATATCTAGTGTTGTACTTTCGTGTAAACTTTTCATTTTACGTTTCCAGATGTTCCAAAGAGTTAGCATCACATATGACCCAACTACGTGCTTATCCCATGTCATCGTCTCATCACCAGTATAAACATTCATGAACCATTCTCCCAGGGACTCGGGGTCTGTCTCTGGGGGCCTTAGTTGTAGTGCCGAACCTTCCCAAACCTGTTTACAAAATGCACATGTAATTAAAAGATGGGTAATATTTTCCGTAGTCTTAGTGCACCAGTTGCACCCTTTGTCAGTGCTACAATGCCTGAAATACAAGTTCTGTTTAGTAGGTAAGATATTCCGACAAGCTTTCCAGGTGAAATTCTTAATTTTGTTAGAAACGTTCGATTTCCATATCTTGTTCCAAAGTGATGAATCGCGAATTTGAGCCTGAGCCGATGTCTGTTCTTCTTTGGAAATAGCGTCCTCCGTGAGTACCCGATATCCTGATTTGGTCGTATACTCTCCTGAATGAGTGCAAGGCCAAGTAAAGGTGTCCTGGTCCTCCCTATTGAGAAGAGGTACACGGCTAATCTCCCCCTTAACTGGGAAGGGAAGAATAGCGTCAATAATATCCTAGTTCCACTGCTCGTTATTGGGTTGCATAAGCTGATCAACAGTTTCAAGTGTCGTATTCTGCGGTTTATCTTTGATAATCCCCGACAGTAGCCATTTGTGCTCCCATATCTTCGTTGTTTCCCCGTTCCCGATTTGAATGATGCCATATTGTACTAAAAGATCTCTGCCTTCCACAATACTAGCCCATGACCATGATCTACTCTGTCTGAGTTTAACCTCCAGAAATTCCTTGTTCGGAAAGTAGATACCTTTAAGGACTCTTGCAGCAAGGGATTCCGGATGTTGCAGTAAATGCCACGCTTGTTTTGCGAGAAGAGTCGTATTCGCTCTTTTCAAATCTCTAAACCCCATTCCCCCGATGGCTTTCGCCATCGTCATCTTCTCCCATTCCAGCTAGTGAATCTTCCGTTTTTCCAAAGAGTTCCACCAAAATCTCGCAATTGTGGCCGTAAGTTTCTTACAAAAAGAGATAGGGAAGGAAAAGATTGTCATATCGTAAGTAGGTATTGCCTGTAAAATAGCCTTAATCAGAATTTCCTTTCCACCATCAGAAAGTAGTTTAGCTATCCATCCTTGAGCCTTAGTAAATACTTTGTCAGCTATCTATTGGAGCATCTCAACTTTTGATCTCTTGTGACACAATGGGATGCCTAGGTATTTACCTAAATCCTGAGTTTCTTTGATTTGAAGTGTTCTAGTCACTTGTTGTCTAAGTTGATCAGGGGTTTGTTTACTAAAGCACACCACCGATTTGTTAAAATTGACTTTTTGTCCTGAGCATTCACAATATGTGTTAATACACTCTCGGAATTCCTCAATGCCTTGTCCTTCTAGTAATAAAAAGAAAAGAGAATCATCTGCAAAAAGAAGATGGGAAATAATCGGGCAGTTCCTAGTAATGAGGATATCTTTGATCCTTCCGTCTTGTACTTTCTGTTCAATAAGTGTAACCAAAGATTCTGTAAGTAAAGAAAACAAAAGAGGAGATAGAGGGTCTCCCTGACGTAGTCCTTGGCCTGGTTTAAAAGGTGGTTGTCTTTCACCGTTAATATTAATCTGAAACGTGACTGTTGTAATACAATTCCAAATCCAATCTATCCAAGTCTGTGCGAACCCCATCCGGCTAAGGATAAGTTTAAGAAAGTTCCAACGTACCTGGTCGTACGCTTTTGCCATATCAAGTTTAATCGCCGCCATGTGAGCCTCCTTTTTGAGTTTCCGTTTCATGAAGAAAGAGACTTCCTGTGCAATAATAATATTATCCTGTATACATCGCCCTTTGATGAAAGCCGCTTGAGTAGGAGACGTAATAGCGTTCATTATTTCCTGTAACCTGTTAGCTAATATTTTTGAAATAATTTTATAAATAAAGTTCACACAAGAGAATGGTCTGTAATCCCCAACACCATTCTGGATGTCTCCTTTAGGTATCAGGGTAATCAGTGTTTCATTCAATTTTTCCAGCGACGTGTTGTTAAGGAAAAAAATCCTCTACCATTCCAAAAATATCGTCCCCAAGTATGTCCCAGTATTCCTGAAAGAACTTACCGCTTAACCTATCTGGGCCTGGTGCTTTTCCGGGACCCATGTCAAAAACTGCACGTTTCACTTCCGCTTTGTCCGGGATTGCAGTCAGCTTATCATTCATTTGTCGTATGACTCTAGAAGTAATACCCCGTAAAGCTTCCTCTAAGTCACCTTCATCCTGTTCAGTGAGTAAATTATCATAAAAGTTGTTAAATTGCGCTTTAATCTCACTGTCATTTTGCGTCCATTCTCCATTAGCCGTTTCGATGCCTGAGATTCTATTAAAATTACGCCGCTGCGCTGTAAGAGCAAAGAAGAATTTCGTATATTTTTCTCCGTAGTGTATCCATTGTTGGCGAGCACGGTCTGACCAATATATCTCTTCCCGTTTCCAGAAAATCTTAATCTGTTCTCTAATAATTTCTTCTTCCTGTTGGTTTGCAGTTGTGACTGGTTTATTAGTGATATTTGTAAGTTGTCTTTCTAACTCCTTAATCATTTTCTTATTATTTGGGAAAGTATCCTTGCTCCATACTGTTAAAGCTTTGGTCGTGTTTTCTCGTTTGTGAAGCGTTGTTTGAATAGACATCGGCGCCTGAGGTTCCCCCATGAGTCTTGGATCACCAGTCTACAATCTTCATGTTCTATCCAATTTGTTTCAAAACTTGAAGTGTCTAGCATGCCTCCGGCCTTTTCCGTCAGGGTACAAAATAATCGGGGAGTGGTCAGATCCAATGGTAGGAGGAGTGAGAGCGATAGCATTTTGGTGTTGTTCCATCCAATCAATAGTGGCAAAAACCCGGTCGATTTTGGATTTCACAATGTTGTGGTCAGTTCGTCTATTTGTCCATGTATAAAAGCAACCAAAAGTTTGAATCTTCGCAAGGGAATTGTTTGAAATAAAGTTATTGAAATTGATCAACTGTTGTTGGTTCGTTGGAGAGTTACTAGATCTTTCCCTGGATGTCAAGATGTCATTAAAATCCCTAATAAACAGGTATGGGTCATCGTTGTCGGCTTTCCACCTGCTAAGGTCACAATACATTTGAACTCTATCCCTGTACATGTTAGGAGAGTGAACAAAAACGTAATAATAAGAAAAATTATAACTGTTAATACGAGTAATAATATAGTAAGAGAAGTATTGTAAAATATGAATGTCCAAACTAGAATTCCACACAAGCAGGAAACCCCCTGAGTGGTCCTTCACACCCGAGGGATTCACCACAAAAAACTTATCAAACTTCATCTTCCTGACCACAAGCGGAGCATCCTTCTCAGTTAGCATCGTTTCACAAAAACAGGCGAGGGCGGGTTGATGCTCATCCACCAACGCCTTGAGAACTTGGACTGTCAAGGGGGCCCTAATCCCCTAACAGTTCCAAAATAGTGTACTCATTTTCCCATCGCGGCCAAAACCGAGTGGCCGCTACCTCTAACTTGTCTTATCCTTTGTCTAACAATCTTATTAGTACTATTACGATAGTCGCTAGCCACCAGTGTTGCTAGGTTGATCCACCAATGTTCACCGATCTCAAAACTTTCTACTTTCCTTTGATTTGTTAAGTAAATTGGCAAATGACCATCGATCTCCATACCTCCTGGTTTTGCTAAGTAAATCCACAGCTGGCCATCAATCTCCATACATGTTGGGCTCCTACCGTATCCACATACACACCTTTGATTATCAAGCTGAATCAACACAAGTACAACGATCTCCATTATACTCCTTCCATTATTCTCAACACCTCTTATCTCCTTCGCATTGACATTCCAATGAAACATCACCTCTAACCTTCTCAGACAGCCACAACTTTGATGATTAAAATTACCCTTCTTATCCATATAATACTCATCTTCCTTCAGAATATCATAATAGTTGTTTTGGATCTCTTTCATGAGTTGAAATTCCTCATATATATTCATATTGTCCTTCTCCTGAATTTCCATGATCTTTCTCAACGTCAATCCACATCTATAATTGTATTCCTCTACTGTTTTGTCATCTAAAAAACTCAGTGGGTAACATAATAAAATGTCCATCCACGTAGCAATACTAACTGTGTAGTTGCAGTAATAACGTAGCATTTGTCTTCATGGTTGAAACAGTACAACTCCAAATAGTGGACACCCATAAGCATTGCCCTCTCCTCACCCTATGCACATCAGTTTGATACAATTTGTAACAACTTACTTCCTCAATGTATTTAATATAATCTAACCATATGCCGTTAGTACAAAAATTAATACTACTCTTTACTTTTAAGTTTCCCATCACAAGAACAAGACAATTCATCTTCCTCCCCTTCTCTCCCCACTTTGAAGCAAATTCGCTGCCCTTCATTTGATTTCTAATTTCTAACCCATTTTCAATGTTCAATAATATCATAACTGAACTTCTGTTAATTCGGTTACCCAATTGTCTATGTAATCCTCGAAGCCCTGCTCCCGCTGTACCCAATACTTTCCTGGTTCTTTTCTATCCCCAAATTTTGAGTAAGATACATGTTTTGATTCAGAACCTCTTCAAAGTCCCAATTTCTGGTGGTTACCTTGTTCCTCATAATAAAGATGAAATTTAAACTCAAAAAAGACCATTAGCCAAACCTTAATCGTCCCAGTTCTAACTTGTTGGTTAAGACTCCAAGTTTTGTCAACAATCTGAGGTATCCGTGTCGTTCTAATTTGTTCACGATGATTCGCCCTTAGCCTGACCTCACTTTCAGTTTCTCCATCAGTTGAAAGCCCCATAGGAGACAAACTTTGTGAATATATCAATTGAGACACACAGAGGTGGTATAAGGTGAAGCATTGAAAAAAAACAAAAAGAAAAAAAACCTTCACACTCGCACGGATAAAAAAACAAAAAGAAAAAGTAAAGATGATGGAGAATAGTCAATATAAGGAAAAGAAAAGAAAAAGTAAACGTTTAAACTCTAAAGACAATGAAATGAAACTTATGACGGGATTATCTCTCCACTTGCATTGAAACCAAAAACTATAAAGACATCTCTTCACACTTGCACTGGAACCATAAAAAAAAAGTGATGGTGGAAAATGGTCACAAATGCGGCAGTTTTCTTCACTTCTTATACGGTAAAAGCCTATCATTTTTAAAGTGATGAGATTAGGTTAAAAATAATTCAAGCTTTTACTCTTTATCTGGGTTATTCTGCAAATGGGTTTAGTGATGGTGGAAAATGGTCCACGAATAGCGGCGGTTTTCTTAGCAGTGGAGAGTGGTTTGATGCGAAGGTAAAGCAACGGTTTTCTTGTCAATGGCGAGGCGGCTGTTTTCGTGTACAGAAAGGTGAGATCTAAAGAAAAAAGCGGTTGTTTGAATAGAGAGAAGAAAAAGAATAGAGGAAAAAATTAATTATATAAATGGTGTAGTAAGGTTGCTTTGGTCTTTTTATGCCATATAGTTGGGTTCTAGGTTTCTGTTTAGAAATGGGACTATAAATTTGTAAGGCTTAGGCGTTGTTTGTTTTTTTAAGTAATAAGTGCTGAATACTGAATGAACAGCTGAATATGACTTATTCTGTTAAGAGGCAGCGTCTGAATGATTCAGACTTAGTTTGAAATCTTAATGAAACAGACCCATTAAGAGCCATTCAGATCTGAATTGAATAGGAAAAACAAACAGTCTTATTGATCCAGTGTCTTAATGAACCAGATTAAGATCTCATTAAGTGCAAACAAACACCCCCTTAGACTTTAAAATATAATTTCCCTTATTATAATATACAAGGTCAAGTTTGTTCCATTAAAATGGATTGATTATTGGCATAATAACACCCCCCATTAATTTCGGTTAAATTATGTCTACTAAAAGATATTTTTTTAAAAAGGCGTCAGTAAAGACGGTTACTATCTAACTTAACTAGCGGTAAAATATTATCGCCGCTGACACTTTGTTTTGACGAAAAAGGATTACTCATCGTTAGTGAAAAGAATTACTAGCTACGATTTTTTCCTCCTCTTTTGCGACGAAAAAGAAAAAATCGTCGCTAACATTGTTTTTTTCATTCCAAACTTTTAATTATAATTTTTATTTTCATTTGTATTTTTTGATTTATATTTTAAATTTAATTTAAATTTGTATTTCTATTTTTTATTTATAATTTAATTTCAATGTATATTTCTATTTTTATTTTAATATTTATACAAATATATTGAATAAATAATTAGAAACATCAAATATTTATCATAAAGAAATATTTAATTAAATTGAAATCAAAGATCGAAATTAAAGTCAAACATCCGATAAATCAAAAACCTGAGAAATAGTCAAAAATACATACAAAACAAGATCAACAAAAACTAATCAAACTCAAGGATCAACCAACTGAGAGGCATCTTCTTCTCTTTCTTCCTCTTCATTTTCTCTCTCTCCTTTGGGGGATGATGTCTCCTCATTTGTGATAGATTTATATTAGTATGAGACATCATTTTTAGTGATTTAGAAGTCATAATAGTCGATTTTCTTGAGTAATAGTGCACTTTCCTATTTTGAGTCTTGATTTAGTGAATTAATATTTTTAGAGCATATTGGGTTTAATTGTTTATTTCGTGTGAAGCTTTAAAGATAATTATGGAGATTAATTAGAGTCCAAGTCAAAGACTACAAGATATGGAAAGAGATTAGCATGGAAATTGGAGATAAGGAAACAAAAGCTAAAAAGATGGAAAAGGAAAAGTTGCCTAAATCTGAGATTCTGCAGCACACGCCTAAAGAAGTGGTGATTACTCCTACAAGGAAGCCGATTTTGGAAATTTCCTCTCATAGGGACGTAGATAATTCTGTGAGGATTCTTTTGGTATATTATGGAGCAAAAACCGACCAATAACGAAGAAGATATGCTCAAAAAGGTCCAGCAGTGTTTATCTTTATTTCCATACGAATTTGAGTTGGGCTAGGAGTCCAATACTTTATCTCTTCCTCAAGAAAACGAATTAGGTCTTCTAAACACCTATAAATACACCCTTATATCACTTGTAAATTCATCCTTGCCTCATAGTAATTAGTTCTTAAGGTTTTATTCTTCCAGTTTATTGTAGAGAGCAAGATGATGTCTTTTGTAATTTCTTTTAGTTTATTTCCTTCAGGTATGAACTAAACTCCCCATAGCTTGGGTTTTACATCATGTATAATCTATGAATTCTAATTCTTCTATCTAAGTTTCTTTCGAAATTACATGTTTTAAATTGATATTAGCTACTTACCCTTATATTTGATTATGTGTTTTGATTTAATGATTGTTTTCCTTGCTAGTGCACGAGTATAGGATTACCTTAATAGTAGTTAGATGATCACCTTAGCTGGGTGTTTAACTATTGAACCACCACATAACGTCTAGTGTCGATATTAGTTCTGACAAAACATGATTCTAACTTGATAGTCTTTAGGGTTTGTTTTAATCACCATATCACCAATTGATTGTAGTGTTTGTTTAGGGCCTTGGTAACGCTTGATAACCCTAGTTGAGACCTCGTCTTGGTTGTGCCGTAGCCCCCTTAGTCGCTCTCAAGGTCTAAGGTATGGGAATTTAGAATCCTGACTAAGTATACAAGAGCTAATATTCTCCCTTATTAACTAGATCTATAGATAGAATTAGAAGGATTAGTGTATACTAGCAAAACCTAAACTATATTTCTCATCTCATATTCTTAGTATTTACTTTAAAGACTTTTATTTTCTTAGTTTTTAATTCTTACATTCGAAAATCCAAATCTTTTATTTTCTGTCTTTAATTCTTTGCTGTTACTCGTTATTGCTACCTACGCGTATAACACTCTTAAGTCCTGGTGGGTCCTGGTGTGTTATTAAATTAAGTACGAACGTAAAGGAACCACAATTACCGCAAGTGTACGGTTGTCCAAGTAATATTCGATAAATCGAGTTCGTTCTCAGGGACGGGTAAGGTTCAACCCAAATATTAATCAAGTAGTAAGAGTAATTGCTAAACAGAAAATAAAATATAAGATTTTTTGTTTGGTATTTGTAAATTAAAATTGCAAATAAAGTAAAGACTAAAATTAAATAAACAGAAAGGAAATAAAGCAAATAAAAGACTAACTTCAGATAAGAGAGATACTTGAGTCTCGCAAGGAATCCACTTAATCAATATAAACTATGATATGTTTAAGGGTAGAATTGGAATTATAATATTAGTCGGGACTCTAATATCTCCTAGCCCCGTGTCGGGTGGAGCTAGAAGCTATCCTAAAGTATTATAAACACCTGTATGGTCGAATATATCTCTTCGGATGATATGAAATTACCTCTTTGGCTATGTAACTAGTTAAGCCTGTCGGTCAATAACGGACATTACACGGGTATTACCTAGATCTGTATTTAAACCCCCATGTCGGATGATCACTTCGCCACTAAAGTGAATAGCCCAAATACTAACAGCTAATTCTAGTTGTTCCTAAAAGAATTAGTAATGAAAACAAAGTAATATCCAATATATAAAACTCAATCCTATTTAAATCTAAACAATCCCAAATTCAAAACATAGATTAATTAATTAAGGTTCATCCCTTTAATGCGATTCTCAAGTATAAAGAATTTTAGCTCATGAGAAAATTAAAGACTAAAATAAAATAAAAGGAATATATGTTCAATTACAAGAAAGAAATAAATAACCTAAAGGGTTGAATGACTATTGTTGGAAGAACAGGATTCCTCCAGCTTCTAGCTTCTTCTCTCCTTCGTGCTCTGACTTGAAAACCTTAAGCCTCTTGTTTAATTCTCTGAAGTGTGTGAAAGTAGGAGGTTAATGGGTGTATTTATAGGTGTTGGGGGACCCTAGGTCGAATTTGCTTGGAGTGGAAGACAAGTTAAGGACTCTCAAATTCGTAGCTCTAGATTCTACAAAAGGTAAGATTTTTCTGTTGATTTGATTTGGTCATATCTTTTTCAATACTTATCCATTTGAGAGGTTCCAATATATGAAACTGCTTGTCTTGGAAAGAGCTTTCTATTGGTGCAGACCACTCATCCAGAATCCTAGCCAATCTTTAATTATGATTTAATCTTTAAAACATGGCCGGAATTTCAGATTTCAAAAGGCAGCTTTATCTTTTCCTTCTTTGAATAAATCTTTCCTAAATCTTCTTATTTCCATGTAAATCTTCTTTCCTTTAATCCTTCACCTTGACTTGATCTCTAAGTAATTACCATTTATCTTTTAAAGCTTCACATTAAATAAATAATTAAACCGCATATGCTTAAAAAGAATAAATCAAGAAATCAAGAAATAGAAATAGGAAAGTGCGCTCTAAAAATAGAAACTCGACTCAAAATCATTTCCTAACACTCTAAAATACACTAAGACTTTATTATCACTTCTTCTCATTGGATTGGTCTTTCATGAAATTCAAGAACCTATTAACTTTGCATTAAAAATAGTCAAATTTACGCACAAAAGCTCAGATTCTGCAATTAGTTAATTTCCAAGGGGAGGAAGTGCAATATGATCAATTAAGCCTAAAAGTCTATCAAATAAGTCATTTATTCACCTAAAAGGATGTCTCCAAGGGGCTAATAATTAGAACAAATCGGGAGACATCAAGACCCCAAACTCAAACCTTTGTCGTCCCGACAAAGTAAGATAAAAACAAAGGATCTTTTAGGTGAACGCAGAAGGTAGAATCTAGTAAATAATCCCAAAGAAAAACTTAAAACAAATTTCATATAGTCTCCTAGAAATTAATATACACCTACACTTATCATGCAAAATCAAATACAAAACAATATCAATCCCAAATTAATTTCACAATGCTAGAAGGTTACGCTTAATACTTATCTCAAGATGGTGGCTATAGGGTGTTCCTCGATCTTTACTTGCTTTGAACGCTCCAATTAGCATATTCCTTATTAACTCACTGTGTATTTAGGAATCACGAGGTCTTTACGGTTTTAGCGTAGGCTGAAGGACGGTATGGTATGTATATTTGGTAAATTTGAAGTGAGCTTTTGGCTCTCTCCTCACTTACCATCAACAAACTGTCCAAGAGCTTGAGTTTACAATCGAATAACGTTCTCACTCAACCCATTTGACGCGCTTAATTAGCGTCCCCAAATTAACCCAATAAGCACTAAGGATGATTCACATAAAAATTTCCACTTTGCCGGTCCGAATATATTTTCTTTTCAACTCATTCACTTTTTTCTTTTGTATAGCCATGACTCTCTTTATGATGTTGAGATATCATGTTATTTTTCATAGTTATGCCTATTCATAACTTGAGCTCGAAGCTTCTTTTCCATTCACTATTACCCCGGCAAAGGGTTACAATATAATAAGCCTGTGAATCATCATCATGTATAGCACAAAGCATCATTGATAAGCTCAAAAATCCCAACCCAATGTAAATTCCCATATAGTGGACCCACCACCCCAAACTCAAGCTCAAGACAGGAAGTCTCAGGATCGTGATTCAAGTGCGGGTCATATGGTCATGCCTAACAATCTAAAGGGATATTGGCTTATAATGTGGCGACAAAAGAAAGGCTTAAAGGCTAAAAATTTGTCTAAGAAGGATAAAATTAATTCAGGGATAGACAGCGAAAAAAAAAAAGATTCAAAGGGCTAACAAAGAACTGCCTCTATCATCTTCCTATTTACACAACTTGCCTCTAGTTCATACCTAAGTGGGTTCTCTACCCATTTAGATCTCACGTTCTACAAAACACCTATTATCCTTAAGCACAAGCTTACTTCTTTTGCATTGTTCATTAATTTTTCCTATCAATTATCTCATAGTTGCATGCAATCAAAGTACAGTTTTATACTAACTCCTAAAGTCAACTATTTCCTATCATAAATTCATAAAAATCATGCTTCATGGGGGCATTTAAAATTCTCTACAATCATCGCAACCCTAAGATTAATTTTATTGAAAGCATGTAAAACACAAAAAATTTGGGATGAGGCAACGAACCACACCCCAAACTCAAAAATGAGTCGTGTCCCCATGACTCGCAAAAGACTCAATAAAGCAATAAAATTAAACTAAAACTACCTAACTAGTGCCTACCATCAATTAAGAAGAAGAATTAGAACAGGGTACCTGGCCATGAAGATCCATCGTGTCCTCCTCCAAAGGGGAAGAATAATTATCAATATCCATGTACAAAGTTACCTCTTCCAATGTTGACTTAATCTGTTTGATTTCCTTCCAAAGTGCTCCGATGTCTAGTCTTAAAAGTTCGAATTCTTGTTGCAAACTGCGAGCCCATGGAGGAATACCAGAATCAGTTTGAGAAGAAGAAGGACCTTGAACTTGAATTTGTGTCTTGTCTTTAGGCTTTGATAATACCCTCATCCTTGCTGTTAATTTCTTGTGTTGTGGTGGTGCAGGTGCCTTTTCTACTTGT
Source organism: Nemophila menziesii (assembly GCA_029959085.1). NCBI lineage: Eukaryota > Viridiplantae > Streptophyta > Magnoliopsida > Boraginales > Hydrophyllaceae > Nemophila > Nemophila menziesii. Next base: position 33,369,755 of record JARWIR010000011.1, on the reverse strand, counting down.
GTTTCTTCAATAGGCTCATCAAGATTGATGGCCTTTTCAATTGTAGAACCAGGCAAATTCTTGTTCTTCCCTAGGATACAACACTTCTTCTTGTAATCCAAAGCATCTGTTCTGTTTGTCATGGTTGAATTTACCCCAAACTCAAGTTATACCAAGGATAGAATAAAGTTAAGAAAACTTGGTATATCTTGAGTTTCTTGCTTGGATTAGATGAAGGAAGTTGGTTTCTTAACAAATCTTGGAAGAACTCTTGAAAGCTTGATGATCTTGATTGTGTTTAATGGTGTTTTGTGATGAATTTGATGAAGAGGTTATGTTTATGGAGGATGGAGGAGAGATTTAATGATGTTAATGTGTTTGTTGTGGAGGTTTAATCAAGCTTCAAGGTGTTTTTATAGGGTTGGGAGCTGGAAAATTCGTTTGGAAGAGGCTAGGGTTTATCTCGTTAAGGTAAGAAGTTGACTGGGCCTTGATCTCTTCACAAACCGCCTGGCGCGGTGCATACCTGCGGTGCATGGGTGTACCGCGAGGGTACACCGCAGCGCTGTTGGTGTGAATTTTTCGCCTCTGCATTATACCCGTGCTAGCACCCCGTGGCACGCGTTTTGGGCGTGCGGTGTAGGGGTGCGGTGCATGGGTACTCTGCGCCTGCTCCGTGAAAAAACCCGCGGTACATACCCCGTGGCACGCGTTTTGGGCGTGCGGTGTAGGGTGCGGTGCACCGCGCCTATCAGCTTTCTTTTTTTCTCGCCTTTGTAGAAAACCCGTGGTGCTCGACCCGTGGTACGGGTTTTTCAGGCGCGGTACATCCCTGCGGTATAGGGGTACACCGCGGGGGTAGTCTGCACCAGCCTTCGAATTTTTCTTTTGCGTTTCCTAGCACCCCAAACTCGATTCCTGCACCATTAACACACTACCCTTCTCATTTCTTTTTAAAAGTAGACACTAAAACTCGACACTAACTTAGAATTATTCACTAAGAATTGAAAAACTTAAAGAAATAAACTAATATACAATGAAATGGCTTTTGTTTAACGTCGTTAAGCTCGACGGGTTACCTCTCGTATCTATTCAGCTTCAAGGAGGTACATGACCTCCCCAGGATGTGGATCAATTCTGCGATTGGTATCCTCGCCTACATGGTAAAGTTTTAGACGATGCCCATTCACCATGAAGGTGCGTTGCTCGTCTGGATTCTCGATCTCTATCGCTCCATGAGGCGTAACTTTGGTCACCACGAACGGACCAGACCACTTTGATCTCAACTTGCCCGGATAGTTGCTGAACTTGGAATTATACTTGAGGACCATCTGTCCAAATTTGAATTTCTTCTCACGAATGCGATTGTCATGCCATCTCTTTGTTTTTTCTTTGTAAAGTTTGGCATTCTCATAGGCATGAAATCGAAACTCGTCAAGTTCATTCAACTTCGTCATACGGTTCTCCGCAGCTAAGGTTGGATCCATATTCATCTCGGCAATTACCCAATAGGCACCCATTTCAAGCTCAAGAGGTAAGTGACAAGCCTTACCATACACAATACGATACGGAGATGCACCCACATGTGTCTTGAATGCAGTACGATATGCCCACAACGCGTCATCTAATTTCATTGACCAATCCTTGCGTGTGGAACCAACCGTCTTCTCAAGAATGGATTTGATCTCTCGATTAGAGACCTCAGCTTGACCATTGGCTTGTGGATGATAAGCGGTAGATACACGATATCTCACACCATACTTCTCTAGAACTTTCTTCAGATATTTGTTCACAAAGTGTGAACCTCCATCACTGATAATAACTCGAGGTGTACCATGTCTAGTGAAGATGTGTGATGTCTCCCTAAATGTTCTAATTTTATACCTGTGGGAGACATCATTTTTGGTGTTTATTTGACTATTTAGATAGACTTTTGGTGCTAATATGCAATAATCCGGAATTTCCATTTTATTTCTAGTAATTTTGATTTATTAAACTTTTGCGCGTAATCTTGTGTATTTTAGTGAAAAGTTTGTAGGTTTTAATTATTAGCTAGGAATGGAATCCGAGAAGAGAGTCAAAGATCGTGATATGGAGTCAAGACTTGAAGATAAATCCCGAAAGAAAATATTTTTAGAGCTGCAAATCTGTTTTCCAGGCCATAGATTGCTGATTTCGAGTCGTTTAAGAGATGATTTAGCCGCTGACCTTTGAAGAGAAAACATTCCTTATCGAGATACGGAACTTTAGCAACTGGAATCAAGTCAATCGGAGTCATAACGAAGCGGGAAAAGCCGTTTTAGTGAAGGTGTATCAGCAGTTACGGGATTTTGGGCTTAGAAATTGGGCTTGGACATTTAATTATTGATTTATTCTTTAGTCCAAGCCCTAATCCGTTTTTAACATTATAAAAGGGTTTTAGACTTCTATTTTCACATATCCTTCACATCCTTTTCATAATACAACATACGCTTAAGAGTCAGACACCAGAGAAGAAGCTAGAGGCAGGAAGAGAAGAAGCAAGAGCTGGAGACTGTCTATATCTCCAATTCTCAGCCAATTCAATTCCGTAATTAGGTTCTTCTATTTTATTCTGTAAAACATGATGAACTTATTTATTTCTTTAGTTTTTGTCTTTTCAATTATTATGAGCTAAACTTAATTAGTGCTTGAGAACGCATAATGGGTTAATCCCAATTTGATTTCATTTCGAATGTTTGGATTTGGGATATTTAATATTTAAATCAAATTGGGTAATTCATATTTTTCTTTAATTTGTGTTTAATTACTATTATTGAACTGATCAATTACTAATAGGACTTAGTATCTAAGCTATTCCAATTAGTGGCGATTGGATCACCTTGGCGGGGGGTTTAGGTACCGAACTAGTTAACGAATGTAGGTTAGAAATTATTTGACTCTGACGAGCTTAATTAAACCTATGGCCTATTGGGTAATTTAAACTTAATCACTTGAGAGTGGACTATAATCACCCTGACGGGGTTTGTAGCACTTGACAGTTGCTCCTTAGTCCACCCTGTCGTGGGTAAGGAGATTTTAGAATCCCGACCAATACAAATTTACCAATTTGTCCCTTAAACAATGTCTGAAATGAATGATAGTTAGGAAAACCCTTGCGTCTCTCAAGTGCTACCTTCTCATACTTGCGTTTTACATTTATTTACTTGCGTCTTAGTATTTAATTGCATTTTCCATTTAGTATTTCATCACTTAGAAATAATAAAAACAAACAATCAATCATTAAAACTTTTACTTGCTTTCATATGTGCAATCATTCATTAATCGATAAGCATTGTAGTTGACCAAACCGTCCCTGCGAACGATCCTAGAATCACTTATTACTACTTGGGACAACCGTACACTTGCGGTTGTGGTTCGATTACTTTTGCATTTATTTTAGAACATACAAAGGACCACCAATGTGTGACTTTAAGAATTTAATCACTACTCGTGAATCGTTAGTTGGTAGAGCTACAGCCTCTACCCATTTAGACACGTAATCAACAGCTAGTAGGATGTACAGGTTTCCGTTAGATGGTACAAAAGGACCCATGAAATCAATACCCCATACATCGAATATCTCAACTTCAAGAACATTATTACGCGGCATCTCATCTCTCTTAGATATATTACCAGTAAACTGGCATCTATGACATTGCTTGACATACTCATGACAATCCTTATGTAAAGTAGGCCAATGAAAACCGGATTGTAGTACCTTAGCAGCTGTGCGGTCACCCTTGAAGTGTCCTCCATATGGAGAATCATGACAACTCGCAATCACTGCCCAAACATCTTTCTCAGGTATGCATCTTCTCACCAATTGATCACTACACACTTTGTAGAGGAATGGATCCTCCCAAAAGAACTGTTTAGCACGATGAATCAATCTTTTGTTTTCTTGTGATGTGGCTCCTTGAGGAAAGTTACCACTCACAATAAGATTGGAAATGTCAGCATACCATGGAGTACCATCATGTATAACAAATAAACTCTCGTCAGGGAACTCTTCTCTTACCAACTCAAGGCCTCCATTAGATTCAGAACCTTCAAGACGCGAAAAATGATCAGCAACCTGATTATCACAACCCTTTCGATCCCGAATCTCTAAATCAAACTCTTGTAACAGTAACACCCATCTAATCAACCTCGTCTTTGCATCTTTCTTTTCCATAAGGTATTTAATCGCAGAATGGTCGGTAAACACAACAACTTTCGCCCCAAGGAGGTAGGAACGAAATTTTTCGAATGCATACACAACAGCTAGTAATTCCTTCTCAGTTACGGTATAATTAATTTGAGCACTTGTGAAGGTTTTACTAGCGTAGTAGATGGAATGAAATACCTTTTCTTTGACCCAGAACAGCACCCATCGCAAGATCACTAGCATCACACATAATTTCAAACGGAATCTTCCAATCAGGAGGTAATACAATAGGTGCAGAAATAAGCTTCTCTTTAATCTCATTGAATGCCTTTATGCAAGCTTCATCAAAAAGGAATTTGGTGTCCTTCTCAAGTAAGTTGCACAACGGTTTAGAGATTTTGGAGAAGTCCTTGATAAAACGTCAGTAGAAACCAGCATGACCCAAAAAGCTTCTTACCCCTTTTACAGAAATAGGAGGAGGAAGAGTCTTGATTACCTCAATCTTTGCACGATCAACTTCCAAACCAGCACTTGAAACCTTGTGACCCAACACTATACCTTCTCGAACCATAAAGTGACATTTTTCCCAAATCAAAACCAAATCCGTCTCCTTGCATCTAATCAATACCTTCTCCAAGTTCCGTAAACACTCCTCAAAGTTATCACCAAACACAGAAAAGTCATCCATAAATACCTCAAGGAAGTCATCAATCATATCCCATAATATTGCCATCATACATCTTTGAAAAGTAGCAGGTGCATTACATAATCCGAATGGCATCCTTCGGAAGGCAAAGGTACCAAAAGGACATGTAAAGGTTGTCTTGTGTTGGTCTTTTGGATCTACATAAATCTGATTGTATCCTGAATATCCATCCAAAAAGCAATAATATTCTCTACCAGCTAGCTTGTCTAACATCTGATCAATAAACGGGAGGGGGAAGTGATCTTTTCTGGTGGCCTTGTTCAACTTTCGATAATCCATACACACTCTCCAACCAACAACGGTCCTTGAGGGAATGGCTTCATTCTGCTCGTTCAAGATGGTAGTAATACCACCCTTCTTTGGTACGCATTGAACTGGACTCACCCATTCGCTGCTAGCTATGGGATAGATGATTCCCGCGTCTAGCAACTTGATAACCTCTTTCTTCACTACTTCCTTCATAGCTGGCATCAATCTTCTTTGCCCTTCAACTGAGCGCGCGTTTTCATCGTCTAGAATGATTTTGTGTTGGCAATAGGAAGGACTAATACCTTTGATGTCAGCAATAGTCCAACCAATTGCCTCTTTGTTAGCTCTCAGTATGCGCAACAGTTTGTCTTCTTGAGATCCTGTTAAAGTAGCTGAAACAATAACAGGTAGAGTGTTGTTAGTACATAAATACGCATAGCTCAAGTGTGACGGAAGCGGTTTTTCTTCTAGTTGTGGGGGAGACTCGATAGATGGTTTCTTTTTAGGTGCTATCTCCCCAGGCTCTCGGAATGGCTCATAGGCGAGATGCCTATGTTTCATGTTTCCGGAATTCAAAGCAGCTACGGTTTCGGTTAGTTCTTCCATCAATTCCGGTAAGTCAAGTGTTAGGGCTGCTTGCAAGATATCGTTAAAATTCATACAATCAAACGTTTCTTGCGTAGTCAAATCGAGTACATCCATTCGAAATCACTCTTCAGGAATATCTGGAAACTTCATGGCCCTAAACACGTTGAACTTTACCGTCTCGTCTTGGATTCGCATGGTTAATTCGCCATTTTCTACATCAATAACAGTTCGCCCCGTGGCTAGGAATGGTCGACCCAAGATGATGGGGACATTCCTATCCGCGTCGTATTCAAGTATAACAAAATCAACTGGAAAAATTAGAGTACCTGCCTTGACGAGGACATCTTCGACTCGTCCCTCAGGATGTGCGAGGGATCTATCAGCCATTTGTAGGATCATGGAAGTTGGTCTAGCGCTTCCTATCTTCAGTTTTTCGAAAATTGACTTGGGCATCAAATTGATACTCGCTCCCAAGTCACACAAAGCTTTCCCTTGCCACTCATTACCACTAGAAATAGGAATTGTGAAACTCCCAGGATCAAGTAGTTTAGGTGGCAACTTACTTTGGCATATAGCGCTGCATTCTTCTGGCAATCCTATCATCTCATTCTCACGGTACGGTCTCTTGTTGGTAATGGCTATTTCCAGAAAATTAACGTATTTCGGAACATCGCGTATAGCATCTAAGAACGGAACGTTAATATTGAGACCACGTACCATATTCAAGAACTTCTGATATTCTGCCATGTCTCCTTTCTTCTGAACTCTGGAGGGAAAAGGTGGAGGAGGACGGGTTTCTGTAACATCTTTGGATTTTGGATTTTCCGGAATCTTCTCTACTTCAATTATTTCGGGTTCATCTTCCTTCTCTTCCACATCTTTTACCGGTTTCTCTTTCACAGTTGTTTCTTTTTCTTTCATCACGGGAAAAGGAGGTGGAGCGAGCTTCTTACCACTTCGAAGTGTCACTGCATTACAATATTCTCTTTGCTTAGGTTCTTCAGAGTCACTTGGTAATTGTCCTTGCTGACGTTGATTTAATTGCTTATTTATCTGAGCCATCTGAGTTTCCATCAATTTAAGTGCTGCGGCTGTAGATTGTTGAATGTTGATTAGTGTTGTCAAAGTTTGCTGAACATCTAAAGCACCTTCTTGAGGTTGAGCAGGTAGAGCTTTCTGGTTCATGGTTTCGGTATAAGCATCTTGAGGAGGATGTCTCTGAGGTTGATTTCCGTATGCTTGTCCACCTTGGTAGCTGTTCTGAGGTCTTGGTTGAAATTTGTTTCCTTGGGGACGTGGTTGATATGCATAAGTTGGATTAGCAGGCCCATTTGGATTCGAATATTGGAAACCCGGATGGTTTCTGTTTGGTTGATAACCTTGACCACTTGAGTTATAATGTCCTCGGTTGGACACGAACATTACGAATTCTGGATTATTTCGACAGGTCTCCCAATCATGATCTTGTGTACCGCAGTTAGAACATCCATAAACTTCTTGTGTAACATTAACATCTGCTCTTCTACCAGTAGCACCTTTTGTAACAGCTAGAGTAAGCTGTTTCAGTTGCTGTTCGAGTTTGTTTTCCATGGCGGTGAATTTTTCTTCAAGTAGTGCAATATTTCCACCTTGGACAGGTGTTCTTACGGTGTTCCAACCTAGTTCATTCGTTACAGTTCTATTCAAAATAATCTTAGCATGGACAGGTTGTACCCGGAGAAATGCACCACCACAAAGTAAGTCTAGATCCTTTTTCGAAGAGCCATCAAGTCCTCGGTAAAATATCTTCATCTGTTGAATTTCTGTGAGGCCATGATCAGGGACTCTTCTTAAGCAAATCTGAAATCTCTTCCAACTTCTACCCAAAGTCTCGTCTTCCTCTTGTTTGAATGATGTTATTTCAACTTGCGCATCTAATCTCATGTTTGTTGGGTAGTATCTATCGGAGAACGCGGTAATTTGTAATTGTTCTGGGTTCTAGAGAATCATGCCACTCGCTTGCTCCATCAATAACGAAGTATTTTAAATGAGCAAAATACATTTGCTCTTTAGTTACTCCTTGTGTAATATAAGAATCGCAAATTTGCATGAACTTCTGTACAGCACGGATTGGATCTTCGGTAGGTGCTTCTCGGAAATTGCCGTAACTTTGAAACTGAGATAACATACCAGGATCGGGTCTGAATCTCTCGACATTAATATTTGCAGGGCCAATTCCGAGGGCAGGAGCTTGAAACGGAGCTTCTTCAGGGACATTGATGAACCACATATCATTGTTTTGAGCTGGGGGAGCAGCAGGAGGGTTGAGTTGTTGATTTCCAACTTGACCTTCAGCCATTGTTTCTCTTGCTAATTGCTCCTCTGACTCCTTTGCTCTAGCTTCTCTCTTTCTTTTATCTGCTTCTCGAACTAGGTTTTCGGGATTCGCAAGAATCACGATATCTTCACGCATAAACCAAAACCTGTAAACCTGAGAAAGAAACACAACCCAAAGCGTAAAACTGAAAAATAAAACTAAAAATAAACTAACAATTAAACTACTAAAAGATTAACACCGGGGTCACACGCTACCGTCCCCGGCAGCGGCGCCAAAAACTTGGTGGGTCCTGGTGTGTTATTAAATTAAGTACGAAAGTAAAGGAACCACAGTTACCGCAAGTGTACGGTTGTCCAAGTAATATTCGATAAATCGAGTTCGTTCTCAGGGACGGATTAGGTTCAACCCAAATATTAATCAAGTAGTAAGAGTAATTGCTAAACAGAAAATAAATTATAAGAATTTTTGTTTGGTTTTTGTAAATTAAAATTGCAAATAAAGTAAAGACTAAAATTAAATAAACAGAAAGGAAATAAAGCAAATAAAAGACTAACTTCAGATAAGAGAGATACTTGAGTCTCGCAAGGAATCCACTTAATCAATATAAACTATGCTATGTTTAAGGGTAGAATTCGAATTATAATATTAGTCGGGACTCTAATATCTCCTAGCCCCCTGTCGGGTGGACCTAGAAGCTATCCTAAAGTATTATAAACACCTGTATGGTCGAATATATCTCTTCGGATGATATGAATTTACCTCTTTGGCTATGTAACTAGTTAAGCCTGTCGGTCGATAACGGACATTACACGGGTATTACCTAGATCTGTATTCAAACCCCCCTGTCGGATGATCACTTCGCCACTAAAGTGAATAGCCGAAATACTAACAGCTAATTCTAGTTGTTCCTAAAAGAATTAGTAAAGAAAACAAAGTAATATCCAATATATAAAACTCAATCCTATTTAAATCTAAACAATCCCAAATTCAAAACATAGATTAATTAATTAAGGTTCATCCCTTTAATGCGATTCTCAAGTATAAAGAATTTTAGCTCATGAGAAAATTAAAGACTAACATAAAATAAAAGGAATTCATGTTCAATTACAAGAAAGAAATAAATAACCTAAAGGGTTGAATGACTATTGTTGGAAGAACAGGATTTCTCCAGCTTCTAGCTTCTTCTCTCCTTCGTGCTCTGACTTGAAAACCTTAAGCCTCTTGTTTAATTCTCTGAAGTGTGTGAAAGTAGGAGGTTAAGGGGTGTATTTATAGGTGTTGGAGGACCCTAGGTCGAATTTGCTTGGAGTGGAAGACAAGTTAAGGACTCTCAAATTCGTAGCTCTAAATTCTAGGAAAGGTAAGATTCTTCTGCTGATTTGATTTGGTCATATCTTTTTCAATACTTATCCGTTTGAGAAGTTCCCATATATGAAACTTCTTGTCTTGGAAAGAGATTTCTATTGGTGCAGACCACTCGTCCAGAATCCTAGCCAATCTTTAATTATGATTTAATCTTTATAACGTGGCTGGATTTTCAGATTTCAAAAGGCAGCTTTATCTTTTCCTTCTTTGAATAAATCTTTCCTAAATCTTCTTATTTCCATGTAAATCTTCTTTCCTTTAATCCTTCACCTTGACTTGATCTCTAAGTAATTACCATCTATCTTTTAAAGCTTCACATCAAATAAATAATTAAACCGCATATGCTTAAAAAGAATAAATCAAGAAATAGAAATAGGAAAGTGCGCTCTAAAAATAGAAACTCGACTCAAAATCATTTCCTAACACTCTAAATTACACTAAGACTTTATTCTCACTTCTTCTCCTTAGATTGGTCTTTCATGAAATTCAAGAACCTACTAACTTTGCATTAAAAATAGTCACATTTACGCACAAAAGCTCAGATTCTGCAATTAGTTAATTTCCAAAGGGAGGAAGTGCAATATGATCAGTTAAGCCTAAAAGTCTATCAAATAAGTCATTTATTCACCTAAAAGGATGTCTCCAAGGGGCTAATAATTAGAACAAATCGGGAGACATCAAGTCCCTGAGAACGAACTCAACTTACTAACTAAAACGTGCATACGTCATGTGATACTTGCAGTACTGTGCCTGTCTAGGGTGAGAGTGCGTAGTTTTGTTGACCTTTATTTTATCATATTTTTATCACACCCTAGGCGACACCAAGTTTTTGGCGCCGCTGCTGGGGACTTGTGTCTCGTTAGCGTGTGGGTTATCTATTTCGAGTAGAAGTTTTTAATTAGTTTTTATTTTCAGTTTTTAGGTTTTATTTTTCCGGATTTACGCTTGTGGTGTGCTTTAGTCTTTTTCAAGATTCACAGTGTTTAATTCTTGGCCTCCGTTACCGGAGCCTGAGAGGAGCTTCAGATCCTATAATAAACGAATTCGTGAGGAAAGAGCCTTCAGAAGAGCTATGGCAGACATGCAAGATGATGATCCGGAGTTAGTTTATTTTGCGCCAGGAGGACCTCCAGCATTTATTCCACCTGGTGTACAACATCCTTTAGGAGGAGGTAATGGGCAGAATAACTTCAATCAACAGAATCGAGTACAGCAAGATCTCCCTGGTCTTCATGTACCCTTTCATGTTCAACCAATTGGTTACCGTCCTCCAGAGATCCAGAATATCAAATTTAGACCCGATCCGGGTATGCTTAGTCAGTTTCAAAGTTTTGGACTCTACAATGGTACAGCAGTTCAAGATCCGATAAGATCGATTCAGAAGTTCATGCAGATTTGTGATGCCTATATTACCCCTGGTATTACACGCGAGCAACTATATTGTCATATGTTTTCGTTCTTCTTGACCGGTAGAGATAGCGAATGGCTAGAAAGACAACCACAGGGAACAATTCATTCTTGGAGAGAATTTCAAGCCGCGTTCTTTAACCGCTTTTATACGAAGAGCATGAGACTCAAAGATCAAACCGAGCTTGCAAGATTTTGTCAAGAAGATGGAGAAACAGTAGGAGAGTCATGGACAATGTTTCAACAAAAAATAGCTAGATGTCCGCTCCATGGTTATACCCCTGCTCTACAACTTGCTATATTCTATGAAGGACTTAATGACAAAGGTAGAGAGAAGGTGGATAACATTGGAAAGAGTAATTTTGTGTCCATGAATCATAATGAAGCTTCAGAAGTCTTGGAAAATATTATGGAACAAGAAAGAAGTTGGCCTTCAACGCGAGCTTCTGTAGCAAAGACCCGAGGAACGCTTCGTTTAGATGCAGAAACCGCGAACTCAGCTCAAATATCCGCGTTAGAAAATCAAATCAAAGAGCTGAAGTTAGAGATGCAAAAGAATTTAGCCGCTGCGAACGTAGTACAAGAAGCACAAGGTTGTCAACAATGTGGGGTTAATAATCATACATGGGAAGAGTGCGAATCAAATCCACAATCTGTTTACTTTATATCCAACCGAGGAGGCTATCAATGGGGTAACCGAAATCATCCGAGTATGCAGTATTCAAATCCACAAGGGGCCGCTAATCCTGGTCATTATCAACCGCGCCCCCAGAACAATTCTTTCCAACCGAGAGGTCAGTACCAAAATCAATATCAGAATAGACCTGCTCTCCTTCAACAACCTGTTCAAGATGCCTATACCAATTCATTAGACCAGAAAGCTTTACCTTAGTATCCTCAAGAAGGATCTATGGATAATCAACAGATAGTACAAGCTCTGGACCGTTTGACCACGACTATGAACGCTCAGGAAGAGAAAGTCGGAGGACAAGATGCCGTACTTCAGATTTTAGGTACTCAAGTAGAACAGTTAAACAAAGTGTTAACAAATTTAATGGAACAGAAAGAAGTAAAGGCAATCGAAGGAGGTGAAAACAATGTTGGGTTCGAAGCTTGCAAGGCTATTTTCCTTGAAATTGAAGAAGAAAAAGAGGAAGTACCGCATGCTGCCGTTAGTGTCGTGGAAGTTCCGAGTACCGAAGAAGAACCAACCAAGTCTAGCATCGTGGAATCTGACTGTTCTGAGGTTTATGTGGAGGACAATCAAGAGAAAGCCGAATTTATACAACTTTTGAGGAAGATGCAAGAGGAAATTCGATCGTTTATGGATTATCAAGCTGAGCTAAATTCGAAAGAGAAAGAAGATGAAGTTGCATCTGCTGTGCCAGAAGAGAAAGAAGAAGAGAAGGTGGAATCGCCACCTATTGTTCAACCAGTGTCATCAACTATTCCTGATACAAATCCTAAGGATGGCACTAAACTCAAGACATTTGTAGAGGCGTACACACCCAAAAATATCAACACCCAAATGCTTGAGATTGCAAAGAAAGGACTTACACCGCAACAAGTTTTTACGCAAGTTATTCCTGAGAAAGAGGCGAGTGTAGAGATCCCAAGAGAGAATCTGAGAGTTTCAAGAAGGAGTGAACGAGAGCTACCAACAAAGCTTAAAGATCCAGGAAGTTTCAACCTTCCTATTCAAATCAATGGTATGCTCAAGGTGAAAGCTATGTACGATGTGGGTTCTGGTGTAAATCTTATGCCTAAGTCCGTGTTCGAGAGACTTGGACTTCAGAAATCAGAGAAAACTCCAGTGAAGTTGCAGTTCGCTGACAACTCAGTTACGAGGACATGGGGAACAGTGGAGGACGTCTTAGTTCATGCAGGTAGTATCGCCATCCCTACTGACTTTGTTATTCTTGAGTTTGATGCAGATAAGCAGGTTCCAATTATACTTGGACGGCCCTTCAAGGCCACAAGTCAAAGCGTAATCAACTTCCAAGAAGGTACCATCACCCTTCATGCAAAGAATGTATCCGAGACCTTCTATGTCTTGGGTAAGAAACCAAGGAAGTTAGATCCCACCGTTCCTGTCATCCACAGTCTTTCACATCACAAAGTCCCTCCTGAGAAGATCCACTTAAAGCCTGTGGATACTGAGCCAAACATTGAGTTTGGGGTTGGCCATGAAGTACTATGGAAAGCTCACAAACGCGAAAATAGGCCACGAAGTTTTAAAGACTCGTGGATGGGACCATTCATTGTCACTAAGTTTGTTTCAGCCAAGGTGATAGAAATTCGACCCAAAACGGAGATCAAGCGCAGATTAGTTGACGTTCATAGCCTAACTCGTTGTTGGGGAGGCTATATTCGCAAATCTTGATAGAGGTAACGCGTCTAATTTTGAAAGACGTTAAATAAAAGTGCTGTACGGGAGACAACCCGCAATTTTTTATGTTTTTATGTCTTTTACGTTTTTAGTTTATGTTTAGTTTAGTTATTTTTAGTTGATATTGCATATTTGAGAAAGGTATTAGTGTTTTTGATGCTTAGGTATTGGAGAAATCGAGTTAGGGAAGAAACAAATTTTTTTCGGAAGGGATACACCATCGGTGTGGTATACCGCACCTCAGCGCGGTGTATCGCAGAGGACAAAAACCCGTACCACGGGTTGGAGCCGCGGGTTTTATACCGAGACGAAAATTGACCCGTGCGGACTACCCCCCCTGTACCGCACCCCTACACCGCACGCCTAAAACACGTGCCACAAGGTGCTACCACGCGTATTTTGACGAAGGTAGCTACAGAAGCCGCGGTACACCCCTGCGGTGTACCCCCTATACCGCGCCATGGTCCACGCGCCCAAATCCCGTGTCACGGGGTAGGTACCGGGTGTATTTGGCCGAGGCAAAAATTTTGAACAACAGAAGCTGCGGTGTACCCCGCGGGGTACCCCTAGTCCGCACCCATGGTCCGCATGGCGCCGCCGGAGAGAGAAAGAAACGGGTTTCAAGTTTATAAAAGAGGTATTAAGCCATTATTCCGAATTTACAAAACCTCAAGCCTCTTTCTCTTCTCCAAAACTCTCCCAACTCCATTGAAGCTCATCAAAACCTTCACCAATCATCAAAACACTACACAATCATCAAGAGAAACACATCAAAACTTCTCTCCACATCATTACAAGAGAAATTCAAGCACCCAATCCTCAACAAATCCATCAATTGAAGAATTAAGAGCTCAAATTTCACAAATTCATCCTACAATTTCTTAAATCTAGGCCTACCCATTAAGAATTCACCTCACCCACATAGAGATTCATCATCCATTCATATTTCCTAAGCCAAATCAAGATTGTTCAACCAAAAATTCACAAGTTCAAATTCCAAGAGTTGTTAAAGCTTTGAGTTGGGGGTTAATTGAGGATGACTAATAGAACAACATTATTAGCTAACAAGAGGGAGGTGAAGAAGAGCAAGGTATTGGATCCAATCAAGCATAAATCAAATAACAAAGGTTCTAGTTCTAAATCAAAGGTTAAAGACAATGTTGAAGATGGAGGTATAACTTTGTGTGATCGTAATTGGTGTGGCCTAAGGTGTGATAAATTAATGATATAAATAAGTGCAAATACACACCCTAAACTAACACTGTACTGCAAGTATTACAGGACGTATGCAAGTTCTAATGATAAGAAGATTCGTTCCTCAGGAACTGACGAAAGTTAGAGAGAACTTATGCAAATTATCAAGTGCAGATATTAAAGATAGATAATAATACGCAAGGATAAAGAAGAGAAAGATAGATATTTATTTGGTTTTTAATAAGAAAACTAAACTACTAAATTAAAGACAGAAAATAAATAACAGGAAAGGGAAGAAGATACTATGAAAGATATAAATTAGGTTTTACTAGTATGCACTAATCCTTCTAATTCTCTCTATTAAATCTAGTTCATAAGGGAGAATATTAGCTCTTGGTATACTTAGTCAGGATTCTAAATTCCCCAAGCTTAGACCTTGAGAGCGACTAAGGGGGCTACGTCACAACCAAGAAGTGATTTCAAATAGGGTTATCAAACGCCACTAAGGCCCTAAGCAAATACTGCAATCTTGGTGATACGGTGATTAAAACAAACCCTAATGACTATCTAGTTAGAAGTATGTTTTGTCAGAACTGCTATCGACACTAGACGTTATGTGGTGGTTCAATAGTTAAACACCCAGTTACGGTGACCATCTAACTACTATTAAGGTAATCCTATACTCGTGCACTAGCAAGGAAAACAATCATTAAATCAAAACACATAATCAAATATGAAGTAAGTAGCTAATATCAGATTAAAACATATAATTCCCAAAGAAACTTAGATAAAAGAATTAGAATTCATAGTTTATACATTATGCAAAACCTAAGCTAATAGAATTAGTTCATACAAAGAAAAGAAGAAGAGAGAATTACAACATAAGAGGTTGAAGGAGACATAGTTGTTGCATAGCTCCCTCTAGACTTCTTCTCTTGTGTTGCAGCTTCCTCTTGGCCTTAGGGTCTGGCCAAGGATTATTTTAGAGTGTTAAGAGACTGTATTTATAGGTTATAGGAAGACCTAATTCGTTTTCTTGAAGGAGAAGGAAAGTAATGGACTCCTAGTCCAACTCAAATTCGTAAGGAAATAAAGATAAACACTGCTGGACCGTTTTGAGCGTATCTTCTTCGTTATTGGTCGGTTTGAGCTCCATAAGATACCAAAAGAATCAGAACAGAATTATCTTGACCCTTCAGAAGGAAATTACCAAAATCGGCCTATTTCTTAGGTAAAAACGCATATCTTTGGACGTGTATGCAGAATCCCAGATTAAGGCAGCTTTTCCTTTTCCATCTTTTTAGCCTTTGTTTCCTTATCTCCAATTTCCATGCAAATATCTTTCCCTAAGTTGTAGTCTTTGACTTGGACTCTAATTAATCTCCATAATTATCTTTAAAGTTTCACACTAAATAAATAATTAAACCCAATATGCTCTAAAAATATTAATTCTACAAATCAAGACTCAAAATAGGAAAGTGCACTAAATTAAGCTAAGATCGACCTATAAAGTAATAAATAAGCCTAAAATGATGTCTCTGAAGTATATTATATTATCACAAATGAGGAGACATCAAGACCCCCAACTCAAAGTTGTATCGTCCCGATACAATAAAAGTAAAGAACAGTAGGGTAGTCAAGAAGAAGAAGTAGGAGGAGAATAAGAACAGAACACAATGAATGATACTAGAGCAAAAATATCTAAAAAGTCTCATGTAGTAATGCTCAAGAAATAATGCACAACTATGCTTAATATACATGTAATCAACAATCCATAACTTCAAGTTAAGATTAATTTCACAATGCCAGAAGGAGAGGATGATAACTTAGTTTAGGTTAATGGCTATAGGTTGTTCATAGGTCCCAAATACATCATCCAGTGGTCCACTTACCTACTACCTAATAACTCCATTGTTTCTCCATCTAGTAGTTAGAAATCCTAAGGTCTTTGGTTATAACTTGGCTTAAGGACGGGTGTGGTATATTTGGATAATGAAAAGTGAGCTTTTGGCTCTCTCCTCACTAGCCAACAACGAATCGCCCTAGAGCTTGAGTTTTCACTCGAAGATGTTCTCACTCAACCCAATTTATTGATGCTTTTGATTTGCATCCCCAATAATCCCAAATAAAACCTTTACTGATTTAAAATCCATTTTGCCGGTCCGAATATATATTCTTTTCATATCAATTTCTCTTTTATATAGCTATGACTCTCTTTTTGTTGTTCGAGATATCATGCTATTTTTTTATATATATTCTTTCTTTTTAATGCCCTTGTTGGCAAATTTAGCTCGTCGCTTCTTTTCCATTCACTATTACCCCGACAAAGGGTTATAATAATAACAATTCATCATCAATAAAATCACAAAGATAATCCCCAATTCCCAAAGTTCCCTAATGATGAAACCCACCACCCCAAACTCAAGCTCTAAAATGAGTTGTCTCAGGTTTTGCGATTCGAGTGCGGGTCATATAGATAAGTCCTACAAACTAAGGGTATGGATTATAATGTGGTTCAATAAAAGGCTTTAGAAAGGCTCAGAGGGGCTAAGACGGATAAATAACAATAATCAAATAAAAGGGTGAGAAAGTATAAAAGGCTTCAAGTGTTTTAACATGAAAGAACTGCCTTAGTCATTTTTCTAACTACCTGATTTTGTTACTTTTTCACTACTAGTTCATAGACAAGTGGGTTTTCAACTAATTTTAAACCTCACGTTCTACGCACCAAATAACTATTCCTAAGTTTCAACGTGACTTCTTAGCATTGCTTATTAACTTTTCTATCTTTTATTTCCTGTTTTCATACATGCATCTAAACATATTTATGACATCTTTCAAAAACATACTACTTACTATCATTGACCTAATACATCATGCTCAAATAGGTACATTCAACATATTCTATGCCTAATTCAACCCAAAAAATTTTAAATTTTATAAAAAAAACACAAAGGAAGATGAGGACAACGAATCCCCACCCCCAACTCAAAAATGAGCCGTGTCCCCACGACTCGAAAAAGACTCAAGAAAGAATAAAATTTAAAATTAGCAGAAATATTGCACATAAAGAAATGGTAGGGAAGAAAGAAAACATACTCTTCGAGGCTTTTACCTCGCCTTGTCGGTACTCGGATTAAATCTAATGTATCTTCTTCACCCAACTTCTTATTCGCTTTTCGTTCAGGACATGTGATCATAATAGGATATTGCATTATATAACGACATGGGAGAGATCGAAAATTCGTATCACCTCCTCATAGATCAACTGTGCCACATCTTCTTCTTCTCCTCACAAAATACAATTCACAAACAACCCAAGCATTCCAAATCTCCATGAACCTTCATGTATTCACCTCAACTTCTTCTTCAAATACTATCTTATAAGAAAAAGATAGTTCCTTTAATTGTTACTTCGGAGAAGCTGTCATGGCCATTGAAGCTTTCTCTTTTTCTTTGGGTGTAAGGTCTTTGATTTGTAGAGGTTGTGTTGTCATTTTCACTAAAGTTAGAATCTTTTTGCTTATTGAATCAAACACAGCTAGCTAACCTCTCTTCTCTTGACTTGTCTTACCCTTTGAATTGGAACTAGGACTTTTCTCACTTGATTTCTTCAATTAAATCCACCACCTTGATGGTATGGATTTAAGAAATTGTAGGATGAAATTCTGAAATTTAAGCTTTTGATTCTTGAATTCAAGGTGTTTTGGTATGATATGGGTGGTTGAATCTTCCTTATAATGATGTGGAGAATGAATTGGATGTGTTTTCATGGTGATTGGGTAGTGTTTTGATGATTGGGGAAGGTTTTATGAAGCTTTAATGGAGTTGGGAGAGTTTTGGAGAGAAGAAAGAGGTTTAAGGTTTAATAAATTCGGAATAATAAGCTTTAGATCTTCATATACCCTTGAAACCCTTTATTTTCTCTCTCTGGCGGCTCTTGCGGACTACCCCTGCGGACCATGGGGTGCACCGCGGGGTACACCGCGACATCTGATGCTCGAAAATTTTTGCTCACTGGTTAACACCCGTGGTAGGACCCCGTGGCACGTGTTTCTGAGCTGCAGACCAGGGTGCGGTGCACCGCGGGGGTGCTCCGCGCTTCCTACGTCAAAATACCCGTGGACCTACCCCGTGGCACGTGTTTGTGCGGTGCATGGCGCGGTATAGGGTCCAGTATACCGGACCCATCAGCTATTTTTTTTTCTTTTCTGTACACAACACGTGGCTGCTACCGTGGCACGGGTTTTTACCTTGCGGTGCACCGCGGCTGAGGTCCGGTGTACCGCACTTGGCAAAAACCTCCCCATTAGCTAGATCTCGAAAACTTATGCAATTTAGGCTCAAAGATCACCTGATTTCGACATCCGAGCGCAAAGATATGACTTGCCGAAGTTTCTGTCCGACAAATTTTTGCTCGCTTCCCTACTCGATTTTTCCAATACCTAATCATCAAAAACACTAATACCTTCCTCAAATATGCAATATCAACTAAAATTAACTAATCTAAACATAAATTAAAAACTAAATACGTAAAAACATAAAAGAAATTTCGGGTTGTCTCCCGTACAACACTTTTGTTTAACGTCTTTCAAAGTTAGACGTGTTACCTCGATTAAGGATGACGAAATTTCCACCCTTTGCCTTTAATTCCCACGAACTTTTCAGCTCGATTCTTCATGATCATGGATGGTGCCATCCAAGATTTCGTGGGAATAGGTGGTAACTCGATTTCAAGTGTAGCATTACACTCCTCTGTTAATCCATTCATCTCGAATCTTCGTTTGTTAGAAAGAATGTCCTTCATGAATTGACCGTATTTTGACATTCTTGTGAGAGCTTCTACAAACGGGCTGCTGTTCTTTAACTTGTTCATCGTGTCAACGAACTTCTTGAATTCCAGGTTGTCCTTTCTGACACGTGAAGGGAATGGTGGAGGAGGACATGTGTTGGTTACCACTGGGCTCTCTTTCTTTTCTGGTGTTTTCTCTTGGACACTTTTTTGTTCAACTACCTCTTCGACCTTATATTCTGTTGTTTTTTCTCCCCCCCGTTTCTGGAATAGGGACTGGTTCTGGTTCTGGTCTTGGTGGAGGTAGTTGTTTTCCACTTCCTAATTCAACTGCATGACAAACTTTGTTTTCTGGAGCACTAGTATCACTTCTGAGTTGCCTTTCTGCAAGGATTTTAGTTTTATTTACCATTTGTGACACTCTCTGCACCCTCTCCATAAGCGCATTCTGCGAGTTTTGGGATTCTTGCTGGCGACTCTCCATCTTTTCGATTAGGTTCATTATCTTAGCCATGCTTGAATTCAAACTCGGAGGTTGTTCTTGTATGGTTTGCTGCATTGAATAAGGAGGTGGTTCTGGATAAGCTTCATTATAAATCGGCTCTTCTTGATAGATAGGTTGTGGAGGATAGTAAGATTGTGGTCGTGGTTGATAATAATCATCATAGTGATGGTTATTATGATAATAAGTTTGTTGATCTCCGACCCAATTGTAACTCTGCGGGGGTTGATAGTCAGCGTAATTTCCTTGTGATTGATAGTAACCATCATAATAATGGTCTCTTTGATAAGGCATGAAGGAAATTGAGGCTGGATTGTTCATGCAATGTCCCCACGAGTGATCTCTTTCTCCACAACTAGGACATGAAGGTGATGTATGTACTAGATTCCTCCGAGCTAGTTGTCGCGATTGTTCTCGTAATTCCTCAAGTTGTTGGCTTAACTCCTTGAGCTTTAGAGATTCCATCTTGTAATAGCTTCTTCAGGATCTAATAGCACGAAACCTTTATCTCCTAATAAATCTGCTCTCGCCTAGAAAAAATCTGTAAAGACAAAAACTAAAAAGAAAAGCGTAAAATAGAACTAACTCAAATAAAAGCACAAGATAATTGCACAAGGACTAACGATGTAGTCCCCGGCAGCGGCGCCAAAAACTTGGTGTGGCCTAAGGTGTGATAAATTAATGATATAAATAAGTGCAAATACACACCCTAAACTAACACTGTACTGCAAGTATTACAGGACGTATGCAAGTTTTAATGATAAGAAGATTCGTTCCTTAGGGACTGACGAAAGTTAGAGAGAACTTATGCAAATTATCAAGTGCAGATATTAAAGATAGATAATAATACGCAAGGATAAAGAAGAGAAAGATAGATATTTATTTGGTTTTTAATAAGAAAACTAAACTACTAAATTAAAGACAGAAAATAAATAACAGGAAAGGGAAGAAGATAGTATGAAAGATATAACTTAGGTTTTACTAGTATGCACTAATCCTTCTAATTCTATCTATTAAATCTAGTTCATAAGGGAGAATATTAGCTCTTGGTATACTTAGTCAGGATTCTAAATTCCCCAAGCTTAGACCTTGAGAGCGACTAAGGGGGCTACGTCACAACCAAGAAGTGATTTCAAATAGGGTTATCAAACGCCACTAAGGCCCTAAGCAAATACTGCAATCTTGGTGATACGGTGATTAAAACAAACCCAAATGACTATCTAGTTAGAAGTATGTTTTGTCAGAACTGCTATCGACACTAGACGTTATGTGGTGGTTCAATAGTTAAACACCCAGTTACGGTGACCATCTAACTACTATTAAGGTAATCCTATACTCGTGCACTAGCAAGGAAAACAATCATTAAATCAAAACACATAATCAAATATGAAGTAAGTAGCTAATATCAGATTAAAACATATAATTCCCAAAGAAACTTAGATAAAAGAATTAGAATTCATAGTTTATACATTATGCAAAACCTAAGCTAATAGAATTAGTTCATACAAAGAAAAGAAGAAGAAAGAATTACAACATAAGAGGTTGAAGGAGACATAGTTGTTGCACAGCTCCCTCCAGACTTCTTCTCTTGTGTTGCAGCTTCCTCTTGGCCTTAGGGTCTGGCCAAGGATGATTTTAGAGTGTTAAGAGGCTGTATTTATAGGTTATAGGAAGATCTAATTCGTTTTCTTGAAGGAGAAGGAAAGTAATGGACTCCTAGTCCAACTCAAATTCGTAAGGAAATAAAGATAAACACTGCTGGACCGTTTTGAGCGTATCTTCTTCGTTATTGGTCGGTTTGAGCTCCATAAGATACCAAAAGAATCGCATCAGAATTATCTTGACCCATTAGAAGGAAATTACCAAAATCGGCCTATTTCTTAGGTAAAAACGCATATCTTTGGACGTGTATGCAGAATCCCAGATTAAGGCAGCTTTTCCTTTTCCATCTTTTTAGCCTTTGTTTCCTTATCTCCAATTTCCATGCAAATCTCTTTCCCTAAGTTGTAGTCTTTGACTTGGACTCTAATTAATCTCCATAATTATCTTTAAAGCTTCACACTAAATAAACAATTAAACCCAATATGCTCTAAAAATATTAATTCTACAAATCAAGACTCAAAATAGGAAAGTGCACTAAATTAAGCTAAGATCGACCTATAAACTAATAAATAAGCCTAAAATGATGTCTCTGAAGTATATTATATTATCACAAATGAGGAGACATCAGTAATGGTAAAAAGCTTTACTTTTATGCAAAGGAGAAAACACAACTTCCACAAGGTCCTACACCCAAGGAGAAAGAGGAAGCTTCAAGGGCCCTGAAAGCTTCTGCAGATAAACAATTGAAAGAGATACCTTTTGCTTATGAGAAAGTATTCAAGGAAGAAGTTGGTGAAGGATAATACAAGAGATTCTTAGAGCTTGATGCGAAATTGGGTTGGTCTACTTTCATGGTAAGACATTCTGAATTATGTCATGAGTTAGTTTTGGAATTCTATTTAGGCCTCTTTAGCCGAGATAGTAAAGGTTGTGTTCCGATTAGAGGAAAGCTAGTTCCTTTCACGGTTGATGAGATTAGAAACCACTTCAAGTTTAAGAAATTGAAAGGCTGCTGCAAATTTGATGAAGCGGTTGCTAAACGAAAAATCTTTGATGATGAATTACTTTTTGAGCATGTTTTAGACAAGGAGAAAGTGCAATCACATAAGGGAGAATTGAAGTCACCTTGGCCTTACAAATATCTCCAAACAAATGCAAGAATTTGGCACAATTTCCTTATTCCTAATGTCTTTGGAAACACACGAACTTTGGATGTGACTATGAAGTACGCTCTACTTTTGGATTGTATTTTGAGAGGAGAAGAAGTTGATGTGGCACAGTTGATCTATGAGGAGGTGATGCGATTTTCGGTCTCTCCTAAATCAGTTTATAATGTTGAATTTCCAACCACGATCACGTGTCTTGTGCGAAAAGCGAATGTTACATTGGGTGAAGAAGAGAAACTCGAATTTAAAGGGAGTTATATTGATAATGCTTGGATCAAGGAAATCTTTCGAAGAGCGGGTTCTACGCAAGTCTCGAAAGAAGAAAAAGAGCAAAATTGGCAAGAGAAGATGGAGGAGCGTTTAACAAAATTCGAAGCAGCTCAAAATTCTTTGGTCAATGATGTGGCACAAATCAACGCTATTCAAGTGCACATCATGAAACTCCTTGAGCAATTAACGAAAGGTCCAGCAATTCCTACCTTGGATATCAATGATGCGAGGCAATAGCCTTGAGAGTATGTTCTCTTTCTTCCTTACCATTTATGTAAATATGTTTATCTGCTAATTTTAATTTCAGTTTCGAGTCTTTTTCAAGTCGTGGGGACACGGCTCATTTTTTAGTTGGGTGTGTGGGGATTCGTTGTCTCTCATCTCCATTTTTCTGTTTTTAGGTAGAAATTAAATTTTTTGATACATGGGAATTAGATGTAGAGTGTGTTTAATAGCTTGAAAGCATAAGCTCAGTGAATTGATGATAGTAAGTAATATGTTTATGAGCTATGTTATTTGTATGCTTTGAGTATTTGCAGGAAAACACACATTGATAGTAAAGAAAAGATTAGTGAGCAATGCGATAGAAACTATGTTCGATCTCAGGGAACCTTGAGAAATGTGTAGGCCGTGAGATCCGAGCTAGTTGACAAACCATTTGATAAAAGTGCTAAAGGTAAGAAAATAACAAAATTACACAGTGTAGAAAGTGATATAGGCGGTTCTTTCATATTTGAAGCCTTTGAAGCCTTTTTATACCTTCTCACCTTGTGATTTTTGATTTTATATGCTATATCCTTCTCAGCCCCTTCTAGCCTTTCTAAAGCCTTTTTTGAAACACGTTATAAGCCATATCCTCTAGATTATAGGACTTTTCCATATGACCCGCACTCGAATCGCGATGCATAGACAATTGTTTTAGAGCTTGAGTTTGGGGTGGTGGGTCCACCACTATGGGAATTGTTATTGGGATGGGATTTTTGAGCTTATTAATTGTGCTTTGTGCTTATATTGATGATGATTCACAGATTTTTTGTAACCCTTTGCCGAGGTAATAGTGAATGAAAAAGAAGCTACGAGCTAATTTTGCCAACAAGGGCATTAAAAAGAATAAAAAGAAATATATATGTATATATATATATATATAAAAGAAAATTAGCGTGATATCTCAACATTAAAAGAGAGTCATAGCTAAAGAAATTTATTTGAAAAGATTTAAATATATATTCGGACCGGCAAAGTGGAATTTTTATGTGAACATCTTATACTTTAATTAGGTTATTGGGGATGCTAAATTGTGCATCAAGGAATTCATTGGGTTGAGTGAGAAACGTTTTATGAGAGTAACTCAAGCTCTAGGACGATTCGTTGATGGCTAGTAAGGAGAGAGCCAAAAGCTCACTCCAAATTATCCAAATATACTATCATACAATCCCTAAACCTAAATTACAACCTTAAAGACCTTGTGATTCTTTGCTATGTAATTGAGAAGTGATTGAGCCATTAGAGATTAGTTGAGTGGATCTTTGAATACTAGTAAGTTTTGATGAACAATCTATAGCTCTCTTGGGGAACTGAGTAAAGTCCCAATCCTTCTTACATTGCGAAACTAATCTGATCTTGAATTCAAGCCGTGTTGACTGTAGATATGAGAAGTGTACAAGTATGTAGTTTATGAATATTATTGCATGAAATTTTCTGAGTTGCCGCTTTAGGATTATTCTATATATTCTGCTATGTTCTTCCCATTGTGTTGAGAATTTTATAAGTGTGTATATATAGACTTCCCTTTGTTTTTATCTTTTATTGTATCGAGATTATACAGTTGGGGGTCTTGATGTCTCCTAATTTGTGATAGATTAATATTAGGATGAGACATCATTTTTTAGTGAATTAGAAGTCATAATAGTCGATTTTCTTGAGTAATAGTGCACTTTCCTATTTTGAGTCTTGATTTAGTGAATTAATATTTTTAGAGCATATTGGGTTTAATTGTTTATTTAGTGTGAAGATTTAAAGATAATTATGGAGATTGATTAGAGTCCAAGTCAAAGACTACAAGATATGGAAAGAGATTAGCATGGAAATTGGAGATAGGGAAACAAAAGCTAAAAAGATGGAAAAGGAAAAGCTTCCTAAATCTGGGATTCTGCAGCACACGCCTAAAGAAGTGGTGATTACTCCTACAAGGAAGCCGATTTTGGTAATTTCCTCTCATAGGGACGTAGATAATTCTGTGAGGATTCGTTTGGTATATTATGGAGCAAAAACCGACCAATAACGAAGAAGATATGCTCAAAAAGGTCCAGCCGTGTTTATCTTTATTTCCATACGAATTTGAGTTGGGCTAGGAGTCCAATACTTTATCTCTTCCTCAAGAAAACGAATTAGGTCTTCTAAACACCTATAAATACACCCTTATATCACTTGTAAAATCATCCTTGCCTCATAGTAATTAGTTCTTAAGGTTTTATTTTTCCAGTTTATTGTAGAGAGCAAGATGATGTCTTTTGTAATTTCTTTTAGTTTATTTCCTTCAGGTATGAACTAAACTCCCCATAGCTTGGGTTTTGCATTATGTATAATCTATGAATTCTAATTCTTCTATCTAAGTTTCTTTGGGAATTACATGTTTTAAATTGATATTAGCTACTTACCCTTATATTTGATTATGTGTTTTGATTTAATGATTGTTTTCCTTGCTAGTGCACGAGTATAGGATTACCTTAATAGTAGTTAGATGATCACCTTAGCTGGGTGTTTAACTATTGAACCACCACATAACGTTTAGTGTCGATATTAGTTCTGACAAAACATGATTCTAACTAGATAGTCATTAGGGTTTGTTTTAATCACCATATCACCAATTGATTGTAGTGTCTGTTTAGGGCCTTGGTAGCGCTTGATAACCCTATTTGGGACCTCGTCTTGGTTGTTCCGTAGCCCCCTTAGTCGCTCTCAAGGTCTAAGGTATGGGAATTTAGAATCCTGACTAAGTATACAAGAGCTAATATTCTCCCTTATTAACTAGATCTATAGATAGAATTAGAAGGATTAGTGCATACTAGCAAAACCTAAGCTATAATTCTCATCTCATATTCTTAGTATTTACTTTAAAGACTTTTATTTTCTTAGTTTTAATTCTTACATTCGAAAATCCAAATCTTTTATTTTCTGTCTTTAATTCTTTGCTGTTACACGTTATTGCTACCTACGCGTATAACACACTTAAGTCCCTGAGAACGAACTCAACTTACTAACTAAAACTTGCATACGTCCTGTAATACTTGCAGTACTGTGCATGTCTAGGGTGAGAGTGCGTAGTTTTCTTGACCTTTATTTTATCATATTTTTATCACACCCTAGGCGACACCAGGGGATCAGGGCAAGAACTTGATCGGCTCTCATTCAATACCTTTATAGCCGTGTCTAGGATGTACCTCGAGTAACGACCGCGACTCGTGCTTGCTGTGGAGGCATTCGGTGACGCTATGGGATCGATAGGGGAGGTCTTGAACTTCGTGAAACTCATTCATAGCTGTCATCATCACGTTGAGTCTCGCCTTATTCCTCCTAACCAAAGGATTTGGCTCGGAATTACGGGCTTTCTATTGAACCATACTAGCACCGGCTACCCAAGCCGTCTTCGGTGGGCCAATACCTTCCTAAACTGTCTCTTTGAAGGCGTTGATTTACTCTATAAGAGGTGCTTTAGTAGATGAGTCCCATCGGATGATCCGCCTGTGTCTAGGTCACCTTCCTCTTCAGCTTTTCCCGGTAAATATCATGTTAGACGAAAATAAAAGGTAATTAAAAGTTTATTAAAATAAAACTTAAAAAGTAAAAAAATACCCACATTACAGCGTATGTACTTCAGGTTCCTCCACTCATCCTTCTCCTCATCCTTGTCAAGGAACTCATTCTCCTTGTAAAAAAAGGCACAATCATTCAAGCAAACATCAATCGTAATGTAACCCATACCCATACTTTTCAACTACTTGTTGCATTCCTCGTAAAATTCAAGGAAATTGTGAGGCTTGGGCAAAACTCGACCCACCAATTCCAAGAGCTCGGTTTAAGATTTGTTAGTACACTTGTTCTTCACCTTTATGTGCATAAGCTTGATGAGGTACGGTGTACCGCAGGCATCTTCTGTTGGACCCCGTGCCACGGTCTTGACTGTACGGTTTAGGTCATGGGGTCTCGGCAAGGCCCATGATTTTGCATACCGTTGTCAAGGTTTTCGTCTGGTGTGGTGTACCACACAGGTGATGTCTCCCTATTTGTTCTAATTATTAGCCCCTTGGAGACATCCTTTTAGGTGAATAAATGACTTATTAGATAGACTTTTAGGCTTAATTGATCATATTGCACTTTCTCCCCTTGGAAATTAACTTTTGCAGAATCTGAGCTTTTGTGCGTAAATTTGACTATTTTTAATGCAAAGTTAATCGGTTCTTGAATTTCATGAAAGACCAATCCAAGGTGGAGAAGTGAGAATAAAGTCTTAGTGTATTTTAGAGTGTTAGGAAATGTTTTTACTCGAGTTTCTATTTTTAGAGTACACTTTCCTATTTCTATTTCTTGAATTATTGATTTATTCTTTTTAAGCATATGCGGTTTAATTATTTATTAAATGTGAAGCTTTAAAAGATAAATGGTAATTACTTAGAGACCAAGTCGAGTTGGAAAAGGAAAAGAAAAGAGATTTACATGAAAATAAGAAGATTTAGGAAGGACATATGCAAAGAAGGAAAAGATAAAGCTGCCTTATGAATCTGAAATTCCAGCCACGTTTTAAAGATTAAATCATAATAAAGATTGGCTAGGATTCTGGACGAGTGGTCTGCACCAATAGAAAGCTCTTTTCAAGACAAGCAGATTCATATATTGGAACTTCTCAAACGGATAAGTATTGAAAAAGATATGACCAAATCAAATCAGCAGAAGAATCTTACCTTTCCTAGAATTTAGAGCTACGAATTTAAGAGTCCTTGACTTGTCTTCCACTCCAAGAAATTCGACCTAGGGTCCTCCAACACCTATAAATACACCCCTTAACCTCCTCTTTTACACACACTTCATATAATTATCAAAGAGGCTTAAGGATTCAAGTCAGAGCAAGCAGAAAGGAAGAAGGCTGAGAGCTGGAGACTGTCTATATCTCTAATTCAAGCCAAACCCAACCTCTTCATTAGGTTTATTTATTTTCTTTCTGTAAAACATTATGTCTTTTAATTTATTTCTTTTAGTTTTATTTTCCGTTATGAGCTAAACTTCTTAAGTGCTTGAGAATCGCTATAAGGGTTAAACCTTAATTTATTTAATTAATGCTTTCTGATTTGGGATTTTTAGAATTTAATTCAAATTGAGTAATTTAGTATTGTTTGTTATCGTAAGTTAATTTCACTATATTTAATTTGTCCAATTAGACATATGTTTGAGTAATTAGGCTATTCACTTTGGTGGGGAAGTGATCATCTTGACGGGGGGTTTAATTACTGACATAGGTAATAAACGTAAGATAGAAATTATTGATCCTGACGGACTTAGTTAATCTTATAGCCAATTGGGTAGAGAACCTGACATTCGAAGGTGGATCATGATCGCCCTGGCGGGGTTTGTAACACCTGAGAATAGCTCCTAAGTCCACCCTGACGTGGGTTAGGAGAATCTAGAATCCCGACTATTACTAGTTACTAATTTGTCCCTTAGAAGAAGCATCAATTAAGTTTATTTTGGTGAAACCTAGCGTGACTCAAGTACTATTCTCTCATCTTTTAGTCTCTTCATATTTAATTTCTTGCATTAGTTTAGTTTAATATTTACTTTAATTGCACTTTAGTCCTTTAATCAAAAACAAAATAAAAATCTATTTCTTTACTTTTAATTTTTATTCAAGCAACTAGTTACATTTATTGCACGACACTTTGAATCATACCTAATCCGTCCCTGAGATCGAAATCCTGTTTACCGAATATTACTTGGACGACCCGTACAATTGCGGTACATGTCTTGCCTTTTTAGGTGTGTTTATTTAGAACACACTAGGAGACACCAAGTTTCTGGCGCCGCTACCGGGGACGGTAGCGTGTGACCACGGTGTTAGCCGTAAGAGTTTTAGTTGCTAGTTTTTAGTTTAGTGTTAATTTTTATTTTTCAGTTTTACGCTTTGGGTTGTTCTTGGAGATATCGTGATCCTTGATAATCCCGAAAGCCTAGTTCGAAAGAAAAACAAAAGAGATAAAGAAGCAAGAGAACAAGCAAGGTTAGAAAAAGC
Source organism: Nemophila menziesii (assembly GCA_029959085.1). Taxonomy (NCBI): domain Eukaryota; kingdom Viridiplantae; phylum Streptophyta; class Magnoliopsida; order Boraginales; family Hydrophyllaceae; genus Nemophila; species Nemophila menziesii. The sequence continues at coordinate 33,340,781 of JARWIR010000011.1, read as the reverse complement.
AATGGCAGAAGAGAATGCTCAAGATCCCGTGATTCAGTTGGATGAAAACGGTCTTCCAATAGCCCCACCAGGGCTACCAGCTCCACCAGGGTTACCAGACCCACCGGTAGGAGTCCAATTACCAGCTCCTCCCGGTAATCAACAACAAGTCAACAATAATGGTGGAATACCTCACGATCATGGACCGCAGATCTTTCAACCGAACAACCATGGACCCTTTCGTATACAACTACTAGGACTCCGTCCTCCCGCGATTCAAGGAGTTCGATTCAAACCAGACGCAGGGATGATTAATCAGTTTACAACCGTTGGACAGTATAGTGGTGCAGCTCGTGAAGATCATATTCGTGCTATGTACAAGTTTATGCAAATCTGTGATGCATATGTCACCCCTGGAGTAACCCAAGAACAAATGTACTTTCATATGTTTTCATTTTTACTCACCGGAGAAGCGAGTGAGTGGTATGACCAACAGCCACACAACGCGATTGTGACTTGGGATCAACTTCAGACAGCCTTTTTCGACAGGTACTATCCTCAAAGTGTTCGACTCAGTGGGCAATTAGATATTGTTAGTTTTCGCCAAGAGCCAGGAGAAACTGTAGGTGCTGCATGGACTCATTTTCAAACATTATTACGCAAGTGCCCGTTACATGGGTACTCTCTTGAATTACAACTTGGAATATTTTATCGAAGTTTAGGTGATGCTGCGAAAGACAAAATCGATACTATGTGCCAAGGTGGTCTCATGATGGTCACAACTGATCAAGCTCTGATTATCATGGACCGAATTGTGAAGAATGAAATGAGTTGGCAATCCTCGAAATCATCAGTTAGAGCTTCTGAAAGAGGTACTTTGAATTTGGATACAGAAACTGCATTGAACGCTAAAATTGCCGCACTTGAGAACAAGTTGAAACAACTATCCATGTCAAATAAAGCTATGGTGAACGTTGTTAATGAACTAGAATTATGTTCTAGTTGTGGAGGAGATGATCATGGCTGGAAAGAATGTGCCAACAACCCAGAATCCGTATACTTTGTTAATCATCGAGGTAACTTTTCAGGTGGTCAAGGTATGGAAATCAAAACAGAAATCATCCAGGCTTTCAGTATTCAAATCCACAAGGGGCAGCCAATCCTGGAACATATCAACAAAGACCTCAAGGGAACAACTATCAGTTTCTAACACAAAACCAATACCAAGGAAATCAACCTAGAGTCGATCAAGACGCGTATGCCGACACATTAGCTCAAAAAGCGCTTCCTTCTCGACCTCAAGAAGGTGCAATTACTGCAAGTGAGTTAGCACTTACTATAACAAAATACATGTCAGATGTGGAGAAGAGGTCAGAGAAAATCGAAAGCCAGCTATCGCGATTCATGGATGAAACCCACACGAGAGAAAATAGGATGGAAGAAACATTAAACTCACATTCCGCTTCGTTAAAGGTCTTAGAGACTCAAATATCAAAGATCGCCAATAGTTTGAATGTTCGAGGTCAAGGCCAACTTCCAAGTGATACGGAGGTCCCTAAGAAATTTGAAAGTTGTAACGCGATCACACTCAGAAGTGGGAAGAAGCTTCCACCACCACCTTTCCCGGTTATGAAAGAAAAGGAAGTAATTAGAAAAGAAAAATCGTTAGAGGAGGTGGAAGAAAAAGAAGAACCCGAAGTGGTAGAAGTGGAAAAGACAAAGAAGAAAGATATTATAGAAAACCGTCCTCCTCTACCATTCCCTTCCAGAGTTTAGAAGAAAGGAGATACGGCTGAATATGAAAGATTAATGAACATGGTGAGTAAGCTCAATATTAATATACCTTTCTTAGAGGCTATCAAGGGGGTACCAAAGTATTTGAAATTCCTGAAAAGAGCTCTCACGAACAAACGCCGATATCTTGAGAATGAAATGGTAGGCTTGCCAGAAGAATGCAGTGCGATATGTCAGAGTAAGTTACCACCGAAGCTACTTGATCCTGGGAGTTTTACTATTCCCATCTCTATTGGTAATAAGTGGCAAGCGAAAGCTTTATGCGATTTGGGAGCGAGTATTAATCTTATGCCCAAATCAATTTTGAAAAGTTGAAGATAGGAGACGCAAGACCAACCTCTATGGTCTTGCAAATGGCTGACAGATCCCTCGTGCATCCAGAGGGAAGAGTAGAAAATGTCCTCGTCAAGGCAGGTACGTTAATTTTTCCAGTTGATTTCGTTATACTTGACTACGACGCGGATAGGAATGTCCCCATTATTTTGGGAAGACCATTCCTAGCCACGGGGCGTACTATAATTGATGTAGAGAATGGAGAATTAACAATGCGAAACCAAGACGAGGAAGTGAAGTTTAACGTGTTCAGACCAATGAAGTTTCCGGAATCCAAGGAGGAGTGCTTCCGGATAGATGTGATTGAACAAGAGCCAACTAAAGTTGTGGGAACCTTAGGAATGGAGGAAAAAGAGCTCAGAAAGAAACCACCTAACATAAATCCTCCATATCCTGAGAGAAATCCACACCTTTACCATGCTAAAAAGAAAGAAAAGGTGCGTGCTACAAAGGTTCCAAAAGAACCTAAGAAAGAAAGAAAGAAGAGGGCATTCAGTGTAGGTGAAGAGGTTGCAATGAAGAAGCCTGATCCCCCTCCGAAAGCGTGCAAAGCCAAGAGTTCTTGGCAAGGACCATTCAAGGTCACAAGGGTTATTTCTGACCAATTGGTGGTAATAAAAGCTAAGGGATTCAAGTTCCGTGTAGCAAATGTTGATGACCTTACTCACTGCTGGGGAGGTTATGTGAAAAAATGATGCAAGAGGTAACCTGTCGAGCTTAACGACGTTAAACAAAAGCCAGTTCATTGTATATTAGTTTATTGCTTTAAGTTTTTTTATTCCTAGTGTATAATTCTAAGTTACTGTCGAGTTTTAGTGTCTACTTTTAAAAGAAATGAGAAAGGTAGTGTGTTAATGGTGCAGGAATTAAGTTTGGGGTGCTAGGAAACGAAAAAAGGAACACAAGGGAAAATTCAGCGCGAAGTCCGGTATACCGCCCCAGAACCCCGGTATACCGCAGAAAGAAAACCCGTGCCACGGGTTATTAACGCGGGTTTTATGCCGAGGTGGAAAAAAATTTGAAAAAATTTGTCGATGCGCGGTCCGGTATATCGGGCCATATCTCCGGTATACCGTAGGTGGAAAAACCTGTGCCACGGGTATGAAGCTCGGGTTTATTGCCGAGAGAAGAAAATTTTGGTCGATGCGCGGTCCGGTATACCGCACAATATCTCCGGTATACCGCAGCGATGGCGGTTTTAAAGAGTTTCATGCCTTATACAACTCTTACCTTATTAGATGCAAACCCTAGCCTCTCCCACACGAATTTTCCAGCTCCCAACCTTATAAATACACTTTGAAGATTGATTAAACCTCTACAACAAACACAATAACATCAATAATTCTCTCCTCCACCCTACACAAACAAATCTTCTTCATCAAATTCATCACAAAACACCATTAAACACAACCAAGATCATCAAGCTTCCAAGAATTCTTCCAAAGCTCATCAAGAAACAACTTCCTTCATCTAATCCAAGCAAGAAACTCAAGCTATACCAAGTTTTCTTAACTTTATTCTATCCTTGGTATAACTTGAGTTTGGGGTCAATTCAACCATGACAAACAGAACAGAGGTTATGGATTACAAGAGGAAGTGTTATACTCTAGGGGAGAACAAGAATTTGCCTGGTTCTACAATTGAAAAGGCCATCAATCTTGATAATCCTACTGAGAAACAACAAGAAGAGGCACCTGCACAACCACTACACAAGAAATTCACAGCTAGGATGAAGGTACCATCAAAGCCTAAAGAAAAGACACCAATCCAAGATCAAGGTTCTTCTTCTTCTTCTCCAAATGATTCTTACACACCCCCATGGGCTATCAAATATCAACAACAAATCGATCTTAGCACTTTGGGAGGAAATTTCCAAGATGAATTCAACAATGGATAAGGTAACTTTGAACATGGATATTGATAATAATTCTTCTTCAGAGGAGGAGGATATGATGGATCTTTATGGCCAGGTACCTCGTTCTAATTCTTCTTCTTTATTTTGGTGAAACCTAGCGTGACTCAAGTACTATTCTCTCATCTTTTAGTCTCTTCATATTTAATTTCTTGCATTAGTTTAGTTTAATATTTACTTTAATTGCACTTTAGTCCTTTAATCAAAAACAAAATAAAATTCTATTTCTTTACTTTTAATTTTTATTCAAGCAACTAGTTCCATTTATTGCATAACACTTTGAATCATACCTAATCCGTCCCTGAGATCGAAATCCCGTTTACCGGATATTACTTGGACGACCCGTACACTTGCGGTACGTGTCTTGCCTTTTTAGGTGTCTTTATTTAGAACACACTAGGAGACACCAACAGGTCATACGGTGTACCGCATAGATGTTCTGTTCGGGACCGTGTCACCGTCTGGCGCGAATGACGACACGGTCTGTTCTGCGCTGGACCGTTTTCTTGAATCATGTGACGGTTTTCTTCGTGGGGTGCACTGGAGAACCCGTGTGGTATAACGCACGAAAGCTCTGATGACACCTTTGTTTCGGCATTGAACCAGATTTTCTCACTATTGTGACGCTTTTCGGGGTTGCGGTGCACCGCAGTGATGGTGCGGCGTACCGTGTGGTACATCTATTTTTCGCCAATTTTTCGTGTTTCTTCTTCCTAACTCGATTTCTTAAGTACATGCACATCAAAATAACTAATACCTTCCTCAGTACTGCAATATCTAATAAAAACAAGTAATATAAACATAAATTAAAGACATAAAAAATTGTGGGTTGTCTCCCGTATAGCACTTTTGTTTAACATCTTTCAAAGTTAGACGCATTACCTCTATCAGGATTTTCGTATATAACCTCCCCAACAACGAGAAAGGCAATGCACGTCTACTAGTCTCCGTTTGATACCCATCTTGGGCCTGATATCTATCACCTTAGCTTAAACAACTTTTGTGACGATGAATGGTCCAATCGACGAATCTCTGTGACTTCATGGCCTATTCTCTGGTTTGCGGGCTTTCCATACTACTTTATGGTCGACCCCAAACTCACTCATTGGTCTATTATCCACAAGATTTGTGTGGATTTCTTCTGGGACTCTATATTTTGCAACCGTGTGGATGACAAGAAATGTGGGATCTAACTTCATTGGTTTCTTACCCTAGACATAGAATGTCTCAGATACGTTTTTAGCACGGATGGTAACTTTTCCCTCCTGGAAGTTGATGATGCTTTGAATTGTGGCCAAGAACGGCCTTCCAAGTATGATTGGAATTTTCTTATCTGTATCATAATCAAGAACAACAAAGTAGTAGGGATGGTCATATTACTTGTTTGGACATGAGCGTCCTCCACTGTTTCCCATGTCTTTGTTACTGAGCTATCCGCAAATTGTAAGTTCACGAGAACTATTTCCTCCTTCATGAGTCCAAGCCTATCGAACACGGACTTGGGCATAAGATTCACACTCGAACACACATCACACATGACCTTCACTTTAAGCATACCACTAATTTGAATAGGAAGATTAAAGCTTCTTGGATCTTTAAGCTTGAGTGATAACTCATTTTCAACTATTCTTGATACTCTTAGTATGAGCCACAGTCTCTTTACTGGCTTATACACTCGCTCCTTTCTCTGGAATAACTTGAGTGAATACTTGTTGTGGTGTAAGCCCTTTCTTAGAAATCTCAAGCATTTGGGCGTTGATATTTTCAAGACTATACGCCTTTACAAATGTATTAATCTCAATGTCAACCTTTGGATTTGTCTTTGGAATTTATGGTGACATTGCTTGAATAATTGGTGGCAAGTCCACCTTCTCTTCTTCTTTCTCTTCTTGCACAGCAGGTGCAACTTCTACTTTCTTCTCTTTTGAGGCTTCTTCCTCTTTCTCTTTAGCTCTACTAGCTTGAAGCTCAATAACCGATTGGTGGGTCCTTGTGTGTTATAAAATAATGCGTATAAAGTAGAGGAACCACTAACTGCAAGTGTACGTTGTCCCAAGTAATATATGATAAATAAGTTCGTTCTCAGGGACATAATAGGTTGACTCTAGTGTTATCAAATAGTAGAACAATTGCAAATACGTAAAAGTAAAAGATATAATGTTTGTTGGGGTTTTTGATTAACAAGTAAAATGTAAACGTAATTTAAATACTAAATTAATGAAAATAGAATAGAAATGACGCAAGTAATTGAGGTAGACGTGAGAGAAAAGTAGGACTTGAGTCAAGCTAGGGTTTCACCGCAAACTTTCCTAATTAATGTTTTCTTTTAAGGGTTGAGTTAATATTATTACGCTAGTCGGGATTCCAAAATCTCTTAGCCCCCGTCAGGGTGGACCTAAAAGCTCTCCTACAATATTCTAAACCCCGTCAGGGTGATTAAAACCACTTTCGGATGATTAAAACTTACCACTTTGGCTATTGGCTAGTCAAGCCTATCAAGGACATTGGTGGATACCAACGGCAAATACCTAGTTCTATACCCAAACCCCCCGTCAACGTGAACCATACGCCACTATATGGAATAGCCTAGGTACTAAAATTTATCCCTAGTTCATGACTCTAAGGATAATAAATAAGCATAAAGTAAAATCCAACGTAAAATAAAAACTCAAATTAAATTTATCCCTAGTTCAGATGCTGAATCCATCTTTAAGTGACTCGAGATCAGCAATTGCCATCAGCCTTCCGGATTTTCAGCTCAAATTTGTCAACTCCTCGGGATATTTCTTCTAGCTTTTGACTTCTTTACACGATCTAAGACTTCTATTCTTGATTCCTCTCCTTGCTAGTTTTAGAAACCTTTAAAATTTTCACTAAAACAAACCACTTTATTCGCAAAAGCTTAATAAATCAAAAATACTAAACGTCTATCAGATTAGTCAATAATCACCAACTTTGATGGCTCCTAAAGGCATATAAATAGAACAAAAGAGGAGACATCAAGACCCAAAACTCAAACATTTGTCATCCCGATAAAGTAAAATTAAAAACTAAGGGTTAAGGTGAATGCAGAGATGCAGAAGCTAGTAAATACACCCAAAGAAACACTTAAAATAAATCTCATATAGCAAACATTAGGAACTAATATACACATACACTAATCATGCAAAATCAAACACAAATAATATCAATCTTAAAATTAACTTCTCGATGCTATAAGGTTACACTTGTACTTATCTCAATATGATGGCTATAGGTTGTTCCACGATCTTTACTCGCTTTGAACACTCCACTTAGTATATTCCTTATTAACTTACCATGTACCTAGGAATCAAGAGGACTTTATGGTTTTAGCGTAGGCTTAGGGACGGTGTGGTATGTATATTTGGTAAATTTGAAGTGAGTTTTTGTCTCTCTCCTCACTTACCATGAAGAACTGTCCATGAGCTTGAGTTTACACTCGAATAACATTCTCACTAAACCCATTTGATGCACTAATTTCGCATCCACAAGTTAACCCAATTAATCTAAGATGAATTTCAGAACTTCCACTTTGCCGAGTATTTTATTCATTCTTTATTTTTCTTTTTCAAATTCTTTTTTTTTCTCTTTTTTTTGTACTGAAGCAAACCAGGTTCCCAGATTTGTGATAACCGGGTTCCCAGGATCTTAATGTATTATTTTTTTCGAATTTTTTTCTTTTTTTCTCTTTTTTCTTTTTTTTTATAATCCCGGCAAAGGGTTACAAATAATATCATCATCTGAATTGTGCTTCAGTACAAGTACATAAACTTCCCTCCCAATGTAATTTCCTAAAGATGGACCCACCACTCCAAACTCAAGCTCGAGATAGGTCTCAGGATCGTGATTCAAGTGCGGGTCATTTGGAAATGCCTAATAAACTTAGGGGGTATGGGCTTATATCGTGGCGACAAAAGAAAAGGCTTAAGGCTCAAAATTGGGCTAAGAAGGATATAATTAATTACAAGGGATCGAAGGCTAAAAAGGTCTCAAATGGCTAACAAAGAACTGCCCCTATCATTTTCCTAGTTACATGGTTCGTCTCTAGTTCATACCTAAGTGGGTTCTCTACTAATTTAGATCTCACGTTCTACAAACCAAACATTTTCCTTAAGTACAAGTTCACTTCTTTTGCATTGTTTATTAATTCTTCCTATCCATTACCTATGTTTGCATGAAATTAAAGTGCGTTTTATACTAACTCCTAAAGTCCACTATTTACTATCATATATTTATCAAAAGCATGCTTAATGGGGACATTTAAAATCTTCTACAGTCAAACGCAACTCCTAATTGATTTTATTGAAAGCGATTAAAACAAATAACACGTAAAATTGGGATGAGGCAACAAACCCCCACCCAAACTCAAAAATGAGTCGTGTCCCCACGACTCGAAAAGACTCAAAGCAAATAAAATAATCTACACTAAATGAGAAGGGATAGAAAACGTATCTTAACCAGCGCGAGGCTGGTTATCGGTGGTGCGTCCAAGTAGAGACTTAGGAAGTAAGTAGCCAGGATTCCGTATTCCTCCTAACCCCCTTCAGGGTGGACTTAGGTGGCAATCTAACAATTACCATGGGACTTGTGTATGGGGACCCTACGCAATGACCGGTGGTCAAATCTCAAACCCTAATGACTATCTAGTTAGGCAAGCCTTTCCGGATCACTACTACACACTAGACGTTTATGTGGTGGTTCAACAATTAGACACCCCTTCCGGGTGACCATCCAACTGCTATTAATGGGGTAGTCTATACTCGTGCACTAGCAAGAACTACGGTCAATAAATCAAATCACATAAAACAAAGATAAAGGTTAAAAAGTTAGAATCAATTTGAAAAGATTTTTCCCAAACAAACTTATATAGAAGAAAATAGAATTTAAATATCATATATAATCAAAACCTAAGTTATGGGAAAATTTAGTTCATGATAGAAAGAATAAAACTAAAATTAAGATACATACTGTAAACTTGCTTCTCTTGAATGACTAAGGATTAATCTAAGGTTTAGAACTGAGCAAGGACATGTTTACAATGATAATAGGATGTATTTATATGTGCTAAGAAGACCCTAGATCTAAATATTGAGTGGAAGACAAGTAATTTGAGTCCAAGTCCAACTCAAATTTGTTTCCTAAAATATAAGACATGATAACACTACTCACTGTTTTGATAATATTTTCTTCGTTATTGGGCCGATTTTCGCCCACGAGATATAGAAACGACCGCAACATAAAGATATATGCAAATATTTAAAGGCTCATCCAAATTCGCAGCCGATTTGAAATTATTTTTCAGTTTAGTGGACATGGCTGCAGAATTTCATATTTACATGACAACTTTTCCTTTCCTATTTTATCTCTACTTCTTTTTATCTCTTGATTCCTCCCATATCTTCTTTCCTTATCTTCTTAGAATTTATTTGACATCTAATTATATTCCATAAACCTTAAGAGATTCACATTAACACACAAATTAAACGAAATATGCTCTCAAAGTAACAAATCATCAAATCAAGACAAGAAATAAGAAAATATCAAATAACGAATTAAAATATATAAGTAATTAACCAATTACACCTAAAATGATGTCTACAACCTAGATTATTATATCACAAATAGGGATACATCACCCAACTAGATAGTCATTAGGGTTCGAGATTTAACCACCGATAATGGCGCAGGGTCCCCTTACCCAAGTCCCCTGATAATTGTTAGGTCTCCACCTAAGTCCACCCGGAAGGGGGTTACTTGGAAAGTAGAATCCTGGCTACTTTAAAATCTTTAATCACCCTTATAACTAGTAGATGAATTAGAAGGATGAGTGCATACAAGCAATCCTAAGCTATATTTGTCATCTTATTCTTACATCTTTATTTTATTGCATTAGTTTTAGTTAATCATTATTCTTCACAATTTTTCATATTTATTTTCTTATCTTTTACTTCCTTGCAAATAAATTCTTACTACGCTTTCTTGTAATCCATTCGTATAACACACTAAGTCCCTGAGAACGAATCTAACTTATCGTTAAAACTTGCGTACGACCTGTGATACTTGCAATGAGTAACGTGATTGGTAGGGTGATTAGATTTCTTATTTATATATATTATTTTGTAACACCCTACCAGCCACCAGTATTGATAATTAACAGAAATGTTATTTTTCATGAAAATGCTACGCTTCCTAATTTATCTCAAGTGACACTTGTGATGATTAGGAACAATTAACTTCCCATGTTGATGTACCAACTGAATCACAACCTACAACAGAATCTACATCCCAAAAGGATCTAGACATATATGATGGAAATGATGTCCTTTCACCACAACCAGCACAATATTCCATTGTAGCAAATAGACCAAGAAGAAATATCAACCCTCCACAAAGATATGTCGTAGCTGATTTGGTTGCGTATGCTCTAAACGTAGTTGAAGATCTTGAATCCAATGGAGAACCTTCCACGTACTCAGAAGCAGTCACCAATAATAATACAGAGAAATGGATGATCCAACAGGGAAGAAAGCAGTTCGTTGTAAGTGGATCTTCAAGAGGAAGGAAGGAATACCATGAAAGGAAGAACCCAGATTCAAGGCAAGATTAGTTGCAAAAGGCTGTAGTCTAATCCCAGGAGTTGAATTCATAGATGTGTTCTTTCCAGTTGTTAAGCATAGTTTGATTCAAGATTTGTTTGGTATTGTGGCTATGTATGATTTTGAACTCGAACAACTAGATGTAAAGACTGCATTCCTACACGGTGAACTTGAAGAAGACATTTACATGCATCAACCTGAAGGTTTCTTAGTCTCAGGGAAGGAGGATTATGTGTGTTCGCTAAAAAGATCTCTTTATGGTCTAAAACAATCACCTCGACAATGGTATAATAAATTCGACTCCTTTAATAATTCTCTCAAATTTAGTAGGTCAAATTATGCTTGTTGTGTCTACATCAAGAAAGGAGAAGATAGTTCAATTGTGTACAAAAATTTCTCTATGTTAATGATATGTTGATAGCTTCCAAGAATATGGAAGAAGTAAGAAAGGTCAAATCTCAACTTAGTAAGGAATTCGAGATTAAAGCCATGGGAGTTGCAAAGAAAATACTTGGGATGGAGATATCTAGAGAAAAAAAGGCAAGTAAACTATTCTTGAATCAAAAGGGGTACATTGAGAAAGTCCTTTGTAGGTTTAATATGCAAAATGCTAAGTTTGTTAGTATTCCATTAGCATGTCACTTCAAACTTTCATCTTCTTTATCTCCGCAAACAGATAATGATGTTAAGTATATGTCATATGTTTCGTACTCTAGTGCAGTTGGATCTCTCATGTATGCTATGGTATGCTCACGCCCAGATTTATCATATGCAGTTAGTATGGTCAGTAGGTATGTGGAAAATCCGGGTAAAGAACATTGGAAAGCCGTTCAATGGGTCTTCAGATATTTTTGTGGTTCCTCTAATTTTGCTTACAGTTAGGAAAAACTAGAGATGGAGTTATAGTGTATGTTGATTCTGACTTTGCTGGTGACACTGATAAAAAGAAGATCCCTTACATGATGTGAAGTATCACTTTGTGCGTGATGTTATTGCTCGTGGTGATTTGGTTGTGAGCAAAGTTAGCACCCACTATAATTCGGCCGATATGATGACTAAGCCGGTTTCGATCTAAGTTTGAGAATTGCTTGGACTTAGATTGCATTTACTATTTGAAATAAGCCCTTCGGGGTTTTTTGGAGAAGGAGAGATAGTGACTTATTTCATGAAATAAGAACCCACAATAATTCGACCGATATGATGAAATGTACTTTACAGAAGACGAATCCCATGGTGTATGATCTATACATCGTGGCTTAGAAGATTTCACAACCTCGACACCAAGACCCACTTCCAGTAATTCCAATATTTTATAAACATGCAATACCTCAAGTGCTCCCAACAAGTTTTCTTCGATTCGCTTGACTGTTTTCATGATTTTCAGTAATTCGTAAACCCTGTTCATAAAAAATAATCCTTTCCTTCTCCAAATAAAAGTCTGATACATTAAGAAATCTTATGAACGGTAAAGAAGGATGGACTCTTCGAGTATCCGAAGAAAGCCTTTTTTAAGAATTCGCGAGAGCATTAGCGAGACTGTTTTATGCAGGTAGAGTAATGACAGAGTAATAAGATATAAGTAAACATGCATATACATTCCATGCAGAAAATGAGTCCCTCCTCATAACACAGCCATATGTAGCATACTCCATTGGGATGCAAATAACGTGCTATATAATTGTTGTGTTTTTCCACTCTCCTATTATATATAAAAAATTGCAAAACCATTAAAGATTGGAATAATACACTTACGATTAAGAGTGAATGTTGTGTGGATCCTCGATTTTGTAGGCGATATGTTTTAATAGTTATGGATAATACTTGCATTGCACTTGTAGTATCCAATCGATGCTCTTGTTGAAGATATAATTGTGTAGTCTGTCTAGAGAAAAACGCTTTTTTTGGGGTTCAAAAAATGCGCTAATTCAACTTATTGTATTAGTCTGACACTCGCATCTATTACTGACTTTTCTCCATCTACAACAGCTGTTAATATCACCACCACTTCCCGTTTTAGCTCACGCCTAAAATAGATTATGTAATTAATATATGTTAAAAAGATGATATTGTATAATTCGTCAACAAAATGGAAGTTTAGTGATAAGATTACATGCACTGATACGTCGCATATTTAATGTGGCTTCAAGTTCAAAACTCAATTGAGAAACCCAGTAAAAGCATATATATCTTCTATATATTTCATTAGTTTTAAATAGAAAATACACTTGCTCAATCAGGTTGATGAGCAAGTATCTTACATATACCCTAGTATACAATTGTTGTACAAAGATGCCCCAATATACATGCACTGTGATTTCCCAAACCAACTACATAAATAGTCCTTAAGCCACCTATTTTAACACTTAAATTGACACCAAAAAACCCAACATATTCTTTGTTTTTGGTCATTTGAAAAAAATTTATTAGAGCACAATCTTTAAAGCCAACATGCCCCAGCAAGTAAGTCCTTTCAATACACCAGCTTACAATCATTTCCAGCCTAGTCCCCGATGTAGCAAAAATCCTGTCGCTAGTCCTTATCAAAACATCTGACATTTTTGCATTTATATTTGGAGGATCTCTTGTTGTACATTCAACAAACATAAATAATTGTCCAATGTGACAATTTGCGCAATTTAACATTAAAGGCCATAAATGAATGTTTATACTTGTGCTCCTTGGAGATAAGAAATACAGGTATTTAATTAAGTAAATTACTATTCTCGCTCTCTAAAATTGTATTTTTGAATAAGTGGTCCAATAACAAAATATCATCAATTGTCCATCATAATGAGTTTCTATTTTATAATCTGTTACACTTTTGAATATATATAGAACAAGAAGGTTTATCAGACAAACCTTATACGCAGCGGATTGGAATGAAGAGTCCTGAATTTAGCCTTCTTGTAATGATTGAATTGGAATGAAGGAATCGCTTCTCTGGTCGTAAGTTTAATTACTAGAACTAAACCTTTTGTTTTCACCACCTAAATGTCTCAGAATAATCTATGGTGTGATATTGATTTGGAGAGAAAAGAAAGGTACGCTTATTAATAAGCTTTGATTGTGTTGCTGTTGTGTTGTTGTGAGGAAGAGAAGCTCTATTTATAGAGTTGGAGAGTTGGTTTATTAGCTTGTTAATAAACCACTCTCCCACTTTCTCCACTCCCTCCACCATCAAAGTGGGAAGTCGCTCATGTCTTTCCCATCATGGGTGACATGGGAATAAAAACCTTTTTTTTTATTTCTTTCATTCTCCCACTCGCACATGATGGAGTTACAATCATTCCCTTTAGGAACATGCATTTCAATGCACCATACATCAGTATTTCTCAAATCTTCTCATATACACATTTCTAGAATAATTCATCATACTTGACAAAATAGGTCGTGCGACCGACAAGCATACGAGCATACGTTACTAATAACCTGTTAGGGTACATAGTTGCTCAAATGAAACCTCATTCCTTACGTATCTTGTAGTACCCCAGACTAATAATTTATTGTATCATATTCAGTAACTCTGACCCCTTTAAATTTATATCACATCGTTTATGTGATCAAAAGAGTTCACTGACATAACTTCATGTGTCTCACTATCATGTTATGGTCCAAATTGACTTACATGATCGGTACCTGCAAGCACACACTTTGATACAGAATTTTAGTCTTCCCTTTACACTTATATCCTTTTACGTTGATTAGGTTGCTTTCCCAAACATACCCCATTAGACCGAATCATTCATGATCATTAGTAGTATGTTCAAAGTAGCATACACCTAATCAAAATATCAAGACATAGTCAAAAGTAATAAGGGCACAATTTTGAAGGCATCACACAATGAAGAGACAGGGATCGGCTCTTCACTTCCTTCTGGTCGAAAGCACACGTGGTATGACACACGTGTTATGGTATTATTCATATAGCTCCAATTGTATGTCATAATTTTATAAATACCATACAGATATATAATTAGACAAGCCTCGTTGCCTAAGATGAATTCTTCAATTGATCAACCCTTCTATGAAATCAATCAAGCAACTCATATCTGGCTCTTATAGACTAAGTAGATAGTGGGATTCTACTTCGATCATAATATAAGCTTAACATGGTTTATCCATGTTTATGATCTCATCTTAACACTTAGTTAAGGCGACTATCTTAACTCAAGTTATCTTAAGGGTTCTTCACTACTATGAGTCAGTCTCATCTTTGCGCACTTCTTGTGCCAAAGGCGATTGCCCGTGTGACAGGGCCAATCTCAGTCTATAAGACATACATACTTCAAAAAATTACACGCATTATAATATATATCAAACATGATATTATTAAAATAAACAGTTAAATAAACATACTAATGAAAATATATACATGAATGCACATAAACTCGCAATATTCATACATTATATCTTGCTTAATCATATAGATTTAACATATCCATAAATATATCCCTTGGGATATCCTTTGTGAATGGATCAGCAAGCATATTGCGTGTGTGTATGTATTGCAAATCAACATCCTTTTGTGCAATAATATCTCTAACAACATTATACTTTATATCAATGTGTTTGGTCATACTGTGATACTTAGGAGCTTTCACACAAGCCTTTTCAGCTTGACTATCACAATGTATAATAACGGGACTCCCACTATCGCCTGAGAATCCTAAATGTTCATAATAACCTTTTTAACCAAACAGCCTCTGGAACCACAGCTAAGCATGCTACAAACTCAGCTTCCATTGTGGACAAAAATTATACAGGTTTGTTTCTTGCTACTTCAAGAAATTGCGCAATTATTCAACATGAATACATCACCTAAGGTAGATTTACCCCCATATATATCACTATCCAAATAGCGTAATATATCCTTCTAGGTGTAATCTATTTCCTCGAAAGCAAAGGCATAATCCATAGTGCCTTTTAGATATCTCAATATCTTTTTCACAACTTTCGGATTTTCTTGTCCTGGGTTCAATTAAAATGACTAACTAAATCTACCACATAACATATGTCTGGCCTAATTCACATCATAACATATATAAGACTATCCATGAACTAAAATATGACATTGTATACATTTTCTGTTTCTCTTCTAGAGTACTAGGACACATGTCGAGAGTTAAGTTTATTCCAATTGCTATAGGAGTGTCAATGGAATTGCACTTATTCATACTAAAGCGCTCAATTATATTCATGATTTAAGGTTCTTGAGACAAAGATAATAGTCCTCTAGACCTATCTCTACTAATCTTAACACCAAGAATATAATTTGCTTCTCCCATATATTTCATATAACATTGAGAAGCTAGCTACTCCTTATTAGCTTGAATAAACTCGTTATCATCCCCTGCTAATAGGATGTCATATACATATAGAGATAAGATCACAAATTTTCTTGGAACATTTAACATAAACACAGTGATTTTCACTTATCATCTCAAATCCATTTGATGAAATGACTTCATGAAATCTCAAATTCCACTGTCTCGAGGCTTGATTAAGATCATATATTGATTTTAACAATCTACATACTTTATTCTCTTGATCTTTTGCAACGAAACCCGAGGGTTGTTCCATGAAAATAACCTTTTCTAAATCTCCATTTAGAAATGTAGTTTTAACATCCATTTGGTGCAACTCCAGATCGAGATGCGCCACAATAGCTAAAAATAAGACGTATTGAGGTAAATCTGACAACAGGAGAAAAAATTTCCTCAAAAACTATTTCTTCCCATTGAGTAGAGCCTTTCGCTACCAAGCGAGCTTTTTACATGTCAATGTAATTGTCAGGTTTTCCTCTTTATTTTGAGAACCCATTTATTCCCAATCGCCTCACGTCTTTTCGGGAGATTAACCAGTTCCCACACCTGGTTTTTCTTCATCGACTCCATTTCTTCTTCCATTGCTTTCTTCCATTCATTCTTAGCAGGACATGAGAATGCTTCATTAACTGATCGAGGTTCATCTTCGTCTTGTGGAGTTATCGTAAAGACTTCTCCTTCGATTTCAAATCGACGACGAGTAACTAAAACTCAAGCACTTCTCGTAAGTTGAGAATCTTGAGAAATAGGATTACTAGATGATGCAATGGTTTCTTCCGTCTTAAGATTTAAAGGAGTATCCTTCTCTATTTCTTTAGTATGTGTTACCTCATCAGGTGTCACATTTGTTTGCATATCATCTTCCTAAATCTCATTTAATTCACATAAAATAGAATTTATGTCAACCTCACCTTTGCTAGGAAAATCATTCTCTAAGAATGTGACATCTCGTGATTCAATTTCAGTAAGACCCCCATCGTTATGTTCACCAATAAACACATATCCTTTAGAGTGATCTGGGTATCTAATAAAGATACACTTCTTACCTCTTGGACCTAACTTCCCATATTTATGAGATAGATCATGAACATAGTCTGTCGACCCTAGGGTCACAAGTAGTTCATAAGGAGTTTGATGGAATAGTCATTGTGGGTATTTGGTTAAGTATATAACTAGCAGTAGGCAAGGCATCTCCACAGATTAGCTTGTGCCATCATAGACTTAACCATTTCTAGGAGAGTTCTCACTTTTCCATCACACAGTTCTTTCAACTGATCCAATAGATATTCATGTGATTAAGGTTTTCATTTTCCTCTCTAACTGGTTTCCTACTTCATTGAAATATATCATAAGAAAATTTCAATGCTACAGATGTATGAAAAATCAGGTAGACATAACCAAAACTAGTGAAATTATCTATAAAAGTGATAAAATAATGTCCCCACATGTATATTTTGAACATTCATTGGGTCACAGATATCTACATGAATTACTTGCAATGGGTACTCGACTCGTTTAACCTTTTCAAAAAATGGTTTCCCTTTGCTTTATCTGCTAGACAATTTTCATAAGTTGGCAAGTTGACTCTAGTCAATGAACCCAAAAAGTTCGCCTTAGCCAACAAATTCATACGGTCTTGTCCAATATGAACTAGTCTAGCATTCCATACTTTTCTTCTACGTTAAAATTACTAGAAGAAGTATTAGTAGAAAAGCAACTACTTACATAATAACTATTAAATGAGTTATCATCATCTAGTACTACTAAAACATGAGAAGTAAAACCAAAAAATTTAACACTTAGCGTCATAATAGATGTCTACTTGATTGTTATGAAAAATGCATATTAAAACTTAATCCTAGAAGAACAATGACCGAGACCAAATTTCTTCGAATTTCAAGTGTGTAGAGTGCATTATGCAGTTATAAGGTTTGATCACCTCGCAAGTTCAACTTGCAAGTGTCAAATCTGTTGACTTCAACCTTGTTGTTGTCTCCTAACTTATATTCATCACATTTCCTCTGAAATTAGATGGTACTCTACATATGCATCTTGGTCTTAGGCTATATGGTCTGTCACTTCTGAATCCACAATCCACAAAGGATTAGAATCAACTAGCAAACAGTACTGGTAACATATGTAAAGTTATATGAAGTAAATGATATTGCTATCTTTATCCTCACTCGCGAGCGAAGTGACCTATCTTGTCACAATTATAGCATTTTACTTTACTCTCGTCTTTCTTAAAAAAAACGTTGTTACCACCATTTTTGTTCTTCTTGGAAGCATGCTCATTTTCGTTTCTCTTCCCATTGTTCTTGCACTTAATGCAAGAACCTTTGTGGGAACTTGACTCAGCAATATATAAGTCTAATCCTAAGACTTAACAGCATCAAGACGTTCATCTTCCAACGTCACATTTTGAGTCAAGTTTATCTTCAAATGCTCCCACTTATTTGAAAGAGATTGGATCACAGCTTGAACCTGATGTTCATCAACAAAAAAAATTATGACCTGCAGTCCAAGTTCCCTAATCATATTAGACATCTCCCAAAGATGCTTGGTTTGATTAGGCTTTCTCTTGTAAGTGTCAAATTTAATGATCAATTGACTCATCTTAGTCATAGTTGTACCCTTGTACTTTTCGTTAAGAGCGTCCCACATCTCATGATCAGTGGGGTATTATTGACACTCATGGACAAGATCGTCATACATGGAGCTTATCAAGATGCCTCTTGTAGTGGTATGTCTCTTTTTCCACTTCTCATAAGCCTCCATGAGCTGTGATGCCTTCCTTAGGCTGAGCCATGACATTGTTAATAACCTCAAGAATTCTTGTTCCTCTAGAACATAATTTATTTTGAGTTTACCAGGGTATAGTTCTCACCATTCATTATGTCTCCATTGAGATCATCAATGACGGTTGTCATTTTCTTATAAAGTAAGAGATTTTTCATTAGTATACATACAATTATTTAACTACCCAATGCTATTAATGCAAATAGAATGAATAAGAAAGATAACAAAATAAGTGATAAAGAAAGTTCACTATGTTCCCAATCATGAACCACCATATTTTGTTTGTCTTAATGATTCAATCAATTTCATTAACTGCAAAAAATAAGTTCTCCAAGAACTCCCACTTACTCTAACATAACTAGAGTGAAAATGTATGAATATAAACAACTAATAACATAAAAATAAAGAAACTAGTTGAATTCATACATAAATGAAATACATGTTCAATAAAGAAATAACTTAATCAAAGCAACTAATGCAATTCCTAACAAACAGGGATAAAAATATTTTAGAAAAACAAACCACTAAGCAAACTACCTATTACAAGTCCTAACTAGCATACGCCTTTCATATCCAAAACCTTAATTTAGGAATTGACTGCTCAAAGTTCACTTCCTCATAGAGTCTGATTGGAAAATAATTATCAACACTAGTAGTTCGATAATGCATTCCACAGTTGCACTGGTCCGACCTAGTGGAATTATTATAGTGCCTCCACAAGTGAGATTCAGTCAAAGCATAGACTAGCCACTCATATGTAGCTTGTCTCCCATGAACATAGTTCTCCGGAAAATCATACTCCCATAAGATTTCGATATCCCTCTTCATCTCTCTTGGTAGAGATTTGTAAAGAACTTCAACCTTATGTCCTTCACATATGATATCACCCCAATTTATGACATCCTGAATCAACCTATTGACAACTGCCACATGTTGCACTAGGGTGTGATGAGGTTTCTTCTTATAACGGAGTGCTTTGATACTATTTCTCAAAGACTGTTTTTCTTTCGGTGTCCTTGCAACTTTTGGTCTATGGATCCCTGGTGATTTCTTACGTTCCTGTTGAGCCATCTGTACACTGTCAGTTGCTCAAGCCTTGCTGCTCGTGATCCCCTGGATCGTGTCAACACCATTTTTCTACATATAGAAAAAATTAAGAACGGTAAAAAAAATAATACACCAAAATTGATATAGGAAACAAGAAAAAATAATAATAGTATCTTTCCAGAAATTCTATTCATTAACAATAACTTAAGGTAGTAAAACTGGTAAGGCTAGTAGTCACTTAACTAGGTGGTTTGGGTTCGAATCCCCTCACATGTATTTCGATTTTCTTAAAAAAATTAAGTCCAAAAAAAAATAAAAAAAGATAAAATCCGGCGGCCCCAAATTCCAAGAAAAACGGTCCAAATTAATTTAATACAAATTTCGGTCCAAAAAAAAATTAATAATTCGAGGCCCAAAAAGAAATTAATCCGCGGGCCTGTGATTTGAGGTTAGCGGTCCAAACTAATTTAATATAGCTTAAAAGTAATAAAAAAAAATGATAATTCAGGCCCAAAATAAATTAATTCACAGGCCTGATATGTGTCCAAGGTTAAAAAACAATTCTGACCTTATACGACATTAGAAAGGGATTAAAGAATAAAAACAAATTCTCTTATTCTTATATCATGCAGCGAAGCAAATCACAACAAAGTTTTTTTTTTTTTTTTTTTTTTCTGTTCGACAGAAAAAATTTAAAAAACTCAAGAAATTCTTAATTCAAATATTCAAGTGGGTAACATGCTCTGATACCAATTGTTACACTTTTGAATATATATAGAACAAGAAGGTTTATCAGACAAACCTTATACGCAGCGGATTGGAATGAAGAGTCCTGAATTTAGCCTTCTTGTAATGATTGAATTGGAATGAAGGAATCGCTTCTCTGGTCGTAAGTTTAATTACTAGAACTAAACCTTTTGTTTCACCACCTAAATGTCTCAGAATAATCTATGGTGTGATATTGATTTGGAGAGAAAAGAAAGGTACGCTTATTAATAAGCTTTGATTGTGTTGCTGTTGTGTTGTTGTGAGGAAGAGAAGCTCTATTTATAGAGCTGGAGAGTTGGTTTATTAGCTTGTTAATAAACCACTCTCCCACTTTCTCCACTCCCTCCACCATCAAAGTGGGAAGTTATCAAAGATAACTTCCCTGCACGCTCATGTCTTTCCCATCATGGGTGACATGGGAATAAAAACCTTTTTTTTTTTATTTCTTTCATAATCTTTGTCTATTTATCCTTTTTCTAACCGTCAGTACTCAGCAATTGGCCATCATAACTTTTTATTTTCAATAATGTTGATTCTATATATATAAATTAACCATTAGAGATAGTTATCAATATTACTTCTATATCGTATGTGCATTTAAGGTTTTTTGTCCATCATCTTCAACTCAAATTATTAATCGAGGGGATGGACTTCCGTAATCCTTTAAACGTTGTTATGCCCGAGTCCTCTAAAGGTAGAAATGTGTTATTGATTGATATAGACACAGCTTCTTTAATTCATATTGAATATGTGCTTGAAAAACAGTTCTACAAATGTAACACCTATATAGTTATTATTCCTCTATAGACTATTGGAGAAAAAGATAAAATTAATTGATTTTGTTGTCTATTTCTCTTAAAAACATATTTAGTTTTGTGCCTCAATTAACTTATTACATATCTGTTTTGCACTTTTTGTATAACATAGGCTATGGTGTAGATCTCCCCGCCCTGGCGCGCCGATGCGCCGCCTAGGCGTCAACTCCCCCTTCAGCCGCTTACGCCTAGTTAAAATTCTAGGCATTTTTGCCTAGCGCCTTAGTCGCCGTGGAATAGGCGCCTAGCACATCTAGGCACCGATTAATGGCAAAAAGTGGCCGCCTAGGCGCCGATTAATGGAAAAACATGCCAGCATAGACCTTTTTGTTATTTTTCTTATTCTCAAGAATTCTTTATTTGATATTAAGTGTTTTTATATTTCCTATTGTGTTGTTAGATGAATTTTATGACTAAAATAGTTAAAATTTCTATTATTACTACATATATATTACTAATATACAAAATTACATATCGGAATTCAAAACCGTATAATTCCGCCTAGGCCCCGTGTAATCCCGCCTAGGCGCTAGGCCCCAGTCGACCGCCTAGCGCCCGAAACCGAGATCTACAGCATAGAACATAGGGACCTTCAGTGTAATTAAATCGGAATAACGCATAATATTTAAGGAAAAACTATGTAACTTGTGCTATAATCACTTTATCAGAGCACCATTGACTGCAATCAATATTAACAAATACATCACCTGTTATCATAGTTAAAAATTCATTGGCCTCTATATTTGACACATGTTAAATGAATAGTATAAATGAAATGGTTAAAGCTTAAATAAATACCTTAAAATGGTTTATTCTTACATATAATCACTAAAATGAAGAAACATGTGGTAACTTCACTCAGCCATTTGATCAAACATTTTTAGCACAGTTTTGGTTGGAGCATCCAATTTTAGAATGAAGGATTTTCCAAACTTCTTAGAAAATACTAATAAGGCAATTGATGTAAACATTATGAAATTTTAGTGCCATGCTAACTTATAAGTTTTCAATTAATAAGAAACCCTGCAACTGTCAGACGCAAATTCTATCTCTCTTCATAATTAAACTTCTATACAACAACAAAATTGTTCTGATTTTCCAATCAACAAATTGTTGTTTAAGAAGCAAAAACTACGAATGAGTTGAGTTCATTTTAGCAAAAAAAACAAAGAGATATGCAGAGAATTGTTCCTATAAATTAAATTAATGTAAGGCCTAGTCCGTCACTATCAGAAACAAATTTAATTAAAAACAAAGTTCAAATTAAAGAAAAAGCACAAAAACCTGTTCACCAGCCCCAAATATAGTAAGAACACTTCAAGTGAATAAATTTTTTACAATAATGAATGCTCCAAAGAAGTAAAAATGAAAAACAAAGGTAACAAGATTGATAATAAATGGAGTAAATTGCACCATTCTTCCTAGTGATAATCCTTCTGTTTTTCACTTCAAAACTCACACTAATAAAACTACACTATCACGTAATTTGACAAACTCGGAAAATAAAGATTAGTTGAATATTTATAGGAACAATATATTTATCACGTAACTTTTTGCATTATAGGTCCCTATAATTATCCTCTTTTTGTTCTTTGACTTATCTCATTTATTTTCTATATTTTTTGAAAACTTAGTCCTAGTAGGTAATCCATGCAAATAAAATTCTACACCCACTAGGCTCGGTCACATTCTCGGGGGAGGGGGGGTCCAATTCGTATACCTTTTACAAAAAAAAAATTAGTAAGAAAAAAAATCATGAAATGGGATCTTCCTTTAAAAAACATGTCATAGAATTGGAAGCTATTGATTATTTGTCAAACATGTATCATCATTAATAAATCCAGTCAAAATAAATATCTCCTTGGATTCTCTAAAATTAAATTCCAAGATGTAGAATCTCTGATTAAATATCTTTAACCTTCTTCCAACTAACCGATTTTAGTCATTAAATAAGATATTTCAACCCCTCTATAAATACCAACGAATTGTTTTACATGGAAAATGAACTGAAGCAGTTCTTATAAAACTTTTTGACGTTCCTTATAAATGACAACAAACATTTTCTTTTTCTTTTTGTCTATCTATCTTACTCTTCCTCTCTCCATATGTTGGAGTCTCTTAGAATTCGATTGATGATATGGAACCAATGATAAATTTTCCAATGAAACCAAGCTATCGGTATGAGATTTTGCGTAAAAGTACATCATATCACGGGGATTTTTTGTTCTTTGACATTGTAAAAAAAGACATCAAATTCTTGTGGTGAATGAAACACCACTAACTCCATATTCAACCACACAACTGGCTTGTACGTCAAGTCAAGAAAACGCCTTGGACTTTGTATATCAAAGTTAAACAGCTTTTGCCATTCTCCAGTTTTTGGATCTTTAAGCAACCAAAACTCCATTAAACAATTTCCTGACCTCATCTGCACCGAGACGCAGAAAGAACTCTCAATTGCGAGAAGATGAATATCACAAACACGTAAATATGGATAAGAAAAAGGAATCTCCCCAAATGTTTCCATTTCCATGTCGAAACGTATGATTGATCGGACTGAGTCACATAACCAATACACGAAACCATTTAGAGAAAGGCGACTATAGTATGGTTGCGTCGTGATGTCAATCATGGCAGTGTCACTTAACTAACTAACATCAATCCTTCTACATTCCTTGTCAACATTTACAGTTAATATAACCCATCCGTACCTGTGATAATAGAGAATTATAAGAAGACGATGGAGGCCGTTGCTTTTAATCATGTCTCCAACATAATTAGGATTAGGATTATATTGAATAATTAGGATTATATATGAATAAATATTTATTTTTAGTCGTATGTGATAAGAATATATTTGTGTTGATCATGTGATGGATTATACATTTTCAATAAATAAGAATAACTAAAATAGTTTCATAGGATTGAAAAACAATACAGATCAGGCATACCTTCTTAAATTTTGTAACTCCCTATGGGTTGCCAGGTTCCGTTGGGTTCCGCATTATAGCTATGTGTCCAACTTGATATGCCTGAACAATTGTCTATTTTCAAAAATTAAAGTCATGAGTAATTTGTAAAGAATGAAGTAAATATTTGAAGATATGTATGATCGAAATAATCTAAATAAGTAACATGAAGGTAGAGTATGTTAATTAGACTAATAATTATATAAATTCGGGCAATAAGGGACCTATATAATTTGTATTTTAGAATAAAATAAACTTTCTTAGATTTTTTCAACCAATGAATTTCTTTACTGTTACTCCGCCAACTAAATCACCACACTTGCTCTGTCACCTACCCATAGCCATCTCCTTAGCCAACAAAATTTCAAACTTGATTTCCACGAATTTGAAATCATTTTATACCCCATCTGACCTTATCGCCATCATGCTCTGCTTCGGCGCCAAATTAGTTGTGCTCTTTTCACAATGCGCTACACAACACACTAATCAAATCACGACCCTCCGTTTTAAGCCTTGATTAATTGCCCATAATTAAGCGCGCCATTGACTGCCCAAATATGAGGCCCACCAGAAACCGTTCTTGGAAAATGAATCGCAAACGAAAAGTATAAATATATCCAGGCATTATTTTCCTATCAAATTTGAATTTAGTAGTGTCCAGTTGAAGTTTTCATTTGTGTGGGCTTAAACGTAGATAGTTATGGAAGTGGATAAGGATATTAGGTTTGAAATTTACTGCAAAGAAAAAGGTTAAAGTTTGAAGATTATATTGGGATGGCGTGCGTCATGATGAACGACGGTTTTGTTGAAGGAATGAGGATTTTTTTGTCACAGAAAGTCTCTAGACTGGAGGAATTTATGTTTAAAGTTTTTCAGTTTTTCCATTTTTTCAATTTGGCAAGTGCTTTTTTTTATATTCGATGTAAGTATATATTGCAGGGGGTGTAGAGTTTTTAGTAGATACGTACTACTCAAGGGACACAATCACTTTCTACTATTATATCTTTCTATACACATTTATATATTTTCCATCCCTTTTTTTGATACACGTGTCTATGCCTCTTACTTTACCTCTTTAAAGGCTGACTCTGGCCAGTTGAGCTACCCCAACTGATTATTTTTCATCCCTTATTGATTCCACATAATGAGGGCTGACTTACACCTTTCTAGTGTTGACCTGATCAACGTTGGGTCGGGAGAACACCTCCCTTTAACCGATAGTTGTCAACTTTTAGGTAGAACGATTAGCTAACCACGATCAACCAGGGATAGTCCACATATTCCATTCATATACTTAAACTATATTCGAGTTTCTAGATCAAAGATCAATGTAACTTTGTTCTAGGTAGAATTTTCTCTACTAACATACATATGCCAATGGAGTGCATGGAACATGGAAGTCATGTGAAAAAATATTAAATATATAACATATGAACTCCATTTATGTTCAGTCATCCTACTGAATTTTTATTGTCATATCATACGTAAGAAAATATTTGGAGAATTTATATTCAAATTCATAGGAATTGATTATAATTGAAAAAGTACCTTATGTAATTGAAATGGAATAACCAACGATCTTATTATCTGAATATAAATGTTTTTCACCATATACATAACCTATCACAAGATAACAAAAAATCAGTTGATTCATTTTATATAATTGCAATGGATTTGTGTCTTCTCTCTTTATGGATAGAGTAATAACAAAGTACATAGTATGCACTATTTACATAGACCATAATACTTAAATCATACAAGAAAACATATCTAATAAATAAAACAATAAAAAAAGTAGTATCAAGCTACCTATAATATCAAATTCTCAATAAAAAATAAAAATTAATATTAGTAAATCTTAAAATTAATCATCACATAGCGTAATAGTATGAAAAATTAGATATCTACTTAGAATCTTAAGAATATTATTCATAAGAAAATTATTTCAATTTTTAAGATACTTACCATCTAAACTACTATTGAAAAGTGTACACCCATCATCGGTGATGATGAAACCTTATATTAATTGATGAAATTACATAAATTAAATATATGTTATATAAAATTTAGTATATAGAAATATATTGATGGGAATTATTGTGATGTAACAAAAATGATAGAGTAAAAGAGAATGATAAGAAGTATATGAGAGTGAAAGAGAAATAGAGAAAGACAGAGATGAAAGTTGAAGAGGTAGAGGCGGCAACTAGGGTTTCATAAGTTTAAAAATATTTATATCTGTTGTAAAGTAACGTGTTAACATATATTGAAGTTTATTTATCCTACATAAACTTATACAAATGTTATCTAATTACATTTCTATCACGGTATATAGACTTACAAAAATAATTGTATTTGTGTAACCTTTTATATTGAATGACAGGGAAAATAAGAGTAAGTTAAATAAAAGTCCTGATCGACTAAACTGAACCCCAATAAAAAGTTCTAGAAGGGGGGGAGGGGGGTAGAATAGGACCAATGCGGAATTAAAAATCTTATACAAATTGGACATTTCGATTCAATATGATAATCCACTCTTTGAGGATTTTAGATAGAATGGATAGAGCTACGCAAAAGTTGTGATACGAGAGTGAATACTCATAAAAATTTTAGTTTATATACTCAATGAAAGAATAATAGTCAAAGCTTCAAGGAAACTATTTAACAATTATAAAGAATTAAAATGTCTACTCCTATATAATAAAAGAAATAATAAATACAATAGAACATTGATGTCTCTATTTTTGTGATAAATAAATCCCATTGTGATACATAATTTTAGGTATATTAGGTACTTTGTTGAGGTATTTTTTCCTATTATTTAATGTATTCCCGTTTCTTGCCTTATTTTTGGAGATTTGTCAATTCTAGAGTTATTTGTGCATAATATTTGTGTTAAAGGTGAGGATCTCAGTTAAAATGATTATATTATATGCCAAATAAATGTTAAGGATTTAAAGAAAGAAGGTCAAAGATGAAATCAAGTGTTAAAAGGAAAGAAGCTGATTTTGGAAAGTGTAAAAGATGTCAAAAATTGTTGTCCAAATATGAAGACGTGTAGTATTTTCAATACTTCACAAAAAAGAAAGAGAGTTTGAAGGAGCCATTTCAAATCAAGAAAGTTCTTTGAATTTCAGTCGCGTGGCCATTAGAATCAAGTGATTTGGACCTGTAACGAAAGAGTTAATTTTTACAAACTCTATGGGCCAACCAGTCCACTTTCTAAGGAAAACAAGTTTGAGTTGGATTAGGACTCCAACCTACTCCATGACTTAGATTTAGTCCAACACCTATATAATATCAGTATGTGGCTTTATAAACTTATCCCTTGGCCGCCAGAGCTTAATTTTCATTAAGAATTTATTTTAGAAGCAATCAGGGGGTCTAAAGGAGGAAGAATTAGGAGCATGAGCTTCATTGCATCAATTATACACTTCTTCATCTCTATTCTTTGGGTAAATCAATATTAGATTTATTTTGTCTATAATTTACTTCTAAGCTATTTATTCCAAGTCCATTATGCATAATTTCTCTTCAGGATTGTAATTATATGAACAATTGATTATTGTTTTTCTGTTTAATTGAATTAGGGATTATGTTATTTGATTAAATTGGTTTTTAATTAATTTCCATTGACATTATGTTTGTAATAACACTACCCATATAATTGCTAAATAGTGGATACCTCGAGTAAATAAGTTATCGCCTAGGAGGGGGGATAATTGTGGATATAGCATATAGGCATCTAGTGTGCGGTATGGAGGTCTTGCCTAGCTAGATAGTCAACAGGGTTAGATTTAATCTCGTCAGAAAATATTGTAGGGTCACCTGGGAGGGGTCTATATAATTGTAGGATAGCGTCCTATTCACCCGGGTTGGGTTAGAAACATAGTTGAATCCCGTCTATTGTGAAATTACCTATTCATCCTTATTTCTAGAAATTTTAATTATATAGGATATGTTCATACTTGCATCTTCCTAGATATTATCTTATTTTCATAATTATTTATTTAATTAGAAGACAACACACTTTACTTAATTATCTTATTAATCAGAACATTTTAAAAAATCTATTCTAATATTGAACACATGTTGAAATAACTATTTAAATCCTGAGAACAATTTCCATTTTACTTACTTATAACATCTAACGATCCGTACACTTACAAAGAGTTAATCGTAGCTACCGAGGTGTGTGCGGTTTTTACATAATTATTTAATCACAATCCCGGGACCACTAAGTGTTTGGCGCCACTGCCGGGGATTTTATTGTTATTTTAGTCTGTGTTTAATCTAGCGTAGTAATTTTATTTGTTTTCAATTTTACGCTTGGTTTTGGGTTTTCTCTTTTTCACAGGTGATACATTTAGGGTAATGAATAAAGTCCAATGGTGTCGCCTAAGGTGTGATAAAATAATAGATAAAATAAACAAAAATAAACAACCTAGGCTGAGCACGGTTCTACAAGTATACAGGACATATGCAAGTTTTAAATGATAAATAAGATTCGTTCCTCAAAGACTACGAAAGTTAGAGAGAACTTATGCAATTTATCTAGTGCAGATATAAAAGCTAGAATAGATAATACAAAGAAAATAAAGAGTAAAGAGATTTTTATTTGGTTTTTAATAAGAGAAAATTAAAACTAATAAAGTAAAGACAAGAAAAGTAAATAAAAGGAAAGAAGATAGTATGATAGTTTAGCATGATAAATTAGCAAGTAATTTCCACTAGTCTTGTTTATTCTAACATGTAAGGGTGAATCATGTAGTATCACTATAGTTAGGATTCTAAATTCACATACCTTAGACCTTGAGAGCGGCTAAGGGGGCTACGGCACAACCACGAGGCAGTCCAAACTTAGGGTTATCAAGCGCTACCAAGGCCATAAGCAGTACAATTCCTTCAATTGGTGATATGGCAGTGAAAACATACCCTAATGACTATCTAGTTAGAATCGGTGTTGTCAAGACCAATATCGGACAATAGACGTTATGTGGTGTTTCAATAGTTAAACAACCCTTCCGGGCGACCATCTAACTACTATTAAGGTAATCCTATACGCATGCATTCACAAGGAAAACAGATAATAAATCAAAACACATAAACAGAGAATAAAATATGACTTCAATTAAATACGATGTATCCCAAATCAGATAGAAAAACTAGGGTTCATACATATATGCTAAATCTCAAGCTAAAATTATTTAATTCATACTAAAGAAAGAAAAGAAAACAATTACAGATTTGAAGGTTGAAGATGACATAATATGGTGTTCAACTCCTTCCAGACTTATCTTCTTGTGTTGTAAGCTTCTTCCTGGCTTAAGGACTAGCCAAGGATGTGTTTCTTATGATAAGAGGGTGTATTTATAGTGTATATGAAACCCTAAAACGTTTCTTGGAGTATAAGATAGGTATTGGACTCCTAGCCCAACTCAAATTCGTAACCCTAAAATATAGGAAAAAAGGTAAGATTCTGATGTTGTTTTGTTTTGGTCGTAACTGCTTCAATACTTATCCATTTGACGCATTCCAATAGTCGAAACTTATCGTCTCGGAAATCTATTTAACCTTGATTCAGACCATTCTTCCAAATTCCTAGCCAATCTTGAGTTATGATCACTTTTATGTTCGTAGCTGCTGGAATTCAGATTTATTTGGCAATTTATATTTTCCTTTTTCATATTCCTTGCCTTTATCTCCAATTTCCATGTTTATCCTCTTTCCTTTATCTCTTAGAATTAACTTGGCATCTAATTAATTACCATATATCTTTAAAGCTTCACAACTAACAAACAATTAAACACAATATGCTCTAAAAATAATAAATAATTAAATTAAGACACGAAATAGGAAAGTGTACTAAATCATGAGAAAATCGACCTATATCGTAATAACACCTAAAATGATGTCTCCAACTAGTAATAAATCATCACAAATATGGGAGACATCAAGACCCCCAACTCAAAGTTGTATCGTCCCAATACAATATAAATAAAAATAAAGAGTAGTAGGGTAGTCAAAGAATAAACAAGAAGAAGAAGTAGGAGGGGAATAAGAACAGAACAGAATGAATGATCCTAGAGAAAAATATCCCAAAAGTCTCAGGTAAGCGTCGAACTTAACGACTTAATAAACAAAATAGCTTCTTGGGAGACTACTCATTTTTAAAATTCGTTGGTTGTTTACATTTTATTCTTGTAGTGTATGATATTTACGTTTGTATGTGTTTTAATAAATGTTGCAGTAATGAGGAAGGTCGAGTTGTTTTTTATGTGTAGGATACAAAGAATATGAGCATGGGGTGAGTTTTATTAATTTATGTGCCCTCAGCTGTTCTCAACATTATACAGGAACTATGGGTTGTATACCATCTCGTAATCGTCATTGACGATATGGAAAAACACAATTTTTCCGAGACTCGAGTGGTATGCCGCTCATACAGGCGACATGCCGGTCCACAACTGTATCGAGATTCGCGAGAACTAGAATAGCTATCTTTGAATGACCATAACTTTTGCATACAAACTCGGGATTTAGCAGTTCAAGAGTCCACAGAAATATTAGGAAATTGTTTACATCTTTTATTCAGTACACTTTTCCTAATAACTGGCGAATCTCGCTGAAGTTAACGTAGAGAAAAGTTCAAAAAGTTAGAAGACTTCGACCGGTATACCGGCCCCATGGGCGAAAATGCCTATGCGAAAGAAGGGTCATAATGGTGTGCGCCACGGTTCGAGGTTAGAAACTTGAAGAGCTTGAGTGGCATGCCGACCCTCTAGGCGGCAATGTCGACCATCCTTTCGTATCGAAATTCGCGACAAACTGTGTCATGGTCAAACAATAGAAGAAAAGCAGGGGAGGCATACTGATGTGTCCCTATTTGTTCTAAATAATAGACCTTTGGAGACATCCTTTTAGGTAAATTATTGACTTATTAGATAGACTTTTATGCTTATTTCGTCATATTGCACTTTCTCCCCTTAGAATTAGACTATTTGGATTTTTAGAGCTTTTGTGCGTTAATTTGATTATTTTTAGTGCAAAGTTAGTAGGTTCTTAAATATCATGCAAGGAGGATAATTGAGAATTAAAGTCTTAGGGTATTTTTAGTGTGTTAGGAAGTATTTTATTCGAGTTTCTAATTTCAGAGTACACTTTCTTATTTCTAGTCTTGAATTATGGATTTATTATTTTTAAAGCATATGCGGTTTAATTATTTATTTATTGTGAAGATTTAAAAGATATATGGTAATTAATTAGAGACCAAGCCAAGTCAAAGAATTAAAGGAAAGAGATATACATGGAAATAAGAAGATTAAGGAAATATATATGCAAAGAAGGAAAAGATAAAGCTGTCAAATAAATCTGAAATTCCAGCCACGTTTCAAAGACGATCTAATAACTTAAGATTGGATAGGAATTTGGGAGAATGGTCTGCACCAATGGATATAGTTTTCCGAGACAAGTGGTTTCGACTATTTAAACGCGTCAAACGGATAAGTATTGAAGGAGATATGACCAAAACAAATCAGCAGTAGAATCTTACCTTTCATAGGTTTTAGGGTTACGAATTAAAGAGTTCTTGACTTGTCTTCCACTCCAAGTAAAAATGAATTAAGGCTTGCTAACACCTATAAATACACCTCTTAGCCTCATCTTTTCACACACTTCAGAGAATTACACAAGAGGCTTAAGGCTTCCAAGTCAGAACAAGAAGGCAAGGAGAAACTAGAGCTGGGAGTATCCTGTTCTTTCATCAACAGTCATCCTACCCTTTAGGTTATCAATTTATCTTTTGTATTTGAACATGAATTCCTTTTATTTATTTTTAGTCTTTAATTTTATCATGAGTTAAATTTCTATATACTTGAGAATCGCATTAAAGTGATGAACCTTAATTAATTAATCTATGGTTTAAATTTGGGATTGTTATGATTTAAATTGAATTGAGTTTTATATAGGATATTCCTTTGTTTTCATTACTATTTCTTTTAGGAACAACTAGAAATAGCTTTTATTATTTGGGCTATTCACTTTAGTGGCGAAGTGATCATCCGACAGGGGGGTTTGAATACAGACTTAAGTAATACCCGTGTAATGTCCGTTATTGACCGACATGCTTAACTAATTACATAGCCAAAGAGGTAAAATCATATCATCCGAAGAGGCATATTCTCCCATACAGGGGTTTATAGTACTTTAGGATAGCTCCTAGGTCCACCCGACAGGGGGCTAGGAGATATTAGAGTCTTGACTAATATTATAATTCTAATTCTACCCTTAAACATAGCATAGATTATATTGATTAAGTGGATTCCTTGCGAGAATCAAGTATCTCTCTTATCTGAAGTTAGTCAATTTATTTGCTTTATTTCTTTCTAGTTAATTTACTTTTAGTCTTTATTTTATTTGCATCTTTTAATCTAGAAACCAAACAAAAATCTTTTCTTTTAATTTTATATTAAGCAATTATTCTTACTACTTGATTAATATTTGGGTTAAACCTAATCTGTCCTTGAGAACGAACTTGATTATCATATATTACTTGGGACAACTGTACACTTGCAAATCTGTGGTTCCTCTTATTTATCACTTTATTTTCTAACACCCTAGGACCCACCACATACTGGCCTCATGGGCGGCATGTTGGAGCAGGACGCGATCAAACCATGAAGAAAATATAAGAACAAATTATAAATCATAAACATTAAGCCTTCTTTTTCTCCAAGCACCCAAACTCCATTTAAGCTTCACTAAACCTCAGCTCACATCAAAACAACCCCAAATCACCATAATTTCATATCCAAATCCATCCTTACACTTCTACAAACAGTATTACCCACCCAAATATTTCCATAACAACTAGAATCAAGAATCAAATTCCAAAACTTTTCAAAACCTTTTTCTAAATTTTCTTAAACCCATCCACCCAAGTTTGGGTGAGAACAAGAGGAAAACAAGCGAAACTTCTAAGGGCCCTAGTAGCTATCATAACACGAATTCGAGAAAGAAGTTAGAAAACGGTAAAAAGACAAGATTTATAAAGATGGTTGATTGATTGGAATGAAGAAAACTAGGAGGTAAGTGAATGTGAATGTGGTGATACAAGAAGTTTACATATAAGAGAAGAACTTCACCCTATCTTGGTATTAATCATGTGAGGCAATAGACTCAAAGATTGTCAAGTTTATTCTCAAATTTATTGATATTGTTGTAACTTTTCAAATGTTATTTTTTTAGTTAATTACGTTACCCTACGTATACTAATATTTGTAGTTAATTGTACTAATCTAATGATAAATTTTTTAAAGTTGTACGTTTTTGTTTATCAACATTCCCAACGCAAATCTATAAGCTTCCTTATGTGCTAAGTATAACTGACGCTCATATAGTTGCGTCCCTAATTAGTGTGCAAATAAAGACGCAAAAAGAAAAGCGTCCCATATGAGCTATCAGTATAACCGACGCTCATGTAACGGCGTCCCTAATTAGCGTGTCAATATTGACGCTTGTTGGTGTCGCCTAGGGTGTGATAAAAATATGATAAAATAAAGTCTAGAAAACTACGCACTCTCACCCTGGAGAGGCACAGTATTGCAAGTATTACAGGACGTATGCAAGTTTTAGTTAGTAAGTTGAGTTCGTTCTCAGGGACTTAAGTGTGTTAATCACGTGGGTTTGAATAACGAGTAAAAGTGAATAATTAAAGACAGAAAATAAAAGATGTGAATTTCGAAAATAGAAAATTAAACTAAGAAAATAAAGACAATAAAATAAAATGCGAAGAATATGAGATGAGAGATATAGCTTAGGTTTTGCTAGTATGCACTAATCCTTCTAATTCTTTCTATTAGATCTAGTTAATAAGGGAGAATATTAGCTCTTGTATACTTAGTCAGGATTCTAAATTCCCTTTCCTTAGACCTTGAGAGCAACTAAGGTGGATACGGCACAACCAAGACGTGGTTTCAAATAGGGTTATCAAGCGCTACCAAGGCCCTAAGCAAACACTTCAATCAAGTGGTTATATGGTGATTAAATCAAAACCTAATGACTATCTAGTTAGAATCATGTTTTGTCAGAACTAATATCGACACTAGACGTTATGTGGTGGTTCAATAGTTAAACACCCAGCTAAGGTGATCATCTAACTACTATTAAGGTAATCCTATACTCGTGCACTAGCAAGGAAAACAGACATTAAATCAAAACACATAAACAAATATAAAGGTAAGTAGCTAATATCAGATTAAAACATATAATTCCCAAAGAAAATTAGATAGAAGAATTAGAATTCATAGATTATACATGATGCAAAACCCAAGCTATGGGGAGTTTAGTTCATACCTGAAGGAAATAAACTAAAAGAAATTACAAAAGACATCATCTTGCTCTCTACAAGAAACTAGAAGAATAAAACCTTAAGAACTAATTACTATGACGCAAGGATGATTTACAAGTGATATAAGGGTGTATTTATAGGTGGTTAGAAGACCTAATTCGTTTTCTTGAGGGAGAAGCAAAGTAGTAGACTCCAAGCCCAACTCAAATTTGTACGGAAATAAGGATAAATTCTGCTGACTTGTTTTGAGCATATCTTCTTCGTTATTGGTCGGTTTTTGCTCCATAATATACCAAAATAATCCTCAGAGAATTATATACGTCCCTATGAAAGGAATTTACCAAAATCGGCTTATTTCTTGGAGTAATCACCACTTCTTTAGGCGTGTGCTGCAGAATTCAGATTTAGGCAGCTTTTCCTTTTCCATATTTTTAGCCTTTGTTTCCTTATCTCCAATTACCATGCTAATCTCTTTCCATAAGTTGTAGTCTTTGAATTGGACTCTAATTAATCTCCATAATTATCTTTAAAGCTTCACACTAAATAAACAATTAAACCCAATATGCTCTAAAAATATTATTTCACTAAATCAAGACTCAAAATAGGAAAGTGCACTAATTCTCAAGAAAAATGACTATTATGACTTCTAAAACACTAAAAATGATGTCTCATCTTAACATAAATCTATCACAAATAAGGAGACATCAAGACCCCCAACTCAAAGTTGTATCGTCCCGATACAATAAAGATAAAAACAAAGGGAAGTCTATAAATACACACTTATAAAATTCTCAACACAATGGGAAAAACATAGCAGAATATATAGAATAATCCTAAAGCACATAACTCAGAAAATTTCATGCAATAATATTCATAAACTACATACCTGTACACTTCTCATATCCACAGCCAACACGGCTTGGATTCAAGATCAGATTAGTTTCGCAATGTAAGAAGGATTGGGACTTTACTCAGTTCCCCAAGAAAGCTATAGATTGTTCATCAAACATCACTAGTATTCAAAGATCCACTCAACTAATCTCTAATGGCTCAATCACTTCTCAATTACATAGTAAAGAATCACAAGGTCTTTAAGGTTGTAATTTAGGCTTAGGGACGGTAGGATAGTATATTTGGATAATTTGGAGTGAGCTTTTGGCTCTCTCCTCACTAGCCATCAACGAATCGCCCTAGAGCTTGAGTTACTCTCATAAAACGTTTCTCACTCAACCCAATGAATTCCTTGATGCAAAATTTAGCATCCCAAATAACCCAATTAAAGCATAAGATGTTCACATAAAAACCCACTTTTCCGGTCCGAATATATATATTTTCTTTTCTTTTCAAATCAATTCTTCGGCTATGACTCTCTTTTATGTTGAGATATCACGCTAATTTCTCATATATATATTTTTTCTTTTAATGCCCATGTTGGCAATTTTAGCTCGTAGCTTCTTTTTCATTCACTATTACCCCAGCAAAGGGTTACAATAAAAATCTGTGAATCATCATCAATATAAGCACAAAGCACAATTAATAAGCTAAAAAATCCCATCCAATAACAATTCCCATAATGGTGGACCCACCACCCCAAACTCAAGCTCTAAAACAACTGTCTATGCATCGCGATTCGAGTGCGGGTCATGTGGAAAAGTCCTATAATCTAAAGGATATGGCTTATAATGTGTTTCAATAAAAAGCTTTAAAAAGGCTAGACGGGGCTGAGAAGGATATAGCATATAAAATAAAAAATTACAAGGTGAGAAGGTATAAAAAGGCATCAAAGGCTTCATATATGAAAGAACCGCCTTAATCACTTTCTACACTATGTAATTTCGTTATTTTCTTACCTTTAGCACTTTCATCAAATGGTTTTTCAACTAGCTTGGATCTCACGGCCTACACACTTCTCAAGGTTCCCTGAGATCGAACATACTTTCTATTTCATTGCTCACTAATCTTCTCTTTACTCTCAACGTGTGTTTTCCTGCAAATACTCAAAGCATACAAATAACATAGCTCATAAACATACTACTTACTATCATTAACTCACTGAGCTTATGCTTTCAAGCTATTAAACACACTCTACATCTTATTCCCATGTATCAAAAATTTTAATTTCTACCTAAAAACAGAAAAATGGAGATGAGAGACAATGAATCCCCACACCCCCAACTCAAAAATGAGTCGTGTCCCCACGACTCGAAAAAGACTCGAAACAGAAATTAAAATTAGCAGATAAACATATTTACAGAAATGGTAAGGAAGAAAGGGAACATACTCTCGAGGCTATTGCCTCGCATCATTGATATCCAAGGTAGGAATTGCTGGACCTTTCGTTAATTGCTCGAGGAGTTTCATGATTTGCACTTGATTAGTATTGATTTGTGCCACATCATTGACTAAGAAAGTTTGAGTTGCTTCGAATTTTGTTAAACGCTCCTCCATCTTCTCTTGCCAATTTTGCTCCTTTTCTTCTTTCGAGAATTGCGTAGAACCTGCTCTTCGAAAGATATCCTTGATCCAAGCATTATCAATATAACTTGTCTTAAACTCGAGTTTCTCTTCTTCACCCAATGTAACATTCGTTTTTCGCACAAGACACGTGATCATAGTAGGAAATTTAACATTATAAACTGATTTAGGAGAGACCGAAAATCGTATCACCTCCTCATAGATCAACTGTGCCACATCAATTTCTTCTCCTCTCAAAATACAATCCAAAAGTAGAGCGTTCTTCATAGTCACATCCAAAGTTCATGTGTTTCCAAAGACATTAGGAATAAGGAAATTGTGCCAAATTCTAGCATCCGTTTGAAGATATTTGTAAGGCCAAGATGCCTTCAATTCTCCCTTATGTGATTGCACTTTCTCCTTGTCTAAAACATGCTCAAAAAGTAGTTCCTCATCAAAGATTTTTCGTTTAGCAACCGCTTCATCAAATTTGCAACAACCTTTCAATTTCTTAAACTTGAAGTGGTTTCTAATCTCATCAACTGTGAAAGGAACTAGCTTTCCTCTAATCGGAACACAACTTTTACTATCTCGGCTAAAGAGGCCTAAATAGAATTCCAAAACTAACTCATGACATAATTCAGAACGTCTTACCATGAATGTAGACCAACCCAATTTTGCACCAAGCTCTAAGAATCTCTTGTAATCTTCTTCACCAACTTCTTCCTTGAATACTTTCTCATAAGCAAAAGGTAGCTCTTTCAATTGTTTCTCTGCAGAAGCCTTCAGGGCCCTTGAAGCTTCCTCTTTCTCCTTGGGTGTAGGACCTTGTGGAAGTTGTGTTTTCTCCTTTGCATAAAAGTAAAGCTTTTTACCATTACGATCACACAAAGTTATACCTCCATCTTCAACATTGTCTTTAGCCTTTGATTTAGAACTAGAACCTTTGTTATTTGATTTCTTCTTGATTGGATCCAATACCTTGCTCTTCTTCACCTCCCTCTTATTAGCTAATATTGTTGTTCTATTAGTCATCCTCAATTAACCCCCAACTCAAAGCTTAAGCAACCCTTGAAATTTGAATTTGTGAATTTTTGGTTGAACAAGCTTGATTTGGTTTAGGAAAGATGAATTGATGATGAATCTCTATGTGGGTGAGGTGGATTCTTGATAGATTGGCTTGGATTTAAGAAATTGTAGGATGAATTTGAAAATTTGAGCTCTTGACTCTTCAATTTTGATGGATTTGGTGAGGATTGGGTGCTTGAATATCTCTTGTAATGATGTGGAGAGAAGATTGAATGTGTTTTCCTTGATGATTGGGTAGTGTTTTGATGATTGGTGAAGGTTTTTGTGAGCTTTAATGGAGTTGGGAGAATTTTGGAGAGGAGAAAGAGGCTTGAGGTTTATTAAATTCGGAATAATGGCATTATACCTCTTTTATAAGCTTAATCCCGCAACTTTCTCTCTCCAGCGGCGCCGTGCGGACCATAGGCGCGGACTATGGGTACACCGCGGGGTACACCACAGCTTCTGTTGATTGAAAAAATTTCGCCTCGGCAAGATACCCGTGGTAGCACCCCGTGGCACGGGTTTTGGGCGTGCGGACATGGGCGCGGTATAGGGGTACACCGCATGGGTGTACCGCAGCTTCTGTAGCTCCCTTCGTCAAAGTACCTGTTGTAGCACCCCGTGGAACGTGTTTTAGGCGTGCGGTGTAGGGGTGCGGTGCAGGGGTGTATACCGCATGGGGTTTTTTCGTCTCGGTATAAAACCCGCGGCTCCTACCCGTGGTACGGGTTTTTGACCTCTGCGGTACACCGCGGCTGAGGTGCGGTATAACGCACCGATGGTGTATCCCTTCCGAAAAATTTTGTTTCTTCCCTAACTCGATTTCTCCAATACCTAAGCATCAAAAACACTAATACCTTTCTCAAATATGCAATATCAACTAAAAATAACTAAACTAAACATAAACTAAAAACGTAAAAGACATAAAAACTAAAAAAATTGCGGGTTGTCTCCCGTACAACACTTTTATTTAACGTCTTTCAAAGTTAGACGTGTTACCTCTATCAAGATTTGCGAATATAGCCTCCCCAACAACGAGTTAGGCTATGAACGTCAACTAATCTGCGCTTGATCCCCGTTTTGGGTCGGATTTCTATCACTTTGGCTGAAACAACCTTAGTGACAATGAATGGTCCCATCCTCGAGTCTTTGAAACTACGTGGCCTATTCTCGCGTTTGTGAGCTTTCCATAGAACTGCATGGCCAACCCCAAACTCAATGTTTGGCTCAGTATCCACAGGCTTTAAGTGGATCTTCTCAGGAGGGACTTTGTGATGTGAGAGGCTGTGGATGACAGGAACGGTGGGATCTAACTTCCTTGGTTTCTTACCCAAGACATAGAAGGTCTCGGATACATTCTTTGCATGAAGAGTGATGGTCCCTTCTTGGAAATTGACGACACTTTGACTTGTGGCCATGAAAGGCCGTCCAAGTATGATTGGAACCTGCTTATCTGCATCAAACTCAAGTATAACAAAGTCAGTAGGGATGGCGATACTACCTGCACGGACTAAGACGTCCTCCACTGTTCCCCATGTCCTTTTAACTGAGTTGTCAGCGAACTGCAACTTCACTGGAGTTTTCTCTGATTTCTGAAGTCCAAGTCTCTCGAACACGGACTTAGGCATAAGATTCACACCAGAACCCACATCGTACATAGCTTTCACCTTGAGCATACCATTAATTTGAATAGGAAGGTTGAAACTTCCCGGATCATTAAGCTTTGTTGGTAGCTCTCTTTCACTTCTTCTCGAAACTCTCAAATTCTCTCTTGGGATCTCTACACTCGCCTCTTTCTCAGGAATAACTTGCGTAAAAACTTGTTGCGGTGTAAGTCCTTTCTTTGCAATCTCAAGCATTTGGGCGTTGATATTTTCGGGTGTGTACGCATCTACAAATGTCTTGAGTTCAGTGTCATCTTTTGGATTTGTATTAGGAATAGATGGTGACACTGGTTGAACAACAGGTGGCGATTCCACCTTCTCATCTTCTTTCTCTTCTTGCACAGCAGGTACAACTTCATCGTCTTTCTCTTTCTCTCTATTTAGCTCAGCTTGATAATCCATTACCGATCGAATCTCCTATTGCATCTTCCTCGATAGTTGTATAAATTCGGCTTTCTCTTGATCGTCCTCCACATAAACCTCAGAACAGTCAGATTCCACGGGGCTAGACTTGGTTGGTTCTTCTTCGGTACTCGGAACTTCCACGGCACTAACGGCATCATGCGGTACTTCCTCTTTTTCTTCAATTTAAAGGCAAATAGCCTTGCAAGCTTCAAACCCAACATTGTCATCACCTCCTTCGATTGCCTTCTCTTCTTTCTGTTCCATTAAATTTGTTAGAACCTTGTATAATTGTTCTACTTGAGTACCTAAAATCTGAAGTGCGACATCTTGTCCTCGGACTTTCTCTTCCTGAGCGCTCATAGTCGTGGTCAAACGTTCCAGAGCTTGTACTATCTGTTGATTATCCATAGGTCCTTCTTGAGGATACTGAGGTAAAGCTTTCTGATCTAAGGAATCGGTATAGGCATCTTGAACATGTTGTTGAGGGGGAGCAGGTCTATTTTGATATTGATTTTGATACTGACCTCTCGGTTGGAAAGAGTTGTTCTGGGGACGCGGTTGATAATGACCAGAATTAGCGGCCCCTTGCGGATTTGAATACTGCATACCAGGATGATTTCGGTTACCCCATTGATAGCCTCCTCGGTTGGATATAAAGTAAACAGATTGTGGATTTGATTCTCACTCTTCCCATGTATGATTATTAACCCCACATTGTTGACAACCTTGTGCTTCTTGTACAAAGTTCGCTGCGGCTAAATTCTTTTGCATCTCTAACTTCAGCTCCTTGATTTGATTTTCTAATGCGGATATTTGAGTTGAGTTCGCAGTTTCTGCATCTAAACGAAGCGTTCCTCGGGTCTTTGCAATAGGAGCTCGTGTAGAAGGACAACTCCTCTCTTGTTCAATAATATTTTCTAGGACATCGGAAGCTTCATTATGGTTCATGGACAAGAAATTACCCTTTCCAATGTTATCCACCTTCTCTCTACCTTTATCATTTAGTCCTTCATAGAATATAGCAAGCTGTAGAGCAGGTGTATAACCATGGAGAGGACATCTAGCTAATTTATGTTGAAACCTTGTCCATGACTCTCCTACTTTTTCTCCATCTTCTTGACAAAATCTAGCAAGCTCGGTTTGATCTTTGAGTCTCATGCTCTTCGGATAAAAACGGTTAAAGAATGCGGCTTGAAGTTCTGTCCAAGAATGAATTGTTCCATGTGGTTGTCTTTCTAGCCATTCGCTAGCTCTACCGGTCAAGAAGAAAGAAAACATATGACAATACAGTTGCTCGCGTGTAATGCCAGGAGTACTGTAGGCATCACAAATCTGCATGAACTTCTGAATCGATCTTACCGGATCTTGAATTGCTGTACCACTGTAGAGTCCAAAACTTTGGAATAGGCTTTAGGTGACATATATTTGGATTGGGGTATATGCAAGTTATTTAGGGGTCGGTTTTTTATAATTTAATAACCAAACTAGGTGGTTGTATTTGGTTTTACATTCGGTTTTTTGTTTCGAATTATTTCTTTTTGGTTTGGTTTTGGTTCCCTTCGAATTCGGATAGTATTTTTCACCCCATCTATTTAAATACATTGATCAAGAGACTAATATTTTAATACAATTATGCTATTATTACTTGTACATGTGGGCTATTAATATATCAAATAAATAAAAACTTATAATTTAACAACACTTATCTTAATTTATAATACTACGTAAATTTATAAAATAAAATTTATTACTTCCTTATTCATATATTTATGATTAATAAAATCAATCAAGTAAGGGATACTTATAATGTAAGTGATATAAAAAAATTCTCACCAATAGCACCATCGAATTGTAAAACTAAAATTTCACGTAAATAATAAATTCTCACCAAAAGTTTCCCGCGCATAATTATTATAATAAAGTTCACACATTCCTTATTTTTTTTTCTTCGTCGGTTCGGTTATTTAGGTTCGATTTTTGCATAGTAAACCGAACCAAACAAAAAATTCGAATTTTAAAAAATTGAAAACCAAACCCTTTGGTTTTTCAATTTTTTGGTTTGGTTTTTTCCGGTTTTTTGGTTTGGTTTTTTTCCGGTTTTTTGGTTCGGTTTGGTTTTCTGGTATAATGAAAAAAATGATTCGTATGACAATTATAATGGACACAGTCAATTTATATGAGATAGTTTATATACCATATTGACATGTGATAAACCAAAATTATTCCTGACCAGTAAGTGACTTCAACTTGGTTAAAACTGATGCTCAACACTATTTGACAACCTCCGTCTGATCCTCGTACGTGTTACATGAGAGAAAGATAGATAAAAGGAGAAAAATTAAAGAACCTAGTTAGCCTCACCCTCAATCCTGCCAATATTTACAAAGTGGTCGATTTCCGTTCAAGGGAAGATTTGTGACTTCATTTTAGATGTACTTTTTATCATAAATACACTTTTATGTCCCATTTGCACATTGTTTTTGTATTTTTAAAATTTAGAATGTCTTTTTCTCGATTTAGTCTATTTGTGTATTTTTGTGCAATTTTGGATCATTCTAGGTAAAATTTTCTCGAGGAATAGTAGATGCCAAATGGATGAGGAACGACCCCCAAAATTCAACATATGAAAGCCATGATAAAGTGTCAGAAGAGTTGAAGACATGGCTTAGTAAATGATGTTGGTAAGTATAATATCCCAAGGCACAGACTTCAAATGGAGCAAGATTTAACAGAGCATAGCATGCGATGTGAACCAATCTTACATCGGTAATCTAAGCCTTAATGCGGTAAGGCCCGCAACCCGATAAAGCCAGATTCCAAAGATAAAGGTTGGTTCAACAACCATTCGATCCAAAGAATTTTGACTTGCGATTTGGAGGAACTATAAATGTTATATCTTTCCCACTTTGTAATTATCTAGACAATGTTATACTTTTCAATCACAGGTTAATAACACAAAGTCTGTAGTTCAAATTCCATCTAGCCAAGTCTTCTATTGCCTCAATCCCATCTAAGATATGACTCATACCTGAAGAAACTTGAAAAAATTATAATTACTATTCTTGGGTATCTGTTGTAATGCTATTTTAAATTCAATAAAAAATAAACAATTGATCTTTAAATATATTTTTGGTGCATAGTTGATTACTTCTCGACAAAACAAAACAACAAACTTAGGGGGTGTTTTCAATTAAAAGTTTATAAGATTTTTTTAGATTTAAAGAGTAAGGGGTTTCCAACTATGATTCGAAAAATCTTTTAAAATCCGAATTTTATTTATTAGTAGTCTAGAAAATATTTTAAAATACTTGTGTCTTCAATCAAGAGTTTTTAAAATACTTTAAAATCTTGTGGTTTATAAAGTTTTTGAACTTATAAAAGTTATTGGACTTTATATGATTCACAGGGTTTGGTATATATAAAAAATTACTCTACAAATATCAAGGTAGAAGAAGAGATTAAATAAATTTCAGCAAAAAGAATTAAAAAAATCCTGCACGCGGAGCTTAGGTAAAAAGTATGATGGGACGTGGGATTTAGTCATGTTGTTCTTTAAACTGTAATCTTATATGGACCAGGATATATTTATTTTTTTTATTCCGTTAATAAGGTTTGAAGAGGGATAATGCTCTTTATTGCTCATTTTATGTCTTTAACGTTATCCATGGTTCATTTACCTTTTACAAAAAAATTAAAACAAAAAATTGGTAAGAAAAAAAATCATGAAATGGGATCTTCCTTTAAAAAACATGTCATAGAATTGGAAGCTATTGATTATTTGTCAAACATATATCATCATTAATAAATCCAGTCAAAATAAATATCTCCTTAGATTCTCTAAATTAAATTCCAAGATGTAGAATATCTGATTAAATAACTTTAACCTTCTTCCAACTAACACATTTTAGTCATTAAATAAGATATTTCAACCCCTCTATAAATACCAACGAATTGTTTTAGATGGAAAATGAACTGAAGCAGTTCTTACAAAACTTTTTGACGTTCCTTATAAATGAAAAAAACTTTTCCTTTTTCTTTTTGTCTATCTATCTTACTCGTCCTCTCTCCATTTTTCTAATGGTCATCTTTGATTTTGGGCAGTCATCTTCCCGCGAGTCCATCCTTAGTTACTTGACACCTAATTGCGAAATTATTCAGCAGCTACTGAATGGACTATGGAGGAAAACAAGCTCATTCGGAGCGATTGGCTGAATATCATCCTAACTCCTCGAACTTCTACGAATATGTTGCATCCAGAGTCCCTTGGAAGTCGATTGATGAGATAATAGAGCATTATAAGAAGACGATGGAGGCCGTTGCTTTTAATCATGTCTCCAACATACTTGTCTCTAATGCACCCTATATGAAAGATATTAATATGAATTATTTAAATTAAATAAATAAATAAAAATAAAAACCTGTTCTTTACGCCATTATAAACAGGA
This sequence comes from Nemophila menziesii, assembly GCA_029959085.1. NCBI lineage: Eukaryota > Viridiplantae > Streptophyta > Magnoliopsida > Boraginales > Hydrophyllaceae > Nemophila > Nemophila menziesii. The sequence goes on along the minus strand of JARWIR010000011.1, from coordinate 33,296,037 downwards.
TTTAGTAGCTTAAACTTAGAAGAAGAAACTGAATTAAATCTTCTCTTTCAAGAAATGTTTATCTTACAATTTAATTCTTTCAATAAATGTTCATCTTACACATACACATTTCATGTGAAAGACTAATTATTGGGATAAAGATGTCAAAATACACTTTTTTTATTGAATAATTAGGATTATATATGAATAAATATTTATTTCTATTCTTATGTGATAAGAATATATTTGTGTATGTTCATGTGATGGATTATACATTTTCAATAAATAATAGTAATCAAAATAGTTTCACATGATTGAAAAACAATATAGATCAGGCATACTTTCTTAAACTTTGTAACTCCCTATGGGTTGTCAGGTTCTGCTGGGTTCAGCATTATAGCTATGTGCCCAACTTGATCTGCCTAAACAATTGTCTATTTTTAAAAATTAAAGTCATGAGTAATTTGTAAAGAATGAAGTAAATATTTGAAGATATGTATGATCAAAATAATCGATAGGTAGAGTATGTTAATTAGACTAATAATTCTATAAATTCGGGCAATAAGGGACCTATATAATTTGTATTTTAGAATAAAATAGACTTTCTTAGGTTTTTTCAACCAATGAATCTCTTTACTGTTACTCTGCCACCAAATCACCACACTGCTCCGCCGCCTACCCATAGCCATCTCCTTAGCCAACAAATTTCAAATTTGATTTCCACGAATTTTAAATCATTTCACATCCCCTCTGACCTTATCGCCATCATACTCCCCTTTCAGTGCCAAATTAGTTGTGCTCTCTTAATGCTCTACACAACACACTACTCAAATCACAACCCTCTTTTTTAAGCCTTGATCAATTGCCCATAATTAAACCCGTTATTGACTGCCCAAATTTGAGGCCCACCAGAAAGTTCTTAGAAAATGAATCTCAAAAGAGAAGAATAAATATAACAATGCATTATTTTCCTATCAAATTTGAATTTAGTAATGTCTAGTTGAAATTTTCGTTTGAGTGGCTTAAATGTAGATATTTATGGAGGAAGATTTTATTGGGATGGCGAGCGCCGTGATGAACAAAGGTGTTGTTGAAGGAAAAATGATTTTTATTGTCAAAGAAAGTCTCTAGACTGGAGGAATTTGTGTTTAATGATTTTCAGTTTTTTTATCATTTTTAAGTGTTTTTTTATTCGATGATAAGTATATATTGCAGGGACAGTAGAGTTTTTAGTAGATCTGGACTACTCTTTATACCCTTTAAGGGACACAATTACTTTCTACTATCACACCTTTCTATACACATTTATATATTTTTCATCCCTTATTGATTCCACATAATGGGGACTGGCTTACACCTTTCTAGGGTTGACCTGATCAGCGTTGGGTCGGGTAAACACCTCTCTTTGGCCGATAGTCATCTATTTTTAGGTAGAACGATTAGCTAACCATGATCAACCAGAGGTAGTCCATATATTCTATTCATATACTCAAACTATATTCGAATTTCTAGACCAATATCAATCTAACCTTGTTCTAGGTAGAATTTTCTCTATTAACATACATATTCCAATAGAGTGCATGGAACATGGAAGTCATGCGAAATAATCTTAAATATATAACATATAGGTTTTTGAACTCCATTTATGTTCAGTTATCCTACTGAATTTTTATCGTCATATCATAAGTGAGAAAATATTTGAAGAATTTATGTTCAAATTCATAGGAATTGATTATACTTGAAGAAGTACCTTACGTAATTGAAATGGAATAACCAACGATCTTGTCATCTAAATGATAAATGTTTTTCACCATACACATAACCTATCACAAGATAACAAAAAATCAATTGATTCATTTTATATAAATTGCAATGGATTTGTGCTCTTCTCTCTTTGTGAATAGAGTAATAGCAAAGTACATAGTAAACGCTATTTGCATAGACCATAATACTTGAATCATACAAACAAGCATATCTAATAAATAAGACAATAAAAAAGTAGTATCAAGCTACCTATAAGATCAAATTCTTAATAAAAAAATAGAAAATAATATTAGTAAATCTCAAAATTAATCCTCACATACCATAATGGTACGACAAATTAGATATCTACTTGAATCTTAAGAATATTATTCATAAGAAAATTATTTCAGTTTTCAAGATACTTACCATCTAAATTACTATTAAAAAGTGTACACCCATCACCGGTGATGATGAAACCTTATATTAATTGATGAAAATTACATAAATTAAACATATGTTATATAAAATTTTGTATATAGAAATATATTGATGGTAATTATTGTGATGCAACAAAAAGGATAGAGTAAAAGAGAATATTAAGATGTATAACAGAGTGAAACAGAAACAAAGAAACATAGATGAAAGCTAAAGAGGTAGAGGCGGCGACTAGGGTTTCATAAGTTTGAAAATATTTATATCTATTATAAAGTAATGTGTTAACATATATTAAAGTTTATTTATTCTACATAAACTTATATAAATGTTATCTAGTTACATTTATATTACAATATATAGACTTAAGAGTAAGTTAATTCAAAGTGTTGATCGACTAAATTGAAACCAAATAAAAAGTTCTAGAAGGGGTGGGGGGTAGAATACGACCAATGTGGAATTAAAAATCTTATACAAATTGTGATACGAGGTACGCAATGTTCATTATAGACTCATCCCTTGGCCGCCAGATAATTCATTATAGAAGCAATCATGGGGTCTAGAGGAGAAAAAATTAGGAGCAGGAGCTTCACTGCATCAATTGTACACTTCTCTATCTCTATTCTTTGGGTGAATAAATTATTAGATTTATTTTGTCTATAATTTACTTCTAATCTATTTATTCCAAGTTCATTATGCAAAATTTCTCTTCCAAGATTGTAATTATATGAACAATTGAATATTGCTTTTCTGTTTTAACTGAATTAGGGATTATTTTATTTGATTAAATTGGTTTTTAATTAATTTCCATTGACTATATGTTTGTAATATCACTACCCATATAATAGCTATATGGTAGGTAGCTCGAGTAATTAAGCTATTTCCAATGAGAAGGGGGTAATTGCGGATATAGCATATAGGCGTCTAGTGTGCGGTAGGGAGGTCTTGCCTACCTAGATAGTCAACAGAGTTAGATTTAATCTTGTCTGAAAATATTATAGGGTCACCTGGGATGGGTCTCTATTATTGTAGGATAGCGTCATATTCACCCGGGAGGGGTTAGAAAGATAGTTGAATCCCGACTATTGAGAAATTACCCTTTCACCCTTATTTCTATAAATTTTAATTCTATAGGATAAGTTCATACTTGCATCTCCCTAGCTATTATCTTATTTGCATAATTATTTATTTAATTAGAAAACAAAACACTTTACTTGCTTATCTTTTTAATCAAAACATTTAAAAAAATCTATTATAATATTGAACACAGGTTGAAATAACTATTTAAATCCTGAGAACGAACTCCATTTCAATTACTTATTATTTCTAACGATCCATACACTTGCGAAGAGTTAATCGTAACTTCCGAGGTGTGTGCGTTATTTACATCATTAATTTATCACAATCCCGGGCCTACCAAGTGTTTGGCACCACTACCGGGGATTTTATTGTTATTTTAGTCAGTGTTTAATCTAGTGTAGTAATTTTATTTGTTTTCAATTTTACGCTTGGTTTTGGGTTTTCTCTTTTTCACAGGTGACACATGTAGGGTAATGAAGAAAGTCCAACGATCTCTTTAAATATGTAGTGGAGGATACTATTCAAATACCGGTCTGTTCAACTATGGGAAAAACACTTGGGATATCAACAATGGGGAGTAACTTCTACCAAATATTTTATCAACCCCCGCAAGAGAAAACATGGAATAATCAATGGATCGTGAATGTTAGACAACTACCGCATATACTTCAAGCCTCCGAATTGAGAAGAACTCTTGCAACATTCGTAGGAAAGAAAAATGAGGAAAATGCAACACATCAAGAATGGAAGGCAAGAGAAGAAGTGCAAAGGTACATTGAGAAGTTTGATGATGGAGTCGATTATGGCGGAAGAAAAGTTAATAAAAATTCAAGAAAAAGAATCAAGAGGTTACGAGATGAACATGAGTTGTCCATTTTTGGGATGTCGATAGATTGGAGGTGTCCCATAATAATGATAAATCGTAATATTATCATGGATACTTTGTACGCTCACCTTGAACCACCACAATTCCACCATAGAAAAGAGTGGAAGAAATTTGTGCATACTAGTAATGATATATATGTGAGCCGGGATGTTGGATTACGTGAAGAAACATGTATAGAGGAATGTCTTCTTGCAAAGAAATGGATTGGAGATAAACTTGTTGAAGATCAATGCGTAATTAACCCGACAAGAACAATCCTTATATACCACCTGGTTAAGGAGTTGTTTCGTCATGAGAACTACAAGGCGAAACAGAGATATTACCGACCCCCTTTCAAAGATCGATTAAATCAAAACTTATGTGGGAAGGTTTCAAAGTTACCACATAAAGGAAGATGTGATTTTAAGCGGAGGAGTACCGCAAGGGCCTTAATACAAGTTTCATGGTAGGTATAAAGACGTAATTAACAAAAGTGCTTCTTGGAAGACAACTCATTTCTCAAATGCTTTGGTAGTTTAATTTTTATGCTTGTAGTGTATGCTATTTAAGTTTGTATGTGTTTTAATAAATATTGCAGTAATGAGGAAAGTAGAATTGTTTTTGATGTGTAGGATACAAAGAAGATGAGCAGAGGTGAGTTTTATGAATAATTCTGTGCCCCCAGCTGTTCTCAACATTATACCGGAACTATGGGTGGTATACCATCTAGTAATTGTCATTGACGGTAAGGAAAAACACATGTTTTGCCGAGACTCGATCGGTATACCGCTCATACGGGCGGAATGCCGCTCCGCAACAGTGTCGAGATTCGCAAGCACTAGAATAGCTATCTTTGAATGGCCATAACTTTTGCATACAAACTCGGAATTCAGTAGTTCAGGAGTCCACAGAAAGATTAGGAAATTGATTACAACTTTTATTCAGGACACTTTACCTAATAAGTAATAACTGGTGACTGTGCTGAAATTAACCTAGAGAAAAGTTCAAAAAGTTAGAAGACTTCAACAGGTATACTGGCCCCATGGGCGGCAATGCCTGTGCGCAAGAAGGGTCATAATAGTACGCGCCATGGTTTGAGGTCAGTAACTTGAAGAGGTTGAGCGGCATGCCAACCCTCTAGGAGGCAATACCGACCATCCTTCCGTATCGAATTCAAAGATTATACATATGCAAAACCCAAGCTATGGGGAAATTAGTTCATGTTAGAAAGAAATAAACTAAAATAAAGATACATACTGTCAACTTGCTTCTATTGATGACTTCTATGAGTAATATTAATTAAAGGCTGAGTAAGTACATGTTTACAATGATAAGATGGTGTATTTATAGGTGTTTTTCTAAGCCTAGGTCGAAATCTTGGAGTAGAAGACAATTAATTTGAGTCTAAATCCAACTCAAATTCATTTCCTAAAATATAGCCTCATTGTTTTGGTCATAACTCCTTCTTTATTGGGCCGGGTTTTGCCCAATTTATATCAAAACGACCGCATTAGAAAGATCTATCTAACTATTTGAAGGCTCATCCAAATTCTCAGCCGATTCGAAGTTATCTTCACTTTAGTGGACATAACTGTAGAATTTTCAAATTTATTTGGCAGCTTTTCCATTCCTAATTCGACTTTACTTCCTTTTATCTATTGATATTTTCCATATCTTTTTTCTTAACTCTTTAGAATTGATTTAGCATCTAATTATATTCCATATTTTTAAGAGTTCCACATTAACACGCAAATTAAACTAAATATGCTCTAAAAGAAATAAATCATCAAATGAAGACATGAATTAAAAAATTATCAAATAAAGGAAAAAATCCCTTACTAATTAATCAAATACACCTAAAATGATGTCTCCAATCTACATTAATATATCACAAATAGGGAGACATCAGTAAATATTTCAACTTATTGAAGCAAAAAAAAATTAAGAAAGTCTATTTTATTCTATAATACAAGTTATTATTTTGTATGTTACATCAACACACAAAATAATATAATGGGGTTGGACAAAAAAATAATACATCAAAATAGTTAAAAACAAGTAAAAATAAGACATATGCGACTAATAAAGAGAAAGAATGATTTTGTAAAGGAAGGGAATGTCTTAGATTGATTTTATGATTTTTCGTATTATAGGAATGCATAAATATAATCTATGAATTGTAGGAACATATAAAAATGAATATAAAAAATTCAAAAAAAAACTTAAAAAATACACAAATAATAACTTGTCACGTCCAAAAATGTATTTTTTTATTTGTTTAGAATTAATTACAAGTTTCAAAATATTTAATTAACGCGGACGTGTGGAGTATTTGACAAATCTATTTTTTATATCAATGAATGGAATTAAATTTTGAAATGTAAAAAATTAAAGAAATCCAAAAAATTCAAAAAATATCATAGACTTAGATTTTAATTTCTCTAGTAAAAAAATACTAGTTTCTTTTCAGATTTAAAAAAAAGTTAAAACACGCGTGCATGTTACTCCCTCCGTCCCAAAAATAATGTCCACTTAACATTTTCACACAAATTAAGAAATGTCATTATTGAACCCTACAAGTACAAAAATGCCCCTAATAAATGTCATAATGTACACCTATTCCTATGCCTAGGAAAATGCAATCAAGTATAAAATAATAATTCAAATAATTATAAATTAAAGGAAAAGTAGGGGCAATAAGGGAAAAAAGTAGAAAAAGTTGTCTTGAAATGGTAAGTGGACATTATTTTTGGGACACCACATTTAGTAATGTGGACATTATTTTTGAGACGGAGGGAGTATGTAATTAGTTGGTGATGATTGGTGGTGACAACAGTGGTGAACTAGTCGTTGGTGGTTGTAGATGAAAGGTGGTGGTGGTCGGTGGAGAATAATGAAGGTGGCGGTGGTGGTGGTCGGTGGAGAATGTATGAGGTGGTGGTGGTGGTGGTGGCCAGACTTTGAGATAAAAATAAAATTAAAAAATAAATAAATATATAATGAATATTATATAATAAAAAATGACATGAAGGTAAATTGTGGTATAAAAATTAACTTTTATCATTAAATATGAATTTTTTTTCATTACCTTGTGATTAAGTAGTAAATCAAAACCTTTTTCCCATTAATTGAGAATGAAAATGGTGGATTTGTAACTAATTGAGAATTATCTCTATTAATTTCACAAGAAATACCAGATAACCAATGCCTTACTGATTAATTCACGAGACTTACAAAATAAATCAATTGAATAATTTGATAGAAATATCGAGTACCCAATGATCAAATTCGTAAGAACTGCCATATAATTCGATTGAAATTCTTAGGCAGAATTATCAAGACTCTATTACTTAATTTTACAAGATTTTCCAAATAAATCAATCAAATTTTTAGGTAGAATTATCAAGGCCAAATTGGTTAAATTTACAAGAATTACCGGATAATTTGATTAATGCTCCTAAGAAGAAGTCTCGAGGCTCGAATAGTCAAATTCACAAGAATAACCAGATAACTCAGTTAAATTGTAAAGCAAAATTATTGTGATCTTCCTAGTTAAATTCACAAGACTTACCAAATAAATCGTTAAATTCCCAAGTAAAATTATCAAAGACGCAATTGGTTAAGTTTACAAGAATTACCAAATGACTCAATTAAAATTTTAAGGCATTATTATCGAGGCCCTACTTGTCAAATTCATAAGAATTACATAGCTCGATTAAGTTGTCAGGAGAATTTATCGAGACCATACTAGTTTAATTCACAAGAAGCACCAAATAACTCGATTAAAATTCACAGGCAGAATTATTGAGGCTTAACTTGTTAAGTTACAAGAATTACCAAATAACATGATTAAATTCTCTAGTTAAATTCACAAGTATTACCAAATCTGATAAAATTTCTCAGCCAAGATTATTGAGGCATCATCGGTTATAAACATAAGAATATCCAAATATATTGATTCGATTCTCGGGTAGAATTATTGAGGACCCAATTGTTAAATTCATAAGAAGTAGGTAAATCGATTAAAACTCTCAAGATTATCAAGGCCCAAATTATTAAATTTACAAGATTTACCAAATAACTTAATTAAAATATCAGGCAGAATTATCCGTGACCTCACTAGTTAAAGTCACAAAACTTACTAAATGGCACATTCAATTTATAAGATAGAATTATCGAGGATACACTACTTGAATTCAAAATATTTATCAGATACCTCGATTTTTTTTGTCAACAGCAATCAAAAGTAAATATTACATCTTAACCCTAGATAATAATTATAAAGATCAATGATAGAACTTGACGGGGTGTCCGAGATGTTGTGACCCCGCTTGGTAGCTTTGGCGGCTAGATCTGCAATCTGGTTCAAATCTCTCTTGATATGGAAAATCCTCCACCTCGGGAATCTTTTCATCTATCTGAGTGCTTCACAAATCATTGGAATTATCAAGGCCCCACTAATTAAATTCATAAGAATTACTAGATAATTTGATCAAATAACTTGATTATATTTTCTATTAGAATTATCGGACCGTCACTAGTTAAATTCACAAGAATTGCCAAAAAAATCGTTTAAATTCTCATACTTATTTATTGAGTCCTCACTAGTTATATTCCAAATAATTCCAAATAATGGTCAAATAACTCGATTAAGTTCTCAAGTAGAATTATCGAAGCCTCGAAATTAATAAAAATTACACGATAAATCAATTAACCTTATAAGGAAGAATTATCAATCCCCACTGGTTAAATCAACAATACTTAACAATAGTTCGATTAAAATTCCTAGGCAAATTATTGAGTTCCAACTGTTTAAATTCATAAAAATTACAGATACCTCGAGAAAATTTTCATGTGAGGTTATCGAAACATAATTGGTTAAACTTACTAAGGTTACTAGAGACTCAACTAAATTACCACGTGTGATTCTAAAATTATAATTAAAATTGATTAAATTTGTGATAATAACCAAAGACCGTCATGAAGTCTCATCACGAGGTCATTCAAATAAAATACAAGTTTGCCAAAGTCACAAGGAAAACCTTGTAAAATTAACAAATGTGCTTTTCCATAACCAGTTAGATAAATATGGAAAAATCGGGTTCTTTTAGAAATATCTCCTAGAAAATACCTCGAATATATTAAAATGAGGAATCTAAAAATAAAAACCATTATCAATTTTTTTATTTATAAAAGCCTAACTAAAAAAAATCATATAAAATGCTTAAATTTGATTTTCTGGTTTACTTTTTTTTACCTATATACCTCTATTTCAGTTTATCCTTTGGTACGTACCAATATTTTCTGTTTGGTACGTACCAATTTTTTCAGTTGATTCGTACTAAGTAATTTTCTTTTTGGCACGTACCAATATTTTTGTTTGGTACGTACCAATATTTTTGTTTGGTTTGTTTTATATTGTTATACATACATTTTTTTTGTATATAATTGCATGATTGTCCATGTCAAGATTAATATCCGTGACCCAAGTCTTTTTTTTGTCAATACAGTTACTCATTGTCTGTTACAGGCCAAATATACATTACTAATATGTTCATAAAATTCAACTAAAGACTTAGTAGGACATGCCGAGATATCAAGATTGAGTCTCGTGCATTTAGCTAAAACGTCCGCTACCCCATTGAATTTCCTTCTTATATGGATAAATTTCCAGTCGGGAATCTTTCTATCCATCTCCATGCCTTTGAAATCATGGGACGGATCCTCCAATCGATTCCTTTTATTTTATTAATACCTTGAACTACCTAAGGGTTATCTGAGTAGAAAGAGCTACTCCTCATACCTTTATTTGCAGCCGATCTCATTGCTAACAAGACCGCCCACATTTCCCCTTCTAAACTACTATTCACTCTTGCTCTTTTCTTAGTAATCTCTTTAACTTCACCATCTTTATTTATCGCACCCAAGTCAAAGTTAGAGAAATGAGTCCGTATTTATTTTGATAACTCAATACTAGCTAACGTGTCAAGGTCCATTGGTACGTGCCAAACAAATTTTTTCTATGAAAACAATTTAAAAGAAATGAAACGCTGAATTAGAATAAAAAATAATAATAATACTGGTACATACCAAACAGACCCGATTGATACATACCAAACAGACCCCGTATAGATCAAACACATCATATCCAAAAAAAAATTAAAATCTAATTACACTTGCTAGAATCAGAATACAAATATAAATCTCACACTAGCTTAAACAAAAACCAAAGAGAAATCTCTTCGTACAAGCTTGAACGTTCAAAAAAATGAAACATATTTTTATACAGTTGAATGATTTGATTATTAATAGTAGCTGTGAAAAGGAGAGAATTTTGAATAGCTGCTTATGTACATCTTATATTTATAATATTTGGAGTGAAAGAAATGATAGAGGCCATGGTGGTTTGGGCCTAACCGAGGAGCAAATTTGCAAGAAAGTAATTAAAAATGTTTACTTCAAAGTGAAAGAGTGGAAGGTTAAAAAGAAGTCCATTAGAGAGAGGATTAAAATATTAGATAGTGGATAAATTTCTGTTTAATGTTTTGTTTTTGTAATAGGCCTATTTTCTTTAGTGGAGTATGGCTTGTGGGCCGAGAAAATGTAATAGTAATGTAGGTGCTAATGGGCTTTTGGTTTAGAGTATTAATTCCTATGTTAGGATTAATGTCTAAACTTATTTAAAAGTTGTGTAAAGATATTTGGGGTGTTGATCTAATTAATAAAAGTTTGATTTGTTGATAAAAAAAAAACAATGAAATATGATAAATTAGAAAAACAATCACGATAATCTCTCTACTGTTGCATTGAAACAAAAAACAAAAAGAAAACCTTCAAACTCGCACGGATAAAAAAAACAAAAAGGAAAAGTAAAGATGGTGGAGAATAGTCAATATAAGGAAAAGAAAAGAAAAAGAAAAGTAAACGCTTAAACTTTAAAGACAATGAAATGAAACTTATGACAGGATTATCTATCCACTTGCATTGAAACAAAAAAACAAAAAAGACATCTCTTCACACTTGCACGGAACCATAAACAAAAAAGCGATGGTGGAAAATGGTCACGAATGCGGCAGTTTTCTTCACTTCTTATATGGTAAAAGCCTATCATTTTTAAAGTAAAAATAATTCAAGATTTTACCCTTTATTTGGGTTTTCTGCAAACGGGTTTAGTGATGGTGGAAAATGATCCACGAATAGCGGCGATTTTCTTAGGAGTGGAGAGTGGCTTGATGCGAAGGTAAAGCAACGGTTTTCTTGACAATGGAGAGCCGGCAGTTTTCTTGTATAGAGGTGCGCGACGGTGAGATCTAAAAAAAGCAGTTGTTTCAATAGAGAGAGAAAGAATAGAGGAAAAAATTAATTATATAAATGGTGTAGTAAGGTTGCTTTGGTCTTTTTATCCCATATAGTTGGGTTTTAGGTATCTTTTTTTTTTGTTCAACCGAACTCACAAAACAAAGTATATACAAATCATCCAATACCTAATCGTCCAAAAGAGAGCGTCAGCTGATCCGCGCTCCCTCGAAGTATCTTCCGCTGCCTAGCCAATCGTGCTGCTCGATCAGCCCATCCATTACGCCTTCGTGGTATATGTGCGAAAGACAGCTGACCGTGTCTATTGATGTCTCCCTAAATGTTCTAATTTTATGCCCTTGGGAGATATCATTTTTGGTGTTTATTTGATTATTTTGATAGACTTTTGGGCTAAATATGCAATAATCCGATTTTCCTCTTTTAATTCTAGTATTTTTGATTTATTAAACTTTTGCGCGTAATCTTGTGTATTTTAGTGAAAAGTTTGTAGGTTTTGAATATTAGCTAGGAGAGGAACACGAGAATAAAGTCAAAGATCGTGATATGGAGTCAAAGCTTGAAGATAAATTCCGAAAAGAATTATATTTTGAAGCTGCAAATCTGGAAAACAGGCCAAAGATTGCTGATTTCGAGGCACTTACGAGTTGATTTAGCCGCTGACCGTTGAAAAGATTATGTTCCTTATCGAGTTACGGAAATTTAGCAAGTGATTTGAGGTCAATCGGAGTTATAACGAATCAGCTAGAGCTGTTTTAGTGGAAGTGGTGCAGCAGTTACGGGATTTGGGCTTAATTAGTGGACTTGGACTTTTTATTATTCACTTAATCCCTAATTAAAATCCCATTCCGAATTTGAGCTTATAAAAGGAGCTTTTGACCTCATTATTTCTCACCTCTCAATTTATTCTTCAATTCAATTCATCCTTTGAAGAGGGTGTCCAGAGAAGAAGTAGAAAGTAGGAAAAGAAGAAGCTTGGAGCTGGAGACTCTCCAATTCACAGCCAAACCAATTCCGAAATTAGGTTTCTCTGTATTTTATTTCTGTAAAACAATATGAGTCTTATTTCCTTTAATTTAGTTTTCGTTTTAATTAGTATGAGCTAAACATTTATTAGTGCTTGAGAATGTTTTATGGGTGAATCCCAATTCTATTGAATTTCATGTCCTGAATTTGGGTTTCTGTTAATTAAATCGAATTGGGTCTTTTACATTTTTCTTTAGTTGGTGCTTATTTACTATTATTGACCTGATCAATTAATAATAGGGCTTAGTATCTAGGCTATTCCAATTAGTGGCGATTGGATCACCTTGACGGGGGGTTTAGGTACAGAAATAATTATAGAATATAAAATATAAACTATTTGGCTTTGACGAGCGTAGTTAATTTTATGGCCAATGAGGTAATTTAGCTTAATCATTCGAAAGTGGATCATATTTACCCTGACGGGACTAGTGACACTCTAGAATATCCTTGTAGTCCACCCTGACGGGGGTACAAGGATTATTGAATCCCGACCAATGTCAATTGACCAATTTGACCCTTAAACAGAATAGGTTATGAAATAGAATTAGGAGGATCCCTTGCGTTCTCAAGTGCTACCTTCTCATACTTGCGTTTCACATTTATTTACTTGCATTTTCCTTATCGAATTACGAAACTTTAGCAACTGGAATCAAGTCAATCGGAGTCATAACGAAGCAGGAAAAGCCGTTTTAGTGAAGGTGTATCAGCAGTTACGGGATTTTGGGCTTAGAATTTGGGCTTGGACATTTAATTAGTATTTTATTATTAGGTCCAAGCCCTAATCCATTTTTCTACTTATAAAAGGAGGCATTGACTTCTATTTCTCATACAATTCATTCTTTACAATTAAAAACATCAAAGAGAAGTTGATTTATATTTTGATTTATATTTTGAAGCTGCAAATCTGGAAAATAGGCCAAATATTGCTGATTTCGAGGCACTTACGAGTTGATTTAGCCGCTGAGCTTTGAAGAGTGTTCCTTATCGAGTTACGGAAATTTAGCAAGTGATTTGAGGTCAATCAGAGTTATAACGAATCGGCTAGAGCTGTTTTAGTGGAGGTGGTTCAGCAGTTACGGGATTTGGGCTTAATTAGTGGACTTGGGCTTTTTTATTATTCACTTAATCTCTAATTAAAAGCCCTAATCCGATTTTGAGCTTATAAAAGGAGCTTTTGACTTCAGTTTTTCACACCTCTCAATTTATTCTTCAATTCAATTCATCCTTTGAAGAGAGTGTCCAGAGAAGAAGTAGAAAGAAGGAAAAGAAGAAGCTTGGAGCTGGAGACTCTCCAATTCACAGCCAAACCAATTCCGAAATTAGGTTTCTCTGTATTTTATTTCTGTAAAACAATATGAGTCTTATTTCCTTTAATTTAGTTTTCGTTTTAATTAGTATGAGCTAAACATTTATTAGTGCTTGAGAATGCTTTATGGGTGAATCTCAATTCTATTGAATTTCATGTCCTGAATTTGGGTTTCTGTTAATTAAATCGAATTGGGTCTTTTATATTTTTCTTTAATTTGTGCTTATTTACTATTATTGACCAGATCAATTAATAATAGGGTTTAGTATCTAGGCTATTCCAATTAGTGGCGATTGGATCACCTTGACGGGGGGTTTAGGTACAGAAATAATTACAGAATATAAAATATAAACTATTTGACTTTGACGAGCGTAGTTAATTTTATGGCCAATGAGGTAATTTAGCTTAATCATTCGAAAGTGGTTCATATTTACCCTGACGGGACTAGTGACACTCTAGAATAGCCTTGTAGTCCACCCTGACGGGGGTAGAAGGACTATTGAATCCCGACCAATGTCAATTGACCAATTTGACCCTTAAACAGAATAGGTTATGAAATAGAATTCGGAGGATCCCTTGCGTTCTCAAGTGCTACCTTCTCATACTTGCGTTTCACATTTATTTACTTGCATTTTCCATTTAGTCTTTCATTACCTAGAAATAATAAAAACAAACAATCAATCATTCTATCTTTATTTGCTTTCCTAAGTGCAACCATTAATTATTTGATAAGCATTGTAGTTAACCAAACCGTCCCTGCGAACGATCCTAGAATCACTTATTACTACTTGGGACAACCGTACACTTGCGGTTGTGGTTCGATTACTTTTGCATTTATTTTTAGAACACACAAAGGACCACCAAGTTTTTGGCGCCGCTGCCGGGGACGGTAGCGTGTGACCCGGTGTTTATCTTTTAGTGTTTAATTGCATTTATTTTACGCTTGGTTTGTTTTAGTCTCTTTTCAGGTTTTTCTTTAGGTATGGAGAGTTTTCTCAAGTTCAAACTCCACCACAATCCTGGTTGGATCAACTGCAAGACTCCTTTGATAAAATATATACTTTTCAGAATTTGACACGAGGGAGCTTTAGAGATCACGAGGAAAGGCTAAAGAAGTTGGAAGAATCACTCAATTGTTTCATCAACACTTCAATGGTTAATATGAAAAATGATGAGGCAATAATCAATGCTACCACATCATTAGTGCAAGACATGCAACAAAAATATCAAATTATGGAGCAAAGATTGATGCAACTCACAGAGACAATTGAGAGGCTACAACAAGCACCATCTATGCAACTTGGCCAAGGTATAACAATTGATGATGAGGCCATTGAAATTGATAGCGATGTTTGGTTCGATGTATTTGAAGAGTTTAGTCTTCAAGAAGAGGATGAATTGGAATCGCCACAAGTTGCAATTAGTGAACTAGAGATTCCAATGAGAGAAGAACCAATCACGCTAAGCATAGATGAGGTAACTATTGATAAGCAAGTTGATGATGAGTTTGAATTTTGTAAAGATGATATTTCGGCTATAGAAGAATCTACCAAGCTGGTTTTAGAGGAATCAAATGTTGAGTCCTTGGTTGAAAAAGAGATAGAAGAAATAGAAGAGATTAGGATGGATTCTCCACCTAATACTCCTCTTTTATCACCTCCAAATCCGATAAAGATAGACATGTTAAAGGATGATACAGTAAATAAAGCATTTGTAGAAGCGTTTAGCGAAGCTAGAACCAACACCCAAATGCTTGAAAGTGATACAAAAGAACTCACACCGCAACAAATATTCACAGAAGCTATTTCAGAATTAAATGAGAATGCGAGTGTAGAGATTGAGATTGAAGACGTGTCCCTCATAACAAAAGAAAGTTCTGAAACATCCATTGTTTTGGACAAAAAGCTAGAGGAGGTGCAACTTGAGTTACCCATTGTTCTAGAAGTACCTAAAGAGGTTAAAGAGAAGGACCACCACCATGAACCCGTGAAAAAGAGAGCTAAAGATGAGTTTGGGGTTGGAACCAAGGTTGCTTGGAAGGCTTCTAAACAAGAGAATAGGCCACGAGGTTTCAAAAATGCGTGGATGGGACCATTTGTTGTTACTCGATTGGTGACAGCAAAATTAATAGAGATACAACCCTTGAGAGGTCAAAGGCGGCGAATTGTAGACATACATAACCTCACCCACTGCTGGGGAGGCTACATACTCAAGGGATAATGGAGGTAACCCGTCAAACTTTAAATGACGTTAAATAAAAGTGCTTCTTGGGAGACAACCCATGTTTTAAATTGCTTTCATGTCTTTAAATTCGTAGTATAAATTAGAGTAATGGTTATTTATTTAGTGTTTATTTGTAAGAAATGAGGAAGGTTGGTGTTTTTGATGATTACAGGAGTGAAGGTCACGAGTTTGGGGTACCTAGAACGAAAAAGAATGAAAATTTTGGGTTCCAATACAGTAGAAACCGGGTACCCGGTTTGTATAATGCGGGCACCCGTTTTTGGTGCTGTACCCCAAGTATCAAAACTTCGGAAGATCATAACTTGACGCTCGGAGGTCGGAATTAACTTTTTCTTGAGCCTAAACCGCATAATTCTTCGAGCTCTATCCAATGGTAAAGTCAAAAATTTCGTATGAATAGCTAAAAGTTTCTGACCCAGCGTTTTGAGACCCGCCATTAGTTGCGTCTCGTGGTTGCGTCTCCACTTAACACCATTGATGACGAACCCAAGCTCCAAAAACACTCAAATTTCATCATCAAAACACCAAAATATCACCAATCCGTCGCTCTAAACATCATCCAAACCCATAATCAATCACAAATCTTTCCAAAAACACCAAGAAATTCAAGTTTTAATCCAAAAATTTCTTCACCAAAGCTTAAATTATATCCTTTAAACCTTTCCAACACCATAAATATTAAATACCCATCTCAAATAAATCACCAATTCCACTACTGTGCCACTTTCAACAATATCAAGCAACACAAATTTCATCAATAGCTTTGGTACTTTGAAGGTTGGAGATTGCAAGTGCAAGTGCAAGGTATCAAGTCATCATAAATTCCATGGCCAATCCGGTAGAATAGCTAGAACTCTTCTTTTCTTTCTATTACCAGTTGGGAATTAAGATTTATTTTAGTTATTTAGCGGAGGAATTGTGAATTGTTTGAGCCTATTAATATTATATATTTTGCAAGTAATCTTTAAGTAGGTGAAAAATTGAGTTTGGGGTCATCAAAGATGACCGTGAAGTTGCAAAAGGTACGAAGAACATGATGAAGATAGAAAGTTGGGTGTTGAGGAAAGATTTTCGTAGAAGAGATGATGATTTAGAGAGATAGGAAATGATGAAGATTTGGGAGATATGGCAAAAGAGTTCGAGGTAATGAAGAACACTTTATTCAAGATTGATGCAACAATTAAATGATCTTTAAAGCTTGATGAAGTAGTATTCAAAACCTTAACATGAGACTACACATAATCGGCCTAGTGTCGATCCAGATATGTTTTCCAATCCTTTTCTCATTTAGTGTATATTAGTTTAATTGTTTTATTGAGTCTTTTCGAGTCGTGGGGACACGACTCATTTTTGAGTTTGGGGTGGGGTTCGTTGCCTCATCCCAGTTTTTATGTGTTTATTTGTTTTTAATTGCTTTCAATAAATTAATTAGGAGTTGCGTTTGACTGTAGAAGATTTTAAATGTCCCTTTTAAGCATACTTTTGATGAATCTATGATAGTAGTTAGTAGACTTTAGGGAATAACATAAAACGCACTTTAATTGCATGCAAACATAGATAATGAATAGGAAAAATTAACGAACAATGCAAAAGAAGTAAGCTTGTACTTAAGGAAAATGTTTGGTTTGTAGAACGTGAGATCTAAATTAGTAGAGAACCCACTTAGATATGAACTAAAGACGAACTATGTACTTAGGAAAATGATAGGGGCAGTTCTTTGTTAGTCATTTGAAGCCTTTTAGCTTGCTATCCCTTATAATAATTTTATCCGTCTTAGCCCAATTTTGAGCCTTAAGCCTTTCTTTTGTAGCCACGATATAAGCCCATTATCCCTTAGATTATTAGGCATGACCCAATGACCCGCACTTGAATCACATTCCTGAGACCTGTCTCGAGCTTGAGTTTGGGGTGGAGGGTCCACATTTGGGAAATTTCATTGGGTGGGATTTATGTGTTTATATTAAGGCACAAAAATAAAAGATGATATTATTATTTGTAACTTTTTGCCGGGATTTGAAAAAGAAAAAGAAAAGAAGAGAAAAGAAAAAAAAATTTATAAGAGACATGACCTTTCACATCAAAATGATGGTCATGGGTATCTTGTACAAAAAAAAATGAAAAAGAAAATAAAAAGAAAGAAAGAATAAAATAAACCGGCAAAGTGGAATATTTTGAAAAATCATCTTAGTTTATATTGGGTTGACATGGGGACGCAACATTATCGCGTCAAATGGGTTGAGTGAGAACATTATATGAGTGTAAACTCAAGCTCGTGGACAGTTGTTGATGGTAAGTGAGGAGAGAGCCAAAAGCTCACTTCAAATTTACCAAATATACATACCACACCGTCCCTAAGCCTACGCTAAAACCGTAAAGTCCTCGTGATTCCTAAGTGCATGGTAAGTTGATAGGTTGTATACTAAGTGGAGCGTTCAAAGCGAGTAAGGATCGAGGAACAAACTATAGCCATCATAATGAGATAAGTACAAGTGTAACCTTCTAGCATTGCAAAGTTAATTTTATGATTGAAGTTATTTATGTTTGATGTTGTATGATTAGTGTATGTGTATGTTAGTTCTTAATGTTTGCTATATGAGATTTATCTTTAGAATTGCTTTTGGGTTTATTTGCTAGCTTCTATTTTCTCTTGCATCTACTTCATTCCCCTTGTTTTTAGTTTTGCTTTGTCGGGACGACAAAGGTTTGAGTTGGGGGTCTTGATGTCTCCCTAAATGTTCTAATTTTATGCCCTTGGGAGACATCATTTTTGGTGTTTATTTGATTATTTTGATAGACTTTTGGGCTAAATATGCAATAATCCGATTTTCCTCTTTTAATTCTAGTATTTTTGATTTATTAAACTTTTGCGCGTAATCTTGTGTATTTTAGTGAAAAGATTGTAGGTTTTGAATATTAGCTAGGAGAGGAACACGAGAATAAAGTCAAAGATCGTGATATGGAGTCAAATCTTGAAGATAAATCCCGAAAAGAATTATATTTTGAAGCTGCAAATCTGGAAAACAGGCCAAAGATTGCTGATTTCGAGGCACTTACGAGTTGATTTAGCCTCTGACCTTTAAAGAGATTATGTTCCTTATCGAGTTACGGAAATTTAGCAAGTGATTTGAGGTCAATCGGAGTTATAACGAATCGGCTAGAGCTGTTTTAGTGGAGGTGGTGCAGCAGTTACGGGATTTGGGCATAATTAGTGGACTTGGACTTTTTATTATTCACTTAATCCCTAATTAAAAGCCCATTCCGAATTTGAGCTTATAAAAGGAGCTTTTGACCTCATTATTTCTCACCTCTCAATTTATTCTTCAATTCAATTCATCCTTTGAAGAGAGTGTCCAGAGAAGAAGTAGAAAGAAGGAAAAGAAGAAGATTGGAGCTGGAGACTCTCCAATTCACAGCCAAACCAATTCCGAAATTAGGTTTCTCTGTATTTTATTTCTGTAAAACAATATGAGTCTTATTTCCTTTAATTTAGTTTTCGTTTTAATTAGTATGAGCTAAACATTTATTAGTGCTTGGGAATGTTTTATGGCTGAATCCCAATTCTATTGAATTTCATGTTCTGAATTTGGGTTTCTATTAATTAAATCGAATTGGGTCTTTTACATTTTTCTTTAATTTGTGCTTATTCACTATTATTGACCTGATCAATTAATAATAGGGCTTAGTATCTAGGCTATTCCAATTAGTGGCGATTGGATCACCTTGACGGGGGGTTTAGGTACAGAAATAATTACAGAATATGAAATGTAAACTATTTGACTTTGACGAGCGTAGTTAATTTTATGGCCAATGAGGTAATTTAGCTTAATCATTCGAAAGTGGATCATATTTACCCTGACGGGACTAGTGACACTCTAGAATAGCCTTGTAGTCCACCCTGACGGGGGTACAAGGATTATTGAATCCCGACCAATGTCAATTGACCAATTTGACCCTTAAACAGAATAGGTTATGAAATAGAATTAGGAGGATCCCTTGCGTTCTCAAGTGCTACCTTCTCATACTTGCGTTTCACATTTATTTACTTGCATTTTCCATTTAGTCTTTCATTACCTAGAAATAATAAAAACAAACAATCAATCATTCTATCTTTATTTGCTTTCCTAAGTGCAACCATTCATTATTTGATAAGCATTGTAGTTAACCAAACCGTCCCTGCGAACGATCCTAGAATCACTTAGTACTACTTGGGACAACCGTACACTTGCGGTTGTGGTTCGATTACTTTTGCATTTATTTTTAGAACACGCAAAGGACCACCATCTATCTGCTTCCTTCTGGATCTGCATAATGAAAGGTTTGATTTTCCACCACGGTGCTGACAGCTCTTTAATACCTTGAATGACTTCAAGGTTATCGGAACAGATTACTGTTTCCCTCCCCAAGTCTTGTGTGGCCATTTTCGTAGCTTCATGTAACGCTATTACTTCTGCTTCCATTACCGAATCTGTCCAAATCGGTTTTGAGTAAACTTGACGAAAACCAGATGTAACTTCTCTCCTAACAATCCTAATTCCACTTTGCTCAGTTTTCGAGAGAAAAGATGCATCACAAGTATAAGTATATGTGTGTCCTCCGGTATGTGCTGGTTCATTGTGTTTACCGGGAGTTGACCACTCCTATCATCCGATGGTACTCCCATTGCACTCCAATCATGTCCAAAAAGATCTGTCATAGTTGTATTAGCTAAATGTAAGACTGATGTAACATGCAGTGAGCCATTCTCATGTATAACTTTCAATTTATGTTTCCAGATATTTCACATTATAAGCATAATATAGGCCGTAAGTATACGTTTTCCCCATATTTTTGGGTCAATGCTATCAGTCAATTTCAGTATCCAATCCGCAATGCTGGATGGTTCATCTTCTTGAATCCGTATTTGTATTGTTGATGCTGCCCAAACCTGTCTACAAAAATTACACGTAAGGAGGAGATGTAAGCATGATTCAGTAAGGTCCGTACACCAATGACAAGTATCCGTCTCGCTACATTTCCGATTTTTAAAATTTCGTTTGGTTGGTAAGATATACCAACAAGCCTTCCAAACAAAGTTACGGACTTTAGTTGGAAAATTAGAATTCCACACTATTGTTCACAGCTTTGAGTTGCACATTTTCGGCTGTTGCACTGATTGTGGCCTGTTATCCAAAAGTGTGTTGGTAAGTAATTTGTATCCTGATTTTGTTGTATAGTTTCCAGTTTTTGTAAATGGCCAGGTAAACGTATCCTTTGCTTGTCTATTAATTAACGGTGTTCTATGAATTTCCCCTTTAACCGGATCTGGTATGTTTGCATCTATGACTTCCCAGTTCCACACGTTATCTCTAGTTTGCATTAACTGATTTACTGTTGTAAGTTCCGTGCTTATCGGTTTGTCTTTTATTCTTCCCGATAATAGCCATTTATCATTCCAGATTCGAGTTTTCTCTCCGCTCCCGATTTGTATGAGGCCGTGTTCAATTAAGAAATCCCTTCCTTCTATTATACTAGCCCATGACCATGATCGACTCTGTCTTAATTTAACCTGCAAGAAATCCGTGTTAGGAAAATAAATGCCCTTTAGTACCCTTGTTGCCAGTGAGTGAGGTTCGTGATATAGTCGCCAGGCCTGTTTGGCTAATAATGCAGTATTATGCCGCTTAAGGTCCTGGAATCCCATACCCCCAATAGTCTTTGTCGCTGTCATCTTTTCCCATTCCATCCAGTGAATTTGATGCTTCTCTAAAGAGTTCCACCAAAACCTTGCCATAATTGAGGTTAGTTTTTTACAAAATCCTAGTGGAAATGAGAAAATCGACATCGCATACGTGGGTATAGCTTGTAGAATTGCTTTTATTAACACTTCCTTTCCCCCCTCGGAAAGTAATTTCGAGATCCAACCTTAAGCTTTGTTAAAAATTCTGTCTGCAATCCATTGAAGTGTATAAATTTTTTACCGCTTGTGACATAAAGGGATCCCCAAGTATTTTCCAAGATCAGTATCTTCCTTGACATGTAACGTATTGACCACCTGTTGTCTAAGTTCATCTGGTGTCCGCTTACTAAAAGTTACCGCTGATTTGTTAAAATTCATCTGTTGTCCTGAACATTTATAGTAAGTATCGATATAGTCTTATAGTTGTTGAATATCCTGTCCATTTAGTGAGATAAAGAAAAGAGAATCCTTACTATAAATTTGTAAGGCTCTAGACTTTAAAATATAATTACCCCTATTATAATATACAAGGTCAAGTTTGTTCCATTAAAATGGACTGATTATGGGCATAATATGTACTCGCACATTAATTTCGGTTAAATTATGTCTACTAAAAGATATTCAAAAAAAAGTCATCAGTAAAGACGGTTACTTAGTGACGAAAAATTCGTTGCTATCTAACTTAACTAGCGGTGAAATATTAGTGTCTCTGACACTTTGTTTTGGCGACAAAAGAGTACTCATCGTTAGTGAAAAAAATTACTAGCTACGATTTTTTCCTTCTCTTTTGCGATGAAAATGAAAAAGTCGTCGTTAACACTGTTTTTTATTCCGAATTTTTAATTACAATTTTTATTTTTATTTGTATTTTTTGATTTATATTTTAAATTTAATTTAAATTTTTATTTCTATTTTTATTTATAATTTAATTTTAATTTTAATGTATATTTCTATTTTAATGTTTATACAAATATATTGAATAAATAATTAAAAACATCAAATATTTATCATAAAGAAATATTTAGTTAAATTGAAATCAAAGATCGAAATTAAAGTCAAACATCCGATACAAAATCAAACAACGAGAAATAGTCAAAATAGTCAAAAATACATACAAAACAAAATCAATAAAAACTAATTAAACTCAAGGCTCAACCAACTGGGAGACATCTTCTTCTCTTTCTTCCTCTTCATTTTCTCTATCTCTCCTTTGGGGGGATCAGGGCAAGAACTTGATCGGCTCTCATACTATTCAACGCCTCCATAGCCGTGTCTAGGATATACCTCGAGTAACGACTGCGAGTCGTGCTTGCTGTGGAGGCATTCAGTGACGTTGTGGGATCGATAGGGGGAGGTCTTGAACTGCGTGAAAATCATTCATAGTTGTCATCATCATGTTGAGTCTCTCCCTATTCCTCCTAACCAAAGGATCCGGCTCGGAAGTACGGTCTTTCTTTTGAACCATACCAGCACCGGCTACCCAAACCGTATTTGGTGGGCATATACCTTCCTAAACTGTCTCTTTAAAGGCGTCGATTTACTCTATAAGAGGCGCTTTAGTAGATGAGTCCCATCGGATGACCCACCTGTGTCTCAGTCACCTTCCTCTTCAGCTTTTCCCGGTAAATATCTTGTTAGACGACAATAAAAGGTAATTAAAAATTTATTAAATAAAAGTTAAAAAGTATAAAAAAAAATACCCACATTACAGCGTTTGTACTTCAGGTTCCACCACTCATCCTTCTCCTCATCCTTGTCAAGGAATTCATTCTCCTTGTAAAAAAAGGCAAAATCATTCAAGCAAACATCAATTATAGTGTAACCCATACCCATACTTTCAACTACTTGTTGCATTCCTCGTAAAATTCGAGGAAATTGTTAGGCTTGAGCAAAACTCGACCCACCAATTTCAAGAGCTCTGTGAAAGATTTTTTAGTCCACTTGTTCTTCACCTTTATGTGCATAAACTTGATAAAGTACGGTGTACCACAGGCATCTTCTGTTGGACCTCGTGCCACGGTCCTGACGATACGCTTGAGGTCATGGGGTCTCGGCAAGGCCCCTGATTTTGCATACCATTGTCATGGTTTTCGTCTGGTTCGGTGTACCGCACATGTCATACGGTGTACCACATAGATGTTCTGTTCAGAACCGTGTCACAGTCTGGCGCGAATGACGACACTGTCTGTTCTGCGCTGGATCGTTTTCTTGAACCGTGTGACGGGTTTCTTCGTGGGGTGCACCGGAGCACCCGTGCATACCGTAGGAAAGCTCTGATGACACCTTTGTTTCGGCATTGAACCTGATTTCTCTCACTATTGTGACGCTTTTTGGGGTTGCGGTGCACCGCAGTGATGGTGTGGCATACCGCGTGGTACATCTGTTTTTTGCTAATTTTTCGTGTTTCTTCTTCCTAACTCGATTTCTTAAGTACATTCACATCAAAAAAACTAATACCTTCCTCAGTACTGCAATATCTTTCAAAGTTAGACGCATTACCTCTATCAAGATTTTCGTATATAACCTCCCCAGCAACGAGCAAGGCAATGCACGTCTACTAGTCTCCGTTTGATACCCCTCCTGGGCCTGATCTCTATCACCTTAGCTTAAACAACTTCTGAGACGATGAATGGTCCAATCCATGCATCTCTGTGACTTCATGGCCTATTCTCTGGTTTGCGGACTTTCCATACTACTTTATGGCCGACCCCAAACTCACTCAATGGTCTACTATCCACAAGATTTGGTTGGATTTCTCCTGGGACTATATTTTGCAACCGTGTGGATGACAAGAACTGTGGGATCTAACTTCATTGGTTTCTTACCCAAGACATAGAATGTCTCCGATACGCTTTTAGCACGGAGGGTAACTGTTCCCTCCTGGAAGTTGATGATGCTTTGAATTGTGGCCAAGAACGGCCTTCCAAGTATGGTTGATACTTGCTTATCTACATCATAATCAAGAATAACAAAGTAGTAGGGATGGTGATATTACTTGTTTGGACATGAACGTCGTCCACTGTTTCCCATGTCTTTGTTACTGAGCTATCGGCAAATTGTAAGTTCATCGGAGCTTTTTCCTCCTTCACGAGTCGAAGCCTATCGAACACGGACTTGGGCATAAGATTCACACTTGACCCACATCACACATGACCTTCACTTTAAGCATAACACTAATTTGAATAGGAATATTAAAGCTTCTTGGATCTTTAAACTTGAGTGATAACTCATTTTCAACTATTCTTGATACTCTCTCAGTATGAGCCACAGTCTCTTTATTGGATTCTACACTCGCTCCTTTCTCTGGAATAACTTGAGTGAATACTTGTTGCGGTGTAAGCCCTTTCTTCGCAATCTCAAGCATATGGGGGTTGATATTTTCAAGACTATACGCCTTTTCAAATGTATTGAGCTCAATGTCAACCTTTGGATTTGTCTTTGGAATTTATGGTGACATTGCTTGAACAATTGGTGGCAAGTCCACCTTCTCTTCTTCTTTTTCTTCTTGCACAGCAGGTGCAACTTCTGCTTTCTTATCTTTTGAGGCTTCTTCCTCTTTCTCTTTAGCTTCTAGCTTGAAGCTCAATAACCGATCTAAAATCTTCTTGCATGTCCTTGAGAAGATCTACGAATTCGGATTCTTCAGAAGAATCTGGATCTTCAGAAAAGTTAGAGTCTTTGGGGCTAGACTTGGTTGGTTCTTCTTCAATTTCTGGAACTTTCATGGTAATTTCTGCAGCATTTGGTACTTCCTCTTTCTTTTCTTTTTCAAGGCAAATTGCCTTACAAGCTTCGAACCCAAGATTGTCATTACCTCCTTCAATGGCCTTCAAGTCTCTTGCTTCCACAATATTATTCAAAAATTTCATTAATTGGTCTACTTGTGTGCCCAAGATCTAAACTGTGGCTTCTTTTTCTCTGAACTTCTCATTATGTGATTAAATATTATTCGTAACTAGATCCATGAAAGTTTGTATTCTCTTCTCTGGCACTACTCCTTCTTCAGGATGTTGTGGTAAAGCCTTCTAAGCTAGATTATCGGTATAAGCTTCATTGGTTGGTTGTTATGGAGGAGCTGCTCTATTAAATTCTGATTTCCTTGATAAGGACCTTGAACTTTTGGTTGGTAAGTGTTGTTCTGGGGGCGAGGTTGATAATTACCATGATTTGCGGCCCCTTGTGGACTTAATTACTGCATACCCGGATGATTTCTATCACCGAATTAGTAATTCCCTCGATTAGATATGAAGAAGACAGATGTTGTATTTCCTTCACACTTTTCTCATGTATGATTTGGTACCTCACACTATGGACAACTTTGTGCTTCGTGCACTACATTTGTTGCAGCAAAATTTTGACGTTTTTGTTGCATCTCAAGCTTTATCTCCTTGACCTAATTCTCTAATGTTGTTAATTTAGCTGATTGAGCAGTTTCAGTACTTAATCGAAGCGTGCCTTTGGTATTTGTAATAGGATCTTGCGAAATTAGCCAACTCCTTTCTGTTTCTATAATCCGTTCCATACCTTCTGCATCTTCTGTAGGATCTACGGATACAAATCCTCCTCTTCCAAGATTATCTACCCGCAATCTACTTTCTGCATTAATACCTTGATAAAACATAGCTACCTGTAAAGAGACGGTGTAACTGTGGAATGGACATCTTGCTAACTTCTGTTGAAACCTTGTCCATGCGTCTTATACTTATTCATCATTCTCTTGGCAAAAACTAGCAAGCACCATATGATCTTTTAATCTCATACTCTTTGGATAAAAACGGTTAAAGAATATGGGTTATAGTTCATCCCATGTATTAATTATGTTTGGTGGTTGTCTATCTAGCCAATCACCAGCACTTCCAATTAAGAAGAACGAAATAATATGACAATACAGTTTCTCGTGTGTAATGCCAGGAGTAATATAGGCATCACAAATCTGCATAACCTTATGAATCGCTCTTACCGGATCTTGAATTGCTGCACCACTATAGTGTCCATATCTCAAAAATTGACTAAGCATACCTGGATCGGACCTGAATTTAATATTCAGGATCACCGGAGGACGATAACCTAATGGTTAAGCTAAAAAAGGGGCTCCCAAGCCTAGGAGATCTTGTTCTTGACGTCGATAGCTCATAATTGAAATAAAAATGAAAGAAATAAAATTAAAGGTGTTTGTTTTACAGAAAGAAAAATAAAAAAAAGAACCTAATTAGGAATTGGATTTTGGCTGTGAATTGGAGAAGATGAATCCATAAAAAATTGGACAATATAGGCCTATCTCTTGCAAAAAATTCCTCTACAAAATCCTATCCAAAGTTATAGTATTAAGGCTCACCAATATGATCCCCAATATCATATCCCCCTTGTCAATCTGCATTTATTAAGGGGAGACTTATCCAAGATAACATCATTATTGTTCATGAAGTTATTCACAAGCTCAAACACTTTAGGAAGAAGTCAAAAGACAGCTACTCTATAACCAAAGCTGATCTCCACAAAGTTTATAATAGAGTTAGGTGGCATTTCCTCTTTTCTATCCTTCAAAAACTTGGCTTCAATGAAAATTGGATTGCCCTCATCTGAGAATGTGTTACTTATGTGAAGTTTAATGTCCTGATCAATGGTCAAAAAGTTGGCGCTTTTAATCCTACTCGGGGTCTCCGCCAAGGAGATTCTCTCTCCCCTTACTTGTTTACCATTGTCTCTAATGTCCTTTCCCTCCTCATTGAAAAAGATTTTTTATTAGGTGATATAAAAGGCATCCAACTTAGTAAGCAGGGCCCTCACATTCACCATCTCCTATTTGCTGATGATTCAATCTTCTTCGTTAGGAACTCTGTATTGGAAATTCATGCTTTTAAGGAGACCTTATATAAATTCTGCTTTGCTTCTAGTGTTCTATTAACCTTAATAAATCTTCTTTTTTTCTTAGTCCTAATTGCTCGTCTTTCATGAGGAACTTAATCTCTGATTCTTTTTGCATGCCTATCACTGAGGATCTTGGTCTTTATTTGGGATTACCCACTGAATGGGGAATCTAAAAAACAAAGGGTATTGATTCCTTAATTGTTAAAACTGCATCTAAGTTAAGTGGTTGGAAAAAATCCCTACTGTCTATGGCTGGGAAAGCTGTGCTTATCTCTTCTATTATCCACGCTTTTTCCACCTATTTCATTTCCTTTTTGGCTATTCCGAAAGGGGTTATTAAAAAGATAAATTCCTTAACCTGTCACTTTCTTTGGGGTAATGAAGATGACCAAGGAATCCACTGGATTAATTGTAATAAAGTAGCTTCCCCTAAGAATTTTGGAGGTTTAGGTATAAAAATTTTGGAAGCCTTTGATCTAGCCCTCCTTGCTAAACAGGCCTGGTCTATTCTTATGCGCCCTTCCTCTCTTGTTCAACAGGTCCTTAAAGGAATTTATTTTCCTGATAAGGATATGTTGGATACTTGGGATATTAGGGTAGGTTCTTGGATTTGGAACAATAATCGCAAGGGGTGTTCCTTCCTTAAACCTCATTTAATCAAGCCTATTGGGGATGTGCATTCTACTCTTATATGGGAGGACAACTGGATTGGTAAGATTATTGAGAAACCAGGTAATTAATCTGAGGATCCTTCTTTTCCTAAGTTTGTAGCTGATCTGATTCATACTACTTCCAAGACCTGGAAGATGGATATGTTGAATTACCTGTTCCTTCCTGAGGTAGTCTCTATCATTATTAAGCATAACATTCCTTGGACTTCCCAGGATAGTACCTTGATTTGGCCATATACTAGAGATGGTAAGTACTCGTGCAAATCTGGGTATCAGAATGTTGTCTCCCATCTCATCTCATCATCCAGGCTCATCTTTTTACCCCAACACTGATTTACTTAAGTTAAACTGGGAATCTAGTGCTCCGCCTAAATTTAAACTTTTCTTCTGGTGTATCATTATGGATGACCTTTCCACTGAACAGAACAGGTTCTCGAGGAAGTGTTCTAGTACAGATCTTTGCCATATTTGCCTTAAGGAAGAAGAATTCTTAGAGCACTTATTTCTGAAATACGAATGGACCAAGAAATTCTGGTTGTTATCCCCTCTACATTGTCATATTCCCCCCTTTTATAACTTTGGTATTAATTCTTGGATAGGTTCTATTGTTGACAATGGTGGTAATTTAAAAGAAAAAATGAACCTTTTATTGACTGCTATCCTGTGTTTCTGGGTTATTTGGCTCACTAGGAACAAGTTTGTATTTCATTATATTCCCATTAATTTTGACTCTTGCATTAAACTTATTGACATTTTCCACAGGCAAGTCTTTTTTAATGGTGATTCGAGTTTTCACGAACCCTTATCTAGTCCTAATAACTTGAGTAATGAATGACTCTATTTTATCCCTTCTTGGTCACTTCCTCCCAAGCAGTTTCTAAAGATGAATGTTGATGCCTCCTTCAAGAATGGAAAAGCTACAGCTACCGCAGTGATCCGTAACTGGAAAGGTGAGATTATTAATGGTTTTACCATGGATATTATTGCCTCCTCCAGCTTTGAAGCTGAAGCTAAAGCACTGCGAAATGGTGTTCAATTTGCCTTAGACCAAGCTCCCTTTTGCAACAGAATCGAAACTGATGCAGAAGCTGTTTAAAAGTCGTATAATCTTCGAGCCCGAACTATCTTTGGAAGGACAAGGCTATCCTCGATGATATTAAAAATATGGTGTTAGACCACATCAATCTACGAATCTGTGGTGTTAGGAGAACAACTAACAAGGTTGATGATTGGCTAGCTAAAGCTTTTTTCAATGCTATTTTATCTCCTTCTTGGACTTGTAACATTCCTTTAGAATTAAACTCTTTAATTTGTAATGACTTTGGCTCTTTTGCTGCGACTGGAGTTGGTTAACTCCTTTCGCAATTTATTTTAATATATTAGTCCCTTTGATTTTAAAAAAAAAATCTCCAGCTCTTGGCTTATTCCTTTTCATAGCTTCATACTTTCTCTCTGGCGCTTCTGACTTTGCTAAAATTGAGTTGTGTGTAAAAATAAAGTCAAAAGGTCTATATATGCACTTAAAAATTCATACTTGGGCTTATTTTAAGTGAATTAATGAAATAGTAAATGGCTAAAGTCCACTCTTCAAATCCAAATCCCGTAACTGGTGTACATCCTTCACTAAAACGGCTGTAACTTTCTCAATTCAACTCAGAATTGACCCGTTCAACTTGCTAAATATTCGTAACTTGATAAGAAACAATTCTTCTTTACAACTTAGAGTCTGTATCCATGTTTAAGTAGCTCGAAATCAGCAATTATCATCAGCCTTCCAGATTTGCAGCTTTAACTTGTCAATTCTTCGGGATATTTCTTCTCGCCTTTGACTTCTTTACACGATATATTTCAAAGTATGTCATCTTACGATAAAGGTATCAATAATGTTTAATTTTCATAAATTTCAAACTATGCAATAGTAAAGAAAGAGTCATGATTTGAATCCTCGTAATTTAGTTCTAATTTATCTCATGATATAGATGTAAAGTTGTTTATATTCTTTGTAAACTAGTCAAGATGTGTAAATTGGTCCGGATCACCCGCGTTATAAACACAAAAAAGGTTCTCAATTATTTTAATATCGTGCTTTTTGTATATGCTCTTTCCGAACTTGCTTGGTGATACTCTTTTTGTCCATTAATATTTGTCATACTTTTTTTTTCATACAGATTAAGAAAATCAATTAATTTCTTCTATTTTTATTAAACTATTCTTAACCAACTAAGTAAATGATATTAATGATGATAAGCTTTTAAAAATTAAATAAAGATAGAATTGGTAGAAAATATAAAAAAGTTTTAAATATTTTAAATTGATAACCTTTTATGAACATGTATTTTTAAAAATTATCTCAAACATTAATGATGGAGGGAGTACTTTGGTAACTAAAAAAGAAAGTTACTAATCTTAAGAAAAGTAAAACAATTCTAAACGTAAACCTTCCTATAATTAAGGAAGCCATTTAGAAAAAGAAAAAGAAAAAGAAAAAGAAAAAGAAAAGGAAAAGAGTGGAAAGGCATTTGATTCTTATTTTCCATCAATTCTTTCATCACCACTGCCATTCTAAAGGCAGAAGAACAGCAGATCTAAGCAACCATTCTCTACACCTCATTTTTATCAAATTACTTTTTTTTTCCATTTTCTTTTAATTTTTCCCTTCCCTCGTCCTTGCCATTGTCATTGCCATTGCTCTTGGTTGAAAAGTTTACAAATATTATTAATAAATCAATTTAATAACAAAGATTAATAATGATAGATAGATGGTAACTGGAAGAGAAGTAGAATGAATGGGCATTATGATCCATTGGATAATCATCATTTCTTAACTACTGAATCATCAACAACAGTGGTGGATGTGAATGGCGATGATGGATTGAATCCTATCATACACCATATTTCCAAATTTGATACTCTCGCAGGTGTTGCCATTAAATATGGCGTTGAGGTAAATAAATATCTATATATCTATATATATACATGTTTTCATTTGTACATTGTACCCTTTTTTTTTTTTTGTTATTGTAGAAAAATTTATTTAAATGTAATTTAGTCTTTTTAATTACGGATCATAGATATTATTATGATCCAGGTAGCTGATTTAAAGAAGATGAACGGTTTAGTGACAGATCACCAAATGTTTGCTCTTAACTCCCTTAAAATTCCTTTACCTGGAAGGCATCCGCCATCCAATAATGTGGAAAGTCAAAGTCAAGGGTATTTTTCATGTCCAAAAATCCTACAATTCTCACCTCTCAACTTAATTAAACTTTGATGATAATATATTTTGTATATTCACAGACCAAACAGTACATTCATTCGTAGGCACTCCGATTTGTTTGATTCATTTCAATCTTTGAAATTAACTGCATCTCCATTGCGAAGATCCTCGACATCTTCACAAGGAAGAGATCGTACTTTCACGGGTGGACCATTTGCTCATCCTCCTCCTTCAAATCCACCTTTAACTCATTCTAGAAAATGCAAAAGTATGGCGGATGGTTTCTCAGATCCGAATCAATGGCTTGATAAATTGTTAAGGAACAGACCAGAATCTGAAAAAACCACCACTCCAGAGATGCTTCTGGAGGATAATAGTGGTGGAGGTGCATTCTCTACACTTACTGGAAAAGGATTAGCTCTTAGAACAAAAGCAGCCGCTAATAGAAGTGGGATTTTAGATCCAGCTAAGAGTTTTAATGCAGTAAGAAAGTCATCTAGTGTTCCGTGTTTTCAAGGCTTGGATAATACTACTACATCACCCTTCAGGTCATCATCAAAGTGGAGCCAAGATGCGGCCATTTCAAAGCCTATCTTTGATGCTAGAAAAACAAAGGCAGCAATTGATTAGTAATATTATTCATTTTTTCTTTCTTTTGCATTTTCATGTTTCATATATTATTGAGGCACGGTGAGTTTGATTGATGTAAATTTAATAGTGAGGCCTGTCATAATTTTTTTTGTGAATTCAACAATGTATGGATGACTTTGTTTACTATATTCTTCTTAATGATCCTCAAAGAAAATGAATAAATCAAAAAGGAAAGATATTATCCTCTTTATGCTAAAGAGAAATATCAAGACATCCAATTTTTCATGTTTCCCTTTCATGGATTAGCCACTAATTCTAGTATGGTATCACAAATTGTTTCCATGGAATCTCACACTTGTGATCTTGAAGGTAATTGTTGCATATATAGTGTATGAATTTAACGACCTTATAACCACAATGATTGGCTTTTTAAGTCCGATTCCATCAATTTTTAGCGTGGTGGTTATGTACTGAGACAAACTCTTGATGATACTTCGTGTGCTAGGAATAGGATACCTCTACGTACATCTTTTTTGTAGTACAAAAGACCTAATGTAATAATCAAGGTCAAGCCTTTACATCAGAAGAACAAATTACCAAGTTGGCATGTCAAAAGCAAGTCTTTTTTTTTTTTTATCGGCAAATCGAACTACATATGAAGCTCAAACATTAAGTTTTTTTTAGACTAGCTATTACAAATCTTCTCAATTAATTATCTAGTATAGCCAACAACCTTCTTTAACTTTCTTCCACCTTCGGGATTCGAACCTTGGACCTCATGAATGAGACAATAGAGCCCTGGCCAACAACCTTCTTTAACTTTCTTCCACCTTCGGGATTCGAACCCTGTACCTCTTAGTTGAGAGACAGGGCTCTGGCCCTGTCAAAAGCAAGTCATATGTTAAGTAAAATATAAATGAAAGTAGAAGAAAACAAAATAGCAAGCAATATGGATTTGTGTCTCAGCTTTTACTTTCATTAGTCATTTACTTTTCCTTATCATTTCAAGAGCTATAATTACGTTTATATCAATTGTTGTTAAATCTCATTCATATTTCTTTTAATTCTCGGATCTCATAGTCAATTCATTACATTAGTTCTTTCATTCTCGAACTCTATCATGATATACGAACATTTTGCAAAGAAGTGGAAACGACATTGTTTTTCCAACATTTTTGCACCAGTGAGATGCCATTGGAAGCGATTTCTCTTACACCAAAATATTATTATATTTAAGAAACTGTCAAATTTGAAACTGATGAGTTGATTGCTCTAGATCTACCAATAGATGAACTTAATTGCTGATACACCACACATTTTCTTCCATGCATTTTCTGGAATTTATATGCCTAGGACACTGCAATTTTTGTCCAATTACCAGGGGTGACCTTACTAACTTTAGATAAAAGGCATTACACAGAATTTCGTTTTATCTAATGTAATTCTTTCCATGATTGATCCAATTGCTTCATTACTTCGAAAATGATTAGGAGTAATGGTGAGCCAACCATTTTGAAATATCAACTTTGTGAAGAATGATAAGGATGCGTTGTTACACGACCAAACCTATCCATTTAATCCTGGACTTGTGTCGAAGTGATACATGGTGAGTCACAATTGTATTGACAAACTACAATCCAGTGTCATTTAAACCGAGACTTTATAATACATGACTACAATACAAAATTATGAGTACTAAGAATTTTTCGGTAATTACGAAGCATTCGAAAAGAAAATGTCGTGGCAACTCTGTATCTAGAATTTGAAGAATGATCTGTTATCATTTGGATCTTTACCCAAGTGAAACTGCTCCCTTTAGCTCAATTTTTAAGTGGGACTCATGGACCACTTTATAAGTCAGGACAAAGACGAAAGTTGTTCGTCTTACTTCGGTAATGAATTTCATGTATTCACTTGTGTAAAACAAATGGAAGGTGAATGAGAAATTGAGTGTTAAATGTGAGGTATATTAAGAGTTTTGGAAAAGTAAGGAAATAATAGTCAATGAGTATATTGTTCTTAGCACTTAAGGATTGGGCCCTTGGGGCACCAGCTTTTGGGCTTGGG
Source organism: Nemophila menziesii (assembly GCA_029959085.1). Lineage (NCBI taxonomy): Eukaryota > Viridiplantae > Streptophyta > Magnoliopsida > Boraginales > Hydrophyllaceae > Nemophila > Nemophila menziesii. Next base: position 33,261,918 of record JARWIR010000011.1, on the reverse strand, counting down.
CTTGGCTGGACTATATTTTTTGTAAAATTAAAATGTTGTCGTCTTTAACGTTCTAATTTTTTCAAACAACACTCTTCTTCCTCAAACGTTATCTCCCATGTCTGAAACGTTGCAGGTCAGATTTAAATAGGTGCTTCTACACCTATAAATACTTGGCCAAAAATCATTTTCATTCATTCAATAATTTTTTTTCTTTTAAACAAATAACATAAAAGAGAGAGATTAAACACCATTAAAAGTTCGAAGTTCTGCAGATTTTCAAGTGTCTTATATTTGCAGTGTTGATCATTGTATCCTAGAGGTTGAAGCCATTACAAAACGAAAGACACCAGTGCGTGGCTAATAAACCTTAAAGACATAGGATCCAATCTTAGCCTCGATCAGTAACATGTTCTTTGTTAATTTTCAATTCTGTCATTTTGTATTTTTGTTTTTCCTTCATTTTTGCTTCCTGAATCAAAATAAATCACTGGAGATAACAATTTAAGGTTTATTACTTCACAAGTTGTTTTTATTCAGATATTTTTTTCCAACTGTTGAATCTGAATTCTAAGTTCTACAACAAGATCTAAAAACTTGGGACTTTAATCTGCCTAACAAGAGCTAAACTCTTGGGAAAGATAAGAATCTAGATATTTAGTTGTAAGACGATTTTATTTCATATTTCTACTGTATCAAATTTCATCTTCTATTTTGTTTTGTTGAAACTAACAGAATGTCTAAAGAATCAGAAAATACAAACGCTACTGCAACAATGCAAAAGCAAAATGAAATTGGTGGTACTTCAAGGCATAACATGCATATGAAAGCACCTATGGGTCCTGCTGAAAAACTAGAGAAGTTTGGTGGTGCAAACTTCAAAACATGGCAACAGAAAATATTGTTCTATTTGACTACTTTGAGTATTGCAAGGTTTCTCAAAGAAGATGCTCCAGAAATGGGAGATGATCCCGATGCTCAAACTGTTCATGCCGTAGAAGCATGGAACCATTCAGACTTTTTGTGCAAAAACTACATTCTCGATTGTCTAGAAAATTCTCTGTATAATGTGTATTGCACTATGAAATCGGCTAAACAACTCTGGGATTCCCTAGAGAAAATACAAAATTGAAGACGCCGGTACTAAAAAGTTTGTGGTTGGTAAGTTTTTGGAGTTTAAAATGGTAGACTCAAAATCTCTAATGTCGCAAGTGCAGTAGTTTCAGTTAATACTACATGAGTTAGATGCTGAAGGAATGAGATTGGTGGAATCCTTCCAAGTTGCTGCATTGGTTGAAAAATTACCACCAGTGTACAAAGATTTCAAGAACTATCTGAAGCACAAGCGCAAGCAAATCAGTCTTGAAGATTTGATCGTTCGGTTGAGGATTAAAGAAGACAACCGACTAGCCGAGAAAGGAAGTAACTTTCGCTCGTTTGAAGCCAAGGTTAATGTTGTGGAACAACAGAGGTCTAACCACAACAACAAACAGAAAAGGCAAGTACAATCTAATGACAACAAGAAGAAAGCTAAGTTTGATGGAAATTGTCACAACTGTCGCAAACATGGTCATGATATAATATATGCGTCCTAGAAGGGGGGTTGAATAGGACAATAGAAATTAATCGGCTAATTTTATTTCAAGTAAATAAAATTAAAAGCTAATTTGAATCCTATTGTATTAGCAAACTAAATAGTATAAAACTAGATAATCCTAATTGACAATATTATCAAACTATTCAAGTAGGCATTTTAACAAGCATATAGAGTGCGGAAATATAAAGAGTGTAGAGATAGAATACGATACACAATGATGTATAGTGGTTCGGTTTCCCTACATCCACTACCTAAGGAAGCCTCCTTAGGATTTGCAAGATTCTCAACTAATCTTCGTAACTCTTAACCGGGTGAGATACAAACCCTTACAACCACTTCAAAAACCCTTTGAAGGAAATACACTTGTGTTATCACCAACACAAGGAATCAAGCATAAACCTATGCTTACACTACTCTCTTAATCTGTTACAAGAACTAAGAGGAAAGGGAAAAGTGTTTAGGGGTGCTTATAAAAGCTTTGTAACAAAACTCCTAAATGAGTAGATAAGAACTAATTAGCTTCACAATGAATATGACTTGAATGCTCCTTTGAAACCTCCTTGAATGATAGAATTAATTGCTCTTAAGATTGGTAGATCGAAGGCTTAAGTTGTGTCTTGAATGAACTCCATTTTATAGCTGAAAATATGGTCCAACGGTCATAAGGCTTCTATCTAACAGATCTATTTTATCTCCAACGGATATAAGCTTTGTCCTCTTGTAAAGTGCAGAAAACCCTCTTGTGCGGTGTACCGCGGATATGGTCCGGTGCACCGCGGAGCTGTTTGACTTAACTTCGAGCTTACTGGTCGGACTATCCTATGCACCGCAACCCTGGTCCGTGCCTTGGTCCGGTGTACCGCGCCTAGGTCCGGTGTACCGTGCAATTTTATGATCATACTGACGGGCTATCCTGTGCACCGCGCTTCTGGTCCGTGACTCTGAGGTGTACCGCGTGATTTGTCCGGTGTACCGCGGAGCTGCTCATTTGAATATCAAGCTAAATACAAGGATGTAAATACAACTAATCTAATGAGGGGTTTTGGAAAACATCTAAAGTGATATCAAAATGAATTTTAGTTAAAATGATGATTTGTCGAATATTAAAACGGGAATAAAAACAAGGTGAGGCTAACAATCTCCCCCTTTTTGATGTTTGACAAATCATAAACTTTTGAAGATGTCTAAGATTAAGTTTTGATCAAAAACTCCCCCTCAACCTAATCACTAGAGTTTTTATAAAAACTCCCCCTCACAAAATGCATTTGAAAAAGTTTAACTAAAATTTCTCCCCCTTTGTCAACAACAAAAAGAACTAATGATACGATTTTTGAAAATTCTTTAAGGGGTCAAAAAAAACACATTTTGAGTAAAAAACAAGGACTAAAGGAATAAATGGATAACAATTAGAAGCTTCAAGGACCCTATAACATCAAGAAAATATTAGCAACAAGATTATATACACAAAAGCACTAAACAAACATGACATGAAACAAAAGGTTAGAGAATTTGCATGCCAATCTCACAACGAATTTTCTCAAAAAGATCTTGGGGTAGAGGTTTCGTAAAGATATCGGCTAGTTGATTTTCGGAAGTAACAAATTCAAGTACAATGTCCCCTTTTTGAGTGTGATCACGGATAAAATGATGGCGGATTTCTATGTGTTTCGTTCTAGAGTGTTGAATAGGATTTTTGGTAAGATTGATAGCACTAGTGTTATCACAACGAATGGGAACACGATCATACTCTAGGCCAAAATCTAGTAAGGTTTGTTTCATCCAAAGAATTTGAGTCACACAATTTCCGGCCGCAACATATTCGGCTTCGGCCGTGGATAAAGCAACACTATTTTGTTTTCTACTAGACCAAGAAACAAGGGATTGACCTAAGAATTGGCAACTACCACTAGTACTCTTCCTATCAAGTCTACAACCGGCATAATCGGCATCCGAATAACCTATTAGCTCAAAAGAGGTAAATCTTGGGTACCAAAGTCCTAGACTAAGGGTTCCTTTTAAATACCTAAAAATACGCTTAACGGCACTAAGATGGGTTTCTTTAGGAGAAGATTGAAATCTAGCACAAAGACACACGGGGAACATAATATCGGGTCTAGAAGCGGTTAAATAAAGTAAGCTACCAATCATACCTCGATATAGTTTCTCATCAACATCCTTACCATCTTCATCTTTGTCTAATTTTGTGGATGTGCTCATTGGAGTTCCAATTTCCTTTGCATCTTCAAGTCCAAATTTTTTGATCAATTCTTTTGTGTATTTGGCTTGATTGACAAAGATACCATCTTTCATTTGCTTGATTTGAAGTCCAAGAAAGTAATTTAATTCTCCCATCATGCTCATCTCAAATTCCTTATGCATGCTTTTAGAAAAATTCTCACAAAGATTTTCATTAGTAGCACCAAATATAATATCATCCACATAAATTTGAACAAGAAGGATATCTTTTGAAGACCTTTTTATAAATAAAGTGGAGTCAATTTTTCCTCTTTTAAAACCATCATCTAATAAAAATTTGCTTAATCGTTCATACCAAGCACGAGGTGCTTGTTTTAAACCATATAAAGCCTTTGAAAGTTTAAAAACATGATTTGGAAATTTTGGATCCTCAAAGCCCGGAGGTTGTTTAACAAAAACTTCCTCGTCTATAAAACCATTTAAAAAAGCACTTTTGACATCCATTTGGTAAAGTTTAAAATTCATATAACAAGCAAAAGCAAGTAGCATACGAATAGATTCAAGTCTAGCTACGGGAGCAAAAGTTTCATCGAAATCAATACCTTCTTCTTGATTGTATCCTTGAGCAACTAACCTTGCTTTATTTCTAGTGATTATACCGGTGTCATCTAGCTTGTTGCGAAATATCCACTTAGTGCCAATGATAGTAGGGCCAATTGGTTTCTCCATTAATGTCCAAACTTTACTACGCTCAAATTGATTTAATTCCTCATGCATAGCGTTAATCCAATGATCATCTAACAATGCTTCTTTAATATTCTTGGGCTCAATTTGAGATAAGAACGCTTGATGAGCACATAGAGCAATAATACGAGAGCGAGTGGTAACACCTTCTTTTGGATCACCTAGAATTAATTCACTTGGGTGATCTTTGATATGTTTCCAACACTTTGGTAAATCCGTACTAGCTTCATTTGGTATTTGATCATTTTCCTTAGGAGATTCATCATGAGATTTTACTTCTTGAGTAGGAGATTCTAAGGATTTATCTTGTGGAGCATCTTCATTTAATTCAACATCTACTACTTTCTTGATATTAAAAGGATTGGTCTCATCAAAGTCAACATGCATAGATTCCTCAATAGTACGAGTACGTTTGTTGAAAATGCGATAGGCTTTTCCCTTAGTGGAATAACCAAGAAAAATACCTTCATCCGATTTAGCATCAAATTTTCCCAAATAGTCCCTAGTGTTTAAGATAAAACATTTGCACCCAAAAACACGAAAAATAAGCAATGGTTGGTGGTCTACCATTCCAAAGCTCATAAGGGGTTTTCTTAATAAGGGGTCTAATTAGAACTCTATTTAACACATAACAAGCCGTATGAACGGCTTCACCCCAAAAGTATGTAGGCAAGCTATGTTCTTTTAGCATTGTTCTAGCCATTTCTTGTAGAGTTCGGTTTTTCCTTTCCACTACCCCATTTTGTTGGGGAGTTCTAGGGGCCGAAAAATTATGCTCAATCCCAAATTCATCACAAAAATGCACAAAAGGAGAATTCACATATTCACTACCATTATCACTACGAATGCATGTAATAGAGTAGCCTTTCTCATTTTGCACCTTTCTACAAAGTTTTGCAAATTCATTGAAGGCATCACTTTTCAAAGCAAGGAACATCACCCATGTGAATCTAGTGTAATCATCAACAACAACAAAGACATATCTAGATCCTCCTAGACTAGTGACATCAACGGGACCAAAAAGGTCCATATGCAATAATTGAAGTGGCCTAACGGTGATGACCTTATTAATGGATTTAAAAGATGAACGATGTTGTTTACCAAGTTGACATGCATCACATAATTTATCTTTATCAAATTTGTAAATAGGCAAACCAACAACAAGATTTTTTCTAGATAATTTTGAAATTAAATCCATGCTAGCATGTCCTAAACGTCTATGCCAAAGCCAACTATCATTTACCACGGATAAGCATTTAATATGTTTACACATAAGACTTTCAAGATCAACAACAAAAACATTATCCGATCTTTTTGCAATAAACATAGTATCTAACTCATCATTTTTGAAAACAACACATCTAGATGCTTCAAATTTAACACTAAAACCAACATCACAAAGTTGACTTATACTAAGCAAGTTAAATGAGAGACCCTCAACAAGTAACACATTAGAGATAAGTAAAGAGTTCATATTACCAATGTTACCTTTACCCAAAACGCGTTTCTTAGTGTTATCGGCAAAAGTAACTCTATCACCTTTTGTTTTATATAAATTTGTAAATAATGATGGATTTCCGGTCATGTGTCTTGAGCATCCACTATCAAGTAGCCATATATTTTGTTTCTTGATGCTCAATCCCTACAAACAAAAATAATTTAAGCTTTAGGTACCCAATTCGGATTGGGTCCATGAGGGTTAGTGGATTTCCTTTTTAAGACCCATGTAGGCCTTTTCCAAATCGGCACAAGAGATCCTAAATCCAATAATTTACGATAGTAACAATGAGATGCATCATGACCAAGTTTTTCACAATAGGTGCAAGTGATAGAAGATTTTGAAGAAGATGAGATTGCATTTGAAATTTTTGATTTTACAAAGACATTTTTCAAAGGTTTTTGGTGAGTGAATGGATCATATCCAACACCACTTTTTTCACAAGCCATTCTTTGAGAACCTAAAATCAAATCCAAGTTTTCTTGCCCACTAGTAAATTTTAAAATAATAGCATTTTGATCAACAATCTTTTTCTCTAATAAAGCTTTTTCTTCCAAGAGATTTTTCTCAATAAGATGAAGTTTTTCATTTTCATCTATACATTCATCACAAAGATTTTGACAATCTTCCAAAGCTTTCAAAACCTCTTTAGTTCTATTTTTCTCAAATTCTAAATCTTTTGTTAAAACTTTGTTTGTTTCAATAGAATTTAAAAAATCATTATAAATAGAATCAAATGCCTCATGAATATCTTGTTCACTAGCATCATCATTAGTTAAGGAGAGTTTAGATTTAGGAGTTACCTCATCATGATTTGCCATAAAGGCAAAGTGAGTAGTACCGGTATCATCATCCGAAGAAGCATCTTCATCATTCGCAAGTTTTCCCATAAAAGCAACAAGATTGACATTTTCATTATCACTTTCTTCTTCCTCCGAATTTTGAGTATCCCAAGTGATATTAGCATGCATTGCTCTCTTAGGTTTCTCCTTTTGAAGAAGAGGACAATAAGTTTTGATGTGACCAACTTTCTTGCAATGATAGCAAGTGGGTTCATCTTGTTTGATAACTCTATCATTCTTCTTGTAAGGTGAGGAAGAACTTCCTTTCTTGGCAAAGCGTTTGTACCTCATGAATTTTTTCATATCTCTTGCCAACATAGCTACTCCTTCATCTTCACTAGTTTCTTCTTCATGTGAATTTTCTTCTTCACTTTCCTTCCTTTCTTTTCGTTCTTTCAACTTGGTACTCATGGCATGGAAAGCAATAGATTTCTTAATCTTTTTCTCCTCATCATCTCTTATCTTTTCTTCTTCAAGCACAAGCTCTTCCGTCATGAGGTTGCAAATGAGTTCATGAACCGTCATTTTTGAAAGATCTTTAGTATCTCTTATAGAGTTGATCTTTGTCTTGTATTTCCTTGGAAGAGCAAATAAGATTTTTCGGCATTGTTCTTTGTTGGTGTATTCTTGACCAAGAGTCTTCAAAGTGTTAACAATGTTAGAAAATCTTTGATGCATAGCATTTAAGGCTTCATCGGGCTCCATACAAAAAAGCTCATACTTAGTGATAAAGAGACCAATCTTAGTTTCTTTAATATCTTCCGTTCCTTGATATGATAGCTCCAAGAGTTGCCACATTTCATGAGCGGAATTGCATTCACTAACTCTAGCGTATTCCGTGACACTTAATCCATTTATGAGAATGTTCATAGCTTTGTTGTTTTTGGTGAGTTTCGCTATGTCTTGATCATTGTAATCATCTTCATTTTTCACCTCCGTAGTACTACCCGTAACATAAGGAATATAAGGACCTTTCTTGATAGCAAGCCATAAGAAGTAATCAATTCCTTTCACATGAATCTCCATTTTCTTTTTCCATCCAAAGTAGTCTTTTCCTACAAAAAGCGGAGGTCTAGTAGAACATGAACCTTCCGGTTGATTAGAATCCATATCGTATTAACTCTAGAAACGATTAAGTACAATAGAGCTAGGCTCTGATACCAATTGATATAATATATGCGTCCTAGAAGGGGGGTTGAATAGGACAATAGAAATTAATCGGCTAATTTTATTTCAAGTAAATAAAATTAAAAGCTAATTTGAATCCTATTGTATTAGCAAACTAAATAGTATAAAACTAGATAATCCTAATTGACAATATTATCAAACTATTCAAGTAGGCATTTTAACAAGCATATAGAGTGCGGAAATATAAAGAGTGTAGAGATAGAATACGATACACAATGATGTATAGTGGTTCGGTTTCCCTACATCCACTACCTAAGGAAGCCTCCTTAGGATTTGCAAGATTCTCAACTAATCTTCGTAACTCTTAACCGGGTGAGATACAAACCCTTACAACCACTTCAAAAACCCTTTGAAGGAAATACACTTGTGTTATCACCAACACAAGGAATCAAGCATAAACCTATGCTCACACTACTCTCTTAATCTATTACAAGAACTAAGAGGAAAGGGAAAAGTGTTTAGGGGTGCTTATAAAAGCTTTGTAACAAAACTCCTAAATGAGTAGATAAGAACTAATTAGCTTCACAATGAATATGACTTGAATGCTCCTTTGAAACCTCCTTGAATGATAGAATTAATTGCTCTTAAGATTGGTAGATCGAAGGCTTAAGTTGTGTCTTGAATGAACTCCATTTTATAGCTGAAAATATGGTCCAACGGTCATAAGGCTTCTATCTAACGGATCTATTTTATCTCCAACGGATATAAGCTTTGTCCTCTTGTAAAGTGCAGAAAACCCTCTTGTGCGGTGTACCGCGGATATGGTCCGGTGCACCGCGGAGCTGTTTGACTTAACTTCGAGCTTACTGGTCGGACTATCCTATGCACCGCAACCCTGGTCCGTGCCTTGGTCCGGTGTACCGCGCCTAGGTCCGGTGTACCGTGCAATTTTATGATCATACTGACGGGCTATCCTGTGCACCGCGCTTCTGGTCCGTGACTCTGCGGTGTACCGCGTGATTTGTCCGGTGTACCGCGGAGCTGCTCATTTGAATATCAAGCTAAATACAAGGATGTAAATACAACTAATCTAATGAGGGGTTTTGGAAAACATCTAAAGTGATATCAAAATGAATTTTAGTTAAAATGATGATTTGTCGAATATTAAAACGGAAATAAAAACAAGGTGAGGCTAACAGGTCATCGCGCAAAAGATTGTCGCAACAAGAAGGCACAAGGTAACCAGAAGAAAGGTAACAATAGTCAAGCAAATATGACGGAACTTTCTGATGGTATTTAAGAGATGAATCTTGCTGCAATGATTTCTGAGGTGAATCTCGTTGGAAACCCTAAACAGTGGTTGGTTGACACCGGAGCAACAAGACATGTGTGTTTAGAGAAAAACATGTTCAAGACCTACAAGACGTCTCCAAATCAAAAAATTCTTTACATGGGAAATTCGTCAACCTCAAAAGTTCAAGGAGTGGGGCAAGTTGTGCTGAAGATGACCTCTGGAAAGGAGTTAACCTTGAACAATGTGTTGCATGTACTTGATATTCGTAATAATCTGGTTTCCGGTTCCTTACTTAACAAGGCCAGATTTAAGCTTGTATTTATAGCTGATAAATTTGTACTTTCGAAAAATGAGATGTATGTAGGCAAGGGGTACCTATGTGACGGTCTGTTTAAGCTAAATGTAATGACCGTGGTACCTCCTAAAATTGTAACAAATGATGTGATGAATAAGAATTTTTCTTCCGTTTACTTGTTAGATTCTCCTAATTTATGGCATGATAGATTAGGACATGTTAATTTTGGTTCATTAACTAAACTTGTAAACGATGGTTTGTTACCAAATGTTAACTTTAAATCTCAAGAAATATGTGAGATATGCGTAGAGTCCAAGTTGACAAGAAACTCGTTTAAAAATGTTGAAAGGTCATCAGAACCTTTAGAGTTAATTCACAGTGACATATGTGACTTGAAATTCGTGCAAACTAGAAGTGGTAAGAAATACTTCATTACCTTTATAGACGATTGCACAAGATATTTCTATATCTACTTACTTCATAGTAAGGATGAGGCCTTAGAAGCATTTAAGCAATATAAAACTGAGGTTGAGAATCAACTAAGTAAAAAGATCAAAAATCTCAGAACGGATAGGGGAGGAGAATATGTTTCTCCTTTTGAAGAATATTGTGCCGAACATGGAATAATCCATCAAACAACAGCCCCTTATTCGCCTCAACAAAACAGTGTTGCAGAACGCAAGAACTGTACTTTAAAAGAAATGATGAATGCTCTTTTAATAAACTCGGGAGCACCGCAAAACTTGTGGGGAGAAGCTTTGCTTAGTGCAAATCATATCTTAAATAAAGTAACCCACAAGAAACTAGATAAGACCCCTACGAACTTTGGAAAGGAAAACCGCCTTCATTCAAATACTTAAAAGTGTGGGGATGCTTTCTCAAAGGTTGCTGTTCCAGCACCAAAAATGGTCAAGATAGGACCAAAAACGATAGACTGTGTATTCATTGGATATGCTCACAATAGTGCAGCCTATCAATTTCTCGCGTATCGATCAAACAATGTTGACATCAGTGTTAACATGATAATTGAATCAAGAAATGCATATTTCTTTGAAACAATTTTCCCTTGCAAAATTACACAAGAACGAAGTTCTTTAAAAAGGACTCATGTTGACATAGAAGATGGTCATCAAGAGAAGGACCAAGAATCATTACAAGATAACGATAAACCGAGAAGAAGTAAGAGAATGAGAACCTCTACTTCTTTTGGTCCTGACTTCCTTACCTTTTTATTGGAAGATGAACCGCGAACTTTTGAAGAAGCTATGTCTACTCCAGAAGCTCCTTATTGGAAAGAAGCGGTTAAAAGTGAGATAGATTCTATCATGCAGACCATACGTGGGAGTTAGTAGATCTTCCCCCGGGGAGTAAACCACTGGGAAGTAAATGGATTTTCAAAAGAAAATTGAAAACTAATGGATCTATCGAGAAGTATAAGGCAAGAGTGGTAGTAAAAGGTTATAGTCAAAAAGAAGGACTTGACTACTTTGATACCTTTTCACCAGTAACCAAAATTTCATCCATAAGAATGCTTATTGCAATAACATCGATCTATAATCTTGAAAGTCATCAAATGGATGTTAAAACTGTTTTTCTCAACGAGGAACTTAAAGAGGAAATCTATATGGAACAACCCGAAGGTTATAAAGTTCCAGGAAAAGAAAGGAAGGTGTGTAGGCTGATCAAATCCTTATATGGATTAAAGCAAGCACCCAAACAACGGCATGAAAAATTTGATAAAGTCATGATTGGTAATGGCTTCAAAATAAATGAGTGTGACAAATGTGTATATGTAAAAGGCATTGATAAAGGATATCTCATTGTTTGTTTATATGTAGATGATATGTTAATTATTGGGAGTAATAACGACGTAATCACTTCTACAAAGAAGATTCTCTCAAGTAAGTTCGACATAAAAGACTTAGGCATTGCTGATGTTATCTTAGGTATTAAGATAATGAGAAAATCTGAGGGGTTAGTATTAAATCAATCCCATTACATTGAAAAAAATACTAAATAAGTTTAGTAAAGGCGATACTAATATCGCAAAGACTCCAGTTGACGTAAATCTACACTTGGCAAAGAATACTGGCGATACAATCAATCAGTTAGAGTATTCTCGTATAATTGGAAGTCTAATGTACTTAATGAACTGTACAAGGCCTGATATTGCACATGCAGTTAGTAAGTTAAGTAGATTTACAATAAATCCAGAAGAGATCACTGGATTGCAATAGTAAGAGTTCTGCGGTACTTGATATACACTCTAAACGAAGGATTGCACTACACTGGAGAATCAGCTGTATTAGAAGGATATAGCGATGCTAACTGGATATCTGATTCCTCCGACTCAAAATCCACGAGCGGATTTGTCTTTATGTTAGGAGGAGCAGCAGTTTCGTGAAAATCTTCTAAACAAACATGTATAGATAGATACACCATGGAATCTGAATTTATAGCTTTGGATAAAGCTGCTGAGGAAGCCGAATGGCTTCGTAATTTCCTAGAAGATTTTCCTAATTGGCCAAAACCAGTGCCAGCTATCTGCATACACTGTGATAGTCAGGCTGCCATCGGTAGAGCCTCAAATGAAATGTATAATGGTAAGTCTAGACATATACATCGTAGACACAATACCGTAAGACAACTGCTCTCAAATGGGGTTATCACAATTGATTATGTAAGGTCAAAGGATAACATTACAGATCCCTTGATTAAAGGATTACCAAAAGAGCAAGTGCGTAACTTATTTAAGGGAATGGGTCTAAAGCCTATTGAAATGAGTTGACATAATGGAAACCCTACTTAGTAGATTGGAGATCCCATGATCTAAGTTCAAAGGGAAAACCGAATTATGCAAAAAGCAACTCGGCGCTAAGCATTGTGGGGATTTCTCCCGAAACAATTCCTAGAACCTAAATACAATGCTTCTTGTACAAAGTTGAGGTTAAGCAAAGCTTTTAATGGTTCTTGTATCTTAATTAAAAGATGGGGTATTACAGGATACTCTTAACAAGGAACCACCTATATGAGTAAAGGAGTGAGGGCCGCTCCTAAGAAATTTTGAAAGGCTGATTTTCTGAAAAATTACTCATGAATCCAGGAGTTGTCCAGGGCAAAAAATGGACACAACCGTGAGAACCATATAATGGTCGGCAGGGTACTACGTAAGTTCTATTGACTTGATTTACATCAAAGCTAAACAGTTCAAGACATCAAGTTCACTGGTTAGCAAGTAAATCCGATAGCCCTTACTAGAGAAGGTTCAAGGCCAAAAGCTACCTTTCTCTACGTAGTATTCTTCCATGTTTTTTCTCTCTCATTTTGTTTTTATATGCATTATGACCAGTCAATTTCATTCATGTGGGGAATGTTATCATTTGGGTTTTTACCCAAGTGAAACTGCTCCCTTTAGCTCAATTTTTAAGTGGGTCCTGGACCTCTTTATAGGTCAGGACAAAGACGAAAGTTGTTCGGCTTACTTCGGTAATGAATTTCATGTATTCACTTGTGTAAAACAAATGGAAGGTGAATGAGAAATTGAGTGTTAAATGTGAGGTATATGAAGAGTTTTGGAAAAGTAAGGAAATAATAGTCACTGAGTATATTGTTCTTAACACTTAAGGATTGAACCCTTGGGGGCACCAGCTTTTGGGCTTGGGCTTGGGCTTGGCTGGACTATACTTTTTGTAAAATTAAAACGTTGTCGTCTTTAACGTTCTAATTTTTTCAAACAACACTCTTCTTCCTCAAACGTTATCTCCCATGTCTGAAACGTTGCAGGTCCGATTTAAATAGGTGCTTCTACACCTATAAATACTTGGCCGAAAATCATTTTCATTCATTCAATAATTTTTTTTTTCTTTCAAACAAATAACATAAAAGAGAGAAATTAAACACAATTTAAAGTTCGAAGTTCTGCAGATTTTTAAGTGTCTGATATTTACTGTGTTGATCTTTGTATCCTGGAGGTTGAAGCCATTACAAAACGAAAGACACCAGTGCGTGGCTAATAAACCTTAAAGACATAGGATCCAATCCTAGCCTCGATCAGTAACCGGTTCTTTGTTAATTTTCATTTTTGTCATTTTGTATTTTTGTTTTTCCTTTATTTTTGCTTCCTTAATCAAAATAAATCACTGGAGATAACAGGATCAAGTTTGGAAGAGGTCATGATATGTGACGTTGAGATAGATGTGAGTCCAATGTTTTATAGGTTTAAATATTTTCTTCTGAGGCAAAAATTATGTTTTATCACAGGAGGCAAAATTGGAAAATGAAGATTTTGAGTATAATGTAGAGGTAGTAAAATGGTCCTGACCGGATTCCAGAAGTCAAAATCTTGCTTCGAGCATTACCAGGTAAATTCAAGAGAAAGAGAGGGAGTGAAACTAATTACCGTGCTAGGGAGCGACTTATCAACTAGAACAAGTACAAATTTTAAAAGTACAGTTTTGTTGTCTGATTTAGCAACCAGGAGACCTTCACGCACAAATTTTTTCTGCTAGCATTACTGTTAAATTGGTTACGACATTTGGCTATGCACATGAACTGCCTCAGTAGTATGCTCTTGAAGTTGGCTTCACAAAGCTCTTGAAGTTGGCTTCACAAACTATCCTGCAAGCAACTTACTGGTTACTGCACTTGGCTTTTTTAGCTCGTGAGTTCTCAAGAAACTTAAATTGGATGATGAGTATTTGGCAATTAAGGATTTAGAACCATCATTCTGATAAAGATTAATACATTTATTGAGTTGGAATTTGACTAGGTCAATGAGATTTTTCCCATTGAACAGGTTGACGATATTAAATTATAAAAACTAAAGTAATATATTTATTTGGTTAAATATTATTTAAATTTGAATGAGAAACTAAATAGTGAAATTTTGAACGAAAAATGAATAAATAAATATTTTATAGAGTATTAAAGTACCTAATTGTTAATTAAACTTTTTAATAATTTATTTTATAAAAAAATATTTAATAAAATAATTATTTATAGAAACCATTTTTTTAAATTTTTTTTACTATCTTTATTATTAAACATATTATTTTATTTTTGATACAAAATTTATTTTTTAAATATTAGGGTATTTTCACCACCACAACCATGTATTTAACCACTAATACAACCACAACGACCGCCATCTTTACCACCACAACCACTACCACCACCACCTACTACTAATTCCATAACACAAGTGCGCATTCGAATTTTTTTTTCTAAAAATCGTCGTAACAAATTCTAAAAAAATAAAAAAATATCAAAATATTTGCATTTTTTGATAAAGCAAATCAATATTTACGTCTATGATTTTTTTTAAAATTTTTTTTCGCAGACACGAAATTCATTGTTTAAAACATGAAATTCACTTTTCGAAATATTGATTTTTTTTTCGCAAACATGAAATTCACAGTTTGAAAGAATGAATTTCGTGTTTGCGAAAAAAATCAAAAAAAAAAAAATCATAGTCGTAAATATTAATTTGCTTTATCCAAATATGTAAATTTTTTATTTTTTTGATTTTTTTGGAATTAGTTATGACGATTTAAAAAAAATTACGGACACGTGCGTGTATGATCGAATTAGTAGTCAGTTGTAGTGGTTGTGGTTATTGTTGTTGTTGGGGTGGTGTTTGTGGTGGTGGTTGAGATTGTAGTGGTCGTGGTGGTTATTGTGGTGGTTGTATTAATAAGGTGACGGTGATGGTTGTTGTGGTGGGGTGGTGGGGGTGGTGGGGGTGGTGGTGGTGGTGGTGGGATACTGTTGGTGAGAAGTTGTAATAGGGTGGTTAAATTTAAATGATAAATAATAGAGTAATTTAAATGATCATATAAGGGTATTTTTGTCAATGGAAATTTTTAATAAATAATTTATTAAGGGAAATTTTTAGCAAATAAGTTTTTAATAGGCATTTATGCATAAATGACTCATATTATATATATATATATATATATATATATATATATATATATATATATATATATATATATATATATATGGGTGATTTATTAATAGAGTTCTTAGAGGTTGGACCATTGCCCATCAGGTCCAACCCAATACGAAAGACTCATTTGCCCTCCATTACCCATTGACTGTCCATTCACTTGCCATAACTAATGACGCTGATTTCATGCAAAACGTATCAATCAACAATTCAAAAAAAAGAGGAAAACAAACCGCCAGAAAAAAAATCAAATTTCCAATAACCCATCGGCTGTCTAACCTTAAACCAACTAAACCCTAACCTTCAGTTTAACACACCATCGGAGAAAATCAGTGGGTGGGGTAAAAATAGGTTAACAAGTCAGATGGTGGGTTAATTGGGTATTAGGGTGTTCATTAACACTAATGGGTTATTTATTTGATAAATGAAGACTGTTATATGTCCATTTTTGGTGGGTTATATGTCCATTTTTGGTGGGTTATATGTCCATTCTTGTTGGGTTATATGTTCAATTTTGGTGGGTTATATGTTCAATTTTGGTGGGTTATACGTTCAAATTTGATGGGTTATATGTTCAATTTTGGTAGGTTATATGTTCAAATTTGGTGGTGTGACAGTTTAATCTGTATGTGTGTGTGTACAGAACTATAACAAAATACACAGGCTAGAAAATTTAAACAAAGTAAACGGAAAACGCAGTTATTATTAGATGAAAAAAAAATACTAGAGGGTCATATGTGATTACTGGGGATCACTCATTACAAAAGATCAAGACAGCAAGGAATACGAAATTTAAAAGAAATCAACGTAGTTTGGGGCAAGTAGAACGGTTGTGGTATCCGTATGTGTGACAATTGCTACACATTCTGTGCTGTGAAGAAAAGCGAGGTAATGTGGTGAAATATACAATTATCCACGTTTCTTAATGCAATAAAATTAATATAAATCTCGTTGATAGTAAAATGATACCTTAAAAGTGATGAATCTGTGTGAATTGCAGCAATAGTTGCAGAGTTAACTGGAGTTTGTGAATGGAAGAAGGTGTATTGAATCGTGGAATACCATAACAATCTTACTATAATCATTAGCTAAAATTAAGGGATATTATATTATTAGCTATAAAATAGGAATCTGTTACTCTTTTAAAAGATATTGATTAACTATAAACGTGGTAACTAATAGGGGTACAGATGGAATACTAAAAAAAATGGACTTCCATGGGGGTGGAAAAATTCCTGGACCCTATAGAGGTGGAATTTTGTGTTTTTGGACTTAATTTGATATTATTTATATATATATATATATATATATATATAATATTGGAGAAGGGCCAACGACCCGAAATGTCTCCTATTCTCCTCCACATTTTAAGCCGTTAGATTCTTTTTCTATGATTTTCGACCTTTAGATCAAATTTAATTAATGGTTCAGATTGTTCAATTTAGATCGACAGCTTAAAATGTCTTGATTTTCGTCTATATATTTCATCCGTCAGATCTATCTTATATTTTTCTATTTATTATTTATTATTAACTATGTAATTTGCATTTAAAATTCTTAAATAGCTCAACTATTTTTTATCTTTGTCTTTATTTTTATCTAATTATAATTCAAATTTACATTTCAGATATAACCTAAGTTATTCTCACAGAACATAAAATCTAAAACTCATATTTTCGCAGGAGCAAAAAATTAAAACGATCTTCTTCACACTCCTTCCCACCAAGCCGCTCGCATGTACAATAAAACCGCCGCCACTTGGAAACTATTCTCCACCATCATTAGCTGGCTAGGCCATCAACAATCGAAGAACCCAAATTAAGGTAAAATATTATTTTTTTATCATTGAAACTCTAAAAACTTAAATTAATTTTAACCTAATTTCATCATTTTTATAATTTTCAGATTTTTCTAATTTAAGTATAATTACAATGTTATTTAATATTTTTTTATACAAATCCTGGCCATTTTACCATTTGAATAGAAGCCTTTTATGAGAAGTCACTTGGCCATCAACCATCGAAGAACGCAGGTTATTTTTCTAAATAAGTTTATCTATTTTTTTTATTATTTGACTGACGATGACAATTTGAAGCCTTTTTTTTTTTTTTTTGGACAGGTACCTATATTACAAAAGATCCTGGGACCATAAAATTAACCAATGCCAAGTTTCGAGAACCTGTCAGTGAAAACGTCAAAAGACAGATATCCGTCAATTGCCCTGTGCCTGGCTGCTTTTGCTAGATGATCAGCACCTGCATTAAACCTGCGGGGAATGTGTTTGAAGAAAACAGTGCCCGATTCCCCAGCTAGTTTGTGAATATGTCTGATGTAAGGTCGAAGATCCCATCTAGCTGCCGACACTTGCTGAATACCTTGAATCAAGTCAAGGTTATCCGAGAGAAAAGTTTTCTCTCGTTGTGGCCATTGTTGTCCAATTTCCAATGCCTTAATGATGGCCAGAGCTTCCCCTTCAACGCTGGTATTACAGTTGACCGTTGTCATATGCTTTACCCTTGATCCATCGGCTTTATTTATTTGTATAATTCCAATCCCCGTAGGGAGATGTGCTTGTGTAAAGGACGCATCACAAGTAAGTGTGGGCGTTGTGGTACAGTCGAGATTCGTATTCCCAGAGATTGGCGTCATGATATTTTCGAGATTTGAATGTTCTCTGTTGAACCAGTTTGGACCAAAGTGTTCCTGGATTTGAGAGTTAGTATGGTGAATCACTATTTCTGGATCGATATCTGAATTATTATGCCGACTTTTCATTTTTGCTTTCCAAAGATTCCACAGCATCAGCAAGATGTAGGAAATTACAACCTCCTTTTGCCATCCTCCTGTTGTATATATTTCAACCATTTTTAAAAACCAGTGGCCCACGTCCAGCTCGACGTTTTCCACATGTATCTGTAGTGCCGATCCTGCCCAGATGAGTTTTGATACCCCACAATTGAGCAATAGATGTTCCGTTGTTTCATGTTCTGCATTGCACCATCGACAGTTGCTCTGGCTTTCGCATTTCCTTTTTTCTAGGTTTGTACCTGTCGGGATTGCGTTATTACAAACTTTATAAGAAAAGATTCTAACCTTTGTAGGTACATTGGATCCCCAAATGGTTTTCCAAAGAATATCTGCCACATGTACACCTGTTGATTGATGTGGTTCCTCGAAAACAGCATGATCTGTAAGAATTTTGTATCCCGTCTTTGTAACATAATCGCCATTTTTGGCATATGGCCATATGAACTTGTCAGGAGCTTCAGTCGAGAAGAACCTTGTTTGGAGTATTACTGGAATAATAGGGGCGGGGAAGAGATCGCAAATTAATTCTGTATTCCAAGTCGAAAGATCTGCATTCCAGAGTTCATAGATTTTTTTCTAATTGGCAACCCTGTGGACGTTCTAAATTCCACGGCGTATCTAACCATTTATCGTTCCAAATATTAATCGATTTATCGTTACCTATTTGAAATCGGCCATATTTTTTTAGCATATCTCGGCCTTCTATTAAGCTAGCCCAAGACCATGTTCGAGATTGTCTTAATTTGACGTCGAGAAAGGTAGTTTTCGGAAAATAAATACCTTTAAGTAAGCGAGCTGCTAAGGTGTCAGGATTGTTTAGGATTCGCCACGCCTGTGCTGCAAGTAAGGCCGTGTTCATACGCTTAAAGTCCTTGAAGCCCATGCCGCCAAGAAGTTTGCTGACAGCTAGTTTCTCCCATGCTAGCCAATGTATTCGAGATTTTTCACCTGAATTCCACCAAAAATTCGAAATTGCTGATATTAATTTATTACAAAAAGTAATTGGAAAAGAGAAGATTGACATAGAGTATGTGGGAAGAGCCTGGAGAACTGCTTTAATGAGGACTTCCTTGCCTCCTTCCGACAAAAGGTGTGCTTTCCATCCCTCTGTTTTACTAAAAAGTCTCTCGGCAATCCATTGTAGTGCTCCAACCTTTGACTGCTTATGACACAATGGTATCCCTAGGTATTTTCCAAGATTCTCCTTTTCCTGTATCTGTAACCTGGCTGTGACTTGTTGACGTATAGTTTCCGGAGTGTCTCTGCTAAAGTAAATGGAAGATTTGTTGTAATTTATTCGTTGTCCAGAGGCCGTGCAGTACTTTGTTATACAGTCTTCGAAATGTTCAACCTCATTGCCATCTAAAGTTAGAAAGAAAAGCGAATCGTCTGCGAATAACAAGTGAGAAATAACCGGACAATTTCGTGTTATTTGTATACCCTTGAGATCATTTTGGCTAATCTTCGTGTCAATGAAGCTAATAAGCGACTCGGTCATTAAGGAGAAAAGGAACGGGGATAGGGGGTCACCTTGTCTTAATCCCCGTTGTGGTTTGAATTTCTGTAATCTTTCACCATTAAAATTTAATTGAAAAGTAACTGAAGATAAGCAATTCGAGATCCAAGTGATCCATTTTTCATGAAAACCTAGTTTCTGGAGAACTAGAAGTAAGAAATCCCAGCGTACCTGATCATATGCCTTAGCCATGTCCAGTTTGATTGCCGCCATTGGTTTTGCGTTCTTTCGTTTCTTTTTCAAGTAAAAAGAAACTTCTTGTGCTACGAGTATATTGTCCTGAATGGCTCGGCCTTTGATGAAGGCAGCTTGGGTCGGAGATACAATGATGTCCATGAATTCCTGTAATCTATTAGCTAGTATTTTCGATATAATCTTATAACCAAAGTTAACACAAGATATGGGCCTGTAGTCACCGACTTGTTCCTGGATATCCCCTTTGGGTATCAAGGTAATAAGGGTTTCATTTAAAGTGTCGAGAGATATGTTATTATTAAAAAAATCCTGAACCATGAGAAGCACATCGTGTTGAATGATGTGCCAATATTCCTGATAGAACTTACCATTAAGACCATCTGGGCCCGGTGCCTTGCTTGGAGACATGTCAAAAACCGCTTTCATTGTTTCTTCCATTGTCGGTTGTCTAAGAAGTTTCTCATTCATTTCTTGTGTGACTTTCCTCGAGATTCCTTCCAGTGCTTCATTCATCCGGTCGTGATTATTTTCTTTAAATAGGTTGGTGTAGTAGTGCTGAAAACCGTTCCGAACATCCGAAACCTCATCAACCCAAGTTCCTTGTTGATTTTTTATCCGAAGGATCCGATTCAAATTTCGTCGACTAACGGTAGCTAGGAAAAAGAATTTTGTATTTTTGTCTCCATATTTGAGCCAGCTTTTTCGAGCTCGATCGTACTAGTACTTTTCTTCTGCTAATTTGAAGCCTTTTTACAATACAAGAAGTGATCCAATAGGACGACAAAAAAAGTAAGTCAATGACCACCTTCAACAATCGAACAACCTAAATTAAGGTTTTTTTAATCAATTAATTAATTATTTAAATTATTCAATTGATTTGTTTATTATTTTTTATGATTATTTGAAGCTTTAACGTCTAACCCTCATCAACCAACTTGGCCAACTGGAATCGTAAAACTTGAGACTTTCTCTCTCTAAAGGCGACTGGGGTTTGGGTAGGGTTTCGTCAATTTTCTGCCATAATTTTGCAAACATAGCTTGGGATTCCTTGGTTAGGGTTGGATCTTAGCTGCTAATAGGCCCGCTCGGAGTGATTTTGCTTTGTGTTGGGTTTGAGTTTCAACGACGAAGTGTTTGGCATCCCGGTCATGGGAGTTACATCTGATGGGAGAACGTAGAGCAGAAGAACGGAGTCGCTTTATACTCGTAATCCACTGGCGATAACAAGGAATAGGATAGCGTTTACTCGTGAGTTTGAGAAGGGCGATGGGAAGCGACAATATCAGACTGAATGGTGGGGGCGAAGGTTCGGGTCAAGCGTTTCTCCACCGTTGTGGAGAGGCGTTCTACGGAGGGGATGGCCACTGGAAAACTTGTTCTGGAACATAGATGTGAGATATAGTGACTGTAAACGTTTTTATTTTAAAATTTGGAAATTAAAACATCTGGAAATCATTTTCGAGACAGACCACCGGTTCGAGTCATATAAAAACGAGGCTATGCTACTCAATGGAGTTTCACGTTCCTTTCTAAAATTTTATTTCTTCTCTTCAACCTTCAGAAAAGAAAACACGTCTACTATTTCCAAAATCTGTTGTAGAGGTATGGCCACTCATTCACGCCATGCGTTACTGTGACCTTCCTTGACCCCGCGGAGGAGGAAGAGCTTGGGGTTATAGAGCTTGACATCAAAGTTAGAAGGGTTGAACATTTGGATCGGGGACGTGTGCTCATGGTTAGAGTGATGGGTGATGACAAGGTTAATCTCAATGGGTTTCGACGCTAGGTTATTGACAGATGGCAGGTTAGAGGTAATGTTGTGGTTTCTGAAATTTCTCAAAATTACTTTAAACTCGAGATAGATGATCAAAGGGAAAGGGATCGTCTTTGGGACCTTAGGCCTGGAAACGTAATTGGTTTCCATGCGGGGTTTACCAAAGGCATGGCACGTTTAATGGCACGTTTACAACATCTAATTTAATGGCACGTTTACAACATCTAATTACTCTTCGGCGTGGATTCAAGTCGGTGGACTTGCACACATTTAGAATACAATTCCTACTATCAAGAACATTGCTCGTACGTTTACGAACCTGGAGGATATTGACTTCCCAGAGGATGACAACGCGATTGTTCCAACCCTTCGATTCCGTGTTGGTTTCAGGGTGTTGGATCCCATTCCACCGGGTAAGTATCTTAGGCAACAAGATGGTGTTGGTTGGGTGACCTTTAAGTATGAGAGTCTAGGGTTATTTTGCTTTGCATGTGGTAAGCTGGGCCACAAACGTGAGAATTGTGGGGT
The DNA here is from genome assembly GCA_029959085.1 of Nemophila menziesii. Taxonomy (NCBI): domain Eukaryota; kingdom Viridiplantae; phylum Streptophyta; class Magnoliopsida; order Boraginales; family Hydrophyllaceae; genus Nemophila; species Nemophila menziesii. Next base: position 33,239,577 of record JARWIR010000011.1, on the reverse strand, counting down.
TCCAGTAGATACGGAAGGACTTTCTGATGCGAAGTTGAGATTGGTTACTTGGGGTATGGAAAATGTTATTAAGGATACGTTGGAGCAACCGTTGTATGGAGTTCGTAAGAGGGTGGGGGGTTCGTTTCTGTCTCATGCTAGTTTTGGCGTGTGGGATAGGACTGACAGGTCTCCACCTTCTCAAGATGATCGGGAGAGGGAAAGGCGTTCTAAGAGTAGGTTTGATAGGGGAACGAGTTTTCGAAGAGAGCAGAATCAGGATAGCTCTGCAACTCGTGGTGATGTGGACATGGGTGGGGTGAACAAAACTGGACAACAGCAAGACTTGGAGGAGGTTATACAGGATACAATTAGGCGAGGAACTTTTGTTCAACAGGCAGTGAAAACGGTTTTCATTAGTGATGATGAACACGAGGACACCCCAAAGGATGGAGAGGCTATGGGGAAGGAGGATACAAACCACTCTACGCCTAAACAATCAAAGTCCAATAATGATACTACTGACTCTGATAACAATAGTACTTCTCGCTTTAAAGGTATGTCAAACAAAACTGCTAAGAAGCGTAGAATTGAATATATGAGGTTTCATACTGTGGCTAATAAGAGACAGAAGACGCAGACAAGCGTGTATAGTGTTGAAGGTGATAAACTCAGGGAATTAACATTGGAAGAAAGGGTGGCTTTGGAGGAAGATGATAATGAGGGTAATGAAACTGCTGTGATGGTGACTGGGTTTACAGTGAACAGGGAGGTTGATAAGGAGGTTGCGAATGAAGAGGGTTTGAATGAGGTAAGGGATAAAATTGTTGAGCAAGTTATTGAATTAAATGCTGGAACTGGGGAAGATGGTGCTGGAGATAGACATGTGATGAATTTTGAACAGGAGTATAACCGTATTCGTGGTAAAGGGACTACTAGAATTCGTGGAAGAGCTAGAAGGGGAGGTAGGGGAAGACGAGGAAGCAGCCACCCGGAGATGGCTGCGGAAGGAGAATGATCACGCTCTTCTGGAACTGTCAAGGGATTCGGGCCCCTTTAACAGTCCAGGTTATTAGAGCCATGGTGGAGGAGCATAAACCCACTGTGGCGTGTTTTTGTGAAACTATGATGGCTAATGTTGATGCACCAATTTTTGTTAGAAACTTGAATTATGAAAACTTTTTTGTGGTTAACCCCCAGGGTTCTTTGGAACACTCTGGGGGCTTTTTGTTGGTATGGAATTCGTCTGTGACGGTTTCCATCTTAAACTCTTGCTCGTATTATGTTTCTATTTTAATTAATGATATGAATAGGTTGTATTATTATGTGTTTGTGCATGCTCCTAATAGTTACCAAGATAGACAGTTGGTCTATAATCAACTTACTGACTGGAGACTCAATCATGATAAACCACTGGTGATTTTGGGAGATTTTAATGACATAACGAATACAACTCAAAGACAAAGCTCACCCCCCCAAATCAACAATATATCCTCAATTTTAATTTATTTTTATCTAATAATATGCTAACTGAAATACAGACCTACGAGAGCTACTTTACATGGACTAATAGAAGAAGTGATGACAGTATAGTTAAATCGCGAATTGATAAAGCTTTTGCATCTACTGAATGGACAATTGAATATCCTAATGCACTGGTGTACATACCACCAGCGGTGGGGTCTGATAACTCACCGCTCATTCTTTTAACCCACGGTAAAGGAAAGAAAAATGTAAGACACTTTAGGTTTGAAACTAATTGGTATGAGCACGACGATTGTAGAGCAGTTATACAACATGCTTGGAATGATAACATTGAAATTAGACCACTTCAAAGAGTAATCCAGAAAAGATCGAATACTACGAAGGCTTTAAGTACGTGGGGGAAATTAACATTCCCTAACAATAAGACAAGGATAAAGGAATTGGAAAAAGAATTAGTTAGGATCGGCAATGAACCAAACTCTGAATATCGACGAACACAGGAAATTATTTTCAAATCACAACTAGAAATGCATTGGAAATGCGAGGAGATTTACTGGTCCGATCGTGCTAGAGACCAGTGGATTAAATACGGGGATAAAAATACTAAATACTTCTTTGCGTTGTCTTCACTGAGACGGAATTGTAACAGGATAGTAGGGATATAGGAAGATAATGGAGCCTGGGTGGAGAATGAAAATGATATCAAACATCATTTTAATATTTTCTATACTAACCTTCTTAGTCAACAGGAACCTACAGACCTATCAGAAGCGCTGAGGGACATTGGCAAAAAAGTTACTCAAGATATGAATGACTTTCTCACCCTAATACCGGATACGGAGGAAATTAAGAGAGCGGTTTTTGACTTAAGCCCGTCAAAAGCACCTGGTCCAGACGGTTTAAATGGGAGGTTTTTTCAGGAGTACTGGGATATTATTGGTCATGACGTGGTAGATCTGGTGATTGATTTCTTCATTAATAATACTTCACTGATACTACTGAATGAGACTCTGATAACACTGGTTCCTAAGGGGGACACTCAGACAGGAGTTGGGGACTTCCGCCCAATCTCCTGTGCGGACTATATATATAAAATAATTGCAAAAATATTGGCGAATAGATTACAACAGATTATTACAAGGATTACTTCTCCGACACAGTCAGCCTTCATAAAGGGACGGGTAATACAAGATAACATTCTAATCGCACAGGAAGTTTCTTTTTTTATGAAAAGGAACTTGAAAAACAAGGAGAATTTCGCGGCGATTAAACTAAATATGGCAAAAGCATACAATCATGTTAGATGAGAATTCTTGAGAGCTCTACTTGTAAAAATGGGTTTTGCCCAGCAATGGGTGGAATGGATTTGGAACTGTATCTCTACGGTCACCTTTCAAATTAACATCAACGGAGAACGTCAACCCCCTTTCCAGTCTGGTCAAGGCCTTAGGCAGGGAGACCCCGTTTCCACCCTGTTGTTTGCCCTGGTGACGGAATCTTTGATATCACTACTTGAAACGAAAGTGCAATAGAAACGCATTTCAGGTATTCAGATTAATCAAAATTGCCCAATTATTTCTCATTTGTTATTTGCAGATGATTCATTATTCTTTCTATCACTGGATGGGAATGATCTTGGAGAATTCCAAGAATGTATTGACACGTATTGCAGATGCTCGGGTCAGAAAGTTAAATTTGCAAAGTCATCGGTGAGTTTTAGCAAACAAACACCGGCAGATATCCGGTTACTGGTTACAACAAGATTACAGGTTCGAGAGACACAGGATTTAGGGAAGTATTTGGGAATTCCCCTTTGTCACAAACGGTCGAGGATGGAAACACTTACTTGGATAGTGGATAAGGTGTTTAACAAAGCTCAAGGGTGGATTGCAAAATTACTTTCAGAAGGGGGAAAGGAAATTCTAATTAAAGCGGTACTACAGCCTATTCCAACCTATGCTATGTCTATTTTCTCTTTTCCTTTGGGTTTTTACAGGAAACTAGCATCGATAATTGCCAGATTTTGGTGGAACTCCCTAGCTAAAAGGAAGATTCATTGGATGGAATGGGAAAAAATGACGATTGCAAAAGTGGTAGGTGGAATGGGTTTCCGGGACCTCAAGAAGGCAAATACGACTTTGCTGGCCTCACAAGCATGGAGATTTATTACTAACTGATGTCTCCCTAAATGTTCTAATTTTATACCTTTGGGAGACATCATTTTTGGTGTTTATTTGACTATTTAGATAGACTTTTGGTGCTAATATGCAATAATCCGGAATTTCCATTTTATTTCTAGTAATTTTGATTTATTAAACTTTTGCGCGTAATCTTGTGTATTTTAGTGAAAAGTTTGTAGGTTTTAATTATTAGCTAGGAATGTAATCCGAGAAGAGAGTCAAAGATCGTGATATGGAGTCAAGACTTGAAGATAAATCCAGAAAGAATATGATTTTAGAGCTGCAAATCTGTTTTCCAGGCCAAAGATTGCTGATTTCAAGACGCTTAAGAGATGATTTAGCCGTTGACCTTTGAAAGAAAACATTCCTTATCGAGTTACGGAACTTTAGCAACTGGAATCAAGTCAATCGGAGTCATAACGAAGCGGGAAAAGCCGTTTTAGTGAAGGTGTTTCAGCAGTTACGGGATTTTGGGCTTAGAAATTAGGCTTGGACATTTAATTATTGATTTATTCTTAAGTCCAAGCCCTAATCCGTTTTTAACATTATAAAAGGGTTTTAGACTTCTAATTATCACATATCCTTTAAATCTTTTTCATAATACAACATACGCTTAAGAGTCAGACACCAGAGAAGAAGCTAGAGGCAGGAAGAGAAGAAGCAAGAGCTGGAGACGGTCTATATCTCCAATTCTCAGCCAATTCAATTCCGTAATTAGGTTCTTCTATTTTATTCAGTAAAACATGAGAAACTTATTTATTTCTTTAGTTTTTATCTTTTCAATTATTATGAGCTAAACTTAATTAGTGCTTGAGAACGCATAATGGGTTAATCCCAATTTGATTTCGTTTCATATGTTTGGATTTTGGATAATTATTATTTAAATCAATTTGGGTAATTCGTATTTTTCTTTAATTTGTGTTTAATTACTATTATTGACCTGATCAATTAATAATAGGACTTAGTATCTAAGCTATTCCAATTAGTGGCGATTGGATCACCTTGACAGAGGGTTTAGGTACCGAACTAGTTAACGAATGTAGGTTAGAAATTATTTGACTCTGACGAGCTTAATTAAACCTATGGCCTATTGGGTAATTTAAACTTAAACACTTGATAGTGGACTATAATCACCCTGACGCGGTTTGTAGCATTTGAGAGTTGCTTCTTAGTCCACCCTGACGGGGGTAAGGAGAATTTAGAATCCCGACCAATACAAATTTACCAATTTGCCCCTTAAACAATGTATGAAAGGAATGATAGTTAGGAAAACCCTTGCGTCTCTCAAGTACTGCCTGCTCATACTTGCATTTTACATTTATTTGCTTGCATTTTAGTTATTTATTTACATTTTCGCATTAGTCTTTCATACTTAGGATTAATACAAACCAACCAATCAATCAATATATCTTTTACTTGCTTTCATAAGTGCAACCATTCATTAGTGGATAAGCATTGTAGTCAACCATCCCGTCCTTGGAACGAATTTGTATTATCACTATTATTACTTGGGACAACCGTACACTTGCGGTTGTGGTTCGATTATTTATTGCATTTATTTTAGAACACACAAAGGACCACCAAGTTTTTGGCGCCGCTACCGGGGACGGTAGCGTGTGACCACGGTGTTTATCCTTTAGTGATAGTTGCATTTATTTTTTCAGTTTTACGCTTTTTGTTTGTTTAGCTTTTTCAGGGTTTTAGGTTTGGTGTATGCGAAGAAGACTCTTTAAGGATCTAGAGCCAACACCTCCGATCCTTAATAATTCAGAATCGTTAATCAGACTTGCTAACAAGAGAAGGAGAGAACAAGAAGCTCTAGAAGTAGAAGAATTAATTAACATAATGGAGAACATTAATATTCAGAATCAACAAAACAATAACGGACAAGCTCAGATAGTGATTAATCAAGATCCATGGTTTGTTAATGGTCCACCAGAAGTTCCATTCCGAGCTCCTGCTATAGGAGTAGGTGCTCCAGATATAAATGTTCCGAGGTTTCGTCTAGATTCGGGTATGTTAGCTCAATTCCAAAACTTTGGAAATTTTTGTGGTAGAGTTGGAGAAGATCCTATCCGAGCTGTACAGAAATTCAAGCAGATATGTGATTCTTACATCACACAAGGTGTTTCAAGAGAACAACTATATTACGCTGCGTTTCGATTTTTTGTCATTGATGGAGCAAGTGAATGGCATGATACACAAGATCCTACGAAGATAACAAACTGGGACCAATTAGAAACTGCTTTCTTTGACAGGTTTTACCCAAGTAACATGAGGTTAGATGATCAACTTGAATTAACGCATTTCCGTCAAGAATATGATGAAACTTTGGGTAAAAGCTGGACAAGATTTCATATGTGTTTACGAAGAGTTCCCGATCATGGCTTTACAGAACAACAACAACTGAAAATCTTTTACAGAGGCCTTAATGGGACTTCAAGAGAAAGATTGGATTTGCTATGTGGTGCCGGATTTCTTCAAGTTCAACCCGTTCATGCAAAAATCATCTTGGAAAGAACAGTAAAGAATGAAGTTGGGTGGAACACCGTAAGAACACCAGTTAGAGGAGGAGTGAATAATGTTAATATCGAATAAAAATTTGCTACGCTTGAGAATAAGATTCAAACCACACTAGAACAACAATTGAGACAACTCACTTTAGCCGTGAAAGAAGGTTTTTCGAATAAACGAGGTGAGGTAAAAGTTGCACAAGAGGTGTATGGATGTGAGTATTGCGGTGTTAATGATCATAGTTGGGAGAATTGTCAAAATAATCAAGAATCCGTGATGTTTGTCTCCAACAGAGGTAACTTTAATTCGAATGGTAATGGATATCAACCTAACAGAAACCATCCTGGGTTTCAATATTCAAATCCTAGTGGGGCAGCCAATCCTACATATGCGTATCAGCCTCACCCCCAAGGTAACAATTTCAATCCAAGACCACAAAATAATTATCAAGGAGGACAGAATCAGGGAAATTATGTTCAGAGACAAGCTCCTCAAGATAGTTATAATGAAACCATGAACCAAAAAGCCTTACCTTCCCATCCACAAGAAGGAGTAGTTACCCTTCAGAAAACCGTTGAAAGTTTAATTGCTCTTCAGACACAAGCTATGGAACGTCAACAAGCATCTGATGCAAACATGAAGTTATTACAGAATCAGATAAATCAAATTAATAAACAACTGAATCAACGTCCACAAGGGTAACTCCCTAGCGATACTGAAAATCCGATCCAAATCGAAGATTGTAAAATCATCTCTCTCCGAAGTGGTAAGAACCTTCCTCCACCTCCTTTTCCTGTTATGAAAGAGAAGGAAGTTGCTAGAAAAGAAAAAGAGGTGGTGAATGAAGGTAAAGAAGTTGAAGTAGAAGAAAGGTCTAGTGAAGTTCCGAAAAAGAAAGATTATACTATAATAAACCGTCCTCCTCCACCATTTCCACCGAGAGTTCAAAAGAAGGGTGATATGGCTGAGTATCAAAAATTCTTTAACAAGGTAAGAGGTCTTAGCATAAATATTCCGTTATTAGAAGCTATTAGAGATGTACCCAAGTATACTAAGTTTCTGAAAAGAGCCTTCACCAACAAACGGCCATATTGCGATAATGAAATGATTGGCTTACCTGAAGAATGTAGTGCAATATGTCAGAATAAATTACCTCCGAAACTAATCGATCCTTGGAGCTTTACAATTCCGATATCTATTGGTAATGAGTGGAAAGGAAAAGCGCTATGCGATTTGGGTGCAAGTATTAATCTTATGCCCAAATCAATTTTTGAGAAGTTGAAAATTGGAGATGCGAAACTACATCTATGGTTTTGCAAATGGCGGATCGATCTCTTGCACATCCAGAAGGCCGAATCGAAGATGTCCTCGTTAAGGCAGGTACGTTAATTTTTCCCGCTGATTTCGTTATACTTGATTACGACGCGGTCCCCATTATTTTGGGAAGACCATTCCTAGCCACGGGGCGTACCTTGATTGATGTAGAAAACGGTGAAATGATCAAGAGAATCCAAGATGAGGAAGTTAAATTCAACGTGTTCAGACCAATGAAATTCCCAGATGCACAAGAGGATTGCTTTCGTGTAGATGTTGTTGAACAGGTACCAAAAAAGCCAACTAAGGTTGTGGAAACCTTAGGAGTGGAGGAGAAAGAACTAAGAAAGAAACCACCGATCAAGGCTCCTCCAAATCCTAAGATAAATCCATCACTCAATCATACGAAGAAGAAAGAGAAAGCACGTGTCACGAAGGTTCCAAAGGAACCTAAGAAGGAAAGAAAGAAAAAGTAATTCAAAGTAGGCGAAGAAGTTGCTATGAAAAAGCCTAAACCTCCTCCAAAGACATGTGAATCAAAGAACTCTTGGCTAGGACCATTCGTGGTTGCAAAGGTTATCTCAGATAAGTTAGTTGGAATAAAAGCTAAGGGTTGTAAATTCCGAGTTGCAAATATTGAAAACCTCACTCATTGCTAGGGAGGTTATGTCAATGACTAAAGAACGAGGTAACCCGTCGAGCTTAACGACGTTGAACAAAAGCCATTTCTTGTATATTAGTTTAAGTTTTTATTTTTCGTAGTTTAAATTAGTTTAATTTTCGTTAATTTAGTGTTTATTATTAAGAAATGAGGAAGGGTAGTTGTTTGTGATGATTTCAGGGGTAAAAGGGTCATGAGTTTGGGGTCAAAACGAGGAGAAAACGAAAAATTATGGAGTCAACAGCAGGTTTGACCGGCTTGCCGGCGATCTGGCCGGCATACCGGCCAAAACGAGCTGAAGACCCCAAACCTTCTGACCACTGCGTCAGCAATGACGCAGCATTGCTGCGTCACGATTTGCGCCAGCGGGATTTCACCGGCATGCCGGTCAGATGACCGGCTAGCCGGCCGATGAAGATGATGGTTCTGGTCCTTGCGTCAGCAACGACGCAAGGTTGTTGCGTCTCGATTTCCGCTAGCGACATGCCGCCGGCATGCCGGTCAGATGACCGGCTAGCCGGCCGAAGAGGAAGGACTTTCTGATCACTGCGTCAGCAATGACGCAAGCGTCCTGCGTCAGAGGTAAAAAAAAAAAGAAGGAAAATTCAATTTCACATATTATTTTTTTTCGCCGACACACATGCCTGCATGCCGGTCAACGGCTGTGATCGGCGGTTTTAAGGGTTCAAACCCCATATTTTTAGCTTCTTTCACCAAGCCTACCTCTTATTACGAGTCCTAGCCTCCAACTACTCCTAAAATCATCATCAAAACACCAAAACACCATCAATCCTTCCCTCTAAACATCGTCCAAGTTCACAATCAAACCACAAAACTTCCCAAAATACCAACGTTTCACACTTTAATCCGAAATTTTCTTTCACCAAAGCTGAAGTTTATCCGTTAAACCTTTCCCAAACCTTGAAATATCCATGACCCAACTCTAAACAATCCATAATTCATACCCAAACCTTCAAGAACACTAAAACCACAATTTTATCCAAACCTTTTGAGGATCTTGAAGCTTTGAGTTTGGGGTCATCAGAGATGACCATGGAGGATGGAAAAGGTACGAAGAACATGATGAAGAAAGAGAATTGGGTATTAAGGAAGATTTTGATAGAGGAGATGATGCTTAGAGGACAAGTAATAAATGAAAACGTGGGAAATTTGAAGAAGTTCGAGGTAATGAAAAGCACTTTAAACGCAACCATTGATGAAGAAGAATTCAAAACCTCAACCTGGACGCAACACCGACACCAGCCTCGCGCTGGTTAAGATACGTTTTCTAATCCTTCCTTTTTAGTGTAAATTATTTTATTGTTTTGAGTCTTTTCGAGTCGTGGGGACACGACTCATTTTTTAGTTTGGGGTGGGGTTCGTTGCCTCATCCCAGTTTTTATGTGTTTATTTGTTTTTAATTGCTTTCAATAAATTAATTAGGAGTTGCGTTTGACTGTAGAAGATTTTAAATGTCCCTTTTAAGCATACTTTTGATGAATCTATGATAGTAGATAGTGGACTTTAGGGAATAACATAAAACGCACTTACAATTGCATGCAAACATAGATAATGAATAGGAAAAATTAATGAACAATGCAAAAGAAGTAAGCTTGTACTTAAGGAAAATGTTTGGTTTGTAGAACGTGAGATCTAAATTAGTTGGGAAACCACTTAGATATGAACTAGAGACGAACCATGTAGTTAGGAAAATGATAGGGGCAGTTCTTTGTTAGCCATTTGAAGCCTTTTAGCTTGCTATCCCTTATATTAATTTTATCCGTCTTAGCCCAATTTTGAGCCTTAAGCCTTTCTTTTGTAGCCACGATATAAGCCCATTATCCTTTAGATTATTAGGCATGACCAAATGACCCGCACTTGAATCACGATCCTGAGACCTGTCTCGAGCTTGAGTTTGGGGTGGAGGGTCCACATTGGGAAATTTCATTGGGTGGGTTTATATGTGTGTGTATTGAGGCACACAATAAAGATGATATTATTATTTGTAACCCTCTGCCGGGATTTGAAAAAGAAAAAGAAAAGAAAAAAAATATAAGAGACATGACCTTTCACATCAAAACGATGGTCATGGGTATCTTGTACAACAAAAGAGAAAAAAAATGAAAAAAAGAAAATAAAAAGAAAGAAAGAATAAAATAATCCGGCAAAGTAGAATATTTTGAAAAATCATCTTAGTCTATATTGGGTTAACATGGGGACGCAACATTAGCGCGTCAAATGGGCTGAGTGAGAACATTATATGAGTGTAAACTCAAGCTCGTGGACAGTTGTTGATGGTAAGTAAGGAGAGAGCCAAAAGCTCACTTCAAATTTACCAAATATACATACCACACCGTCCCTAAGCCTACGCTAAAACCGTAAAGTCCTCGTGATTCCTAGGTGCATGGTGAGTTAATAGGTTGTATACTAAGTGAAGCGTTCAAAGCGAGTATGGATCGAGGAACAAACTATAGCCATCATAACGAGATAAGTACAAGTGTAACCTTCTAGCATTGCAAAGTTAATTTTATGATTGAAGTTATTTATGTTTGATGTTGCATGATTAGTGTATGTGTATGTTAGTTCTTAATGTTTGCTATATGAGATTTCTCTTTAGAATTGCTTTAGGGTTTATTTGCTAGCTTCTATTTTCTCTTGCATCTACTTCATTCCCTTGTTTTTAGTTTTGCTTTGTCGGGACGACAAAGGTTTGAGTTGGGGGTCTTGATGTCTCCCTAAATGTTCTAATTTTATACCTTTGGGAGACATCATTTTTGGTGTTTATTTGACTATTTAGATAGACTTTTGGTGCTAATATGCAATAATCCGGAATTTCCATTTTATTTCTAGTAATTTTGATTTATTAAACTTTTGCGCGTAATCTTGTGTATTTTAGTGAAAAGTATATAGGTTTTAATTATTAGCTAGGAATGGAATCCGAGAAGAGAGTCAAAGATCGTGATATGGAGTCAAGACTTGAAGATAAATCCCGAAAGAATATGATTTTAGAGTTTTAAATCTGTTTTCCAGGCCAAAGATTGCTGATTTCAAGGCGCTTAAGAGATGATTTAGCCGTTGACCTTTGAAGAGAAAACATTCCTTATCGAGTTACGGAACTTTAGCAACTGGAATCAAGTCAATCGGAGTCATAACGAAGCGGAAAAAGCCGTTTCAGTGAAGGTGTTTCAGCAGTTACGGGATTTTGGGCTTAGAAATTGGGCTTGGACATTTAATTATTGATTTATTCTTAAGTCCAAGCCCTAATCCGTTTTTAACATTATAAAAGGGTTTTAGACTTCTAATTTTCACATATCCTTTACATCTTTTTCATAATACAATATACGCTTAAGAGTCAGACACTAGAGAAGAAGCTAGAGGCAGGAAGAGAAGAAGCAAGAGCTGGAGACGGTCTATATCTCCAATTCTCAGCCAATTCAATTCCGTAATTACACTACACTGCGTCAAGCTACTAGCGACTACATGAGTAGTCGCTAGATGTTAAGAAAATAGTCGCTAGAAGTTAGTTCAAGGTTCTAGCGACTACAAGTAGTCGCTAGAAATTAGTCGCGAAAAAGTTGTCGTTAGAAGTTAAACCTTACGACTACTGGACAAAAAATAGTCGTTAGAGCTTGGGTTGGTATTAACGACTACATAGTAGTCGCTAGATAACGCTACTTCTAGCGACAACATTGTAGTCGAGAAATGTGAACAACATTAACGACTACAATGTAGTCGTTATTTCTTAAAGATATAGTTACTACTTCTTGTAGTCAATGTCGACTACAAAGTAGTCGCTAATGATAATTTTTAATTTTTAAAAAAAAATAAAAAAACTCAATTTTCAAATTTTTTTTAATTCCATTTCTGTAATTAAAAATAATTCGAAAATCATATTTTTTTATTTTTTTTTAAAAAATAAAAAATTTAAAAACAATAATAAAATTAACAATTCAAAATAATTAATTAAAATATAAAATTAAACCAAATTCAAACCCGGTCAAGCCAGGTCAAAGTCAAACCCGGTCAAGCCAGGTCAAAGTCACTAAACATAAAACAATTAAATAAGTCTTAGTACAAACCACAAAAAAATAAAGTCTTAATACAAACCAACCCAAATAAACCAAATAGTCTCAAAATAAAATAAATCAAACATCACTAAAATCCTTGCCGTCTATAAATGTCTTCGTCATTCCCAAGCACGACATCATCTTCATCCAAATCAACATCCATCTCATCATCTTCACCACTACTACTACTATCATCATCCGAGTCATCTGAGCCATCGCTAGGAGGATTGGGGCCCGCATTCATAGGCTGGAAGGGGGTCTCGCCTTTATCTGCCCTCAACTGATTAACGTATGCGATGGCATCATTCACAACAGCCATCGAAAAAGGTGCAGGCGCAGTGCTAGTAGAATCTTCAGGGCGGGGGAATGGGGGAAGACCGCTGGACACTCGGAACTCGTTAATAGCCGCCATCATCTCCTCGTGTTGCTCGTTCCGGGCTGGAGTAGTATGAGCCTTCTTCTTCGATTTTCTCGGACGGCCAATGCCCGGAATAAAGCTCCTCTTCGGTGACCCAATCTCCTTCGCGGTGCTCTTAACGTAATCGTATTGCTCCTTTTGACTCATTCCTCCCCAATCGGTTGACTCAGATTGACTTTGAGTCACCTTTTCCTTCATCGCGTCCTTAAGCAGTTTCTGTTACATAATAAACAATGTATCAATTAAATTTGACTTTAGATGAAAAAAATAATTAATAATAAAGTTATGAAAAAAACTCACATCGGCTTTTTCGTAGCCCACCGACCTCCACTCTCTGGTCTTCTTGGTTTTCCCCACAACCTCGTAAAAACCACCCATACGCGGAACAGGGATGTCTTGTTGCGTAGCCTCGTCCCTTATCACCAGATTCCCTCCCGGGATTAATTCTTCACCCTGTTTCAGAAAAATTAAAAATATTCAAAATAAATAATAAATTAATAATTAAAAAAGTTACTTAAATAAAAAACCACCTCGTATAGCATATCCCGAGTTCGGGAATACCTCCTCGACCCCGCTCCACTCTTGTTTTTCTGCTTTTCTCGATTCTTTTGATTTTCTTTCGCTTGATTCTGCAAAAAATATAAAATTCAATTATTAATACAAACAATTATAATTTTAAATATATACTAAAATTAAAAATCATCAAGATTTCACCTTAGCTTTTCTTGAACCCCAATACTCACAGCACTTAGCCCACACCTCGTCCGATATCCAATCCAGCTTCAAACCCTTTCTCCAATAATGCTTCTTCACATAATATTTGTAATCCTTAAACCTCATCCTCATTGTATCGTCCAAGTTTCCGTAAATCTCATCCCAGTCTTTCCTCTTTCTCCAAGTCTTTATGTCAAAATATTTCTGAAAAAAAAATACATTATTTAAATTTAAATTAGAATAATAAATTAAGATAAAAAAATATTAAAAATTAAATTTATATCGCTAATCTCTTAATCACCGCGTTTTTGTCCGCGTCCGGCACTTTTTTCCATCTAGGGTGATAGGGCGGAATCCTCTCTCGAACGGCAATCCCAATCACTTGCGCAACGTGGTGTCCGTACTTGCCTGTTGGACTCCACGTGTCGTCTAACACACAAAAGTTGACCGGCAAAGGCCACCCAATAGCTTTGAGTGCCTTCATGGCAGTGTTAAGGGCACCTCCACCTCTTGTTTTCCGTCTAGGGGGATCTGTTTTAAAATTAAATTAATTAGTAGTGATTTTATTTTTTAAAATTAAATTAAATTAAAGTTGAATTTGTTTATTTACCAGGTTGGTTTGCACAGTCGGCTAAGTTTCGGTTCGGATTTTGGTTTGGTTCCCTACCCCCACCATCCCCTCCGTGCTGTCGAGTCATGACATCGGCCATCTAGCATTTTATAGGTAAATTAAAATACAGAATAAAAAATAACATTAAAAAAAAACTAAATTATTACATCACCAACAATAAAAATCATGAAAATAAAATTAAATAAATTATTACAATCATAAATAAAATAATTCAAATAAATTAAAAACGTAAATAAATCATCCTTAGGCATCCAATATATATAGCACACGTACAATCTGTATAATACAAAAAATAATTATATTAGTCATATAATAAATTAATTTATATTTTTTTTGATATTTAAAATTCTATTATTGTATAGTAAACTAAATTCCCTATATTTTTTTAAATTGCATAAAATTCCCTATATTTTTTAAAATTGCATAAAAGTCCATATTTAATTTTTCTAAAATTGCATAAAGATTCCTATATATTTTTAAAAATTGCATAAAAGTCCATATTTATTTTTATGACCCATTTAACACCATTCACAACACATGAATCGTACTTATAAACTGCACCATGAGACTTACTAGCCAATGCAATCATCTCACTTGTAGCGAATGCATCACCTTCTTTTTCCATTTCATAAACCTACAAGCATAAACAATTATAACAATGTTTCCTAAAATGGAAAGTTATTTTTGTATTTGAATGGATATATACCTTATGCAGAAACCAGTCTCGGAAATTTTGCCGGTGTTTCCTATCTTTTTCGGCTTGGGAACCCGATAACGTGGCTTTGTGTTCTCTGCACATTTGAATAAACATTTAATAAATAAAATGAATAAATAAATTGAATAAATAAATTGAAAACTCACGTCATCAAATGTTGGATTTCATCGCAATTAAGTAGGATATACCAATCGATTTGCTCCTTCTCGTTATATTCCAAATTACCATACTCTTTTTTACCTATCGGGCTACATTGGCTCTTAAATATGGACAAATATTTAGGTTGAGCTTCGATATCGATATATCTACCAGGATCATTAAACTTTGTTTTTTCTTCTTTAATGTAACGCGATATGAATGTCAAAGTCTCCTCTACAACGTATCCCTCGGCAATTGAACCCTCCGGCCTAGCCGGGTTTCGTATGTACTCCTTTAATTTCTTTAGATACCGCTCAAACGGGTACATCCAACGCATCTGAACCGGTCCCCCTAACAAAGCCTCGTCGTATAAATGAATGACCAAGTGGATCATTATATCGAAAAACGCGGGAGGTAAAATCATCTCCAGTCTACACATAACTTCAACCACTTTCTTCTTCTCCTTTTCTAACTTTTTCCTACTCAGGTTTTTATTACACACAACTCTGAACACGTTGGCTAGCCCGATAATCGCGTCACTTATCGCTTTGTCTTCGAAAAGCCCTGGGAGACTAGCCACGAATAGGTACTGCATCATCACGTGACAGTCGTGAGATTTCATTCCTATAATCTTGCCTAAGTCACTTTGAACGTTATTTCTCAAACTCGATGCGAATCCATCGGGAAACTTCTGTGCCTTCAGCCAATCAAGAAATACTTTCCTTTTTTCGATGGTTAACGTATAATTAGCTCGAGGCATTACATTCTTACCATTTCTCTCTTGCAACCACAAATCTGGCCTGATATTCATTTCCTTGAGATCAATTCCCGCTTTCACGTTGTCTTTGTTAAGTTTTCCATCAAGACCTATTACTGTGCCAAGAAGAGCATCGCACACGTTTTTCTCGCAATGCATAACATCAATGTTATGTTTCAACAGGTTTTCGGACCAATAAGGTAAACGATAGAAAATACTCTTTTTCTTCCAATTGAATCGCCGATTAACATCTGGCTTCACGATCTTTCCCCCAAAATCCTTGTGTTTCCCGGGAAGCACAATGGGAAGGCCATCTAACTGTGTCTGAATATCGGCAGGTTTATATTTCTTCGGTGGGCGCCTTTCTTCGGGTTTCTTGTACAAAACTTTTTCGTCTCTAAAACGATGTTTGATAGGTAACCAACGTCTATGGTCGAAGTAAGCAACCCTTTTCTTCACGCTCAAAGACGGAGTAGAATCCATACATTCTGGACAAGCTTTGTAACCTTGACCCGACCATCCCGAGGTGTATGTCCTAGCGGGAAAATCGTTAGTCGTAGACAACAAACAAACCTTCATAGTAAACTCTTCCTTCTTGTGGGCATCATAAGTCATAATCCCCTTACCCCACAACTCATCCAACTCATCTGTAACAGGACGAAGAAAGACGTCCATGCCCTTGCCGGGTGAACGGGGTCCCGGAATCAACAAACAAAGCTGGAATGTCGTCTCCTTCATACACTCCCACTGTGGTAAGTTGTAGACGGTCAATATAACCGGCCACATACTGTACGAGTTGTTTTGCATAGAGAATGGGCAGAAGCCATCGATACCCAAACCCAAGAAGACGTTGCGAGGTTCACTAGCAAACTCGGGATGTAACTGAACAAATCTCTTCCAACTATCTCCGTCAACTGGATGACACAACAAATCTGGATCTGTATTCTTCCCTGTTTGGTGCCAGATCATATTTTCGGCAGTGTGCCTCGAAGCATAAAGTCGCTGCAGCCTAGGGGCAATCGGGAAATATCTGAGTTTCTTATGCGCTACTTTCAGACCCTTCTTCGGGTCCCATCTGGATTCATTACATACTGGACACTTTTCAAGGGAGGCATTCTCCTTGTAAAACAAAGCACAATCGTTCACGCAAATATCGATGGTATCGTAACCCATACCTAAATTTTTTAACTTTTTGTTACACGCCTCGTACGAATCGGGCAACGTATGAGGTTTGGGCAACACACGGCACAAAAGCTCAAGCAACTCGGTGAAAGACGTGTTAGACCACTTGTTCCTCACCTTCACGTGCATTAGCTTCGCAATGAAATTTAATGAACTCATGACATCACAACCAGGGTATAACTCGGTCTCTAAATCGGAAAACATCGTTTCGAATTTGCCACGAGCTGTACTGTTCGACTCTGTCATCTCGGTGTCACCAGAATGACCACCAACCTCGTAATTAGGTCTCAAATCATCGTATACATCCAACATTTCATTTTCTTCGTATCGAATCTCTGGAATATCCTCGGGCTCACCATGCTTTGTCCAAATATCATACGTCTCCAAAAACCCATGCAATAACAGATGTGACCTAACTTTGTCCACCGTATACCGACGATAATTCGAACACTGATTACACGGACAAAAAATTGTTTCTTCACCAGGAGTTTTATTTTTTTCAGCAAAAGCAAGGAATGGTTCTATCCCCTTAATGAATTCACGCGAAACTTTATGAGCGGTACCAATCCAACTCTTATCAATACCCGAAGCCATAGTCAACTATTACAATATGAAAGAATACAACATAAATAAAATGAAAAAAAATTATTACATCACCAAATAAATACATAAAAATAAAACGAGAAAAAATTATTACATCACCGATTACATAAATGAATAAAAAAAAATAATTACATCACCGATTAAATAAATAAATATAAAATGAAAAAAATTATTACATCACCGATTAAATAAATAAATATAAAATTAAAAGCACACAAAATATCACATCACCAAATAAATGCATAAATATGACATTAAAAGCATACAAAATATAGCAACATACAGTAATATATCATACAAATATAAATATATATATATATATATATATATATATATATATATATATATATATATATATATATATATATATGCATGTATATATATATAAATACATATATATATAAATATATATATATTTATAATTCACATGAAATTATTAAATGATTATAGATATATACATAATGATATTATATATTTAGCATTAACTATAGAATTGTAATCAAATAAGGAAAGGATGAAAAAGACACATACTTTTGGGCAAATTTAGAAAGAAAAATTGATGATTGAGTCGGTCCCACGTTGATGTTTGACCCGGGAAAGATTGTCCTCGTGTTGAAATACCTAATAAGTGATACTATTTAACATTTACTACACAATTGAATGAAAGTAAAAGAAATTTGAAAGAGTTTTATGGAACAAAAAATACCTACGTTTGGGCAAATTTGGAAGGAAAAACTGATGATTGAGGCGGGCCCACGTTGATGTTTGACCCGGGAAAGCTTGTCCACGTCTTGAAATACCTAATAAGTGATTATATTTAACATTTACTACACAATTGAATGAAATTAAAAGAAATTTGAAAGAGTTTTATGGAACAAAAAATACCTACTTTTGGGCAAGTTTGGAAATAAAAATTGATAATTGAGGCGGTCCCACGCAATGATTGACCCGGGAAAGCTTTTCCAAGTGTTGAAATAATTTTTAATGATGAATTGTGGAAAAAAATTGGGAGAGTTTTGAGAGAAAGAAAGAGAAATTATATAATAATGGTGTATTGGGTAAAGCAATTCGCAAGTCACTGTTGGAAAACACGCTACCACTATTCGCGACTACACGAGTAGTCGCTAAAGACATAAACGTAGTCGTTAGAAAGACATACTAACGACTACAAAAAGTAGTCGTTAGATAGTCTAATATCTAGCGACTACTTAATGGCGGTGGAAAATTAATAAAAAATTACAACAATCATTCGCGACTACCTTGTACTTATTAATGACTATTTCTTGTAGTCGTTAAACACGAAACTTACTAACGACTACTCAGTAGTCGAGGAACATTACTTGTAGTCGTAAAATTGTAGTAGTCGCTAGAGGCTCTGGTTCTAGCGACTACAGCGTGTAGTCGCTAGAATGTTAGTCGCGAGAGGCAAATGCGGGAGTAGTGTTAGGTTCTTCTATTTTATTCTGTAAAACATGAGGAACTTATTTATTTCTTTAGTTTTTATATTTTCAATTATTATGAGCTAAACTTAATTAGTGCTTGAGAACGCATAATGGGTTAATCCCAATTTGATTTCGTTTCATATGTTTGGATTTGGGATAATTATTATTTAAATCAATTTGGGTAATTCGTATTTTTCTTTAATTTGTGTTTAATTACTATTATTGACCTGATCAATTAATAATAGGACTTAGTATCTAAGCTATTCCAATTAGTGGCGATTGGATCACCTTGACGGGGGGTTTAGGTACCGAACTAGTTAACGAATGTAGGTTAGAAATTATTTGACTCTGACGAGCTTAATTAAACCTATGGCCTATTGGGTAATTTAAACTTAAACACTTGAGAGTGGACTATAATCACCCTGACGGGGTTTGTAGCATTTGAGAGTTGCTCCTTAGTCCACCCTGACGGGGGTAAGAAGAATTTAGAATCCCGACCAATACAAATTTACCAATTTGCCCTTAAACAATGTATGAAATGAATGATAGTTAGGAAAACCCTTGCGTCTCTCAAGTACTGCCTGCTCATACTTGCGTTTTAGTTATTTATTTACATTTTCGCATTAGTCTTTCATACTTAGGATTAATACAAACCAACCAATTAATCAATATATCTTTTACTTGCTTTCATAAGTGCAACCATTCATTAGTGGATAAGCATTGTAGTCAACCATCCCGTCCTTGGAACGAATCTGTATTATCACTATTATTACTTGGGACAACCGTACACTTGCGGTTGTGGTTCGATTATTTATTGCATTTATTTTAGAACACACAAAGGACCACCACTAACCCAGAATCACTGGCGGCCAGGGTGTTGAAAGGTATCTGTTTCCCACACTACTCCTTTCTTGATGGGAAATTGAGACAGAATAGAACCTGGTCATGGGCAAGCCTGCTAGAGGGGAGGGATGTTCTAAGAGCACAAGGCTTAATCCAAATAGGGAATGGGGAATCTACAAATATTTGGAAACATCAATGGCTAACATCTGGAGTGATTAAAGACAAACCAAACAATACTAACCTGGAAACGGCGGACCAGCTCATGAATCAACAGAAGAACGGATGGGATTGGGGAAATAATTGATAATGTGATTCCAGGGCCAATCCATGGGGAGATTAGGAATATTGCACTAATTAATACTGAGGACCAGGATACATTCATATGGCCCCATACTAAGACAGGGACATACACTACCAAATCGGGATACAAAGTCTTAATGCAACATAAATGGAATAATACGGCTCAAACTTCGCAACAAGCTGCACTTGGCAACCCCAAATTGTGGAACAGGGTCTGGAAATCAAATGTGCCTAATAAAGTGAGATCATTCACATGGAAAGCCTGTCGAAACCTCTTACCTACAAAGCAAAATCTTTTCTTTAGGCATTGCTGTGATACTAAGTACTACAACTGGTGTGAAACAAAAACGGATACGGTAGTTCACATGTTATTATCTTGTAACTTTTCTAAGCAGGCATGGGCGGGCACAACCTTTCAGATTCGTGTTCCGGAAGAGGACCCCAAATCTATTGGCGACTGGATAACCAAACTATGTGATACGTTGGATAATAAAACTTGGGACCAAAATACCTTTATGGCATACATTCAACTAACATTGTGGAACATCTGGAAGGCTAAAATAAAAATGGTACATGAAAATAATTATATTCAATCAAAAGAAGTTATTTTTACTATCCTTGCAGGCATGAAAGATCTATTTGGACCAGATTGGATGAAAGTACCGCAAGCTCGAACAACAAATACAAGACCAGATGTCACCGAACCCTGGAACACAGAAGAATATCGGGATACTAGGTTTATTTATACATGTGATGCCTCATTTAAATCGGGAACTGAGCCTGGTGGAATTGGTATAGTAAAGCGGGATAATCAAACTGGGCAGAGACAGACGTTTTCTAAACCTATATGGACAGATTCAGCAGCGGAGGGGGAAGCCATAGCTGTTTTTGAAGCTACTCAACTTAGCATGGCCCACCTTGGGATTAAGACAGTAATCTGTTCAGATAACCTTGATTTAATTCAAGGCATAAAGTCGTTGCCAGTAGCGTTCTGGAAAGTTCGACCGTATGTCAAGCGGATCAAACAGATTACTGATGATCACCAGACTTTGGTGTTCAGACATCTACCGCAAAGACTCAACGGTTTGGCGGACAGAGCGGCTCGGAAATCTAAGCAAGCGGCTAGCAACCCGTCTGATGGTAGTGGGTTGTTTTTCTCGTTTACAAGATTAGGAATTGGTTGACATAGTAGGTTAGTATAGCTGTGATATTTTGTAACGATCGAAAAAAAAACCAACTTGGCCACTGAGGGGTTTTTTTTAATTAGTTTATCTAATTTGCTAATTTTTTATTCTTAATTTGGGTTCTCCATTGTTGCTGATGAGGATAGTCAGATGGTCAGACCCTCATTTTAACAAAAAAAAAAAAAGGTTAGCACATTACTTTTTACAATTTTCAGATTTTTCTAATTTAAGTATAAGAAAAATTCTTCCATCCAATATTGGATGGTCCTACACCAATTATATTAATACACATACCTCATGTTTTAAATTTACAAAAGTAACTAAGTTATTAATCTAATGACATGTGTTTTGTTATAATAATCAATGACCATGATATGATATGTAATTATACTTAGGGTAAGACTTCCATCCTATATTGAATGGTCCAATATTCATATCATGGTCATTGATTATTATAGCAAAACACATGTCATTAGATTAATTTTTTTTTTTTTTTTGTCCATTAAAATCAAAATAGTTGTTACAGATTGTGATACAAATACATTGGATTTATACTACTAGTGTCTATTTCAAACAACCATGGATCAACTATTCCTGTTTTCCTAATCTCTTTTGAAGCTCCATCTGCCAGTTTATTATGTTCTCTTGTGATATGCTTGAGTTTCCACTCCGGGTTTCTTTTTAACATATTCCAAATAACTTCAATTAACGGGTGATATCTCCATTCTGTTTTTCGTAGTTTAAATATTTCTTGTATTGACTCCAAATTGTCAGAGTAATAATTCACTTTTTTGAGGTTCTGTTCTTCCGAGAATTTCATAGCTTGTATTATTGCCCATATTTCACCTTCCTTTGCGCTCCTTACTTTTTTCCTTGAACTTATTGTATGACCTATCTTTCCGTCATGTTTGACCCCGATGGATGCTATTCCAGCGTCTTCCCCAATGTCCGTGAAGGATGCATCGTTAAACCAACTTATGTCTGCTGTAATGGTATTGATTTTATTTATAATGCTTTTGTTAGATGAAACTGTATCTTTCTCGCTTTCTTTGATCATACTCTTCTTTTTTGCCTTTTTATTTGATACATATAACTTTTCTATTATACGCTTTGAGTTATCAATTATTTCGTGTATGTTCCATTTTTTGAAATCATGAAAGCCTTTCATACGTGCTTTCCAGATGCTCCAGAGTATTGATATCAATATGCTTGCTAATTCTTTTTTTTTCCCATTTGTTTGAATATTCTGTGATAGTATTAGTAAACCATTCCTTGAAAGATATTTCTTCCTCCATATTTATCTTTAGTTGAAGTGTTGATTCTGACCACACAGCTGCACTAAAAGGGCATTGTAGGAATAGATGTTCGATCGTTTCTTCGCCATTTTCACACCATTCGCATGTTTCATTTTGGATGCATTTCTTTTTTTTTCAGGTTCTTCTTAGTGGGTAGCATTTATTAGATTAATAAGTTAGTTATTTTTGTATGTTTAAAACATGGGGTATGTGTATTAATATTATTGGTGTAGAATCATCCAATTCTTATTATTTAATATTTCATTTTCCCATTTGAATGGAAGCCTTTTATGAAAAGTCACTTGGCCATCAACCCTCGAAGAACGCAGGTTATTTTTCTAAATTAGTTTATCTATTTTTTTAATTATTTGACTGATTTTTTAACGAATCCTACAATGGCCGTATGACAATCTGAAGCCTTTTTACAATACGAGAAGTGATCCAATGGGTCGACAAAAAAAAAAGTAATCCAACACCTTCAACAATCGAACAGCCTAAATAAAGGTTATTTTAAATTAATTAATTAATTTTTTAAATTATTTAATTGATTTGTTTGTTTATGATTATCTGAAGCTTTTTTTTTCCGTAGGAAAAGTGACGTCTAACCCCCATCAACCAACTTGGCCATTGAGGGTTTTTTTTTTTTATTAGTTTATCTATTTGCTAATTATTTGATTGGTTTTATATAAATTCTACAATGGCACATTCGAATCAGATTAATTTTGTACTACTGAATTTATAATTTACACCTTTTGGGTTTTAGAGTCGTTTACTATATATATTAAGAATGCTAGCCATGTGTAGTGACTTAATTCTCGATTATCGAGGTTTTTCTCTAAATTTTGGACAATATTTTCTGTGTTTTAATAAATTCGCGAATTTTTGCCAAAAGTTGTTTAAATTTTTATTTTCTTTTCGCATACAGGTTATGTGGTACTTTGTAAAATTTAAACTCCTTATGGATTCATACAAAGACAAAATAGCTATAAACAAAGGAGTGTTAAGGAATGTGCATGAAGTGCATTCTTCTTTATTAGGAGGGGATAAAAAACCTAAAGATCATTAGCGATATTCAAAACATAGACAAATCTTCTTTTGGGCTTTGACAAGCTCACTAAAGGCGAACATGAGCAGAAATAGCAAGCTCCAACAGAGGCTAATTTATAATAGCGAGCTCCATCTTAGGCTAAGTCCTACCATCGGGGGTCAACACTTACTTTATCTCAAATTTTAATTCCCTATAATAGATTTGCTCCAACAGCTTCCCTATTTCAAAACCCCAATTTTAAAATTTAATTAATTAACTTTATTTCAATAATGTTTCTATTTTAATTTTAATTATTAATACTTTTTAAATCTTTATGCATTCTGATTATTGATAATTTATATATATTAAAAATAATTTTAATATTTAAATTATAATTATAAGAATTTCTGTCGATTTTTTATAAATTTTAAAAATATATCATTTATATTTTTCAAAAGATTAAAATTGATTAATTTGTTTTTAAATTTTTAAAAATATATTAAATAAGACTTATTAAAATTTAAATTAAATTATAAAAAAAAGTAAATCCACACCAAAATATAAAACACATACATAAGCAAAAGAATAGAAAAAGAAAAGGAAAATAAACATTAACATAAGAAAAAGTATTTAAAAATAAAAGAAAATAAATGTGGCTAACTTTTTTTCTCCCTAGATGTAGCTATGTTGAAGTCTTAAATTGGGGTTTTCATATAAGGTTCTTGATTGTGTTGAGCCTCTTGGAATATAAAATTAGGGTAGTCAACTCCCAATTGTAGCTTTTAGCTACAATTGGGAGTCCATTGGACTTAGCCTTAAACACCACAATAACGATATTCTATTATAATAACAACAAAATATTTTAGCAGTTAGTATTATTTTTTTGTCCTTTTCAAGTCGGATTTATTGAACTTAGTAATTTATTTTGTAAATTACAAACGAGGTCTTTTATTATTTTGTAATTCTTTTTTTCAATTTTTATAGTGTCTTAAGGCACGGGTCATACCTAGTATATATATATATATATATATATATATATATATATATAATGAAGGTGAAATGATTTTTTCTTATTTATTTACTATTAGGCCAAGCTCGCTCAATAGTTATTTTTTTCATGTGCAAGTTTTAGTATTAACATTGGGGCTAACCCAATAGTAAATTTATAAATTATATTAATGATCTATTACTATTGGGGTCCAATAGTTATGTCTTTTACTATTTACCATATCTTTTAGGAATACTCTTATATCCAATATTGGATGAACCAACACCTATTATAGTAATACACATACCCTATATTTTAAACTTACAAAAATAACTAACTAATTAATCTAGACATTTATTTTGTTATAATAAATCAATGGATACGATGTAAATATTGGATCATCCAATATTGGATGGAAGTCTTACCCAATCTTTTATTTAAAAGATACAACTTCAAATTTTAAAGTCACATCCCTTTCTAATGGATGACTAGCCACCTATTCATTTTCTATAAATAGTTGACCAACCCAAATAATTTCTTCATTCAATTTTTAAAAACATTAAGCATTAAAAAGTCATAAGAGAGAGATTGAAAAGAAGCTACTTTATTAAGTTCTTTGAAATTCTTAATAATTCGTGTGTCAGTTTCTTTTGAATAGTTTTGTCGTTGTATCCTAGAGGTTGAAACCAACAAACCTTAGGCACCTGTACATGGCCTAAATACCTTAGAGACATCGGATCCGATCCGGGCCTCAATAAGTAAAGCTATTTATTTATTTATGTTTTATTTTATTTTTGCATCATTTTTTATATTGTTTTACTGGTTTATACAAATAACCACAACAATTAAGGTATTTATAATTCACGTTGTATGAACCAGAAAACGTTTTCTTTTCGTTTTATAAGCTTTACTTTTGCAAAAAAATTGGGTTTATATAGAGAACATGAATATTACATATTTTTTATTTATCTTATTCTGATTTCTAGGCTTGGGTATACATACAAAAAAATTACTCGCTTACTAACGTCCAATTTTTTCTTCATATAGAATATGCAGAAAAATAATGAACAAAGTGAAAAGCAACCTGAGACGGGTAACAACTCAAGAACAGAAGTTCATGTACCCGCACTAACACCTATTGGACCAGCCGATAGGACAATAAAGTTCAATGGTTTTGACTTTAAGAGGTATCAGCAAAAGATGTTGTTCTACCTGACCACTCTAAACATGACAAAAATTCTGAAGGAAGATCCACAAAAAATGGGATCCAATCCAAACAATGAGACATGCAACACAGTAGATGCTTGGAATCATGCTGATTTCTTATGTAAGAATTACATTCTAAACTGTTTGGAGAATTCCTTATATAATATGTATTGAACCATAACAACTGCCAAACAAGTATGGGATTCTCTTGAGAAGAAATACAAGACTGAAGATGCTGGCACAAAGAAATTCCTGATATGTAGATTCATTGATTTCAAGATGGGGGATTCAAGACCATTAATGTCTCAAGTACAATAGTACCAGTTGATTCTTCATGAGTTGAGCACTGAGGGTATGATCTTTCCAAGTTGGTGCTCTTGTGGAAAATCTAACCCCGTTGTTTAAAGATTTCAAGAACTACCTCAAGCACAAACGCAAATAGACAAGTCTTGAAGATCTAATTGTAAGGTTAAGAATGAAGGAAGATAATAAAATGACTCTAGCTCAATAGACATGACCTTGTCTCTCATCTAGAAGGTACGGGGTTCGAATCCCCCCAGCCTTGTTATTTCTTGAGCCCTTAAAGGGGGTAAGCAAGAGGTGCAAGGTTCGAGTTCCCTCCCTGAACATGGGTAACCTAGTTCTGATTAAGTGGGAGTATGCATGAGGAGACGTGTATGGGCAAGAGGCATGGACAATCAAATAATGAAAACAATAAGACGGTGAAATTCAACGAGGATTGTCACAAAAAAAGAATAAAGGAAGACAATCAAATGACTGAAAAAGAAACTAACTCTCGATCATATGAAGTCAAGGCAAATGTTGTGGAACAAGGGAGGACAAACCAAAACACCAAGCGCAAGAGGCAAGAGACAAGAAATTCTGCCACCTCAAGGTTCAAGTTTCTAGAAAGATTGTGTTGAATATGACTCCAGGAAAGATCTGACCTTGAACAATGTCCTCCATGGTCCACACATTAGCAAGAACTTAGTTTCTAGTTCCTTGCTAAGCAATGATGGGTTTAAGCTTGTATTTGTAGATGATAAGTTTGTATTAGCTGAGAACAAAATATATTTAGGAAAAGGGTACCTCTGTGACGGTCTGTTGAAGACGAATGGAATGACTGTAGCACCTTCAAAATATGTAACCGAGAAAGTAATGAATGATAAATTATGATTGTGTTTATATGCTTGACTCACCTAATTTGTGACGCAATAGATTAGAACATGTTAATTTTGGTTCATTAAATAAGTTAGTAAACGTTAGGTTATTACCTAATGTGAACTTCAATCCTTAAAAGGAATGTGAAATGTGTGTTGAGTCAAAATTAACCAAAACCTCATTTATATCTATAGAAAGGACTTCGGTAACTTTAGAGTCAATTCAAAGTGACATGTGTGACTTAAAATTTGTGCAAACTAGAAGCCGGAAAAGGTATGTTCATAACTTACATTGATGATTGCACAAGTTATTGTCAAATATACTTGCTTCGAAGTAAGGATGGGGCCTTAGAAGCATTTAAGCAATACAAAATTGAAGTTGAGAATAAACTAAATAAAAAAATTAATAATTTTAGAACAGATATGGGAGGAGAGTATATGTCTCCGTTTGAATATTTTTGCGTTGAACATGGAATTATCCATCAAACCAAGGCCCTCTATTTGCCTCAACTAAACGGAATTGTTTAACGCAAGAACCGCAAGTTGAAGGAATTGATGAATGCTTTGCTGATTAACTCAGGGTTACCACATAACTTGTGGGGTGAGGATTTGCTCACCGCAAACCACATCCTTAACAAGGTACCACACAAGAAGGTAGATAAAACTCCTTAAGAATTATGGAAAAGAAAACCACCTTCCTTCAAATATTTAAAAGTATGGGGATGCTTGACAAAGGTAGCAATCCTTTCTCCCATGATGGTCAAATTAGGACCAAAGACCATCAGTTGCATCTTATTGGATATGCTCACAATAATGTTGTGTATAGAATCCTGGTACACAGATCTTTTCATGTTGACATTCATGTTAATATGGTGATAGAATCAAGAAATGCACATTTCTTTGAAAAACTTTTCCGTACAAGACCACACTAAAATTTGGTTCCGTAAAAAGAACACACGATTCAATTCAAGAAGCGAATGATCAAGAATCATTGCCAACCAAAAATAAAGATGAATAATCATTCTAAAATGAAGGAGAACCAAGAATAAGTAAATAGATGAGAACATATATGTCTTTTGGTCCTGACTTTCTATCTTACATGCTAGACGACGAACCACGAATATCCAAGGAGGCTATGTCAAACCTTGACACTCCTTACTAGAAAGAAGCGGTAAATAGCGAAATATATTTCATTATGCAAAACCATACATGGGAACTAGTGGATCTCCCTGTTGGGAATAACCACTTGGATGCAAATGGATATTCAAGAAGAAACTAAAGACCGATGGGTCTATTGAAAAATACGAGGCTCGTCTTGTTGTAAAAGGTTATAGTCAAAATGAAGGACTTGATTATTTTGACACCTATTCTCCAGCCACGAGAATATCATCCATTCGAATGTTAATCGCTATAGCTTCGATATAAGAGCTCGAAATTCATCAAGTAGATGTAAAAACGACTTCCTTAAATGGAGAACTAAATGAAGAGAGATATATGGAACAACCCGAGGGTTACGTAGTTCCAGGTTAGGAGAAGCAAGTATGTAATCTTGTTAAATCCTTATATGGTTTAAAACAGGCACTGAAGCAATGACATTAGAAATTTGATAAATTTCATGATCTCGAACGGATTCCGGATCAATGAATGTGACAAATGTGTTTATGTAAAACGAAATGAGACAGAGTATGTCATGGTCTGTTTATATGTAAGTGATATGTTGATCATTGGAGATAACAATGATGTGATTATATTCACCTAAGGATGCTTTCAATTAAGTTTAACATAAAAGATCTAGGCCTTGCAGATGTTATTTTGTGTATCAAGATTCTTCGAAGATCTGAAGGTACCATACTATCTCAGTCACACTATATTGAGAAAGTATTAAATTAATTTAGTAATGGCGACACAAATATCACCAGGACACCTGTTGATGTAAATTTACATCTTGCTGGTGTCGCCTAGGGTGTGATAAAAATAAGATAATAAAATAGAATAAATGATTCACTAACACCCTAGACTAAACACGGTACTCATTGCAAGTATCACAGGTCGTACGTAAGTCTTAATGATAAATAAAGATTCGTTCTCAGGGACTTAATGTGTTATACGAATGGAATTAACAAAATAGCATAGCAATTAATAGTTAAAGACAAGAAAAGTAAATAATACTGATTGATGAGGAGATAAGATTAACTAAATTAAACTAAAGACAATAAAATAAATACGAGAGAATAAGATGAGAAAGTATGGCTCAGGTTTTGCTAGTATGCACTAATCCTTCTATTTCTTCTACTAGTTAATAAGGGTGATTAAAGCTCTTAGATAAGTAGTCAGGATTCTATATTCCTACTAACCCCCTTCCGGATGGACTTAACAGGCGACCTAACAATTACCAGTGTACTTGAATAAGGGGACCCTGCAAATAATGATCGGTGATTAAATCTCAAACCCTAATGAATATTTAGTTAGGCAAGCCCTTCCGTATCGCTACTGCACACTAGACGCTTATGTGATGTTTCAATAATTAGACACCCCTTCCGGGTGACCATCTAACTACTATTAGCACAACCCTAATTTGACCAGGATTACGACATACAATAAATCAAAGCACGTAAAACAAATATATGGTTAAGAAGCTATATTCAATTTAAAATAGTTTTCCCAGAGAAACTTAGATAGAAGAAAATAGAATTTAAATATTATACATATGCAAATCCCAAGCTATGGGAAAATTAGTTCATACTAGAAAGAATAAAACTAAAATAAAGATACATACTGTCAACTTGCTCTCATGAATGACTAAGAATTGATTTAAGGCTTAGGACTGAGCAAGGACATATTTTCAATGATAAGAGGGTGTATTTATACGGTTTTAAGAGGCTTCTAGGTCAGATTCTTAGAGTAGAAGGCAAGAAACTGGACTCATTTTCCAAATCAAATTCGTTTCCTAAAATATAGGAGATAGGATAAACACTGTTGTCTTGTTTTGGCTGTAATTTCTTCATTATTGCTCTGATTCTCGCCTACTTCATATCGGCTAATATTATTTTGATTTTGGTGTTTTTTGGCACCTTTCATAGTCTAGACGCCTATACTTTGGATTCTCAGAGTTAAGAGATGCCAGTGTTTCGGCAAGCTCTTACATCAATTCAGGTAAATCTAATGTCAAGGCTGCCTGCAAAACATCATCATAAGTAAATTAATTATATACCTCTTGCGTGGCATGCTCAATTACATCCATTCGGAAACAATTCTCTTGAGAATCTGGAAACTTCATAACTCGGAATACGTTGAACTTCACTACCTCGTCTTGGATTCGCATTGTTAATTCGCCGTTTTCTACATCAATTAAAGTACGCCCCATGGCTAGGAATGGTCTTCCCAAAATAATGGGGACATTCCTATTCGCGTCGTATTCAAGAATAACAAAATCAACGGGAAATACTAAAGTACCTGCCTTGACGAGGACATCTTCTATTCGACCCTCAGGATGTGCAAGGAATCAATTCGCCATTTGCAAGACCATAGAGGTGGGTCTTGCTACTCCAATTTTCAATTTATCAAAGGTTGACTTGGGCATAAGATTAATGCTCGCACTCAAGTCACATAGTGCTTTACCTTTCCATTCTTCTCCAATCGATATAGGAATTGTGAAACTCCCACGATCAAGTAATTTCGGAGGTAGCTTACTCTGACAAATAGCACTACATTCTTCCGGTAAGCCAATCATCTCATTATCGCAATACGACCTTTTATTAGTGAGAGCTTTTTTCAAAAACTTCGTATACTTGGGTATATCTCGGATGGATTCTAATAACGGAATTTTAATACTAAGGCCTCTCACTCTATTAAAGAACTTCTGATACTCGGCTATATCACCCTTCTTTTGAACTCTAGAGGGAAATGGTGGAGGAGGACGACTTACATCATCATCTTTCTTTTTCGAAATTTCGACAGGCCTCTCCACTTCCTCAACTTCATCATCTTTATTCTTTTCCACCACATCCTTTTCTTTTCTAGTAACTTATTTCTCTTTCATAACAGTAAAAGGAGGTGGAGGAAGATTCTTACCACTTCTGAGAGTCACAGCATTACAATCTTCTTTCTGTAAAGGATTTTCTGTGTCGCTAGGGAGTTGCCCTTGTGGACGCTGATTCAAACGTTTTGTCATTTGTGCAATTTGATCCTTTAACATCTTAATGTGTGCTTCAGAAGCTTGTTGCCTTTGGGCTGATTGTGCGTGAAGTGCAATTAAACTTTCTACGGTTTTCTGAAGGTTATTCGCACCTTCTTGTGGTTGAGCAGGTAAGGCTTTTTGGTTTATGGTTTCATTATAATTGTCTTGAGGAGGTTGCCTCTGAACATAGTTTCCTTGATTTTGTCCCCCTTGATAGTTATTCTAAGGTCTTGGATTATAGTTGTTACCTTGGGGACGCGGCTGATACGCGTATGTCGGATTTGCTGCCCCATTAGGATTTGGATACTGAAACCCAGGATGGTTTCTGTTAGGCTGATATCCATTACCATTCGAATTAAAATTTCCTCTGTTGGAAACATACATTACGGACTCTTGATTATTCTGACAATTTTCCCATACATGATCATTCACACCACAATACTCACATCCATACACTTCTTGTGCAGCGTTCACTTCAACCCTTTTATTTCAAAAACCCTCTCTCACGGCTAATGTAAGTTGCTTCAATTGTTGTTCTAATGTGGTTTGTATTTTGTTCTCTAAGGAGGTGAAATTCTCTTCAATGTTGACATTATTAACTCCTCCTTTAACTGGTGTTCTTACAGTATTCCACCCCACTTCATTAGATACCGTTCTATCCAAAATAACCCTCGCGTAAACAGGTAAAACCTGCAAAAACACAGCACCACATAATAAATCTAAATCTTTCCTTGATTGCCCATCAAGACCGTTATAAAAAATCTTCAATTATTGTTGTTCTGAAAGGTCATGATTGTGGACTCTTCGTAAGCAATTCTGGAATATCGACCAACTTCTACCCAACGCTTCATCATATTCTTGTCGGAAATGTTTTAACTCGAGTTGAGCATCTAATCTCATGTTGGATGGATAGTATCTGTCGAAAAACGCAGCCTGTAACTGTTCCCAATTCGTAATATTTCCCGGCTCTTGTGAATCATGCCAATCACTCGCTCCATCTATCACGAAAAATCTGAATGTAGCAAAATACATTTGCTCTTTTGTTACTCCTTGAGTGATGTACGAATCGCAGATTTGCATAAACTTTTGTACTGCATGAATAGGATCTTCTCCGGGCTTGTCACGCAAATTTCCAAAATTCTGAAATTGAGCTAACATACCCAAATCTGGACGGAATCTCGGAACATCGATATTAGCTGGGCCAATCCCAAGAGGAGGAGCAAGGAATGGTTCTTGTGCTGGACTGGTAAGGAACCATGGAGCAGCTACTTGGACTTGAACTGTAGGATTAGGAATAATTGGTGGCACTATTGGCTGACCATTCGCGTCTATCTGAGAACCTAGTTCAAGATTGTTGTGGAGATTAAGATTTTCCATTTCGTTAGTTAGTCTTTATAATTCTTGTGCTTCTTGTTCTTTCCTTCTCTTGTTAGCAAGTCTGACTAATGATTCAGGATTATCAAGGACCAGAGGTAATGTCTCAAGATCCTTAAAGAGTCTCCTTCGCATACACCAAACCTAAAAACATGGAAAAGATGAACAAACAAAGCGTAAAACTGAAAAATAAAAATGCAACTAACACTAAAGGATAAACAGCGGGGTCACACGCTACCGTCCCCGACAGCGGCGCCAAAAACTTGGTGGTCCTTTGTGTGTTCTAGAAAAATGCAAATAAGGATAAGAGAACCACAACCGCAAGTGTACGGTTGTCCCAAGTAATATAAGTGATAATACAGATTCGTTCTCAGGGACGAAATGGTTGACTCTAATGCTTATCAGATAGTAGTTAATTGCACGTGAAAACAAGTATATGATTTTAAGATTGATTGCTTGTTTGGTTTTTTAATGCTAAGAGAATAAAATAAAATACTAAATTAATGCAAGTAATTAACTAGACGCAAGAAAATAAAGTGTTTACACAAGGTAGGAAAGGCAGTAATTGAGAGATGCAAGGGTTTCACCTAAATATCATTAATTACATGTCATGTTTAAGGAACAAATTGGTAAACTTGTATTGGTCGGGATTCAGAATTTTCCTTATCCCCGTCAGGGTGGACTAAGGAGCTACTATCAAGTGCTACAAACCCCGTCAGGGTGATTATAGTCCACTTTGAAGTGATTAAGTCTATTCTACCCAATTGGCCATAGGTTTAACTAAGCTCGTCAGAGTCTCTAATTTCTAACCTACATTCATTAACTAGTCCTGTACCCAGATCCCCCGTCAAGGTGAGCAATCAACACTAATTGGAATAGCCTAGATACTAAGTCCTAATATTGAGTCGCGAATTCAATAAAAGTAAATAAAAGCAACTTAAAGAAAAATACAATTTACCCAATTTGATTTCAATTATTAAAATCCCAAATTCAAACACATGAAATAAAATCAAATTGGGATTAACCCATTATGCATTCTCAAGCACTTAATGAAATTAGCTCATACTAATGCGAAAAACTAAATTAAAAGAAATAAAAGTATTTATATTGTTTTACAGAAAGAAATAAAAGAGAAACCTAATTTCGGAATTAGATTGGCTGCGATTTGGAGATATAGACAGTCTCCAGCTCTGTAGCTTTCTCCGCTTTCTTGCCTTGACTTCTCTCTGATGCGCTGGCTTGTAAAAAGTGACTTCTGTAGAAAAATAGAAGTCAAAAGCCTTATTTATACTCTCAAAATCGGACTTGGACCTTAGGTTAATGTTTAAATGAAATAATAAAGTCCCAAGTCCATTATCTTAGCCCAAAATTCCGTAATTGCTGCACCACCTACACTAAAACAGCTCTAGCCGGTTCGTTTCAACTCGGATTGACCTCATTCCAGTTGCTAAAGTTCCGTAACTCAACGGGGCGCAATTTCTCTTCAAAGGTCAGCGGCTAAATCTACTCTTAGGTGGCTCGCAATCAGCAATCTTTACCAGTTTTCCAGATTTGTAGCTTTAAAATATCAATTCTTTCGGGATTTGTCTTTATGCTTTGACTCCATATCACGATCTTTGACTTTATTCTCAGATTCCTCTCCTAGCTAGTATTCAAAACCTACAAAATTTTCACTAAAATACACAATATTACGTGCAAAAGTTTAATAAATTAAAAATGCTAGAAATTAAGGAGGAAAATCGGATTATTGCATATTTAGCCCAAAAGTCTATCAAAATAGTCGAATAAACACAAAAAATGATGTCTCCCAAGGGCATAAAATTAGAACATTTAGGGAGACATCACCTTATCAATAGTTAACCCTAGCCTCTTCAACACGAATTTTCCAGACCTAAACCTTATAAATAGACCTTGAAGCTTGTATAAACCTCCACAATAAACACAACAACATCAATAATCCTCTCCTCCCTCCTCCATAAACACAAATTCTTCATCAAATTCATCACACTACACCATAAAACATCATCAAGAACATCAAGCTTTCAAGAATTCTTCCAAGAATCATCAAGAAACCTTCTTCTAACATCAAATCTAAACAAGAAACTCAAGCCACACCAATCTTTCTTAACTTTATTCCATCCTTGTTGTAACTTGAGTTGTGGGTCAATCAAACATGACAAATAGAACAGATGCTATGGATTATAAGAGAAAGTGTTCAGTCCTAGGGAAGAACAAAAACTTGCCTGGAGCTACAATTGAAAAACCTATCGATCTTGATGAGCCTATTGAGAAGAAACAAAAGATAGAGGCACCAGCACAACCACTACCCAAGATATTAACAGCTAGGATGTCTGTACCATCAAAGCCTAAAGAAAAGACACAAATTCAAGATCGAGGTTCTCTTCTTCCTTTTCATATCAAAATAATTCTTGCATACCCCCATGGGCAATCAAATTGCAACATGAAGTCAATCATGTAAGAAAAGAAAACAAAGCATTATGAGAGGAAGTTGTATAGATTAATTCACAATTGGGTGAAGTAACTGAGACCTTGGATATTGATAATTATTCTTCGGAGGAGGAGGAGGACATGGTGGATCTTTATGGCGAGGTACCCCATTCTATTTCTTCTTCTTAATTGGTTGTATGCATTAGGTAGTTTAGTTTAGTTTAATTTTAAATTGTATTTCGTTATTGAGTCTTTTTCGAGTATTGGGAACACGGCTCACTTTTGAGTTGGGGGTGGGGATTCGTTGTCCTCATCTTCCTTTTTGTTAATAGATAAAATTTAATTTTTTTTGGGTTGAAATAGGCATAGAATATGTTGAATGTACCGATTTGACCATGATTTTATTAGGTCAATGATAGTAAGTAGTATGTTTTTGAAAGATGTCATAAATATGTTTAGTATGCATGTATGAAAACAGGAAATAAAAGATAGAAAAGTTAATGACCAATGATAAGAAGTTACGTTGAAACTGAGGAAGAGTTATTTGGTGTGTAGAACGTGAGGTTTGAAATTAGTTGAAAACCCGCTTGTCTATGAACTAGTAGTGAAAAATTAACAAAATCCTGTAGTTAGAAAAATGAATAAGGCAGTTCTTTCATATTGAAGCCACTTGATGCCTTTTTATACCTTCTCACCCTTTTCTATTAGATTATTGTTATTATTTATCCGTCTTAGCCCCTCTGAACCTTTCTAAAGCCTTTTATTTAACCATATTATAATCCATACCCTTAGTTTGTAGGACTTATCCATATGACCCGCACTCGAATCGCAAAACCTAAGACAAGTCGTTTTTAGAGCTTGAGTTTGGGGGGTGGGTTTTTTTTTTTAGTTGAAAGAAACTTGTATTAAAGAACAAACAAGTACAATTAACCAATTCCTAGAGAATTTAAGTCCCTAGCCAAGAGAGATGCTAATTGGGGTGGAGGGAAGAAACTCTAAAGACTAAACAAAGGGCCACATAGCATTTGTTTAGCTACCCAATCAGCACACAAATTTTTGGATCTCCTTACAAAGGAGATTTTGAGCTTATACAAAACCTTACACCTCTGAATATTCCTAACCAATATTAAAGTGTTACAAAATACTTTGGAAGAATTACAGGTTTGATTAATAAGAACTTGACAATCATTCTCAATCTCAACTTTGCCCTCGGGAAATTTAGACGCCATAGCACACGCCTCATAAACTCCTCTAGCCTCAGCTTCAATAGCAGAATTAGCCACAATCTTAGACGACTTCCCTTCAATCAGGTTACCAAAATGATCCCTAACTAAACAAGCAAAGGAGGCCTGATTAGTACCAACGTCAAAGGAGGCATCGCAATTAATTTTAAAGGACCCGGGGGCTGGAGGGTACCATGAGTTAGCCCTATTATGGCTATTAATGTTATTTCTAACATTTTGAGCATCATTACCATTAAAAACAAGGTAATCAGTTAATGTAGCATTGTGAAATGCATCTTGTTGAGTGCTAGGCATTGTATCAAGATTTGTAATTGAAGAAGCCTCAGTAGTTAATTTTTGAGAAAATTTAAACTCATCATAGGCTACAGTAGAATCATTTAAGATTCTCAAAGGGTCAGGTTCAATACCTTTGAATAGCCATTCATTCCTACCTTTCCAAATGTGCCAGGCTATAAAAAAAGCCATTTCACCAAAGCATATACCATTTGAATCAGATTGATCAAGACTAAGTCTTAAGAATTGTATCCATTTCTTAAAATTAAAAGAAGGCTCAGTGAAGGTCTTAAAGCAAAGTGGGCTTGCCATCCATACTGCCCTAGACCATGAGCAGTGAAACAAAAGATGTTCAATATTTTCAACCTCAATACCACATATAGAGCACAATGAAGAAGTACATGACTTCCTCTTCACTCTATTTTCAGTTGTTGCTAGCCCATTTTCACAACATTTCCATATAAAGTTTTTAATTTTTGGTAAAGTCTTCATTTTCCAAATAAATTTCCAGTCTTTAGGTTCAAGCTTAAAAGAAGATGAACCTTTTTTTTCATCTTTTATCTTCTCTATCCCCTCATGAGCCTTCCATACTCTAGAATACATATCCTTCACTGAGACCACCCCATCAATGGAGTGAATCCAGTATGGGGAGTCAATACAGTAGAAAGAAGGAATAAGGATTCCTGAGATGGTTGCTACAGAGGTTTTAGAGAATAAAACATCTAAAACATTTAGATTCCAACAATTAGATAAAGGATCAATAAGTTCAGAGACAAATTTGAAGGTACAACTTGGAGGTTTAACAAGGTCATTACAGTTTGTTGCCCAAGAGTCCTTCCAGATTCTTATTGAGGCACCATTTCCTATATTCCATTTAATATCATTGATAAAGCATTTCCTACCTTCCAATAAACTCCTCCATCCCCATGAGCAATTACTGCCCAATTCAACAGTTAGGAAATCACCATTAGGAAAGTATTTTCCTTTAAAAAGTCTGTAAAGTAAAGAATCTTTATTAGTAAAAAATTTCCAAGCATTAGAGGCTAATAAAGCTAAATTTTGGCAGTGAAATTCTATAAATCCCAAACCACCATCATTTTTAGTGTTCATAAGTGTTTGCCACTTGATCCAGTGGCTTCTACCTTCCCCTTTATTGTTCCAGTAGAAATTGGACACAAGAGAAGTTAGATGAGAGGTGACTTTTTTAGGAATAAGAAACACTGACATTATGAAATTAGGAATTGCTCCTATAACTGCCTTGATTAACACTTCCTTACCACTTTTAGAAAGTAATTTAGTGTCCCAACCTTCCATTCTATTTAAAATCATCTCAGTAAGCCATTCAAGAGATTTTACCTTTGATTTTCCCCAAGAAGAGGGAATTCCCAAATATTTACCAAGGTGTTGCAATTTATTCATATTCAACTGATCAGAGAGTTTAATTCTCATCATCTCAGGAGTATTTTTGCTAAACATAACTCCACTCTTGTTAAGGTTGAGTTTTTGACCTGTAGCAAGAGAGTACCAGTTAATAATATTCAAAAAGATATCAATATTATATTCAGTGGCCTCAAGAAAGAAAAGACTATCATCTGCAAATAATATGTGAGTAACCATAGGGGCAGTTCTAGAGATATAAATGCCTTGAAGAAGTCCCACCTCTACATAGTAATCAATAAGATTAGTTAAAGCTTGAGTGACTAAACAAAATAAGTAAGGAGAGATAGGGTCTCCCTGTCTTAAACCTTTTTCAGGTTTTTCAAGATCAAAGAGTTCACCATTTATTTGAACCTTATAAGTAACAGAAGAAATACAGTTTGATATCCAACCAATCCATCTAGGGTGAAAACCCATGACTTTTAAAAGATCCAAAAGAAAATCCCATTCAATATTTTCATATGCTTTGCTCATATCTGCCTTAATAGCAAGACAAAATTTGTTAGTGGATCTCTTATTATTCAGATAATCTGTAGCTTCTTGAGCTATGAGTATGTTCTCAAAAATAGACCTTCCAGGAATGAAGGCTGTTTGGGTCTCTGAAACACACAATTTCATAAACCCTTGGAGTCTATTTGATAATATTTTTGATATAATTTTGTAAATGAAATTTGCACAACTGATAGGTCTAAAAGACCCCACTAAATCTGGATTAGCACATTTTGGAATTAGTGCTATAATTGTTTCATTTATACTCTCCAATGATGAATTATTTTCTATAAAATTAGTAATTAACTCAAGAAGATCATCTTTTATCTCATGCCAGAATTTTTTGAAGAAAAAACCACCAAAACCATCAGGTCCAGGTGATTTATCACTACCCAAAGACCAAACTGCAACTTTGACTTCTTCAAGTTCAACTGATTTGATCAAGGTATCATTGATTTCCGAGGTAACCACTTTTTTAAATTTACTCAAAATAGGATTATAATGCCTTGGGCCACCTGATTTGAATATTATATTATAGCTATTCACAATCTCATTTGAGATTTCAGTTTTATCTGTCAACCAAATACCATTTCCATCTTTGATTCTCAAGATTCTATTTCTTGTTCTTTTTGATCTAGAGGTAGCATGAAAAAATTTGCTATTTCTATCCCCTAACCTTAACCATGTGTTTTTTGATCTAAGAGACCAATAAAGCTCCTCTTTTTTCCAATTTATTTCAAGTTCCTTACTCAGTTCAATGAATAAAAGCTGGTTTTCATCAGAGTAAGGTTCATTGATAATTTTTTCAAGCTTTGCTAGGTTAGAAGAGATCAGGACTCTATTATTAAGAATCCTTCTCCTAGCCCAGCTTGAAATAACTTTTTGTAACATAGACATTTTAAACTTAAATTTCAGTAAACCTGAAATATCAAAATGTATATCTTGCTTCCATTTTTCTTTGATTATAGAGCATAGCTCTTTATCATAAATCCAACCTTTTTCAAGAAGGAATCTTTTTTTGTGATTCCTTTTATATAGACCAGAATTCAATATAATAGGAGAATGGTCAGAACCAGTAGGTGGAAGAACCTCATTCCAAGAGTTGGGAAATGTTTCAGTCCATTCTTGACTAACCAAGATCCTATCAAGCCTTTGTTTGATTTGCTGGTTGCCACATCTCTTGTTGGACCAAGAGAAGTTACATCCTTTAGCAGGAAGATCAAACAAAGAATTTGAATGTATAAAATTATTGAACATTAGCATGTTTTTCTTATGAACATAGTTAATATCACCTCCAAGTTTCTCAGAAGGATACCTTATGAGGTTAAAATCCCTGAACAAACACCACAAGTTGGATATATGATTCAAATCACTCAATTTTTAAATAAAACCAACCTTAAGTTCATCAGCCGTGGGACCATAAACAAAATTATATTCACATAATCCAACATCTGGGTCATCATA
Organism: Nemophila menziesii; assembly: GCA_029959085.1. Lineage (NCBI taxonomy): Eukaryota > Viridiplantae > Streptophyta > Magnoliopsida > Boraginales > Hydrophyllaceae > Nemophila > Nemophila menziesii. The sequence continues at coordinate 33,199,868 of JARWIR010000011.1, read as the reverse complement.
TGAGCATTGAATTAAGTTCTTATCTGAACTTATAATATGGAAGTTTTCAGTATCTTTAACAAAAATGGCTAAACCACCTGATAGTCCTTCAGGATCTTTTTGAGCTACAAGAGTCAATTTGATCTTAGGACTTAAAGATAATAAATATTCAAATTTGCGTTTAGTCTCTGATAAAAAAAGTACCTTAATGTGGTGAGTCTTGACCATATAAATCAAGCTCAGCTCTGTCAAGGCTGTGCCAATGCCTTGACAGTTCCAGGCTTCAATCATTGGACAGCATGGGGTTGATTTGGGTCAACCACGCAAACCACTTCAGCATCTGCACCATCTAGCAAGCCTTCATTATACCATTTCTCAATACCATCTTCAATAATATCCTTATCCATCTCAAGTGGCTCTGCCATCTCATCATCAGCTCCATCAGAGGAGTTAATAAGAGTTGCTGAGACCTGAGATAGAAGTTCATCATCAAGAGGGAGGCCAAGATCTTCTCTTACTTGTTTTGTTCTACTCTTGTTTCTCTCTATTGATCCAAAAGTAATATTCTTATCCGAATTGTTGATGATTGAGGGATCAATTATCACTTTAGGGTTACCCCCAGAAGGAGGGTTGTATATCTCATTCACTTGAGGCCCACATAGATTGTGTACTTCAATATCTGAAAGAGGCCTTTGAGAAGTCTTTGAAGATACTCCAGGAAGAGTTGAGTGGCCCAAACAAACTGAAGGGGTTAATAGAGAGTTTTGGACTTTATTTGCTTTAACAACTAAGTTGGGCTTGTGGTCCAGCTTAACTTCACCTTCTTCAAGTTTATTTTCCTTCTTTTTGGCCTTTGTTTTATATGGCCCCTTAATCTTAGCTGTCTTGGGATCTCTTTCAGCTTTAAACACAAAGTCATTAACTTTCCTTTCATGGTCATTATACTTAATCCAGTTACCTAACCTCATAGCAAGCTTATTATCATTGTCACAGTTCTTTTCCTCATGCAAAATAATTCCACATTTAAAGCAAAAATCAAACAGTTTTTCATATTTGAAAGCAATCCAAACTGACTGTTCCTTAGCAATTTTGAAGTTGAAACCCGCTGAGAGGGGTTTGATAATAGAGAAGTCTACCCTAGCCCTAATAGAAGGATCATCTTTGAATTTTTTGGGATCAGGTAGTTCAATCTCCTTCACTTCCCCTATTCGAGAAGCAATTTTCAAGACATTAGCTTCTTTAATGAACAGAGGGGGTAGCCCTTGAATACGAATCCAAAAAGACGTTAAATCCAACAGAGATGGATTTTGAATAGTATCTTCATATTTGTGTACCAAAACATGAAACCCAAACACATGGTAGGGTCTATTTAACCAAACAATATCAAGATCTGACTTTTCATCAAATTGAACAGTGAAAGTATTAAATCCTCTTTTAACTACCGAGATTCTGCCTTTAATGCTCCAATATTGAATAATGACTTTCTTTAAGTAGCTCATATTAATCGTACCTGATGCTAGAATTCTAAGAAGGAGTTTAGGTTCCTCAAAGATAGAGTAGACAGCATCTTTATCAGGGGAAAGACAGAAGTCTTCCTCTGACTCAGCCTTCTTATCATCAACAAACGCCATAAATGGGTTAAGATTAGAAGAATATAGTAACAGTAATCTCGATAAAGCACTTAATCGAGATTTTAAAAAAACGAAATCCAGCGAGAGAGAAATAAAGGACACTAAATTTCATAAATCTGAAAGATCTATAAGTTGAAATTAGTGCAGGGAGGGGAAGAAACGGAGGAGGATGGGAGGGTTTACGGAGAAGGAGCGCGGACGGAGTTAGGGTTTAGTCGGGTGAAAGGGGAGGAGAGGGTTTTTTGGGAAACGGGTCAGAGAGCATTTTTGGCTATCGCAGTTTGTCATGTTTCTTTTTTTTTTTGGTCGAGTTTGTTCATTGAAACTGGGGGGGTGGGTTTCATCATTAGGGAATATTGGGTTTGGGAAATTGTAATTGTGAGTTTATTGATGATGAAAAAGTTATTATTGTAACCCTTTGCCGGGGTAATAGTAAATTTAAAAAGCTGAAAAACATGAATTGAAAAGAAATAAATATGAAAAAAAATAATACCGTGATATCTCAACATCAAAAAGATAGTCATAGTGATGTCTCCCTAAATGTTCTAATTTTATACCCTTGGTAGACATCATTTTTGGTGTTTATTTGACTATGTGGATAGACTTTTGGTATTAAAATGCAATAAATCGATTTTCCTCTTTTAATTCTAGTATTTTTCATTTATTAAACTTTTGCGCGTAATATGGTTTGTTTTGAGTGAAAAGTTGTAGGTTTTGAATACTAGTTAGGATAGGAAGCCAAGAATAAAGTCAAAGATCGTGTACTGGAGTCAAAGCAAGAAGAAATATCCCGAAAGAATTTATTATTTTAAGCTGCAAATCTGGAAAGTTGTCAAAGATTGCTGATTTCGTTCCATCTAAGAGTGGATTTTAGCCTCTCACTTGTGAAGAGAAAACATGCCCCATTGAGTTACGGAACTTTAGCAACTAGAGCGAGGTCAATCCGAGTTGAAACGAGCCGTCTAGAGCTGATTTAGTGAAGGTGGTGCAGCAGTTACAGGATTTGGGCTTAATTATGGATTTGGGTTTTTCTTATTTTCACTTAATCCTTAAAGAAAGCCCTAATCCGATTTTGACATTATAAAAGGGCTTTAGACTCTTATTTTAACACACCTTTTTCACAATATTTCATACGCTTAAGAGTCAGACACCAGAGAGGAAGCTAGAGGCAGGAGAAGAAGAAGCAAGAGCTGGAGACTGTCTATCCAATTCTCAGAAGAAGAAGCAAGAGCTGGAGACTGTCTATCCAATTCTCAGCCAATTCAACTCCGTAATTAGGTTCTTCTATTTTATAATGTAAAACATTATGAACCTAATTATTTCTTTAGTTTTTGTCTTTTCAATTATAATGAGCTAAAATTAATTAGTGCTTGAGAACGCATAATGGGTTAATCCCAATTTGATTTTATTTCATGTGTTTGGATTTGAGATTTTAATAATTGAAATCAAATTGGGTAAATTGTATTTTTATTTAATTTTCTTTTATTCACTATAATTGACGTAATTAACCAATCATAGGACTTAGTATCTAGGCTATTCCAATTAGTGGCGATTGGATCACCTTGACGGGGGGTTTAGATACAGAATCAATTAACGAATGTAGGATAGAAATTATTTGACTCTGACGAGCTTAATTAATCCTATGGCCTATTGGGTAGAATAGACTTAATCACTTGAACGTGGACTATAATCACCCTGGCAGGGTTTGTAGCACCCAAGAGTAGCTCCTTAGTCCACTCTGACGGGGGTAAGGAGAATTCCGAATCCCGACCAATACAAATTTACCAATTTGTCCCTTAAACAATGCATGAAATGAATGATAATTAGGAGAAATCCTTGCGTTTCTCAAGTACTGCCTTTCCCATCTTGCGTAAACACTTTATTTTCTTGCATCGAGTTATTTACTTGCATTAATTTAGTATTTTAATTTACTGTCTTAGCATTAGAAAACCAAACAAACAATAAATCTTAAAATCATTTACTTGTTTTCACGTGCAATTAATCACTATTCGATAAGCATTAGAGTCAACCAATCCGTCCCTGAGAACGAATCTGTATTATCACTTATATTACTTGGGACAACCGTACACTTGCGGTTGTGGTTCTCTTATCCTTATTTGCATTTTTCTAGAACACACATAGGACCATCAAGTTTTTGGCGCCGCTTTCGGGGACGGTAGCGTGTGACCCCGATGTTTATCCTTTAGTGTTAGTTGCATTTTTATTTTTCAGTTTTACGCTTTGTTTGTTCATCTTTTTCAGATTTTTAGGTTTGGTGTATGCGAAGGAGACTCTTTAAGGATCTTGAGACACTACCTCCGATCCTTGATAATCCTGAATCATTAGTCAGACTTGCTAACAAGAGAAGGAAATAACAAGAAGCACAAGAATTAGAAAGAATAGCGAACGAAATGGAAAATATTAATTTCACAATCAACATGAACCAGGAGTTCAGCTAGACGCGAATGGCCAGCCGATAGTGCCACCAATTATTCCTAATCCTCCTGTTCAAATCCAAGTAGCTTATCCATGGTTCCTTACTTGTCCAGCACAAGAACCATTCCTTGCTCCTCCTCTTGGGATTGGCCCAGCTAATATCGATGTTCCGAGATTCCGTCTAGATTCGGGTATGTTAGCTCAGTTTCAGAATTTCGGAAATTTTTGTGGCAAGCCCGGAGAAGATCCAATTCGCGCAGTACAAAAATCTATGCAAATTTGCGATTCGTACATCACTCAAGGAGTAACAAAAGAGCAAATGTATTTTGCTACATTCAGGTTTTTCGTGATAGATGGGGCTAGTGATTGGCATGACTCGCAAGAACTAGGAAAGATTACTAATTGGGAACAGTTACAGGCTGCTCAACTCGAGTTAACATATTTTCGACAAGAGTATGATGAAGCGTTGGGTAGAAGTTGGTCGAGATTTCAGAATTGCTTACGAAGAGTCCCCAATCATGACCTTTCAGAAGAACTAAAATTGAAAATTTTCTATAACGGTCTTAAGGGGAGTTCACGAAAAGATTTAGATCTATTATGTGGTGGTGCATTTTTACGAGTTCAACCCGTTCACGCAAGAATTATTTTTATAGAACAGTCGACAATGAAGTGGGGTGGAATATTGTAAGAACACCAGTTAAAGGAGGAGTTAATAACATAAACATTGAAGAAAAGTCCACCTCTTTAGAGAACAAGCTAAAAACTACATTGGAACAACAATTGAAGCAACTCACGTTAGCCGTGAAAGAAGGTTTTTCGAGTAGAAGGGTTGAAGTGAATGCCGCACAAGAAGTTTATGGATGTTCGAATTGTGGTGTGACTGATCATGAATGGGAGAATTGTCAGAATAATCAAGAGTTCGTGATGTTTGTTTCCAACCGAGGGAATTTCAATTCGAATGGTCAAGGATATCAACCTAACAGAAACCATCCTGGGTTTCAGTATTGAAATCCTAATGGGGCAGCAAATCCGACTCACGCATATCAGCCACGTCCCCAAGGTAACAAATATAATCCAAGACCGCAAAATAATTATCAAGGGGGACAGACAAGGAAATTATGTTCAGAGACAACCCCCTCAAGACAATTATGATGACACCATGAACCATAAAGCCTCACCCTCTCAACCACAAGAAGGTGAAAATAAACTTCAGAAAATCGTAGAACAATTGATTGCCCTCCATGCACAGTCAATCTAAAGGCAACAAGCTGCTGAAGCACACATTCAGATGGATAAGGAAGTTGTTAGAAACGAAAAGGATGTGGTGGATAAGGATAAAGAAGTTGAAGTAGAAGAAGTGGAGAGGCCTGTTGAAGTTCCGAAAAAGAAAGATGATATTATAATAAACCGTCCTCCTCCGCCATTTCCATCTAGAGTTCAAAAGAAGGGTGATATGGCCGATCATCAAAAATTCTTTAACAAGGTAAGAGGTCTTAGCATAAAAATTCCGTTGTTAGAAGTTATTAGAGATGTACCCAAGTATGCTAAGTTTCTGAAAAGAGCCCTCACCAACAAACGACCCTATTGCGATAATGAGATGATTGGTTTACTTGAAGAATGTAGTGCAATATGTCAGAATAAGTTACCTCCGAAGTTACTTGATCCTGGGAGCTTTACAATTCCGATATCTATTGGTAATGAATGGAAAGGAAAAGCGCTATGCGATTTGGGTGCAAGTATTGATCTTATGCCCAAGTCAATCTTTGAGAAGTTAAAGATAGGTAATGTGAAACCAACATCTATGGTCTTACAGATGGCTGACAGATCCCTCGTACATCCAGAGAGACGAATAGAAGATGTCCTCGTCAAGGCATGTACGCTAATATTTCCCGTTGATTTTGTTATACTTGATTACGACGCGGATAGGAATGTCCCCATTATCTTGGGAAGACCATTCCTAGCCACGAGGCGTACTTTAATTGATGTAGAAAACGGAGAAATGATCATGAGAATCCAAGACGAAGAGGTGAAGTTCAACGTATTTAGGCCAATGAAATTTCCAGATTCCAAGGAGGATTGCTTTCGTGTAGAAGTAGTTGAACAGGTAGCAAAAGAGCCAACTAAGGTTGTAGAGACCTTAGGAGTGGAGGAAAAAGAGCTAAGAAAGAAACCACCAATTAAAGTTTCTCCAAATCCTAAGGGAAGTCCACACCTCGATCATGCGAAGAAGAAAGCTAAAGCACGTGTCACGAAGGTTCCAAAAGAACCTAAGAAAGAAAGAAAGAAAAAGGAGTTCAAAGTTGGTGAAGAAGTCGCTATGAAAAAGCCTAAACCTCCTCGAAAGACACGTGAATCGAAGAACTGTTGGCTAGGACCATTCATGGTCGCAAAGGTTATCTCGGACAAATTAGTTGGAATAAAAGCCAAGGGATGCAAATTTCGAGTAACAAATGTTGACAACCTCACTCACTGCTGGGGAGGTTATGTTAAAGAATGATACACGAGGAAAACTCGTCGAGCTTAACGACGTTAAACAAAAGCCAATTCTTTGTATATTAGTTTAAGTATTTCGATTTTCGTAGTGTATATTAGATAAAATTCGTTAATTTAGTGTTTATTATTAAGAAATGAGGAAGGGTAGTTGTTTTTGATGATTTCAGGGGGTAAAAGAGTCATGAGTTTGGGGTCAAAACGATGAGAAAACGAAAAAAACATGGAACTGAAAACTGTGCTCGCCGGCATGTCGGTCACCTGATCGGCTAGCCGGCCAAACATGCTGAAGACCCCCCAAACTCTCTGAATAGTGCGTCAGCTTTGACGCAAGATGTGGCGTCCACGTTCGCGCCAGCGAGACTCCGCTGACATCGGTAGCCACCGGCTAGCCGGCCAGCAAGGAGGAAGAGTTCTGACCATTGCGTTAGGTTTGACGCAACACGTTGCGTGTGAGGTGGCGCCAGCGACACACGACCGGCATGCTGGTCAGATCGCCGGCTAGCCGGTCAATGAAGGAGGATGTTTTGGTTAGTGAGTCAGCTATGACGCAAGGAGGCTTGCGTTAGAGGTAAAAAAGTTTAAAAAAAAGGAAAAAAGTCAATTTCGTAATTTATTTCTCGCCGACACAGCGACCGGCATGCCGGTCAGCCACCGGCTTGCCGGTCAACTGCTGTGATAGGCGATTTTAAGGGTTCAAACCCTATATTTTTAGCTTCTTTCTCCTGTTAGCCTCCACTTACGAATCCTAACCTCCAACTACTCCGAAAATCATCATCAAAACACCACTATACCACAAATCCTTCTCTCTAAACATCATCCAAACACACAATCATATCATAAATCTCCCAAGATACCAAACAATTTACACTTTAATCCGACTTTTTTGTTTCACCAAAGCTTAAAGTTTATCCATTAAACCTGTCCCAAACCTTGAAATATCTATGACCCAACTCTAAACAATCCATAATTCATATCCAAACCTTCAAGAACACCATCATCACAATTTTATCCAAAACTTTTGAGAGTTCTTAAAGCTTTGAGTTTGGGGTCATCAGAGATGACCACGTAGGTTGGGAAATATACGAAGAACATGATGAAGAAAGAGAATTGGGTATGGAGGGAAGATTTTTGAAAGGGAGATGATGATTGGAGAGCTATAAATCGATGAAAACGTGGGAAATTTAACAAAAAGTTTGAGGTGATGAAGAACTCTTTAAACGCAACCATTGATGAAGAAGAGTTCAAAACCTCAACCTGGACGCAACGCTGACAACCAGCCTCCCGCTGGTTAATCTACGTTTTCTATCCCTTCTCATTTAGTGTAGATCAGTTTAATTGCTTTGAGTCTTTTCGAGTCGTGGGGACACGACTCATTTTTGAGTTTGGGGTGGGGTTCACTGCCTCATCCCAGTTTTTATGTGTTTATTTGTTTTAATTGCTTTTCAATAAAATAATTAGGAGTTGCGTTGACTGTAGAGGTTTTTAAATGTCCCTTTTAAGCATACTTTTGATGAATCTATGATAGTAAATAGTGGACTTTAGGGAATAACATAAAACGCGCTTTAATTGCATGCAAACATAGATAATGAATAGGAAAAATTAATGAACAATGCAAAAGAAGTAAGCTTGTACTTAAGGAAAATGTTTGGTTTGTAGAAAGTGAGATCTAAATTAGTAGAGAACCCACTTAGAGATGAACCATGTAACTAGGAAAATGATAGGGACAGTTCTTTGTTAGCCATTTGAAGCCTTTTAGCTTGCTATCCCTTATATGAATATTATCCGTCTTAGCCCAATTTTGAGCCTTAAGCCTTTTCTTTTGTAGCCACGATATAAGCCCATTATCCCTTAGATTATTAGGCATGACCAAATGACCCGCACTTGAATCACAATGCTGAGACCTATCTCGAGCTTGAGTTTGGGGTGGAGGGTCCACATTTGGGAAATTTCATTGGGTGGGAAATGATGTGTTTGTATTGAGGCACAAAAAGTAGATGATATTACTAATTGTAACCCTTTGCTGGGATTTGTAAAAGAGAAAAAAAATTTATAAGAGACATGACCTTTCACATCAAAATGATGGTCATGGGTATCTTGTGCAAAAAAGAAGAAAAGAAATGAAAAATAAAATTAAAAGAAAATTAAAAGAAAGAAAGAATAAAATAAACCGGCAAAGTGAAATATTTTGAAAAATCATCTTAGATTAATTGGGTTGACAAGGGGACGCACCATTAGCGCGTCTAATGGGTTGAGTGAGAACATTATATGAGTGTAAACTCAAGCTTGTGGACAGTTGTTGATGGTAAGTGAGGAGAGAGCCAAAAGCTCACTTCAAATTTACCAAATATACATACCACACCGTCCCTAAGCCTACGCTAAAACCATAAAGTCCTCGTGATTTCTAGGTACATGGTAAGTGAATAGGGAGTATACTAAGTGGAGCATTCAAAGCGAGTAAGGATCGAGGAACAACCTATAGCCATCATAATGAGATAAGTACAAGTGTAACCTTCTAGCATTGCAAAATTAATTTTATGATTGAAGTTATTTATGTTTGATGTTGCATGATTAGTGAATGTGTATGTTAGTTTTTAATGTTTGCTATATGAGATTTATTTTAAGAACTGCTTTAGGGTATATTTGCTAGCTTCTATTTTCTCTTGCATCTACTTCATTTCCCTTGTTTTTAGTTTTGCTTTGTCGGGATGACAAATGTTTGAGTTGGGGGTCTTGATGTCTCCCTAAATATTCTAATTATATACCCTTGGGAGACATCATTTTTGGTGTTTATTTGACCATTTAGATAGACTTTTGGTATTAAAATGCAATAAATCGATTTTCCTCTTTTAATTCTAGTATTTTTCATTTATTAAACTTTTGCGCGTAATATGGTTTGTTTTGAGTGAAAAGTTGTAGGTTTTGAATACTAGCTAGGAGAGAAAGCCAAGAATAATGTCAAAGATCGTGTAATGGAGTCAAAGCAAGAAGTAATATCCCGAAAGAATTGATTATTTAAGCTGCAAATCTGGAAAGTAGTCAAAGATTACTGATTTAGTGCCATCTAAGAGTGGATTTAGCCTCTTACATGTGAAGAGAAAACATGCCCCATTGAGTTACGGAACTTTAGCAACTGGAATTAGCTCAATCTGAGTTGAAACAAGCCGTCTAGAGCTGATTTAGTGAAGGTGGTGCAGCAGTTACGGGATTTGGGCTTACTTATGGATTTGGGCTTTTCTTATTTTCACTTAATCCTTAAAGAAAGCCCTAATCCGATTTTGACATTATAAAAGGGCTTTAGACTCTTATTTTAACACACCTTTTTCACAATATTTCATACGCTTAAGAGTCAGACACCAAAGAGGAAGCTAGAGGCAGGAGAAGAAGAAGCAAGAGCTGGAGACTGTCTATCCAATTCTCAGCCAATTCAACTCCGTAATTAGGTTCTTCTATTTTATTCTGTAAAACATTATGAACCTAATTATTTCTTTAGTTTTTGTCTTTTCAATTATTATGAGCTAAACTTAATTAGTGCTTGAGCACGCATAATGGGTTAATCCCAATTTGATTTTATTTCATGTGTTTGGATTTGGGATTTTAATAATTGAAATCAAATTGGGTGAATTGTAGTTTTCTTTAATTTGCTTTTATTCACTATAATTGACGTAATTAACCAATCATAGGACTTAGTATCTAGGCTATTCCAATTAGTGGCGATTGGATCACCTTGACGGGGGGTTTAGATACAGAATTAATTAACGAATGTAGGATAGAAATTATTTGACTCTAACGAGCTTAATTAATCCTATGGCATATTGGGTAGAATAGACTTAATCACTTGAAGGTGGACTATGATCACCCTGACAGGGTTTGTAGCACCCAAGAGTAGCTCCTTAGTCCACCCTGACGGAGGTAAGGAGAATTCTGAATCCTGACCAATACAAATTTACCAATTTGTCCCTTAAACAATGCATGAAATGAATGATAATTAGGAGAATTCCTTGCGTCTCTCGAGTACTGCCTTTCCCATCTTGCGTAAACACTTTATTTTCTTGCGTCTAGTTATTTACTTGCATTAATTTAGTATTTTAATTTACTGTCTTAGCATTAGAAAACCAAACAAACAATAAATCTTAAAATCATTTACTTGTTTTCACGTGCAATTAATCACTATTCGATAAGCATTAGAGTCAACCAATCCGTCCCTGAGAACGAATCTGTATTATCACTTATATTACTTGGGACAACCGTACACTTGCGGTTGTGGTTCTCTTATCCTTATTTGCATTTTTCTAGAACACACATAGGACCACCACATAGCTATACAAAAAGAAAAAAATTGATATGAAAAGAATATATATTCAGACCGGCAAAGTGGAATTTGTATATCATCATGAAAAGGTTTTATTTGGGATTATTGGGGAGGCACATCAAAAACATCAAAAATTGGGTTAAGTGAGAATATCTTCGAGTGAAGCTCTAGGGCGATTCGTTGATGGAAATGTGAGGAGAGAGCCAAAAGCTCACTTTTTATTATCCAAATATACCACACCGTCCCTAAGCCCTGTTATAACCGTAAAGACCTTAGGATTTCTAACTGCTTGATGGAGAAACAATTGAGTTATCAGGTAGTAGGTGAGTGGACCATCTACTCATCAGTCTCGTACTCATCTATCGTGTCATCATATACATTGTCATCGACTTCAACAAAGTTCTCCAGTACAAGGTTAAATATGAAAAGATCGATCTATATCCCTTGTCCAGTAGTTAGTTGTATTAACGGATATTCCAAATCCAAGTTTGTATCATTCAACAGAATCGTGATTGGATCTGGACCAGTGGGAATTTATTATGCACCCCATAAATCGGGAATCCATTAGTGTTGTTCGTTACTTCCCACACAACTTTTCACCCCTTTTCCGGCTTAAATGCATAATTTCATCGATGTAAAACACCTTTTTTGCTTGAATTGCGTACATGTAGGGTTCATCTCTCCACCCAAAAAGAACTTGTTTTGATCATTGTTACCCCGTGTTTCATTTCTACTTTTTATCGTCGGTGTCATACCACTTACACTCAAACAACACAACAGAACACCCACGAGTGTATCAACCTCAATAATCTTGATTAACTCACCGTAAAAAGTAACTTTACCAATGACAGTACGAAATAACCATTTTATAAACAAACAACCTACAAAAAACATAGAAATACAGGACAACACAAGTAACCCACTTGTGATGATACAAACTCCATAATCTTGAGTTACTATCTTTTTTCTCTTGTCACGAGTAACCCATTTGACCCCTCACAACACAAGAATCATATTGATATACAGCGCCAGTAGACATGTTGGACAATGAAAATAATTCAACGGTAGCAAGGGGTCACTAGCTTCGCGCATTAAAAACACTATCCACAACATCAGGTTTTAGTTGAAATAAAGTGAATTTAATTGGAAAAGTTAAAAACTTATATATCTTTCTCATGAAACATCGACGAAAATGCTCTCGGTGATTTGTGTTTGTATCAAAGAGTGGAAGTAAGGATTTGTGCTCCGTAAACAATAAAGCATTGTGTTAACAATCATAAATATGAAACTATGATTTTAATTTTCATCTGACTTTATGTGACAAAAACTAGAAGTGGCATGTTGCTTGGGCACCGTAGGAGTCCCCAATGAGGAATCCCTTCCCCTGACTCGCACCAGATTCAAATTGGAATCACTTATACCTTATCTTAGTTTTAGATTTTCCGGTGTGGAGGACCAACGAAGGGTGGTTGGGTCCTATAGGGGTAGCATTGAGCACCCACGAGTCGGGAAAATACTCGTGAGCTTGGTTCCTTTTGTTGAAAAGTCAAACTAATTTACATTAGTGATAGATCACTAACTTTACATCAAAAGGTTTCGGTATTCCTCACATCTTCATTGTAGCGGGTGATCCTGATACTCGATAAGGCCAACCTATATTAATCGTTATCAATCATAAATTGTTCTTAATATTTTTCGGGGTTCTAAAAGGGACGCTGTTATGTGGTTCTCTTCAAGGTTATCGAAAATCAAATCAGGAGACAAGTCGTCTTTAAGTTGGATTTGCAGGCTATCGTCAATGAATACTAATTACATAATAAAAAAGATAAGATTAGTACCTAATTATTAACCATGTGGTTTAACTAGTCATTTTATCCTTCAGATTAATGCGTATAGAATGAGTTTTTTAATTTTTTTTGTTATTAGTAACAAAGTTTTGTTCATTTTTTTTGGACATACAAAACGATCAGAAACTACCGGTCAAGTACATCAACCTATAACTAGCCTCGACAACCTTTTTTGTCTCAGAGATCCACATACTGCACTATTCCTGACTCAGACTCCGTTTCTACCTTAGCTAATATTTCTTTGTCAAATAATTCTGCCTGGTGTAACATTGAGCTTCTTTTTTAAGTTTGACTTTTTTGTTAGATTCTAGTCATTTTTCCTCTTTGATTTTAGTTGCTTGCATTGTGTGAGATTATTGTAATCCTTGCCAATATGTTGGTCAGGTATAAGAATCAACATTGTAATCTTGAAAAGGATTGCAATGACATGATAGTTTTCAATCTAGATTCGTAAGTAATGTTTTTTTTTTTTTTTTTCTATTTGAAATATCTTGTATGGCGTACTTTCTGTTCAGGTATGATAGTATACTAGTGATTGAGTTAGACCCAACCACTAATAGTCTAATAGACTCCAACATTAATGTAGAAATCTAGTACCGATACATCTCTCTCTATATAAGTCAGTGATACAAACAATAGTTCTTTGCATTCCAACCCTTAAGCTTTACATAATTCACATTTTACTCCCATATGTTTTTTTTATCAGCATTCTATCCCCTAAGGTTTCATTTCATGTGCACACTTGTAATAAAAGTGAAAAAGGAGGATCACATGATATTAAAGCTAAGGGGTATATAATGCTAATAATGTAAACTTAAGGGGGTGGAATGTAAAATTCCTGGTCAACCGTTCGATTTTAAATGAGTAACTTGCAAGTCTAGATCTGAGGATATTTAGGAAATGTAGCTTTATATTTCATGAAAGTATTCCACAAAGAAGCAACTTGTCCTTGTCGTAGAACTCGAGCATGAAATTATGAATCCTTATTGCGGAGGTGTTGTTGCATTAGAAGCCGATGACATGGTAAGATTTTCTACTCTCAATTCTACTAGTTTGTGAAACAAAAAAAGTTTGTATACATTTTGATTATAGTAGCATGCATGACTTATTCAGAATATCTTTTTTTTTTTTTTAAAAAAAGAATCTATATAATTAACAGGATAATTATCGAAATACATCGAATAATTGATAATTCAACTCAGTATTGGATTGAATATTTGATGACTAGAAAGAATTACAATATGATTAAATGAGCTCCCGGTGGTAAATTAGTGGACAATTGTGTTGCACGTTCTCTAGCAGCTTCTTCATATCTGTGTATTGAACCATCAATTGGATCGCGAGTATCAATAATCATCTTTTCAAGGGACACACCAATTTGAGAGAGATGCATCGCAAGCTCAAAATCACTTTCCAACCCAACCCAACCAATAAATTCCACAACCTTGAGATTTTCATGTGAACACTTTCTGAGCTCTGGGCGCTTGTTTATTAATAAATATACCTCTGATGAAGATGATATACTCTCCCTTGTATTACCAAATCTAATTGAATACTTGACGGTAAACTCACACAATTGAGGAGCAGCATGGACAAATAAACTAAGAAAGAGCATCTCATGGAAAGTCATATTATTAGTCTGGAATGATACTTCCAATTGCTTCAGATTGCTAAATTCTGGAAATCGATGATAATCTTCATCTCCACCTAACAATTTATCCATTAAAATCTACATAACAAAGTATATTGTCAGATACAAATTATTAAACAATTAGTTAGAGTTAAAGATATACTAACCATGTAACTGCAAACATTTAGTTCTAGTCGCTGAAGTTGAGAGATATAGTTTGAGAGTAGGTTTAGTCCGGTGGGAATTATGCTATGAAAGTATAAACCCCCTAGAGTAAGTGACGAAAGTTCAGGAACATCTTCGAGGGGCATATCATTTAATAAATTTCCGTGGTATTTAAATACAATTAGATTTTGAGCTGAAACTTTGAGATCCACTAAATTATTGCAGTTTTTGATTTCCAAGTGCTTCAACTTAAGTTTTGAACCAGCAACCCTTAAGCGACTTATAGTTGGAACATCATCTAAACACAAGTGTTGGAGAAGAGGGCAATATTTGTCGGATAAGAAATGTGTTACAAGTACCTCTTCACTCACATTTACACACTTGAGGCTCAATGTAGCTAGGTTTTCGAAACAACTACTACTAGTCGGAGACCAATCTGGAAAGGTGTACATATATTTGTGATAGTCTTTAGGAAGATGTCTTGATGGTATTGAAAGATCTAACTCCAGCTTCTCCACTCTTTTCACTCTCGCAAAGTCTATCCATTTATCAATGGAATCAGTAGAAGATATGTCTAAACCAGCAGTAACTTTTAGTCCTTGCATAGATGTGGATTTATCAGAATTTAATAATACTTTATTCACCAAATCTTGTGTTTTACATGATTCGATGTAAAACTTGTCTTTATCATCCATGGTAAGTTTCATAGTTTCAGTTGCATCAAACTCCATACTTCCGGGATAATATTTCCACAAATTTCTCCAGTTATTGGATACGACGCTTGTTCTTACAACTTCTTTCCATGGCAAACGTGACAATATCATGATTAGAATTTCATCTGGCATCATGCTAATCCAATCAATCTGCTTCCCCTTTCCCATACATAATGAATTCCTAGGTCTCTTATTTGTATCCATTAATTGAGTACAGATCCTGAAACAAAATTCAATTTATTCAATATTACTTAAAAAAAAAAAACTAAACTAAACTAAATTCTTATTGCATATAGAACTGTTAAGGAATTGTGCGATTGGAACTAATAGGTCACACTCTTACAAATAGTGAAACCGATCTATCGATGTAAAAAACAATTATTATTCGATATTGTGTGTAAATCCAATTTACCTTGTGTGGCTTGAAGTTTATGTTAACCAAACCGCTAATTGTAAAGCTTTATATTGATAATTTGCAGCAAAACAAAAGGCTGTTTGCTAGATTATATATAACACAAGAAAACAAAACCTTTACGCCTCTTTCAAATATATATAATACTAATCCTTTATGCGTACTCTATCCTATATAATACACTAATAATTTTTTTCTCTTAAAATATAGGTACACTATGTTTTTTCTCTTAAAATATAGGTACACTATGTCTTAAAGCACCATCTTAACTTTTTTTTCCTCAATGGGGTAATTTGAATTCGTATATCCCGTTAGGCGGCCTACTTCTTTTAAGTAGTTAAATATTTCTTTGTAATTTTTTATGACATAAATTTTGCTTTTTATTTTTTATTTGTTTTTATGTAATTTTTTAGGGTGAATTATCCTTAGGGTCTTGGAAACAATCTTTCTTCTCTATAGAGTATGGTCCAGGAATTTCTTCTTATTAGAGACCTCTATTTTGACAATTGTCTTTCCTACCCTTACTAACACTAAAAGACAAAAAAAGTGTGATGTCACTGTTTCTCTCTCCATTACCTACCTATCTCTGACCACCTACCACCGACCTCCGACCACCGACTTCGACCACCAGCAACCGGCCACCGGAAAAAACATAGAGTATCGGCTAAATTTGATGAGTATCGGAATAAAATAATGGAGTACTCTATAAAATTTGATGAGTACTCTATACATTTTGATGAGTACTCCGATAATTTTGATGAATACTCTGATAATTTTGATGAGTATTTTGTAAATTTGTTGAGTACTACCTAAATTCGATGAGTACTCTATAAAAAGTGTTGAGTATTTAAAAAACAAAGAGTAGATAGCAAAATATTAATTTATTAACTTTTTATACAAAATTCAAATCAGCCACAATTAAAAAAACCTACCTAATCTAACTAAATAGTTGACCAGATCTGGTCAACAGTAACACGTTTACACATTTTTTTTTTTAAAAAACACATTGGAGCTCGACGTCTTCCAGTACCAGATCGGAGCAGCCATGGCCACGAACACCACCACCGCGATTCGAGTTCTCACCACCTGCTAAAGCTCCAGCGTGAGAATCAAAGAAATGAACCACCACCACCATAACACCACCACCGCCAAGCGCCACCACCAACATAGCACCACCAGATCTTGTTCTTCTTCTTCTTCGATGGAAGATTCGCTGAGCAATCGCGGTTTTCTTATGCAGCCGAGCTTGAACGGAGCAGTGTTTGAAGCTTCGAACTACTGCAGCTCAAAACTGGAGCTAGCTGGCGAACACAGATGGCGAAGCTTCGAGATCTTCACTTGGATTGAAAAAGAAGAAGCAGGAAACCAGCAGATCGGAACAGGGAGCAACGCCGGATCTTCTCAGGCGAACAGTGCAACTTGGCTTGGATCTCGCTGGCGAAGGAGATCGTGTTATTTGTGCTCCGGCGAAGGAGATTCAAGCTTCATTTGTGCAGGTTTCTTGCTCGCGCTGGGGTTACGAAGTGAACCCATGGATGGAGCTTGGTGGTGGTGTTGGTGGGGTGGCCATCGGAGCTCTTGAACGGTGAGCTGAAGCTACCGGAAAACGAGAGAGAGAGAGAGAAAGAGAGAGAGAGAGAGAGAGAGAGAGAGAGAGAGAGAGAGAGAGAGAGAGGTGGCGCTGTGATTCTCTCTACTGCGATGGAGGTGCTATGGTGGAGGTTCATGAGGGAGGAGGGAAGTGGTGGTGCTATGGTAGAGGTTCATGAGGGAGGAGGGAGTAGGGAGGTGGTGGTGCTACGGTGGAGGCTCTATAGGGAGGAGGGAGAGCTTTTGGATGAGTAGGAAGAGAGAGAAATGGTTGACGGTAAAGTGAGTAGTTATTAGGTTTAGAAATAATATATTTAGTATATATAGGAAAAAAAACAAAAGGGGGTGTAAATGTAATTGGATTTTTGGATTTTAGTGTAATATTTGATTTGAGGTCTTTAGTAAGAAGAGAAGAAAAGAGAGGTTGAGATTGAGAAGAGGGGGTGTCTTCAAGACCCTAAGGCTCATTTTCTCAATTTTTTATGGAATGTCTATTATAAACGGTGAATTGTCCGATGATTGGTATTCATTGATTGTTGTGATAGAAAAATCCTTTTAGAATATATCATTGTGTAAATTGGATTTAATTAATATATTAATAGACCGCTACTACACACGTCTTTATTCGCCATCTTTAGTGAGGATATATTTTTGCAAGGACAAATATCCTCGTCTTTGTGTTTTTGGTCAAACGAACGGAAGAAAATAATTATAAAAGAATAATATCGACGCGAGTGTACTTATCTTTCATGAGTACATAAAATTTACCGCTAATGTGGGTCTTTCGCGAGGACAAACTTACCCTTCCTCCAAGACGGAATGTCCTCGCTAAAAAATTGTCGAATCAAATGCCCTTAATGGACAGATCTCCATTAATGTGAAGAAACCCCAAAAAGTCTTAAAGACCCTCCAAAATTCTCTATTTTTTCCCTAGTCGACAAATAGTTTTTGGGCATTTTAGTAATTTAGAATAATTTTAGGAATGTCCATTATTGAATTGTCGGATATATTGGTATTTGTTGATTGTTGATTGATTCTAAATTGTTCAGGATACAAGGACAGCATGTCTTGGTGGTATATTTCTGTTTGTGATAGAAAAAACTCATTAGAAGGTATCCTTTTAGGTGTAAATTGGACTAAGTTAATATATTAATAGTCCACTACTACACGCGTCCTTATTCGCCATCTTTAGCGAGGAAAATCTTTTGCAAGGACAAAGGTACTCGCTTTTGTGTTTTTTGTCAAACGGATCCAAGAAAATAATTAACAAAGAATAATGTCGTCTTTTTTTTTACATTTGATAGAGAAAATCCTAACTATTACAACGACTAGACAGAAATCTGAAAGAGCCAGAAGCCGAAAAGTCCTTCCATCCCGAGAGGTTGACGTTCCTTCTAACGCACTTTGCAAAGGCATATGCAACGATGTTACGTTCCCTACTAATATATGCAATTTTCCAAGTTGGAAATTCCCCAAACCATCCTCTGATTTCCTAGATGATTGGGTTGAGCTTCCAATGTAAGTGAGTTTGACTTCTAATTCCTTGAACAAGTTCAAGGTTATCAGATTAGAAGGAGCTACTCTGAATACCCTTTGATCCTGCTGATCTCAGGGCAAGGAGAAGAGCCAACGCTTCTCCTTCGATAATGTTATTCACTCTGCATCTAACCGCCTTCCTTTGTGTAATAATTCCATCCCCATTAATTCCAATTGTTGCAATAGCCGCCGGATCCCACCTAGAGGTGAAGGAGGTATTGCTCAACCAAATCATGTCTGACGTGTCCTCTATTGATGGGTTATCTCTACCTTTTGCAGTCACCTTAGTATCACTATTCGAGCGCTTCGACTGTTGTCTTGTTTTTTTTTCTCGAACATCCGTGCTATAATATCTCTTGTATTCATCGTGATATTGTTCACCCCCCCCATTCCTTTTTTTCAAAAAACCCCTTCATCCTTTCCTTCCATATATTCCAGGATGTAACCATGATAGTTGTTGTAACTTTTCTCTTATCTGCACCATTTTCCACAAAACTGTTAATTGTTTTAATAAACCATTCCGAGAAGGATGCCGTTGTTTGGTCACAAATTTTGATTTGTAGGGAGGACTCCGCCCAGGCCTGAACACTAAATGGACATTTAAGTATGATGTGGTCAGTATTTTCAATTTCTTCTTCACACCATTCGTAAACACTTTCACTCTTGCATTTTCTATTTTTTAAGTTTTGCTTTGATGGGAGAATATCTTTACAAATCTTCCAACAAAAATTCCTAATTTTCGTTGGGACATTAGCGTTCCAAATAAGATTCCAAATTATGGTGTTATTATCATTTTCGCCACTTTTTGAGGTTTGGGGTAATTTTCCCTCTTCTTCATTAACCAATGTATGATATCCCGATTTTGTTGAATATTTTCCATCCTTGGTATGAGGCCATATAAGTCTATCTCTTGAGATTCTATTGGTGATTGGTATTTTCATGATTTCTGCTGCAATGATTGGGTCAAACATTGAGTTGATACGATTAACATTCCATCCCGGTTTTTGCTTATCCATGAGCTCATTGACCCATTTGAGATTAACCTTGTTTGTATTTTCCAACTTATAACCATTTAAGAGCCATTTATGATCCCATATATTTGTGGATTTTCCATCACCAAGTTGCCATATCGCGTGTTTCTTCAACATTTGGATCCCTTTAAAAATGCTTGCCCAGCTCCACGACCTTTTATTTTTAAGTTTAGAATCCCATAAGCTTTCATTCGGCGAATAGATATCCTTTAGGACTTTGTGTACTAGAGAGTCGCTGTTATTTATAATTCTCCAAGCCTGCGTAGCTAGCATGGCGAGGTTCATTTTTTAAAAATCCCTAAATCCGACTCCGCCAGTGCTTTTAGATCTAGCCATCTTTTTCCAATTAAGCCAGTGTATTCTTTTCCTGTCCTTTGAGTCCCACCAGAAATTGGCAACGAGTGCGGTTAATTTTTTACACAAGCTTTTTGGGAATTCAAAAATAGACATGGCGTCATTTGGAATAGCTTGTAATACAACTTTAATTAGGGCTTCTTTTCCAACTTCCGAGAGTAATGAGGCAGTCCAACTGGCTGATTTTTCTAACAGACTATCTTTAATAAAGTTTAAATTCTCCATTTTTGATCTTTTTAATGTTAATGGGAGTCCGAGGTATTTCCCTAGTGAATCCGTTGTTTTTATGTTGAGGCAGTCTGAGACCTTTCCTTTTACATGATCCGGGGTATCTTTACTAAAGAGGATCATAGACTTTGTGAGATTAATCTTTTGTCCCGACGCTTTGCAATAAAGGTTGAGAATCTCCTTGAAAGCTTCTATTTCCTGATCAGAAATTTTAATAAAGAATAATGCATCGTCAGCAAAGAAGAGGTGTGTAAGCCTCGGGCATTGTCTGGTGATCGATATCCCATTAATATTACCTTCTCTGCACTGATTATTAATTAAGCTTACCAAGCTTTCTATGAGAATGGAGAATAAGAGTGGGGAAATCAGATCTCCTTGTCTTATTCCTTGTTGCGGATGGAATTTCTTGAGCCTTTGGCCATTGATTTTGATTTGCATTGAGACCGTTGTCACACAGTTTTTAATCCAATTGATCCATTTCTCATCGAAGCCTAAGGCCTTCATTGTCTCGAAAAGAAACTCCCAATTAACCTGATCGTACGCTTTCTCCATATCGACCTTAACCGCTGCGTAATTTGTTTTAGATTTACTCTTTGTATTCAAAAAATACGAAACTTCATGTGCTATCAGTATATTATCTTGGATATTCCTTCCTTTTATGAATGCCGATTGAGTCTGTGATATAATTTCGTCCATAAAAGGTTGTAATCGCAGCGCCAAAATCTTGGCAATGATCTTATAGCAGAAGTTAACACAAGCGATCGGCCTAAAATCCTTTATCGTTTCTTGCTTGTCGCCTTTGGGTATCAAGGAGATGACCGTTTCATTAATTAATTTGAGGGGTGTGTTATTTGTGAAAAAATCGGTGAGCAATTTTTTTATATCCTCTTTAAGAATCTCCCAAAATTCATGGTAGAATTTCCCAGGAAGGCCATCCGGCCCTGGCGCTTTAGATCCATCCATCATAAATACCGCATTTTCAATCTCTCTAGGGTCGGGTATTTTGATAAGACTCTCATTCATGCAGTAAGTAACTTTCGACGGGATGTGTTCTGTGACTTCCTGAATATTCGAGACTTCCTTGCACTTGAAAAGATTGGAATAAAAGTTTTGAACATTCTCTTTTATTTTATCCATCTTATCACACCAATCACTTCCATTACATTTCAGCATCTTAATTTTGTTTACTTTCCTACGATGCATTGTTTTAGCGATGAAGTATTTCCTGTTTTTATCTCCATGTTTAATATTAAGATCTCTTGCTCTATCAGCCCAATATAACTCCTCTTCATCCCAACACTTTTCAATTTCATTTCTTATTTCGGTTTCTTTCTTTTTATTGTCCACCGACGTCATGTCATCTTGAAGTTTTCCTAATTCCACATAAAGGTTGTTTATTTTCTTTCTATTATTAAAAAAAGACCTTTTTGCTCCATCCTTTTAATGCGAGGCATGTAGCATCCCTCTTACTACATAATTCTTGAATATTTTCTACTACACCTTTTCTCCCCCATTCACTTTCCACCACTTCTCGACATTGGATATGCTCTAACCACCTTGATTCGAATATGAAGTATTTGTCATTATTTTCAATTGTTTGATCAAGTTGGAGGACTAGAGGTGAGTGATCGGAACCAATCGCAGGTGGCACTATAATATTTGAATTCATAAATTTATTACACCATTCAAGATTTGCGAGGCCCCTATCCAACTTTTCTTTCACGTTTTTATTATCTTATCTTCGATTCGTCCATGTAAAGAAACAACCTTTACTTGGCACATCCACTAGATTGTTTTTATTGATAAACTCATTGAAGCTCAAAATTCTATTTAGGTCGGGTTGATTTTTCCCTTTTTTCTCCAAGAATATTGTAATCTCATTAAAATCTCCAAGTACAATACATGGCCCATTGAGTTTGTTGATCCATTTAGTGATTATAGTCCATGTTTCTTTTCTTTCGTCTATGTCTGTGGGTGCATGGATACAGAACAAGTACCAGTAGGAATCATTAATTTCATTAAACTTACAGATAACAACATTCAAAGATGAAAAGACAATATCCACCATGATTGGGCAGTTCTTTGTTAAGCCATTTAAGACCTTTTTAGCCTTCTATCCCTTGTATTAATTGTATCCTTCTTAGCCCAATTTTGAGCCTTAAAGTCTTTTCATTTGTCTCCACGATATAAGCCAATATCCCCTTAGTTTATTAGGCATTTCCATATGACCCGTACTTGAATCACGATCCTGAGACCTGTCTCGAGCTTGAGTTTGGGGTGGTGGGTCCATCCATGTGATATTACATTGGGAGGGAATTGTATGTGTTTGTATTGAGGCACAATTTCAGATGATAATATTATTTGTAACCCTTTGCGGGATTGAAAAAAAAGAAATAAAAATAAGAAGAAAAAAAGTCAATACAGTAAAGACCGGGAAGCCCGGTCATTACAAACCGGGAACCCAGTTAGCTATTGTACAAAAAAAGAATTTGAAAAAGGAAAAGAAAGGAATACCTTACCCGGTAAAGTGGAAATTTCTAGAAATCATCTTAGTCTATATTGGGTTAACTTGGGGATGCTAAATTAGTGCATCAAATGGGTTGAGTGAGAACGTTATTCGAGTGTAAACTCAAGCTCGTGGACAGTTGTTGATGGTAAGTGAGGAGGGAGCCAAAAGCTCACTTCAAAATTACCAAATATACATGCCACACCGTCCTTAAGCCTACACTAAAACCATAAAGTCCTTGTGATTCCTAGGTGCATAGTGAGTTTATAATTCAGCTAATAGGGAGTATACTAAGTGGAGCGTTCAAAGCGAGTGAGGATCAATGAACACTCTATAACCATCACAATGAGATAAGTACAAGCGTAACCTTCTAGCATTGTGATGTTAATTTTAAGATTGATATTATTTGTGTTTGTTTATATTGATTCCTAATGTTTGATATATTAGATTTATTTTAAGTATTGCTTTGGGTGTTTTTACTAGCTTCTGCATCTCTATATTCACCTTAGACACTTGTTTTTTATTTTACTTTGTCAGGACGACAAAGGTTTGAGTTGGGGGTCTTGATGTCTCCTTTTTTTTGTTCTAATTATATACCCTTAGGATACATCATTTTGGGTGATAAAGGATCTAGACTTACTTTGTGGTGGTGCATTTCTACGGGTACAACCAGTTCATGCTAAGATTATTTTAAATAGAACTGTAACGAATGAACTAGGTTGGAACACCGTAAGAACACCTGTACGAGGTGGAAATATTGCACTGATTGAAGAAAAATTAACCGCCATGGAAAACAAACTCGAACAACAATTGAAACAGCTTACTCTAGCTGTTACAAAAAGTGTTACTGGTAGAAGAGCAGATGTTAATGTTACACAAGAAGTTTATGGATGTTCTAACTGCGGTACAGAAGATCATGATTGGGAGACCTGTCAAAATAATCCAGAATCCGTAATGTTCGTGTCCAACCGAGGAAATTATAACTCAAGTGGTCAAGGTTATCAACCGAATAGAAACCATCTGGGTTTCCAATATTCAAATCCAAATGGGGTCGCTAATCCGCAACATGCATATCAACCGCGTCCCCAAGGCAATAACTATCAACCAAGACCACAAAACAGCTATCAAGGAGGACAAGCTTACGGAAATCAAGCTTAGAGACAACCTCCGCAAGATGCTTATGCCGACACCATGAATCAGAAAGCCCTACCTGCTCATCCTCAAGAAGGCGCATTAGATGTTCAACAAACCTTGACGACACTAATCAACATTCAACAAACTACGGCCACAACACTTAAACTGATGGAAACTCATATAGCTCAGATGGCAAAGCAGTTAAATCAGCGTCCACAGGGACAATTACCAAGCGATACTGAAGAACCTAAACCATATGAAGAATGTAACGCGATCTCTCTTAGAAGTGGTAAAAATCTTCCACCCCCACCTTTTCCCGTTATGAAAGAAAAAGAAACAACTGTGAAAGAGAAATCGGTAAAAGAGGTGGAAGAGAAAGAAGATGAACCTGAAATAATTGAAGTGGAGAAGATTCTGGAAAATCCGAAAAAGAAGATGCTATAAAAGTCCGTCCTCCTCCACCATTCCCTTCAAGAGTTCAGAAGAAAGGAGATACTGCAGAATATCAGAGATTCATGACCATGGTGGGTAAGCTTAACATTAATATACCTTTCTTAGAGGCTATCAAAGGTGTACCGAAATACATGAAATTCTTAAAAAGAGCTATCACCAGCAAGCGTCAGTATCTTGAGAATGAAATGGTGGGTTTGCCAGAAGAGTGTAGTGCTATATGCCAAAGTAAGTTGCCACCCAAATTACTTGATCCAGGAAGTTTTACTATCCCGATTTCCATTGGTGCTAAGTGGCAAGGGAAAGATTTGTGTGATTTGGGAGCAAGTATTAATCTCATGCCCAAATCCGTGTTTGAAAAGTTAAAGATAGGAAACGCAAAACCCACCTCTATGGTTTTGCAAATGGCTGACAGATCCCTCGTACATCCAGAGGGAAGACCAGAAGATGTCCTCGTCAAGGCTGGTACGTTAATCTTTCATGTTGATTTTGTTATACTTGATTACGACGCGGATAGGAATGTCCCCATTATTTTGGGAAGACCATTCCTAGCCACGGGGCGTACTTTGATTGATGTAGAAAACGGTGAATTGATTATGCGTATTCAAGACGAGGAGGAAAAATTTAACGTGTTTAAGCCAATGAAGTTTCCGGATCCCAAGGAGGATTGCTTCCGGATTGATGTGATTGAACAGGAGCCAACTAAGGTTGTGGAAACCTTAGGAATGTAGGAAAGAGAGCTCAAAAAGAAACCACCTTATAAAAATCCTCCATATCCTAAGGAAAATCCACACCTTGACCATGCGAAGAAGAAAGAAAAAGGGCGTAATGTGAAGGTTCCAAAAGAACCTAAGAAAGAGAGAAAGAAAAGGGGGTTCAGAGTAGGCGAAGAGGTTGCATTGAAGAAGCCTGATCCTCCTCCGAAAACGCGCGAAGCCAAGAGTTCTTGGCAAGGACCTTTCATGGTCACAAAGGTTATTTCAAATCAACTGGTAGTAATAAAAGCTAAGGGATGCAAATTCCGTGTAGCAAACGTTGATAACCTCACTCACTGCTGGGGAGGTTATGTGAAAAAATAATTTATGAGGTAATCCATCGAGCTTAATGACGTTAAACAAAAGCCATTTCATTGTATATTAGTTTATTGCTTTAAGTTTTTCAAATCCTAGTGTATAATTCTAATTTAGTGTCGAGTTTTAGTGTCTACTTTTAAAAGAAATGAGAAAGGTAGTGTGTTAATGGTGCAGGAATTGAGTTTGGGGTGCTAGGAAACAAAGGAAATTTTCTGGAAAAACCCGTACCACGGGTATGGTACCACGGGTTTTTTTGACGGGAAAAACCCATACCACGGGTACGTACCACGAGTTTATTACCGAGAGAAGAAATTTTTGAGCTGATGAGTCCGGTGCACCGCGGCACAGGTGAGGTACACCGCAAGAAGCAAAAACCCGTACCACGGGTACGATACCACGGGTTTATGGCCGAGAGAAGAAAATTTTCATCGATGCGCGGTCCGGTATACCGCACCTTTCCTCCGGTATACCGCAGCTATGGCGGGTTTGAAGAGTTTGTTACCTAATACAACTCTTACCTTGTCAAGATCAAACCCTAGCCTCTTCCATACGAATTTTCCAGCTCCCAACCTTATAAAAACACCTTGAAGCTTGATTAAACCTCCACAACAAACACAATAACATAAATAATTCTCTCCTCCATCCTCCACAAACACATCCTCTTCATCAAATTCATCACAAAACACCATTAAACACAACCACGATCATCAAGCTTTCAAGAGTTCTTCCAAGATTTGTCAAGAAACCAACTTCCTTCATCTAATCCGAGCAAGAAACTCAAGCTATACCAAGTTTTCTTAACTTTATTCTATCCTTGGTATTGGGGTCAAATCAACCATGACAAACAGAACAGATGTTATGGATTACAAGATGAAGTGTTACAACCTAGGGAAGAACAAGAGTTTGCCTGGTTCTACAATTAAAAAGGCCATCAATCTTGATGAGCCTACTGAAGAAAAACAAGAAGAAAAGGCACCTGCACCACCACCACTACAAAAGAAATTCACAGCTAGGATGAAGGTACAATTAAAGCCTAAAGAAAAGACACCAATTTAAGATCAAGGTTCTTCTTCCTCTTCTCTGAATGATTCTTACACACCCCCATGGGCTATCAAATATCAACAACAAATCGATCATCTAAGAAAACAAGTCATAGCACTTTGGGAGGAAATTGCCAAGATGAATTCAACAAGGGATAAGGTAACTTTGAACATGAATATTGATAATAATTCTTCTTCGGAGGAGGAGGACATGATGGATCTTTATGGCCAGGTACCCCGTTCTAATTCTTCTTCTTAATTGATGGTAGGCACTAGTTAGGTAGTTTTAGTTTAATTTTATTGCTTTATTGAGTCTTTTTCGAGTCGTGGGGACACGACTCATTTTTGAGTTTGGGGTGGGGTTCGTTGCCTCATCCCAATTTTTTGTGTTTTACATGCTTTAAATAAAATTAATCTTAGGGTTGCGTTGATTGTAGAGAATTTTAAATGCCCCCACCAAGCATGCTTTCCATGAATTAATGATAGAAAATAGTTGACTTTAGGAGGTAGTATAAACTGTACTTTGATTGCATGCAAATATGAGATAATTGATAGGAAGAATTAATGAACAATGCAAAAGAAGTAAACTTGTGCTTAAGGATAATAGGTGGTTTGTAGAACGTGAGATCTAAATGAGTAGAGAACCCACTTAGGTATGAACTAGAGACAAGTTGTGTAAATAGGAAGATGATAGAGGCAGTTCTTTGTTAGCCCTTTGAATCCTTTTTGGCTGTCTATCCCTGAATTAATTTTATCCTTCTTAGACAAATTTTTAGCCTTTAAGCCTTTCTTTTGTCGCCACATTATAAGCCAATATCCCTTTAGATTGTTAGGCATGACCATATGACCCGCACTTGAATCACGATCCTGAGACTTCCTGTCTTGAGCTTGAGTTTGGGGTGGTGGGTCCACTATATGGGAAGTTACATTGGGTTGGGATTTTTGAGCTTATCAATTGTGATTTGTGCTATACATGATGATGATTCACAGGTTTATTGTATTGTAACCCTTTGCCGGAATAATAGTGAATGGAAAAGAAGCTTCGAGCTCAAGTTATGAATAGGCATAACTATGAAAAAGTAGCATGATATCTCAACATTAAAACAGAGTCATAGCTATACAAAAGAAAAGAAAAAAAATGAATGATTCGGACCGGCAAAGTGGAAATTTTTAAGTGAATCATCCTTAGTGCTTATTGGGTTAATTTGGGGACACTAATTAAGCGCGTCAATGGGGTTGAGTGAGAACGTTATTCGAGTGTAAACTCAAGCTCTTGGACAGTTTGTTGATGGTAAGTGAGAAGAGAGCCAAAAGCTCACTTCAAATTTACCAAATATACATACCATACCGTCCTTCAGCCTATGCTAAAACCGTAAAGACCTCTTGATTCCTAGATGCACAGTGCGTTAATAGGGAATATTCTACGTGGAGCGTTCAAAGCAAGTAAAGATCGAGGAACACCCTATAGCCACCATCTTGAGATAAGTATTAAGCGTAACCTTCTAGCATTGTGAAATTAATTTTGGATTGATATTATTTTGTGTTTGATTTTGCATAATAAGTGTAGGTATATATTAATTCCTTGATTAGACTATATGAGATTTGTTTTAAGTTTTGCTTTGGGATTATTTTCTAGATTCTACCTTCTGCATTCACCTAAAAGATCCTTTGTTTTATTTTACTTTGTCGGGACGACAAAGGTTTGAGTTTGGGGTCTTGATGTCTCCCTATTTATTCTAATTATTAGCCCCTTGGAGATATACTTTTAGGTGAATAAATGACTTATTTGATAGACTTTTAGGCTTATTTGATCATATTGCACTTCCTTCCCTTGGAAATTAACTATTTGCAGAATCTGAGCTTTTGTGCGTAAATTTGACTATTTTTAATGCAAAGTTAATTGGTTCTTGAATTTTATGAAAGACCAATCCAAGGAGAAGAAGTGAGAATAAAGTCTTAGTGTATTTTAGAGTGTTAGGAAATGATTTTTACTTGAGTTTCTATTTTTAGAGTGCACTTTCCTATTTCATTTTCTTGATTTATTGATTTATTCTTTTTAAGCATATGCGGTTTAATTATTTATTTAATGTGAAGCTTTAAAAGATAAATGGTAATTACTTAGAGACCAAGTCAAGATAAAGGATTAAAGGAAAGAAGATTTACATGGAAATAAGAATATTTAGGAAAGATATATTAAAAGAAGGAAAAGATAAAGCTGCCTTATGAATCTGAAATTCCAGCCACGTTTTAAAGATTAATTCATAACTCACTATTGGCTAGGAATCTGGACGTTTGGTCTGCACCAATAAAAAGCTCTTTCCAAGGCAAGCAGTTTCATATATTGGAACTTTTCAAACGGATAAGTATTGAAAAAGATATGACCAAATCAAATCAGCAGCAAAATCTTACCTTTCCTAGAATTTAGGGTTACGAATTTAAGAGTCTTCAACTTGTCTTCCACTCCAAGCAAATTCGACCTAGGGTCTTCCAACACCTATAAATACACCCCTTAAACTATTACGTTCACACACTTCAGAGAATTAAACAAGAGGCTTAAGGTTTTCAAGTCAGAGCACAAAGGAGAGAAGAAGCTAGAAGCTGGAGGAATTCTGTTCTTCCAACAATAGTCATTCAACCCTTTAGGTTATTTAATTCTTTCTTGTAATTGAATATGAATTCTTTTTCTTTGATGTTAGTCTTTAATTTTCTTATTAGCTAAAATTCTTTATACTTGAGAATCACATTAAAGGGATGAACCTTAATTAATGAATCTATGTTTTAAATTTGGGATTGTTTAGATTTAAATATGATTGAGTTTTATATATTGGATATTACTTTGTTTTCATTACTAATTCTTTTAGGAACAACTAGAATTAGCTTTTAGTATTTGGGCTATTCACTTTAGTGGCGAAGTGATCATCCGACAGGGGGTGTTTGAATACAGATCTAGGTAATACCCGTGTAATGTCCGTTATTGACCGACAGGCTTAACTAGTTACATAGCGAAAGAGGTAAATTCATATCATCCGAAGAGCCATATTCGACCATACAGGTGTTTATGATACTTTAGGATAGCTTTTAGGTCCAACCGGCAGGGAGTTAGGAGACATTAGAGTCTCGACTAATATTATAATTCCAATTCTACCCTTAAACATAACATAGATTATATTGATTAAGTGGATTCCTTGCGAGACTCAAGTATCTCTCTTATCTGAAGTTAGTCTTTTATTTGTTTTATTTTCTTTTCGTTTATTTAATTTTAGTCTTTATTCTATTTGCATCTTTTGATTTCCAAAAAAAAACCAAACAAAAATTCTTATATTTTATTTTCTGTTTAGCAGTTACTCTTACTATTTGATTAATATTTGGGTTGAACCTAATCCGTCCCTGAGAACGAACTTGATTATCATATATTACTTGGGACAACCGTACACTTGCGGTTAAGTGGTTCCTCTATTCCGCACTTAATTTTATAACACCCTATGACCCACCAAATAGGTAAACCTAACCCTAGTGTTTATGGGCTTGACTACTAGCCCATGGGCTGGATTGAATATTCACTAAATGGTTTATAGTATTCATTTCTTTGCTTGGTAACTTGTAGCAAGCCCAACAGCTCACGTCAACGTTATCGGGCTCGGAGGATGACACTGAGAGACGTTGAGATACTTAAGCGGGCCGAGGAATTGGTACAATCGGCGATGAATGGGAACGACGGTTCTCACGACGCTGCTCACGCATTTAGAGTTCGGGACTTGGCTCTCTCTCTTGCTCGTGAAGAAGGACTCTCATCTTCTCCTCAATCACTCTTTATTGTAAATTCATTTATCTATCTCTCTCTATATATATATATATATACATACACATATAATATATTTCTACTAATGTCCATTAAATATCTTAAATTAGCTAACTATTTTGGTGTTGAAAATTGCAATTATTTTTTTTTTCTTATAATTTTTCAGGTGGAGCTTGCTGCACTTCTTCATGACATAGGTTCTAATCACATTCTTGCTTTCAAATAATTTAATTTACTTTTAATTTCTGTAAGTTTTTGGAGCAACAAAATCTCCATTTTCAGGCTATAATTCCTGCCAAACAATATGTTAGTTATACATATTTTATAAAAAATATATTACAATTTTAAATAGAAAATCAGTGTAGGTATGTTTTTAATCTTGAAAGATCCACACTGACCTGTTATTCTTTTTTTTGCTTCAGTTATAATGAATTAAACATGTTTTATTTTGGTCCTAAATGCAGGGGACTACAAATATATAAGGTTGGTAAAGTCTTACTATATATAAGGTTAGTTCAGTTCCTGTATAAGTATATTTTGATTGATATAGAGATCCATCTGAGGAAAAGATTGTGGAGGATTTTCTGAAGCAAGAAGGCATTGAGGAGAGCAAAAGTATACAAATATTAAACATCATTAAGGGCATGGGTATTATTCAATTCCAAAGTCAAAGCTTTACTTAAAGTCAATTAAATTTGTTAATTATTTATCTTTCAAAATCTTCAAAATGGTTAGGTTTTAAAGATGAAGTTGAAGGAATTGGAAATGATAGTTGGTCCTTAGAATTTAAGGTTGTTCAAGATGCTGATCGTCTTGATGCTATTGGTGCTATAGGTAAATATTAAATAGCCTTTTAGGGTCATGATTTTCTAAAATTATAGTATGAGAATATGGGGTTTAATTTCAGGTATTGCTCGATGCTTTACTTTTGGTGGAAGCAAGAAGAGAATTCTTCATGATCCGAATATAAAACCTCGATTTGATTTGTCAAAGGAAGAGTACATGAAAAAAGATGAACAAACCACTGTAAATCATTTTCATGAGAAGCTACTTAAATTAAAAGATCTCATGAAGACAAAGGTAAAAGCTAATGTGTGATAAAGTTTCCTCATTATGTAATTTCTGTTTGTGTAATTGACAGGCTGGACAGAAAAGAGCTGAGAAAAGACACAGATTTATGGAGGAATTTTTGTCAGAGTTTTATCAAGAATGGGATGGGAGGGCTTGAATACACCTCATTTAGTCTCTTTTATATAATACATTACACAGACAAAACTTGTGCGCTTTGTCTTTACACCAAAATGTTTTGGGCTTTCCTCGAATTTTTCCAGTAAATTCTCCATATCCTGATTTGAGTGTGTTTGGAGAATTAATGGCGTCATGTTATGATCTGGATGATATTGTTCTCACTGAGTGTAATATAAGATAATTAATGGGTGAACTCACCAATTCAATTAAGCATACAAAATATCCTTATGAGCCAAATGAGCTAAATGCATAGTAGTTAAGCAAAGAAAGATTAAAGAAAAGAGTATACTAAACAATTTTTCTCATTTTAACATATTTTTGCTCCCAGATATGCTTTGCCTTGGCTTTTAGGGGTCATTTCGCGTGACAATCCTCATTATCCCGACCCGAGCATCCATCTAATCCCACTAGCCACTTGTGTTGTTTCATCATAATTTACATCAAAATCAACTCCAAAACAACACAATGAGCAAGAATGTGTATAGTTCTCAAACAACATATATAAACAAGAAAATAATCGAAAATAACCCCAAAACAATGTCTTGCGCCTATAAAATACCATCACATATAGGGAGACATCATCTACCACCATTTTCTTTGAGGCTCAAGTACTTGAATGTTAAGGGACATGTCTTAATTCTAAGAGCTGTTTTTTTAGGTGTCTCTTTTTCAGAGAAACTACTTTATAGTAAAAGAGTCTGGTTTGAGCTGCTAGGCTACAATTGTACCAGTAAATTAAATATGCAGGGGTTTGGTTGGTATGCCCTTAAGTACCACCCCAAGAAATTTTGGGAAACGGTTGGAGAATAGTGAATGAAAAACAAGGTAATCAAAAGGTTTTTTTTTTTTTTTTTATAATTTGAGTAACAACTCCAAGAGTGAATTGGGCAGAGTAAACAAGGAGATGTATTATAAGGTGAGTCTCTAACATTCTTACTCATCCCTTATTAGCAGAGATATAGTCCTGAATTAAAATTGGGGAATAAATTGTAGTTATAGATGGCATATTTCTTTGTTACAATCTCATTGAACCTCTCATTTTTTTTCGAAAGAAACTGAAACCAAATAAATAGTATTAGGGAATAATATGAGTATAACCATTACGAAAATAAAATCCATCACAAATCAGTTTTTCTGACTCTATCTAAAAATCTACACTTTAAGGTAAGTAGGCATTATGATTTTGCTTTATCATGTACATAATATACTCTTATCTAAAAATTCGCTTAACTTATCATGTTCATGATGACGCTAAGAAGGATTTAAATTGTGACAGACAAAATTATGATTTAACTTTCTAAGATTTAGGTATGTAGGCATTTTATTTCAGGTTGTAATTCCTTAGATGCTTATTTATTTAATATTTCTTTGTAGCATAAACAAGATAAACGTAATAATCGTTTTATGTCATCATCGTAATTTCATCTCGATTTCCTCTTGAAAAAGTAATCTTTTAAAACACATACATTATCTCTATTTAACTAGATTTGTTTGCAAATGGCTTAGAATTCACTCATATAGTCTCAAACATAGTATAAAAGATTAATATTTTTTTAAAAGATATCAACTAATAAAAAGAATATTATAATATTCTCATTAATTCCTTCTTAAATCATATTCTAAACCCTAAATCAAAATAAAACTCATGCATAATCTGAAACTTGATAGAGAGATCGGTAAGTGAACTCATGATTTGTCGAAGATAGTTGGTTAGCGGGGGATCTCCATAGCGCATAGCTTCATGGTTGTTGTGGTGGTGGAGCATAGGTGGTAGCGACGGGTTTGAAATGTTGACCTGCCATGGCTATATCGATGGTGGTGCGAGGTGGTGAATCTAGGTGGTTAGTCTCCATAGTTCAGATCGGAGCTTGGTGAACACGACGAAGGAGTTTGATGGTGGCGGAGATTGACGTTGGCGAAAAACTTTTTCAAATTAGACTAAATGAATTTTAATGTAACAAATTGTTTTTTAATCTTTATCTCATTTTTTATGTGAATCTCAAACACTCTCAAGATCATTTTTAATGTTCCATTCTTGCTGTATGTTTGGATTGACGGATTAGAAGGGAAGGGATTATAAAGGATAGTAGTTATCCTTCTTTTGTTTGTGTTATAAATTTTTAAAGGGATAAGTTATTAAAGGATTAAAATTATACCTTCTATTCCTTTATATCTTATCCCTCCAATTTAGGGTCATTAGAAGGAAGGGATAATAGTAAAATATCTTAATTATCCTTATGTTCTATTTAAAATATATTTTAATAGGGGTATAAAAGTAATTTAATTATAAAATAATCCTTTCCTTTCCTTTACTTATACAATCCAAACACAAAATTCAAATAATCCTTTACTAATATTTTCCTTTCTTTTTCTACTCAATCCAAACAAGATTAATACTCTCCTTTCCTTTAATATACTATCCTTTCCTATCCTTTAATAATTAATCCCCTCTATATCCAAACAAACCCTTACACTTTTCTATCCTTACCAACATCATATATCTTACAAAAATGATTCTGTGACAATTTTTTAATGTGTTGAAAATTGGCTTTTTAGTTTTTTTTTTGTCAAAATACTTAAATAAAAATAGATATAATGTCTTACAAAACAGAAAATAAATCTCACCCGATTCCACTAGGAAATGGGGAGTTAACCAAGAGTTTTGCGAGTTGGTTAGGAGGGTTATGCACCCAATCCCAAGGCAATAAACCATTCAGCTGTTGCCTTGCGACCCAATCCGCACTCGTATTTTCTACTCTATGAATAAAATAGAAAGATACTAATCTATTACAGCCCAAGTGTTTAATATCAATTACAAAATTCTTAAGCCTAGCATTAAGGGGAGCTTTGGTATCCTTGAGCAGTTCCACCACCTTTTTGTTATCGCATAGCACTCGAATGTCTTTCCGATGAAAATTAACTGCTGAATTCAATCCATTGCGCACACCTTCTATTTCAGCTTCTTCTGGACTGTTACAAGAAAACATTTGAGTATGTCCATGAATTAGTTTCCCATTTTTATCATGGATTAGACAAGCAGAAGATGCATTATAATTTTCTTTAAAAGATGCGTCTGTAAACACTACTGATGTCTCCTCATTTGTGATAGTAAAATATACTCATGAGACATCATTTTAGGCTTACTTATTAGTTTATAGGTCGATTTTAGCTTAATTTAGTGCACTTTCCTATTTTGGGTCTTGATTTGTAGAATTATTATTTTTAGAGCATATTGGGTTTAATTGTTTATTTAGTGTGAAGCTTTAAAGATAATTATGGAGATTAATTAGAGTCCAAGTCAAAGACAACAACTTATGGAAGGAGATATGCATGGAAATTGGAGATAAGGAAATAATTGCTAAAAAGATGGAAAAGGAAAAGCTGCCTAAATCTGGGATTCTGCAAAGATAGGCGTTTTTACCTAATAAAGAGGCCGAATTTGGTTAATTCCTTCTAAAGGGCCTAGATAATTCTGTTGCGATTCTTTTGGTATCTTGTGGAGCAAAATCGGACCAATAATAAAGAAGTTATGACCAAAACAACGCAGCAGTGTTTATCTTTATTTCCATACGAATTTGAGTTGGGCTAGGAGTCCATTACTTAACTTATCTCTAAAGAAACGAATTAGGTCAACCTCTAACCTATAAATACAGCCTCTTAACACTCTTAAATCATCCTTGGTGAAACCTTAAACCAAGAGGAAGCTTAGAACACAAGAGAGAAGTCTGGAAGGAGCTGTCATCAACAATGTCTTCTTCTACCTTTAGATTTGTAATTTCTTTCTTTTCTCTCATGAACTAATTTTCTTTAGCTTAAGTTTTAGCATATATGTATGAACCCTAGTTTTGATTGACATCTATCTAATTTGGGAATTTAATGTTTTAAATAGAATTATAGTTTTTATTCTCTGTTTATGTGTTTGAATTTATATTCTGTGTTCTTGTGGACGGCCGCCATTAGAATTACCATCTAGTAATTAGGATACCATTGACAACGGTGTTCAATTGCATGTTTAGCACATAACGTTTAGTTTTAGGTTTGATCTGACAACCCAACCTAGCTAGATAATCACTATGGTTGAGTCTTGTGACTCTTTACCAATTACAGGAAAAGTTTGCTTAGGAAGCCTTATTGACACAGGTAAATCCTATTTTAAACTACCGATAGCATATTGGGACCGATTAGGGAAATACTACATGATTCACCCTTACATGTTTAGAACGGCAAAACTAGTGGGGATTACATGCTAATAACTTAAGCTATATTCTCATATCGCTTCTCTTTCATATTTATTTTTCTGTCTTTTAATTCCTTAGTTTAATTTAGTTTATTAGAAAATCAACAAAAATCTATTTGTCTTTACTTTTATTTGCGTTTAGTTGTTCTATCTTTATTTATTCGCACTTGCTATTTGCATAAGATTCTCCTAACCTCTGTAGTCTCTGCGGAACGAATCTTTATCTAAAACTTGCATACGATCTGTATACTTGCAGAACCGTGTAGTTCTAGGGTGTTTTTGCACTTATTTTATATCTTATTTTATCACACCCTAGGCCCCACCAAGTTTTTGGCGCCGCTGCCGGGGACTACATCGTTAGTCCTTGTGCATATATCCTGTGCTTTTATTTTTATTTAGTTCTATTTTACGCTTTTTGGTTTTTAGTTTTTGTTTTTCAGATTTAGTTACAGATGGAGAACCCAAGGAGACTTGAGCTACCCATCGAATTTAGAGTAGAGCCACGAGGAATTCGCGCTCCAGAAATCCAAGCCGCTAAATTTAAACCTGATCCTGGGATGTTAACTCAGTTTGCGTCTCATGGATTATTCAGCGGAGATGCACATCAAGATCCTATCCGATATATTCAGAAGTTCATGCAGATCTGTGATGCTTATATCGTAAGAGGAGTTACTAGGGATCAAGTATATTACTTGATGTTCCAGTTCTTCTTGACCGGATGTGCAAGCGATTGGTACGATACCCAACACCCTCATGTTATTCCAGATTGGGACAGGCTCCAAACAAGATTCCTAGACCGTTTCTACCCGGTTAGCAGACGTTTAAAAGACATGTTGGAGCTTGAACAATTTATACAAGAAGAGGAAGAGAGTTTGGGTGAAGCATGGTTACGATTTACAGAGAAGAAAGCGAGGTGTCCATATCATAGATCCTCGCCAGAATATTATTTAACCTTGTTTTATGGAGGCCTTAATGACAAATCAAGAGAGAAAGCAGATTCGGTAGGAAACGCAGGTTTTGTGTTGCTAGATCCTGTAGAAGCTGAGTTGGGGATGGAAAGAATTCTTGAGAACGAGAGAAGTTGGCCAAGGAAATCAGTAAAGGAGAACAATTCAGAATCTCTAAAGCTTAAGGAATTGGCGAAACAACTCGAAGAGCTGACAGAACAAGCCCGAACAATTGTTCAGGTGAATATGGTACGCACAATTCCTTCGTGTCTTGGTTGTGGATCAAGAAATCATGTGTGGGCAGGATGTATGAATAATCCAGCAGTAGCTTCCGTTCAATATCCTCAAGATAACTATTATTCGAATAGTTACAATCAAGAAAGCTACGATAATTATCAACAACCTCCACAACAAAAGAGTTGGGACAGAAAACAAGAAACTAGTCAGCAACCCCAACTTCAATCTTATAATCCTCCACAACCTATTCAGAAAAAGGCACCCATTGTTAAGAAAACTTGTCAAGACCCGAAGAAAGATCCACCTAAAAAATCAATGCAAATGGCAAAACAAGAACAACTCCAGAGTTTGACTTCAAGTATGACTAAATTAATGCAAAACGTTGAGAAGAAAATAAATTATAGCCAACAGAGAGTTCGAACTCAGGAGAAGGTTATAAAGCAACTAGAGCATACTATATCACAAATGGCGAGTACATTACAAACTAGGCCAAAAGGGCAACTCCCAAGTGATACTATTGCTCCTAGAGACGATTCTTGCCATGCAGTTGAATTGCGAAGTGGGAAGCAACTGCCTCCACCAAGACCAGAACCAGAGCCTATCCCTATTCCAGAACAAAGGGGGGAAGAAATAATCAAAGATACAGTCAAGGAGGTAGTTCAACCAAAAAGTGTCCAAGCCGAGACACCTGATAAGACAAGACAACCAGTGGAACTCAGTACACGCCCTCCACCACCATACCCTTCACGTGTCAGGAAGAAGGACAATGACCTGGAATTCAAGAAATTCATTGACATGTTGAAGAAATTAGAAATCAATATACCCCTTGTTGAAGCCCTCAAGAGGATGCCAAGCTACATGAAATTTATGAAAGACATTCTCTCCAACAAGCGAAGTATAGAGACTGGGGAACCAATTGGATTACCTAGGGAGTGCAGTGCTATATGTCAAAATGAGTTGCCACCGAAACTAGAAGATCCCGGAAGTTTTACAATTCCCATCGGCATTGGAGAAAGTTGGACCGGAAAAGCATTGTGTGATTTAGGTGCAAGCATCAATCTCATGCCTAAATCCCTGTTCGAGAAGCTTAATATCGGAGAAGTAGTACCTACATCTGTGGTACTAC
Organism: Nemophila menziesii; assembly: GCA_029959085.1. Lineage (NCBI taxonomy): Eukaryota > Viridiplantae > Streptophyta > Magnoliopsida > Boraginales > Hydrophyllaceae > Nemophila > Nemophila menziesii. Next base: position 33,161,717 of record JARWIR010000011.1, on the reverse strand, counting down.
AAATGGCGGATCGCTCCCTCTCACGACCAATAGGTAAAATTGAAGATGTTTTAGTTAACGCTGGCTCTTTTATTTTTCCTTGCGATTTTATTATCCTTGACTACGACGCGGATAAGAATGTCCCCATCATTTTGGGTAGACCATTCTTAGCCACGGGGCGTACACTAATTGATGTTGAGAATGGTGAGTTGATCATGAGAGTACAAGGCGAACAGGTACGATTTAATGTGTTTCAAGCTATGAAATATCCTAAAGCGAAAGACGAGTGCTTCAAGGTAGATGTCATCGAAAAAATTACGCAAGAAATCTTCAATGAAGAAAGCTTAGAAAATGATCTTGACAAAACCTTGGCACCTGAAACACCAGAACTCGAGATTCCCCCTGAAGATGTTGTTGCATTAGGATTTAACATACGAGAACTACTTCGAGAGCCAGGTGACATTGAACCAATGAAACAACCATCTATAATATGTCCACCTGTTCTCGAAGAAAAACCACTTCCAGATCACTTACGCTATGCATATCTAGGTACGAACAAAACTTTGCCTGTTATTATTTCTGCTAACCTTTCAGGTCCTCAAGAGGAGAAGCTACTTCAAGTACTTCGTGCAAACAAAGAAGCAATTGTATGGACTATTGCCGACATCAAGGGAATTAGTCCTTCCGTTTGCAAACACAAAATCATTCTTGAGAACGAAGGTGGGCGATCTATAGAGGGACAGAGAAGACTCATGCCAGCTATGAAAGAAGTGGTGAGGAAGGAAGTTATCAAGTTGTTAGACGCAGGAATTATCTATCCGATTGCTAGCAGTGATTGGGTTAGTCCAGTGCAGTGTGTTCCTAAGAAAGGAGGTTTTACCACCACCCTTAATGATCAAGGCGAAGCCATACCATCAAGACCAGTTGTGGGGTGGCGCGTGTGCATGGACTACAGGAGGCTGAACAAAGCAACAAAGAAAGATCACTTCCCGTTACCTTTCATTGATCAGATGCTAGACAAGCTTGCAGGGAGAGAATACTACTGTTTCCTAGACGGATATTCAGGTTATAATCAGATTTGTGTGGATCCCCTCGATCAACACAAAACAACTTTTACATGTCCTTTTGGTACTTTTGCTTACAGAAGAATGCCGTTTGGTTTATGCAATGCACCTGCCACGTTCCAGAGGTGCATGATGGCTATATTTTGGGACATGATTGATAAATATTTGGAGGTTTTTATGGATGATTTTTCGGTGTTTGGAGACAGTTTTGATGATTGTTTGAGTAATCTAGAGAAAGTCCTTGTGAGATGTAGAGAAAAAGATCTCGTGCTTAATTGGGAAAAATGCCACTTCATGGTTCAAGAGGGAATTGTGTTGGGACATAAAGTTTCGAAGGCAGGGATGGAGGTTGATCGTGCTAAAATTGAAGTTATCAAAACACTACCACCTCCGGTTTCTGTTAAAGGAGTGAGAAGTTTCTTGGGTCACGCAGGATTTTACCGACGATTTATTAAAGATTTCTCCAAGATCGCCAAACCGCTCTGCTCTTTACTTGAAAAGGATACTCCTTTTAATTTTACTGAAGAATGTCTTCAAGCGTTTTTGACGATTAAGGAAAAACTGATCTCTACACCTATTGTTATACCTCCTGATTGGAACGCTCCGTTTGAACTTATGTGCGATGCGAGTGATCACGCTATGGGTGTTGTGTTGGGACAGAGGAAGGACAAGATTTTCCACACAATTTATTATGCAAGTAAGACTTTCAACGCTGCCCAGATGAATTATACAGTAACGGAGAAAGAGATGTTGGCCGTGGTTTATGCTTTCGATAAATTTCGTCCCTATCTGGTTGGGAAGAAAACTATTGTATACACGGACCATTCAGCTATTAGGTACCTCATGGAGAAAAAGGACGCTAAGCCGCGTCTCATCAGATGGGTACTATTGCTTCAAGAATTCGACATAGATATTCGAGACCGAAAAGGATGCGACAATCAAGTTGCTGATCACTTATCAAGGCTCGAAGGATCTAATGCGAACAAGGAACCATTATTGGTTAAAGAGGTATTCCCTGATGAACAACTTTTTGCTATTAAACGTGCTTTTGTGCCATGGTATGCAGATCTAGTCAACCTCATTGTGAGTGGTGTCTTTCCCAAAGATTTCCACCCACAACAAAGACAAAGATTGAACCACCAGGCCAAACAGTATTATTGGGATGAACCGTACCTCTGGAAGATATGTAGTGACCAAGTGGTTAGAAGATGTGTACATGAAGGTGAGATGGAGAAAATTATTGAAAGTTGTCATAATTCACCTTATGGAGGTCACTTTAAGGGCGATAGAACCGCAGCTAAAATTCTTCAATCCGGGTTTTATTGGCCAACCATACACAAAGATTGTCACAGTTTCGTCCAGTCATGCCACAGATGCCAAAAAACTGGTAATATATCAAAAAGAGACGCGATGTCGCTTAATAACATTCTTGGAGTTGAGATCTTTGATGTATGGGGAATAGATTTCATGGGACCTTTCATCACTTCCTATGGAAATCTTTATATTTTGCTTGCAGTAGACTATGTATCGAAATGGGTAGAAGCAGTGGCAACACCAAAGAACGATGCTCAAACAGTGATTAAATTATTAAAATCAAACATCTTTTCAAGACATGGTACGCCACGTGTTCTCATCAGTGATAAAGGTACCCATTTTCTTAATGCTCCCGTGAGACATTTTCTTAAAAAGTTTGGAGTGAAACACCGTACTTCAACCGGTTATCACCCACAAACTAACGGTCAAGCTGAAGTTTCTAACCGGGAAATCAAATCTATTCTCGAGAAGACCGTGAACAAATCAAGGAAAGACTGGTCTTTAAAGCTAGATGATGCTCTGTGGGCATACAGAACAGCATTTAAAACACCAGTTGGGGCATCTCCATATCGCATGGTCTACGGCAAAGCGTGTCATCTACCGATTGAACTAGAAGCTCGAGCCTACTGGGCTATTAAAACTCTGAATCTAGACCCAGATTTGGCCGGGAAACAAAGGATGATGCAATTGAACGAATTGGAGGAGCTTCGCTATCATGCCTATGAAAATTCACGTCTCTATAAGGAGAAAACAAAGCGATGGCATGATAAACGGCTCTGTCCAAAGAATCTCGAGATTGGACAGAAGGTTTTATTATACAACTCTCGATTTTCAAACTACCCAGGAAAGCTTAAATCCCGTTGGGAAGGACCTTACATTGTTACCAAAGTCACACCGCATGGAGCGATTGAGATTGAAAATCCAGCCGAGCAACGGACATTCATGGTGAATGGCCAGCGTTTGAAGAGATACTATGACAGTGAGGACTTTGAGCAAGGAGAGAAAATCTACCTTGTCGAATGCGATTAGCCTGAGGTACACGTCTAACTCAAAGACGTTAAACAAAAGTGCTCTTGGGAGACACCCCTTGTTTTAATTGCTTTTTAGATTAGTTGTTTTTGCTTTGTAGTGTTTAATTTTAAGTTAGTGTATATTTTTAATTGTGTTTTCAAGCTAATGGGAGAGAAAGGTAGTGTGTTATTGTGCAGGAAACGAGTTTGGGGTCAAAAGGAAAAATCTGGAGGAACTTCAAGCCTGGCGCGGACTACCCCGCGGACTACCACATGGTCCGCAGGGATGCACCGTGCCCCAAAAACCCGTACCACGGGTTGGCTAGCTCGGGTTTTATCCAGAAGGTCGAAAAAAAATCACGGGGCATGGCACGGTACACCGGACCTTAGTCCGCGCGCCAAAAACCCGTGCCACGGGTTGGGTACCACGGGTTTTTTGACGGACATGCTGCGGACTACCCCCTGCACCGCACCCCTGGTCCGCGACCCAAAAACCCGTACCACGGGGTGCTAGCTCGGGTATTATCCAGTGGGTAAAATTTTTTGGAGCAACAGAAGCTGCGGTACACCGCGGAATATGTCCGGTGCACCGCAAGGAGGCGGTTTAAGAAGGAATTCTTTTCCTAATCAACTTCTTACCTTATGAGATTAACCCTAGCCTTCCACCCACGAATTTTTCAGACCCAAACCCTATATAAACATCTTAAAGCTTGTGCAAACCTTCACAATTAACACAACAACTCATCAAATCCTCTCCATCATCTTCCATAAACACAATCCTTCATCAAATTCATTACACTACACCATCATAACACCATCAAATTCAACAAGCTTTAAAGAGTTCTTCCAAGATCAAATCCTATAACCTTTCTCTTTAACCAATTCCAAGCTACAACATCAAGCTACACCAATTTTCCTTAAACTTTTAATCCATCCTTGGTATAACTTGAGTTGTGGGTGAATCAAGCATGACTAATAGATCTGAAGCTATGGAATACAAGAGAAAGTGTTCAATCCTTGGGAAGAATAAGAAATTGCCTGGAGCCACCATTGAAAAACCCATCAACCTTGATGAGGTTTCTGAAGAATCAAAAGAACAGGCACCTGAACAACCACTACCAAAGAAGAGATTAACTGCTAGAATGTCCACACCAGCAAGGAGGCCTTTAGACAAGATAAAAATCCAAGACCAAGGTTCTTCTACCTCTTCTTCTAAAATTGCTTATGATCTTCCTCCTTGGGCTATTCAGTTACAGAACGAAGTTGAAAGATTACGTGAAGATAACAAAGACCTTTGGGTAGAAATTATGCAATTGGAAACAAGGGTAGATAATTCGACCTTGTACAAGGATATAGATGATTACACCGATCCCTCAGCTTCAGAAGATGAGGATGATATGATGGATCTCTATGGCCAGCCAGGTAAGTCATTCTAATTTTTCTCAATAGCTTGGATGCATTAGGTAGTTTAGTTAGTTTTATTTTAAATTTTATTTCATGCTTGAGTCTTTTTCGAGTCGTGGGGACACGGCTCACTTTTGAGTTGGGGGTGGGGATTCGTTGTCCTCATCTTCCTTTTTGTTTTTGCATAAAATTTAAAATTTTTAGGTGGAATTAAGGCATAAAATATCTTGAATGTACCTATTGAGCATGATTTTATTAGGTCAATGATAGTAGGTAGTATGCTTTTGAAAGATGCAACAAAATTGTTTAGATGCATGCATGAAAACATGAAATAAAGGATAGAAAAGTTAATGAGCAATGCTAAGAAGTACGTTGAAACTTAGGGATAGTTATTTGGTGTGTAGAACGTGAGGTTTAAAATTAGTTGAAAACCCACTTGTCTATGAACTATTAGTGAAAAAGTAACGAAATCCGGTAGTTAGAAAAATGACTAAGGCAGTTCTTTCATGATAAAACACTTGAAGCCTTTAGACTTTCTCACCCTTTTGTTTGATATTATTGTTATTTATCCGTCTTAGCCCCTCTGAGCCTTTCTAAAGCCTTTTATTTGAAACACATTATAATCCTTACCCTAGTTTTTAGGACTTATCTATATGACCCGCACTCAAATCGCAAAACCTGAGACACTCGTTTTAGAGCTTGAGTTTGGGGTGGTGGGTTTCATCATTAGGGAACTTTGGGAATTTGGGAATTATAATTGTGAATTTATTGATGATGAATTGTTATTATTGTAACCCTTTGCCGGGGTAATAGTGAATGAAAAAGAAGCTACGAGCTAAATTTGCCAACAAGGGCATTAAAAAGAAAGAATATATATATGAAAAATAGTATGATATCTCGAACATCAAAAAGAGAATCATAACTATACAAAAGAAAAAATTGATTTGAAAAGAGAATATATATTCGGACCGGCAAAGTGGATTTTATATCATCAAAGGTTTTAATTGGGATTATTGGGGATGCACATTAAAAAGCATAAATAAATTGGGTAGAGTGAGAACATCTTCGAGTGAAAAACTCAAGCTCTAGGGCGATTCGTTGATGGCTAGTGAGGAGAGAGCCAAAAGCTCACTTTTCATTATCCAAATATACCACACCCGTCCTTAAGCCAAGTTATAACCAAGACCTTAGGATTTCTGACTACTAGATGGAGAAACAATTGAGCTATTAGGTAGTAGGTAAGTGGACCATTGGATGTTGTATTTGGGACCTATGAACAACCTATAGCCATTAACCTGAACTAAGTTATCATCCTCTCCTTCTGGCATTGCGAAATTAATCTTAACTTGAATTTATGGAATGTTGATTACATGTATATTAGGCGTATTTGTGCATTATTTCTTTAGCATTACTACATGAGATTTTTTTGGATTTTATGCTCTAGGATCATTCATTATATTTTGTTCTTGTTCTCCTCCGACTTCTTCTTGTTTATATGACTACCCTACTGTTCTTTACTTTTATTGTATCGGGACGATACAACTTTGAGTTGGGGGTCTTGATGTCTCCTCATTTGTGATAGTAAAATATACTCATGAGACATCATTTTAGGCTTACTTATTAGTTTATAGGTCGATTTTAGCTTAATTTAGTGCACTTTCCTATTTTGGGTCTTGATTTGTAGAATTATTATTTTTAGAGCATATTGGGTTTAATTGTTTATTTAGTGTGAAGCTTTAAAGATAATTATGGAGATTAATTAGAGTCCAAGTCAAAGACAACAACTTATGGAAGGAGATATGCATGGAAATTGGAGATAAGGAAATAATTGCTAAAAAGATGGAAAAGGAAAAGCTGCCTAAATCTGGGATTCTGCAAAGATAGGCGTTTTTACCTAATAAAGAGGCCGAATTTGGTTAATTCCTTCTAAAGGGCCTAGATAATTCTGTTGCGATTCTTTTGGTATCTTGTGGAGCAAAATCGGACCAATAATAAAGAAGTTATGACCAAAACAACGCAGCAGTGTTTATCTTTATTTCCATACGAATTTGAGTTGGGCTAGGAGTCCATTACTTAACTTATCTCTAAAGAAACGAATTAGGTCAACCTCTAACCTATAAATACAGCCTCTTAACACTCTTAAATCATCCTTGGTGAAACCTTAAACCAAGAGGAAGCTTAGAACACAAGAGAGAAGTCTGGAAGGAGCTGTCATCAACAATGTCTTCTTCTACCTTTAGATTTGTAATTTCTTTCTTTTCTCTCATGAACTAATTTTCTTTAGCTTAAGTTTTAGCATATATGTATGAACCCTAGTTTTGATTGACATCTATCTAATTTGGGAATTTAATGTTTTAAATAGAATTATAGTTTTTATTCTCTGTTTATGTGTTTGAATTTATATTCTGTGTTCTTGTGGACGGCCGCCATTAGAATTACCATCTAGTAATTAGGATACCATTGACAACGGTGTTCAATTGCATGTTTAGCACATAACGTTTAGTTTTAGGTTTGATCTGACAACCCAACCTAGCTAGATAATCACTATGGTTGAGTCTTGTGACTCTTTACCAATTACAGGAAAAGTTTGCTTAGGAAGCCTTATTGACACAGGTAAATCCTATTTTAAACTACCGATAGCATATTGGGACCGATTAGGGAAATACTACATGATTCACCCTTACATGTTTAGAACGGCAAAACTAGTGGGGATTACATGCTAATAACTTAAGCTATATTCTCATATCGCTTCTCTTTCATATTTATTTTTCTGTCTTTTAATTCCTTAGTTTAATTTAGTTTATTAGAAAATCAACAAAAATCTATTTGTCTTTACTTTTATTTGCGTTTAGTTGTTCTATCTTTATTTATTCGCACTTGCTATTTGCATAAGATTCTCCTAACGTCTGTAGTCTCTGCGGAACGAATCTTTATCTAAAACTTGCATACGATCTGTATACTTGCAGAACCGTGTAGTTCTAGGGTGTTTTTGCACTTATTTTATATCTTATTTTATCACACCCTAGGCCCCACCAACTACTATTGTATCATTAGTCATTTCCTTATACCATACCTCACTTTTTATTTTACCTGTATTCATGTTTTGTTTTTCCTTTTTGTTTACCTGTTGTTCAGAAGACATCTTTGTACTTGGATTCAATGGCTTTTGTATTAAGCTTTGATTTTGTTCTTGTTTTGTCTCAGAATTTTGTGATGTAAATAATATATATTCATCATAGGCGTTTATTCCTTGTTTAAGGATTTGTATAGGGTCAGGGACTAAACCTTCATAGATATATTTATTCCTTGATTTCCATATCTGCCATAATAAGAATATTGCCATCTCATAGAGGTCTCTACCTCTTATATCTTTTTGTTTCTGTAATATTTTTATTTCCATGAACCATTGTTCCATTCTTGCTGTATAGTTTGATTCAGTTAACATTTGTAATGGGGATATTAGCCATAGCGCTTTAACCCATGTACAATTAAAAAATATGTGTTCTATTGTTTCTCTTTTTATCCCACAAACTTTACAAATAGGGTCTTTAGCGCAATTTCTTTTATATTTAAATTCCTCAGTTGGTATTTTTCCTTTTACAAGTTTCCATATAAAATTTCTTATCTTTGGTGGTACCTTGAGGTTCCAAACATCCTTCCAAATTAGATTTGGGGTTGAATAGGATCCTCCAGGTTGCTCACCTTTTTTCTGTACCTCTTTTTTCCTTTCCAATTCTTTTAGATGTGCATAAACCTCTTTCGAGGTTACTTCACCATTTTTTGATAATCCCCAATATAAGCTATCCTCGCATTTTGTTATAGGTGTATTTATACTTAGTATTTTCTCCTTCATGTTATTACTAAACCACTTAGTAATAATCTCAGGATCCCATATATTCGAGTTAGCATAGAATAATTCAGCTACCTTTTCTAAGGGGCAATTTTTTTGGTTTTTTCATCTTTTTTATTCCCGGAATCCAGCTTTGTTCCCAGATATTTATCATTTTTCCATTTCCAATTTTCCACTCTAAGTCCTTTGTAATGTTATTTTTACCTTCCAATAGACTTCTCCATCCCCAGGATGGATTATAGCCTATTTTTGCTTCAATAAAATGAGAATTTTTATGGTATAATCCTTTAAGTGTTCTCGCAAGTAATGAGTTAGGATTTTTTATAATTTTCCAAGCATTTCTAGATAGTAAAGAGATGTTTTTGATTCTCATACTTTTAAAACCCATACCACCATTACATTTATTAATAGTCACGTTACTCCATTTTATCCAGTGTTGTCTTTTTTTTTTCTTGTTATTATTCCACCAAAATTCAGCTATAGCTGAATCTATTTTATCACATATATTTATTGGTAGCATGAAAGCTGCCATTGTATATGAAGGGATATCACTTATGACTGACTTAATTAATGTTTCTTTTCCAGCCTCAGATAGATATATTGTGTTCCAGTTCTCTACTCTTTTATTTATTATATCAGTCATCCAATTTAGAGCTTTTATCTTTGATCTTCCCCAATCTGCATGTAGACCAAGATATTTTCCTAAATTTGGAAGCTTATTCATTCTTAGGTAGTTTAGAATGATTTGGCTTTTTTCTATAGGGGTGTTTTTGCAAAATACTATACCACTTTTGTTCAAATTTATACTTTGCCCCGAGGCATGGCTATATTCATTTAAGACATTATTAAATTGTTCCACATCCTCCATTTCAGCTCTAATGAAGAATAAAATATCATCTGCGAATAGTATGTGACTAAGAAGTGGACAATTCTTTTTTATTTTTAGGCCTCTTATCAGATTGTTGTCAATTTTCTCATTTATCAGGGATGTTAATCCTTGTGTAATAAGGCAGAATAGGAAGGGTGATAATGGGTCACCCTGCCTTAGCCCTTTAGCAGGTCTATCAAGTTGTACTTGTTGTCCATTTAGGAGAACAGAGTAAGATACAAATGTTACGCATCCCATTATCCATTTTATCCATAATTTTTTTAACAACTTTTTTGTTTTACAATTTCTCTGTTTGAGCATTACAACTATTGTCAAATCCGTTTTTGTGTCAAATTGTCAAAATCGTTTTGTGCCAAAAAAAATATAGTGTAATTCAACAACCTTACACCCCCTCAGCTGGCACCCCGATCCAAAACGGGTTCCCGTTTCAAACACAAAAACGTCATCTTGTTTTTATGAAATAAGACGTTGGATTTCTGAACATTAGATCTGTGCAACGGGCAAAAAATACTACTCCCTCCGTTTCTCAATGTTTGTCCACTTACTAAAAGTGTAGTTTCAACATGTTTGTCCACTTAGAATATCAAGACACTTTATTCCACTTTTTTCCACTATTACCCCCATTAAAAAAAATTATATTTCCAATACACATTTAAAATATCAAGACACTTTATGAAGGGTACTTTTGTAATAAGGAGTGTAATAATTATATTTCTTAATTTGTGTGAAAGTGGACAAACATTTTGAAACGGAAGGAGTATTCAGTAAAAATAACATCTCGGTTTTAACATAGTGGCATTGCGTTTAGTGAAGAAAAAATTATGGGTTTATAATCAAGAGAGTTTAATCAAAGGCTATATATACCCTATTGGAGAAAGTATTCAACACTTTCATATCCTTCAACTACTATTACTCTCAAGTGTTGATTTCAAACACCAAGCATCCTTCTCAAGTATTCAATCCTCATTTAGCATCTTCATTGAAGACTTAATACATCGATTGGTATATTAGCTCATCAAGGGCAGTTTTATAAATCACTTAAAGATACGCTCCTCTAGGCTAGAACTTAGTGTTCATTAAAGTTTAGTGAAAAAGTAATTTTAAAAATCCTAAAGAACCCTTTAGATCTTGTATTTATTATTATTTGCAAATTTTTATCCTTTCACTGCAGAGTTCACATTTATTCATTATAATTTGCTCAGTGTTTAAAAATTAATATCAATTAGATATGAATTTCACATTTAAAATTACTAGCGAGGTTTTTAACGAGGCAACATCATATGCGTATTTGAAATAATACCCTGTGTTATGAAATATTATAATATGGGTATTATTCAAGAGTAGTGGAGAGCCTTTGTAACCTTCACATTTATACCTTGTAACATCCTACTTATTATGTAATTAGTAGGGTAGTTGGATAGTCTCATAAGTCTCTATATAAAGGCTTGTCCATTCCCTCAAAGTATGATGTAAATCCATATATAATAATATACTCTTCTTATCTCCATATAGCCTCTCATCAAGTAGTTTCTTTTACATATTGTTTCAACACGTTATCAGCACGACTTTACTAACCGAGCTAATATGATTTTAGACTCTTCATAATTTGTTTTTGTTATATAGAGGTAAGTAATTCTTGAGGTAAGATATATTTTTTAATTTTTTTATATTATAATATAATTTATTACTTCATCTCTATTTGAAAATATATTCTAATAGAGAGTAAAGATTAATCGAAATTCATATACCTCTTCAAATATATGATTTTGAAAGAGAAGATTCAACTTGAAATTGTACAAGTTTGCTTCAAGAAAAGAATTACAATCATTGAAAAAAATGACAAGAATAAGCAACTGAATGTTTGCTTCAATTTATAAATTATGATTGCTTAAAAGCAATGTGAAACTCGTCTTGTTTATGAAAAAAATAACTTTCGAGTTGTTTATAAAGAAAAAAAAAATATTCGAATGAACTTATCAAGAAATTTTTTGAATATTGAGAAACAATTGATGAAACCATTATGAAATGTCCAACTTGATAATGATTCATGAGTGAAATTATTCAAGCCCACTTTCTATAAAAGTATGATTCATGAAAATAACTCCAACGAAATAAAATCTCGTTGGTATATTGAGCAATATAATTGCCATATCTGTAAAGAAAATATTGAATTCATGGGAATAAATTTTACGAAATAAATTTCATTTTTATATTGACATGACCTTGAAAATCATATGAATGTCATAAATGATAGTGAAAAATAATCATTTGAGAATAAAGTAACACATCTAAGAAAGATTGCGTAGGAAAAAATGATATTTCTTCAACATTATCTCAAACGAGGCTTAAAGCCTAATCTCATGATTTATATAGTTATCACGAATCAACAATACGTATGGTATAATGAACAATTATATATTATATTAGTCACTGACTTTGAAAATCATACGGGGTTGGAGAAATAATTACGTATTCCTGAAAAGAACACGTTATCATAAAAAAAATCGTGAACTTGAAATTGCGAAAGATTATTTGACATGGTTATTGAATCATGAAAACAAAAAGAAACATAAATTCTGAAATGAATTCCTATAGGATCAAAATTGACATTTTAATTACAAGATAATTAAATGTTAGAAGTGGGATTTGAACCACCACCCTCTTACAAATTGTGAAACTTGAATATGGTGCCTTAGACCAATCGATCATCATGTCATAATTATACAACATAATTTGACATAATTCTTGTATGACGAATGTCATTTGGATATATCCAATATTAAATCAGTTACGAGAGGATAAACTTATACTTCTATGAAGGATATTAAATCTTTATCGTATCTTCTCAAAGGATAATATATGAGCGAGTCTAACTCGATTAAATTTAAAAAATAGAGCGACAAAATATCTTGTATTGAGATGTTTCATATGCTCGATATGCACAAATTTTTTTGATATTATTCTTTAATAAAAACTCATCAACATGACCAATCGGTCAAAACCATCACATGAAGTGATATAAGTTTGATGACCTAATCTTTTGTTATGTTAGACTTTTCCGTCATTTTATTAATATAAATTCATTATCATGAATATAATCATGATTATAACCACAACCACTAATACAATATTTATCAATATTGTTTAAATCTTAAAATAAATATTACCAGGCTATCTTCAATTTATTTGTACTATTTGAAGTCAATATATAGTCAAATTCAGGGGAAGATATATATGATCTAGCAGAATATATATTTTCTTAAAATATAAAATTGCTAGACAATTGGTTGTGAATTCGCCTAATATGACTTATCGGCATACAACTTTATACATATATACGGTTATATTGAAAAAAAGTCCAACTAAAAATCATGAATACCCTCATTGGTCAAAGACCTAAAGTATCCATCTATATACTATTAGTTGTGCAACATAAAATATAAATGTTCCACCATTATGCACAAAGATGAGATCACGAACAAATATGAGAATTTATTTCAATCTACAATGATTGATATGTATATTGAGTTTGCCACATAAAAAATATGTATACTGAAATACTATGCATAAAGTAAGATTCTCATGATAAGAGGGGGAGCTGAAAAATATTTTATAAGATGCATCTTCATCCTCGCAAATAACTTATGAGCTCAGTGTAATAATAAGATGCATTCATAAGTGACTAAGTCACGTATTCAGCTTGAAAAGATCATTCTCAAATTAATTTTCTTTGAAAAAGATACATTGCAACGCGTAAAGCGTGGTCGACTTGTCGGTTCCAAAATATCATAAAATTGAGCAGTATGAGCAAGTTGGCACTTCTAAAATTATCATGAGATAATGTAGAAAATATAACTAAAGAATAGTACTCTAAAAGAGCACCTAGTACCTGAATATTTTCTCAGTATTGAGAAATTGAGATAAAAGAATCTCATTCAATTATATTACTACAAAAATATATGGAATCGAAAAACAACTTGATCATGATCGAATAATATGTGTAAATGATCATGTAAAAGTTACAAAATGAAAACGAGGATCTTGAATCGGAGTCCATTCTATGATGTCGTCTAAAAAAAATTAATTGGCCAAATATAATAAGACGCAGTCAGTCATAATCATACTCTCACAATCAATGTGAATATATGAATTACTTTTTTGTGAAAAATATTTGCCTGAAAGTTTCATATAGGACTTCATGTGCGTCTTATGATAAAATAAATTTACCAATATGTATCGTGTGATACGAAAAATTACATGAAAGTCTTTAGAAGACTAAAAACGCGTATACATAAATCTCGGGATATATTAGAATGATATTTGTATTACTTTTGTTGTCTTTAACAATCTTTAATTGTCTTATATATTGTCATGTAATCTGCCATATATTTGTTTTATATTTCATAAGTAGAATATGTGTTTATTTATGATTACGTGCATGAATATTCATTACTCTAAATTGCACATGATTATGTTTGTGGATCATTCCAGTGTTATATGACGATATGACTTCATAATTTGTTTGATTTGAAATTATAGTTACTACTATAAAAATATGTAAGATGCTAAATATCGAGATTATATTCGAAATTGAAGATCATCACATATACGTTTACATGAGGGGGAAGTTTTTAACGAGGAAAATTAAAAGCGTATTGATAACGATTATGTACTCTTTTTCCTTCACTCGGTTTTTGTCCCACAGGGTTTTCCTAGTAAGGTTTTAACGAGGCATATCAATAAAAAAATATGGTGGATATTCAACTCGACTTGGTCAAATTTAAGTTCACAAGAAAAACCCAAGATGTAAAGTTCAAGATGAATATCATGTCAATATAATTTATGGCTGAACTTGATAATTTTATGCAAAGATACTTCCATTTCATGAGACAAATCGATAATAATAATGATCAAGATACTTTGTCCACACATTCAGAGGGAAATTCATACGCGTTGCACTCTTTTTCCCTTGACTAGTTTTTTCCCCATTGGGTTTTACTAGCGAGGTTTTTAACGAGGCAACATCATATGCGTATTTGAAATAATACCCTGTGTTATGAAATATTATAATGTGGGTGTTATTCTAGAGTAGTAGAAAGCCTTTATAACCTTCACATTTATCCCTTATAACATCCTACTTATTATGTAATTAGTAGGGTAGTTGGATAATCTCATAAGTCTCTATATAAAATCTTGTCTATTCCCTCAAAGTATGATGGAAATCCATATATAATAATATACTCTTCTTATCTCCATATAGCCTCTCATAAACTAGTTTATATCACATATTGTTTCAACAAAAAGTTAATTTAAAACAAAATTTTAATAACAATTAATAGTTGTCAAAAACATTTACGAAATACTTTTAACCTCTAAAATAACTTTAAATAATTCTTTTAAAATCATAGATATAGTACTTGCAGCATTTTCTTTTTTTCACCTCGCAATGTCTATAATGTGAATGCCCTTTACCGACATAGATCGTGACCATGTTCACACAACTCATGCCTAATATTAACACTAATCATGTTCGATGTGTACCCCAGATCATCAGGCTTATTGTTGTTAGCCTTAAACTCTAGTTTTCTTTAGTGTCAAATGGTTTGTAAAACTCATTGTAAAAAACATTTGACTTGTATCTAACAATATTTTCAAAAAAATTCATTTCCCTCGAGATCAAAGACCCTATATTGCTCTGTTCAATTGGATTCTAATAAACGCACATCTATCAAATATATCCTCTAATTCCAAAGAATACTGTAATAAAAATTGACCTTAGGAAAAGAAAATATAAATCGCCAAAGCAGAATAATTTAATATAAAATCTCTGAAAAATCCATGAAGAGGTTAAATTTTAGAGCAATTTGTTTAGAATCCAGGTAGATCTCAAATAAATTAACAAGCAAATAAACAATCTTCTTTCATTAGCGAGATAAATTCAAACAACAAATCGATAAGTAACATATCGTCCAGCTGTCTCACTTGGTCGAATAATTTTCACAACTTGCCCTCTCTTTAACCCGTAATATCTTGCAACTGGGTCAGTTATTTGCATCCTAGGTAACTGATTAAACAAAACCAAACCTTAATTAGTATTAACTATCATAAAAAGACAATTAATTCATAAAATCTGACCTGAGTTTCTTTAACAGTATATCTCTCTAACAATGTTTTCTTTTCTTCATTAGTAAGCACAACTTGCTCTGGTACAAGAACATGATCTTTTATATTTACTAACAACTCTGCCTCTTGAAACACTTCTAAATGAAATTTTGAAGATATTTCACTTATGCAAGATCGAGCAAAAGGAGTCAAGTTTTGTTGTACAACCAAAATTCCTCTGAAAACATTCTCTGATTTCATGCGATTTGTGTAAGTCTTCATTGTCTTTACACCCACCTTTGCTTCCTCGGGAAAGAACACGTATATCTGTCAATAATAAGGTTAAATACAATCAATTTTTATACAAAATTAATTAGTAGAAGATATCAAGTGTGTGTAAACCTGGTCAGATGCATCAGTACGTTTGGGTTTTTGAAGAACAAGGTCTTCTCTTTTCATATTCTCACCGTACTTTTGAATAAACTGTCCTTTAGACATCTCAATCTCGAAATCTCCGACTAAGTAACCTCTGTCCCTTAGCATCTGCATCACTGTTTTTCTTATTCTGTGTAACCTCGTTATTTCCTCGTCTGGAAGCATTATCTCTGCATAAACATTATAACCCTCAAAAGTCAAAACTTACAAGAAATATTCAAATCAAATATGCCTCAAAATCGTGTTTTTTGATAAGTCAAAACTACAACAAGTATTCAAATCAAATACGCCTCAAAATCGTGTTTCTATTGTATAGCCCACTACTAAATCCAAACTCCAAACTAGAACAGAACAGCGAACATAAGAAGAAATAATTCATAGATAAACTTTAAATTAAAACTGATACGAAACTTGCTTTTTTTTCCCTAGTATTCTTCAGGACAGTTAGGAGATTTGAGTATGAATATACACAAAAATTATAAACTTTAAACAAAAAAAAATCAGAAGAAAAAGTAGAATCTGTAGAATAAATTTGAAAAAATAGGAAACTGAAATAATCGTTTAAAATTAGGGTTACAAACAGAAAAAATTGAATGTTTACCTTAAAAATTGATTTTTGTAGAATATTTGTTGGTGGTGGTGAAGGAGTGTGGCCGCGAGGGGTATGCGAAGAAGATGAGTTTGAGGTTTTCTTGTTAATTATATAGGTTGGAGAGCGATTTTCTTATTCGGCTAATTTTGAGTGACCTTGTAGTTTTGACAAATGAGCTTTACTCCTATACAGTTTGAGATATAAATAGCACACCTCTTCCGCGATTAGTGATAAATGGGCCGCTCAATCTGTTTGTTCAAATTGGGCCTTTGAACGGGAATTACATTAAAATGAAAATTGGACGAAGAAGATCATCAATGCCCTTGGAGTTTTTTTGTTTTCAGCATTATTTTTACAAATATTTAGCGTTTTGGCATAGAAAAAAAAAATTGCAAATCTGATAAAGGGCGGTAGCCGTCCTACCGCCCTTACTTAATTAACTAGGAAGGACGTTAGTCAACGCACCGTCCTTTCTTAATTATGGGTTTACGGGAAGGGCGGTTGGCAAGCCACCGCCCAAAGAACAAAATTATTTTTGAGGAGGGCGGTTGGCTAGCGACCGCCCTTAGTGCAAATTTTACCTTATTTTAAGGGCGGTTGGCTAGCCATCGCCCTTCCTTACAGATTAATTTTCATGCAATTTCTAAGAACTCCCATTACGGGAGTTCTTTCATTCAACAAAACCCACCCAAATCCCACCCCCACCGCAGAACCGCAGAACCGCTGAGCCGCCGCCACCACCCATCAATTTCCGAGGCAAGCCACGCTAATCAACCACCCACCACTCAAGCACAATCCTCCATCCCTCATTCTAAGGTTAGGGTTTCTAAAACCCTTTTTTTTAAAATTTCGTTTTTGGTAATTGATTTTGATGAAGTAATGCATGCTTTTAATTTAGTGTAATGTGTTTAATTTCGTTTTATATTGATGCAAAGATTATTAGATTAATTTCATAGTTTTAGGTAATTGCACAATTGGTCCTTGTTTAATTTGATAATTGCACTACTAGTCCTTTTAGTTACTTTTAGTCAAAATAATAGCTTTTTAATTATTCATACAAATTGGGACTTGAATTTTAGGTAATTGCACAATTGGTCCTTATAAGTTTTGATAATTGCATAATTGGTCTTTTTAAGTATATATTAATTGCAAAATGAACCCTTTCTTTAATATTAGTGAAATGTACAATTAGTGTCTTGAATTTTAATTAATTGCACAATTTGGTCCTTTCAATTTTAGGTAATTGGACAATTGGTCCTTTTTATTATAAATAATTGCACTATTGGTCCATTTATTAATTTAACGGTTCTTGTTTTTTGCTAGTTTTTTTTAATGGCATCTTCTAGTAGCAATCCAGACTCGCTTTTATGGAGACAAGGGAAATTTGACCATAAATCCGAAGCAGTGACTAACGTAAGTTAATTATTTCAAATATAAAATTTATTTTAGATTATTTGTTACTTATTTGTTTTTGTTAATAGGGCCGATATGAAGGTGTGACGATCAGACCTATCTCCACTAAACAGTGGGAATTGGACCCACGGGTAATTCCTTACGTTGAAGAAGATGGTTTCGGGGAGATTCGAAAAATAGCCAGGATTGTATTGGACCACGCATTGATCTCTGCGATGGTCGAAAGGTGGAGACGGGAGAGCCATACTTTTCACATGCCCGTAGGTGAGATGACCGTCACGTTACGAGATGTTTCGATGATATTAGGCATACCAATTGGTGGTCGTGCAGTGACCGAGACAGAACCGGCCTACTTTATCTTTGAAGAATTAGCTGAGCATTTATTCAGAATGGTACCTCCAGATGGGGGAGATGGTCGTAAAGTAATCAAGACGAAGTGGTTAAGGACTAATTTTGGGGATCGTCGTCCACCTGCTGAAGCAGATGCCACGGTTTTACGCCACTTCGCGTCTGCGTTTTAGATTTATTCGGTACATTTCTTTTCCCATCCGGTAAACAAAACACTGTTCCAACGATGTATATGCCGTTGTTGAGAGATTTGAGGCAGACTCGGACATATGCTTGGGGTGCGGCAACAATATCGTACTTGTACAGTGGTCTTTGCCACGCGTGCGAGGGAAACATGGCAACCCTCAAGGGTATGGTCTTCTCTTGCAGGTATTTCTTTTATATATTACTCGAGTTATGATATAAAGTTATAAAGTTATAATGTTGTTTCTATTCATTTTTTATAGATATGGACTATTTGCATGTGAAGCCCACATTAGTCCATTACGCTGTAAACGTTGGATACGGTCCCGCTAGTGTCTCGTAAGTGAATTGTTTAAAGTTCATGTATAATTACTAATAATGAATTATTAATGATGTTTTGTTTTTGTATTTTTTAGGTGGAATTGTGCAAAAACCTGGGTCAATAGTTGCGGTAGAACTTTACGGATTTATCGAGACGATTTAGATATGCAAGAAGCGGACCAGGTTAGTTTTTTTGGGATTAGTTGAAAATGTACATATTTCTAAATTTTTATATTTATACCGATTAGGTTACTTGGAGGCCCTACGAGGGTGCTCGAATTGGAACCGTAGCCGAGACTTGTTGGTGGATCGTATGGAATACCTATGTGTTGTACCGTTGATACATTTCAACAATGTAGAGTGGTACCGCCCCGACCGTGTTTTGAGACAATTCGGGCATGTTCAAGATATTCCCGCTCATATCGATCAATCCCAAGATCGATATCATACCTTCATGGATCGAATAGGTAAGTCTCACGAGAATTGGAGAATAAAATATGATCACGAGATCTGAATTTGGAATGAGACGGCGTATAAATAGGATAGAGAACCTAGTTGAAGGGTTTGGGCGTACTCCGAGGTATGAGGCTTGGTATCGGGAAAATTCACGGATATATATCACTCCTGCTCAAGGTCGATATGTGATTCAAATTGCTTGCTAAGTGGCACACACAAAATCGATGAACTCCTTTGGGTTGTGGAAACACATCCCGAATAGTCTCCAATATACCTTTATGCCTATCCGACAATAAACATATTTTTTTGGTTTTTCGTAGCATATTTTTTTAGACAAGTCAAAAAAAATGTCCATGTGTATGTCGACTCAACATCGGCTAACGAATAAGATAACGGAAATAGTTGATTGTTTGCATCGTACCCAACCGCAATAAGTAGTTTACCATCGTACTTCCCATATAAATGGGTTGCATCAATGCTAACCACGGGCATCATATGCTTGAAACCTTCGATATTAGCTCCAAATGCCTAAAAAACCATATCAAACGTAGCTTTGTTGCCCACAACATTTTTATACACAAACTCGTATATTGTTCCCGGGTTAGTGACTCATAAAGCACCCAAAAGTTTAGGTAAATCCGTGAAAACCCCTTCATGTGTTCCGAATAATTTTTCAAGCACCTTTTGTTTACCCCGCCATGCCTTACCATACGAAATGTAATGGCCGTAATCCTTATGAATTTGAGTTTGTATCAAACCAATTTTCATAGCTATATCGGTCTTCACCATTGCAAATATGTCATCTCTAACAAAATTCGAAGTCAATTATCAGTGATTTTTCACAAGAATTCCGGGTTGACACCTATGTTCTTCTAACCTAGTAATTTGCCACACATTACTTCGACTAACATAAACACCACAAAGATAGAATCCGCATCCGTCTTTAGCATGTACACAATTACGTGCAATGTATTTATTATTCGTCCTTTGAGTTTTACATTGCTTGTAATTTTTAAGGTGCCACCTACTCACGTCCAACAAAAGAGCACGCCTTGAGGCGTATCGCTCACCCAAGATGAGTCGAACTCCATTCACCATGGA
The DNA here is from genome assembly GCA_029959085.1 of Nemophila menziesii. NCBI lineage: Eukaryota > Viridiplantae > Streptophyta > Magnoliopsida > Boraginales > Hydrophyllaceae > Nemophila > Nemophila menziesii. The sequence goes on along the minus strand of JARWIR010000011.1, from coordinate 33,141,256 downwards.
AGATGGTCGACTTAATTGTCAATCATGACATTCTCCTTTCTCGCTCGTATCAAGGGGACCAAAATTGTAATTAGTTGGATTAGAACATTCATCATCGTCATCGTCGTCCTTACCACTATCTTCGTTCTCATCACTAGAAATATGAAAACCCTCTTCATCGGATGCCTCCGATTCGGTTTCGCTATTGTCATCATCTTCACTATAATCTTCACGAATTGTCTCGCGAATTGGCTCAAGAGGTGTGGATGTGTTACCCCGCTCATAATTCTTTTTTTTACCCTTTTCACGCGAAGTAGAAGATTGCGATTCACGAATTTCTTTAATCTCGGCGTAACTCTCAATAGCATGGTATTGACCGTTTCTCGCCACACAAATCATCGCATTAATCGTGTCCTCCCCAACATCTATAGCATGATACCGTGGAGGGTTTGACGAAATCGGATATCGCCATTTCAAATAAAAAATAACTTCTTTTGCATTCCAATTACAAGTCGAACATACGGCTTGTTTTAAACCAATCAACCCTATATCTCCTCCGGTCATAAATGGTTTACAATTTCCCCCGGAATACTCAACAACACCGTTACCACTACGAACAATATCACCACCATAAAAAAATATCCACATAAAACTCATATTTACCGAAAACCCCAATACAAACAACGTAATCAATAGCAAATCAAATACAATATACAAAAACTAATTTGACCTAATAATTGTTAGAAATAAACTCCTACAACTAATTAACACACACAACTACTATATACAACTAATAAAACCTAGTTTTTCTTACATATATATGGTATATATAAAAATAAATTAATAGAATAATTACCTTCAAGATGAATGGACCACGGATTTGATGAAAAAATTGAATATTTTGGATGTGATTTGAAGGGGGGTGAGTGTATGAGAGAAAAGGGGTATTTAAATGGAATGAAAAGGAAGAAGGGGTGTTTTTGACCTAAACTGCGGTGAAGGGCGGTCCCCAAGTGACCGCCCATCCTCTGCGTGAAGAGGGCGGCGGTCAAGGGGCCAGAATTAACTTCTGATCAGCTTCGTTCTTCGTTCTTCTAACTTCTCTGATTCTTTCGCTATTTTCAGGCCAGAATTAATTTATATATCTTAGTGAACTTTTGAAAAAATAAATTTAGTAAGATATGCAATAAAACTGTTAAAAGTCAGCAAAACATAATAGATAAAAAAGGTAATCACAGCCAATAAATACATTAACTAATTCATAGAAGTTTTCAGAATAATACTTGTTAACTTGATTTAAATATCAATTACTAAATTCCAACAACTCAATAAAAACTAAATATTTTCAAAATAATACTTTGATAGATCCAAAACAATAGTTAATCATATGTATTAATTTTCTTCCTTCACAATTCCATAGCAGCTACTCATACCTGCAGAAAAAAAAAGACATTAGAACATCATTATAAAAATTAAATAAGAAAGGTGATCACAAAATACATTAACTAATTTATAGAAATTTTCAACATATATCTTGATAAGTCAACTTGAACATTAATAAAAAATTCCAGTAACTTTTAAAATTTAAGTATTTTCAAAACAGTATTTTTGATAGACCCATGATATTAGTTTTCTTTCTTCATAAATTCATAGCTGCTAAAAAAAAAAACTGCACAAGAAAAATATTTGAACATTAATATATAAAAATAAAAAGCTATATATAAATATTAAATATAACAGATAAGAATTTAATGGTTTCACAGACTAGGCAGCTATAGCTTATAAGTACGCTAGAATTGGTCTAAGAGTTGAAGATTGGAATTGTAGTAATATAGTGGATATCTTTGTTTTTTATTAACGTCTTTAATAATTTTAAAAATAATGGCATAAGTTAAATATATCGTACCTAATTTTTGACAAAAAAAGAAAGTCAGAGGACTCAGAAGTCTCATACCAAACCAGAACCACAACCAGAACATGTCAGCATGAAGAACGAAGCTGATCAGAAGTTTATTAAACAAATAGAGGATGCTCTTATATGTCTAATTATGCTTCATCAAAAAATATTTTAAGTAAAAGTAAGCTTTTAAGGTGATCTGAGATTAATGATTATTAAAGTGTCGTTTGAATAATTTAGCTAACCATTCCAAATTCTAAACGCGCCTAAGCATAGTAGTTAAATATTACAAGATAAACAGTCTATGAAAATTAACACATGTATCTTAATAGAACATGAATAAGGCAATTCAAGAAAATGAAATAAGTAGCAGTAGTAGATATATGGTACATAATAAATCATTACAATTTACCTTTTGTTGTGCAACATAATTAGACTTATTTCTTGACTTTCTTTTCGATGAACCTTTATCTGATATTGGACAAGAAGTTTTGTTATGTCCGATTTCTTTGCAAACTCTACATATAATATGAATTGATCTACGGTCCTTTGTAACCTCTCCTACTTCCTTGATTCTATTCATTTTAGGCCGACCTCTCTTTCTCTGTATTTTAGGAGGATTCACTTGAGCAGAATCAATTTCAGGCCACATACATATATCAGGAACTGGATTTATCACCCATTTGTATGTCCTTTTGTATGCATCTACTGTCAAGTCAGAATGCACAAATTGTGTTGGATCATACCTCATGGTATGTATACATATCACAGCATGTTTGCATGGGATTCCACTTACTTGCCATTCTCTGCATTGACAAGTCATCTCACGCAAATTCACCACATAACTCTGATCATCATGGACTTGAAATAGCCATTTAGATGTTATGCATAAATCCATATGCCTCCCATTTTGGAAATTCTTTTCAATTCTTTGTAGGACCTTTGGGGGAACTTTTGATTCCCATGTTAATGCCATTTGGTACCTAGAGTAGATTCTTTTCATGGTTTTTTTTCTAATCCATTCCAAAAGTGTGAGTATCGGAAGTCCTCTAGATGGGCCAAGTGATGCATTAAAAGACTCAGACATATTATTGGTCACGTGATCATTCTTAACAATTTCATCAAACTCATGTCGTGCCCAATTCTGTAGGTCCACTTTGCAGTCCACCATTAGCCATTTATGTGCATTGACATCCACACTCTTTATCTCTTCTATATATTTGTCAAACTTATATTTATTATATGCTTTATCAGCTTTCTAGAACAACTTTCTAAGTCTAACACCTGCATATGTCTTTCGAAAATTGGCATAAAGATGTCTTGCACAATGCCTAACCCTGCTATTTGGACACTTCTTCTTTAACGCATTTTTTAAGCCTTTTTGTCTATCACTCATGAAAGTGATTCCATTTTCTATTCCAAGAAAGTCTAAAGACATTCAAGAAATAACCCCAAGTGTCTTCACTCTCAGATGTACATATCATCACTGCTATGGGAAATATTCCTGAATTTGAATCAAGTGAAACAGCAGACAATAATTGACCTCCATAAGGACCCTTCAAGAAGCAACCGTCAAGTCCGATAAATGACCTACACCCATTAACCAAGCCATCCCTTTGAGCAGCAAAACTGATAAAAAATCTGTCAAATAACACTGTACTTCTTGGGTTGTTAAAGAGCATACCATCACACTTCATCTTAACACATGAAGTAGGGTTACTCTCCTTTACAGCTTTGGCATACCTAGGCGTCAATGAGTAACTTGCGGACCAATCACCAGAGACTAAGTCCACTGCCTTAGACTTAGCCCGATACAATTTCTTTTTTGGAACCTCAACCTTGTATTTCTTTTTTAATATGATAGCCAACTCCTCAATACTTTTATTAATGTTGGCTCTAAACTCTTCTTGGAATTCTATGGCTATCCAAGTAGACGTTGTGCCTATACCAGTCAAGTCTCTAATGCATTTGTGTTGAGAATTTAGTGTCTTTATTTCAAAAGTTGTACCATCAACAAATGTAGATACATGAATCCTAAAGGAACAACCTTCACCATTACACAAAGCTGTGACTTTTTGTTTGTCATTTGCCTTCTTCTTTAACTTGACCCCTTCTTGCATACAATATTCATGCAATATTTTTCTAAAATGATAGACATTATCAAAAATATGACCTTGTTTGAACTCGATCTTCCATTCATTTGTCTTCTCATCGAGAATTTTTTTAAAGTAATCCCCTTGCATCTTATCTGCAATGTTAGCCATCTGTTTGCCAGCCATATGATCATCTTCACAATCATCTTCTATTCCTATACAATGTTCAATATCATCAGAGTCATAATCAGATAAGTAATTGTTGTACTTTCACTATCGTCAATGATATTCTTAATCCCATCATCAAGTTCCTCACTACTGTCACTCCAAGAAAAGACTTCTCCACCATCACTACCATCAGATTCATCTTGTAAAACTTGTCTTGGACTGGTTTCATGGGTAGTTTGACAATTTCCATGAGCAAAATGACTATTTTCAGCAGAAGGGTCATTGATTTGACATAAGTTGTGAGTGTAATCTGTTGTAAATGCTTTGGTTATATGAGATAATCCTGAAGCACATGTTTGCAATTTTAGGTTGATACTAATTGTTGTTCTTCCGGTTGATAAGTACAATTGTAAGAGTCTTTTCACATCTTCATCCCTTTCAATTGGATAAGTATATCTTAAAGATGGATGAACACCCTCAAGAGAGATCAACTGGTCTAACCATTCTCCTCCAAGTGCTACACACACATCATTCACCATTCTAACATATCCATAATCATTTGTATCTACCTCTCTGACAATTAAATGTTCTCCACTGTAATTGACATCAAAATCGATTTTCATCCTAATAGTCATACCAAGACAAATATACAATTAGTTATAAACACATCTTATTATACAATTATAATAGCATATAACTAATTGAAAAAATATGGAGACAAACTTTTACGTAAGCTACTAAATAAAAAGAAAGAATGAAAACATAAATCAATGATTATGCCATATAACAAACAATTTTTTTAAGAAAAAATTCATTCATACAAACATATCCGGTAAAATCATATCCTAACAATTAAAAAAAATTTATCTACATGAACAAAAGTTTCAATAAAGCAATTTTATACCTTAATAATTTAAGAGAAAGTGATTTTTCGCTTTGATTGATCAGATGGAAACAACACTGCATTCCTTTGGCTATTAGCAACACTGATACGTAAATAAGTTATGATTATGCTTGAGATATTGAAGGGTTTCTTTGGGACGATAAAAAATGGCGCGAAAATAATTAGGATTAATGTTACAATTATAACTCGTTTTGATTTCTAATTGGTTTATGAATCAATTAAGATGTTCTTTTCCTTTTTATACTTTAACTGTAGGCAAAAGACAAAAAAGCCCCTTAAGAAATAACCATTCCTTAATGGTGTCATATGTTATGGGGGAAAGTGGGTAATAATAAAATCTCATGGGGGAGTTTGGGATAATGCCATAACCTCATGGGGGAAAATGGCATTAACCCCTAACTTAATCTCAGATTTAATTAAGGGCGGTAGGAAGGCTACCGCCCTTGTGCCAGTTTCATAATTAATTTTTTTCTTATGCCAAATCGCTAATTTTTTGGTAAAATTATGCTAAACCCAAAAAAACTCATGCCCTTGGGCGAAGTGGATCATCAATGCCCTTGGATTTACTCTCTACAAGTTGAGATAATTGGAAAGAAAAGCAAAAAAATACATACTTAAACTATACAAAGAATTGTTTGTTGATATAATTTTATAACTTATAGGGGTAATAAGATTACAACAATCGTTTAAAATGCTGATAGAGTTAGGAAAAGTGTGTGCGTGTAAAATCGTATTTCTAACTCACAATTTTTCTGCTTCTCTTGTGCTTCAAAATTTTATTCTTGCCCTCCCAAAAAAGTTCCATGTGTATTTGTAACAATGCAAGATGCATTAATTTTTTCTTTTTTGATAATGTAGTGTAAGATGCATCAACACTAATATCAATTAAAGGTATAACTCTCATAGTTTTACTTTTTTTCCCCTATCATTATCAAGATGAATAGTTTAAGTGACTTTTTTGTATTAATTATTCTATTAATATTATAGTATTCATAACATACGATGTTTAAAAAAAATTTAACACTATAAACCAATATGAGATTTTTTATCTATTACCCATTATACCTTCCAACTACCCAATATATATTAAATAAAATCCTTATATAAATTATAAAGACAAGAAAAATCGTAATTTTTGTTCTCCCTCTCTCCTCCTCTTTTACACCCCAACCCAGCAGTACCCCAAACAAAAAATGCAAAAAACACAAATAAAATATTAAACTAGAGACATTATAGAAATATCTTTTCAGTCTTCATGGAGCTTGGAGAATTTTTGAAGCTCAGCACTGGCATTTCGAAGCCATAGAGCTTGGAGCATTTTCAGCCTTAAGGGCTTATCAAAGCTATGAAGCTTTGAGTTTATGGTTTGATTTTAAGATCTTCGCAGCCATGGAAGGTAGGGTTTGTTGGTTTCATAGTTGAGATAGTGGTGAAACCATTAAACATATATATCTAATTAGTATTTTGTTAGGCAAATAATTTGGTTTAAATTATGTTTAATTGTTATACAATGCACCTCATGCTTTACTTTTTTTTGATCGGTAACCTCATGCTTTACTTGCTATGGAAAAAGTTGATCAAATAGATCCAGAATTAGCAATAGACTCTCTTGGTATTTTAGGAGTTGTGACTAAGTTGACACATCAGTTACCAATGGCAAATATATGTATAGCTTTAATTTTCTTTAGTCATTTGTTCCTATATATTTACAAGAACGGACAGGTATCATCTCCCAATGTGTGATAAAAGAATGCATATATAACACACACCTAGAGAGAGCGAAAACTTACCGCAAGTGTACGTATCATTGACATGTAAAAGGTTAAGTATAAGAGTTATCATCTCTACAGGGACTTATGTCATTAACTTCAAACTCGTGTTCTTATAAAGGGTAGAGGATTTATATGTTTAACTAAAAATATAATCAAAAGGAAAAAGATTTTCACTTGGTTGTTCAATTAAGAATTAAGATGCAAATATAAAATTGAACTACGAAAACAAATAAATAAGATATGAAAGAGAGATGAGATATCAACTCGAGTTTGATAGTATTCCCCTATCCTACTTAATCTATATTTCCAATTCTAAGGATGAATTGGGTCATTATAACTAATTAGGTGTCTATTATCCTTCTAACTCCTGACATGGTAGCTTAGAAGAGTGCCTCACGATTAATAGAGTCCTTAGGTAAAATTATTCTACGCAAAAGTTAGGTGATATAAACTAACCCTATGTGATTATTCGGCTAGGCAAGCTTCTCATGATCACTACCGCACACCGAATGCATATGAATCGTTTATGTTCCTAAACCCCCCACCAGGGTGACACTTAAAATACTTAGGTCAGTCTAAAAGTGATAAATTTCTAGAAAGCATGATTTAAATCAATTCATATTCAGCTATAAAATAAATACTCAGTTCAGTTAAATGTAAATCCTAAATAACATAAAAATATCAAATCAGTATTCAAGGTTTATACAATATGCAAACTCAAGCTATAAGGATTTTAGTTCATAAATAAAGCAATAAAATCATAGGATAAAAGTAGAAGAATTATGTTTAGGACAAGAAACTAATACTAAATTGCCCTATAAATAATGGTGGAACGGTGTAGAAGTGGTGCAGTAGAGCTTTAACTTCTTCTCCAAGTTTTTCTCTCTTCTTTAATAAGGTCTCTTGGCTTATATTTTTGAGAAATAATGATTCGGGAAAAGCCAATGGTGCCAAGGACACTTCTATAATGTTAAGAACTGATATATTCATATATAGTAAAAAATGTGTTAGTTGATTATGACTATTTTTAAGTTACCTAATCCAACCTAAACACATTTTCCTAAAAGAGTGGATTGGTTTGACCCACAACAACTGCAACTTTAACAAATTCTTCACAATGACCGGTGGTTAAATCTAACCCTATTGACTATCTAGTTAGGCAAGCCCATCAGGATCACTACCGCACATTAGACGATTAAGTGTTGTTTTCAATAATTGAATCCTTACTAGGGTGACAATCCAACTACTAATTGGGAAGCCATCTACTTGGCCATAGAAAGGACTACAAACACAAAATACAAAGCTATCACGAATAATTCATTTAAATATAAATCCCAAATTCAATAAAAGCATGAAACAAATATAGGGGTCATACCTATATGCTATTCTCAAGCTAAATAGATTTACTTCTTACTAAAGAAATAAAACTAGCAATTATTAATATTATATTCATGTTCAAAAGATAAAATAGAATAAGAATATTATACTAATTGATGATAATTGATAAACAGAAGGGTTGGAATGCCATGAACAACTTCCTAGCTCCTTCTTCTCTTCTTCTCTCTTACTCTAGGCAGACTTTTGGTCTTTTTATGATTAGGGATTGACCAAAGATGATTTTCTTAAGGAAAAATATGATATATATATATATATATATATATATATATATATATATATATATATATATATATATATATATATATATATATATATATTATATGGGACAAAATTAGGGTTTAGGGTTAGGTTTTAGACTATTAGTCCAACTCAAAAACGTTTTTCACAACAAGTAGGCTCGTTGGCACATAGAAGCTGAAACCCTCATAAGTTCTTAGTTTTAACTCCAAATCACGAGCCGTCAGGGTCTACGTGTCCATAGTTAAAAGACCTTGCTGGATATAAAAGGATTCCTTCAAATTATCTGTCTATTTTATGCAGCATTGGAAATACTACACTTTCCAAATCCTGCTGGCTCAAACTTTTACTTTCTAAATGCGCTCGAATCTTCCTTTTTTCCATGAATAAGGTGGTTATTCTATTTATTAACTCATTATCATTATACCAAGGTGTTCTAGCTTCTAAGTACGTAAGTGTTAGACAAATAACACATAAGTTACACTCAAAAGCTCTAAAAAAAGAAAATACTGAATATATATACAAGAAAGTGTGAAACATGAATATATGGGAAAAACTCTCAACTGAGCATTAACTCCTAAAATTATGTCTCATTACTAGATTATTATATCACATAAATGGAGACATCACACGCGTGGGTGGCGAACAAGTTTTTGACGCCGCTATGGGAGACTATATCATTAAGTTTTTGTGTTTTTAGTTAGTATAGTAGGGTTTAGTTGCTTTTAGTATTACTTTTCTTTTGTCTCTATACATGTTTAACAAGGATTTTTGTAACCATTAAAGAAGAAGAGAGATGGACGCCATGAATGGCAGTGGCAAAGGTGTGATGAAATAACGACTATAAAAGATAATAAATAAGCACACACACCTACTACTACCAAGATAAACTCTCCACAAGTGAACAAATCATTTTCAAGAAAAAATTAAGTAAAACATATATCAATCTCAGGGACTACGGAAGTAAGTTTAAAGATAGTGCTATTACTAAGTGAACTAGAAATAGTTAATAAAATAATACACAAAGACACTAAAATATTTATTGGGTTTTTATGACTCTAAACAATTAAACTAAGACTTATACTAAAGAAAAACAAATAAAATAAAGTAGAGAAGCTTATGAGAGTTAAGCTCGAGAACTAGCAAGTAATCCCCACTGGCTTTGTTCTATGTTTATTATCTAAGAAGAATTGTGTGATACATACGCAATAGCCGGGATTCTAAATTTCTTCTAACCTCCGTCAGGGTGGACTTAGGAAGCAACCTCTATACTACCATGGGACTTTGGTAAGGGGGCCCTGTGCAATGATCGGTGGTTAAATTAAACCCTATTGACTGTATAGTAAGGCAAGCCCGTCAGGATCACTACAATACACTAGACGATTATGTGGTATTTTTATAACTGAATCCCCCGTCAGGGTGTCAACCCTATTATTACTGGAAGTCCTAAGATTGGCCAAATCTAGGGTTGGAAATCATTAATTCAAAACACATAATATAGAGCTATCACTACTAATTTCAATTAAGTATAAATCCCAAATAAAATAAAATATAGAACAAGTCTAGGGTTCATACCCATATTCTATTCTCAAGCTAAATAAATTAGTTCATAAGAAAGAAATAAGAATAAAGAATTACAACCGCGAAGGGTCAAAATGGCATGAACAACTTCCAACTCCTTCTTCTCTTCTTATCTCTTGATCTAGGCTTCCTCTTGGTCTTTTGATGATTAAGGACTGACCAAGGATGATTTCTCTAAGGTAAAAGTGGACATTTATAGGCCTTTGGTCGAAACCTAGAGTGTTATCCAAGTTAAGGAGTTCAAATCCTACCAAAATTTGTTTTCCTAAATTGTAGGACATGTTAAACCTTTACAGATTAATTTGGTTATATCTCCTTCTTTACTTATCGGAATTTAATGTATTTTATATGGAAATGACCGAAATTCAAAGATCTATCTGTTCCTAAAAGTTCTCCTCTAAATTCATAACTGGTTTTTTGAATCTTTACAACTAGTGGACGTTTTCCCACCATGTCAGATTCTTTAAATTCCCAAATATATCCAAAATTTCCTTTTCAATCATGACTAAGGGGTTTTATTTAATTTTATTCACTTCTTATCCTTATCCCTAGGTGTGATAGCCTATAATACCTAAGTACTACACAAATCACAAACAAATTATGCGTAAAAGCTCTAAAAATAGCAAAACACTTAAAACTAGACAAAAAGGTGTAAATCATGAATAACTGGGGAAAAATCCCAAACCTAAGTATTAAATACTTATGTATAATTACTAGATTATTCTATCACATAAATGGAGAAATCAAGACCCCAACTCAAAGTTGTGTCTCCCTGACACAATAAAGATAATAACAATAGGGTAGTCAACAATAATTAATATAGAAGAAGAAGAAGTGGAGGTAGAAAGCAATAAATGATCCTAAAGAAAAATATCTAAAATGTCTCATGCATTAATATTAGAGAAATAATGCACACTACACCTAATAAACATCTCATAAATTCAAGTCCGGATTAACTTCACAATGCCAGAAGGAGCGATTTTCACTTAGTTCGTGATGACGACTATAAGGTGATCATAGGTCCTAATATAGTATCTAACGTTCCACCTAAGTATGCCTTAACTGTTCAATTGATCCTCAACCTTTTAGTTAGAAATCCTAAGGTCTTTATGGTTGTAATGTTGGTTTAGGGATGGTATGATATGTATATTTGGATAATGAAAAGTGAGCTTTTGGATATCTCCTCACTAACCATCAATGAATCTCCGTAGATCTTGAGTTTCACTCAAAGATGTTACTCAACCTAATATTAATTCTTTTTGATTTGCATCCTCTAGATAACCCAATAAAACCTTTTATGATGATTACATAACAAAATTCCTCTTTGCCGGTCCGATTCATATAGTCTTTTTCATATCATTTTTTCTTTTCTAAGCTAGCCATGACTCTTTTTTTTAATGTGAGATATCATGCTACTTTTTCATATTATTTTCTTTTCAATACTTTCTCTTTTAATCCGGAAAAAGGTTACGATAACACTCATCATCAATAATAGCACAGTTAAAATTTAAAATTTCCCAAACCTAATGTTCCCAAATGATGAAATCCACCACCCAAACTCAAGCTCTACAACGACTTGTCTCAGGTTTGTGATTATAGTGCGGGTCATATATATAAGTCCTATAAACTAAGGAGTATGGCTTGTAATGTGGCTAATAAAAGGCTTTAGAAAGGCTCAGAGGGGCTAAGACGGATAATAATATATTCAAATAGAAGGATGTGAAAGGTAAAAGGCTTCAAGTGGTTTATATGAAGGAAAAAGTTTATTCATTTTTCTAACTTACTTGATCTCGTCACTTTTTCACTTTTAGTTCATAGATTAAGCAGGTTATCAACTAATTTCAGACCTCACGTTCGACACACCTCTCAAGTCTCCTAAAATTCAACTTGACACTTCATATGCATTGCTTATTAATCGTCCCCATCCTTTACTTAACGTTTTCATGCATGCATACTAGGGTGTATTATGACACTTTTCAAAAACATACTACTTACTACCATTGACTTAACTAAAAACATGCTCAGATAGGTACAACTCGAGTGATGAAGTATGGCCCTATCCAAGAACTATTATGTTTGGGGTTGGGAGATTTCTATGCTACCTCGTCTCCCACCCCAAACTCAACTATTTCTTCCTTTCCCATAGTGTCTTGGGGGCTTACGGGTTCTGGATTTTTGTTCACAACTCTGATTGCCCATGGTTCATGTGACTTCTTTTTCTTCTTCTTTGCCGAAACATAAAATGTTTAAGAATTGTCTTCAATACGTAGAATCACGGTTCCCTCATTCACGTTGACTATGGTGTATCTTGTGGCTAGGAATGGATGTCCAAGTATGAATCAGACGTTTTTATCTGCTTTGTAGCCAAGAATAATAAAATCTGTTGGAATAACAAGGTTACCTACTTGGACGAGCACGTCCTCGTTTATGCCTCACGGGTTTGCTGTTGACTGATCTGCAGGTTATAAGATTATGGATGTCCATTTTGCATCACCAATACCAATCTTCTTGAGTATACTTTTGGGCATAAGATTCATACTCGCCTCCAAATCACACATTTCCCTTCCATGAAATATACCACCTATTTTGATTGGGAGGTTGAAACCTCCAGGATCTTTAAGCTTTGGCGGTAACTTTCATTGAACTTGAGCAGATATCCCTTCATTGAGTGCCAAAATCTTGGATTCCGTGAACCTATCTTTATTCGAGTATTCCTCCATAAATAATCGATTAGAGTTTCGCTTTCCATCCATAGCTTTGAGTAGAGGGACGATATTTTCACTTGTTTTAATGTCTCCATACAGCTATCCTGGTCCTCCTTCGGATAAGCGAAATTTACAGGATAATAGCATGGGGGCGGTGGTTTCACCCTTCTTTTCTCTTCCATTCTTGGTGCATCATCCACCTCTCTTCGCTTCTTAATCTCATCTTTCTCAACATTTTCAACCCAATCTTCCACAATTATCTCATTTAAGCTCACCCCATTTACGTTTATCTTGGTTGGTTTAATTGGAACCTCCACTTCACTAGATGTAGATGGTGGTGATTCATTTATCTTTTCAGCTTGAAGACTCATAGGCCTAACCTTGTCGTCAATGTACTGGATCTTCTTCAAGTTAGAATTTGTACTTTGGGCCAATTGAAAGAGTTGACTTTGCATTTTTCCATTACTATAGTGAGACGCATCACATTTTTCTTTAAGAGTTGACTATGTTGTTGTAAATCAAGATTCTGTTGTTGCAGGCGTAGCACTACTGATGCATCAATCTTTGCCTCAATTCTGAATTGACTAATAGTCACTTTTAGCTCAATGATATCTTCTTAAGGACGTGATGGAAGTGTTATTGGTCGAGTAGCTTGATTTTCATAGGCTTGTTAATCCAGATATAGCTGTTGAGGTGACGCTTGGTGATAATACTGTAAATTTTCTTGATGTCCCATGGAATATCCATGGGTTGCGTTATGAGCTTCACCTCGGAACTCTTGTCTTGGATGATTTTCTAAACATCCATAGCGAGTTGCTGTATTTGATCTTGCAAGGTTGAAAACCTCGCCTCTGTATCAATATTAGTGGTGGGAGCTTGAGATTTTGGCCAACTCATGTCGGTCTCGATAATTTTTTACATACCACTCTTTGCTTCTTTTGGATCTATGGAGATAAAGCCACCGCGACCTAGATTGTCTACTCTCAACCTTGACTCTGCATTGAGTCCTTTATAGAACATGACTAATTGTAATATTGGCGTGTATCAGTGTAGTTGACATCTTGCCAACTTCTTTTGAATACTCGTCCATGCTCCGCCAACACTCTCTCCATCTTCTTGTAAGCAATTCATAGGCTCCAATTGATCTTTCACTCGCATACTTGTAGGATAAAATCGATCAAGGAATCTTGCTTGAAGCTTGTACCAATTTGTTATTAGCTCGGGAGGTTGATCATCTAACCAATCGCTTGCTCTTCTAGTCAAGAAGAACAGAAACATGAAATAATACATATGTTCTTGCGTAACACCTTCAGTAACGTGGGAATCACAAATTTGCATGAATATCTGAACAGAATGGTTCAGATCTTGATGTGTAGCACCACTATAATTCCTATAGCTTGCTAATTGATTAATCATGCCCGGAACGGGCTTGAATCTTACGACTTGAATAGCTACAGGGTGAATCCCTATGGGTTGTACTAGGAATGGGCCAGGAATACCTAGCTCTAGCCTTTGTTTTACCATCTAAAAATATGAAAAAGACAAAAATAAAAGCGTAAAATAGAACAACTAAAACTAAAACACTAAGTAAAAACACAAAACTAACGATGTAGTCACCGGCAGCGACGCCAAAAACTTGGTGGGGGCAAAGGTGTGATGATATAATAGATATAAATAAGATAACTAACACCTTATACTACCACGATAAACTCTCCGCCAGTGAACGAATCATTTCAAGTAATAAGTAGGTAAAACAGATTTCTATCTCAGGGACTACGAAAGTTAGTTTGTAAATAGTGCAATTACTAAGTGAACTAGAAATAGTTGGTAAAATAATACGTAAAGACAGTTAAATACTTATTTTGTTTTTATATCTCTAAACAGCCTTAAATTAAAGACAAGAAAGTAAAATAGGATAGATAGAAGTTTATGATAGTTTAGCTTAAGAACTAGCAAGTAATCCCACTAACCTTGTTCTATGTTTATTACCTAAGGGAGAATAGTGTGATATACAATAGTTGGGATTCTACATTCCTCCTAACACCCTCCGGGTGGACTTAGGAGGCAACCTCTCCAAACTACCAGGGGACTTGGGAAAGGGTTCCTACGCAATGATTGGTGGTTAAATTAAACCTATTGACTATCTAATTAAGCAAGTCCTTCCTGATCACTACCACCTATGTTGTAGATCTCGGTTTTGGGCGCTAGGCAGTCGAATGGGGCCTAGCGCGTAGGCGGGATTACACGGGGCCTAGGCGGAATTATACGGTTTTGAATCTCGATGTGTAATTTTGTATATTTAGTAATATATATGTAGTATTTATAGCATGTTTAACTGTTTAAGTCATAAAATCCATCTAACAACACTATAATAAATATAAAAATACTAAAAATTGAGTTATAATATCAACTAAAGAATTCTCGAGAATACGAAAAATAACAAAAAAGTAAACGAGGACATGTTCTTTCATCAATCGACGCCTAGGCGGTCATTTTTTGTCATAAATCGGTACGTAGACGTGCTAGGCGCCTATTCCACGGCGACTAAGGCGCTAGGCAAAAACGCCTAGAATTTTAACTAGGCGTAAGCGGCCGAGGGGGGAGTTGATGTCTCCCTATTTGTTCTAATTCTTAGCCCATTGGAGACATCCTTTTAGGTGAATAAATGAGTTATTTGATAGACTTTTAGGCTTATTTGATCATATTGCACTTTCTCCCCTTGGAAATTAACTATTTGCAGAATCTGAGCTTTTGTGCGTAATTTTGATTGTTTTTAATGCAAAGTTAATCGGTTCTTGAATCCCATGAAAGACCAATCCAAGGAGGAAAAGTGAGAATAAAGTCTTAGGGTGTTTTAGAGTGTTAGGAAATGATTTCTAGTCGAGTTTCTATTTTTTGAGTACACTTTCCTATTTCGATTTCTTGATTTATTGATTTATTCTTTTAAGCATATGCGGTTTAATTATTTATTTAATGTGAAGCTTTAAAAGATAAATGGTAATTACTTAGAGACCAAGTCAAGATAAAGATGAAAGGAAAGAAGATTTACATGGAAATAAGAAGATTTAGGAAAGATTTATTCAAAGGAGGAAAAGATAAAGCTGCCTTTTGAAATTTGAAAATCCAGCCACGTTTTAGAGATTAAATCATAATAAAAGATTGGCATGGATTCTGGACGAATGGTCTGCACCAATAGAAAGAGCTTTCCAAGACAAGCAGTTTCATATATTGGAACTTCTCAAACGGATAAGTATTGAAAAAGATATGACCAAATCAAATCAGCAGAATCTTATCTTTTAGAGCTACGAATTTGAGAGTCCTTGACTTGTCTTCCACTCCAAGCAATTTCGACCTAGGGTCTTCCAACACCTATAAATACACCCCTTAGACCTCATTATTCAGTACCTCTCATAATTCATTCAATATATACATCCTTAGAGAGAGCGTCAAGAGGCGGAAGCAAGAGCAGAAGCTGGAGACTGTCTATATCTCCAACAACAGTTCAAGCCAATTCCTCTATCTAGGTTCTTATTTTATTTCTGTTATTAGGAACATGTATATTATTAATTTATTTACTGTTTTTACTTTCAATATGAGCTAAACCTTAATTATTTGAGAATCGCAATAAAGGGATGAACCCTAATTAATTTAATTTATGTTTTGAATTTGGGATTGTTATGATTTAAATTGAATTAGGTCTTAGATATTGGATATTATTTTGTTTTAATCACTATTTCTTTTCCGTACAACTAGAAATAGCTTTTAGTATTTGGGCTATTCACTTTAGTGGCGAAGTGATCATCCGACAGGGGGGTTTGAATACAAATCTAGGTAATACCCGTGTAATGTCCGTTATTGACCGACAGGCTTAACTAGTTACATAGCCAAAGAGGTAAAATCTTATCATCCGAAAAGCCATATTCGACCATGCAGGAGTTTATGATACTTTAGGATAGCTTCTAGGTCCACCCGACAGGGGGCTAGGAGATATTAGAGTCCCGACTAATATTATAATTCCAATTCTACCCTTAAACATAGCATAGATTATATTGATTAAGTGGATTCCTTGCGAGACTCAAGTATAGCTCATATCTGCATCTAGTCCTTTAGTATTTATTTTCAGTTATTTATTTTCTTGCATTCTTAGGATTAATATAAAAAAAACCAAACAAATATATTTTATCTTTTACTTTTCTGTATTTGCAATTACTACTACTTGTTTATTGAACACTTGGGTTATACCAGTCCAATCCCCGAGAACGAATCCGACTTGTCGGAGTATTACTTGGACAACCGTACACTTGCGGTTTTGTGGTTCCTTAATCTTTATCGCATTAATTTATAACACACAAGGACCCACCAAGTTTTTGGCGCCGCTACCGGGGATTGCAGCGTGTGACCCCGGTGTTTAATCTATAAGCAGTTTTTAATTGTTTATTTTTATTTTTTTTCAGATTTACGCTTGGTTTTGGTTTTTGTTTTCTTTTACAGGTTCTTTATTCAGGTAATGATCAAGAGATTTTATTGAAGATGTATAGAGGACATTACCCAGATCCCGATCCATATGACTATTGGGAAGACTCTTCGGGACAACAACAATGGGGTAGTAACTTTTACCAACCACCTTATCAACACCCGCAAGAGCAAGGTTGGAACAACCAATGGATCGGGAATAATCAACAACAATTTCCGTATCACTATCGTCAAGATCAACCATCTTATCACTATCAACAAGATCAAAGACGGAACATTCAACAACCTCCACAAATAACTCTTGCCGATTTGAATGAAACGATTGCTAAATACATGCGCAATCACGATGAAAGCAGTGCAAAAATTGAACGGAAGTTAAACGAAATGGGTTCAAAATATAATTCTCATGACTTTGCCGAGAGCAATAGCAAGTCTTATGAAGACCCCAATTTTGAATGCCGTTACGAGAACATCACGACAAGAGATCAAGAGCAAAAGGCAAGAGATGAGGAAAACAATACCAGACTGGAAAGAATAAAACAGATGCTAGATGATCTGGCTTCCCAACTTGCCAAGAACAGTAGCAAATCTTATGAACCGGAAGAAGTAGTGGAGGACGAAGTGTTGGAAAAAAAATGATAGTGATACGACCACCGTGCCGATTATAAATGGAGACCACCATGTGGTTGAAAATCTTGTTAGCATGGTAGAAGAAGGAGTAGCAACGCAATTCCTAGAAGTTAACACAGAAATTGCTATTCCTATGGTGTATGCGCATGATCAAGATTTAGAACGCAAACAAGAAGAGGTGGTGATCGAGGTTATAGAAATTACAAAGCAAAAATATGACGAGGTAATAGTGGAAGATTGGGTTGACAGCGAAGACGAATCTGAAGTGGTCGGAAAATCAATTGAAGAATTCAAGGTTCATGCTAAAACAGAAGTTGAATCCCCACCACAAAAAGTTCACCAATTACCATCTCTACCCCGAATCATGAAAGAGAATAGAGTTGAGAAATTCGAATTACCTCCACCACCAACACAGAGTTCAGACATGTGCTATACAAGCAAGGTGCCACACCGCGAGAGTAAAGCGGCAAGGAGGAGCACCTACCCACCACATTTTAAAGAGGAATGTGATATTGAAACGAGGAATAAACGTGATCTTGTACCGTGGAAAACGGTCATCTACTATTGTGTGGGGGAAAATGAGTTTCGTCGTGAAAATAAAAAGGCGAAACGAAGTACTTACCCACCCCCTTTCAAAGACCGATTAAATAACATTCGAGGTGGGAGAGTTCTTAAGCTTACATGCCAAGGAAGAGGCGGATTTAAGCGGAGGAGAACCGCAAGGGCCTCAATACCATCTTCGTGGAAGGTAATGCGTCGAACTTAAAGACGTAATAAACAAAAGTGCTTCTTGGGAGACAACCCATGTTTTAAATTGCTTTATGTTTTTCAATTCCTATTGTATAATTCTAAGTTAGTGTCAAGTTTTAGTGTCTACTTTTAAAAGAAATGAGAAAGGTAGTGTGTTATTGGTGCAGGTATCGAGTTTGGGGTGCTAGGAAACGCAAAAGAAAATTTTGGAAATTTCAAAGGCTGGCGCGGACTACCCCCGCGGTGTACCCCCTATACCGCAAGGATGTACCGCGCCCAAAAACGCGTACCACTGGTCGCGCACCATGGGTCTTTTCCAGAAGCCAGAAAAAAGAAGGCTGAAAGGCGCGGTGCACCGCACCCTACACCGCACGCCCAAAACGCGTGCCACGGGTATGCACCGCGGGTTTTTTCACGGAGCACGTGCGGACTACCCCATGCACCGCACCCCTGCACCGCACGGAAAAAACGCGTGCCACGGGGTGCTAGCACGGGTATAAGACAGGGGCGAAAAATTCACACCAACAGTGCTGCGGTGTACCCTCGCGGTATACCCCATACACCGCAGGGATGCACCGCGCCATGCGGTTTATGAAGAAATCAAGGCCCAAACAACTTCTTACCTTAACGAGATAAACCCTAGCCTCTTCAAACGAATTTTCCAGATCCTAACCCTTATGTACCTGCACAAAGACCACTACAACACCAAAGAACATCAAATCCTTCCTCCTATTTCATTCTAAACACACATCTAACACCACAATCCTTCAAGAAAATTAAGAAATCTTCTCCTTCAACCTTAAACCTCTTCATCAAAGCTTCAATCCTATTCATTAAACCTTCCCCAAGCTGTTACATATTCATTACCCATCTCATAGGACTCCATAATACTTCATTACAAATCCTCAAAACATCAAATTTCAAAACTCCTCTCTAGTTTTTGATTATTTGAAGTTTTGAGTTTGGGGTCCATTGAGATGTCAAAGATTGGGAGGTCAAGAATACCATGAAGAGAAAAGAGAAGTTGGAGAAGCTTGTATTACTTTTGGGTGTTGAAAGATGTAGTTGGAAGAATGGAAGCTTTGGAGAATAATCATGAAGAGGTGTTGAAACCCATAGGAAAAATCACAAAAGAGTTGGAGCTTATGCAAATCATATTACGTGGAGTGAGCAATGTTCAACATGCCACCTACGCAACATAAGGAGCTCAACCTACACGCAACCATGGAAACCAGCTTCGTGCTGGTCCAGATACGTTTTCCTATCCCTTTCTTATTTGTTTTATTTGTTTATTTGCTTTCTTGAGTCTTTTTCGAGTCGTGGGGACACGACTCATTTTTGAGTTTGGGGTGGGGTTCGTTGCCTCATCCCAATTTTATGTGTTTTACTGTTTTTTTTAAAATTTAGTTCGAGGAATGTTTAGACTGTAGAGTTGTAGAGTATTTTAAATGCCCCCATCAAGCATGCTTTTTATGAATTAATGATAGAAAATAGTTGACTTTAGGAGTTAGTATTAAACACACTTTGATTGCATGCAAATATGAAATAACTGATAGGAAGAATTAACGAACAATGCAAAAGAAGTAAACTTGTGTCTAAGGATAATAGGTGGTTTGTAGAACGCGAGATCTAAATGAGTAGAGAACCCACTTAGGTATGAACTAGAGACAAGTTGTGTAAATAGGAAGATGATAGAGGCAGTTCTTTGTTAGCCCTTTGAAACCTTTTTGGCCTTCTATCCCTGAATTAATTTTATCCTTCTTAGACAAATTTTTAGCCTTTAAGCCTTTCTTTTGTCGCCACATTATAAGCCAATTTCCCTTTAGATTGTTAGGCATGACCATATGACCCGCACTTGAATCACGATCCTGAGACTTCCTGTCTTGAGCTTGAGTTTGGGGTGGTGGGTCCACCATATGGGAATTTATTGGGTTGGGATTTTTGAGCTTATCAATTGGGCTCGGTTATATATTTTGATGATTCACAGGTTTATTGTATTGTAACCCTTTGCCGGGGTAATAGTGAATGGAAAAGAAGCTTCGAGCTCAAGTTATGAATAGGCATAACTGTGAAAAATAGCATGATATCTCAACATCATAAAGAGAGTCATAGCTACAAGAAAAAACGAATGATTTGAAAAGAATATACATATTCGGACCGGCAAAGTGGAAATTTTTAAGTGAATCATCCTTAGTGCTTATTGGGTTAATTTGGGGACGCTAATTAAGCGCGTCAATTGGGTTGAGTGAGAACGTAATTCGAGTGTAAACTCAAGCTCTTGGACAGTTTTGTTGATGGTAAGTGAGGAGAGAGCCAAAAGCTCACTTCAAATTTACCAAATATACATACCATACCGTCCTTAAGCCTACGCTAAAACCGTAAAGACCTCGTGATTCCTAGATGCACAGTGAGTTAATAGGGATTATTCTAAGTGGACATTCAACACAAGTAAAGATCGAGGAACACCCTATAGCCACCATCTTGAGATAAGTAATTAAGCGTAACCTTCTAGCATTGTGAAATTAATTTTGGATTAATATTGTTTTGAATTTGATTTTGCATGATAAGTGTAGGTGTATATTAATTCCTAGATTAGACTATATGAAATTTGTTTTAAGTTTTGCTTTGGGATTATTTTCTAGATTCTACCTTCTGCATTCACCTACAAGATCCTTTGTTTTTATTTTACTTTGTCGGGACGACAAAGGTTTGAGTTTGGGGTCTTGATGTCTCCCTATTTGTTCTAATTCTTAGCCCATTGGAGACATCCTTTTAGGTGAATAAATGAGTTATTTGATAGACTTTTAGGCTTATTTGATCATATTTCACTTTCTCCCCTTGGAAATTAACTATTTGCAGAATCTGAGCTTTTGTGCGTAATTTTGATTGTTTTTAATGCAAAGTTAATCGGTTCTTGAATCCCATGAAAAACCAATCCAAGGAGGAAAAGTGAGAATAAAGTCTTAGGCTGTTTTAGAGTGTTACGAAATGATTTCTAGTCGAGTTTCCATTTTTAGAGTACACTTTCCTATTTCGATTTCTTGATTTATTGATTTATTCTTTTTAAGCATATGCGGTTTAATTATTTATTTAATGTGAAGTTTTAAAAGATAAATGGTAATTACTTAGAGACCAAGTCAAGATAAAGATGAAAGGAAAGAAGATTTACATGGAAATAAGAAGATTTAGGAAAGATTTATTCAAAGAAGGAAAAGATAAAGCTGCCTTTTGAAATCTGAAAATCCAGCCACGTTTTAGAGATTAAATCATAATAAAAGATTGGCATGGATTCTGGACGAATGGTCTGCACCAATAGAAAGAGCTTTCCAAGACAAGCAGTTTCATATATTGGAACTTCTCAAACGGATAAGTATTGAAAAAGATATGACCAAATCAAATCAGCAGAATCTTATCTTTTAGAGCTACGAATTTGAGAGTCCTTGACTTGTCTTCCACTCCAAGCAATTTCGACCTAGGGTCTTCCAACACCTATAAATACACCCCTTAGACCTCATTATTCAGTACCTCTCATAATTCATTCAATATATACATCCTTAGAGAGAGCGTCAAGAGGCGGAAGCAAGAGCAGAAGCTGGAGACTGTCTATATCTCCAACAACAGTTCAAGCCAATTCCTCTATCTAGGTTCTTATTTTATTTCTGTTATTAGGAACATGTATATTATTAATTTATTTACTGTTTTTACTTTCAATATGAGCTAAACCTTAATTATTTGAGAATCGCAATAAAGGGATGAACCCTAATTAATTTAATTTATGATTTGAATTTGGGATTGTTATGATTTAAATTGAATTAGGTCTTAGATATTGGATATTATTTTGTTTTAATCACTATTTCTTTTCCGTACAACTAGAAATAGCTTTTAGTATTTGGGCTATTCACTTTAGTGGCGAAGTGATCATCCGACAGGGGGGTTTGAATACAAATCTAGGTAATACCCGTGTAATGTCCGTTATTGACCGACAGGCTTAACTAGTTACATAGCCAAAGAGGTAAAATCTTATCATCCGAAAAGCCATATTCGACCATGCAGGAGTTTATGATACTTTAGGATAGCTTCTAGGTCCACCCGACAGGGGGCTAGAAGATATTAGAGTCCCGACTAATATTATAATTCCAATTCTACCCTTAAACATAGCATAGATTATATTGATTAAGTGGATTCCTTGCGAGACTCAAGTATAGCTCATATCTGCATCTAGTCCTTTAGTATTTATTTTCAGTTATTTATTTTCTTGCATTCTTAGGATTAATATAAAAAAACCAAACAAATATATTTTATCTTTTACTTTTCTGTATTTGCAACAACTACTACTTGTTTATTGAACACTTGGGTTATACCAGTCCAATCCATGAGAACGAATCCGACTTGTTGGAGTATTACTTGGACAACCGTACACTTGCGGTTTTGTGGTTCCTTAATCTTTATCGCATTAATTTATAACACACAAGGACCCACCAGGAGTTGACGCCTAGGCGGCGCCTAGGCGCGCCTAGGCGGGGAGATCTACAGCATAGACTACCACACACTAGACGACTATGTGGTGTTTTCAATAATTGAATCCATCTTCAGGGTGTTAAATCAATTACTATGGTAATCCTATACGTGTGCATAGCAAGAACTACATACATTAATTCAAAGCATATAATACAGAGCTATCACTAGTAAATTCAAATAAATGTAAAAGGACACCCCAAATTTAAATATCATATAAAACAAGTCTAGGGTTCATACCCATATGCTAATCTCAATCTAAATAAATTAAATCATAAGAAAGAAATAAGAATACTGAATTACAAACGGGAAGGGTTGGAATGGCATGAACAGCTTCCAAGCTCCTTCTTTTCTTCTACTCTCTTGATCTAGGTTTCCTCTTGGTCTTTAGATGATTAGGGACTGATCAAGGATCCAATTAGGATTTCTCTAAGGTATGAATGGATATATATAAGCCTTTGATCTAAATATGGAGTAGTCCCCAAGTTAAGGAGTCCTAATCTTACCAAAATTCGTATTCAAAAATTGTAGGACAAAATAAACCTTTGCATATTTTGATTTGGTCATATCTTCTCTGTTACTTATCGGAATTTAATGTTCTTTATATGGAAACGACTACAATTAAAATATCTATCTTCTCATATAAAAGGCTCCTCCTAATTCCTGACCGAATTTCTACAACAAATTAATTAGTCGACGTATCTGCAGTTTTGGCAACTTCTTTACTTTCCAAATATATCCGAACTTTTCCTTTTTGACTTTGATTAAGGGATTTCCTTTACTTTTTCATTTCAAATCCGTCTCCATAAATGTAATAGCTTCCATATACCTAAGTGCTACACAATTAACACACAAATTACGCGTAAAAGCTCATAAAATAGCAAAACACCTAAAACTAGACAAGAAAGTCCAAAGTATGAATAAATGGGGGGAAATCACGAAAAATACTATATACCCCTAAAATGATATCTCAAGTATAGATTAATATATCACAAATATGGATACATCAGCGTGTTTATTTGTTGTATATATAGGTATGAACAACTTGTATACAATCTAACAAGAGGCCAAGATACACTAAGCTAGCTGATCATGTAACTAACTTAACTGAGTTACAAAACTATTTACTATTTAGTCCCTAATTTTTGTTTAATAACTAGCAGCTGTAATTCCTTAATTTCCAAAGTTGTTGCTACACTCCAAGATTAACCAACACACCCTATTGATATACGGTCTTGGAACAATGTGATATTTTGTGGTCTATGTCTATCTTCTATTTTTGCAGAGGATTAACTTTGAAACATAATGTTAATTATTTGGTGTTGCTAATTACAGGATATTACAACTTATGGAATTAGACAAGGAAAGTCCCATAACAGTTTGCATGTTATCTGCAAATGGAGCTATCAATGTCATCCTTCGTCAATCATCATTAACTGGTAGCACAGTCGCATATTAGGATCTATCTGTTAAATCACACATTTTCTGAAATTCGTGCTTCTTTTCTCCGTCCTCTGCAATGTTCTGGGTAGGTAGATATTAGTATAGTATAAAATAAAGGATGAGGGTTTCTAAAGAACTTTTTTTTTGATATAGTATATTAGTTTTTAATTTTTGGTGTTTTTGTGGTTTTTTGGAATTTTATAATCGTAGAACTGTAAACTTATAACAACTACAATATTACGATTGTAGTTTGGTACAATTCCGATATAAATTTTCGCTAGAACGCAAAGAATAAATAAAAAACTAAAAAAAAGGTAGGGTGGTATATTTTTAATCGAAAATTGTAAAAAGTAAAAAGTTAATAATAGTCGCTATCGAACGACAATGATTGACGGAATTCAATACTGGTTAATACGAAAGTAAAAAATAAAAATAAAAATTGTTGGAGTTGAACATTAATCGTCGAAATTGATTAATTGGTGATTATGATAGTAATAAAATAAATAATTAGTATATATTAAAAACATATCAATTATTATAAAATTTTAAAAAAATTATTAATTTTTTTAATAAAATATAAGTCCATCATGAGAAGAAAGATGGAGTATTAATTTGTTTCGTTGTTAGAATTAAATTTTGGGGTTATTGTTGAAAACATCCTCCTTAAACTCTCTAATTGTTTTTTTATGCCTTCAATAATCTTATTTATAAAAAAATGCCTAATGAAGTAATTATTTATAGAAAACATCCCCTTTATATTTTCTATACCTTTATTAATCCAACACATGCGCGCGTCCGTGAAATTTTTTTAAAATCGTCATAACTAATTCAAAAAAAATCAGAAAATTAAAAAAAAAAAATATTTTTGAATAAATCTAATTAATATTTACGTCTATGAATTTTTTTGAATTTTTTTGAATTTTTTGAATTTTTTCGAATTTTTTTAATTTTTTTTTTCGCAGACACGGAATTCCATGTTTTAAACATGGAATTCCATGTTTTAAACCGTGAAATAAACATGAAATTCCATGTTTCAAACATGAAATTCCATGTTTTAAACATGGAATTTCATGTCTGCGGAAAAAAAAAATTAAAAAAATCAAAAAAAATCAAAAAATTCAGAAAATTCCGAAAAAAATCATAGACGTAAATATTAATTTGATTTATCCAAATATAATTTTTTTTGAATTAGTTATGACGATTTTAAAAAAATTTCACGGGCGCGCGCGTGTTTATTAGTTTTTTTCTTATTTTTTAATTGTTAATTATAAGGGGGCTGTTTTCAATAAATATTTTTTTCTAGGCACCTTTTTCTAAATAAGTTTTTTAATAGGCATCAATCAACAATTGGCTCTTAAATTTTTATATTTTGTATTCGTTGCTAAATAAACAGTTAAATATATTTTATTTAGTTAAAAAAATATTGTTAGACTCAGTTGAAAATTTTAATTAAGTAAATCAATTAAAAAATTTATTTTATTTATACAGTTTTTTATGGAATTAGATTAAGATTAAAATTTCATTAAAAATACTGACCAATACTCTTTTTATATTATCAATAATAAAAAATACTATTGGTAAGTCTAAAACAGAAATTGTCTAGGTGTGGTGTCCTATACTGGTATACACCATTACTCTTTTTTTTGTTCCCGTACAACATTACTCATGAAGTGGTATTATTGGAAAGTTATTTAATAAGGGTAACAGAAGATAAAATCTGTGTGCCAACGTTGTGCTGTTGTTTTCCTTAATTTCTCGTCATTTAATTCTCTTTATTATGCATGGAGTGACACATGGTGACCGGTAATGCAATTTTATAGACTATTTTTCTTTGTCAAATTTTATAGCCTTTTTAAGGATTTTTTGTTCTCTATTTACAGGCAATCTATTCATCTGGTTCTTTATTTTTAATATGAATAATTTAATAACAAAAAATATCCCTTTCGTATTTTAATTGCCGGTCAAGCCGGGCGGCAGAGCTACATACAACCTGGTGAACCGGGCAGGGAGAGTGTAAATTGCAACAAAAAGCAGGTCACTTCATCTCAAGTTGGTCAAAGCAAGTTGAGTTGGGGTATAGAACCGTAAATACGATAGGAGGCGACAGTGGACCCTGTTTAAAATGAACAACTGTAATAATTTGCACCAACACTGAGAAAAAAAATCGAACTAAAAAAAGAAAAGAGTAATGCTAGATATCACCCTAAATCACATCACTCTTTATGTGGACCAATCATAAAAGAGAGATAAAATGATAAAACAGGAAAGGGAAATCATATGATTGGTCCATTTAAAATCCACGTAGGAGGCGATAAAAAGGTGATATGATTTGGGATGATATCCAGCATCACTCAAAAGAAAATAATCAATAAACCGCTTGGTCTGGTATGACCTTTTACAAAAATAAAAAAGCTCGATTCAGATTGGTTTTTTGTTAGAGATGTGACTCAAATTCTTCTTTGTAAGGTCTGACCCATCTAGTTATTAACCCTAATATCTTTATTTACCTATTAATACAATGTATTGTATAGGTTATTAGTTAACTCGTTAGACTCTCCTTTGTAATAAATCCTCTAAAATAAAATTTTCTCCTCTTACTGTGGCTTTTCCTAACTTAGGATTTTCACGTATATCGGTGTTCCTTTTGTTTCTTTTTTATTATTTTATCTATTATTCCGCGATCATAATTCTAATCGTTTTGTCTATGTCGAACCGTACCGAAAAAACAAATGGTAGCTAAAAATTATTTTGCTACACGATATATTTTTCGTCTATAAGTTAGGAAATGGTAAATTAATTTTATACATGTAATGAGATTAGTTATTGTTACTTTATTAGATTATAACATAGATTTTTTGTTTGGCTGATTACTGGACAGTTTACACTATTGTTGCGCATGCACAAAATTAATCAGTTGCCCATTGAACATATATTTCTAAAAATTGGCTAAAACTGAACAAGAAAAAGTTTCGTTTGAAAAAGGCTGATAAAACTCTTGGCCCGAGCACCCAAAACCGAACACAACCGATCACATACCTTACTGAATAATACCAAAACGAACCCACAACATAAAGAACACATAACAAACCGAATATATATACTAACCTGAAAAATTGACAAAACTGGGCCGACTTAAACCGCGAATTTAGTACGAGCACCCTTAAAAGTTGAACCGTTCAATTTTAATTTTAGTTTCAAAAATTGAGTCCAAACGAACCGTACTCACCGCTAATTTTAATATACGTACACATATACTTACACGTACATACATACGTATATACATACATGCATATTTACATATTTTGATATATCTTTTAATGATTTTTATATGTTATTTTCAATTTTGAATGATAAGATAATCGTGGTTAGAATTCAATATTTGTTAAGATTTAAATAATGAAGAGGGACAGAGGGATGAGGGTAGGAGAGGGAAGGGAAGGGATGTGGGAGATCGATGAGGAGTAATGTGAGTTTGGGATTTTTTTTAGTAAATACATCGAATACCCCATGTACTATGGGCGGATTGACAACTTACCCCCCACAATATTTTTTGATACTGGTTACCCCTCCTTTTTGTTTTCGTGACTCCTTACCCCCTGTTAACGGGAACTGTAAAAAATCGTCGTTAGTTGGTCACGTGCTGGTCATGTGGGTGAATTTCGTGACATTTTACCCCATGTACTAGTTTTTCGTGACATTTTACCCCATGTACTAGTTTTTCGTGACATTTTACCCCCTGTACTAAAGTTTTCGCCCATCTATTCTATTATGGCCGGCTTGGTCACTAAAACTTAGTAGAAAGAGTAAAATATCACGTAAACCGCGCACTTGACCAGCACATGACCAACTAACGACGATTTTTGACGATTTCCGTTAACAGGGGTAAGGAGTCACAAAAATAAATACTATGGGGTAACCAATGTCAAAAAATATTATGGAGGGTAAGTTGTCAATATGCTCATAGTACACAAGATATTGGATATATTTTTTCTTAAAAAAAAGACATATAACTGACATTTCTCGATCACCAACACCACAACGACAAGGCAGATGCACCTGTTCAGACTCGGCGACAAGGAAGGGCTACTGGACTTTGGGGTAGGGTCACATCTGCTGGTTTGGAAAGTGAGGAACAAGGGAGGCGAGCGGAAGCACAACACCATATAGGGCCTGGCATGCGAACAGATAAGCAACAAAGGTTGGATTGGTGGTGTAAAAATATTGCAAAAAAATGTCTTTTTGATGGATTACGATGGAACGTGTTTTTTGGTGCATTGTTAGGAGTTATTTGGAATGCTCGGAATGATGCAATTTTTAATAATGTATTGTTACCAAGTGAGAGTGTTTTGATTAGAAAAGCAAAGCAAAGTGGAGAGCGAGAGAGTACACTAAAGCATGACGATTACAACCGGGAACTAAGATGACTCGAGATAAGATATAATGGGTTTGGTGGTGCAAACCAATTCGGGGTATGAAACTCAACACAGACGGAAGTTTTTTGACGAGGCATATTATAAGGGGAGCAGGCGGATTAGTACGGGACAAGGAGGGATCGTGGATAAGGGGCTTTGCAATGGATGTCAAGTGTTGCTCGATAGTGGATGCAGAATTGAGTGCAATACAAGAAGGTTTAAAAATGGCTATTAAATTGGGTATTTGGGAGCTTGAGATTGAAACAGATTCCACAGAGGCTCTAAAGTTGATTCAGGAGGGGGCGAACAGCAGAGGGGCAATGGCTCTAAGGGTGGCGGAGATTAGGAGCATGATGGATTGCTAATAGAGATTTTAGTGTTCATGTCATATTTCGAGAAGCGAACAATTATGCGGATTGGCTAGAAAAGCATGGGACGAAGATTAAATATACACATAGTATATTTGAAAAGCCGCCTGATGGTCTTTGGAGCACGTTAGTAAAAGATCTTTGCTCATGGAAAGTGTCGCGCCGAGTTTTGTCATTTCATCTAGGAGTGTTAGAGAGTGTTTAGCTTTCTGTTCTATGATGTGTTTGTTTTTTATCCGGTCTTAGGACCTCTCATGTAATAAAAAAAAATTATTTCCTCTGTATTAATAAGTACCATCTGTGCATTAGCTAAGGGTTCGATTTTTAAATCTCTGAATAGTATCAATATTCAAGGAAAATTACACCTTCCGACAAAAAAAGGAAAAGGAAGGTTACACCTATTTATGAGCATAAAAATAGGAAGTACTACTACACAATATGGCATAAGTTAACTGAAAAGAAACCTATATGTTAAATGATAGGTAAACTTTCAATAACCTCTCTCTCTGACCCGACTCCCGAGATGGCTCTTAAAACCCTAACCCTATCGGAAACCTCCATCAAACACCGAAAAAATCGCTCCACCACCACATAAATCTCTCTCTCTCTCTCTCTCTCTCTCTCTCTCTCTCTCTCTCTCTCTCTCTCTCTCTCTCTCTCTCTCTCTCTCTCTCTCTCTCTCCCCCCCTAACCCTTGATCTAAGCCTTTTACTTTGTTTGTCATATATGAGGATTGATATTCTCTTCATTAGTTTTGCTCGTATCAGATTTGTTCGAATCTCTGTTTCGTGTTTTGTTAACTTCTCCTTCACCTTTGTCTTCTAGCTTGTGGGTCTTACTCACCTAGCAATTATGGCAGCAGTTAAAGGTGAAGGGACAGAAGATTTTGATGATTCTCTTTCCTTATCTCTTGACAAGACGCGATTTATGCTCAGTTTGAAGAGCCTAAGTTATTCCTACACATTATTTCTAGCGGTAACATTAATCTCAACTACCTTAAGAGAATCATTATACAACACTGGGATGTTAAAGGCAGGATCTCTATTGATAAAAGAGGTAAAAAATTATGTGTTATTCAGTTCGAAAAAATTGAAGATTTTGACCTCGTTTGGAAAAATCGCCCTTATCATGTATTTGGATTTCACATACTGATTCAAAAATATGAAGAATGTATTGCAAACCCTACTTTATTGGAAGAAACGGCTTTCTGGGTTAGATTTATGGAATTCCACCTCTGTTTATAAAAGAAAGAAATGTTAGAAAGATTGCTTCTCTTTTAGGTAATGTTACTGAAATGGTACTCCCTGATCCTGATAAATTTAAAGTCAATTCAACAATAAAAGCTAGAATTACTTGGAAAATTAACAAACCTCTTAAAGCTGGTTGTATGTTCAAATTAAGAGACAGCCATTCAGTTTGGGTAGCTTTTAAGTTTGAGAAACTTTTTGATTTCTGCTTTGTGTGTGGTATTGTCTCTCATGAGGAAAAATATTGTGATAATCTAGAGAAACTGATTACTAAATTGGGTAACTGGATAAGGTTTATTGAGAATGATAGAGGTAGCCAAGCATTTGTCTTCTCAGCTAGTAAGCAAGATAACCCGGTTAAGAATGTTCAGAAAAAAACTTACTAAGCGTCCTCTTAAGAATAAGAATAAGATTGATAAGAATAGTGCTATTATTAAAACAGAGTCCGAGGCTAATGTTGTACAATCAATGCTTACTCTTCCTTCTGTTAAGGTGGGGGACAATGTTCTTGAAGGTATCAAAACAACAACAACTGTGAGGCCTTTAACTGAAGGTGAAGTCAAATTACTTTGTGGCCGATAAAGGCCCAACTAATGATAAAGGCCTTTCCCCTATTAAAGTACAAATGTTAGCTTTGACCCTTCTATCACTTCTAACTCGGGCAAGAACATTTTATTTGGGTCCATTGAGAGGACTAAACAAGTTAGGAAAGACCTAGGTCTCCCCTTTGAGGATGAAGTAGCCTCCCTTGTCCCTGCAACTCTTACTGGCTCTGAGGATGAAGATGGTTTTCAAGCTGATAGAGAAGGTAATGAAATGGCAGAGGATATGGAGCTTGATAAGTTCAATGAAGAGGAAGATGGAGAAGAAAAATGGGAAGAAGCTATATGTCTTGAAAACTTAGAAGTGGTTTGCGGGGTTGACCCAAATCAACCCCAAGAACTACAATGATACAAGCTTGGATCTGTCAAGGCATTGGCACAACCTTGACAGAATTGAGTTTAATCGACATGGTTAAAACTCACAACATTCAGGTACTTTTTCTTTCTGAGACTAAGAATAAAATTGAAGTTCTTGAAAAGTTATGCCCCAAACTTAACATGACTTTAGCTATCGTTATTGATCCTGTGGGTATTTCTGGAGGGCTAGCTGTCTTTGTTAAAGATTTAAACCTTTATACACATATAAGTTCATCTAAGAACTTAGTTTACTGCTCATATCAACATCCTTTGTCAGGACTGATCTTTATTTCTTTTGTTTATGGTCCAACAACAGATGGGGACAAAATGGAATTTTTAAATGAAATTTCTAAATTAAACAATTCTCAGAATTGTTGGTCTGTTCTTGGGGACTTCAATATCATTAGATTTCCCTCGGAATATTTGAGAGGCAATATTGATAGCATCAAAAGAAGGAATATGGGTTTTTAATGACTTTATTAGATCAAATGAATTGATGGAATTAGAATCAAAAGGATATAGCTTCTCTTGGTCCAACAAGAGGAATGGCAATCTTTTGATCAAACAAATTCTTGATAGAATTTTGGTTAACAAAAAATAGTTTGATTCCTTTCTTGATTCATGGTGCTCTCTTCTACCACCAACTGGGTCAGATGATACTCCTGTTTTGCTAAATTTTGGGATTACAGTTTCAAAGAATAACAATAAAAGGTTCCTTCTTGAAAAAGGTTGGCTCTTTGATAAATCATGCTGTAGTCTTATTCTTAACAAATGGAAAGACAAAAATCTTGACTATTTGAGAGGAATACAAAGATTTGGCATAAAACTTAAAAGGATACAAAAAAGTGTATCTCTTTGGGCTAGAAAAAGAATATTGAATAACAGAATTCTCATCTCAATAACCCTTGAAATATTAGAGGAGATTTTTAATGCTCCTTACTCTTCTGATAATGAAAGGGTTTTTAAGAAATTAAACACTGATCTTGAATTGTTTTGGAAAAATGAAGAATTATATTGGTCCTTGAGATCCAAAAATACTTGGTTAAGATTGGGAGATAGGAATACCAAATACTATCATGCTATTACTAAACTTAAGAGAGTTAGAACAAAATTTCTAGACTTAAGAAATTGGATGGTGAGTGGACTGATTCTGATCATGAAATAGTTGAGGAAATTACCTCATACTACAACAATATTTTCACCTCGGTTGGCCCTAGAAACTATGATCCAATTCTTCATTGTGTGAAAAAAGTGGTAACTCAAGATATGAATAATGAATTAATTTAGACCAGTTAATGAAATAGAACTTAAAAAAGCTATTTGGTCTTTGGGGGGTGAAAAATTTCCTGGACCAGATGGTTTTAGTGGATTCTTTTTCAAAAAATTCTGGAATGATATTAAATTAGATCTTATCAAACTTGTATCTGATTTCATTATGCAAAACTCTTCTCTTGAAGAAATTAATGGTACTATTATTTTGATTCCAAAGTGTACTAATCCTGATTTTATTTCATCTTTCAGGCCAATCAGTTGTGCAAACTTTATATATAAAGTTATTTCTAAAATTCTAGCCAATAGATTACAACCTTGGCTTTTTGATTTAATCTCAGATACTCAAACTGCTTTTATTCCAGGCAGGTCTATGTTTGAGAACATTATTATAGCCCAAGAGGCTACTCATTTTCTGAAGAACAAAAGAACTTCAAAAAAATATAGCCTAGCCATCAAGGCAGATATGAGTAAGGCTTATGAAAATATTGAATGAGATTTTTTATTAGATCTCTTAACTAAAATGGGTTTTCATAGCAGATGGA
Source organism: Nemophila menziesii (assembly GCA_029959085.1). Taxonomy (NCBI): domain Eukaryota; kingdom Viridiplantae; phylum Streptophyta; class Magnoliopsida; order Boraginales; family Hydrophyllaceae; genus Nemophila; species Nemophila menziesii. Next base: position 33,107,911 of record JARWIR010000011.1, on the reverse strand, counting down.
TTAAGTGGATTCAAAAATGTATATCTACTGTCTCTTACAAAATACAAATCAATGGTAAATTGTATGATATTAATAGTCCTAAGAAAGGACAAAGACAGGGTGACCCCTTATCACCCTTTTTATTTTGTTTGGTTACACAAGCATTAACCTCACTCATTGATCATTATGTTCAAATGGGGTTGCTCAAAGGTATTAAAATTGCGAGATGGGCCCCTATGATTACTCATATTCTCTTTGTTGATGACAGTTTGTTCTTCTTGGAAGCTGATGAAAATAATCTTGATATTTTTCTCAACATTTTGAACTGGTACTCTATGAGCTCTGGTCAATGCATTAATCTAAATAAAAGTGGTATTTTATTTAGCAAAAATACTCCATTAGAGGAGAGAAACAAATACTCATCTTTACTAAGAATGAGGAAATTGGATGATCTTGGTAAATATCTCGGGATTCCTTCAAATTGGGGTAAATCAAAGGTTAAAGCATTGGAATGGCTTGTTGAAATGGTTATTAAAAAGATGGATAATTGAGAGACTAAAATGTTATCTAAAAGTGGCAAAGAAATTCTTATTAAATCTATTATTGGAGCTATTCCAAACTTTATTATGTCAGTTTTCTTGATTCCTAAAAAGGTAACAACTCATTTAACTTCTCTTATCTCTGATCTTTACTGGAATAATCAAGGTGAAAGTAGATGTCATTGGGTGAAATGGCAAACACTAATGAATAGTAAAAAATATGGAGGATTGGGGTTTAAAGAGTTTCATACACAAAATGAAGCTTTATTAGCTTCAAATGCGTGAAGGATCTTTATTAACCAAAACTCTCTTTTATTCAGAATTTTAAAAGGAAAATACCTTCCTGATTCAAGCTTTCTTGAAGCTTCATTATGTAATAACTGCTCCTGGGCTTGGAAAAGTATCATTACAGGTAGAAATTGTTTCAAAAATGATCTTAAATGGAATGTTGGTGATGGAAAAAATATCAACATTTGGGATGATTCATGGCTCCCTAATGTTAAATATATTACTAAACCTGCTCATTGTAAAGTTGAAAAGGTGTATGAACTTTTTACACCTAATCTTAAAGAGTGGAATATTACATTGATCAACTCATTATTCTCATCAAATATTGTAGCAACCATTTGTAAAGTTTACATTCCACTTTATTACTGTATAGATACACCACATTGGACTGGTTCTACTTGTGGTGATGTCACGGTAAAGGAAATGTACACTTTACTATGGAGGGCTCAACATAATATTGAGAAAGTTAAGAATAGAAAAGAGGGCGAATCTTCCTTACTTATGGAAGAGAAAGACTGGAATTTCCTTTGGAAATCAAAATCCTATGCTAAAATAAAAAAAATTATCTGGAAATGTTGCAATAAAGGGCTAGCTACTAATGAGAACAGATACATCAGGAAATCTATCCATAGCCCCTTATGCAACATTTGTGGAGAAGTTAGTGAATCAATTGAACATTTAATTTTTCACTACTCTTGGGAAAGAGCAGTTTGGCTTGCTAGTCCACTTTGTTTTAATTCACTTTCTGACCCTACTTCTAATGGGAAAAGATGGATTCAATTTGTTATATTAAGTCAGGAGGAAAAAATTGAAGGAAAATATATGGGAGACTTGGCTTTTTTATTGCTTGGCAAATTTGGATGGCAAGAAATGATTTTATGTTTAAGGGAATTACCCTTGACCCTCTGATCACGGCAAAAAATGCATTAATAGCCTATGATGAGTACTACTCAGCTACTGAGCACACTACTGAGGCTATAGATAATACCATATCTTATGGTAAAGAGAAGGTGATTCAAAAAGCTGGAATTAGTATTCATAACAAAGGAATACAAATGAAAAGGGATCAAAACTTTACACTAGAGGGTAGTAAACTAAATAGTTGTAATAACTGGAAACCCCCACCCTATGGCAAATTTAAAATTAATTGTGATGCCTCTTTTAATCTTAGTACTAACACAGCAGCAATTGCTTGTATACTACGTTATTCTACAAGTTATTTTTTGGAAGGAAAAGCTAAAGTAATACAAGCTCATTCAATACTAGAAGCAGAAGCTAGAGACATCTTGGAGGCTTGTGAAATGGCTAACAAGAGACCAAAAGGAACTGTAGAAGTGAAGAATGATTGCCTTGTAGTTATTAACCATATTAATTCGACTACTTATAATAATTTAGGTTGTACTAAACTTGTGGTTAAGAACATTTGTATTTGTGCACTTGGGGATAACATTTGTATCTCCTTTACGAGGAGAGTTAACAATAGAAGTGCGGATTGAGTGGCTAAACAAATGCTAAAAGGCAAATTGTTTAACCTTTGGAATGTTACTCCACCTCCCCAATTAGCCAACTTACTTAGGGATAACTTTGAAACTATAGGTGTAGGTTGAGTTGTAACATCTTTTGTACTTTATTGAATGCAAGTTATTTTTCGACTAAAAAAACTGAAAAGAAACTCAACTAGATTCACACAATTCTAACATTAAAATCAGAGAGATTCCCGCAAAATGAAAGACTCCTAGACGCATAAGTCCAAAAAAACTCATCTTGTATTCATGAAATATGTCACCTTCCTATAAATGCAAAAGACTTTATTTTTGGTTTCTCTTTGTTTTTCCCAATACATGCAGGTCTCACCATGTTCACAAACAAATACACCTCATCACTTTTTCATTCAATTTATCACCCAACAATTTTTTTTCTTAATTACAAATCAGCATTTTTAAAAAAAATAAAAAGATAAAATAGATGTTAGATAGTAGAAAAGTTTAGCCAATTCAACCAAGAAAATTATCAATCAAAAGTAAATCATCTAACTGCACCAAATTATGAATAAATCAATTACAAACAAAGTGTCCCGTAACTTTTGTTTAGCAACTCAATTAACCACTAAATTCTTATTTCTATTAATAAAAACAAAAATAGGTTTAGAGTGTTCAGCTAGCCCGTAAATATCTTTAACAATATTACAGTTAGACGAAAAATTAACATGAATAATAAAAGAAAGCGGACTTATAATAGAGTTAGCGTCATTCTTTATAATAACTTTTCTCACTGGATAGTTTCCTACTAATTCTGTTGATTTGAGTACATCTAATGTCTCTGCTTCAAGAGTTGTCTCGGGTTAAGCCTCTAAGTGTGACCTGAAATAAGAATATATTTATCATTTCTTATAATACAAGCTGTAACGGTTTTTTTTTTCAGAAAAATTTCCATCACGGTTACTTTTATAATAATTCTTTGAGGGTAAGATCAACTTCCCTTTATTACTCTTGTTTCTAGTTAGTTGTTTTAATTCTGGATTCTCTTTGTGGTTTATTTTTTCATTATTAATTTCTCTTTTTGTTTCATTTATTCTCTATGTTTCTATTAGCTAATTTATATTTCTTGCAATTGTTCCATGCTAGTTTGTAATTTTTTTAGGATTACCTTCAATGTTGTTGTGAATACAATTGTTTTTTTCCTTCTAAATTTGCCAAATCAATTAATATACTAGTTCTAACATTCTATCTTCCTTTTTTAAAAAAATTCTAAATTGCTCTATTAGGTTATTAAGCCATGTGTCAGTTATTCTTGTTGAGGAGTTTCTCGTTTTCAAACTTAGAGGGGACATAAATCAAGTGCATTTGGCCTGGAGACAGCTAAACAGAAGATGTTCTATAGCTTCATCTTCATTATTATAGATTTTACAATTTTTTTTATCAACTATCAAAATTTTTTATAGCTCAAACAATTATTCTTACATTATAAGAGAACTCAAAATTAGAGCCTCAAAATAACACCTAGAAAACTAAAGCTTATATGTACATTACAAAACCATATCTAACTATTACAAATATGAAAAAACCTTATATAAACTACTTATCCCTAAAAAATTCTTTTAGTTCCCATTTTTCTATAATTCGTATTCTATCAGCTTTACTTTTAAACTTCTTTGTACCATTTATCTTTATAGCTAAACAGTATTGTATCTTTCTAGCAATCTCTTTCTCGGTATTCTAACTACCACCGTGTAGATTTGCATTTCTATTCTGCCAAATACAGTAGATAAATGCAGTAAACCACCCAGAATATATAACATCTTTAAATTTTCCATTTGCTTGCGCTAAAACAGCATCCATCAATTCATTCCAGCAATTTAGAGTAGGCATATTGATCCCACATTTCATGAAGCAGTTTTTTAAGATTCTCACAGTTAAAGGACACAAAACAAAAATATGGTCTCTGTCCTCAATACAACCATGGCATATATCATATAATGCACTAATTTGTATTCCCCACCTCAACATACGCGATTTAGTAGGTAATCTATCTAAAGTTGCTAGCCATGAACAAAACGAATTTTTAGGTATATTTACCTTATTCCATACAATCCTTGTCCACTCTAGCACCTGAACTTGATCCACAATTTCACACATTGTTTTTTTAAAGGAAAACTTGCCTTTAACATTGCACCTCCATAATATGCGATCCTCAGCACCATTCAAATTTGGTAACACTTCTTTTAAACCATTGAGTGATGCAGGCAAATTTCATCTTCCTCTAATAAAACAATTACTTACTGTTTTATTAAGCCATAAAGGGCAATCTTGTGTGTCTCTATGTAGGTAAGAGCTCACATTCTCACCTTTCACCCAATTATCCCAGAAGATATATGTATTTTCACCATTGCTAACTTTATGGGTAATAAAGGAATAAGCCAGGCTCCTTTGCTTCAGAATCTACACCAAGTCCAAGCTAACTCCTGTTTAATAGTATAATTCCACACACAAACCCCTTTAAAGATGTTGTTATAAGCCCAAAGGCTAAGTAAATAATCTCCTTTCCTATATATCCTCCAAAACACATTTAGCAAACATACCTTATTCATACTCTCTATATTAGGTATATTAAGCCCCCCAAATGCTTTACCTTTACACACATACACCCAAGCCACCCTAGCACCTTTAGCACCTTCAATATTGCCCTTCCAAAGGAAACTCTCCATTTTTTGATTCAATTTATATATAACATTTTTTGGTAGTAGAAAAACTCGACACCAATAAAGAATTTTGCTTATTAATACAACTCGAATTAATTCTAATCTACCAGCGTAAATAAGCAATTTATTGCTCCATCTATTGATATTCTCACAAATTCCATCAATAAGCTTGTTTTAATCACATAAGCTAAGTTTTTTAGAATTAAGGGGTACCCCAAGGTACCTTACAGGTAAAAAACCCTCCTTGACGCTAAGAATATTTAACACTTCAGCTTTAGTTTCATCACTTGTATTACCAAAATAAACCTCGCTTTTATCTGCATTCATTCTCAGCCCAGAAAGTCTAGCAAAGATTTCAAGACCTTCTTTTACCAATAAAGCAGATTTGCTAGTAGGATTCAGTAATATAAGCAAATCATCTGCGAAAATTATGTGATTCAAGTACATTTTCTCACATTTATAATGAAAATCAAACTATTTGTTCTTGCCAATCATGTTAAACAATATGTGAAAACTTGCATACATAGTACAAAAAGATAAGGGGACAGTGGGTCCCCTTGTCTTAGCCTCTTCTTCCCTTCAAAATATCCAACTAATTCACCATTAACACATAAAGAATAAATGGGAGTAGATATGCACATCTGTATTAACTGTATCATTAAAGGAGGGAAATCAAAAGCCCGTAATACCCTTATTAAAAAGCCCTAATTTAAGCTATCATAGGCTTTTTGCAGATCCACATTAACTGTACTACTAGGTACTCCATTTTTTACCATAACCATGAATAATATCCTGAGCTATTATTATATTATCACCAATATGCATTTCACATACAAAAGCTGCCTGATTGTAGTTTATAAGGGGGCTCAAAACCTTTTTAATTCTTGTAGTAATAACTCTTTAAAGTGTCTTATATGGGGTATTGACACATGAGATGGGCCTAAACTGTTTAACACTTGTAGGTACCTGATTTTTTGGAATAAGAGCTATATTAGTGGCATTAGCTTCCTTCAACAGTTCTTAGTTCTAATTGTTTCCTGTATGGCTTTACAGAAATCATCTCCCACAATCTCCCAAGCATCTTTATAGAAACCAGATGTAAATCCATCTGGACCAGGACATTTAGTTTGGTCAATTTCAAAGAGTGCATCCTTAATCTCCTTATTAGTTATAGGGCTACTTAAATATTCAATCTGCTCATCAGTCAGTTTATTATTCAGTAGTTGTTTCAGTGTATCAATTGAGCAAGATTCTTGATGAGGGTCTTCGATTCCAATCAATTCAATATAGAACTTTAGAATCTCTTCCTGATTTTGAGCTTGGGTTGTTAAAACAACTCCATTCTCACCTACCAGTGTTGTAACCTTATTTCTAGCTTGTCTAGCTTTTATTATTCTATAATAATATCCAGAGCTGCAGTCACTTTCTTTGGACCATGTGTCCCTTGCCTTTTGTTTTAATATTTGCTGCTCATATAACATAGCTTCTATCACTTGTTGTAAAACAAAATTTTCTTCTACCATTATAGCTTCAGTACCTCTACCACTCATAATAGAATTTTGTAACTCTTCAAGCCTACTTCTCATTTGATTGATATAATTTGGAGATTTCCTGAAATTTTTATTATTAAATATCTCCAGGGCTTTCTTTGCAGCTCTCTGTTTAGCATATAAAATGTACATAGCAGATCCCTCCACTTGAATATCCCAAGCCTTCTTAATAACCTCCTGAAATTCAACATGCTTAGACCATATGTTAAAGTACTTAAATGAGCAAGGACCTCTACTTTGTATACCATTAACACTAAGTAAAAGGGCACAATGGTCTAAGGTAAAAGGAGTTAAGCATAGTACATTAGATTGTACTTTATCTAACCAATACGCATTTACCAATACCCTATCAATTCTGCTCGCTTTCAGTTGTGTAGCACTTCTATTGGTCCATGTGTAAAAATTTCTACATGTTTGATGCTCATACAACTCAGCATCTTCTAGATAATCCACAAATTGTTGTGCACAATCTGCTAACTCATCACAATTTAATCTGTCTTGAACTCTAAGGACCTCATTAAAATCACCCACACATCAAAACTTTTCATCTTTGTATTTCATACTCCATTTCACCATATCAGACCAAAGTTTCACTCTAATTTTATCATTATTTTTCACATATACAGCACACACAATAATTTTGCTATTATCCAACTCAGTCACTTCCACTAGTAAAGCCTGAGATGTTTCCTCAATCAACTTGACACTCACCTCTTCATCTTTCCACAATATCAAAACTCTACCCCTTGGGTCACTTTTATAATTATGAATTAGTTTATATCTACTAAACTGGCTCTTCATTATTCCATACACATTATCATACTGTACTTTAGTCTCCATTAGACACATTACTTGAACCATTTTTTCCAACATGAAATTTAAGGCATCTAATTGCCTAAGGACCATGTTGAAGCCCCTAACATTCCATGATCCTAAGATCATGGATAGGAGGCTTATGTTTTGCCCCCATCTGCCATACCTATTCTAAAGCTCTCTTACAATACACCTCATTCTCAAACTCAATTACAAGCATTTTACCATTTGATTTAATTCTAACTTTTCCATAATCCATCCATTGGTAACGTACAAAATTAATTGTCATGTAAAATGGAGGAGCCTCACCTATAAATTGACCAATAAGGCACCTTCATCAAACACCTCTTGTGGAGGCTTAATTACCACCACTCCGTCCTCTTTTCTTTGTACTTTATGGAAATCTAATTTCAAATTAGTTTGAGCTTGTACCTTATCCTTTACAATATCTGCCCAATTTGATCTCGGAGTAACTTCATGATTAACCACCACTTGCTGACTTGTTGTATTAGCAATTGGTGTAACAAAATTTTCACCGGCGTCCTCTCCTTAGCTAACACTTTGTCACTCACTTTCTCAATTTGATTATTGGAATTACTCTGTTCATTACGTACCATTGTATCTTTACCCGTCACCATAACAACATCTTGAGTATTAGAACCCGTCTTCATGTTATTAATCAGCACATTTTTACCCGTCTTCGTCTCATTCACATTGACATTCAAGCCCGTCTTCATATTGCCCATCTTTGAATTTGAACCCGTCTTCATATTACCCACCTTTGAATTTGAACCCGTCTTCTTGTTATTCACCATCGCGATGTTACTCGGAACTATCTCAACATTTTCCATCTCCAATTTCTTGTCTTCAAAGATTTCTTTCGTGATATTTCTACGAGTAGCACGTTTTGTAGGTGGCATAGTTTGATTAGGGTTGAAAAGAAGAAACAGAAGGGGAAAATTTAAGCTAGAAAAGAAAAAGAACTGAAAATGAAAAGGAAAATTTGGCTGAGAAAGGTTTGAATATCTGTGTTAGATCCCAGATTTGGGGAAATAACACATAATTCGAAAAGAGCAACCCAAAAAATGTGGGAATCTGAGTGTTTTTTGCTGTTTCAGTTCTGATTTTTGTGTTTTAGAAAAGAGAGAAAATCAAAAAGCCAACTAACTATGAAGCGTACTACTCCCGCGCGTGAGGCGCGTTCTTTTCTTTCATTTTAACGTGTTCCCTTCATTTTACAACTTTTTTTCCTTGATAATATTTTTGTTATATAAATTTTTTTTGTTCGCACCAAATTTTTAATGACTTTCCAAACAAAATTTCTAATTTTTAGGGGGTGTGTTCATATTCTAGATTTTTCTCCACAATATTTTGCTAGTAGTGGTCTCCTTCTTCTTCTTCTTCTTCTTCTTCTTCTTCTTCTTCTTCTTCTTCTTCTTCTTCTTCTTCTTCTTCTTCTTCTTCTTCTTCTTCTTCTTCTTCTTCTTCTTCTTCTTCTTCTTCTTCTTCTTCTTCTTCTTCTTCTTCTTCTTCTTCTTCTTCTCCTCTTCAGATTTTTTGGATTAATCCAAGTGATATTGTCACTACATTAAAAGCAGGGTGTGCATTTTTAATTTATTTTTCAACTGTTTTCTCATTGTATGTTTTTTTTATTAGGTACGTGGGTGTTTGGATCAGCTTGCGCCCACCACGACTAATCCTACGGGGATATACATGCCTCCCCATGTATATTCCTAGGTAAATCAAAACTAGGTTACCATGTTCAGGAAGGGGTTCGAGCCTTGTATTCTCACTTTACACCCATTAGAGAAGAGATTTAAACTCTTACCTCCCCTTATTGTATGTTATTTTTAGTTTAGCTTCATTCCAACTGGTTTCATTTTTATTAAATCATTTATGTATTATGTCTCCCTATTTGTGATGATTTAATCTTAGTTGTAAACATCATTTCAGGTGTATTTATTATGTTATAGGTCGATTTTCTCATGATTTAGTACACTTTCCTATTTCGTGTCTTGATTTAATTATTTATTATTTTTAGAGCATATTGAGTTTAATTGTTTGTTAATTGTGAAGATTTAATAATATATGGTAATTAATTAGATTCCAAATCAATTCTAAGAGATAAGGGAAATAAGATAAACATGGAAATTGGAGATAAAGGAATATATATGAAAAAGAAAAAGAAAAAGCTGCCAAATAAATTTGAATTCCAGCAGCTACGAACATAAAAGTGATCATAACTCAATATTGGCTAGAAATTTGGAAGAATGGTTCGAATCAAATTATAGAGCTTTCCGAGACGACCAGTTTCGACATATGGAACGCGTCAAACGGATAAGTATTGAAGGAGGTACGGCCAAAACAAAACAGTACCAGAATCTTACCTTTTCTATATTTTAGGGTTATGAATTTGAGTTGGGCTAGAGTCCAAGTTACTTGTCTTCCACTCCAAGAAAACATTTTAAGATTTCATATACCCTATAAATACACTCTTTAATCAGAAGAAACACATCCTTGGCAAACCTTAAGCCAAGAGGAAGCTTACAACACAAGAAGAGAAGTCTGGAAGGAGCTGAACACCATATGATGTCTTTTTTAACCTTCGAATTTGTAATTCTTTTCTTTTATTTCTTTAGTATAAACTAAATAATTTTAGCTTGAGATTTAGCATATATGTATAAACCCTAGTTCTTGTTTTAAATCTATCTAATTTGGGATACCATCGTATTTAATTTGAATTCATGTTTGCTTCTCTGTTTATGTGCTTTGATTTATTGTCTGTTTTCCTTACGAGGACCCGCGTATAGGATTACCTTAATAGTAGTTAGATGGTCGCCCAGAAGGGGTGTTTAACTATTAAAACACCACATAACGTTTAGTATATGGAATTGGTTCTGACGATACCAGCCTAACTAGATAATCACTAAGGTTTAATTTAATCACCAATCATCATTAGTAGGTAGGACTACACCTTGGACCCAAGTGGCACATGTTAACCCTTTGTGAGTTTCCTCGTGATTGAAAGGTAGCCGCCCTAGTTCGCTCTCCGGGGATAGGGAGGAATTTAGAATCCTGATTATTGCAATTCAACAGAATTCACCCTTACATGTTTAGAATAAACAAGACTAGTGGGGATTACTTGCTAGTTTCTCGAGCTAAACTCTCATACTATCTGTTCTCTGCTTATTTTTGATAAATTGCATAGGTTCTCTCTAACTTTCATAGTCTCTAAGGAATGAGTCTTATTTATCAGTAAAACTTGCATACGTCCTGTATACTTGCAGACCCGTGCTCAGTCTAGGGTGTTTATTTGCACTTATTTTATCTATTATTTTATCACGCCCTCGGCGACACCAATGTAGGTATTAATAATTATTGTTTAAGGGTTGACATATTTCTTTTATTTTTTGTATTATTTATTCATCTATCTTTTATTTCCTAATATCCATTTTAAGTCATTTGAAAAAACATTTCTTCCATTTATTAAGTTTCTCCACCCCCATGAGGGTGTTTGACCTATCTTAACCTTTTATAATTTTTTCCGTTTCCTATTATCAATTTTAAGTCATTTAAAAATATATTACTTCGATTTATTAAGTTTCTCCACCCCCTGTGTTTGAGCTATCTTAACTTCTAACAAGTTAGTCTTCCAAAAATATTTTCCTTCAAATACTTTATATAAAAGTAATTCTTTTTTATTTACTAAATTCCTTTCATGCTTATTTTTCTAGGAGGGATATGTTCATTAGGTGCAAGTCTCTAAATCCTAGTCCTCCCCTCATATTTATATTTTGTTATTTTTTTCCATTTACACCAATGTGTTTTCTTTTTGTTATTATCTCCCTACCAGAATTTGGCCAAAATTTGGTGTATAGTTACATAGGTAAGATGACATTATATAATTGGGCAGGTCCTGAAGAATAGATTTTATTAAGGTTTATTTTTCTCCAACAGATAAATATCGTATTTTCCAGTTTTTAATTCTTTTGAGTATATTATCAGTAATAAATCGTAGATCTTTTGATTTTGCTCTTCCCCACGCAGTGGGAAAGCGTAGATAGTTCCCTAGGTTTTGTATAGTTTGTAAATTAAGTCTCTTTGACATCACATATTTAATGATTTTTGGTGTGTTTAGGCTATTTGGGATCCCAATTTTGTTTAATTTTAGTGTGAAACCTGTAGATTGTTTGTAGTTATTTATTATATCTTTGAAGGCTTCAATCTCTATATTATCCGCCTTTAAGAGAAAAATCGTATCATCTGCAAAGAGTAGATGTGTGATATTGGGGCAGTGTTTACTAATTTATATGCCTTTGATTTATTTAATTTCTATTCAATGTTTGTGAGATTATACGAAAGAGGAGGGGGAACAATGAGTCCTCTTGTCTAATTCCTCTAGTTGGAGGTTCCACCATATGTGCTTATCCAATAATATTTAAAGAATAGGTAACAGATGTTACACATTCCATTATTTTCCTAACCTTATCTTCATTAAACCCCATTTTTAGCATTAAGTCTTTCATAAAACTCCATTCTAATTAGTAATAAGATTTTTTCTCATATGCCTTAATAGCTACATAGTATTTTTTTGTGTTTTTTTCTTTTGATATATGTGAGAATTCATGTGCAATTATTGTGTTCTTATGGATGTATCTTTTTGGCATGGAAGCAGATTGGTTATCATCCACCGCTGATTACATATAAGGTTGTAGTATGTTTACTATAATTCTTGCTATTGTTTTATAAATAAAATTGCTATAGCTTATATGTCTATATTGTTTAAGGTTAACATGTCTGTTAATTTTTTGAATGAGTGATATAATTGTATTGTTAAATATTTTCAGGCTTCCATTATTAAACCAAAGTTATTTATTACTCTTTTGGTATCAAGCTTAATTATTTCCCAATATTTTTATAAGCAATGTTTTTTTCACTCCCTCCGATTAAAAATTAATATATGAGTATATTTGTACATGGATATCAATGGAGAAGGTTTGATGCAAGTTTACCTATCCCCACATACCCTGTCTCATTAACGATAATGAACCCCACAAACACCCCCCCCCCTCGCGCCCTCGACGTCATGCTTCCCCACAACGCCCCTCCTACCCACGTTCTTTAAATCCTTGTGGAGATTGGGTTTACCTGTGGGTACTAAGTCAAATTAAAACACGATGATACTGAAAAATAGATTTAAATATAATACGACTACTATCCGAACCAAGCATCGTCATATGAGTTACAAGTTGAACGTAACACAACTACAATCTACAAAACCATGATACAAAACAGATTCAAATATTGATGCAACATTAAAATATCGATATGAAAATAATATATTATTAATATCTTTTTCCATAGGTTCAAAAGAACAACATAAACATAAGTCGAAGTAAAATTTTCGTGCAATGTTTTGTCGAATTACTTGAAACAATTATTATTGGGAATTGGAGGGTATCGAAGATCAATAGATCATGAATTCATTATAATAATTATTTTTTTAAGGATCATGTAAATAATATGATCTAAAGCGTTCGATGAATAAATATTAAAAAAATATAGAGAAGAAAATATTGCCTATTCTTTTACTTGTATGCATAAAAAAATATTATTTACTTTACTAAACACTCATATTTAATCTACATCTTGTAGATTTTAATTTTTAAATTTTGTATGCGTAAAAAAATATTATTTACTTTACTTAACACTCATATTTAATCTACATCTTGTAGATTTTAATTTCTAAATTTTAGTTAAATTTTATAATTTCAAATAAATATTACATATAATAAGTAATATATATTATTTATTTATATATTACATACATGTAGAGAGGGTTTGCAGGGTGGAAATGTTTATACCCGTAACCCAACCCTTCACCGCGTGGGTTTTGAAAATCAATACCCACCTCTTGCTCCAGTCCATGTTTAGTACCTTAAAAATTATCCCCGATTAGACTATTATAAGGTGGAACCCTGCAAACCCACATCCCCGTTCATATGCCACATTTAGAATATTTCTTAAGGCGCATGAAAAATTAAATGGATAATAATTTTGGACGGAAAAAATATATACCAGGACAATAAACATCGATTTAATTTGTTAAAAATTACTTTATAATTTTGATTTTGTCTTCCAATTAGTGTTATTAAGGGTAAGAGGCGGAAAAAGGCGATGAACCTCCAATTATCCCTAAAAGCAAGATGCTAACTTCGACGCTAGCCCAGATACGTGAGGCATATATATATATATATATATATATATATATATATATATATATATATATATATATATATATATATATATATATATTAAAAAGAATCAATATATATACCCATTAATTAAAGGGTGATTGACTTAAAGAATCCACCACAATACTTTCTACATCAAGTCCAGTCCAGAGTTGTACTATACTAGACCAGGATTGTCATTAATGTACTTTAACTAATGGTTAAATAAAAATTATATTATTCCACACACACCTTATATAATGTACCATCATCATTTCTTTCTCCGGTAACAACTCTTTGGTGCCATAAATCACGTGTCTTACCATGATTTGTGCATTCAAACCCATAAATAAATTGTTTTCAAATAGGAAAATGTTTTGTAGGCGACAAAAAATAAACAATTAATGCACTAAGTATGGATTGTTAGTGAAAAATGATTGGTTTGTGTGTACGTACGTATGGTTGTCATTGAAAAAGATTGGGTTATGTGCACGTTTTAATGGGCTTCCAATGAAAATTGATTGTGTTGTGTGTACGTATGAATGGGCTGGCATTGAAAATGGTTGGGTAGTGTGTTTCATCATTAAAAAATGTTCAAAATAACCTTGATTTTCTTAAAAAATGGTATATTTTGATCTACAGAGGATAACTGATGTCTCCCTAATTGTTCTTATTTTAGACCCTTGGGAGACATCATTTTTTATTTTTAATTGAATATTTTCATAGGCTTTTGAGTTAAAAATGCAATAATCCGGATTTCCTCTTTTATTTCTAGTATTTTTGATTTATTAAACTTTTGCGCGTAATCTTGTGTATTTTAGTGAAAATTTTGTAGGTTTTGAATATTATCTAGGAGAGGAATGCGAGAAGAAAGTCAAAGATCGTGATATGGAGTCAAAGTTTGAAGACAAATCCCGAAAAGAATTATATTTTGAAGCTGCAAATCTAGAAAACAGGCCAAAGATTGCTGATTTTGAGGTACTTACGAGTTGATTTAGCCACTGACCTTTGAAGATATTATGTTCCTTATCGAGGTACGGAAATTTAGCAAGTAATTTCAGGTCAATCGGAGTTATAACGAATCGGCTAGAGCTGTTTTAGTGGAGGTGGTGCAGCAGTTACGGGATTTTGGGCTTAGAAAATGGACTTGGGCTTTTAATTAGTAACTTAAACTTAAGACCAAGGCCTAATCCGTTTTTCTTAATATAAAAGGATATTTTGACTTCTATTTTTCATACAACTCATTATTCATAAGAAAAAGCATCAGAGAGAAATCAACGAAGGAAGAAGAAGAAAGCTGAAGAGATGGAGAGTGTCTATATCTCCATTATCAGCCAAATCCAATTCCGAAAATTAGGTTTTTCTTATTTTTAATTCTGTAAAACACTATGAGTCTTATTTATTTTAATTTAGTTTTAATTTCTATTAGCATGAGCTAATTCCTTTTAGTACTTGAGAATGCATAACGGGTGAATCCCTATTCTGTTGAATTTTATATGTTTGAATTTGGGTTTTAATTAACTAAATCGAATTGGGTCTTTTACATTATTCTGTAATTGGTGATTATTTACTGTTTTTGGAGTCATGAACTAAGAACAGGTGTTAGTATCTAGGCTATTCCACATATGTGGCGTGTGGATCATCCTAACGGAGGGTTTAGGTATGGACTTAATTACTCAATATAAAATAGAAACTATTTGACTCTGACGAGCGTAGTTAATTTTAGGGCCAATGAGGTAATTTAGCTTAATCATTCGAAAGTGGATCATATTTACCCTGACGGGACTAGTGACACACTAGAATAGCCTTGTAGTCCACCCTGACAGGGGTACAAGGATTATAGAATCCCGACCAATGTCATTTGACCAATTTGACCCTTAAACAACATATGTTATGAAATAGAATTAGGAGGATTCCTTGCGTCTCTCAAGTACTGCCTTCTCATATTTGCGTCTTACTTTCATTTACTTGCGTCTTGTTATTTATTTGCATTTTTGCTTTAGTCTTTCATCACTTAGAATTAATACAAACCAATCAATCAATCATTATATCTTTTACTTGCTTTCATAAGTGCAACCAATCATTACTTGATAAGCATTGTAGTTAACCAAACGTCCCTGCGAACGATCCTGTTATCACTATTATTACTTGGGACAACCGTACACTTGCGGTTGTGGTTCAATTACTTATTGCATTTATTTTAGAACACACAAAGGACCACCAAGTTTTTGGCTCTGCTGCCGGGGACGGTAGCGTGTGACCACGGTGTTTATCCTTTAGTGATTGTTGCATTTATTTTTATTTTTATCAGATTTACGCTTTTTGTTTGTTCATCTTTTTCAGGTTTTAAGGTTTGGTGTATGCGAAGGAGACTCTTTAAGGATCTAGAGCCATCACCTCCGATCCTTAATAATCCAGAATCATTAATCAGACTTGCTAACAAGAGAAGAAGAGAACAAGAAGCTAGAGAAGTAGAAGAATTAGCGAACAAAATGAATAATATCAATATTAATAATCAAGGGAACCCAGGAGTTCAACTAGACGAAAATGGTCAACCAATAGCGCCTCCTGGAATCCCTAACCTTCCGATCCCACCTGTCATTCCTAATCCTCCAGTCCAAATTCAAATAGCCGATCCATGGTTTCTTACCGGTCCAGTAGAAGAACCATTCCTTGCCCCTCCACTTGGGATTGGCCCAGCTAATATCGATGTTCCGAGATATCCCCCTGATCCGGGTATGCTAGCTCAATTTCAGAATTTCGGAAACTTTCGTGGCAAGCCCGGAGAAGACCCACTTCGCGCGGTACAAAAATTTATGCAGATTTGCGATTCATACATCACGCAAGGGGTAACAAGGGAGCAAATGTATTATGCTACATTCAGATTTTTCTTAATAGATGGAGCGAGTGAGCGGCATGATTCGTAAGAATCAGGGAAGATTACGAATTGGGAGCAGTTACAGGCTGTGTTTTTCGACAGGTATTATCCGTCCAACGTGAGGTTAGATGCTCAACTTAAGTTAACACATTTCAAACAAGAATATGATGAAGCGTTGGGTAGAAGTTGGTCGAGATTTCAGAAATGTTTACGAAGAGTCCCTAATCATGACCTTTCAGAACAAAAACAAATGAAGATTTTCTATAATGGTCTTGAGGGAAGTTCGAGGAAAGATTTAGATTTGTTGTGTGGTGGTGCGTTTTTACGAGTTCAACCTGCGTATGCGAGAATTATTTTGGATAGAACAGTTGATAATGAAGTTGGGTGGAATACCACAAGAACACCAGTTAAGGGAGGAGTTAATAATGTCAACATTGAAGAAAAGTTCAACTCCGTAGAGAACAAGATACAAACCACACTAGAACAACAGTTGAGACAACTTACTTTAGCCGTGAAAGAGGGTTTTTTGAATAAGAGATCCGAGGTAAAGGTTGCGCAAGAAGTGTATGGATGTGAGTTTTGTGGTGTGAATGATCAGCATTGGGAGAATTGTCAAAATAATCAAGAGTTCGTGATTTTTGTCTCCAATAGAGGAAACTTTAATTCGAGTGGTAATGGATATCAACCTAACAGAAACCATCCTGGGTTTCAATACTCAAATCCTAGTGGGGAAGCCAATCCTACATACGCATATCAACCGCGTCCCCAAGGTAACAATTTCAATCCAAGACCACATAATAATTATCAAGGAGGACAGAATCAAGGAAACTATGTTCAGAGACAAGCTCCTCAAGATAGTTATAACGAGACCATGAACCAAAAATCCTTACCCGCTCAACCACAAGAAGGTGTGCTTAGCCTTCATAAAACCGTTGAAAACCTAATTGCTATCCAGACGCAAGCTATTCAGAATCAACAAGCGTCTGACGCAAACATTAGACTATTAGAGAATCAGCTGGCTCAAATCACAAAACAACTTAATCAGCGTCCACAAGGGTAACTCCATAGTGACACTGAAAATCTGAGACAACGTGAAGATTTCAAAGCCGATTATCAGAAGTTCTTTAATAGAGTGAGAGGCCTTAGTATTAACATTTCGTTGTTGGAAGCCATCCGAGATATTCCCAAGTACACGAAGTTTTTGAAGAGAGCCCTCACTAACAAAAGGCCATATTGTGATAATGAGATGATTGGTCTTCCTGAAGAATGTAGTGCTATTTGTCAAAGTAAATTACCTCCAAAGTTACTTGATCCTGGGAGTTTCACATTCCGTTATCGATTGGAGAAGATTGGAAAGGTAAAGCATTATGTGATTTGGGTGCAAGCATCAATCTTATGCCCAAATCAATCTTTGATAAGCTAAAAATTGGAGAAGCAAGACCTACTTCTATGATCTTGCAAATGGCGGATCGATCTCTTGCACATCCAGAAGGCCGAATTGAAGATGTCCTTGTTAAGGCAGGTACGTTAGTATTTTCTGTCGATTTTGTTATACTTGAATACGACGCGGATAGGAATGTCCCCATTATTTTGGGAAGACCATTCCTAGCCACGGGGCGTACATTTATTGATGTAATTGACGATGAGAATCCAAGACGAGGATGTCAAATTTAATGTGTTCCGAGCTATGAAGTTTCCAGATTCTCAAGAAGATTGCTTTCGAATGGATGTAGTTGAGCAGGCCACGCAAGAGGTATTTGATTGTTTTAATTATGATGATATCTTGTAGGCCGCTTTGACATTAGACTTACCTGAGATGGTGGAAGAGCTTGCCGAAACAGTGGCAGCTCTTAATTATGAGAATCCAAAGTATAGGCGTCCTGCCTATGAACCTGTGAGAGAACCGGGGAGATTATTCCTAAAAAGATGCCTTCAGTTGAATCTCCCCCAGAATCAGAAGAAAAGCCATTACCAGCACACTTGAGGTATGCGTATTTAGGTACTAATGAATCTCTACCTGTGATTGTTTCAGCAAATTTAACAGGTCCTCAAGAAGATAAACTGTTGCGTGTGTTAAGAGACAACAAAGAGGCGATAGGTTGGACAATTGCTGACATCAAAGGCATTAGTCCATCCTATTGTCAACACAAAATCATACTTGAAGATGATAACGCACGCTCAGTTGAAGGTCAAAGGAGATTAATGCCCGCTATGAAGGAGGTAGTGAAGAAGGAAGTTATCAAGCTGTTAGACGCGGGGATTATTTATCCCATCTCGAGTAGTGAATGGGTGAGTCCAGTTCAGTGTGTGCCAAAGAAAGGAGGAATCACAACAATTCTTAATGATCAAAATGAAGCAATTCCTTCAAGAACGGTAATTGGTTGGAGAGTTTGTATGGATTATCGTAAACTGAACAAGGCCACCAGAAAGGAGCATTTTCCACTTCCTTTCATTGATCAAATGTTAGATAAATTGGCGGGTAGAGAGTACTACTGTTTCTTAGATGGTTATTCTGGGTATAATCAGATCTATGTGGCTCCAGAAGATCAACATAAAACAACATTTACATGCCCCTTTGGTACTTTTGCGTATCGCAGAATGCCATTTGGGTTGTGTAATGCACCTGTTACCTTTCAAAGATGTATGATGGCCATCTTCTGGGATATGATCGATAATTTTCTTGAAGTTTTTATGGACGATTTCTCCGTGTTTGGTGATGATTTTGATAAATGTTTATATAACTTGGAGAAAGTGTTAATCAGATGCAAGGAAACAGATTTGGTCTTAAACTGGGAGAAGTGTCATTTCATGGTTCGCGAAGGAATAGTTCTAGGTCACAAAGTTTCAAGTGCTGGATTAGAGGTTGATAGAGCGAAGATAGAGGTAATTAAAACTCTTCCCCCTCATGTTTCTGTTAAAGGGGTAAGAAGTTTACTTGGCCATGCTGGATTTTATAGGCGTTTCATTAAAGACTTTTCTAAGATTGCTAAACCGCTATGCAACTTACTTGAAAAGGACTCCAAATTCCTTTTTGATGAAGCTTGTTTAGTGGACTTTCAAGCAATCAAAGAAAAGCTTATTTCTGCTCTTATAGTATTACCTCCAGATTGGAGTTTGCCTTTTGAAGTTATGTGTGATGCGAGTGATTGGTGTACGGGAGCTGTATTGGGACAGAGAAAAGATAAGATGTTTCATTCGATTTACTACGCTAGTAAAACTTTCAATGGTGCTCAAGTTAATTATACAGTTACAGAGAAAGAATTACTAGCAGTTGTGTATTCATTCGATAAGTTTCGTTCTTATCTTCTTGGAGCAAAAGTTATTGTTTATACAGATCATTCATCGATTAGATTTCTTATGGAGAAGAAGAATGCTAAACCGAGGTTAATCAGATGGGTTTTATTGCTTCAAGAATTCGATTTAGAGATTAAAGATAGAAAGGGTTGTGAAAATCAGGTTGCAGATCATCTATCGCGTCTTGAAGGTTCAGAGACGAATGGTGGAGCTGAGGTAGTTAGAGAAGAGTTTCCTGACGAGAATTTATTTGCTGTTCGTGATTATGAAGCTCCTTGGTATGCAGATATTGTGAATTTAGTTGTGAGTGGTTCTTTTCCTGAAGGATCCACTTATCAAGAAAGAAAGAGGTTAGCTCATCGTGTGAGACAATTATTTTGGGAGGAACCTTTCCTCTACAAAGTATGTGCTGACCAAATGATACGAAGATGTGTAGCCAAGGAAGAAACAGAAGCAATTACAGCTGGATGTCATGATTCACTCTATGGATGACACTTCAAGGGAGATAGAACTGCTGCTAAGGTATTCCAATCCGGTTTTTACTGGACTACTCTTGTAAAAGATTGTCATGATTATGTAAAGAAATGTGTGAGATGCCAGTTTACCGGAAACATATCCAAGAGGGATGAGATGCCACGTAATAATGTGTTAGAAGTTGAAATATTCGATGTTTCGGATATAGATTTTATGGGTCCATTCGTTCCTTCTAATGGTAACTTCTACATCTTATTAGCTGTTGATTACGTGTCTAAATGGGTAGAAGCTGTGGATTTACCAACCAATGATTCACGAGTGGTGATTAAGTTCTTGAAATCACATATCTTCACTAGACATGGTACAACTAGAGTGATTATTAGCGATGGAGGATCTCATTTTGTTAATAAGTATTTAAAGGCTGTTCTAGAGAAGTATGGAGTAAGACACCGTGTATCTACTGCATATCATCCACAATCCAATGGTCAAGCTGAATTTCGAATCGTGAAGTAAAATCAATCCTAGAGAAGACTGTTGTTCCTACAAGAAAAGATTGGTCAATGAAGTTAGATGACGCGTTGTGAGCCTATCATACTGCGTTTAAGACTCCAGTGGGTGCATCTCCGTATCGTATGGTGTATGGTAAGGCTTGTCACTTACCTCTTGAGCTTGAAATGGGTGCCTATTAGGCAATTGCGCAATGGGTGCAACTTAATTCATCAAAAGGATTTAAAAAAAAAAAGGAAAAAAGGGTGAGTCATCGAAAGGGACAATTTTAGGCTGGTTAACAAAATCGAGCTTCTGTGATCTGTCTATTTTAGAGTTATAAAGAAGAGAATAAAATCATCTATACTGAACAGTAAGTTCTTTATTTATATCCATACAAATTACATGTAAAGCATCTCATGAAATATTAGTTTTTAAACGTGGCTATTCATATGCTTTACCCAAAGTGTTTTATGACCACATAAATTATTATTTTCTTTAGATGCGGCGGCAGTCATGGTTAAAAAATTTAATGAAAATCTATGAGGTAATTCTTTCCTTCACTGCATTAGCGGAAAAAAAAGATCTGCATGAACACGTCACATAAGGAAGTGGTTACTTTGCCACTAAACTTTTCGCATATTGCCTGGATATATTGAACGGTTACTGGATAATTTTATATATATTATCCTATTATATGATATAATATTTTGATTAGTTTTTACATGAAATACATATCCGGGATGAATACATTTCAGAGAATTTTATTTAAATGATATAACTATTCCCTAAAGTTAATAGAATGATATTCTCTGAAGCGAATAGAATTGTGTTTTTCGAAAAAATACAACTTCTTACCATATAGCTAGTACTCTAGTAACACAAACTCTACTTGAGATTGAGATCGTAAAAATCAACTATTAATTTTGTAGTGGTCTGTATACTACTAAAATTAATAATACCACCAGACGTGGAACAATTATAAATATCATGAAATTGAAAAGTTACAAAAAAAAATAGGCACGAAAGCTACAACGAATTATATATTCTAGAAGCATATACATATATTTATAGGCCTAAAGTCTACAACAAATTTATAGACCGGAAGTATAAAAGAAATTATATAAATTTGAAACCTACATCAAAATATATACTAAATATATATGCCAAAAGCATATAATAAAATCAATAGGCTTGAAGTCTACATTATATTTTATATGCTGGAAGCATAAGATATTTTTTATTGGTCCAAAACCTACATCAAATTTTGTATGCCTGAAGCATATACCAAATTTGTAGACTCGAAATCTAGAACACAATTCATATACCCGAAGTATAAAACAAATTATCTAAAAAATTTAAGAAAAGATCAAATTTTAATAATTTGAAGCATATATCAATTGTTTTTAAAGGCTCTAAGCCTAGGTCTAATTTAAAAAAAAAAATAAAGTCTGGAATGAATTTTAAAGACTTGAAGGCTAGATTAAATTATAACGGCTTGAAATATAAAAGACTCAAAGTATTAATTCAAATTTATTGGTTTGAAAAAAAAGTTTTATATGATGAAGAACTCATATGGATAGATATTTAAGAAATGATCTGTTTTGAATAAAAGGAATATAAACTATCTTTTGATAATGAATATATACTATCAATTTTCTAGTTTGCATGATAAAGGTTTTGAACCTGCGACCTTCCTTATGAATGTTTGTAGTGTTACCATTCGGACAGTTTAATAATTTGTTAGTAAATTGGACAAAAACAAATGTTAGTACAATTTCAGGTAATACTAAATTAAGTGAGGATTTCAAACGAGCAAATGTAATATTATCGAGTGGAACAAATGTACGTCTCCTTGTATGAAATCACGCATATACTCCTGAAGTAGCTATAGCGCGAATAAAGGTTTACAATATATTATGAGATTGTTTGTCTCGTATAGGGGTGGAAATCGAAAAGAACGGATCGGTAATTAGGTCTTTCGGAAAATTTCCAATTTTTTCGGAATAGAATTTTTCTATTCCAATTCCGATCCAATTTTCCAGAACTGGAAAAAAATCCGAATTTGGAATTTCGGAATTTACCGGAAATTCGGAAATTTCGGCACGGAAATTTCGGAACTTCTAGTTCGGAATTTCGGAACTTTTGGTATGGAATCTCGGAACTTTTGATTCAGAAATTATGAAAGTAAAGGTTGAAAATCGAAACAAAAGTTAAAAATTTACCTGTAATATATGCTAAAAATTTAATTAGATAAGTATAAATGAATATTGATGGAGAGATAATATATTAGAAAATGATTCACTAATATTTATGGAGAATGGTCCAATGGTGGCGGTTTCTTGTGGAAGAGAGCAGGCTTTTTTCTTTTGTTGTTCCAATGCGAGTCTGAAGAGATGGGTTTACATGTATCATTGTTTTTCTTTTTCAACATAAAAAAATATTTTATTGTTTTTTAACGTTTACTTTTTCTTTTCTTTTTTGTTTGAATTTTTTCAACGTTTAAGGTTGTATACTTTTTCATTTATCTTATATATTCTATTATTTTTTAGAGATAAAAGGTAAAATAGGAAATAAAAATCGGATCGGAAAAGTTGAAAAATTCGGAAATTTAAATGTAGTTCCAATCCCGATCTAATTTTTTCGGAAAAATCAAAATCGGAATTTCGGAACCTTAAAAATCAGTTCCGAAACCGGAATTTTCGGATCGGAAAAGTCGGAAATCGGAAATTTCGGATTCGATTTCCACCCTAGTCTCGTAAGAAGCAAAGTAATGAATTATTGATATAATCATAATTCGTGTTCCATTTACATAATACTATTCCCTGAAGTGATTAGAATTACATTTCCTAAAAATGCAATAACTTTCAAATGCGTATCGAAATAAACATTGTGGTGACAAAATTTGATTGAATAAAATCACATTCTCTGGCTCAAAACCATTCCATGCAGTGGATGGAATTGCATTCCTTGTAACGATTGTTGAATTTTTCAATCTCTTTGAAAATGGATATGTAAACAAAACTGGTAGGGTTAAATAAGATTAAATATTGTATTCTCTGGCTAAATTTATTCATTATAGTGAATAAAACTACATTTCCTTAAGAAAATGATACGTCTTTTAATGTGTATTGAAATCAGCGTGGTGGTGATCATAACTCCACCTGAGGTTGAAAATCATGATAGTGTTTCAGAGTTTGCTTTGCTCGTATGTTTTCCTAAAGTATATATAATTTATATATGTGATTGTTTTTACTAGAATTGTTGTTTAAGAAAAAAAGGAGGTAAGGACAGCAAGATTTATCGTGAAAAAAAAGGGATTAGATGCAAAACATACCGAAAAAGGACGAGGTTAATTATTTCATGAGAATACAAAGGAAAATAGGATACCGTCGCTATACTTCAAATAAAATCCAGACTAGGTCAAGGTAAGAAAAATAAAATCCTTACCACCAAAAGTGGAATAATAAGGAATATCATGAAAGTAAAAGGTCACGGTAAGTAAGCCATCACGAAATGATAAGCATGATTATTATCGATAAAGTAGAACTATATAATGTTCACGTACTTATGAATACTAAAACATTTAGTTGATCTAATAACAGTTTTTGGATGCCCAAAATTTATGTTACCTTGTGGTACAAAATTGGTAAATTATGTTAAAATTAAATCCCGGAGAAATTTACTAAATTTAAAGGAAAATATTCAAAATTAGTATTTTGTATAAGCCACAAATGTCCGTAACAATGTATACTTTTGCATTATTTACTTAAAGTCTCACCAGAAGTGTGTATGAAAATAAAATATGCTATTTCTTTAGGGTTATATAATATGCAGATTCGAGTAGTTTAAACGCTCATTGTGCAAAAGAAAAGATGTCATAATCCAAAGAACTTTGTATTATTAAATGACCGACTTGGTCACCTAGTGACAATAATGATATATCGACTAATAGACTACTCACTTGGTCTCTACTTAAAAGAACCAAAAGATTCATTTTACCAAGTGACTACCCCCTTAATAGGGGGAGAGACAAGACAACCTGAAGTTGCGTGACGTATAGACTAGGCAACCTGAAGTTGCGTGACATATAGACCAGGCAACCTGAAGTTGTGTGACACATGGTGGAATAAAATTTATTATATTATTTATATCCACAAACTAAAGAATAGGAACTTGAAGTCAAAAGGAACTCCATTTGCAAAACATTACATATAATATACCTAATACATTCGCAAGTAGAATACTTCAAAATCCCAAAATATGTTGTAAACGATCCAACATAGGTTATTGTCCCATATTATACACATAACAAATATTCCTGCGAATGTATCAAACCAACACATAAAGCGTGTTAAGCCTATCGATTTAAAGTATACAATGCCCCAAAGAAGAAAATCTCATGAGTAAATGATTAAATAGTAAATATTATGCAATGTGCACTCCACGTGACACGACATGAATTATTAAGTCAACTAAGGTTGGCACATGTATTTATCTTAAAGGAAGTAATGGCCATTGAAGATACCTAGGTACCTAAATACGAGAAAAATTATGTAGATTATTAGTCTACTGAAAATATTTAAATCTGTCAGACAGTCTATAGGATGAATATTTTCATTTAATATAGCGTTTGAAATATATAATAAGGATCCTAAACCAAAAAAGTGGTGAAATATGTCGACGACAATAGAAAGTGTAATAGTGAATTTTGAAAAAAAGAACACTACTTGTATCACGAAGGTTCCTGTAGAAACCTAGATTTAACTATGGGGCGACGTCCTCATTCTTATGTTATTGATACAGTGTAGTGATTATTAGATGGATATTATAGTTTTTGATAAACAAAATAGGTGCTAGAAGCATGACATGTGCCCAAACAAGAAAGGTGTTTGAAAGCACAGCAAGTGCCTAAAGCACGATAGGTACTTGAAGTACTTAGAGCATTTAAATATGAAATTATCTAAGATTGAGAAGTTCCTGAAATATAAAAGTTCATGGAGTACAAAAGTTCTCGAAGAACGTAATTTATTTAAATCACAAGAGAAATATGTATGAATTATGAAAGGATACTCCGTAAATGTTGTCATAATGATAATGATGTGATATTTGCGTATTGTACTCTTATTCCTTCACTAAGGTTTTCTCCCACTGGGTTTTTTCCTAGTAAGGTTTTAACGAGGCATGCAAATATTTTCAAAGGAAGTATAAACTCTTTTATTGATCAAGAAAATGATATTACTATTACGAGTAATGATATTTGTCACCCTTTTTGTATCACCCTTTTATCACCTCCTACGTGTATGCTTACATGGACCAATGAATTGATTTCTCTATCCTATTTAATTTTTCTCTATCTTCTATTCAAGGAAATCAACACATATATATAGACAGGTGATAAAAGGGTGACATGAAAAGGGGTGACATATATCATTACTCTACTATTACTAAATACCCTCAAGTAAAAATCCAGAAGATTTACTAATTAAATGTTTCATTAACGACGACATCAAGGTACATATATATTTGGAAATATGTAATGTCGTAATGAGGGGGAGAATATATTGAATTCTGCATTTTTTTTCTTTCACCACGGTTTTTCCCATTGGGTTTTCCTAGTAAGGTTTTAACAAGACAAACTGAATACGTGTCATAACCCCCAAGGATTAGTGTACTTTTTTTCCTTCATCAAGTTTTGTCCCAAAGAGTTTTCTTGATAAGGTTTTAATGAGGTATATTTTTCAGTGAATATCCAAGGGAGAGTGGTGTGAAATATTTAAGTGGATTATTCAATATACCGAAAAGAAGTGTGGTTTATGTCATTTAACATACCGAAAATAAATATGGTTTATCTTCAACAAAGATATACCGATGGTATTGTATGAGGATACTATTTTTTTGTACCATACATAATTAGAATGGCTACATCAAAGGAGACAAAACAGAACATATTTCACCAAAGTCTCCAACACACACGAGCTACAGAAGAATGTGGATATTGAAACTCAACAGATACAATCACGCACGAATTTTGTAGATTTTCCTGATGAAATCATTGTCAACCACAATATTCAAGAAGTAGGTCCGCAATATTGAAATACGGCAACTAAGAGATCTCTGACCAACATTAGGGGGAGCGTAAACAAGACTGTACTCTTTTCCCTTCGTCCAAGTTTTGTCCTAATGGATTTTCTTGGCAAGGTTTTAACGAGACAGTGTTTCAAGACGATTAGTTCCGTTAATATGTACTCGTTTCCCTTCGACCAAGTTTTTTATACCACATGGTTTTTTTTTGGCAAGGTTTTAACGAGGCATGTTTTTCTAATGGATGGACATCCAAGGGGGAGTATTATAAATGATTATACTTAATAGTGGATGTCCAAAAGTTTTAGACTTTATATTTCCTATTTATTGTGGCAAGTGAAGGGTCACTTATTTCTACATAAGTACAAGA
Source organism: Nemophila menziesii (assembly GCA_029959085.1). NCBI lineage: Eukaryota > Viridiplantae > Streptophyta > Magnoliopsida > Boraginales > Hydrophyllaceae > Nemophila > Nemophila menziesii. Next base: position 33,080,725 of record JARWIR010000011.1, on the reverse strand, counting down.
TCATTTCAGTGTAATATCAGTAGTGATTGTAATACAAGAAAATATTCTCTCTATATTGTATCTATTCTTCGTTATTTTATAACCGTTTGATAATAATTGTTCATTTAAAATATTAAAATATATTATTTATCATAGTAGAGAGTTATTTAACTAGAGTAAAATATGATTCCAAGACACCTTGATTAATACAGAGTACTTTAACCACCCTAATGAAAAAAATCTTAATTTTTCCATAATTATTCCTTTAACTTTTAAATTTATTTTTACATATGAACTTAAGAATTCAAGAAAAATTTATGAAGGGTAATTTCGTAATTGATATTTATAATGGATTAAAACCAAAGAGGAAAAGTTATGAATCCTATGAATAACACATAAAATAAAATATATAAGAATTTAAAAATTATATATATCATTTATAATATTAACTTTAACCTAATCCTATCACTCATAATTCACACTCCACTTACCAAATTCCTTAACCGCCTCCCTTCCTCATTCCTTTTTTCTCACACATTCACACACTAATCTTTATAATTTTAAAATCTAAAGAATATATTACTTTGAAGGAATACAAAATTAAACAAGAAAATTCACGGCACCAGATCCATTTCTTATTTATGATTTGATGGTAAGTATTTTTCTTTGAAAATTTTGCTTTGATTCGAAAAAAAGATAGATCACCACTCCTTTTCAGGGTGGAGTAAGAAATGTTTGTTAGGGGGCAAAGAGGGTTGGATATCACCCCTTCCTCTCCCCTTTTCCGATTTTTTAATGTGTCAATTGCACTATAGATTCTTTTTTTTTATCAACAAATCAAACTTTTTCATTATAAATCAACTTAAAAGTCATTACAATATAGCTCATACAAGCACTATAGATTCTTATATTTTGCAAAACTATACTTTATGTCCTTATATTATGAAAAAATTCTGCTATTAGACCCGCTATTAATTTTTTGAGTTAATTAAACTATGATTCTATGTTTAATGACATAAAATATATTATAGTACATCAATACCAAATATTCACGAATATAAATTAAAATGTATAAGATAAATATAAAAAAATATGGGGCCAAATGAAGATTCTGAAAATTTTGGAAACCATAAGCTAAGAATATGATTTTTATGGGGGGTACATTTTTGGTTTTTTGAAACCGGGGGCCATGGATACCCATAGCACATGTGTCATCGACTCTGTTTTTTCAACTTTTTTATTTATACATATGCATATATACTACTTTTGTAGATCTAATAATGAACCCTTTTAAATATTTTCACGTATTAGAAACATTTTTTTATTATCTTTAAGAGGACAAATAATATTTGTGTAGTAATGCATAAGAGATATACATATTGATAGGTATTATATTTCATTTTCAAATATCTCACAAAATTTATGAGAATAGATTTTTTTAGATCTATGTAATATACTTAAGTACCAAATGAATTGTAGGAAAAGAATATGAATATATTTTTATTTTGTTTAGGTAATACGTTACTTTTATAAGGAAACACATGAATATTTAGAATTATATTATTTTCCTAAATAGGTTTATGTCAAGACGTAGTTGCAATTTCGAGGAAATGAACGATCGATGTCCATCACATTTCAAAAATAGGTAATAAATATAGTTAATTAATATTATGCTTTTTGACAATATATGTCTTGCATTTTGATAATGGGACTTGAGAAACTAAACTCTTTAAATAGATAATCATCCAAAAAATACATACTATATTTGTCCATGTAATAAACATTTTATTGTTATAGAGGAGGATTTTATGTTGGCACATGCTTTGATCTCGGGTCGAGCGGTATCCTCTCCCACAAAGAGATCCCTCTAATAAATAACTTATTGACTTGAGTCAAGTAGTAACAAAAAGATTTAATGAATAATCCAATGATATGAAAGTGTTATGATGTTCTTGGGTTAAATTAAGAGTTGAAGTTGTGAATTTCCTGAAAATTCTATGCTTATATCTCACTATGGGGGCACTATGGAAAACTACTTAACCTTATATGAGATCAAATATTAAATATTCTTCTAGAATGTCTGTAATTTCAACAAATTAAGTAAATCATTAAGCCATACATAATTCTACTTGTAATGGATGTTTAGCCTAATGCATCCACCATTCATGAAACTCCAGCCCGTACATTACATGAGGTTATGCCAAACTATTCGGTCACTTGAGAGGTTGATATGATTAAAGTCATGACCGATGCCTACATGTCTATTTTGCTTTTCATGGGTTCCCCACTACGCCAAACCAGCAAAATTAGGTTAAACCTAGTTTGAGGCATTTAAAAACGGACGTACGAAATATTTTAAATCTTCGTTCTCTATAAGTTGTATGTAGAACTATTTCCTCAAATTACTAGTAGTCCTTGAAGATAATAAATATAGGTAAGCAATTAAATAAGTTACTTGTCTTTTTTCTAGAATTTGTTTATAGGATGACAGATCAATTACTCAAACCTCATCAAAGCTATTTTCTTGACATAAAAACTTTGTCAATTGACCTTCATAAATATTCAATAATGACTTTTTAATTTCTTTTCTTTTTTTTCTTTTTACTCATTTTTCAGCTATCACTACTCACTAGTATATATGGCCTAGTTGATTATACATATTAAAACATCAGGGAACGTTCTTATCATCTCTTCAAATTTTATTTATGATTTTTAATTTTCTTTTAATCCATCATTTTTAAGTCAAATTATTAAACGATGGATTTTAGTAATCCTGACAATATTTTTATTCATGGGTCTTTTAAAGGTCTAAAGATTTTGTTGATTGATCCAGATACCATTTATTTAAAGCATATTGCATCTGTTCTTGAAGATTAATCCTATAAAAGTAATGTCCTATTAAATCACGAATCACCTATATGTTATATATATATATATATACGTATATATATACTAAATTTAAAATTATTGTTTAATTATTTCAAAAAATCACTTTAATCATTTTCATTTTGTGCTTCAAGGATTTTATTGATAGATCTGCTTCGCTCTTATAAGTATAACCTATTTTTTGGTCACTCTCATATTATATTAAATATTATTGGATATATATATATATAAATTGTGTTTCTTAAAATAAAAAAAGGCACAAAATTAGTTAGTAATAGTGATAAATGAGACACATTTTTACTACAAGTATAAAAGGGATATAGTTAGATAAAATTATAAAATAAAATAAAATGATAAATATAACAAATTAGGATACATACATAGGGCTCACGTTAATTATTAGTAAGGTACATATGAAAGTGTATAATTGCGTCCACTACATAATGCAAATAAAAATATGACTCCACATCCAGGTACCTAATAAATAAGTTAATTACACATTTGATATATGTTAATCTTTTTAAATATCTGATATTAATGCTAATATTTTTCATTTTTTTTACAGTAACAACAACTGAACTAGCATCAATTGGTTTGTGCATGATTGGTAAAAGAGATAACAAATATTATGACATTGTGATTGCTGAATTTGGAACTACCGAAATGGAGGGTTGTGATTTTCTCAGGAAGGCCCGGACAAAAACCACAATACCTATTATCTGTTAGCTCACAACTTTGACCTTTTCCATAATTTTATTTAACTCTTATTATAGATTTCTAAAGACAATAATTCCTATTTATAATTTATTGTTAATAATTATGCAGGTATGTCCGCCAACATTGACATTGGGTTGTCTATAGACCAAGGGGCATGCTTTTTCTTTGTACAAACGATTGCTATACACTATCTTGTAAATGTTTGGCAACACGTATTTCGTTCTAGGCTCGCAAGTAAATCCCAAACGGTGTTGTTAGAGAAAAAGGGAATCTCAAAAGCAGAGCATTATTTTAATGGTACTGATGGAAAAAAGAATGTAGAAGTGCCTATGCGAAACTATGCTAATACAAAGGGCTCAAATCCAAATTTTGGGAAGTTTGTTTCATCGATATTAGAATCCAATACTGAAAAAAAACAAGGGAAAAGGGGACATTAACGAGATTCAAGCAAAAAATCTAGAAAAAAATAGCATGGAGAAGACAGTTGAAGAAAACCAATTGTTCAGAAAAAAAGAAGATTATTTGAAATGCGTTGCCTTGCTAAAGCCTAATCTCCAAATGTATAAAAGGCTAAAAGATCCTACAGGAAACCCACAAGCAGGTATAATTGGTACGTCATAAGGAAAAGGGAGTCACGCATATATTGGTCAAAAGAACTTAACGACAGATCTTTGGAAGCTATTCATGTGTTGGGCGAAGAAAGTAAGAACATTTATCTGTTCCAATAAAATTATTTTCATACCCACAAAATTTTCTCAAATGAATGCCTTAGCAACCTTATGAAGAATATCCCCAGTCTTGAACGTAATCCAGTCATGTTCTCAAGATTTACCTAACTGGATTTTGGGAATATCATAATAAGAAGGGTGTATTCAATTGGGAGTTTGTGGGAATATTTTGAACTTTTAAAATCCATATACTATGCAAACTCTACGGATTGTTTCAATTCCGTATAGAGTTTATAAGATTCTTTTTAATTCTATGTAGATTCTAACGGATTCTTATGTAAGGATTTTAATGGATTGTAATAGATTTCAATAGATTTTGATCTTCTTCTAGAAAATAAATATACTTTCATTATACAGTTCAACAAAAAAAAGGTGTTCCTCCACCATGGTGGTCTAATGGTAACCGAAAATGGCTTCCACCGTGATGGCCGATTCAATTTTTATATTCGATTTGTAATTCTAATTTACTTTCTGAATTTTAAATAAATAATAAATTTTAAGATTAAAAAGATATACATCTAGAAATTTTCAAAAAACAGAAATATAAAAAAAAAGTAAACAATAAAAAAAAAATTCTATATTCTATAAAAAATACAATGAAACATGATAAAACCTAGAACCCATCTCTTCACAGTCGCATTGAAAAAATAAACAAAAAGAAATCCCTTGATACGTTGACAAAATTTTAGAACAAGAAAAAGAAAAATTAAAGAAGAAAAAACTAAAATATTGTTTTATGTTTAAAAAGAAAAAATATAATGAAACATGATAAAAACCTAAAACCCAGCTCTTCACAGCCGCATTGTAACAAAGAAAAAAAGAAATCCCTTCATACCATTTCATAACAGAAAAAATAAAAATAAAAAATGAAACATTCTTCTATGTTTCGAAAAGAATACAATGAAACATGATAAAACATAAAACCCAAGTCTTCATTCTCGCATTGACAGAAAAAACAAAAAAAATCCTTTTATATTCATTTTTTCAGATAAATTTTTCAATGAATAAATATAAATGATATATATATATTAATTATTTTAGAAACATAGATATAAATGATTAGATATTAGAATAATTATAAGATAGTTTAGAATTTTGTTTTACCTCATTCGTTGGTTGGAGTTTATAAAATCTCTACTTCTACAGAAAGATTTGTAAAAGACTTTTTTATTTATACATAAGCCTTAAACTCCTATAAAATCCAATGACTTGGAAAGTCTAATAACTTTTAAATAACCCAAAATTCTAATGGCTTTAAAAAAATCTTGATTGAATACATCTAGATTTTAATAGACTTTTTAAAATCCTGATTGAATACCTCAAGATTTTAATAGACTTTTTAAAATCCTGATTGAATACCCCATGACTTTTAAAATCCAAAAAAATCCAACAAAATCTCAATTAAATACACCCCTCTAAATAAATATTTTCAGTAACTTCTTTGGATATATTGTGGTTCCTTTGGTTTACTATCTACTGACTTTTTTTTTTCATATGGTTTTGACAGGAGCTCGTCCAACCGCGATTTTCAAATTTATGGCGACACCTGACGTGACGATTAGTCATATTGGTAGTCATTTACAGGTAATTTTATCTTATTAGTCTAAGTTTTACAATCTTAAATTATATATTAGACTCTTTGTATAAAAAGTTCAATATTTCGGACTAACCGTTTAATATACATTGATTCATTACCAAATGACAATCTAATTTAAATAATTGTTAAAGATGATAAGTAGATTAAAGAAGTTTGTTTCCTTTTACAAGGACATAAAAGCCTTAGGTATCTGTCAAATATTTTATTTCGTGAACCCCAAAATGCTATAGAATGTGTTCTAAATTAGTGAGATACCTCTCAAATTTAATAATAATCTTCTTAGTATAAGTTTTAGTCTCCTTGGAACCCCTTTAAAATAACAAAACAACATGCTAATATCTGAGGTTATATTGCCGCTTATACACAAAGTGTATAACATGTTAACATGTGAGGTTACATTGCCGCTTATGCACGAAGTTTATAACATTTAAAGTAGAGGGTGAGTAACATTAAACTTAATTTGCAAAGCTTCTTTCTATTTAGAAAATTGATGCTTTAAGATAAGTGATAGACTAGGTTCTATTATTTTTCTTGAACTTCTTTGTACTTTTAATTTTTAGTGCTTCACTTGTTTATACAATTAAGTTTATTCAAAAATATACATTAATAAGTAACTAAAATTATGGTCTCTTTTTATTTTGATTCAAAGGGGATAGATTTTTTTTTTGTTGAAACATAATGGATATTAAATATAAATTATTTCACCTTTTGCAGACGTACAGAAAATCTTTGAAAAATGCAGAGAAAGGAATACTTAGTAATCAAACTGAATTTGAGGAAAGCAATATGTACCATTCCTATGTTCAATACCTACCCACCCTTTCATTTTAAATTGTGTGATGAAATTGGATATTGATGGTGCCCCACCTTGATTATTAAACCGGGAATGGTCCAAGATGAAGTGGAGAAGCAATTAGAAATAAAAAAAGAAATTTAGTTGTGTTTTTGGGAGAAAATCGGAGGAATTTTTTGGAGGCTTTTGGGTGTTTTGTGAGTTAAAAAACCTGCTATCTCCATTAAATAGGATTTTTAATTAGCGACGACCCGTAAATCGTCGGTAACACACACGTATTGTCGCTAATCAACAAAATAGCGACGACACACCGAAGATTACAAAAAACAAACTAAAAAAAAAATTAGCGACGATAAACACCAAATCAACGAATAATCTCCGCGTCGCTAATTAACGACGGTATACTTTTCTCCGGTAAGATCTTGTCGTCGCTAATTTTGAAAAATTACCGGCGAAGTACGGATCGTCGCTAAATTTTCGTTGGTAAACGTGATGTTTCTAGTAGTGTTCTACATATCTTAAGTAACATGACTTTTTGCAAAATATGATAAGTCTAGAAGTCCTTTTAACATTAATACTGAATAAAAAAATAGAGCATGTAATGTTGGTCTTGATTATAAAAACCGAAACTTAATTTTAGACCTTTTTGGATTTCATAATTTTTGTAATTTTCATTTCTGACCTTTTTTTTTCTACTTGTGCAGCGAGCATATATCATGTTCATTCCTAAACTCCACAATTTCCAGTTCACGTGCCTGTTAAAACTACAACATAAGAGATAATAGTAGATGTTCCTGAGCCAACCTTAGTCATGTATGGTTTATCGTACACTTCATATGGTATGTTCATTCCTAATCCGCCTGTGAAGCGTGGAATATCACAATTGCCACCTCAATCAGATTCAAACCCAAAGCTTTCCTTATTAAAGCTATGGTGATTTCAGAACTTGCAACTTTCTGGACCTATTGTATTATTAGTTATAATTAATATTTCTATTTTATTTTTGCACCATTTGTTTGCAACATTAGTTATTAATTAATATTTCCTATTGTATTTCTAAATCCTTGTTGTTTGATTTAAAACGCTGGGTTTGTAATATTAATTAACTTTTATATTAATACTGCATATACTTCTAAATCTTTGTTGGCCAATTGAAACTGTTTTTTAGTTTCTTATTTCTTTGTAAATAGTTCTTATAACATTATTTATTTACAAAGTAGTATCTTTTATACAAGACGTATATAATACTGTATTATTGTTAAAAAAAAATTTGACATAATTAATATAATTTAAGCATTTATTATAGAACTGTAGATGGTTTATAAAATAAGTCATAATAGTAAAAATAATAATTTATAGTGTCATTAAAATCCATTACCTTAAGAAAAATTTATGTGATAACCAAGATGTTAAATTATTTATTACGAAAGTTACTCGTGTGCACTTACAAAAGAAGGTATGTCAGGTGTATAATATCGCTCAAAAAAGAAAGAGGAAGGGAATAAGAGTAATTTCGTAGACGTATGTTTTGTATGTGTAGAATGAAATAAGACATCAACTCTATTTATATTGACATAAATTAGCTGTTATAATTTAAATGTTAGTAAAGACTGTTACGTGTGGGTTGAAATATAATTGTTGTTACAGACATGGGTAGAGCATGGTTATTACAAAAATGTGAAGATTTGGTCAAAAAGGATATATTATTTTGTTTAGAAAAAAAGTTAAATAAACTTGGTAATTAAATTAGTTTTTTTATTTTTTTAATCCAAACAACACATGCTACATGATCATATATGGGCGAAAATGGTCGAAAGGTAAGAGACCACAAAGTATAAATAACTTTAAGTATATTAAAAAGGTCGATATGGGAAAAGTCACCTAAGTGACATTCTCTATAGTATACAAATGAAATATTTGATAACTAATTCTTTTGTCAAACATTGTGGCTCAATCAACGATCATCAGGGCCGATACTGTATCAAAGAAAAAGATGCGGACGCATAGGGCCCCGATATTTTGATGTTTTTAAGAGCCTTGATCATCTAAATGTATTATGTATATATATATATATATATATATATATATATATATATATATATATATATATATATATATCTGATTTATATAATCACAACCAAGTTGTATTCTTAGTTTGGTGGTAATGCCATATATATTCTTTCATAAGGTCTAGAGTTCAAACTTATTGAACAAATGAAAAGAAATGAAAAATTATTGAAGAAAAGAAAGATTTTTTTTTGTTTGGATTAGAAATTTTTATAAAAGAAGTTTTCATAAAAGATTTTAGATATATTTTGTTTGTATTAAAACCAAATACAAAAGAAAAGAAAGAAAAAAGTTAATTTTAGCCTATAATCATTAATAAAATTCCTTTCTCTCTTCAATACTCCAATTTGGGGTGTTAATAAAAATAGACACAAGAGTGATTTTTGGAATGACTTCCTGTCTTTTCTTTCATTAAATTTTCTAATACAAATAATATAAAAAATAAAGAATCATTTCTATTATCTTCCTTTCTTTCCATTTCTCTCAATCAAAACAGACTCTCATGGCCCTTGAAATATCAAGGTCAGCCTTGACGATCATCAATGTAGCCAGCAATTTTCCACACATTTATTTGAACAAAAATCGCAAAATATTGACATTTATCCACAAAATTCCTCCATTCTGGTTCCAAAAAAATTGTTTTTCAAAACTTCTCTTTTGTCTCCTAAGACGGTCAATGTATATGGATTGTTTACTTTATTTTTCTAGTTATTAGTAATACAATTATTTTTTTTGCTTACATAGGAGGTCTTGAGACCGTGGAATTAAAACTCAATTACAAACGTATTACATTCATAATATCCGATGAGAAGACCCTTCTAGGATTCTTCCAAACACAAATATCTCTATTAAGAGTTCCCCAAATTCCATCCGGATGATCAATATAGGTGGAGTAAGTATTAACCTAGTTTATACCCAAACGCGCTAGCCAATCCGCGCAGGCATTGGCTTCTCGATATATACTGTTAATCTCATATGTCCCGTTATCACGCAATATCCTTTAAATTTTTTTAACCCAGAAAAAGGTTGGGCTTGTTCCATTACTAGGTTGATTAATAGTGTCTAAAATTTTCCTCTAGTCTGTTTCCACCAATAACTCATGTACCCCTATTCTCACAGCCATCATACGCCCTTCATAAAGAGCTGCAGCTTCCGCCACTTCCAGAGTGAAGCACTTCACCTTCATCGCAACACCATTGACCCATCTGCCCTCTTTATCCCGCAAAATACCACCTGTTCCACCAAGACCTCGACTCTTAATACAGCTTCCATATGTTTGAGCTTAAGACCCCTATTATGTTTGTTCCATCCTACCATATCAATGCAATTATCTTGCATGCTTCCTTTTATATGATTTACGCTCCACGCACGAACATATTCCAAGGCTGCCCACTTAGCCTTCCTAATAATAGTTGTGGCCTTCGGGTTAGACCTGTTATTAAATATAGCCTCGTTTCGTTCCTTCCATATTACACCAATATTCGCCCCAAAAAATATTGTCCAACTTACCCCATTGAACATACCCATTGCTAGAAAAATTACGGGACCACCACTGATGAAATTCCCTCCTTCTATCCACTCTATGTCGCTGTGTGAACTGCTTCCCAGGTCTGTTATGTGTCTCTCTTACGATGTCCTCCATTCTACCTGTAACGGAACTGGTCCCTGCGCCAGTCACATCTGCACACTACAGCACTTCTTGTGATATCACTGCTATTCGGTTTCTCCCATAGGTCAGGTTTGTAGCATGAAAGTAACAGTTAAGGTGATGATTAGAAATATAAAGGGAGTAGGTCTGCTGTCGATTAGAGATATATAATAGCAAATTGCAGGTATCAGTCCTTGCACTAACAGTTAAAGAAACTTCAGCAGCTCTAGTAAATGTTTCTGATATTGTAACACCATATAAATTCTCCCTGCTGTGTGAGCTCACACATTGAAACCAACCATCTAACATTACATCCCACTCATCCATGTCACGACTTCTAACAATTCTGTTACCCTCCTGATTCCGATTCCATTGGATTTCCGACTGTACTTTTTTTCCACATATTCCTAACCGTTACACATTCCTTGAATAAATGTGACGTACTCTCCTCATCATTTTGACACCATGGACATATCGACGACACATCATTCCCCCACTTCACTAAATTGATCCCTGTGGCTAGCCTTTCATGTACTTATTTCCACACAAGAACATAGATATTTTGCGGACAACGGATTTTTCGTATCTTTCCCCACTCAAACTCTTTTCCTCCCCCGCTGACTGGAGGGTCTCTTAACGCGGATTAACCGAATACATTACGTGTGACTCATGTCTCCAAATCAATATATCAGTCGCCTCACTATCAAAGTTAGCCTCGATCTGTTCAATTTCAATCAGTTTATGATGAGGTAAAAGCTCTCTAAATCGGTCTTAATCCCAACTGCCATACTCATTCATATACTCACTTAATTTCTCCATACAGACTTCTCAACTGAAAGGTACAAGCACCCACTCAATCAAGGGTTCATCCCCAAACCAAATATCCATCCAAAACAATATGTTAACCCCGTTACAAGATGATGACTGGGGCCCCGTCTAACCACGACAATACCTTACACACATGGGAGTCTTTCGGTTTGTTTACATATGGAGTAAATTCCTCTTGAAATATTTTTTCCTTAACGCCGCAACCCACAACGATGTATCATTACACACTACTTTCCAACCCAACTTACCAAGTAACGCTCGATTCATATCTTCTGATTTCTGAAAACCTAACCCCATATGACCTTCGATTCACACATTTTCTCCCAAGAAACCCAGCTAATATTTTCTTATCGTTAGTAGAACACCATATGAACTCACGTACAATTCGGTCAATCTCATCACATACATATCCGGGTAATTTCTCAATTTTCATAATGTAGACTAGCATCGCACACAAAACAGAATGTGCTAAAGTGATACGTCCCGCAAGTGATAGAGTCTTACCCTTCCAGCCAACTAACTTTCCATGCAACCGATTCACCGTGTCTCCATAGAAACCTCTCGGTCTTCTCCCTGAATGAACTGGAATACCTAGATATTACCCCAGACTATCTCTAGGGTAATACCCACCCGAACCGAGATACTTACAGCAACATCCTCCTCTACATTTCTGGAGAAGTATATGAGTGACTTTTCCTTGCTAAAAGTTTATCCCGTGTCTTTACAAAATCTATTCAACACCTTATGTACAAGATCAAAATTCTGATTAGATACCTCCGAAAATCGAATAAGATCATCTGCAAAAAATATGTGAGAGATAGGGATCCCTCCTAAACAGTTGCACAAAGATCTCCACGTGCCCTCCTCCACCAGCTATTGTATAAGTATCGAAAATCTTTCTATACAGAGTGCGAATATATATGGAGATATAGGATCGCCCTGACAAATGCCACGTTGCGGCACGAATGGCTCAAGTGGGGAGCCATTCCATAATACACTCAACCCATTCTTAGACATACCTGAAATAGTAAGCGTTATCCATTCTTCTGAAATACCTAGCGACTCCAAACAATCTGATCAAAGTTCCATCTGATCCTGTCAGAGGCTTTTGCCAAATCTACTTTAATCACCATATAGATTTTTTTACCCTTCACATGTCTCATTACATGATCTATCTCATTCACTGAATCCACATTATCAATTGTCGACCTCTCCGGCAAGAAACTACTCTGATATGGGCCAATATACTCCACAAGAAAAGGGCGAAGTCGATTTACGAACACTTTCATGCATAAATTATAATTCACATTAATAAGACTTATAGGTCGAAACTCCGGTCTATCCTCCTTGGGTATGATATGAATGAGAGTACCTAACACCCCTTTCGAAAACTCTCCCTTTTCTAAAGCAACACGAATCATGCCACAAACCGAAGATCCCACTACCTCCCAACACGTTTGGTAAAAACATGTTGTCATTCCATCTGGTCCAGCTGTTTTGTATGGTTTCATTTGAAACAGTGCTATTCATATTTCCTCGTCTGAGACCGCCTCCTTCAATCTTGACACTACTGCCCCGTCAAGTGGACTAAGCCAAGGTAGAGAGAAACGGTGATCAGGTTGTCAAAAAACATGAAAGACAGCTAAGGGAAACTTACCTCCTGTTGCGCAGCCCCTAGAGTGTTGCTATGTACAGGCGTGTCGTTGACACGAGTGTTGTCCATAGCTTCACTCATTAGCTCATTTTGATCCACCATACCCAAGTGTTTACCTCATGGAACTTGAGACTGGCTTACTGTATTTGCAGACTTTGTATCCACGAAATTAAGGATAGGTCTGTGGTCTCCATTTCTATAGGTGTAGGCCAGATGTGAACGGAAAATGTTCCCCACCTCAGTCCAGATCGTGTCACTCGGGTTGGTACCCTTTGCTAATTCACCAAGCTCCCATACCCTACGTGTTACTTGTGCTATCAAATTACCGTCATTACCGTCCTTGTTGGACCCAACCACTAAATTCCTAGAAATTTTCACATAGGTCCCTATCCACATACTGCTGACATTCCATCCTCTGCACAAATTTTGTTCCGTGTTCTACGATCTTTTTACCCCTTTTTGTGCTATTTATGATCTCACTTCCACTTACCTCTTGTACCCTTGATTCAGCCCTAACATTCGCCCCCTCCATAGGTACAAATTTCCTCCCTCTTCCGTCTGAAAACTCATATGTTGTGCTGATTTGATCCTTGCCCTTCCTACCGACTTATCAGATTATTTTATAGATTGAGCTACCAAGTCGACATCCACAATAACTTGAGACTCTCCAGTGAAAAATCCCCCAGCCAACCCATAATTTGTTGTCTGAATTACCTTATGAACCACTGGCCTTAATCCACTCTCCGATTTTTAGCTAGTCCCTTGTGTTGCTTCAATAATTTTTTCCTTTCCCCTAAGAGTCACATTACTGACCAACTGTTCTACCTGACCCGCCTCATCTTCTTTTTCCATATGCGACAGTATCTCGTACCTTGACCCTCCCGCCGTGTTTCTATTTTTGGTGGCGCTACCTTTCTTTTCGCCGGCGTTCCTCCTCCCCTTTTCGACACTCGACCTACTCCTCTATTCCCTGTTTTCACGTTTTGTGTTGTCTTGACCTTTCTGGGCCGTCCCCGTTTTCTCTCAACCTCTATCCACTTCCGTATGCCTTATTTTGTTCGGGTGTCTCTTGATTCACCTTGTCTCCTACTAAACCTTGCCTATCTAGATTACTAGCATGCTCGGTGATGGAACTAACTGTGGGCAGTCCCCCTTATTGCGTCCAAACTTTCCACATCTAAAACAAATCATATGAAGCCCTTCATATTAAAATTTTTGCGTATCCTAATTTTCGATACAAGTCATTTCTCGAGGTCGATTTCGATCGCAAGCCTCGAAAAATTTCCCCTTTGCCCCGACTTAGTAAGTAGATCTATTCGAACCATCCTACCAATAAGGTTTCCTATTGATGTTAGAATCTCATCTGTATAATTCATCAACGGAAGCCAAGGTAAACATACCCAAACAATAGTTTTGATTACAGGCGCTTCTTGTGGCATAAACTCAGGATCCCACGGCCTTACTATTAGGTACATGTCTAAAATCATCCACGGACCACCCCCTAACGCCTTCTCGTAATCTTCCCTATTCATGAACCGTACCATAAAATATCCAAATCCCTCATCTACTAATTCGATATGTACTCTTGGCGCCCATATTTGGTTCAATTTGCTCAATAAGTACTTATACCCCACTTTATAACCTAGGAATCGAATAATCAAGGATCAATTCCATACCTGACATCCTATCCGCTTTTGTTCCGCTGTTCTCAAGAGTTGGGGATAAGTATCATCATCCATTGGCATATCATCCGTCATCACATATGTTTCCAGCCCGGGACCCTCTTTATTCCGTGTTTTAGTCGATTCTGATTCTGAGGTTCCATACCCGCCATTACCTGTTTTTCCCGGACTCTTACTTGCCTCCACCTCTTGTTTTCCATTCAGTGCTATCATTCTCTGATCATTGTTGATATCTAGGCCATCTTCCAAACTTCTCAATAGTTGATCAAATGGAGCAGCAATATTCTCTGTAATGGCCAAAGAGGATTTTTGTAATTCCTTACTATTTGATTCATCCATAGGGGACGAATCGTCACTATCAACAAAATTCAGTGTCCGTTTCGGTGCTCTGGCCGGTTCTTCGTTCGTCTCGTTCGTCTCCCTTATTCTGTGACAATCCTTCCTTAGCAGAAAAAATTCTAATTCGTTTCGTGGAAATCTTCCTTACGCTATTAGCCTTTGTCTTTGGACTCACTGCAGATGAGTTAGGCGTATTCGGCAGTGAAGAGAAAGGCAATTTTCCAGTTCCCAGTTGTTGTGGTGTTCGCCCAGTGGCTTGGCCGGCCTGCGGAAGCGGCGGCTGCCGCCGCGGAGGCTCCAGGCTTGTTACCGTTAGAAAAGAAAAGAGAAAAAAGGTTTCCCAAAGGAAAGAAATTAGGATAATAGAGGAAAGTAATGTTTGACTAAGGAAAGTCCACTAACACAAAAAAAAAAATCGTTCGCTGACAACTAGGAGAACACAGAGAGAACAAAATTTTAGGATAAGCATCAGTAATACAGTTATTTGACCTAACAAAAATGTAAGAGATTATGAAACTGACTAGTCAAAGATACTTGTTTAGACTGTTGATAAAACTGTTGTAGCTACTAGTCACGATTATTGGAATACTTGGTTACCAATTGCATCAAACATGTTAAATACTATGTGATCTTTCCAGAATATTCACCTGAACAAAGTTATTTGATTTTAGTGGTGCCTCGACACTAGTGAGGCAATACTCATGCATAATCCATTCTGTTTTGCACCCATATGGTGTTCTTCTTCTTTATTCCGACAACTTGGTGGCACCCAGTAGTCACAATTTGCTTATCAATAACAATTACCAAAAAAGATAGAAGTAGTAGATACTTCTTCTTGCATATGGCGTAATTCATATCAACTTTCTTTGTCCTTTTCATGAGATATTTTACTCAGTATTTATAGCATATATTTGTCATACTCTTCTCAGAAAAGATACCGATATAGATGTTATGTTGGTGCCCGTGTTTTTAGAATTAATCTTCCTTGGAGACTGAGTAGACCATTACCTCCACCTTGCTCATGTCTTTCTTGGAATTTGTTTGGACCCAAAGGATTTTTATCACCTAGTATACTAGTAACCATATGTAAATATAGTTAGCAAGACTGAAAAAGTTATATAATTAAAATTAATTAGGTATAGTAGGTGTTATAGTTTTCTGTATCTTGTCTAATTTAGATTTCCTGTCTGAAATGTATAAAGTTGTAAAGATATTGATGTTGTTCTAATAAAATAGTTGCATTGATCAAAAAAAAAAGACTGAAAAAACTCTCTAGGTAAAACAAGAAACCACACATCAAAGATTGTCTGAATAGTTCTTTTTACAGGATGCGTACTAACTTTCGAGTTCTTGCTGCTCACGCATTGCCGCAACAAACCAATCACGGAAACTACTATTAGATGACATCAAATAATGGAGGAAGAAACTAACCAAATCGAATTAATATATTATCAACTTCTGCTTTTCCTGATAAAGAATAATGCTGCCTCAGTCAAATTATTTTCCTTTACCTGCATTTATACAGAATTAGAGAAAGAAATAATATGAAAAAGCAAAGTCATTATAGATTCATATAGGTCACAGCAACTTTCGAAAAAGAAAAGCTGCATTGTACGGTTGATCATCCAACAAAAGCTTGCGAAAAACTGTCTGTTGATCCCATTTTTTGGTGATGTTGATCACAACCGCCCGTTAAATATTTATTCTTGATGCTAATAGTGAAAGGTAGGGTTTAGAAGAACGCGAACTATGTTCTCTTCACAAGCCATATATTACCATTGTAGTGTTTGGTTAGCGGAGATTCTAACCAAGTATGAACTTTCAATTTATTAAACATCATTAATAAATTTACAAGATTGTTTATGGATACGCTCTATACCGTCTGGAATGAGAACCGTTAGAAATTTTCAAGAAAATGAAAACGGTTTTTAGATCTTGTGTGCACATAGGGATTGTTTAGAAAGGTTTCCATTACTTTAAATCAATAAAAGTTGACTGTGGCTTAGATCCTCAAGTCAACTATAGCATTACTCATGTATGGTTGATATACTTAGGAGGTCTAATCGGGTTAGCGATGCTTTAAAGCTTATTCAAGAAATGCCGTTTGAGGCTGGCGATATTGATTTGGAGAACTCTTGTTAGTAAAATTAAGTTGCAATGGAATGTTGAGGTGTCTGAAAAAACGGTTAATTGGCTTTTGGAACTGGACACTCAGGATTCTCCGTCTTATATTTTATTGCCGAATGTTTATGCTGATGCGGGAATATTGGATGAGGTGTTGAAAATGTTTGGGAAAATAGCAATCAATGTTTTGTAAAACTAGGTAAATAGAAGTCTAAAAAATAAATAAAATACTTTTCAAATAAAATAACACTAAACTATTATAATAAACTGAAAATAACAAAACTTACATGGAATATAGAAAAAACAATTATACCGTATATAAATAGCGTTAAAAAATATTTCAGTCGTGCTGGTATCTCTAACGGAGGTTCTTCTATAATAGAAAGGAGTAAAGAATTGCCATTCTTTCTAAATTCTTAATTTCGTGGCTTTGGCAAATGGAAGAGAAATTGTATTTATAGGAGCTGAGAAGATTTCCAGAATTTCATATTAAATGGCAGTTAAAGGCAACATAAACCTGATCTCTTCGCTAGATTCCGGTTCATTCCCATGTAACTGCTGAGCGTTGATTGGAGAATATTCCGAGTTCAATGAGACTTTAATCCATGGACGAACGTTTTGTTTTCTGGGTGGAAGGTTACCAAGTTCCAACGACACTATAAGTATGACCTATATAACACTAGTTATATTTCAAAAGTTATTTCATTTTTCATATTTTGACTCCCTAAACTTCCACAGTCATAACTAATTCTAAAAAATCAGAAAAATAAAAAATTTGCATTTTTGGATAAAGCAAATCAATATTTACATGTATGATTTTTTTTTGATTTTTTTTCACAGATACAGATTATCATATTTAAAACATGGAATTCCATGTTCAAAACATGAAATTCACTGTTTGAAATAGTGATTTTTTTTTCACAGACACGGATTTTCATGTTTAAAACATGCAATTCAATGTTCAAAACATGATATTCCGTGCCTCCGAAAAAAAAAATTCAAAGAAAAATCATAGACGTAAATATTAATTTGATTTATCCAAATATATAAATTTTTTATTTTTTTGGTTTTTTTAGAATTAGTTATGACGATTTTAAAAAAAATTCACGAACGCGCGCGTGTAGTTATAAGATTTTTTTTCTAATTTCTATTTTTTTTTTTTTTTTAATTACTATTTGTAGAGATATTTTCTGTTAAGTCATTTTTTAATAAAGAGGTTTTATTGTATGTACCTTTTAATTAATAGGTTTTTTAATAAACATTTTTTAATAATTGGATCTAAAACTTATAGAAAATGGAGGATAAAAAGTTTGGAGTAAAGAAAAACCTGAAAAAAAGCTAATGATAACACCTATAGGCACCATGGTCATTTTCATGTAATGGTTTCAGGTATTATCAACATCTATGTGACTGAATTATACACCATTGTTTACCTACTTAATAGGGCTTGAATTACTCAAGTGCTTACACGATTGGGGATAACTATCTATCTATGAAGTATAGGGTACCACTACTCCATGGTATATTTTTTTTAACATGCGACCTTTGAAGCTTTATTACATTTTATTATCTATTCATTTTATTAGGAGATCAACAATAAGCACTTATGACTTGAGTATCGAAGTTTTATCGGAAGTGTTGCTACAAGTGTGCAAATGCAGTTGTTTGCTTACATGTTTTACCAATGCAACTTCTGATAAATCGAAAAAATGTCGTCTAATCGTGTCGCGCGTGATTCCCTTTCTACTTTATTACTAACATAGACACTTTATTTCCCTTATTAGTTTTGGAGCGTCGATGGAAACGTAACAATCTATTGAATTGATGAAATGAGTCATAACAAAAATACTAATATTGGACTAGGGGTGTGTTTGTAAAGAGTATTGTCATCAACATAACATGAAAGACCAAAACATGTTTGTTGATGGAACTAGATATCCCATCAAAGGCGACCTGAAGTCAACAATATTGCCAACAACATATTTTCATCTTGTCCTTCCTCAACAAACTATTTTCCTCGACCATAATAAGAACGACTCTCAAGTTACAATATTGAGATTATTACCTTGTATCCAGAATGCTAAAAGAATTATTTAGCACATACAAAATATTATAATAGGAAAAAAAGCGGTACACATTCTAATATAACTATTTATTACATACTAAGATATGGACCATATTCTAATGTAATGTTGAATCTTAGATTGACGTTCAATCTTAGAAAGCAAATCTGAAACAAAATGTAATGTTGTTTTGTATCTTTGGTTCTTATCAATGTCCATTTCACCATGATGTGGAGTTTGCACAATATTATTGATCAATGGCACATGCTTATTTGATGATGATGAACCATACAATAACACATATGTATTATGTACCAAACCTTGGCTATCTCAGGGTTCAGTTGGGATTCTGCATTTTACTTTGCAACCTGTTGGTTCTCTTGCTCTGTTTAAAATTAAATGTGTTATTCCAAAACATTACATCATTGATCCGCGGGGGCTGACTTGCAATTTTTCAGAATAAAAAAATATATATTTGTTAACTCTTTTAACACGAAGATATATATCTATAATTTATATAATTCATGGACTAGGGGTGCAATTCAGCATTTTCATATTGTGAGAAGGTTTTACCATCTACATTGTAAAGTTTATTGGTGTCAAACTAGTCATAATAACTTTAGTTGAATGGTGATAGATATATAAAATAAGTTTACATGTAGTGTCAGATTCAACTTCTGCACATAGGGATGATATAATTACTATATTAGTCCCTGTGTTATATGGAATAATTTGTATCGTAGGATATGAAATCAGATATCTTAAAAAAATATCAAATACATAAGAAATTCATTCCAAAAAATTCATAGAAAACCAACCTGGCAAATCCCATGGATCAGACTTCCAATCACTGAATTTAGGAATGATGCTGGTAAAGGCTCAAACAACACCTTATTATTCGAGTAGTGAAGAATAATCTCTTCATCATTTGGTTGAAATCGAAACAGTTGTGTTAATCTAACACTACATCTTTAAAACATATAATCTTTGCCAAATTCTCCATTTTTTATGTTATTGTCTATAATGTTTCCAAGTATTTGTTAGACGAATTGTTGAAAGATTATCTACAGCTTCTATGAACAACCCAAGCTTCAAATAGAGCATGATTGGAGAAAATGGATAGAGAAGAGATGTCACGCCCCAAAAATTTATCATGCTAACTCTTGGGACGAGGCCACCACATTCCCAAAATTCAACATCTTATATTGGAAAGGCTACAAAGTAATAATAGGTACAACTAAATTTTATCAAGTCAATAACCTTCGCATAACAATCAATTCATGCCTAAACCTCGTGATCAACCCTTTGGTGGTTCCTGGGGTGTTAGAAAATCATGCGATAAATAAAAAGAACAACAATACCGCAAGTGCACGGTTGTCCAAGTAATATCTGATAAATCGGGTTTCGTTCTCAGGGACGGATTAGGTCCAACTCAAGTATTAATCAAGTTTTAAGAATAATTGTTTAACAGAAAAATAAAATAAAATATTTTTGTTTGATTTTCAAAATTAAAAACATGCAATAAAATAAAGACTAAAAGTAAATAACTAAAAAGAAATAAAGCAGTAAGAGGATTAACTTCAAAGATGAGAGATACTTGAGTATCGTAAGGAATCCACCTAATTAACATAAACTATGATTTGTTTACGGGTAGAATTGGTTTTATAATATTAGTCAGGACTCTAAGGTTTCCTTGCCCCCTGTCGGGTGGACCTAGGAACTATCCTAAGTACTATAAATCCCTATATGGGTGAATTTACCTCTTTGGCTATGTAATTAGTTAAGCCTGCGGTCAATAACGGACATTACATGGATATTACCTAAGTCTGTATTCAAACCCCCCTGTCGGATGGTCACTTTTGCCACTAAAGTGAATAACCCAAATATTAAAAGCTATTTCTAGTTGTTCCTAAAAGAAAAAGTAATGAAAACAAAGTAATATCCAATATATAATACTCAATTGAATTTAAATCTTAAGAATCCCAAATTCAAAACATAGAATAAATTAATTAGGGTTCATCCCTTTATTGAAATTCTCAACTATATGGAAATTTAGCTCATAATAAAATTAAATAAGAAGAAGTCATAATTCAATTACAGAAAAGAAAATAGATAACCTGAAGGTTGGGTTGCTATTGTTGGAAGAACAGAATTCCTCCAGCCCTAACTTTTCCTCTACCTTCTTGCTCTGACTTGAAAATATGAAGCCTATGATGTAATTCTCTGTAAAAAGGAGGCTAAAGGGTCTATTTATACTTGTAAAAACAGGTTAGGGTTTAGGTTAAGAGGATTAGGTCAAATTATAAAAAGTCCAAGCCCATCTTTTCTTTTGATTACCGTAACTAGTGTGCGACCTTTAGTAAATCGGCTGTAACTTTTGCATCTCAACTCCAAATTGGCTGATTCAACTTGGAGAATCTTCCTAACTCAATAGGCTATCAAACCATATTTCACGGTCCAATGCTAAATCTGCTCCTAAGTAGCCCAAAAACAGCAATCTTTAACAGCCTTTCAGATCTGCAACTTCTTTAATTAATTTATTGGGAATTCTTTTCTTTCGTTCAACTCCTCCACTCGATCTAAGACTTTAATTCTCACTTCTTCTCCTTGTATTGGTTTCTTCATGAATTCATAAACCTACTAACTTTTCACTAAAACAAACAAATTAACGCACAAAAGCTCTAAAAATGCAAATAGTCTAATTCCAAGGGGAGAAAGTGCAATATGACAAAATAAGCATAAAAGTCTATCAATTAAGTCAAATATTAATATGATGTATCCTAAGGGATAATATTTAGAACAAATAGGGAGACATCATGACCCCAAACTCAAACCTTTGTCGTCCTGACAAAGTAGAATAAAAACAAAGGTCTTTTAGTTGAATGCAGAAGGTAGAATCTAGTAAATATTCCCAAAACACAACTTAAAACAAATCTCATATAGTATGATCTAGGAAATAATATACACATATCATGCAAAATCAAACACAAAATAATATCAATCCAAAATTAATTTCACAATGCTAGAAGGTTACGCTTATACTTATCTCAAGATGGTGGCTATAAGGTGTTCCTCGATCCTTACTTGCTTTGAACGCTCCACATAGCATACTCCCTATTAGCTTAATCACAGATTCACTATGTATCTAGGAATCACGTGATCTTTAGGGTTTTAATATAGGCTTAGGGATGGTATGGTATGTATATTTGGTAAATTTGAAGTGAGTTTTTGGCTCTCTCCTCACATACCATCAACAAACTGTCCAAGGGCTTGAGTTTACACTCGAATATTGTTCTCACTCAAACCAATTGACGTACTAATTTAGCGTTCCCAGATTAACCCAATAAGCACTAAAGATGTTCACATAAGAATTTCCTCTTTTCTGGTCCAAATATATATTCTTTCATATGAAGTTTCTCTTTTCTTTTGTAGACATGACTCTCTTTTTTATATTGAGATATCATGCTATTTTTCTCATAATTTTTTTCTTTTCATGACTTTTCATATCTTTTTTTTTCATTTACTATTACCCTGACAAAGGGCTACAATATAATCACTGTGAATCATCATCAAAATATAAAACAAAGCACAATTGATAAGCTCGAAAATTCCCACCCAATGTAAATTACGATAATAGTGGACCTACCACCCCAAACTCAAGCTCAAGACAAGAAGTCTCAGGATCGTGATTCAAGTGCAGGTCATATGGAAATTCCTAATAAACTAAAGGGATATTGGATTATAATATGGAGACAAAAGAAAGGCTTAAAGGCTAAAAATTTGGCTAAGACGGATATAATTAATTCAGGGATTGAAGGCCAAAAAGGATTCAAAGGGCTAACAAAGAATTACCACTATCATTTCCCTATTTACACAGCTTGCCTCTAGTTCATACCTAAGTGGGTTCTCTACTCATTTAGATCTCACGTTCTACAAACCACTCATTATCCTTAAGCACAAGTTTACTTCTTTTGCATTGTTCATTAATTCTTCCTATCAATTACCTCATATTTGCATGCAATCAAAGTGTGTTTTACACTAACTCCTAAAGTCAACTATTTTCTATCATAAATTCATAAAAAGCATGCTTGATGGGGACATTTAAAATACTCTACAGTCAACGCAACCCTCAAATTAATGTTATTGAAAGCATGTAAAACACAAAAAATTGGGATGAGGCAACGAACCCCACCCCAAACTCAAAAGTGAGTCGTATCCCTACGACTCGAAAAAGACTCAATAAAACAAATAAAATAATAAAACAAATGAGAAAAGGATAGGAAAATGTATCTGAACCATCACGAAGCTGGTTTCCATGGTTGCGTATAGGTTGAGCTTCTCTTGTAGCGTAGGTGGCATGTTGAACATTGCTCACTCCACGTAATATATCTTGCATAAGCTCCAACTCTTTTGTGATTTTTCCTATGGTTGTCAACGCCTCTTCATGTTTATCCTTCAAAAATTTCATTCCTTCAACTACATCTTTCAACACCAAAAGTAATAAGAGAATCTTCAACTTCTTCCTCCCCTTCATGGTATTCTTGTCTTCCCAATCTTCGTCATCTCAATGAACCCCAAACTCAAAACTTAAAATAATCAAAACTAGAGAAGAGTTTTGAAATTTGATGTTTTGAGGATTTAGATTGGAGGATTAAGGTGTTATATGAGATGGGTAATGATTATGTAGTGGATTGGGGAAGGTTTAATGAATAGGATTGTAGCTTTCATGAAGAGTCTTAAGGTTGAAGGAGAAGATTTTTTATGTTCTTGAAGGATTGTGGTGTTGGATGTGTGTTTGGAATGTAATAGGAAGAAGGATTGAATGTTCTTGGGTGTTGTAGTGGTGTTGTGCATGTATATAAAGGGTTAGGGTCTGAAAAATTCGTATTGGAGAGGCTAGGGTTACTTCTTGATAAGGAAAGAATTGGATAGGGTAACAATTCTTCACAAACCGCCAGCGGACCGGCATACTGACGGATTCGCCAGCTTACCGGTGTTGGAGATTTTCTTTTTGTTCTTCTCGGAAATAAACACTAATCGAAAACCCGAGGGCTCGTTTTTTTCCTTTGGCCGGCATACCGGGCACCCAGGCGGCATACCGGTCGCCTCGGTTTTTTTCTTGGACACGCTCTCGGCTAAATACTTGAATCCACCAACCCGAGGGCTCGTGTTTCCCCACCAGCATATCGGTTTTTTGACCGGCCTACCGGTCAGTGGTCCAGATGTTTCCCATTTTTTCGTTCCTTAGCACCCCAAACTCAATTCCTGCACCATTAACACACTACCTTTCTCATTTATTTTAAAAGTAGACACTAAGACTCGATAATTACTTATAATTATACACTAGGAATTGAAAAATAGAAATCAATAAACTAATATACAATTGAGATGACTTTTGTTTAACGTCGTTAAGCTGGACGGGTTACCTCATGAATCACTTTTTAACATAACCTCCCCAGCAGTGAGTGAGGTTGTCAACATTTGCTACACAGAACTTGCATCCATTAGCTTTTATTACCACCAATTGATCCGAGATAACCTTTGTGACCATGAAAGGTCCTTGCCAAGAACTCTTGGCTTCACGCGCTTTCGGAGGAGGATCAGGCTTTTTCATAGCGACCTCTTCGCCCACTCTAAACTTCTTCTTCTTTCTTTCTTTCTTAGGTTCTTTAGGAACCTTCATAGCACGCTCCTTACCTTTCTTCTTTGTATGATCAAGGTGTGGATTTTCCTTAGGATATGCAGGATCTTTATTAGGTGGTTTCTTTCTGATCTCTCTTTCCTCCATCCCTAAGGTTTCCATAACCTTAGTTGGCTCCTTGTCTACTTGTTCAATCACATCTATCCAGAAGCAATCCTCCTTGGGATCCGGAAACTTCATTGGCTTAAACACGTTGAATTTTAACTCCTCGTCTTGGATACGCATAATCAATTCTCCATTCTCTACATCAATCAAAGTACACCCCGTGGCTATGAATGGTCTTCCCAAAATAATGGGGACATTCCTATCAGCGTCGTAATCAAGTATAACAAAATCAACAGGAAAAATTAACGTACCTGCCTTGACGAGGACATCTTCTAGTCTTCCCTCTGGGTGTACAAGGGATCTGTCAGCCATTTGCAAAACCATAGAAGTAGGTTTTGCGTTTCCTATCTTCAACTTTTCAAAGACTGATTTGGGCATCATATTAATACTTACTCCCAAATTGCACAAAGCTTTCCCTTGCCACTTAGCACCAATGGAAATCGAAATCGTAAAACTTCCAAGATCTAGTAATTTGGGTGGCAACTTACTCTGGCAGATGGAACTACACTCTTCCGAAAAACCTACCATTTCATTCTCAATACTGGTGTTTGCTGGTGATAGCTCTTTTCAAGAATTTCATGTATTTCGGTAAACCTTTGATAGCCTCTAAGAAAGGTATATTAATGTTGAGCTTACTCACCAGGTTCATGAATCTCTGATATTCAGAAGTATCTCCTTTATTCTGAACTCTCGAAGGGAATGGTGGAGGATGACGAACTTCTATAGCATCTTTCTTCTTTGGGTTTTCCGGAGAATTCTCCACTTCCACTACTTCTGGTTCATCTTCTTTTTCCACCACATCCTCTACCGTTTTCTCTATTTCAGTTGTTTCTTTTTCTTTCATAACAGGATAAGGTTGTGGTGGAAGCTTCTTACCACTTCTAAGCGAGATAGCATTACACTCTTCGTATTGATTAGGTTCTTCAGTGTCACTCGACAATTGTCCTTGTGGACAATGACTCAATTGCTTCGACATCTGAGCTATCTAATTTTCTAACAATTTAATTGTTGCGGCAGTATATTGTTGCTCTTGGCTAGCTTTCGTTTGAATGTTAATTAATGTCAACAAGGTTTGTTGAACATCTAATGCACCTTCTTGAGGTTGAGCAGGTAGAGCTTCCTGATTCATGGTCTCGGTGTAGGTGTCTTGAGGAGGTTGTCTCTGCGTTTGATTTCCGTAACCTTGTCCCCCTTGGTAGTTATTCTGTGGTCTTGGCTGATAGTTATTACCTTGAGGACGCGGCTGATATGCATATGTTGGGTTAGTGGCCCCACTTGGATTTGAATATTGGAAACCTGTATGGTTTCTATTCGGTTGATAACCTTGACCGCATGAATTATAATTTCCTCGGTTGGCAACAAATACTACGGCTTCTAGATTGTTTTGACAATGCTCCCAATCAGTATCTTGTACACCACAGTTAGAACACCCATAAATTTCTATTGTAACATTAACATCTGCTCTTCTACCTGCAAAACCATTTGTAATGGCTAGAGTGAGCTGTTTCAATTGCTGCTCCAAAGTGTTCTTCAATTTATTCTCTAATGAGGAGAATTTTTCTTCAATGACAGCACTACTTTCTTTATAACTTACACTTCGGAGAGGTGTTCTCATGGTGTTCCAACCCATCTCATTCTTCACTGTTCTATTCAAAATAACCTTAGCATGAACTGGTAGTACCTGTAAGAATCCACCACCACAAAGTAGATCTAAATCTTTTCTTGATTGCCCATCAAGACCTTTATAAAATATCATCAACTGTTGTTGTTCTGTAAGGCCATGATTTGGGACTCTTCTTAAAAAAAATTGAAATCTCGACGGACTCCTACCCAACGTCTCGTCTTGTTCTTGCTCAAAGGAAGTTAAAGCAATTTGTGCATCTAATCTCATGTTAGTTGGGTAGTACCTGTCAAAAAATGCAGTTTGCAATGCATCCCAAGTAGTAATCGATCCAGGCTCTTGAGAAGCATGCCATTCACTTGCTCCATCTATCACAAAATATCTAAAATTTGCGAAATACATATGATCTCTAGTCACTCCTTGTGTAATATAGGAATCGCAAATTTACATGAACTTCTGTACAGCACAAATTGGATCTTCTCCAGGCGCTCCTAGGAAATTGCCATAATTCTGAAATTGAGACAACATACCAGGATCGGGTCTGTATCTCGCGACATTAATATCGGCGGGGCCAATTCCAAGGGAAGGAGCTCGATATGGAGATTGTTCAGGACCATTGATAAACCATGGATCATTAATAACTGGAAGTTGAACTTGTGGAGCAAGAGGAACAAGAGGAGGATCAATCTCGTGTTCTTCAGGCATTGCTTCTCTTGCAATTATTTCCTCCTTTTCCTTTGCTTTAGCTTCTTTCTTTCTTTTGTTTTCTTCTCGAACTAGGATTTCGGGATTCTCAAGGATCACGGGATCTTCGAGCATATACCAAAACCTGTAAATCTGAAAAAAAAGAAAAAACAAAAGCGTAAAACTGAAAAATAAAAATAAAACTAAACTAACAATTAAACTACTAAAAGATTAACACCGGGGTCATACGCTACCGTCCCCGCCAGCGGCTCCAAAAACTTGGTGGGTCCTGGGGTGTTAGAAAATAATGTGATAAATAAAAGGAACAACAATACCGCAAGTGCATGGTTGTCCAAGTAATATCCGATAAATCGGGTTTCGTTCTCAGGGACGGATTAGGTTCAACTCAAGTATTAATCAAGTATTAATCAAGTAGTAAGAATAATTGTTTAACAGAAAAATAAAATAAAAGATTTTGTTTGGTTTTCTAAATTAAAAAGATGCAATAAAATAAAGACTAAAAGTAAATAACTGAAAAGAAATAAGGTAGTAGAAGGATTAAATTCAGAGATGGGAGATACTAGAGTCTGGCAATGAATCCACCTAATTAACGTAACCTATTCTTTATTTAAGGGTAGAATTGGTATTATAATATTAGTCAGGACTCTAATGTCTCCTAGCCTCCCTGTCGGGTGGATCTAGGAGCTATCCTAAAGTACTATAAACCCCTATATGGGTGAATATGCCTCTTCGGATGATACGAATTTACCTCTTTGGCTATGTAATTAGTTAAGCCTGTCGGTCAATAACAAACATTACCT
Organism: Nemophila menziesii; assembly: GCA_029959085.1. Lineage (NCBI taxonomy): Eukaryota > Viridiplantae > Streptophyta > Magnoliopsida > Boraginales > Hydrophyllaceae > Nemophila > Nemophila menziesii. The sequence goes on along the minus strand of JARWIR010000011.1, from coordinate 33,052,688 downwards.
AAGTCTGTATTCAAACCCCCCTGTCGGATGATCACTTTTGCCACTAAAGTGAATAACCTAAATACTAAAAGCTATTTATAGTTGTTCCTAAAAGAAATAGTCATGAAGACAAAGTAATATCCAATATATAATACTTTATTCAATTTAAATCCTAAGAATTCGAAATTCAAAACATAGAATAAATTAATTAGGGTTCATCCCTTTATTGAGATTCTCAAGTATATAGAACTTTAGCTCATAATAAAATTAAATACTGAAATTAAATAAGAAGAAGTTATAATTCAATTACAGAAAAGAAAATAGATAACCTAAAGGTTGGGTTGGCTGTTGTTGGAAGAATAGAATTCCTCCAGCCCTAGCTTTTCCTCTGCCTTCTTGCTCTAACTTGAAAATATGAAGACTATGATGTAATTCTCTGAAGTCTTTGTAAAAAGGAGGCTAAAGGGTCTATTTATACTTGTAAAAACGGATTAGGGCTTAGGTTAAGAGGATTAGGTCAAATTATAAAAAGCCCAAGCCCATCTCTTCTTTTGATTCCCGTAACTGGTGTGCAGCCTTTAGTAAAACGACTGTAACGTTTGCATCTCAACTCCAAATGGGCTGATTCGACTTGGAATATCTTCCTAACTCAATAGGCTATCAAACCATGTTTTACGGCCCAATGCTAAATCCGCTCCTAAGTAGCCCAAAAACAACAATCTTTAACAGCCTTTCAGGTCTGCAACTTCTTTAATTAATTTATTGGGAATTCTTTTCTTTCCTTCAGCTCCTCCACTAGATCTAAGACTTTAATTCTCACTTCTTCTCCTTGTATTGGTTTCTTCATGAATTCATAAACCTACTAACTTTGCACGAAAACAAACAAATTAACGCACAAAAGCTCTAAAAATGCAAATTGTCTAATTCCAAGGAGAGAAAGTGCAATATAACGAAATAAGCATAAAAGTCGATCAAATAAGTCAAATATTCACCTAAAATGATGTCTCCTAAGGGATAATATTTATAACAAATAGGGAGACATCACCCTTCTCTCATGATATTTATATCCTTGAAACTAACGACTCCTCCTTATGCAAAAGGTATATAAATAAGGATTAATGCCTAATAACTCCTATTTTATTTTTTATTCCTCCAGAACACAACCACCAATTACTAAAAGGTGCCATACATTTTTTTTGTTTCCTTTTTTGTCCTTTTTTACCATATCCGTTGTTGGAACGTATTGGGTAGGTACAACATTCATCTTATAAAAATACATACACTGGGAAATCCTACTCCTGCATTGAATCTGAAAATATCCATGAGCAAATCAGGGTTCACTACTTATTGAAAATATATACTTTTATGACATGTACAACAAAGACTGGATTTTTTTAAAAATAAATTATAAAATATGTAGTGTTCTGACATAATCGAGAATGAATTATTAATGCAAAAGACTAAGAGAACATTAATTTTATATAAAACTTCATTGTCCAAAATAAGGAAAAAATGCACTGAGAATTAACATGAAATTAACACGGGTAAATTTTGGCATTAGTCCTTGTTCTACGTAAGGTAGCCAAATATACCATTTGTTAAAAATGTAGTCAATGTACTCTTGTGTTATTTCGATAAATAGCATATCTAACCGAGTATAGAGTCTTTGTGAGCATCATAAAATATTATATATACTATATTTGTATATTTTTTATATTTGATTTGAAGAACAATTTGAGTCATGGGATATTTCCTAAACTCATATTGTACTTCTTTTTTGTTGTGTTTTTGTATTAATTTATATTTAGTTTTTCTTTATTATCTGTGAAGTAACAAATAATACGTATGTATCATAAAAAATGATATATATATATATATATATATATATATATATATATATATATATATATATATATATATATATATTTCATATTTTTATGTGTTTTATATTTTATTTGAAGAATAATTTGAATTTTTCGATATTTTCTAAAACTCAAATTATTCATCAAGTAAAAGCTTATGATGAATAACTCAACTTATTACTTTTACTTTATCAGTTATGAAATTTTTTATGTACCTCAATTTTTTAAATTTTTGGGAGTTTTCTTTTTATAACTCAAATTTTTGAGTTTTTAGAATTTTCTCATAACTCAATTTTTTAAATTTTAGGAATTTTCAAAAAGTTTATTTTTGTAAAAATCATTTCAGATGCATAGCTATTTAGAACTAACATTGTATTTTCGTCGTAACTTGATTTTGTAAGTTTTTGTAATTTTCTTCCCATAACTTAACTTTTTAATTGTTGGGAATTTTCCCATAACTCAATTTTCTAAGTTTTAAGAATTTTCTAAAACTCAAATTAACTTTTTTTTTTTTAAAAAAAACTTAATTTCTTAATGCATACCATTACATTATTTTGTACTCAACATAATTGATGATTCATATTTTTGATATTTTTGTACAATTTATTGATGTATCCATTTTTATTAATTTATTGCTGTTAACTGGATTCGAATTCAAGATCTTTTAAGGAGTGTAAAAAAGATCATGCATTTTAAGAGAAAATACACCGTGTTGCGGGGGTTATTGGGCATTGACCCTATAAATAACAAAACAAATGAAAGATATAATACTCAGTAAGTGAAAATATCTTAAAAAAAGAAGTACGTAAATGAAACATTATGCCCAATAATTAGAATAATTGACTTTCCTTACGAATATAAAGTATCATGATCAATACCAAATTCTTTTAAAAGAAACAATGGTGTGACTGAACCGAATACTTGAGAAATCAATTATTGTAAGTTGCACTTGTATTTAAACCATGTACATTCGGCTCAAAACTACATTTAACCCGTGCATCATCATTCAAAAATTGTATTTCAACCGTGCACCGGCAGTAAAAAATTGTATCTAAGTCGTGCAGGGACATTCAAAAACTGTATTTAAAACATGCAACGGAGATAAAAAATGCATTTAACCAGTGCAGTGGCGGGTAAAAACTGCATTTTGTTCGTGCAATTACGGTAAAAAAATTGACCTTAACCTGTATAGCGGCGATCACAAACCGCATTTAACCCGTGTAGCGGCAGTCAAAAACTACGTTTAACCCGTGTAGCGGTGGTCAACAACAACATTTTTAATGGAACTGATTAGAAAATAATTTTATATAGAAGTAACTACAACCAAATTTCATTTCATCAACAAATATGACAAAATTTAAATTTAGCTTTGAATAACGAATGGACTAGCTAAATTATCATGTCATGAGATAACGATATGTATGAATTTTCAGAACTATTATTAGACCAATAACAAAATGAATAACACATCATTCTTTGAGAATATTTTAATAATACATGTTGGCGAAATATTACAAAGAACTAACAACTAATTATCAACGATAATTATAGAATCTTTTATGATATATAAGAATTTATGCTTAGTAATAATTTTCTCATATAATACAAGTGCTAATATAAGCAATAAGTCTAAAAAACGCATTGTTTAGCTCACAAAAGAGAATAATTACATAGGAAATTCAAAAACCCTAGCACAGATTAAATTTCATAATTTAAAATATGTCTCAAAGAATATAATTATGAAGTGGTATATCAATTACGAGTTTTAAGAATTTTTCCAAAACTCAAATTAACTTTTTTTTTTTTTAAAAAAAACTTAATTTCTTAATGCATACCACTCGACATAATTAAAGATTCATTATTTATGATATTTTTGTACAATTAATTTATGTATCCATTTTTATTAATTTGTTGCTTTTAAGTGGATTTGAATTCAAGATCTTTTAAGGAGTGTAAAAAAGATCATTCCTTTTAAGAGAAAATACACCATGTTGCGGGGGTTATTGGGTATTGACCCTATAAATAACAAAAAAGTGAAAGATATAATACATAGTAAGTGAAAATATCTCAAAAAAAAAAGTACGTAAATGAAACATTATGCCCAATAATTAGAATAGTTGACCTTCCTTACAAATATAAGATATCATGATCAATACCAAATTCTTTTAAAAGAAACAATGGTGTAACTGAACAGAATACTTGAGAACTCAATTATTGTAAGTTGCAGTTGTATTAAACCATGTACATTCGGCTCAAAAACTGCATTTAACTAGTGCAACATTATTCAAAAATTGTATTTAAAGTGTGCAATGGCAGTAAAAAATTGCATCTAAGTCATGCAGCGGCAGTAAAAAACTGTATTTAACCAGTTCAACGGAGATAAAAAATGCATTTAACCAGTGCAGCGGCGGTCGAAAACTGCATTTTATCCGTGCAATTACGGTAAAAAAATGACCTTAACCTGTGTAGCGACGATCACAAACTGCATTTAACCCGTGTAGCGGCGGTAAAAAACTACGTTTAACCCATGCAACAGTGGTCAACAACAACATTTTTAATGGAACTAATTAGAAAATAATTTTATAGAGAAGTAACTACAACCAAATTTCATTTCATCTACAAATATGACAAATTTAAATTTAGCTTTGAATAAAGAAAGGACTAGCTGAATTATCATGTCATGAGATAACGATATAATTAAAACTAAGTAGTTTATAAAATAGAGAAATTCAATTCTGAATTTTCAGAGCTATTATTAGCCCAATAACAACATGGATAACAAATAATTCTTTGAGAATATATTAATAATACATGCTGGAGAAATATTACAAAGAACTAACAACTAATTATCAACGATAATTATAGAATCTTTTACGGTATATAAGAATTTATGCTTAGTAATAATTTGCATATATAATACTAGTACTAATATAAGCAATAAGTCTTAAAAAGGCATAGTTTAGCTTAGGGGTGAGCAAAACTAAACCGAAAAACCGAACCGATCCAAAAAACCGAAAAAACCGAACCGAGAAAACCGAAAACCGACAAAACCGTTCGGTTCGGTATAAGCTTTTTAAAAAACCGAAAAAGTTCGGTTCGGTACGGTTTTACTATGCTAAACCGAACCGAAAAACCGAATCGAAAAAAATACAAAAACTAAGACATTCTTGAATTTAATTTATATTCTTGAAGATATTATGACAATGGGATAAAAAATGGAGTAATTTTTGAAAACAAAAATATTTATATATGACATGCACCGCCCCTAAAAATGTTATAATGTGCAACATATTTTTACATAATTCATTAGTATATATATATATTTAAAAAATCCTTCGTTTATTAATATTTGTTGAAGATAAAACATACACATTAAATTTTATAAATATTACTTTGAAATTATTTGTTTACGACTAATATATAATATCTGAGTTCCAAAAATAAAATTTCCTACATAAGTCAATAACGTGAATATTCCTTTGAAATTATTTGTTTACGACTAATATAAATATTCCTTTGAAATAATTTGTTTACGACTAACATATAATATTTGAGTTCCAAAAATGCAATTTCCTACATGTGTTAATAATATAAAAATCAAACACTTCATATAAGGATTTTTTTAGAAAATAAAATGTCTCATGTAAACACTCTTTAAATAACTATCGAATGAAACACATAGCAAACCGAAAAAAAACCGAACCGAACATATAGAAAACCGAAAACCGATAAAACCGAACCGATAAAAACCGTTCGGTTCGGTATCGACATCTTTAAAAACCGAATCATTCGGTTTCGGTTTCGGTTATGGCCAAAAACCGAGCCGAACCGAACCATGCTCACCCCTAGTTTAGCTCACAAAAGAGAATAATTACATCGGAAATTCAAAAACCCTAGCATGGATTAAATTTCATAATTTAACATATGTCTTAAAGCATATAATTATGAGGTGGTATATCAATTACGACTACAAAATTATAAGATCAACTTGATAATAAAAAAATAAAAAAATTAATAACTAAATGCCAAGAAAGAATGAATAGGGAAAAATGTAGATAAAGAAATCACACTTACATAAATTCCTGAAAATAAAAAACTCTAAGAATCACCATATTTGAATATTTATAAGGCCTTTTGTTTTCCTTTCTTATTCTCCTTTCCCCCTTTCTCTGGTTCCCTTACCTTTATCACTCAATCCCAGTATCTTACTCTGCCTCTCCCTCATTCTATTTCAAAAAAAAATAGCCCCTAATAAAAACAATATATAAAGGCTCCAAATATAACTAGATATGTCTAATTACAAAATTTACCTCCTCAATTAAATGGTACAAACTATATATAATAAATATCAAAGTTATAAAACAAATATACTTTTAATCAAACTATAGTTTTGGGTGGTGTATTTAGTTGAGAATTTGTTGAACTTTTTTGGACTTTAAAAGTATAGGGTTATCGATTAAGATTTAAAAAAGTATTTTAGAATTCAGGTGTATTCAAGTAAGATTGTAAAAACTATTGTAAATATTAGTGTATTCAATCAGTTTGTTTAAGTCCTTTAAATATTTTGGGTATTAAGATGTTGCTGGACTCTCCAAATTATTAGATTTCGTAGGAGTTTAGGATTTGATTATAAATAAACAAGCCATTTACATACCCCTGTGTAAAAGATAAGAGTTAATAAATTCCGAAGAAAAGAAAATCAGCAAACGAGAAAGCAACGTCAGAGCAGGTAATTTTTTTCTTTTTCTTTTACTCCTTTTTCTAAAAGATATATGCAGGTAATTTTCATACTAAAAATTTTTTCTGGGGAGAAAGTGAAATCAGCCAATCACTACTCTTGCAGAAGCATCGTAGAAAGTGAAATCAACTAATCAAATTTCCTTGTATCTTAAAATCATGTACACCATTGGTGTGTGACAACCATACAAATTATCTTTCACTTTTAATCTACAGAATCTAATATCCATCTATCGGTGTTCAATAATTTTGAAGTAGTGTATGTGTTCATGTAATGAAATTCACAACAGGGAGGCATCAAATTTTACAACCCAAAACTAATTTTTTGAACAAATGACCCCGTTAAACAAATAAATTAATGATATAATTGGAAAAGTCAGATGGAATAATCAAGAGAAAGTCAGATATAATTTTTTTTTTGACATTTAAAACACAAGAAAGTAATTTTGAAATGCCCTTAGAAAATGTACAACACTAACTTCTATAATAGAGAACCATGTGTAGCATATGAAGAAGTTGAGATAGTAAAAGCACTACGGGTAAGAAGAAGAATTTCTAAGGAACCTAAACCGATCTCATAGGGGACCTTGAATATTACCAGATATCGATTTAGATAATGAAATGCTGTATCTCAGAACCCAAAAAAATTGAATTGAAGGTAGAATCTTGAATCCTTCAAAATAAATCACCAAAAGTAAACTTGAAGTATGTTGATTTTAATTCAAAAATAACGAAAGTAGTTTGAAACAACCTTCAAGGTTATTAGTTATCAAATCAATAAAAGATCTTAAGTACTTCTAATTTTATATCAACTATATTACAACAGGTTAATATATATGTTGCAAAGATTTATACATGATCTTTTAAATACTAAATATCCCTTCATTTTACTCTAAAGTATCTATTTTAAACCACATACATCTTTTTGTTATAAGTTTCTTCATAAATCTCCGAATCAGACGCAATGGTCACCGAGATAGAACTCGAAAGAGAAGCTCTCCTTATTTTCCTCAACTTAGAATCTTCCATCCTATGTTAAATCACACAATAAAAAGTCGAACTAATAGTCGTAAGTCTTATAAAGCTAACAACAATCATCGCGCATAAAGCAAGCGATCTCTCTTTTCGTCCAACCACCACATACGTGAGCGAAATAAATGGGATTGACATAAATAGATAAGACAACCACATCATTTTGTTTATCACAAACATGATTTTCTTTTTCTCCTTTTGTTCAATCACAACCATCGAAGTTTGTACCACCACAACCGCTAGGGAAATAACAATTTCACACTATCGCACAAATAGAACATAATAAAATCGTCATTTATTGCTGTAAGAACTGAAGATTGACAAAATTTAAGATAGTAGAATCTATTGAAACATATATAAATCCATATAATGCTGACAAAAAAAATTGTCAAACTCTACATAGAATGAAAACGGATCTTTTAAAATCAATGTAGAATTAAAGTAACCCGCAAAGTTTACAAAATCTATGGAATTTAAAAAACTCTAATAAAATATTTTAAGATCCAAATTGAATACACCCCTCAAACATAAACTTTTCCCTAAGTCAAAAGTCAAAGTTATTGGCATTTACTGGAGAAGTGAAGTAAAGAGGTGTGGTTTCTGGCTATCATTATGTGGAGATGAGTATGTAGAATGAGAATATGAAATGGTGGTAATACTGGTCAGTTTTTTTATGACAATTATGGGATAAGAATCCTCTCCAAATTAACTATTCCTCCCAACTTTTAACTTTAACCAATCACATTTTAATTTAACCGTAACTTTTAACTCTTAAAAACATTAAATTCTTTCTCTTCATTATCATTTAGTATACACGTTGAGCTTAACTTTCTTGTTTCCTCCAACGAAACTTGACATGTACTCTCTTCTTCTTTTAAGTGCAATTAGATTCTCCGTTAGTTGAGACTCATCTACATCCTTCTTCGTCATCCTCTAAAAAAGTAATACATATAAGTGAATAGTGGGTTACTACACTCTTATAAAGACACCAAACCTATATTTAGCTAATTGGTAAAAAAAAATTGAGTGGTTAGAAAATAATATTTGATACTACTCATAAAGAGAGTTTAAGCACATTGAAAATTAAACTGATCTAAACTTATAAAGTCATTTATAATAAATTCATTGATATAAATTTTTTTAATTGATTCAGATCTAAACATATAAAAATAGATCTGGAAAATTAAAAAAAAAAATCAGTTCACGAAAAAAGTGTTCGATGAAGCTGTTTCTAAGAAGTGAAAATTTTCACAAGAAGTAACATAAATTTTTATAAGCTTAAGAATTTTCAAGATCTAAAAACACCCCGTCTCAGGCTTTTAGCTATTATTCAAGAAAAAAGATAAGCTACATACCGATTTTGTTTGTTGAATTTTGGATTGAGGTGGAGAACTCTATTTGTATGGATTGGAATTAGGCGGTTAACTTTTGAGAAAAGAGAAAATTAGGGTTATGTAGTGTTTGGATTAGACGAAAGAAAATAATGTATAGGAATATATTGAAAAAAATTACAAAGGAAAAAAAATAAAATAAAAATAAAATGATTATTTTGTTTGGATCGTTAAAATATAATTAAAAAGAAAGAAAAGTAAAATAAATGATTGTATTAGTTTTTTAATTTTCTCAGTCTCATGTGCATCCCTTTAAATTAACACATATCAGTTATGTTTAAAACTTCTTCAACCAATTATCAATGTTCAATTATTTTATTTTAAAAATGTAAAATAGATAATTTTTAATTTAAATTTTTTATGATGACAAAGCTAGTAAAATTAAAAATAGGGATAAGAAGGATATGAACGTGGATTTAAATGAGAAAATGATAAAAAATATACGAAAAAGAAATGGAACCAACCATGGAAATATGGAATAGTAACAGGCCATGAAAGATATTCTATTTTCATCATCATAGTTACACTTTTTTATATTATTCAACAAATTAAAGATCAACGAATGAGTGACTGGGAGGAGACTAAGGAAAAATTTAAATGCTTCAATTCATGAGGAAAAATAACCATCAGCAACCACCCTCTAACATACAAATTTCATCCACAATAGTTTGTACGTAGCTTTTTGGAATAATATTTTATAAGGATTGATATATGCTTAAATCTGAAAAAGCTAACTGACTCTATTTCTCTAGTGTTCAGAAATATGACAAGTTTCAATATCAATACAAATGTTTATTGTTTCTGCTCGGACATATAAAATTTACGAACGTGACGAATGACACTGTTTTTCTACGAAGAATATTAACAAAATGGTGATAAGAAAGAAGACAAAAAGGTATTACATTACCAGTGGAAAGAATTTTGTTAAAGAAGAAAGGAAAAAATTAGATGAGAGAAAAAGAAATGTGTAACCATGTATAAGTGATAAAGAAGAGAGAATTAATATATTTTTTTGGATTAAAAGTTATAGTTCAATGAGATAGATAGTTGGCCTAGTGGTTAGGTTACTCCGCAGAGACCAAGAGGTCCTGGGATCGAATCTCATTGGAGTCATTATGATTCCGAGTCCAAAGTGGCTCTCTCATGTATTAAAAAAAAAAAAAGTTATAGTTCAATTAAAATGTAATTGGCTAAAGTTAAAAGTTAGAAGAATAAAAGTTAGAAGAAGTACTTACTACCCGTTTGGGATTGCTTTTTAAAATAATCACTTAAAGTGATTTTAGATCCATAGTAATATTTTAGACTCTAAAAATCACTTTTAGGAAAAGCACTAGATTAGTGATTATTGAAATAATCACTTAAAGTGATTTTAGATATCAAAATATTTTTTAATAATTTTTACAAATATTTAAATTTTAATCAAAAAGCGCTTTTAGCTCCAAAATAATCAATCCCAAACGGGCTCTTAGTTTAGTGAGGATCCTTGTCCACAATTATGACGTGATTTAATTAAAGAAAAATTCACATTTGAGAAGGAGGCATGTTTGTTAATATTGATGAAAGGATTCCCGTAATTTGGGCTAACACTATATTCTCCATAGCCCATTAAGTCCATATGTTAAAAGAACTTAGCCCATTAAGTCCTTATGTTAAAAGAACTTTTGAAGGTTGTATATATATTGCAATATTAACTCCTATATTACAAATTATAAAAAATATATTATGCATAAAACTTATGGGAAATGGGGGATAAAAAGTTCTTGTAGATTGGTTATAAATGTTTCAAATTTAATCTAACTTTTATGTTTTTAGAGTAAAGAAAAAACCGAAAACAAATGATAGCACCTATAGACGCAATGGTCATTTTCATGTAATGGTTTAAGTTGTTCACATACTCTATAGGCTTGAATTACTCGAGTGTTTACACGATTAGGGATAATCGTCTATCTATGAAGTATAGGCTACCACTACTCTATAATGTTATACCTGGTAATAGTTATTCACAACCATAACCTTAACGCTTGGTTTATCAAGAGTCATGGTTGTGGAAGTACATGATTTATATACTTTAAAAATAAAACCTTCTTAGATTTATTACATTTTATCATCCGTCAATTTATTAGGGGATCCATCATAAGTAATTGTGACTTGAATATCGAAGTGCTACCGGGTACAAGTGTGCAAATGCAGTTGTTTGCTTACATGTTTTACATTCCAACTCCCAATAAATCAACAAAAACGTCTACTAATTGTGTTGCGCATGACTCTATTTCTACCTTATTACTGACATAGGCACTTAAGTTTCCTTATTAGTTTTGGAGAACTTACTAAAACGTAATAATCTATTATAATGATCCATTGAGTTATAACTAGAATACTAATATTGAAGAAGGGTGTGTTTCTTAAGATATTGTCATCAACATGGAAAACCAAGACATGATAGATGATGGAACTAGAGATCCCATCAAAGGCGACCTAAATTCAACAAAGCCCAAAACATATTTTCATCTTGTCCCTTCCCAACAAACTGCTTTTCCTCTACAATCATAAGAACGACACTCAAGTTGCGATACAAATTATTGAGATTTATACTCTCTTCTTATTTGTATCCAGAATGCTAAAAAAGTTATTAATAGGAAGGAAAAAAGTACACATTCTAATATAACTTTAAATTACATATTAAGATATGGGCACTATTCTAAACTACATGTAAAATAAATTTGTTAAAACATTAGTGAAGCCCTTGGTAGAAAAGTCACTAATCAAGAAGATGATTAGTCATATCAATTTCTTTCCATCAACCTGATATAACTATAATTATATTGAGCTTTATCATTTAGTTTAATAGTCTAAATAGATCTCGAGCATTATTGAAATGTCTTAAATATTGTATCCTAGATAAGGTCAATTAGTTTTCTAGCAGTATCCTAGGTTGGAAGCATACAATGTCTCAACTATATAGTTAGATTGAACCTATGACCGACAGTGGGATTATTATTCAAGTGTGTTGTTACTACGCACTCACGACTGAAGACTACGAGGGTTAACTTTATGGTTTAGGATACTGCTAGATCCCAGATCAAAGCATAGTCCCACCATAAAGTCCTCTTCAATAACCAAGCATTGTTATATTACTCTCTAACATGAAAAAACATAGTATGTGTTTTGTCGATTTATTAACTAGTTAGGGAGATCATATTCCCATATCCTATTACTGTTCAACAGTGAAAGGAGTTACACATACAAATACAAAACTTTCACTCACCCACAATGTGTATGTATAAGCAAAAAGATTAGTGTAATTCAAGAAATATATTATAGAAAAAGGAAATCAATTTACTCAATTAATTACCTTTTTTTTTAAATGAAGTGACTATCGATCTTTTCTTTTTCCTAAGTCACAATTACATCTCAACATAAACCTGTTTGAAGCATGATATTTTTAAAAAATTCATCCATTTTTTCATGTAATGAACATAACATCTAAATAAGATAAATAAACATTTCCTTTAATTTTTATGCAACTCATTTTCTAATTAAATATATTACGTCGATATGATAATTATGTTCTCATATCTTTTATGTATATATAAATAAAATATAAGAGTCCATATGTGTAAATCTTATGTACACTACGCCGCACAAGGCTTCTAGCGACTACATGAGTAGTCGCTAATGCGTAGGTAAATAGTCGTGAGAAAGAGGATCAGGGATTTAACGACTACAAGTAGTCGTTAAAACTTAGTCGCTAGAAACTATTCATTAGAAGCCAAACCTTACGACTACGTGCCAAAAAGGAGTCGTTAGAGGTTGTGGTCTTATTAACGACTACTATGTAGTCGTTAGATGGTTGGTGCTTTTAGCGACTACCAGTTAGTCGCTATTAACTTTATTATCTATGACTACTTTGTAGTCGTTATTAGAAAGGATTATTAACGACAACAAAGTAGTCGTTATTCGCCTTCTACTTAGCGACTACATCTTGTAGTCAATATCGACTACATGTAGTCGCTATTGATTATTATTTTATTTTTTTTTAAAATAAAAAAATATGACTTTCGAATTATTTTTAATTACAATACTGCAATTAAAAATAATTCGAAAATCATATTTTTTTTAAGATACAATTAATTATTAAAAATACAATTAATAAATAAAAATACAATTAATAAATAAAAATAAAATTTATAATTCAAAATATTTAATAAAAATATAAAATTAAACCAAAGTCAAACCAAGTCAAGATAAAGTCAAAGTCAAACCAAACTAAACCAAAATAAATTAAAAGTCTTAATATATAACCGATAAATAAAAGAGATAAACACCAACAATCTCGATCTAGAGTCCTATTCGGCTATAAACATCGTCTTCATTCTCGGACTCGTCTTCATCTTCATCATTACTATCATCACCATCTTCTTCAACATCTTCATCACCGCTAGGAGGAGTGGGGTCCGCAGTCATAGGCTCGAGGGGGGGGGGCTCCTTTCTCTGCCCTCAACTGGTTAATCCACGAGATGGCATCACTCACAACAGCCTGGGAATAAACATGAGGCTCGGTGCTGGTAGAGCAAACTTCAGGGCGGGGGAACTGTGGAAGACCGCTGGCTAAACGGAGCTCGTTAATCGCCGCCATCATCTCCGCATGCTGCTCGGCCTGGGCTGGAGTAGTCGAAGCTTTCTTCTTCAACTTTTTCGGTCGACCAATGCCCGGTGTCCAGCTCCTCTTTGGCGACCCGATAGCCTTCTTCGAGGTGTTCCTCACCTAGTCGACTTGCTCTTTTTGAGCCATGCCTTGACCATCAGTTGACTCAGATTGACTCTGAGTCACCTGCTCCTTCATGGCATCCTTGAGCAATTTCTGTTACATATTAAACAATAAAAAACAATATTAAATTTGATTTAAGACAAAAAATATAATTAATAATTTAATTATAGAAAAACTTACATCAGCTTTTTCGTAGCCCTCCGACCTCCACTGTTTCGTCTTCTTGCTTTTACCCACCACCTCGAAAAAACCGCCCATACGCGGAATCGGGATGTCTTGTTGTGTCGCCTCATCCCTGATCACCAGATCCCCCCCGGGATTAAATCTTCACCCTGTTTCATTAAAAAAAATATTCAAAATTAATAATAAATAAATTACTTAAATAAAAAATCACCTCATAAAGCATATCCCGATGCGAAGCCATCGGGAAACTTCTGTTCCTTCAACCAGTCAAGAAATACTTTCTGCTTTTCCGTTGTTAACGTATAATTTTCTCGATTCAATATTTGTTTACCGCCTCTCGAAGTCAACCACAATTCTTTCCTGTTTTTCATTTTCTCAAGATCCATTCTCGCTTTCACGTTGTCTTTGTTAACTTTCCCATCAAGACCTATAACTGTGCCGAGAAGAGCATCACACACGTTTTTCTCGCAATGCATGACATCAATGTTATGTTTCAACAAATTTTCGAACCAATAAGGTAAACGATAAAAGATACTCTTTTTCTTCCAATTGAATAGACGTGGACCAGTTTGCCTCACGATCTTTCCCCCAAAATACTTGTGTCTACCGGGAAACACAATGGGAAGCCCATCTAACTGTGTCTGAATATCGTGTGGACTATATTTCTTCGGTGGGCCCCTCTGATCGGCTTTCGGGTACAAAACCTTTTCGCTTCAAAATCGATGCCCGATAGGTAACAACCGTCTGTGGTCGAAGTAAGCAACCCCTTTCTTCACACTCAATGACGGAGTAGAATCCATGCATTCTGGACAAGCTAAGTAACCTTGACCCGACCATCCCGAATTGTATGACCTAGCGGGGTAATCATTAGTCGTAGACAACAAACAAACCTTCATCGTAAACTCTTCCTTCTTGTGGGCATCATACGTAAGGATCCCTTTACCCCACAACTCGTCCAACTCATCTATAACAGGTCGAAGAAAGACGTCCATGTCCTTGCCGGGTGAACGGGGTCCAGGGATCAACAAATAAAGTTGGAATGTCGTCTCCTTCATACACACCCACGGGGGTAAGTTGTAGACGGTCAATATAACCGTCCACATGCTGTACGAGTTGTTCTGCATAGAGAAAGGACAAAACCCGTCGATTCCGAGACCCAAATATACATTACGAGGTTCGCTAGCAAACTCAGGATGTAACTGAACAAATCTCTTCCAACTATCTCCATCAACTAGATGACACAACAAATTTGGATCTGTACTCTTCCCTGTTCGGTGCCAGATCATATTTTTTGTAGTATGTCTCGAAGCATAAAGTAGCTGCAGGCTAGGGGCAATCGGGAAATATCAGAGTTTCTTATGCGCTCCTTTCAGACCCTTCTTCGGGTCCCATCTGGATTCACTACATACTGGACACTTTTCGAGGGAGTCATTCTCCTTGTAAAATAAAGCACAATCGTTTACGTAAACATTGATGGTATTGTAACCCATACCTAAACATTTTAACTTTTTGTTGCACTCCTCGTATGACTCGGGCAAGGTATGCGGTTTGGGCAACACACGACATAGAAGATCAAGCAACTCGGTGAAAGACGTGTTAGTCCACTTGTTCATCACTTTCACGTGCATTAGCTTCACAGTGAAATTCAATAAACTCATTACTGTACAACCACGGTATAACTCGGTCTCTAATTCGGAAAACATCGTTTTGAATTTGCCACGTGCTGAACTGTTCAAGTCTATCATCTCGGTGTCACCGGAATGACCACCACCCTCATAATTAGGTCTCAAATCTTCATAGACATCCAACATTTCATTTTCTTCATATCGAGTCTTGGGAATTTCCTCGCTCTCACTATGCTTTGTCCAAATCTCATACGTGGACAAAAACCCAAATTTTAAAAGATGTGCCCTAACTTTGACCACATTATACCGACGATAATTCGAACACTCACTACACAGACAAAAAATTGTTTCTTCAGGATCTTTATTTTTTTGAGCAAAAACGAGAAATGCTTCTATCCCCTTAATAAATTCACGCGAAACTTTATGAGCGGAACCAATCCAACTTTTATTAATACCCGAAGCCATAATCAACTATTGCAATATAAAAGAATACAACATAAATGTCTCATAAATAAAATGAAAAAAAAAATTATTAAATCACCAAATAAATACATAAAAAGAAAATTAAAAGTAAGATTATTACATCACCACTTACATACTTAAATATAAAAAAAAATTATTACATCACCAATTAAATACATGAATATAAAATGAAAAAAAATTATTACATCACAAATTAAATAAATAAATATAAAATTAAAAGCACACAAAATAATACATCACCAAATAGATGCATAAATATAAACTTAAAAGTATACAAAATATAACATCACCAAATAAATACATAAATACAAAATTAAAAGCATACAAAATATAACGTCACTAAATAAATATATATCCTATTTATGCATTTACGTCTCATACAATAATATATATATATTTATATGTCATATAAAATTATAAAAATGATAAGAGATATATACATAGTGATACTATATATTTAGCATTAACTATACAATTGTAATCAAATAAGAAAAAGATACCTACTTTTGGGCAAATTTAGAAGGAAAAATTGATAATTGAGGAGGTCCCACGTTGTTGTTTGACCCGAGAAAGCTTTTCCACGTGTTGAAATACCTAATAAGTGATACTCTACACAATTGCATGCAAATAAAAGAAATTTGAAAGAGTTTTATGGAACAAAAAATACTGCTTTTAGGCAAATTTGGAAGGAAAAATTGATAATTGAGGCGGTCCCACGTTGATGATTGACCCAGGCAAGCTTTTCCAAGTCTTGAAATAATTTTTGATGATGAATTGTGCAAAAAAAAATTGGGAGAGTTTTGAGAGAAAGAAAGAGAAATTATAAAATAATGGTGTTTTGAGTATCCCAATTCGCAACTTGCTGTAATAAATACGCCACCACTAATCGCGACTACACGAGTAGTCGCTAAAGATAAAAATGTAGTCGTTAATGAAGTATTCTAACGACTACTTTAAGTAGTCGTTTAATAATCTCACCACTAGCGACTACTCGTTGGCGGTGAAAAATTAATTAAAAAATACAAAAACCACTCGCGACTACTTCCTAAGTATTAACGACTACTTTATCTAGTCGTTAAAAACAAAAATTACTAACGACTACAAGGTAGTCGAGAAACATTTGTTTGCAACTTCGTAACATCCTAGTCAACATCTGTTTTTTGGCGAAAAATTTATAAATGACGTTTTCCACTTCAATGATGACTTTTCAAAGAAAGTCCGACTTTCTAACCTTTGAATAAAGAATGCCACGTGGAATATATCCGTTGGGGTAAAAAACAGATACCATTTTTATCAAAACGGTATAAAAATTTTCAGGTAATATATGATACTTCTTAAAGAGAACTATTGAAATTATTCTTATCATGTCTTCTTTGGTGTTCTGATTTAGCTCTCTAGGTAAACTAAAACGATCTCATAACTGCATTTTGAAGAAACATGATGAAGTAAAGATATCCATTAGAGAAACGGATCATAGGGTAAAATTTTGGAGAAGACAAATAATTTTGGTCACTGAAATATGATATATCTTGCACCCTTCTTTCCATAACTTTGTATATGTTTCGATTTGACTCTTCCATTGTGTTGTAAAATTTCTCAAAATCACATTTCTCATGGAATCAACTTAGAATATATTTTCACCAGAGCAATTTATTATGGAGTATGTTTAAAACTATAGTAGCAATCGACAACCTTGCATCTTCTCATCTAGATGACTGCTTCAAATAGTTATCCGTTTTTGGGTACAAGATACTCCATTTTTGAAATTTTATACAAAATATATAACCATTTATGACCGTTGGGAGCACTCACTTTAATATATATTATAGATTTGTTAAGGAAAATAATACCTCTTGTAGCTCAAATTCAACCACACACTATCCTACACCTCAAGAAGAAAATCACTAGCTTGTTCTTTCATCTTCATATCATAAATCCAAGCCTATTGAGTTATATATTTTTCCTGCAAGCTCCACATTCATATTTATGCAAGAGGAATATCAAACTACGAGCTTCAATTGCAATTCTACTCAAAGAGGAGTCCATCTCAAGCTATCACTTTTTAATAAACACAAGAGAAGATCATATCAAGCCTTCACTTTGTATCAACTAGAAAAGGAGTTCATGATAATTATTTTGCATTATCTCATCAAGGAGAAAAATCGATTCAATTGTAAGATTAAATTATCAAGGGTTTATCTTCACTTACACACACACACACACACACACATATATATATATATATATATATATATATATATATATATATATATATATATATATATATATATATATATATATATAATTGTGTGTAGAAGTGTAGAAGGGGGTTTATAATTAGGTCATAACTTAACCGTTGAAAGTATAATCGAGTTGTGACTTAAGAGGTAAATTTTTTGAGAGGGTTTAGGTTGTAGTTTATTTGTGAAAAACCTCGTTGTAATAGTTAGTTATCTCACCTCGAAAAGTTATCGAGATGCTTTGTAGAGAAGCTTGAAAATCCTACGCGGATGACTCTAGGTAGTAAATGTAGATAATCGAAATAGTATAAATTATTTGTGTGTCTTATTTCCCTCAAAACCATTAATTACCACATGAAGTTTTATTTCATTATATTACTTGTGATTAGTTTCTCTAAAAACTCGTTGAGTAGCCTAATAAATTTAAACCTTAGGTGATCCATAGTTTTTCCTTTTGTCCTTTAGCTTAAATTGAAATATCTAATTCTAGGCTTAGAGAAGCCTTCCCTCTTAGTTTCTCATTCATGTGTTCTTAATTCCTTAACATATACTAGAAATACTTATGTCCACATTAACTCCCTAGATAGATAATCCTTTTACTTATCGTTGTCATTACATAACAGCTTCCACACTTACAAACCTCCTTATGTTCACTTTAATATGCTTAGAGTTTGTTTCTTATGTTATTTCCCTATATCTTAATTTTAGTAATCCCATAAATTTTTAATTAGGCATAGAATAAATCGGAGTCCTATTCACCCCTATAACACTTTGCATGACTTTTTATGGATAAATCTTATTACCAAGCCTTTATTAAGTTTATGAGTAATTTCCCATAGAATGCTGACACTATTTTTTAGGAGCGCACTTCTGAGAGGGTGCTAACATTGTAGGCTGATATTCGTGAGTATTATGCGAGAGTATTATTTGATTGTCTAGGTTATGCCGGGATTTATGAGTAACTTTTATTGTCGAAGCTATGTCAGTCTTACCGATATTCAGAGTACGAAGTGCCTTCCGATATTAATTACATTGGGAATATGAAAGGTCATTTTTGTACCATAAGTACATACGTAAGTGGTGGTCCTTTGTGTGTTCTAAAAAAATAAATGCAACTGCTAATCGAACCACAACCGCAAGTGTACGGTTGTCCCAAGTAGTATGTATGATAATACAGATTCGTTCCAAGGACGGATGGTTGATCACAATGTTTAGCAAGTAGTGATTGATGCACTTATGAAAGTAAAAGATAATAAAATATTTGTTTGGTTTTGTTTATTAAAACTACTAAATGGAAGACAAATTGTAAATGCAAGTAAAAGCTAAGACGCAAGTAAAATGAGTGGAAACGCAATATGAGATGTAGTACTTGAGAACGCAAGGATCCTCCTAATCTTACTTCCTAACTTATGTTGTTTAAGGGCTAAATCGGTCAATTACAATGGTCGGGATTCTAAAATCCTTATACCCCCGTCAGGGTGGACTATAAGGCAATCCTAAGGTGTCACTAGTCCCGTCAGGGTAAATATGATCCACTGTTGGATGATTAAGTGTTTTACCTCATTGGCCCTAGAATTAGCTAAGTTCGTCAGAATCAATAGCTTTTATCCTAGATCGAATAATTAATTCTATACCTAAACCCTCCGTCAGGATGATCCATACGCCACATATATGGAATAGCTTAGATACTAATACCTAATCTTAGTTCGCGACTCTAAAATCAGTAAATAATCCCAAATTATCGAAAAGAGTAATAGACCCAATCTAATTTAATTTAATATAAACCCAAATTCAACATTCGTTATTTCATAAAATTAAGATTCACCCATTGTTTGTTCTCAAGCACTATGAAAAAGCTTAGCTCATATTAAAATTAAAAACTAAATTAAAAGAATTGGAATTCATATTGTTTACAAAATTAAAATATAAAAAGAACCTAATTTCCGGAATTGGAATGACTACGAACGGAGCTATAGACCCACTCTAGCTCTTGTAGCTTCTTCTTTCTTCCTTCTGTTGCTTCTCTCTGGTGTTTAATCTTGTGGAATGTGAATTGTGTGAAGAATAGAAGTCCAGATCTCCTTTTATAAGCATAAATTCGGACTAGGGCTTGGACCAGAAAATAAAAGACTAATTAAATGTCCAAGCCCAACTTCCAAGCCCAAAATCCCGTAACTGCTGATACACCTTCACTAAAACGGCTTTTCCCGATGCGTTACAACTCCGATTGACCTCATTCCAGTTGCTAAAGTTCCGTAACTCGATAAGGAATGATTTCTCTTCAAAGGTCAACAGCTAAATCATCGCTTAAGCACCTCGAAATCAGCAATCTATGTCCTGGAAAATGGATTTTCAGCTCTAAAAATAATATCTTCGGGATTTATCTTCAAGTCTTGACTCTAATTCACGATCTTTGACTTTCTCCTCGGATTCCTCTCCTAGCTAACATCTAAAACCTGTAAACTTTACACTAAAAATACCAATATTACGCGCAAAAGTTTAATAAATTAAAAATGCTAGAAATAAAAAGGTAATTCCGGATTATTGCATATTAAGTCCAAAAGTCTATCAATTTAAGTAAATAAACACAAAAAATGATATCTCCCAAGGGTCGAAAATAAGAACAATTAGGGAGACATCAAGACCCCCAACTCAAACCTTTGTCGTCCCGACAAAGTAAAACAAAACACAGGGGTAGAAGTAAACGTATAAACAAGTAGAAGCTAGCAAATAAACCCTAAAGCAATTCTCAAAATAAATCTCATATAGCAAACTTTAGAAACTAATATACACATACACTAATCATGCAACATCAAACATAAATAATCTCAATCATAAAATTAAAGTTGCAGTGCTTGAAGGTTACACTTGTACTCATCTCTGTATGATGGCTATAGGGTGGTCATTAATCCTTACTCGCTTTGAACGCTCCACCTAGTGTATTCCCTATCAACAGAATATTAAATTCACTATGCACTTAGGAATCACGAGGTCTTTACGGTTATAATATTGGCTTAAGGACGGGTGTGGATGTATATTTGGTAAATTTGAAGTGAGCTTTTGGCTCTCTCCTCACTTACCATCAACATTGTCCTCGAGCTTGAGTTAACGCTCAAAAAGATGTTCTCACTCACCCATATACGCAACAATTTAGCGTCCCATGTCTACCCACTATAAATAAGATGATTTTCAAAAAATTCCACTTTCCCGGATGTTTTATTCATTCATATTTTTCTTTTTCTTTTCTTTTCTCTCTTTTTTCTTCTCTTTTTTTTTGTATACAGATGCGAACCGGGTTCCCGGTTTTGATGAATCCGGGTTCCCGGTTCCTACTGTATGATTTTTCAAAATTTTTCATTTTTTCTTTCTTTTTCATTTTTCTTCATTCCCGGCAAAGGGTTACAAGTATATATCATCTGCAATTATGCTACAATACAAAGCACATCAATCCCAACCCATTTAATTCCCCATATGTGGTCCCACCACCCCAAACTCAAGCTCGAGACATGTCTCAGGATTGTGATTCAAGTGCGGGTCATATGGTCATGCCTAATAATCTAAGGGATAATGGCTTATATCGTGGCTACAAAGAAAAGGCTAAAGGCTCAAAGTGGGCTAAGACGGATAATAATTAATACAAGGGATAGAAGGTTAAAAAGGCACAAATGGCTAACAAAGAACTGCCCCTATCATTTTCCTAAGCACATAGCTTGTCTTTAGTTCATATCTAGGTGGGTTCTCTACTAATTAGGATTTCACGTTCTACACACCAAACATATTCCTTGAGTACAAGCTTACTTCATTTGCATTGTTCATTAATTTTTCCTATTAATTACCTATGTTCGCATGCAATTGTAAGTGCGTTTTATATCAATCCCTAAAGTCCACTATTTTCGATCATAGATTTATCAAAAGTATGCTCAAAGGGATATTTAAAAATTTCTACAGTCAAACGCAACTCCGAAAATTCTTTTATTGAAAGCAAATAAAGCAAATAACACATAAAAACTGGGATGAGGCAACGAACCCCACCCCAAACTCAAAAATGAGTCGTGTCCCCACGACTCGAAAAGACTCAATAAAGCATTTAAACTGATCTACACTAAGAGGAAAGTTTAGAAAACGTATCTTAACCAGCGCGAGGCTGGTTATCGGTGTTGCGTTCTGGACCTTTATCTCGCGTAACAGCATCATAAATCGCGTTTTGAAGTGTATTTACGCCTAGGATTAAATTTCGAAGCAGGTCCAATTCTTTGGTAACGTTTCCCAAGGTAGCAATCATCTTCTCCTGATTCTCTTCCAACATCTGAATCTTGGACTCCAACTTAGGAACAGTTTTCGCTTTCTTTGATTGAGGAGTTCTTGGACTTCTTGTAGCTCGTGTTGCCTCTTCATGGATGTTCTTGATTGTGCTCAAAGCTATACTCACACCAACTGAAACAATGTCAATATCTGCGTTCTTACGCGGAATCTTTGCGTCTAGACACAACCGAGTAATAGTACAAGGAAACTTCAGATTTTGTTGTTTCATAGGTGATTTTGCGAACTCCATGATTGTATCAAAAATGATCTTAGCAACATCAAATGGTTTCTCCTCCAAAATACACTTAATAACAAATATGTGCTCTTTCTTCAACTCGGAAGTGTGTTTAATACCAAAGAAAGTGGGTATTACGAAACGAGACCAAACCTTAGCATGAGGTGTCAAACTACTGCTGTAAAACTGTCCAGGATACCTTTCACCTTCAGGAATTGGGCTAGTCCCATTAACAAGCACGGTCCCCCAAAGGGATTCAAAATCAAAAGAAGGGTCATTAAGAATTTCTTGGAAAGGGCATGTACCAGAAAAGTTGGGTAATTTTAAGGATTTCCTAATACGTTCAATAGAGAAAGGAACTACCTTTTTGCGGATATCAATGGCATCATGGGAGGTAGCTAAACCTTCGTAAAATTCTCGCACAAAAGTAGGAATAAACTCAAGCTTCCTTTCTTGCAATTCTTTCCAACCAAACTTAGCACATGTCACAGCATATTCTTTGTAATCACTGCTCATAATACCCTTAGGAAAATTCGTCTCCTCACCAAATTTCAAAAATTCAATTCTTTCACGAACCTGAGTATTCCAACAAGTGTAAACCCTCTTAGGCTTGTGGGCCCACATCTTCATACGCGGAGGTTTTTGAACGGGTGCTTCCAGAATCTCTTGTTCAGTTTCCTTCTCAATGTTCTTCGCAATTTCCTCTTCTGGTTCCTTCTCACTTTCAATCTCATCAATCAATCTTCTCTTTAGACCTGTGATTTCTTTTCTGTTAGAATCAAGCTTAACTTCGTCAATTTTTCGTTTAGGACGCGAATCAGGAATCTCAATAGCTTGTTCTTGAGAACCACCAATGGTGGTCTTTCTTCTAGGAGCAGTTCTTCGGAAATCACCGGTTCTGTTAGTCATCTCTTTTCACCCCAAACTCAAAACTTCAAATAATGAAAAACTTAGGGAAAAGTTTAGAATTTTGATGTTTTGAGGTTTAAGAATTTAAGAACTAGGTGAAATATGAGATGGGTCTTGGTTAATTTGAATGGGAGAAGAAAGAATTGGGTTTAATTTAAGGAATTGGTTGAAGAAGAATCTTGGGAAAAACTAAGGATTTGATGTTATTTTGGAGAGGAGGTGAGTTGATCTTATGTTTTTGTGGTGAAAGAGGGTAGGATTTGATGATATATAGTGTTTTGGTAGATGAATTTCGGAGGTGGGGAGGCTATTGGTGCGTTTTAGGTAAAAACTTGCAAAAGAGGCTAAGAAAACTAGGTTAAAACACCCAAAACCGCCTCTCACAGCTTTCAAACCGGGTTCCCGGTTCCGCGTCGCTGTGACGGCGCGGAAAAACAATTGTGGACTCTTTTTTTCTTTTTTCTTTTTTCAAAACGCACCAAAACGCTGGACCCCAAGACGCGGGGTCAGAGATTCTACTCGCCGAAACCGGGTACCCGGTTCTGTGGAATGCGGGTTCCCGGATTTTCTCGATGGCGCGAGTCAAAACGCGCCAAAACGCAGCACCTCAAGACGCTGGACCAGAGAAATTTGAAGACAACAGCTCCGAAACCGGGTACCCGGTTCTGCCAAATGCGGGTACCCGGATTTGTGTCGATGGCGCGAATCAAAACGCACGAAAACGCAAGCCACCAAGACGCTGGGTCAGGGATTTTCAGAAATCACAGCACCAAAACCGGGTACCCGGTTTTGCCAAATGCGGGTTCCCGGTTCCGACGCTGTGACATTACCCTAAAACGCCAAGTGTTGCGTTAAAATGGTTGGTACTAGCTCCAAAACCGGGTTCCCGGTTTTGAGAAACCGGGTTCCCGGTTTCTCCTGGACATCCAACCAATTTTTCTCCTATTTTCGCCTCATCGACCCCAAACTCAAGTCCTTTTTACCCCTGAAATCATCAAAAACAACTACCCTTCCTCATTTCTTAATAAAAACAATAAAATTACGAAAATCGAACTAATCTAAATTGCAAAAATATAAAAACTCAGCTAATATACAAGTAATTGGCTTTTGTTTAACGTCGTTAAGCTCGACGGGTTACCTCACGCTTCTAAGGAGTCTCGAGGAGATACATGACCTCCCCGGGATGTGGATCTTCCGAGCGATTGGTATCTTCACCTCCATGGTATATCTTTAGTCTGTGACCGTTAACCATAAAGGTACGGTTCTCTAGTGGATGTTCTATTTCTATCGCCCCATGAGGTGTAACTTTGGTCACAATGTATGGACCTGACCACTTAGATCTTAACTTACCCGGATAATTGCTGAACTTTGAGTTATACTTCAACACTCTTTGCCCCACTTCAAAGTTCTTTGTACGAATCCGATTGTCATGCCATTTCTTTGTGTTTTCTTTGTCAAGTTTGGCATTTTCATAAGCATGCAACCGGAATTCGTCAAGTTCATTAAGCTTCATCATACGATTCTTTCCGGCTAAGATAGGGTCTAAGTTCAACTGCGCAATTGCCCAATAGGCACCCATTTCAAGCTCTAAAGGTAAGTGACAAGCCTTACCATACACCATACGATAGGGAGATGCACCAACTGGAGTCTTAAACGCAGTACGATAGGCCCACAACGCGTCATCTAATTTCATTGACCAATCTTTTCTTGTAGGACCAACGGTTTTCTCTAGGATTGACTTGACTTCACGGTTTGAAACTTCAGCTTGACCATTGGATTGTGGATGGTATGCAGTAGATACACGGTGTCTAACTCCATATTTCTCTAGAACAGTCTTCAGATATTTATTAACGAAATGAGATCCTCCATCGCTAATAATCACTCTAGGTGTGCCATGTCTAGTGAAAATATGTGACTTCAAGAACTTAATCACCACTCGTGAATCATTAGTAGGTAAAGCCACCGCTTCTACCCACTTAGACACATAATCAACAGCCAATAAGATATAGAGGTTACCATTTGAAGGAACGAAAGGACCCATAAAGTCTATGCCCCACACATCGAATATCTCAACCTCTAACACATTATTACGCGGCATCTCATCCCTCTTGGATATGTTTCCGGTAAACTGGCATCTCGTACATTTCTTAACATATTCATGACAATCTTTTATAAGAGACGGCCAGTAAAAACCTGATTGAAATACCTTTGCAGCAGTTCTGTCTCCTTTGAAATGTCCTCCATATAATGAATCATGGCATCCAGCTATAATGGCTTGAGTCTCTTCCCTTGCTACACATCTTCGTATCATTTGGTCAGCACAAACTTTATAGAGGAACGGATCCTCCCAAAAGAACTGTCTAGCACGATGAGCTAACCTCTTTCTTTCTTGATAAGTAGAACCTTTAGGAAAAACACCACTCACTACTAAATTCGCAATATCTGCATACCACGGAGCCTCATAATCTCTAACAACGAATAAACTCTCATCAGGAAACTCTTCTCTAACTGCTTCAGTACCACTATTCATCTCTGAACCCTCTAAACGCGATAGATGATCTGCAACCTGATTCTCACAACCCTTTCTATCTTTGATCTCTAAATCGAACTCTTGAAGCAATAACACCCATCTGATTAACCTTGGTTTCGCATCTTTCTTCTCCATAAGAAATCTGATCGCGGAATGATCTGTATAAACAATGACTTTCGCTCCAAGAAGATAAGAGCGAAATTTATCAAACGAATATACCACTGCTAGCAACTCTTTTTCTGTAACTGTGTAATTAATCTGAGCACCACTAAAAGTTTTACTAGCATAGTAAATAGAATGAAAAACTTTCTCTTTCCTCTGTCCTAATACAGCTCCCATACACAAATCACTCGCATCACACATAACCTCAAACGGTAAATTCCAATCTGGAGGTAACACTATAGGAGCAGAAATAAGCTTTTCTTTGATTGCTTTGAAGGCCGCTAAGCAAGCTTCATCAAAAAGGAATTTTCAATCCTTTTCGAGTAAGTGGCATAACGGTTTAGCAATCTTAGAAAAATCCTTAATAAAACGCCTATAAAAGCCAGCATGGCCAAGAAAACTCCTTACCCCTTTAACAGAAACAGGAGGGGGAAGAGTTTTAATTACCTCTATCTTTGCTCTATCAACCTCTAATCCAGCACTCGAAACTTTGTGACCCAGAACAATACCTTCACGAACCATGAAATGACACTTCTCCCAGTTGAGCACTAAATCTGTTTCCTTGCATTCCATTCCAATTCCTTCCCTCCTTCCAATATGAATTGCCTCTAGTTTCGCGGCTAGGGGGGGAGAGGGGCGGCTGGGCTGGCGGGAACAGAACAACAGGGAAAGACCCGGCCGACCGGCCCAGGGCGCTTGAGAAGGTGGACAATCCTTCAAATCCAGCCGGGGTCTTCCAGATTACTTTCTCCAAGTTATCTAAACATATATCAAAATCATCACCAAACACGGAGAAATCATCCATAAATACTTCAAGGAAATTATCTATCATGTCCCAGAAGATGGCCATCATACACCTTTGAAAAGTAGTGGGAGCGTTACACAACCCAAATGGCATTCTGCGATATGCAAACGTACCAAATGGGCATGTAAAAGTAGTCTTATGTTGATCTTCTGGAGCCACGTAAATCTGATTGTACCCGGAGTAACCATCCAAGAAACAGTAATATTCCCTTCCGGCTAATTTGTCTAACATCTGATCAATGAAGGGTAAAGGGAAATGATCTTTTCTGGTGGCCTTGTTCAGCTTTCTGTAATCCATGCAAACTCTCCAACCTACTACTGTTCTTGAAGGAATCGCCTCATTTTTATCGTTAAGAATTGTTGTGATTCCTCCCTTCTTCGGTACACACTGAACTGGGCTCACCCATTCACTACTCGAAATGGGATAGATAATCCCCGCATCTAAAAGCTTGATCACCTCTTTCTTCACCACATCCTTCATAGCTGGCATTAATCTTCTCTGACCTTCAACTGAGCGTGCATTAACATCTTCAAGAATGATTTTGTGTTGACAATAGGATGGACTAATGCCTTTGATATCAGCAATTGTCCAACCTATTGCTTCTTTGTTGGCTCTTAACACACGCAACAGTTTATCTTCTTGAGGACCTGTTAAATTAGCTGAAACAATAACAGGTAGAGTTTCATCAGTACCCAAATAAGCATACCTCAAGTGTGATGGCAATGGTTTTTCTTCCAACTCCGGAGGAGATTCAATTGAAGGCTTCTTTTTAGGAATAATCTCCCCCGGTTCTCTCACAGGTTCATAGGCAAGACGCCTATACTTCGGATTTTCAGAATTTAGAGCTGCCACTGTTTCGGTAAGCTCCTCCATCATCTCAGGTGAATCTAATGTCAAAGCAGCCTGCAAGATATCATCAAAGTTTAAGCAATTAAATACCTCTTGCGATGCTTGCTCTACTACATCCATTCTGAAGCAATCTTCCTGAGAATCTGGGAATTTCATAGCTCGAAATACATTGAATTTCACTTCCTCATCTTGTATCCTCATTGTCAATTCGCCATTTTCTACATCGATCAATGTTCTCCCTGTAGCTAGGAACGGTCTACCCAAAATAATGGGGACATTTCTATCTGCATTGTATTCAAGTATTACGAAATCAACAGGAAATATAAGTGTACCTGCCTTAACAAGAACATCCTCAATGCGGCCTTCAGGATGAGCAAGAGACCTGTCCGCCATTTGCAAGACCATAGAGGTAGGTCTTGCGTTTCCAATTTTAAGCTTATCAAAGACTGACTTGGGCATCAAGTTGATGCTCGCCCCCAAATCACATAACGCCTTTCCTTTCCATTCTTCTCCAATCGATATGGGAATCGTGAAACTCCCCGGATCAACTAACTTCGGAGGTAATTTACTCTGGCAAATCGCACTACACTCTTCAGGAAGGCCAATCATCTCATTATCACAGTAGGGCCTTTTATTAGTGAGGGCCCTCTTTAAAAACTTCGTATACTTAGGAATATCTCGAATTGCCTCAAGTAACGGAATATTAATACTCAGACCCCTCACTCTATTAAAGAACTTCTGAAAATCAACCATATCACCCTTTTTCTGAACTCGCGATGGAAACGGTGGTGGAGGGCGATTGCTTACAATTTCATCTCTCTTTTTCGGAATTTCTCTTGGTCTTTCTATCTCTTCAACCTCACTATCTTTCTCATTCTCTTTCTCTTTCTCACCCACTTCCTTTTCTTTTCTTGGGACTTCTTTCTCTTTCATAACGGGAAAAGGAGGTGGAGGGAGGTTCTTACCACTTCTTA
This sequence comes from Nemophila menziesii, assembly GCA_029959085.1. NCBI lineage: Eukaryota > Viridiplantae > Streptophyta > Magnoliopsida > Boraginales > Hydrophyllaceae > Nemophila > Nemophila menziesii. The sequence continues at coordinate 33,023,622 of JARWIR010000011.1, read as the reverse complement.
ATGTGACAGCCTTGCAATCTTCACGTTGTGTTGGATTTTCCGTATCGCTAGGAAGTTGCCCTTGTGGACGCTGATTCAGCTGTTTATTAATTTGACTTAGCTGATTCTGGAAAATCTTCATATTCGCTTCAGCTGTGTTCTGACGTTCCAAAGCTTGTGTTTGAAGAGCAATCAAATTTTCAACGGTTTTCTGAAGGGTAACTACTCCTTCTTGTGGATGGGCAGGTAGAGCTTTCTGGTTTAAATTCTCATCGTAGGTATTCTGAGGAGCTTGTCTTTGCACATAATTGTTTTGATTCTGTCCTCCTTGATGATTGTTGTGTGGTCTTGGATTATAGTTGTTGCCTTGAGGACGCGGCTGATACGCGTAAGTAGGATTGGCTGCCCCATTAGGATTTGAGTATTGAAACCCAGGATGGTTTCTGTTAGGCTGATATCCATTACCACTTGAATTGAAATTACCTCTATTGGACATAAAATTCACTGATTCTTGGTTATTCGGACAACTTTCCTCGTCATGATCATCTACCTTACAAATTGAACACATATAAACCTCTTGTGCAGCATGCACAGCTACCTTCTTACTCGAAAAACCTTCTTTTACAGCTAAAGTAAGCTGCTTCAATTGTTGCTCTATGGTATTCTGGATCTTATTCTCAAACGTAGCAAATTTTTCTTCCATGTCAACATTATTTACTCCCTTAACTGGTGTTCTTACTGAGCTCCACCCAACTTCATTCTTGACTGTTCTCTCTAAAATGATCTTGGCATGAGCGGGTTGAACTTGAAGAAAACCTGCTCCACATAGCGTATCCAATTTCTCTCTTGAAATTCCATCAAGGCCTCTATAAAAGATCTTTAACTGTTGTTGTTCTGAAAAGCCATGATTGGGAACTTTACGCAAACACATCTGAAATCTTGTCCAACTCTTACCCACAGTTTCCTCATACTCTTGACGGAAGTGTGTCAATTCTAGTTCAGCATCTAACCTCATGTTACTTGGGTAATACATGTCAAAGAAAGCAATTTCTAATTGGTCCCAATTAGTAATCTTCGTAGGATCTTGCGTATCGTGCCATTCACTTGCTCCATCAATCACAAAAAATTTAAAAGCAGCAAAATACATCTGTTCCCTCGAAACTCCTTGTGTGATATAAGAATCACATATCTGTTTAAACTTCTGTACTGCTCTAAGCGGATCTTCTGATGGTCTACCACGAAAATTTCCAAAGTTTTGGAATTGAGCTAACATACCCGAATCAGGACGGAATCTCGGCACATCTATATCTGGAGCACCTACTCCTATAGCAGGAGCACGGAATGGGACTTCTGGAGGACCATTAGTAAACCACGGATCATGATTCATCACTATCTGGACTGGAGGATTAGGATTCGCTGGTGGAACTGGAGGAATAACACCTGGAGCCAAAGGTTGTCCATTTGCGCCTAGTTGATTATCTTGAAGATTGATCTCTTCCATTCTGTTACTTAACTCTTCTACCTCTAAAGCTTCTCGTTCTCTTCTTCTTCTGTTCGCAAGTCTGATCAACGATTCTGGATTACTAAGGATCGGAAGTGTTGGCTCTAGATCCTTGAATAGCCTTCTTCGCATACACCAAACCTAAAAACCTGAAAAAGCTAACAAACAAAAAGCGTAAAACTGATAAAATAAAATAAATACACTTATCACTAAAGGATAAACACCGTGGTCACACGCTACCGTCCCCGGCAGCGGCGCCAAAAACTTGGTGGTCCTTTGTGTGTTCTAAAAAAATAAATGCAACTGCTAATCGAACCACAACCGCAAGTGTACGGTTGTCCCAAGTAGTATGTATGATAATACAGATTCGTTCCAAGGACGGATGGTTGATCACAATGTTTAGCAAGTAGTGATTGATGCACTTATGAAAGTAAAAGATAATAAAATATTTGTTTGGTTTTGTTTATTAAAACTACTAAATGGAAGACAAATTGTAAATGCAAGTAAAAGCTAAGACGCAAGTAAAATGAGTGGAAACGCAATATGAGATGTAGTACTTGAGAACGCAAGGATCCTCCTAATCTTACTTCCTAACTTATGTTGTTTAAGGGCTAAATCGGTCAATTACAATGGTCGGGATTCTAAAATCCTTATACCCCCGTCAGGGTGGACTATAAGGCAATCCTAAGGTGTCACTAGTCCCGTCAGGGTAAATATGATCCACCGTTGGATTATTAAGTGTTTTACCTCATTGGCCCTAGAATTAGCTAAGTTCGTCAGAATCAATAGCTTTTATCCTAGATCGAATAATTAATTCTATACCTAAACCCTCCGTCAGGATGATCCATACGCCACATATATGGAATAGCTTAGATACTAATACCTAATCTTAGTTCGCGACTCTAAAATCAGTAAATAATCCCAAATTATCGAAAAGAGTAATAGACCCAATCTAATTTAATTTAATATAAACCCAAATTCAACATTCGTTATTTCATAAAATTAAGATTCACCCATTGTTTGTTCTCAAGCACTATGAAAAAGCTTAGCTCATATTAAAATTAAAAACTAAATTAAAAGAATTGGAATTCATATTGTTTACAAAATTAAAATATAAAAAGAACCTAATTTCCGGAATTGGAATGACTACGAACGGAGCTATAGACCCACTCCAGCTCTTGTAGCTTCTTCTTTCTTCCTTCTGTTGCTTCTCTCTGGTGTTTAATCTTGTGGAATGTGAATTGTGTGAAGAATAGAAGTCCAGACCTCCTTTTATAAGCATAAATTCGGACTAGGGCTTGGACCAGAAAATAAAAGACTAATTAAATGTCCAAGCCCAACTTCCAAGCCCAAAATCCCGTAACTGCTGATACACCTTCACTAAAACGGCTTTTCCCGATGCGTTACAACTCCGATTGACCTCATTCCAGTTGCTAAAGTTCCGTAACTCGATAAGGAATGATTTCTCTTCAAAGGTCAACAGCTAAATCATCGCTTAAGCACCTCGAAATCAGCAATCTATGGCCTGGAAAATGGATTTTCAGCTCTAAAAATAATATCTTCGGGATTTATCTTCAAGTCTTGACTCTAATTCACGATCTTTGACTTTCTCCTCGGATTCCTCTCCTAGCTAACATCTAAAACCTGTAAACTTTACACTAAAAATACCAATATTACGCGCAAAAGTTTAATAAATTAAAAATGCTAGAAATAAAAAGGTAATTCCGGATTATTGCATATTAAGTCCAAAAGTCTATCAATTTAAGTAAATAAACACAAAAAATGATGTCTCCCAAGGGTCGAAAATAAGAACAATTAGGGAGACATCAGTAAGTCCTTCCACCACACCTTTCTAATCTCGCTTCTCTTCAGATACCTTTATTACTATGGCCAAAAACTCTTTAACAACTATATCCGATCCTTGAGATAAACCTTTTCAGTCACCTAGGGTGGTAGGTGAACCTTCATCTATTTTGGTCAAGAGGTGGAAAGTTTTTCTGCCTTCTTCTCTCAACCTACCCTAGAGGGCTCTTGCTCCCCTGATTCGTGTTTCTCCTCCTCCGAGTGGTATAATTTGTCCTCTATCCATGCTCATGCCTCTTCCATGCTGGACCAGGCCATTTCTTCTGTATGTCCCATTTTATTATATTATTTATTTATTTTCTTGAGCCATTGGAATTAATCATTCTTCTCCTCTTTGATGTTTTTGTGCAGATAACTTCTGCTCTAGATTTTTTTCCATCTCTTCAGAGAGGATCTAAATCTACTTTTGGAGTTCCTTTGGGGAACTCCACGGATAGGCTTCTCCGGATCATAGCCAAGATGGATGAATCAATGGACCGGGTTGCTCAGCTACAAGAGGAAAATGAACATCTTTCAACCAGGGTGATGATGGTGGACACTAATACAACACACGCTTGGGAGGTTTCCAATAAAGGTGATACCCACTTAAATATTTACAAGAGACGTGCCACGGTGTTGTCCGAGCGTACCCCTTCTCGACCAATTCTATAGCTTTCTATCGGGCCTCGATTGAGTTAGAAGACGAGGTGTATCGATGAGTATATAAAGTTTATGATGGTGAAAAGAGGGTTGCATATATTTTGTGCATCCAACATCGACACCCTTATTTGCTAGGCTAAGTCAACAAACAGATTCCCTCATCCCCGAGGTCACCACTTCTAACAGTGACCACCCGGCTATGTGATTTTGACAGATTCTTATCGCCGCCTGATGTCTCCTTATTTATCTAATTATTAGTCCTTTGGAGACATCCTTTTAGGTGAATATTTGACTTATTTGATAGACATTTATGCTTATTTCGTCATATTACACTTTCTCCCCTTGATATTAGACTATTTGCATTTTTAGAGCTTTTGTGCGTTAATTTGATTATTTTTAGTGCAAATTTAGTAGGTTCTTGAATTTCATGAAAAACCACTAGAAGGAGGAGAAGTGAGAATTAAAGTCTTAGAGTATTTTTAGTGTGTTAGGAAGTATTTTATTCGAGTTTCTAATTTTAGAGTCCACTTTCCTATTTCTATTCTTGAATTATGGATTTATTATTTTTAAAGCATATGCGGTTTAATTATTTATTTATTGTGAAGCTTTAAAAGATATATGATAATTAATTAGAGACCAGGTCAAGTCTAAGAAGTAAATGAAAGAGATATACACGTAAATAAGAAGATTAAGGAAGGATATATGCAAAGAAGGAAAAGATAAAGCTGCCAAATAAATCTGAAATTCAAGCCACGTTCAAAGACGAGTCCATAACATAATATTGGATATGAAATTTGGAGAATTGTCTGGACCAATGGAATGAGCTTTCCGAGACAAGTGATTTCGTCTATTGGAACGCGTCAAACGGATAAGTATTGAAGGAGATATGACCAAAACAAATCAGCAACACAATCTTACCTTTCCTAGATTTTAGGGCTACGAATTTAAGAGTTCTTGCCTTGTCTTCCACTCAAAGTAAATTCGAATTAGGGATTGCTAACACCTATAAATACACCCCCTAGCCTCCTCTTTACACACATTCAGAGAATTACACAAGAGGCTTAAGGTTTTCAAGTCAGAGCAAGAAGGCAAGAAGAACCTAGAGCTGGGAGAATCCTGTTCTTCCAACAACTGTCATCATACCCTTTAGGTTATCAATTTATCTTTTGTATTTGAACATGAATTCCTTTTATTTATTTTCAGTCTTTAATTTTATCATGAGCTTAATTTCCATATATTTGAGAATCGCATTAAAGGGATGAACCTTAATTAATCTATGTTTTGAATTTGGGATTGTTATGATTTAAATTGAATTCAGTTTTATATATGGATATTACTTTTTTTTCATTACTATTTCTTTTATGAACAACTAGAAATAGATTTTAGTATTTGGGCTATTCACTTTAGTGGCGAAGTGATCATCGACAGGGGGGGTTTGAATACAGACTTAGGTAATACTCGTGTAATGTCCGTTATTGACCGACAGGCTTAACTAATTACATAGCCAAAGAGGTAAATTCATATCATCCGAAGAGGCATATTCGCCCATACAGGGGTTTATAGTACTTTAAAATAACTCCTAGGTCCACCCGACAGGGGGCTAGGAGATATTAGAGTCCCGACTAATATTATAATTCCAATTCTATAGCATATATTATATTGATTAAGTGGATTCCTTGCGAGACTCAAGTATCTCTCTTATCTGAAGTTTGTCAATTTATTTGCTTTATTTCTTTTCTGTTAATTTACTTTTAGTATTTATTTTATTTGCATGTTTCAATTAATAAAAACCAAACAAAAATCTTATCTTTTGTTTTTCCGTTACACAATTATTCTTACTACTTGATTAATATTTGGGTTGAACCTAATCCGTCCCTGAGAACGAACTTGATTATCATATATTACTTGGGACAACTGTACACTTGAAGTTTGTGGTTCCTCTTTATTTATCGCTTTAATTTCTAACACCCTAGGACCCACCAAGTTTTGGGCGTAGCTGCCGGGGACGGTAGCGTGTGACCCCGGTGTTAATCTTTAGTAGTTTAATTGTTAGTTTTGTTTTAGTTTTATTTTTTAGTTTTACGCTTTGGGTTGTCTTTCTTTCTCAGGATTACAGGTTTTGGTATTTGCTTGAAGATCTCGTGATTCTTGCGAATCCCGAAAAGCTAGTTCGAGAAGCAAACAAAAGAAAGAGAGAAGCTAAAGCAAAAGAGTTAGAAGAGAGGTTAGCTAGAGAAGCATGGATGGAAGGAGACGAAAATCAACAATTGAATCAATAGAATGGTCAAAACCTTCCACAAGTTCAACCTCCTCAGAATGATGATCTGTGGTTTGTTAATGGCCCTGAACAAGCTCCATTTCGCGCTCCTGCCCTCATAATTGGCCCTGCAAATATTAATGTCGAGAGATTCAGACCCACTCGTGGTATGTTATCTCAATTTAGAGTTATGGAAATTTTCGAGGAGCACCTGGCGAAGATCCAATCCGTGCTGTACAGAATTTCATGCAAATTTGCGATTCCTATATTACGCAAGGAGTGACAAGAGATCAGATGTATTTACGAATTTTAGGTATTTCGTTATTGATGGAGCAAGTGAATGGCATGATTCTCAAGAACCTGGACCAATCACTACTTGGGACGCATTACAAACTGCGTTCTTCGACAGATACCACCCAACAAATATGAGATTAGACGCGTGATGTCTCCCTAATTGTTCTTATTTTCGACCCTTGGGAGACATCATTTTTGGTGTTTATGTAGTTAATTTGATAGACTTTTGGACTAAATATGCAATAATATGATTTTCCTCTTTTATTTCTAGCATTTTTAGTTTATTAAGCTTTTGCACGTAATATTGGTATTTTTAGTATAAAGTTTACAGGTTTTAGATGTTAGCTAGAAGAGGAATCCGAGGAGAAAGTCAAAGATCACGAGATAGAATCAAGACTTGAAGATAAATCCCGAAGATATTATTTTTAGAGCTGAAAATCCATTTTCCAGGCCATAGATTGCTGATTTCGAGGTGCTTAAGCGAAGATTTAGCCACTGACCTTTGAAGAGAAAACATTCCTTATCGAGTTACGGAACTTTAGCAACTGGAATGAGGTCAATCGGAGTCATAACGCATCGGGAAAAACCGTTTTAGTGAAGGCATATCAGCAGTTACGGGATTTTGGGCTAAGTTAGTGGACTTGGGCTTTTTATATTTCATTTAATTAAAAGCCTAGGTCCAAGTCCGAATTTGCACTTATAAAAGGAGGTCTGGACTTCTATTTTTCACAGAATTCACATTCCACAAGATTAAACACCAGAGAGAAGCAACAGAAGGAAGAAAGAAGAAGCTGCAAGAACTGGAGAGGGTCTATATCTCCGTTCTCAGTCATTCCAATTCCGGAAATTAGGTTCTTTTTATATTTAATTTTGTAATCAAATATGAATTCCATTTATTTTAATTTAGTTTTTCGTTTTAATATGAGCTAAACATTTAATAGTGCTTGAGAACAATTAATGGGTGAATCCCAATCGTATTGAATAACAAATGTTGAATTTGGGTTTCTGTTAAATTAAATTAGATTGGGGCTTTTACTCTTTTCTATAAATTGAGATTATTTACTGTTTTTAGCGTCATGAACTAGGAACAGGTGTTAGTATTTAGGCTATTCCAATTAGTGGCAATTGGATCATCCTGACGGAGGGTTTAAATACAAAACCATTTATTCAATCTAGGATAGAAGCTATTGATTCTGACAAACTTAGCTAATTCTAGGGCCAATGAGGTAATAAAACTAAAAAATCCAAAAGTGGATCATATTTACCCTGACGGGACTAGTGACACTCTAGGATCGCCTTATAGTCCACCCTGACGGGGGTATAAGGAATTTAGAATCCCGACCATTGTAATCGACCAATTTAGCCCTTAAACAACATAAGCTGGGAAATAGGATTGGGAGGATCCTTGCGTTCTCAAGTACTACTTCTCATACTGCGTTTTCACTCATTTTACTTGCGTCTTAGCTTTTTACTTGCATTTATAATTTGTCTTTCATTTAGTAGCTTTAATAAACAAAACCAAACAAACATATTATCTTTATTTGTTTTCATAAGTGCATTCAATCATTAATAGATAAGCATTGTAGTCAACCATCCCGTCCTTGGAACGAATCTGTTTTATCAGTTATACTACTTGGGACAACCGTACACTTGCGATTGTGGTTCGATTATTTATTGCATTATTTTTAGAACACACAAAGGACCACCAAGTTTTTGGCGCCGCTGCCGGGGAAGGTAGCGTGTGACCACGGTGTTTATCCTTTAGTGATAGTGCATTTATTTTATTTTATCAGTTTTACGCTTTTTGTTTGTTAGCTTTTTCAGGTTTTTAGGTTTGGTGTATGCGAAAAAGGCTATTCAAGGATCTAGAGCCAACACCTCCGATCCTTAGTAATCCAGAATCGTTGATCAGACTTGCTAACAGGAGAAGAAGAGAACGAGAAGCTTTAGAGGTAGAAGAATTAAGTAACAGAATGGAAGAGATAAATCTTCAAGATCAACAAAATAATCAACCAGGTCAACTAGGCGCAAATGGCCAACCTTTGGCTCCAGGCCTTATTCCTCCAGTTCAACCATTGAATCCTAATCCTCAAGTTCAAATAGTGATGAATCAAGATCCGTGGTTTACTAATGGCCCACCAGAAGTTCCATTCCGTGCTCCTGCTATAGGAGTAGGTGCTCCAGATATTGATGTTCCGCGATTCCGTCCCGATTCGGGTATGTTAGCTCAATTCCACAATTTTGGGAATTTTCGTGGTAGACCATCAGAAGATCCTCTTAGAGCAGTACAGAAGTTTAAGCAGATATGTGATTCTTACATCACACAAGGAGTTTCAAGAGAACTGATGTATTTTGCTGCGTTTAAATTTTTTGTTATTGATGGAGCAAGTGAATGGCACGATACACAAGATCCTACGAAGATAGCCAACTGGGACCAATTAGAGACTGCTTTATTTGACAGGTATTACCCAAGTAACATGAGATTAGATGCTGAATTAGAATTGACGCATTTCTGTCAAGAATATGATGAAACTGTGGGTAAGAGTTGGACAAGATTCCAGATGTGTTTACGTAGAGTTCCCACTCATGGATTTTCAGAACAACAACAGCTAAAAATCTTTTATAGAGGCCTTGATGGGACTTTGAGAGAGAAATTGGATACGCTATGTGGTGCAGGTTTTCTTCAAGTTCAACCCGCTCATGCTAAAATCATTTTAGAGAGAACAGTCAAGAATGAAGTGGGATGGAATTCAGTAAGAACACCGGTTAAAGGAGTGAATAGTGTTGATATGGAAGAAAAATTTGCTACGCTTGAGAATAAGATTCAGAACACTATAAAGCAACAATTGAAGCAACTTAATTTAGCTGTAAAAGAAGGATTTTCGGGTAAGAAGGTAGATGTGCATGCTGCACAAGAGGTTTATATGTGTTCGATTTGCAGGGTAGATGATCATGATGAGGAAAGTTGTCCGAATAACCAAGAGTCCGTGATGTTTATGTCCAATAGAGGTAACTTCAATTCAAGTGGTAATGGATATCAGCCTAACAGAAACCATCCTGGGTTTCAATACTCAAATCCTAATGGGGCAGCCAATCCTACATATGCGTATCAGCCGCGTCCCCAAGGTAACAACTATAATCCAAGACCACACAACAATTATCAAGGAGGACAAAATCAAGGTAATTATGTACAAAGACAAGCTCCTCAGAATACTTATGATGAAAATTTGAACCAGAAAGCCTTACCTGCCCATCCACAAGAAGGAGTACTTACCCTTCAGAAAACAGTTGAAAGTTTAATTGCTCTTCAAACACAAGCTATGGAACGTCAAAATGCATCTGAAGCAAACATGAAGTTTTTACAGAATCAGCTGAGTCAAATTAATAAACAACTGAATCAACGTCCACAAGGGCAACTTCCTAGCGATACTGAGAATCCAATACAACGTGAAGATTGCAAGGCCGTTACATTACGAAGTGGTAAGAACCTTCCTCCACCTCATTTTCCCGTTATAAAAGAGAAAGAAGTTCCAAGAAAAGAAAAGGAAGTGGGTGAGAAAGAGAAAGAGAATGAGAAAGATAGTGAGGTTGAAGAAATATAAAGACCAAGAGAAGTTCCGAAAAAGAAAGATGATATTGTGATCAATCGCCCTCCACCACCGCTTCCATCTCGAGTTCAGAAAAAGGGTGATTTGGGTGATTTTCAGAAATTCTTCAATAGAGTGAAGGGTCTAAGTATTAGTATTCCGTTACTAGAGGCTATTCGAGATATTCATAAGTATACGAAGTTTTTGAAGAGGGCCCTCACTAACAAAAGGCCTTATTGTGATAATGAGATGATTGGTCTCCCTGAAGAGTGTAGTGCGATTTGTCAGAGTAAATTACCTCCGAAGTTAGTTGATCCTGGGAGTTTCACGATTCGGATATCGATTGGAGAAGAATGGAAAGGAAAAGCGCTGTGTGATTTGGGGGCAAGCATCAATTTGATGCCCAAGTCAATCTTTGATAAGCTTAAAATTGGAGACGCAAGACCCACTTCTATGGTCTTGCAAATGGCGGACAAGTCTCTTGCACATCCTGAAGGCCGCATTGAGGATGTCCTTGTTAAGGCAGGTACACTTATATTTCCTGTTGATTTCGTAATACTTGAGTACGATGCAGATAGAAATGTCCCCATTATTTTGGGTAGACCATCCTAGCTACAGGGCGTACATTGATCGATGTAGAGAATGGCGAATTAACGATGAGGATTCAAGACGAGGAAGTCAAATTCAATGTATTTCGAGCAATGAAATTTCCAGATTCTCAAGAGGATTTTTTCCGAATGGATGTAGTTGAGCAGGCATCGCAAGAGGTATTTGATTGTTTTAATTATGATGATATTTTGCAGGCTGCTTTGACATTAGATTTGCCTGAGATGATGGAAGAGCTTGCCGAAACAGTGGCAGCTCTCAATTCTGAAAATCCGAAGTATAGGCGTCTTGCCTATGAACCTGTGAGAGAACCGGGGGAGATTATTCCTAAAAAGAAGCCTTCAATTGAATCTCCTCCGGAATTGGAAGAAAAACCATTGCCAGCACACTTGAGGTATGCATATTTGGGTACTAATGAAACTCTACCTGTTATTGTTTCAGCTAATTTAACAGGTCCTCAAGAAGATAAACTGTTGCGTGTGTTGAGAGCCAACAAAGAAGCAATAGGTTGGACAATTGCTGAGATCAAAGGCATTAGTCCATCCTATTGCCAACACAAAATTATACTTGAAGATAACAACGCACGCTCAATTGAAGGTCAAAGGAGATTGATGCCCGTGATGAAGGATGTAGTAAAGAAAGAGGTGATCAAGCTTTTTGATGCGGGGATTATCTATCCCATTTCGAGTAGTGAATGGGTGAGCCCAGTTCAGTGTGTACCGAAGAAAGGAGGAATGACAACAGTTCTGAATGATAAAAATGAAGTGATTCCTTCAAGAACGGTAGTTGGTTGGAGAGTTTGCATGGATTACAGAAAGCTGAACAAAGCCACCAGAAAAGATCACTTCCCTTTACCCTTCATTGATCAAATGTTAGATAAATTAGCCGGAAGGGAATATTACTGTTTCTTGGATGACTACTCCGGGTACAATCAGATTTACGTGGCTCCAGAAGATTAACATAAGACTACCTTTACATGCCCATTTGGTACTTTTGCATATCGTAGAATGCCATTTGGGTTGTGTAACGCTCCCGCTACTTTTCAGAGATGCATGATGGCCATCTTCTGGGATATGATTGATAATTTCCTGGAAGTGTTTATGGATGATTTCTCCGTGTTTGGTGATGATTTTGACAAGGAAACAGACTTGGTGTTAAACTGGGAGAAGTGTCATTTCATGGTTCGTGAAGGTATTGTTCTGGGTCACAAGATTTCGAGTTCTGGATTAGAGGTTGATAGAGCGAAGATAGAGGTAATTGAAACTCTTCCCCCTCCTGTTTCTGTTAAAGGGGTAAGGAGTTTTCTTGGCTATGCTGGTTTCTATAGACAATTTATTAAGGATTTTTCTAAGCATGCTAAACCGTTGTGCAACTTACTCGAAAAGGATTCCAAATTCCTTTTTGATGAAGCTTGTTTAGCGGCCTTCAAAGCAATAAAAGAAAAGCTTGTTTCCGCTCCTATAGTATTACCTTCAGATTGGAATTTACCATTTGAAGTTATGTGTGATGCGAGTGATTTGTGTATGGGAGCTGTATTGGGACAAAGGAAAGAGAAGGTTTTTCATTCGATTTACTATGCTAGTAAAACTTTTAGTGGTGCTCAGATTAATTATACAGTTTCAGAAAAGAAGTTGCTAGCAGTTGTATATTCATTTGATAAATTTCGCTCTTATCTTCTTGGAGCAAAAGTTATTGTTTATACAGATCATTCCGTTATCAGATATCTTATGGAAAAGAAGGATGCGAAACCAAGGTTAATCAGATGGGTGTTATTGCTTCAAGAGTTTGATTTAGAGATCAAAGATAGGAAGGGTTGTGAGAATCAGGTTGCAGATCATCTCTCGCGGTTAGAGGGTTCAGAGATGAATAGTGGTACTGAAGCAATTAGAGAAGAGTTTCCTGATGAGAGTTTATTCGTTGTTCGAGATTATGAAGCTCCGTGGTATGCAGATATTGCAAATTTAGTGGTGAGTGGTGTTTTTCCTGAAGGTTCTACTTATCAAGAAAGAAAGAGGTTAGCTCATCGTGCTAGACAGTTCTTTTGCGAGGATCCGTTCCTCTATAAAGTTTGTGCTGACCAAATGATACGAAGATGTGTAGCAAGGGAGGAGACTGAAGCCATTATAGCAGGATGCCATGATTCATTATATGGAGGACATTTCAAAGGAGATAGAACTGCTGCGAAGGTATTTCAATCAGGCATTTACTGGCCTTCTCTCGTGAAAGATTGTCATGAATATGTTAAGAAATGCACGAGATGCCAGTTTACCGGAAACATATCCAAGAGAGATGAGATGCCACGTAATAATGTGTTAGAAGTTGAAATATTTGATGTTTGGGGTATAGACTTTATGGGTCCTTTCGTTCCTTCAAATGGTAACCTCTACATCTTATTAGCTGTTGATTACGTGTCTAAGTGGGTAGAAGCAGTGGCTTTACCTACCAATGATTCCCGAGTGGTGATCAAGTTTTTGAAATCACATATTTTCACTAAACATGTCACACCTAGAGTGATTATTAGCGATGGAGGATCTCATTTCGTTAATAAATATCTAAAGACTGTTCTAGAGAAATATGGAGTAAGACACCGTGTATCTACTGCATATCATCCACAATCCAATGGTCAAGCTGAAGTATCGAATCGCGAAGTCAAGTCAATCCTAGAGAAAACCGTTGGTCCTACAAGAAAAGATTGGTCAATAAAGTTAGATGATGCGTTGTGGGCCTATCGTACTGCGTTCAAGACTCCAGTTGGTGCATCTCCCTATCGTATGGTGTATGGTAAGGCTTGTCACTTACCTTTAGAGCTTGAAATGGGTGCCTATTGGGCAATTGCGCAGTTGAACTTAGATCCAATCTTAGCCGGAATGAATCGTATGATGAAGCTTAATGAACTTGACGAATTCCGGTTGCATGCTTATGAAAATGCCGAACTTTACAAAGAAAACACAAAGAAATGGCATGACAATCGGATTCGTACAAAGAACTTTGAAGTGGGGCAAAGAGTATTGAAGTATAATTCAAAGTTCAGCAATTATCCGGGTAAGTTAAGATCTAAGTGGCCAGGTCCATTCATTGTGACCAAAGTTACACCTCATGGGGCGATAGAAATAGAACATCCGCTAGAGAACCGTACCTTTATGGTAAACGGTCACAGATTGAAGATATACCATGGAGGTGAAGATACCAATCGCTCGGAAGATCCACATCCCGGGGAGGTCATGTATCTCCTCGAAACTCCCTAAGAGCGTGAGGTAACCCGTCGAGCTTAACGACGTTAAACAAAAGCCAATTCTTTGTATATTAGCTGAGTTTTTATTTTTTCGCAATTTTGAATAGTTTGATTTTCGTAATTTTAGTGTTTATTATTAAGAAATGAGGAAGGGTAGTTGTTTTTGATGATTTCAGGGGTAAAAAGGTCATGAGTTTGGGGTCGATGAGGCGAAAATAGGAGAAAATTGATTGGATGTCCAGGAGAAACCGGGAACCCGGTTTCGCAAAAACCGGGAACCCGGTTTTGGAGCTGGTACCAACCATTTTAACGCAACACTTGGCGTTTTGGGTTCACGATACAGCGTCGGAACCGGGAACCTGGTTTTTCGAAACTGGGAACCCGGTTTTGGTGCTGTAACTTCTGAAAATCTCTGACCCAGCGTCTTGGTGGCTTGCGTTTTGCTGCGTTTTGGTTCGCGCCATCGACACAAAACCGGGAACCCCCATTTGGCAAAACCGGGTACCCGGTTTCGGAGCTGTAATCTTCCAAGAGTTTTGATCCGGTGTTTTGGAGTCCTGCGTTTTGACGCGTCTTGACTCGCGCCATCGAGAAAATCCGGGTACCCGCATTCCACAGAACCGGGAACCCGGTTTCGGCGAGTGAAATCTCTGACCCCGCGTCTTGGGGTCCAGCGTGTTGGTGCGTTTTCAGAAAAAAAAAAGGAAAAAATCATTAAGTCATTTTTCCGCGCCTTCACAGCGACGCGGAACCGGGAACCCGGTTATCCAAAACCGGGAACCCGGTTTGAAAGCTGTGAGAGGCGGTTTTGAGTGTTTTAACCTAGTTTTCTTAGCCTTTTTTGCAAGTTTTTACCTAAAACGCACCAATAGCCTCCCCACCTCCGAAATTCATCAACCAAAACACTATATATCATCAAATCCTACCCTCTTTCACCACAAAAACACAAAATCAACTCACCTCCTCTCCAAAATAACATCAAATCCTTAGTTTTTCCCAAGATTCTTCTTCACCAAATCCTTAAATTAAACCCAATTCTTTCTTCTCCCATCCAAATTAAACAAGACCCATCTCATATTCCACCTAGTTCTTCAATTCCTAAGCCTCAAAACATGAAAATTCTAAACTTTTTCTTTAAGTTTTTCATTATTTGAAGTTTTGAGTTTGGGGTGGAAAGAGATGACTAACAGAATCGGTGATTTTCGAAGAACTGCTCCTAGAAGATAGACCACTACTGGTGGTTCTCAAGATCAAGCTATTGAGATTCCTGATTCGCGTCCTAAACGAAAAATTGATGAAGTTAAGGTTGATTCTAACAGAAAAGAAATCACAGGTCAAAAGAGAAGATTAATTGATGAGATAGAAAGTGAGAAGGAACCAGAAGAGGACACTGCGAAGAACATTGAGGAGGAAACTGAACAAGAGGTTCCGGAAGTACCAGTTCAACAGAAACCTCCGCGTATGAAGATGTGGGCCCACAAGCCTAAGAGGGTTTACACTTGTTGGAATACTCAGGTTCGTGAAAGAATTGAATTTTTGAAATTTTGTGAGGAGACGAATTTTCCTAAGGGTATTATGAATAGTGAACACAAGGAATATGCTGTGACATGTGCTAAGTTTGGTTGGAAAGAGTTGCAAGAAAGGAAGCTTGAGTTTATTCCTACCTTTGTGCGAGAATTTTATGAAGGTTTAGCTACCTCCCGTGATGCAATTGATATCCGCAAAAGGTAGTTCCTTTCTCTATTGAACGTATTCGGAAAGCCTTGAAATTACCCAACTTTTCTGGAACATGCCCTTTCCAAGAAACTCTTAATGACCCTTATTTCGATTTTGAATCCCTTTGGGGGACCGTGCTTGTTAATGGGGCTAGCCCAATTCCTGAAGGAGAAAGATATCCTGGATAGTTTTACAGCAGTAGTTTGACACCTCGTGCGAAGGTTTGGTCTCGTTTCGTAATACCCACTTTCTTTGGTATTAAACACACTTCCGAGTTGAAGAAAGAGCACGTATTTGTTATTAAGTGTATTTTGGAGGAGAAACCATTTGATGTTGCTAAGATTATTTATGATACAATCATGGAGTTTGCGAAATCCCCAATGAAACAACAAAATCTGAAGTTCCCTTGTACTATTACTCAGTTGTGTCTAGACGCAAAGATTCCGCGTAAGAACGCAGATATTGACGTTGTTTTAGTTGGTGTGAGTATAGCTTTGAGCACAATCAATAATATCCATGAAGAAGCAACACGAGCTACCAAGAGTCCTAGAACTCCTCAATCAAAGAAAGCGAAGACTGTTCCTGAGTTGGAATCGAAGATTCAGGTGTTGGAAGAAAATCAGGAGAAGATGATTGCTACCTTGGGAAACGTTACAAAAGAATTGGACCTGCTGCGAAATTTGATCCTAGGCGTAAATACACTTCAAAACGCGATTTATGATGCTGTTACGCGAGATAAAGGTCCAGAACGCAACACCGATAACCAGCCTCGCGCTGGTTAAGATACGTTTATTAAACCTTCCTCTTAGTGTAGATTAGTTTATAATGCTTTATTGAGTCTTTTCGAGTCGTGGGGACACGACTCATTTTTGAGTTTGGGGTGGGGTTCGTTGCCTCATCCCAGTTTTTATGTGTTATTTGTTTTATTTGCTTTCAATAAAAGAATTTTCGGAGTTGCGTTGACTGTAGAAATTTTTAAATATCCCTTTAAGCATACTTTTGATGCATCAATGATAGTAAATAGTGGACTTTAGGGATTGATATAAAACGAATTCAGAATTGCATGCAACCATAGGTGATTAATAGGAAAAATTAATGAACAATGCAAATGAAGTAAGCTTGTACTCAAGGAATATGTTTGGTGTGTAGAACGTGAAATCCTAATTAGTAGAGAACCCACCTAGATATGAACTAAGGACGAGCTATGTACTTAGGAAAATGATAGAGGCAGTTCTTTGTTAGCCATTTGTAACCTTTTAGCCTTCTATCCCTTGTATTAATTATTATCCGTCTTAGCCCACTTTGAGCCTTTAGCCTTTTTCTTTGTAGCCACGATATAAGCCATTATCCCTTAGATTATTAGGCATGACCATATGACCGCACTTGAATCACAATCCTGAGACATGTCTCGAGCTTGAGTTTGGGGTGGTGGGACCACTTATGGGGAATGTAATGGGTTGGGATTGATGTGCTTTGTATTGTAGCACAATTGCAGATGATATATACTTGTAACCCTTTGCCGGGAATGAAGAAAAATGAAAAAGAAAGAAAAAAATGAAAAATTTCGAAAAATCATACAGTAGGAACCTGGAACCCGGTTTCGTCAAAACCGGAAACCCGGTTTGCATCTGTAGAAAAAAAAAGAAAAAAAGAGAAAAGAAAAGAAAAAGAAAAATATGAATGAATAAAACACCCGGCAAAGTGGAATTTTTCTGAAAATCATCTTGTTTATAGTGGGTAGACATGTGACGCTAAATTGTTGCGTATATGGGTGAGTGAGAACATCTTTTGAGCGTTAATTCAAGCTCGAGGACATTGTTGATGGTAAGTGAGGAGAGAGCCAAAAGCTCACTTCAAATTTACCAAATATACATCCACACCCGTCCTTAAGCCAATATTATAACCGTAAAGACCTCGTGATTCCTAAGTGCATAGTGAATTTATGATTCTGTTGATAGGGAATATACTAGGTGGAGCGTTCAAAGCGAGTTAGGATTAATGACCACCTTATAGCCATCATACAGAGATGAGTACAAGTGTAACCTTCAAGCATTGCAACTTTAATTTTATGATTGAGATTATTTATGTTTGATGTTGCATTCTAGATGTATGTGTATATTAGTTTCTAGAGTTTGCTATATGAGATTTATCTTAAGAATTGCTTTACGGTTTATTTATTAGCTTCTACTTGTTGATACGCTTACTTATACCCCTTTGTTTTGTTTTACTTTGTTGGGACGACAAAGGTTTGAGTTGGGGGTCTTGATGTCTCCCTAATTGTTCTTATTTTCGACCCTTAGGAGACATCATTTTTGGTGTTTATGTAGTTAATTTGATAGACTTTTGGACTAAATATGCAATAATATGATTTTTCTCTTTTATTTCTAGCATTTTTAGTTTATTAAGCTTTTGCGCGTAATATTGGTATTTTTAGTATAAAGTTTACAGGTTTTAGATGTTAGCTAGAAGAGGAATCCGAGGAGAAAGTCAAAGATCACGAGATAGAGTCAAGACTTGAAGATAAATCCCGAAGATATTATTTTTAGAGCTGAAAATCCATTTTCCAGGCCATAGATTGCTGATTTCGAGGTGCTTAAGCGATGATTTAGCCGCTGACCTTTGACGAGAAAACATTCCTTATCGAGTTACGGAACTTTAGAAACTGGAATGAGGTCAATCGGAGTCATAACGCATCGGGAAAAGCCGTTTTAGTGAAGGCATATCAGCAGTTACGGGATTTTGGGCTAAGTTAGTGGACTTGGGCCTTTTATATTTCATTTAATTAAAAGCCTAGGTCCAAGTCCGAATTTGCACTTATAAAACGAGGTCTGGACTTCTATTTTTCACAGAATTCACATTCCACAAGATTAAACACCAGAGAGAAGCAACCGAAGGAAGAAAGAAGAAGCTGCAAGAACTGGAGAGGGTCTATATCTCCGTTCTCAGTCATTCCAATTCCGGAAATTAGGTTCTTTTTATATTTAATTTTGTAATCAAATATGAATTCCATTTATTTTAATTTAGTTTTTCGTTTTAATATGAGCTAAACATTTAATAGTGCTTGTGAACAATTAATGGGTGAATCCCAATCGTATTGAATAACAAATGTTGAATTTGGGTTTCTGTTAAATTAAATTAGATTGGGGCTTTTACTCTTTTCTATAAATTGAGATTATTTACTGTTTTTAGCGTCATGAACTAGGAACAGGTGTTAGTATTTAGGCTATTCCAATTAGTGGCAATTGGATCATCCTGACGGAGGGTTTAAATACAAAACCATTTATTCAATCTAGGATAGAAGCTATTGATTCTGACGAACTTAGCTAATTCTAGGGCCAATGAGGTAAGAAAACTAAAACATCCAAAAGTGGATCATATTTACCCTGACGGGACTAGTGACACTCTAGGATCGCCTTATAGTCCACCCTGACGGGGGTATAAGGAATTTAGAATCCCGACCATTGTAATTGACCAATTTAGCCCTTAAACAACATAAGTTAGGAAATAGGATTGGGAGGATCCTTGCGTTCTCAAGTACTACTTCTCATACTGCGTTTTCACTCATTTTACTTGCGTCTTAGCTTTTTACTTGCATTTATAATTTGTCTTTCATTTAGTAGCTTTAATAAACAAAACCAAACAAACATATTATCTTTATTTGTTTTCATAAGTGCATTCAATCATTAATAGATAAGCATTGTAGTCAACCATCCCGTCCTTGGAACGAATCTGTTTTATCAGTTATACTACTTGGGACAACCGTACACTTGCGGTTGTGGTTCGATTATTTATTGCATTATTTTTAGAACACACAAAGGACCACCAACGCGCAAGTTGAATTGACTTCGTTCAAACAAGATCAAGACGAGACTTTGGGTAGAAGTTGGACAAGATTTCAGTTTGTTTGAGAAGAGTCTCTGATCATGGCCTGACAGAGATTCAACAGATGAAGATATTTTATAGAGGACATGATGGCTCTTCAAGAAAGGATTTAGACTTGCTTTGTGGTGGTGGATTTTTACAGGTAAACCAGTCCATGCTAAGATCATTTTAAATACAACAGTTACGAATGAGATGGGTTGGAATACAATGAAAACACCTATCCGAGGTGGAAGAGAAAATAGTGCTTTCATTGAAGAAAAATTCACTTCCATGGAGAATAAACTTCATCAACAATTGAAACAGCTTACTCTTGCTATTACCAAAAGTTTTGCAGGTAGAAAAGCAGATGTTAATGTTACACAAGAAATTTATGGGTGTTCTAACTGCGGTGTACAAGATCATGATTGGGAGTATTGTAAAAACAATCCAGAAGCCGTAATGTTTGTTTCCAACCGAGGGAACTATAATTCAGGAGGTCAAGGTTATCAACCGAATAAAAACCATCCGGGTTTCCAATATATAAATCCAAATGGGGCCGCTAATCCAACTTATGCATATCAGCCGCGTCCTCAAGATAACAACTATCAACCAAGACCACAGAACAACTACCAAGGTGGACAAGCTTACGGAAATCAAGCTCAGAGACAACCTCCTCAAGACGCTTACACCGAGACAATGAATCAGAAATCTCTACCTGCTCAACCTCAAGAAGGTGCGTTAGATGTTTAGAAAACCTTGTTGACATTAATCAACATTCAACAAAAGCTAGCCTAGAGCAACAAGCTACAGCCGCAGCACTTAAGATGTTAGAGAATCAGCTAGCTCATGTGTCGAAGCAATTGAATCAACGTCAACAAGGACAACTGCCAAGTGACATTGAAGAACCGAAGCAAAGAGAATATTGTAATGCAGTGACACTAAGAAGTGGTAAGAAGCTCCCACCACTTCCTTTTCCCGTGATGAAAGAAAAAGAAACAACTGTAAAAGAAAAACTGGTAAAAGATATGATGGAGAAAGAAGACGAACCTGAAGTAGAAGAAGTGGAGAAGATTCCGGAAAAGCCAAAGAAGCAAGATATTACAGAAACCCGTCCTCGTCCACCTTTTCCTTCAAGAGTTCAGAAGAAAGGAGACATGGCTGACTATCAGAATTTCTTAAATATGGTACGTGGTATCAATATTAATTTCTGTTCTTAGATGCTATCAGAGATGTGCCAAAGTATGTTAAGTTCCTGAAAAGAGCCATCACCAACAAGAGACCATACCGTGAAAATGAGATGATAGGATTGCCAGAAGAATGCAGTGTCATATGCCAAAGTAAGTTGCCGCCTAAACTACTTGATCATGCGAGTTTTACGATTCCTATTTCTATTGGTAATGAGTGGCAAGGGAAAGCTTTATGTGATTTGTGTGCAAGTATCAATTTGATGCCCAAGTCAATTTTTGAAAAATTGAAGATAGGAAACGCAAGACCTACTTCCATGATCCTGCAAATGGCTGATAGATCCCTCACACATCCAGAGGGACGAATAGAAGATGTCCTCGTCAAGGCAGGTACTTTAATTTTTCCCGTTGATTTTTTTATACTTGAATACGACGCGGATAGGAATGTCCCCATTATCTTGGGTCAACCATTCCTAGCCACGGGCGTACTGTTATTGATGTAGAAAACAGAGAATTAACCATGTGAATCCAAGACGAGAAGGTGAAGTTCAACGTGTTTAGGGCCATGAAGTTTCCAGACCTCCCGGAGGAGTGTTCCTGAATGGATGTACTTGACTTAACTACGCAAGAGTTATTTGATTGCATGAATTTTAATGATATCTTGCAGGCGGCCCTAATACTTGACTTACCAAAGTTGATGGAAGAACTAACCGAGACAGTAGCTGCTCTAAATTCCGGAAATATTAAGCATAGGCATCTCACCTATGAACCAGTCCGAGAGCTAGGGGAGATAATATCTAAAAAGAAACCATCTATCGAATCTCCCCCACAACTAGAATAAAAGCCGCTTCCGTTACACTTGAGGTAAGTGTATTTAGGTACTAACAACACTCTACATGTTATTGTTTCAGCTACTTTAACAGGTCCTCAAGAAGACAAACTGTTGCGCATACTAAGAGCTAATAAAGAGGCGATTGGTGGGACTATTGCTGACATCAAAGGTATTAGTCCTTCCTATTGCCAACACAAAATCATTCTGGACGATGAAAATGCGTGCTCAATTGAAGGGCAAAGGAGATTGATGCCAGCTATGAAAGAAGTGGTGAAGAAAGAGGTTATCAAATTGCTAGATGCGGGAGTTATCTATCCCATAGCTAGTAGCAAATGGGTGAGTCCAGCTCAATGCGTACCAAAGAAGGGTGGTATCACTACCATCTTGAATGAACAGAATGAAGCCATTCCTTCAAGAAGCGTTGTTGGGTGGAGAGTGTGTATGGATTATCGAAAGTTGAACAAGGCCACCAGGAAAGATCACTTCCCTTTTCCGTTTATAGATCAGATGTTAGACAAGCTAGTTGTGAGAGAATATTATTGCTTTTTGGATGGATATTCAGGATACAATCAAATTTATGTAGATCCGAAAGACCAACACAAGACAACTTTTACATGTCCTTTTGGTACCTTTGCCTTCCGAAGGATGCCATTTGGATTATGTAATGCACCTGCTACTTTTCAAAGATGCATGATGGCAATCTTCTGGGACATGATTGATGATTTCCTTGAGGTATTTATGGATGACTTTTCTGTGTTTGGTGACAAATTTGAGGAGTGTTTACGGAACTTGGAGAAGGTATTGATTAGATGCAAGGAGACTGATTTGGTTTTGAACTGGGAGAAGTGTCACTTTATGGTCCGTGAGGGTATAGTGTTGGGTCACAAGGTTTCAAGTGCTGGTTTGGAAGTTGATCGTGCAAAGATTGAGGTAATAAAGACTCTTCCCCCTCCTATTTCTATAAAAGGGGTAAGAAGCTTTTTGGGTCATGCTGGTTTTTACAGGCGTTTTATCAAGGACTTCTCCAAAATCTCTAAGCCATTGTGAAACTTACTTGAAAAGGACACCAAATTCCTTTTTGATTAAGCTTGCATAAAGGCATTCAACGAGATCAAAGAGAATCTTATTTCTGCACCTATTGTATTACCTCCTGATCGGAAGATTTCATTTGAAATTATGTGTGATGCTAGTGATCTTGCGATGGGTGCCGTTCTGGGTCAAAGAAAAGAGAAGGTATTTCATTCTATATACTATGCTAGTAAAACCTTCACAAGTGCTCAAATAAATTATACCGTAACTGAGAAGAAATTACTAGCGGTTGTGTATGCATTCGACAAATTTCGTTCCTACCTTCTTGGGGCGAAAGTTGTTGTGTTTACTGACCATTCCACGATTAAGTACCTCATGGAAAAGAAAGATGCGAAGCCGCGTTTGATCATATTGGTTTTACTATTACAAGAGTTTGATTTAGAGATTCGAGATCGGAAAGGTTGTAATTATCAGGTTGCAGATCATTTGTTGCGTCTTGAAGGTTCTAAGTCTAATGTGGGACCTGAGTTTGTAAGCGAAGAGTTTCCTGATGAGAGGTCGTTTTCAGTTTATGTAGTGGGACCTCCTTGGTATGCGAATATATCAAATCTTATTGTGAGTGGTCCTTTTCCTCAAGGGGCTACCTCACAAGAGAAAAAAAGATTAGTCCATCGAGCTAAACAATTCTTTTGGGAGGATCCTTTCCTCTACAAAACATGCAGTGATCAAATGGTAAGAAGATGCATACCAGATATAGATATTCAGTCACTTGTTGCAAGTTGTCATGATTCACCATACGGAGGACACTTCAAAGGTGATCGTACAACTGCAAAGGTACTACAATCCTGTTATTATTGGCCTACTTTACATAAGGACTGTCATGAATATGTCAAGAAGTGTCATAGATGCCAGTTTACTGGTAACATATCTAAGAGAGATGAGATGACGCGTAATAATGTTCTTGAAGTTGATATATTCTATGTATGGGGTATTGATTTCATGGGTCATTTTGTACCATCTAATGGAAATCTTTACATCCTAATAGCTGTTGATTACGTGTCCAAATGGGTGGAGGATGTTTCTCTACCAACCAATGATTCGCGAGTGGTGATAAAGTTCTTAAAGTCACACATCTTCACTAGACATGGCACGCCTAGAGTTATTATCAGTGATGGAGGTTCACATTTTGTTAACAAATACTTGAAGGCTGTGTTGGAAACGTATGGGGTGAGACATCGTGTATCTACTGCTTATCATCCATAAGCAAATAATAAAGTTGAGGTCTCTAATCGAGAGATCAACCCCATTCTAGAGAAGATAGTTGGTTCCACACGCAAGGATTGGTCGATGAAATTAGATGATGCATTGTGGGCATATCGTACCGCGTTCAAGACGCCTGTTGGTGCATCTCCGTATCACATAGTTTATGGTAAGGCTTGTCACTTACCTCTTGAGCTTGAAATGGGTTCCTATTGGGCGATAGCAGAGATGAATATGGATCCTACTTCAGCCGCGAAGAATCGTATGATGAAACTAAATGAAATTGATGAGTTTCGATTTCATGCCTATGAGAATGCTAAACTTTACAAAGAAAAGACGAAGAGATGGAATGACAATCGCATTCGTGAAAAGAAATTCAAAGTTGGACAGATGGTCCTCAAGTATAACTCCAAGTTCAGCAACTATCCGGGTTAGTTGAGATCAAAGTGGTCTGGTCCGTTCGTGGTGACCAAAGTTACGCCTCATGGAGCTAAAGAAATCGAGAATCCAAACGAGCAACACACATTTATGGTGAATGGGCATCGTCTGAAACTTTACCATGTAGGCGAGGATACCAATCGCAGAGTTGATCCACATCCTGGGGAGGTCATGTACCTCCTCGAAGCCAAATAGATGCGAGAGGTAACCCGTCGAGCTTAACGGCATTAAACAAAAGCCAGTTCATTGTATATTACTTTATTGCTTTATGTTTTTCAATTCCTAGTGTATAATTCTAAGTTATAGTCGAGTCTTAGTGTCTACTTTTAAAAGAAATGAGAAAGGTAGTGTGTTAATGGTACAGGAACTGAGTTTGGGGTGCTAAGAAACGAAAAAGGAAAAATCTGTAGCACTGGCCGGCTAGCCAGTCAGATCACCGGCATGCTGGTGGAGCAGAAACACGTGCCCACGGGTTCATGGCTCGGGTTGTTTTCCGAGAGGGAAAGAAAAATTGAATAGACACACCAATATGCCGGTCAGATTCCCGGCATGCCGGCCAGAAGGAAAACACGTGCCCACGGGTTGCTCGACACGCGTATTTTGGAGGAGCACGAATTTGCGAAGAACAGCGCACCGGCTAGCCGGTGATACCGCCGGTATGCCGATGCCCAAAAACACGTGGCCTCGGGCAGTGGACTCGGGTTCAAGGCAGAAAGTTACAAAAAGAAGGACGTCCACCACCGGTATGCCGGCCAGTATGTCGGTTTTGAAGAGTTTGTTGCCTTATACACTTCTTACCTTATCAAGTGCAAACCCTAGCCTCTCCCATATGAATTTTCAAACTCCCAACCTTATAAATAGACCTTGAAGCTTGATTAAACCTCTACAACAAACAAAATAACATCAATAATCCTCTCCTCCATCTTCCATAAACACAAATTCTTCATCAAATTCATCACACTACACCATAAATCACCATCAAGATCATCAAGCTTTCATGATTTCTTCCAATAATCATCAAGAAACCTTCTTCCATCACCAAATCCAAGTAAGAAACTCAAGCTACACCAATATTTCTTAACTTTATTCTATCCTTGGTGTAACTTGAGTTTGGGGTCAAATCAAACATGACAAATAGAATAGATGCTATGGATTGTAAGAGGAAGTGTTCAATCCTAGGGAAGAACAAAAATTTTCCTGGAGCAACAATTGAAACGGCCATCGATCATGATGAGCCTATTGAAAAGAAACAGCATGAAGAGGCACCTGCACAACCACTACACGAGAAATTCACAACTATGATGAAGGTACCATCAAAGCCTAAAGAAAAGACAATAATTCAAGATCAAGGTTCTTCTTCTTCCTCTCATAATAATTCTTGCACACCCCCATTGGCTATCAAATTGCAACAAGAAGTCAATCATCTAAGAAAACAAAACATAGCACTTTGGGAGGAAATTTCCAAGATTAATTCACAAATGGAAGAGGTAACTACGATCATGGATATTGATAATTATTCTTCTTCTTCGGAGGAGGACATGATAGATCTTTATGGCCAGGTACCCCATTCTAATTCTTCTTCTTAATTGATGGTAGGAACTAGGTAGGTAGTTTAGTTTAATTTTATTGCTTTATTGAGTCTTTTTCGAGTCGTGGGGACACGACTCACTTTTGAGTTTGGGGTGGGGTTCGTTGCCTCACCCCAATTTTTTGTGTTTACATGCTTTCAATAAAATTAATCTTAGGGTTGCATTGGCTGTAGAGTATATTAAATGCCCCCATCAAGCATACTTTTCTTGAATTTATGATAGAAAATAGTTGACTTTAGGAGTTAATGTATAACGCACTTTGATTGCATGCAAATATGAAGTAATTGATAGGGAGAATTACTGAACAATGCAAAAGAAGTAAACTTGTGCTTAAGGATAATGAGTGGTTTGTAGAACGTGAGATCTGAATGAGTATAGAACCCACTTAGTAATTAACTAGAGGCAAGCTGTGTAAATAGGAAGATGATAAAGGCAGTTCTTTGTTAGCCCTTTGAAACCTTTTTGGCCTTCTATCCCTGAATTAATTATATACGTCTTAGCCAATTTTTTATCCTTTAAGCCTTTCTTTTTTCGCCACATTATAAGACAATATCCCTTTAGATTGTTAGGCATGACCATATGACCCGCACTTGAATCACGATCTTGAGACTTCCTGTCTTGAGATTGAGTTTGGGGTGGTGGGTCCACTATATGGGAATTTACATTGGGTTGGGATTTTTGAGCTTATCAATTGTGTTTTGTGTTATGTTTTGATGATGATTCACATGTTTATTATATTGTAACCCTTTGCCGGGGTAAGAGTAAATGAAAAAAAAGAGAAAATATGAAAAGCAATGAAAAGAAAAAAATCTTGAATGAAAAATAGCATGATATCTCAACATCAAAAAGAGATACATAGCTATAAAGAAAAGAAAAATTTCATATGAAAAAGAATAAATATTTGGACCGGCAAAGAGGAAATTTTTATGTGAATCATCCTTAGTGCTTATTGGGTTATTTGGGGACGCTACATTAGCGCGTCAAATGGGTTGAGTGAGAACGTTATTCGAGTGTAAGCTCAAGCTCTTGGACAGTTTGTTGATGATAAGTGAGGAGAGATCCAAAAGTTCACTTCAAATTTACCAAATATATATCATACCGTCCCTAAGCCGATATTAAAACCGTAAAGACCTCGTGATTCCTAGATACACAATGAGTTAATAGGGAGTATGCTAAGTGGAGCGTTCAAAGCAAGTAAAGATCGAGAAACACCCTATAACCGCCATCTTGAGATAAGTAATAAGAGTAACCTTCTAGCATTGTGAAATTAATTTTGGATTGAGATTATTTTGTGTTTGATTTTGCATGATATGTGTATGTGTATGTGTATATTAATTCTTAGATGAGACTATATGAGATTTGTTTTAAGTTGTGCTTTGGGAATATTTGCTAGATTTTACCTTCTGCGTTCACCTAAAAGATCCTTTGTTTTTATTTTACTTTGTCGGAACGACAAAAGTTTGAGTTAGGGGTCTTGATGACTCCCTATTTGTTCTAATTATTAGCCCTTTGGAGACATCCTTTTAGCTGAATATTTGACTTATTTGATAGACTTTTATGCTTATTTCGTCATATTACACTTTCTCCCCTTGGAATTAGACTATTTTCATTTTTAGAGCTTTTGTGCGTTAATTTGATTATTTTTAGTGCAAAGTTAGTAGGTTCTTGAGTTTCATGAAAAACCACTACAAGGAGGAGAAGTGAGAATTAAATTCTTAGAGTATTTTTAGTGTGTTAGGAAGTATTTTATTCGAGTTTCTAATTTTAGAGTGCACTTTCCTATTTCTATTCTTGAAGTATATATTTATTATATTTAAAGCATATGCGGTTTAATTATTTATTTATTGTGAAGCTTTAAAAGATATATGGTAATTAATTAGAGACAAAATCAAGTCTAAAAAATAAATGAAAGAGATTTACTTGGAAATAAGAAGATTAAGGAAGGATATATGCAAAGAAGGAAAAGATAAAGCTGCCAAATAAATATGAAATTCCAGCCACGTTCAAAGACGAGCTCATAACTTAAAATTGAATAAGAATTTGGGAGAATGGTCTTGACCAATGGAAAGATATTTCCGAGACAAGTGATTTCGACTATTGGAACGCGTCAAACGGATAATTATTGAATGAGATATGACCAAAACAAATCAGCAGCAGAATCTTACTTTTCCTAGATTTTAGGGCTACGAATTTAAGAGTTCTTGCCTTGTCTGCCACTCAAAGTAAATTCGAATTAGGGCTTTCTAACACCTATAGATACACCCCCTATCCTCCTCTTTACACACACTTCATAGAATTACACAAGAGGCTTAAGGTTTTCAAGTCAGAGCAAGAAGGCAATAAGAAACTAGAGCTGGGAGAATCCTGTTCTTCCATCAACAGTCATCCTACCCTTTAGGTTATCAATTTATCTTTTGTATTTGAACATAAATTCCTTTTATTTAATTTCAATCTTTAATTTTATCATGAGATAAATTTCCATATACTTGAGAATCGCATTAAAGGGATGAACCATAATTAATTAATCTATGTTTTGAATTTGGGATTGTTATGATTTAAATTGAATTGAGTTTTATATATTGGATATTGCTTTGTTTTCATTACTATTTATTTTAGGAACAACTAGAAATATATTTTAGTATTTGAGCTATTCACTTTAGTGGCGAAGTGATCATCCGACAAGGGGGTTTTAATACAGACTTAGGTAATACCCGTGTAATGTCCGTTATTGACCGACAGGCTTAACTAATTACATAGACAAAGAGGTAAATTCATATCATCTGAAGAGGCATATTCGCCCATACATTGGTTTATAGTACTTTAGGATATCTCCTAGGTCCACCCGACAGGGGGCTAGGAGATATTAGAGTCCCGACTAATATTATAATTCCAATTCTACCCTTAAACATATTATAGATTCTATTGATTAAGTGGATTCCTTGCGAGACTCGAATATCTCTCTTATCTGAAGTTAGTCAATTTATTTGCTTTATTTCTTTTCTGTTAATTTACTTTTAGTCTTTATTTTATTTGCATCTTTTAATTCATAAAAACCAAACAAAAATCTTATCTTTTATTTTTCCGTTACGCAATTATTCTTACTACTTGATTAATATTTGGGTTGAACCTAATCCATCCCTGAGAACGAACTTTATTATCATATATTACTTGGGACAACTGTACACTTGCAGTTTGAAGTTCCTCTTTATTTATCGCTTTATTTTCTAACACCCTAGGACCCAACACCGCCCAATCGTATATGGAGTCAATACATCTTGAGTTTTTTAAATATTTTCACTCCCCTTCCCTCGGTTGCTAGTTTCTTGGTGGTTAAGCTCCACCTTTGCATACCGATGGGTGGTTTGATCCTTTTCATCTTTTCTTTCTTTCTTAGGCATTAAATAGTTTCGTAATAGAGGTCTACAGCTTATTTATCAGTAGGATATGTTATTTTTTCATGTATAAATATATTAATATATCTCTATCGTTTATTTATTTTGTTTCTTTTATCCAAATTACATTTTCTATTTCGAGCTTTGCTCATTTTGCTTAAGTTCATTCATGGTTTTGAAGGGTTTACATATACTTCGACCTCGATCACCGAAGGGGTTCTTGATGTTTCCATTTACTATCATGTATGCCTTAAGTTTTAGATTTCATAAATTATGAAAGCTTTCTTAGCATAGGCGCGTGGATTATTCTAACCCCTTGATGTTTTATATAGTACGAGATGGTTGTTCCTTCATTTATCCGATAAATTTCTTATGTAGATCCAAAGTGTTTGTTAACGCTTACTTAAGGGCATATTTCTTTTGGCCTTCATTTGCTTTCAAGATGCCTCTGAGGGCTTAATTGGTCTCTACGCTTTCTGATTCGGTCACCATGATTTTCTTATGTTCAAGATTTGTATTTTGTTATACTCTTTCAATAGCTAATCATTGAGGCCTCCCATCCTAAGGAATTTTATGGTCATGCATGTGAAATTATTTGTCTAACGATTTTTGTTTAACTTACAAAAGAATTTATCTAATAATGCTACGTCGAGCTTCTGAAAGTCCTTTCCTCTTGATGGTACGTTGGGCTTACAAAATTATCTAATCGTTGATGCTGGCCGAAATTACGAAATATTTGTCTGCGAATTCTACGGCAGACTTAAATTTTTTTTTCTTTTCGAAGCTAAGTCAGGCTCACGAAATTCTCTGATCGCTGATGTTGCACCAGACTTATCGAATTCTTTGTTTTTCGAGTCTACATCAAACTTATAAAAAAAATTGGATGTTGATATGGTGGTCTCTAGTGTGTGATATCGAAACCAACACACGGGATGGTGGCTACTCCTTGCAAGTGTATGTGTTTCCCCATGTAATAAAGAGTAAGTATATTGTATCGTTCTCTACATGTATTATGAGGTTAATTTTTTATATTTTATAAAGTGAATTGGGGTTAAGCTGCTAAAATAAAAAGTAAAAAGTTGTGGTTTAGTTTTGGTTTGGGTTTTTTATATGGACTCAAATGAAAATATTTAAATTAAGTACTAAGACAAGAGAGATAAAGACCGACTAAAATACAGTTAGATGAAAGAAATTAGATGAGAGTATTGCTTGTGAGACGCTAGTAATTCCCACTACTTTAAAATTTACACATTTATTGACATAAGGGAGAATTGGTATTTTGATTATAGTTGATGTTGAACAATCACCCTGAATCCCTCCTGGTAGATTGAACTTCCCTAGGACACTATATACCTCCAAGTGAGCATGGTATACCACGAGATGATGAAGTTTCAGATGTCCACGGGTCTATTGTTGAGTGGGTCATAGTAGTGCAGATTGATTAGCGAGGTTAAGAGTATCTCGATGCATTTGGAGTATGATTTTTGATTAGGTACCAAGTGGATCTCGTATCTTTCGGCAAGAGACAATAGTGGCTGAAGGATATTTCGAGTGGTTTATAGACTATAGTGATCTCTTGAAAGCGCGTTGTGGTTGTATTCTTTCTCCACGGTAATAAGACCTTCTACATATGAAAGAAAAACATAAGTTTTAAATTGTGAAAATTTGACATTATCAGTTTGGAAAAACCGGCTAAAATATATACTAAACATGTTATCCACCTACAACCCATTCATAGAATGCATAACACCACCAGTAGGACTCGGAACATCACCTTGTGGAAAAAAAATTGGGGTTAATTTCTAATAATGAGAGGGCTACAAATTCTTGCATTTAGGTTGGGGGCGTAAAGCTTTGCTCCCGGCGAATGTATTTAATTACTAATTTTTTCTTCAAACATAAATAAATTTGGGCAGATTCTCGCTAAATCCAATGGGCCTGGGGTGGTGGGTGTAGGTGGGGCTGAGGGATAGATTTGCCGATGGGGCCATAGGATAAAATGAGTTGAGCCAGAGATGATTGACTTAGATGCCGCTGTGTCGAGATGGTTCTGGACAAAGGGGTTGTCAGTGGATGATATTGGTAGACGACGTAGGGGGGCTGTAATAGAAGTATACACGTCGAGTCTAAAAGACTACTTTAGAGACAATCTTAAATATACAAATTTGCAAACACAATGGGATAAAAATGACCAAACTCCTGAGTCTCCTTTAGGGAAAAGAGAGATTAAAGTCTAGTTGATAGCCTCCCCAGTTTCCCCATTACCAAAGACGCTCAGGACCATCTTAAAAATATCGTACTTCTTCTTCAAAATAAACGCCCCAACAAACTTTTTCTTTTTAGTGTTTAGAGGTTTCCAATTTCTCGAAGTCAATGACTCATGCTCGAGACGCAGCCTTAACTTCCTTGCGTCCAGGTGTGAGCTATTCATTCATAGTTTCTGTGACTTTTAGAAAACTAAAGTTCACTGCATCTGAGAAGATACAATCAGGGCCGGAAAGAAATATTTAAAATAGAAGTTTTAAAAAAGCCATGCTCAGGCGAGGAGCTAGGAATTTTTGTTAGGCGTTTCGTAATGTGTAGTCACTAATGGCATATCTAGATAGCACTCCATGAGACAAAATCTTACCTGAAGCAACTACTCTTGCGATCCTTGGTTACTAAAGTTAATTCACCCACCAAAAAAAGAAAGTAAACATACACAAGAAATGTGAAACTGACTACTCAAAGTTACAATTTTATACAAATTATTCTAATGACATTCTGAAAATTACTGCAAAAATTACAGGCAGTCAAGGAGAAAATTTATCAACACTTATAAAACAGTTCTAACTACTATTTTCTTCATGATCATCTGTTTTGTTCTTCAAAGCATCGAAAATGCAACACACATTCCACTCCTCTTTTGTCTTCATCGCCTGTATTCACATATTTACTGCACCATTACAATAATTGCAACCATACCTAACCTTTACATGTACTTTTAGTTGTAGAGATTACCATTAGTTTTTATGTTATGCAAAACAGGTGCTAGAGTTATATCCCACATTAGATTAAATTTCTATGGATTATGTCTTGAAAATAATTTATTTTTAGGATGGAACTTCATATCTATTCCTAGTCTCAGGGGTTAGTTTGTATGTTGTGCAAAATAAATTAAATCTACCCATGTCACTTATAAGTTTTCAATTATACCTATGTGTTATTCCAAAAAATTATATCATTGATCCACAGGGACTGACTTGCAATTTTGTAAAAAGAGTATATATGCTATTTCTTTTAACTCGGAGCTATATATTTATAATTTGTATAATATGGTGGACTAGGGGTGCAATTCAGCAATCTCAGATTGTGGATAGTTTTTACCATCTACACTGTAAAGCTTATTGGTGCCAAACGAGGCATAATAAGTTTAATTTAATGTGATAAAAAAACTGAAGAAGTTTACAATTAGCGTCGGATACAACTACGGCACATAGGGATAATATAATTATAATATTATTCCCTGTATTACATGGAAGAATTTGTATCGTAGGATCTGAGATTAGATATCTTAAAAACAATATATAAATTAAATACATAAGAAATTCATTCCAAAAAAGTAATAGAAAACCAACCTGGTAAGTCCCATGGATCAGACTTCCAAACATTGAATTCAGGAATGACAAAGGCTTAGAGAGCACCTTATTCTTCAAGTAGTGAAGAACAATTTCTTCATCAGTTGGTTGAAATCGAAACCCTGGTGGTAATCTAACCACTACATCTCTAACACGGATAGTCTTCGCGTAATTCTCCATTTCTTTTGACATTGTCTGCAATATTTTCAAGTTTTTGTTAGACAAATTGTTGAAAGATTATTTAGAGCTTTTATTAAGAAATCAAGCTTCAAAATGGCCAGGATTTGAAAAAATGGATAGAGAAGAGAACTGAAGTAAAGAGGTGCGTTTGTGACTATATATCACTATATGTGGAGAATATGAAATGGTGGTGGTATTGGTCAGTTTTTTTTAGTTTTTCTTTTTTTAGTATTTTCATGACAATTATGAAGTGATTTTATTAAAGAAAAGTATTCATCTGAGAAGGTGTCGTATTTGTTTATGTCTTTATATTAATGGAAAATTCAAATTTTTTATAATGTAGACTAACACTATAGTCTCTCCTAGCCCAGTTAAACCCTTATGGTAAAAGAACTTTTAAAAGTTCTCTCTTGCAAACTTTACTTCTATATCAAAAATTATATAAATAGTATGCATAAAATTTACGAAAAAATGGAGGATAAAAAATTTGTGTAGACCTATTAATAGATGTCTCAAACTAAATTTAATTTAATTTTAATGGTTTTATGTAAAGAAAAATCTAAAAAAAGCTAATGAAAATAATAGCATAGGAAAAATGGTCACTTACATGTAATGGGTTTGGTTGTATCAACATCCGAATTATACACCATTGCTCACATATTCTATAGGTTAAATTATTCGAGTGATTACACGATTAAGGATAACGGTCTATCCTTGAAATATAGGGTATCACTAACCCATAACTATCTACCTAGTAATAGTTATCCACGACCATAACCTTCAAGCTTAGTTTATCAATAATTATGGTTGTGGTCAACGAATAAGGTATAAAAACAAATAACCTCCCTATAATTGAAGTACATGATTTATATACTTTTAAAATGCAATATTAATTTGTAGCTTTATTACAGTTTAACATCCGTTGATTTTATTGGAGATACATTATAAGCACTTGAGACTTGAATACCAAAGTGTTATCGGGATTGTTGCTATTAGTGTGAAAATGCAGTCTTTTACTTACATGTTTTACCAATGCAACTCCCGATAAATCGGAAAAGCATCATCTAATCATGTTGCGCGTGGTTCATTTCTACTTCGTTACGAACATAAACGCTTTATTTCCTTTATTAGTTTTGGAGCGTCGGTGGAATAGTAAAATCTCTTCAATTGGTTCATTAAGTTATAACAACTGTACTAATAATTGACTAGGGGTGTGTCTCTTTAGAGAATTGTCATCAACATGAAAGACCAAGACATGTTTGTTGATGGAATCAAGGATCCCATCAAAGCAATCTAAAGTCAACAACGTCCACAACATATTTTCATACTGTCCCTGCTAAACAAACTACTTTTCCTAGACGATCAAGTTACGACACAAATTATGGAGATTGTTACACCCCAAATTATTTGTATCCAGAATGCTAACAAAGTTATTTGGCATCTATAAAAAATAATAATAAGAAAGAAATCTGTACATGCTCTAATATATCTTTATATTACATATTAGGATATGAACCATATTTTGATCTACAAATAAATAAATACTTTAAAACATGAGTGAGACCTTTGATAGTCAAGTCACTAATCATCCTCACATCAATTTTTCATCAATCAATTACAACTATAATTACATATAGTTTCATCATTTAGTTAAACAGTTTAAATGGAACTCTAACATTATAAAAATGTATTAAATATTGGATCCTATATAAGGTCAATTGGTTTTTCTAGCAGTACCCTAGGCTTGAAGCAGACAATGTTCATGAAATTCTCAGCGATAATATTTGATTAAACCCATTAAAATCACCAAATCAATATGGTATTACTACACACTTAAAACTAAAGTCTTCTATGGATCACATTGTGGTATAGGATAATGCACGACACAAGATCAAAGAATGGTGCTGCCATAAAGGAATCTTCTATAACCAGTAAGTGTTATATCTTTCTCTAACATGGTAAAATATAGTATGCGTTTTGTCGATTTATTCACTATTTAGGGAGACTATTTTCTCATATCCTATTACAGTTCAACAATAGAAGGGGTTTTACATAAAAATACAAAACTTACCCTCACCCACAATGTGCATGTATAAGCACAAATATTATTGCAATTCAAGTAATATACTATAGAAAAAAAATCTATTTACTTTATTTATTACCTTGTTTTTGAAATGCAATGACCATCGATCGTTTTCTTTCCCTTAAATCCCGTTTACATCTCGACATAGACCTGTTTAGAGCAATGATATATTTTAAAAACTCATCCACTTTTTTCATAAAAGTAACATAACATCTAAATAAGATAAACACACAATTTTAACAAAAGAATAGGGCATCCATATGGGTAACTCTTATGTAGTATTACAAAAATATTCTTTATCCATTTTGATATAATTGAAAATAGTATTAGCATACATAGAGTAAAAATATTAAATGCGAGTTATATGTCCTGATATGAAAAAGTAACAAATATACATATGTATGAATGAAATAGTTGCAATAAAAGTAGGGGCGGAGCCATGGGGGCCATTACTCACCTAAATTTCCCACAAAATTCAGTTACCTTTAAAAAAAAATTATATTTCTAGCTAATTGCCCCAAAATTTATTTGGATTATATCTTCTCTCCCATAACTCATAAAATATATCTCATGCTATAAATTATTTCACTTATACAAATATTTGGCTTTTTCTACACACAAATATTTGTTATATTTTGTGTATTACAGGGGCATATAGTTTAATTAATTAAAAATCAATTATAATGGATCCATAGAGTATAATATTTCCATAATATAGGGACATAAAATGTACTTTTTTTATTATACAGGGACATACAATCTATTTTTTTCATAATATACTACATCATAGTGTAATTAACTGAAAACAAAATTCGAGATCTCTCAACCCCCCATCGCACTATCCCCCCCCCCCCAATAAAAACTCATGGATCCTCTCCTGAAAAGTAGTTATGATATATTGAATTGAAATTGAATTCATCGGTTTTCTTTCTATCAAATCGAGATTCTCAAGAAAAAAAATATTACCTTAAAATTCTGCATCGATGGAACTGGAGACGCACATCTTCTTGGTTATTTTGTTTTTCTTCTAAATTAGACATATTATAGAGTTTAAAATTATAAAAATGATGGGGTGAATGAGTGAATAGAAAGAGGGACAAGGAAATGATGCAATTTGGGCTGGTTGTGGGCGTAGCCTAAACTAGTGGTAGGTTTAGCATAGAGTTTTTACACTACTGTAGAGGGTATATAATTTTCTAAAAATTATTATGTTTTACAAAAAAGTTTACTCCTAGGTGTCATAATATTATCTATTTTATTTGTTACACATAAAAAATATTAGTATTTAACATCAATTATTAAATTACCATTCAGAATTTGTCTTGAAAAAAAAAGGTACATACTTATTTAAAAAATAAATTAAAAAATTTAAATTGGGATAATAGTGAGAAATTTAAGAGGAATTGTTTTTCTTTCATTAAGTGGTTATGGTACTTTATTGTAATCAAGAAGTGTTGGGATAAAAAACTTTCGTTGTCAAAATGCCTCTTTAATGTAATGAAAATTATTTCTTGATACTTTAAATATCCAATAATTTTAAAATAATACTTTTAGTAAGTAGTAACATCATAAAATAAATATAGTATTATGGTTACTCTTCAAATTATATTTCTTTATGTTTGAACAATTTCTATTTTAGTTACATTCACGCCATATATTATTATTTATATTTCTAATAATATAATTGATAAATTATGGATGTCATCCATCTTTTTATACATTTTACACCATTAAGCCAAGACACAATTATAGGTTGTCTTTGAGGGTTAGTCAACATACATATTTTAAAATGATGTCTTTTTACGTAGTATTGTAATGCGACCCTAACAACGTGATTTAAAGTATAAGATCTTCATTTTTTTTGAAATATGATTAAATTGATAGGGTGTGGGTCTTGAGCAAGTATTTTTTAGAGTTAAAATATATTTAGTGTTTGAATGAATCCATAAGGGGATTAGGAATTGTATACAAAATTTATACCCCTTTGGGTATATAAAGAAGCATAAGAAACTTTTCATCTATCAGACACACTCAAATACCCACACTCCCATCCATTTGCATGGTAAGAAAACTATAATGCTATCAAGAAAAATCAAGCTTTTACTTTTTAATAGAGCATAAAGTGTCGGCATAATAGATGGTAGAATCAGAGAAGAAATTTGTATAGTGAATCGTTGTAATCATAATGTGCCTTGTTCTTCGTCATGTTCGGGAAACATTATCTTCAATGCAAGAGGCTTCAGCTTCTATAGCGAGTCTTCCTTGAAACCAGACACTGTGTTGGGACAAAGAGAGGTGCGCAGTCGATGACACTCTTATGCTCAATAATATAATTGTTTTCTATTGGGGATTACCTAACATAAGGATCCATGGATATTTATGTCGACTGTACTATAATTAAATAAAATTTGGAGAGAGAGAGAGAAATTTATGGGGGTATTCAGAGTGTACCAACATCTGCTACGGAAGGGAGTATATATACATGTTGAGGATGAGCGCAGTGTAATGAAGTATTAGGCAAGGATGAGTGCACACTATAAATTATTGTAGAGCATGGCCTACCCTAAATGATTATTCTCAGTCGCGGCCCCAGGTTACTCGTGACACCTATCCTAAGAAGAGTTTGATATTCCTCTCCCCTCAGCATAAGTTCCTTTCCCTCAACCTCGTACGCACCTCTTATGTTCGATCCTTTCAAATCTCTTTAGGCTCTTTCATGTATCAGTTATATATTGTGGTTTCTCAATACCATTTTTGAATCTGTGTGATCATTATCCTCTACTAGGATATAATCAAAATAAATTTATTACCTTTTTTGGGTTTACCGCAATACAAGGTTTGATTTGCATGGTTAGCATATTTCCCTTTTGGTGAGTGTTGTATGAGACAAATCCTTTTGTGCTTAACATCTTACTTGTTGCTAATTACATTATTATATATTTACATAATTGAAATATATCATTTACATTAGTTTACTCATCTCAAGTATCATTATCTTTTTTATATAGACATTCACATGAGTTGATCACTTTTTAGATTATAACTTGTTATATGGTTTGCTTTTACATATTAGATCAACGTATGATCATCTTACATGTTAGGAGTCAAAACATCTAATTAATTACTTTCATAAATGTGAATTCTTTCATCTTGATTATATGTGCACACATTTTCTATAACACACTCCCATGTCTATCTGATTTGTTGGTTAAATATAGGACACCACATTATATTATTAGTTATACACTGAAACACTCTAAATATTTATACAACATATTTATTTTATTTCACATTAAAAAAACATCACATGATTTATCGTGTACCTACATGAGTTTAAAAACTTTTTTATAACAAATTTTTTAGGATAATCCTTGGTGCACAAGATTAACACCGCTATTATTTCTTATTCTCCATTTGTTCACCTCTTATGTGTTAGGAATATTTTATCACTTGAATAAATGCCATGATCCCTTATAGGCCACAGACACCCTTCTTGATATAACCTTGTGTGTATAACCTTGTTATTATAGAGTTGTAATAAATCCAAAATGTATCAATTAATTTTATACAGCTCATATGAAGGATCAAAAAGCCAAGTAGATGAACTATCATTATCAGCTCAACTCAACAAGGTAAAGCGACATTTTGTTTTAAAACAGTTACCCTTTTTATTCTTAAAATGGTATAACTATTTTCTTTAAAAGCCAATAACATTCGATACCAATTAGCCACTTTGTAACATCCTAATCGACATTTCTCTCTAAAACGTATACCCTCTTTTAGGCAAAAAAGGGTATGAAATTTTCCACTTCAACGAAGTCATTTCACAAAAACTATGATTTTCCAACCGTCAAAGAAAGGAATCAACATGGAATACAGCAGTTCGGGTAAATCACAGTATAACATTTTTTTTGGTTAATATGAGATCCTTCTTAAGGATAGGCGTTGGTATTACTTATTTTCATATTCATATTGTTTGTTCTGATTTAGCACTTGAGGTCAACTACAAACTTCTTGTAACTGCATTTCAAATAAATCTCATGAAGGGAAGTTTTTTATTCGAGCAACAGATAGTAGGGTAAAAGTTACGAAAGACACGCTTACTTGTGCTCATTAAAATATAATATATCTTCTACCGTTCTTGCCATACCTTTTTATACATTGAGAATTGGCTCATCTATTAAACTTTGAAGTCTATAAAAATTAAATTTATAACAACTTTCATGTAGACACACATTTAACTGGAGCAAGGTGTCATTGAGTAAGACATACAATACGGTAACGTTGCATCTTCTCATCGGATGGCTACTTCAAAACGGGTACCCATTTTCTGGAAAACGGTACTCCATTTTTTACTTTTTTTTGCAAGAATATATATTCGTTTATGACTGTTGGAAGCACTAACTTTGCTATATATTGAAGCTACTTTAAGGAAAAACATACCTCTTGAATCTCAAATTTAACCATACACTATCTTTCAATTCAAGAAGAAATTCACTAGCATGTTCTTGCATTTTCATATTATAAATCAAAGTCTAGTGATTATTTGTTGTGCCTCCAAGCTCCACTATAGTATCTATCGAAGAGGAAGATCAAACTACAAGCTTTAACTTCGAATATTAAAAAGAGGAGTCCATCAATATATTATCACTTTTCGATCAACTCAAGAAGAGATCATATCGAG
Organism: Nemophila menziesii; assembly: GCA_029959085.1. Classification (NCBI taxonomy): domain Eukaryota; kingdom Viridiplantae; phylum Streptophyta; class Magnoliopsida; order Boraginales; family Hydrophyllaceae; genus Nemophila; species Nemophila menziesii. Next base: position 32,983,799 of record JARWIR010000011.1, on the reverse strand, counting down.
CCTTCACCTTGTATCAACTCAACAACGAGATCACAATCTTTATTTTACATTAGACCATCAAGGAGCAAATTTTGATTGTAATATTCAACCATCAAGGGTTTAATTTATCTTATAATTAATAAAATAGCTTTGTTAGCTAAAGTTCGAAATAAATGGGAGGAGGCTTCCTTTTATGGAATTGGCTAATTGTATACATAAGTGCATCGGGGGGTTTGTAATCGGTTTCTAACTTAACCGTTAAAAGTCTCATCCGGTCGTGACTTACCCGGTAAAAGACTTAAAAAGGTTTTAGGTTGTGGGTTACCCAGGAAGTACCTCGTTGTACACAGGTAGTGGTTGTATATGAAAACTAAAACACTATAAATCGTTTGAATATCTTCTTTCCCTTATAATCTTTAATTATTGAATGCATTCCTATTTCATTATATTACTCATGATTAGTTTCTCTAATACCTATTTGACAATCCTGATAACTTTCAACCTCAGGTGCTCCATAGTTTTGCCTTTTGACCTTTAGCTGAAATAGATATATCCAATTATAGGCTTACAGAAAACATTACTCTTAGTTGTTCATTCATGTGTCCTTAGTTCCTTAGGCTGTACTAAAATACTTAGGTCCACATTAACTCACTCGATATATAATATTTTAGGAAGACTTATCCCTATCATTACTTTAAGATAACTTCCGCATTTACAAACTCCCTTAACTCAATTTAATTTGATTAGAGCTTGTTTCTTAATTTATTTCCCTAATCCTTAAGTTTAATACTCCTATAAATTTTTAATTAGGCATATATTAGATTCATGTCCTATTCACCACCTCTAGGACTTTACATATTATATCAAAGGTTAACTTTTTGTAAACAGCTTAACCTTTAGTAGAGTTAAAGATTTTGTAATCTTATTACTATATCCAAATATTTTGAATATTTTTAAATGTATTAAGAACCTCATTGAAACCCCCACCCTCTTAGAAATATTTGGGGTTTTAAAATATATTTTTCAAATAATACTTCCATGTTTGTTTTATGTATTTTTATTTAATTGATTAGGCTTAGTTTTCTTTCATATATTAACCGCTTTTTGATGAAGACAGATGGGGAGAAATGCCATGCTCATATGATTTATATGTTTTATGCTATGTTGCAATATCGTACAATCATGAATGCTTAATCTAACTGATATATAATTCATGCGAGGGGTATTCATGCCAAGAAAAGACTCCACATATGCTTGGATTTATCATTTGACTATATTCACAATGTGAGACAGAGTCATGTCTTTAAGACTCCATATGTGTTACATTGAATATGATTCTATGAGTATATAGTTGTAAGATTTGTGATCATCGAAAAGAAAGAAAATGTTAGCATGTTTCTATTTTTGTGAACGTTTTTATGAGACAAATATTTGTGTGTTTAACATGCCAATTATGTATTGATTACATGATTACATATTACCATATTTGTAATATATAATTTGTCATTAATTGACTCATCTCAAGTATGATTATCCTAGTAATATAGACATCCACATGTTGATCACTCCCTATATTATAACTTGTTATATGTTTTTCTTTTGTATAAGTGATCAACTAAGAACTTGCTTGTATGATTTATCAGATTATAATATATTTATCAAGTAAGATTATATTTCGTACTTGCATAATCGTGAATTCTTTCATCTAGATTATATGTGCACACATTTGCTATAAGCTGACTCCTATGTCTAAGTGATTGTTTTGTTAATTATATGACATCCCTTGGTATTATGAGTCATACACTAAACCTCTTTAAATGTGTATACTACATTTTTCTTTGTTTAAAATTTAGAAACACATTTCATGCTTTATCTTGAACCTACATAAGTTGAAATCCCTTTTTATGCCAACTCACTTTAGGATGATCCATGGTGCACAAAAGGAACACTACTATGTTTCTTATATTCTATTTGTTCATCTCGTATGTGTTTGTAATTTTTAATCATTTGAAAAAATGACATGATCCTTATTAGTCCACACATACCCATGATGATTATCATTGTGTGTATCGTCTTGTTAATATTCAGTTGTACTAACCCAAAATTGTAGAATTTAATTTTATACAACTCATATGATGGATCAAAAAGACATGTAGATGAAATATCAACCTAAACACAATTCAGAAAGGTAAAGGGGCATTTTGTTTTGAAATATAAACTCATTTAAAGCTTAAAAACAGTATAACAGTTTTATTTGAAATCCAAACACATTCAGAACCAATTGTCCACTTTGTAACATCCTAATCAACATCTCTATCTAAAATGGATACATGTTTTTTGGCAAAATATTATATATGACATTTTCCACTTCAATTATGTCTTTTCAAAGAAAGTCCAACTTTCCAACCATTGAATAAAGGATGTCGCATGAAATATATCCATTGGGGTATACAACAAATACCTATTTTTATCAAAACGGTATAATGTTTTTCAGGTAACATACGATCCTTCTTAAAGAGAGCAGTTAAAATTATTCTTATCATATCTTCTTTTGTGATCCGATTTAGCTCTCTAGGTAAAATAAAAACTATCTCATAACTGCATTCTGAAGAAATATGATGAAGTAAAGTTATCCATTAGAGAAACAAATTATAGGGTAGAAGTTAGGAGAAGACGCAAATAATTTTGGTCACTGAAATATGATATATGTTGCACCCTTCTTTCAATAACTTTGTATATGTTTCAATTTGACTCTTCCATTGAACTATAAAGTTTCTCGAAATCACATTTCTTACAAAATGAATGTAGAAACTACTTTCACTAGAGCAATTTATTATTGCATATGTTTAAAACTGTAGCAGTAATCGAAAAACTTGCATCTTCTCATCTGGATGACTGCTTCAAACGGTTTCCCGTTTTTGGGTACACGATACTCCATTTTTGACATTTTATGCAGAAAAATATAATTATTTATGACCGTTAGGAGTGCTCACTTTAATATATATTATAGATTTGTCAAGTAAAAAATACCTCGTGAAGCTGAAATTCAACCATACACTATCCTACACTTCAAGAAGGAATTTACTAGCTTGTTCTTTTATTTTCATATCATAAATCCAAGCCCAGTAAATTGTGTGTTCTTTCTCCAAGCTCCACATTAAATTTCAATTCTACTCAAAGAGGAGTCCATCTCAAGCTATTAATTTTCAAACAACACAAGAGAAGATCATATCAGCCTTCCCTTTGTATCAACTAGAAAAGAAGTTCATGATAATTATTTTGCATTATCTCATCAAGGAGAAAACTCGAATCGATTGTAAGATTAAAAAATCAAGGGTTTAACTTCTCTTATATTTAGAAAATAGCTTTATTAGCCAGAGTTTAGAAGAAAAGGGAGAAGGCTTCCTTTATTGGAAATGGGTACTTGTGTGTAGAAGTGCACAAGCGGATTTATAACTAGGTCATCACTTAACCGTTAAAAGTATAATCGAGTTGTGACTTAATAGGTAACAATCTTGGGAGGTTTCAGTTTGTAACTTAGCTATGAAAAACCTTGTTGTAACGATTTATATCTCACACGGAAGAGTTATCGAGATGCTTAGTAGAGAAGATTGAAAATACTTTTGGGATGACTCTAGGTAGTGAATGTAGGGAAGTCGAACTAGTATAAATGATTTATGTATCTTTTTTCCCATAGAGCCATTAATTACCACTTGCAGATTTATTTCATCATATTACTTGTGATTAGATAATCCTTTTGGAAGACTTGTCCTCGTCCTTACATATACCATAGCTTCCACATTTACAAACCTCCTTAAGTTCACTTTAATATGCTTAGAGTTTGTTTCTTATGTTATTTCCCTATATCTTAATTTCAGTAATCCCGTAAAGAGGCATAGATTAGATTGGAGACCTATTCACCCCATCTACCACTTTACATGACTTTTTATTGATAAGGCTTATTACCAACCCTTTATTGAGTTTATGAGTGATTTCCCGTTGATGTTGACACTATTTATTAGGAGTGCATCTAAGAGAGGATGCTAATATTGTAGGTTTATATTCATGAGTATTCTATGAGAGTAATATTTGATTGTCGAGCCTACGTCGGTATTTATGAGTAAATTTGATTGTCGAAGCTATGTCAATCCTACCGGTATTCAGATTACGAAGAGTATTCCTCTATTAATTACATTGGTAATATAAAAGGTCATTTTTGTACTATAAGTACATAGGTAAGTCCTTCCATAGACACCACACCTTTCTTATCTCACTTCTCTTCAGTTACCTTTATTACTATGGCCAAAAACTCTTTAACCACTATATCCTATCCTTGGGATAAACCTTGTCAGCCACCTAGGAGGCAGGTGAGCCTTCATCTCCTTTGTTCAAGATAAGGAAATTTTTGTTTCCTTCTTCTCTCAACTCACCATAGAGGGCTCTTTCTCCCTTTATTTGTCTTCTCCTCCGAGCAGTATAATTTGTCCCTCCAGCCATGCTCATGCCTCTTCCATGATGGACCAGGACATTTCTTCTATAAGTCCCATTTTATTATATTATTTATTTAATTTCTTGAGCCTTTCGAGTTATTAATTCTTCTCCTTTTTGATATGTTTGTGCAGATAACTTGTGCTCAAATAATTTTTCCATCTTCTTAGAGAGGATCTAAATCTACCCCTCAATTATCTTTGGTGAAACTCCGCAAGCAGGCTTCTCCGGATCATAGCCAAGGGGGATGAGTCCATGGACTGGGTTGCTCAGCTACAAGAGGCTAATGAACATCTTTTAACCAGGGTGAAGATGGTGGACTCTAATACAAAACACGCTTGTGAGGTGGCAAATCAAGTTGACATCTACTTAGAGATTTACAAGAGACGTGCCACGATGTTGTCTAAGTGTACCCCTTCTCGACCAAGACTATAGCTTTCTATCGGTCCTCGACTGAGTTCGAGGACGAGGTGTGTCGGTAAATATATATAGTTTATGATGGTGAAAAGAGGGTTGCATGTTAATTATGATGGTGTGTCGTAAGCAAGTTTTAATGATCAGCTATATCCGTTCTCAGGGACTTAGTGTGTTATACGAATGTGTAACAAAATAGAGTACTAGATAATAGTTAACGACAGAAAAGTAAATAAATATGATGGAGAATATTAATGACTAAATATAATATAGACAAGTAAATAAAATACGAGAGAATGAGATGAGAGAATATAAGTTAGGTTTTGCTCGTATGCACGAATCCTTCTATTTCTTCTACTAGTTAATAAGGGTGATTATAGCTCTTACATAAGTAGTCAGGATTCTAAATTCCTCCTAACACCCTTTTGGGTGGACTTAGGTGGCGACCTCACAATTACCAGTGGACTTAACTAAGATGCACCTATGCCACTAGGGTCTTAGATGAGACTGACCTGCAAATAATGATCAGCGATTAAATCAAACAATAATGACTATCTAGTTAGGAAATCCCTTCCGGATAACTACCGCACACTAGACGCTTATGTGGTGTTTCAATAATTAGACACCCCTTCTGGGTGACCATCTAACTACTATTAGCACAACCCTAAATTGATCAGGTTTAATACAGACAATAAATCAAAGCACATATAACAAATATATGGTTAAGAAGATATAATCAATTTAAAATAGTTCTCCCAAACAAAAATAGATAGAAGAAAATAGAATTCATAGATTATACATATGTAAAACCCAAGCTATGGGAAAATTAGTTCATACTAGAAAGAAATAAACTAAAATAAAGATACATACTATCAACTTGCTCTCTTGAATGACTTCTAATGATGAATAAAACATATGAACTAATTATAGGAGGCAAGGACATGTTTAAAATAGTTAAATGGGGTATTTATAGGAGTATAGGTAGCCCTAATTCGGATTTCTTGGAGTAGAGGGCAAGCAATTGGACTTCTTTTGCAAATCATATTCGTTTCCTAAAATATAGGAGTAGGGAAAAACTGATGCTATCTTGTTTTAACCGTAACATCTTAATATTGCTCCGATGTTCTCCTAATCTATATCAAAACGACCGTATCGAAAAGCTGTATACTTTTGCTTCAGGCCATTCTTCCAAATTCCCATCCGATTTTGGGTTATGATCCTTTTAATGGACGTGGCTGCTGATATTCAGATTTACTTGGCAACTTTTCTTTTCCTATCTTATCTTTTACTTCCTTTATCTCCAATTTTCATCCTTATCTTATTTCTTTTATCTCTTTAGAATTGATTTGGCATCTAATTAATTTCCATATATCTTTAATATTTCATAATCAACAAACAATTAAACCAAATATGCTATAAAAATAACAATTAGTCAAATCAAGACAAGAAATAGGAAAATATATTAATATGACTAAAAATTGAGTATTGACTATCCTAATACACCTAAAATGATGTCTCCATACACAAATAGGGATAAATCAAGACCCCCAACTCAAAGTTGTATCGTCCCGATACAATAAAGATAAAAACAAAGGGACGTCTCTAAATACAAACCTAAGTCAATTATGCACAGTAGGAAAGAAGATAGCAGAATATACAGAATAGACTCAAAGCAACTACTCAGAAAATTTCATGTAATAATATTTACAAACTAAATTACCTACACACCTTTCAAATCCATGATCAACACGGCTTGAATTCAAGATTGGATTATCTTTGCAATGTAAGAAGGAGAGGTTCTTTACTCAGTTTACCAAAAAGGCTATAGATTGTTCATCGAACTTAACTAGTATCTAAAGATCCACTTAGCTACTCTTTATTGGCTCAATTACTTCTATATCACATAGCAAAGAATAATAAAGTCTTTAAGGTTGTAATGTTGGATTAGGAACGGTATAATAAGTATATTTGGATAATTTAGAGTGAGCTTTTGGCTCTCTCCTAACTAGCCATTAACGAATTGCCCTAGAACTTGAGTTACTCTCATAAAACGTTCTCACTCAACCCAATGATTGTGATGCACAAAGTAGCATCCCCAATAACCCAATTAAAGCATAAGATTTTCACATAAAAATCCACTTTGCCTGTCCAAATATATATATTCTTTTCATATCAATTTTTTCTTTTGTATAACTATGACTCTCTTTTTGATGTGAGATATCATACTATTTTTTTTCATATATTTTTTTAATGCTTTTCAGCTTTTTTCATTTACTCTTACCTCGGCAAAGGGTTACAATATAATAAAAATGTGAATGATCATCAATAATAAGAACAGAGCACAATTAATAAGCTCAAAGATCCCAACACAATAAATTCCCATAATGGTGGGCCCACCACCCCAAACTCAAGCTCTAAAACAATTGTCTATGCATCGCGATTTGAGTGCGGGTCATATGGAGAAGTCCTAAAATCAAAAGGGAGATGACTTATAATATGGCTAATAAAAAGGCTTTAGAAAGGCTAGAAGGGGCTGAGAAGGATATAAAATATAATAATGGACAACAAGCAAAAAGGCAACAAGGGGCTTATGAAAGAACCGCCTAAATCACTTTCTAAGCTATGCAATTTCGTCGTTCTATTACCTTTAGCACATTCATCAAATGGGTTTTTTAACTAGATTGGATCTCACGACCTACACACCACTCATGGCTCCCTGAGATCGAACATACTTTCTATAGCATTGCTAACTAATTTTTTCTTTACTATCAATGTGTGTTTCCTGCAAATATTCAAAGCATAAAAAATAAAATAGCTCATAAACATACTACTTTCTATCATCAAATTACTAAGCTTATGCTTTCAAGCTATTAAACACACTCTACATCTAAATCCCATGTATCAAAAAATTTAATTTCTACCTAAAAACAGAAAAATCACATAAAAATGGAGATGAGAGATAACGAATTCCCACACCCCCAACTAAAAAATGAGGCCTGTCCCCACGACTCGAAAAAAGACTCTAAAAAGAAATTAAAATAAGCATATAAAGCATATACATAAATGGTAAGGAAGAAAGAGAACATACTCTCGAGGCTATTGGCTCGCATTACTGACATCCAAGTTAGGATTTACTGAATCTTTCTTTAATTGTTCCAGGATTGTCATGATGTGCACCTGATTAGCTTTGATTTGTGCCACATCTTCGGCCAAGGAAGTATGAGCTGCTTCGACTTTATTTAATTTCTCCTCTACCTTACTTACCAAATACGATCCTCTTCATCTTTCGAGAGTTTCATAACTCCTGCTCCTCTCAAAATAGTCGTGATCCAATTATTGTCAACATTATTCACCATCTTATATAATAGCTTCTCTTCTTTACCCGGAATCACATTCACTTTCCGAACAAGGCACGTGATCATGGTAGGATATTTCAAACTAAATAACGAAGTAGGAGAGACCAAAAATCACATCACCTCCTCAAAGATCAACTATTCCACATCTACTTCTTCCCCCTTTAAAATACAATTCAACAAGATTGCGTTCTTCTTAGTTACCTCCAAAAGTTCTCATGGTTCCAAAGGCATTAAGTGCAAGGAAATTGGGCCAAACTTTTGTATCTGCATGAAGATATTTGTAAGGCCAAGGTGCCTTCAATTCTCCCTTATGTGATTGCACTTTCTCCTTATCTAAAAAATGCTCAAAAAGTAGATTCCAATCGAAAGTCTTGATATTTTCCACCACTTCTCTATACTTGCATGGTCCGACCAATTTCTTGAAGTGGAAGTGATTTCGAATCTCTTCAACTATAAAAGAAACTAACTTGCCTCTAACTGGAACACAACCATTACTATCTCGGCTAAAGAGGCCTAAATAGAATTCGGAAACTACCTCTCTACATAAATTCAATATTCACAACATGAATGTATAACAACCCAATCTATCTCCCATCTCTATGAATCTCTTGTATTCACCTTCTCCAACTTCTTTTTCGAATACTCTCTCAAAAGCCAAAGGAAGTTCCGGTAAGTGTTTCTTTGCTGAAGCTAACAAGGCCTTTGAAGCTTCATTAATCTCGGGCACATGACTTTAAATTTGTAGAGGTTGGGGTGTCTTCTTTATGAAAGCTGGAACCTTTTACCCATTAAATTTACCACAACTAGCTTTCCTCTATATCCTAAACCCGTTTTTTCCTTTATTCTGGAACTTGAACTTTTCTCAATTGATTTCTTCTCAATAGAACCCAATACCTTATTTTGATTATTCTTTATCTCCCTAATAGTAGATAATTTTTATGTTCATTTTGTCATCTCAACTGATCTCCAACTCAAATCTTTAACCACTCTTGAAATTTGTAACTCTTGATTATAAGTTGAACAAGCTTTATTTGGGTTAGGAAAGGTATTATAATGATGATTCTATATGTGGTTAGGATGAAATATTGATTGATTGGTATGGATCTAAGAAATTGTTGGGTATAATTTGGAAATTTAGTTTTTTATTCTTGGATTCTAGGTGGATTTGATATGAAATGGATGGTTGAATCTTATTTATAATGATGTGGGGAAAGGATTGGATGTGAATTTATGGTGATTGGGTAGTGTTTTGATGTTTGGTGAAGGTCTAATGAAGCTTTAATGGAGTTTGGAGAGGTTTGGGAAGAAAGAGAGGCTTAAGGATAAAGAATTTCGTGTGAAAACTAACCTGCTCTTCAATACCCATCTTATAACCTTTTGGATATGAATCTGGCGGCGTCATGAGGTGAACTGGGGCTGAGGTGCGGTGTACCGGACTTGAGGGTTTTGGAACCGTGGTCGCGAGTTGTCGACACGGTTTTGTGTTGTTGGCCCCCCCAATGTACTGTATTTGTGAACTGTCGCCACGGTTTTTGGACCTGCGGTATACCGGATGGTTGGTGCGGTGCACCAGACCTATCACGTGCTCAGAACGTGGTCGCGAAATTTTTACACGGTTTTTTCCCTTCGTTTCGGCAATGAACCGTACTGCGAACCTTTTCCACGATTTTCTTTATGCGGTGCAACTGACCTGTCCTCCGGTACACCGGAAGGAAGGTCTGGTTTTCGCCGATTTTTCGTATTTCTTTCCTTACATACCTCAACATAAAAAACACTCATACCTTTCTCAAATATACAATATCAACTAAAAAACTAAATTTAAACAAAATTCAAAGACATAAAAACATTAAAAAATTGTGAGTTATCTCCCGTACAACAATTTTATTTAACGTCTTTCAAAGTTAGACGCGTTACCTCTATCAAGATTTGCGAACATAGCCTCCCCAGCAACGAGCAAGGCTATGAACGTCTACTAACCTTCGTTTAATGCACCTCTTGGTTCTGATTTCTATCATCTTAGCTTAAACAACTTCAGTGACTACGAATGGTTCCATCCACGAATCTTTGTGACTTCGTGGCCTATTCTCGGGTTTGTGGGCTTTCAATACAACTTCATGGCCGACCCCAAACTCAATTTTTGGCTCATTATCCACAGGTTTTGTGTGGATATTTTCAGGAACATGATGATGTGTAAGGCTATATATGATAGGAACTATGGGATCTAACTTCCTCGGTTTCTTACCCTAGACATGGAATGTCTTGGATACATTTTTAGCATGAAGGGTAACTATTCCCTCCTGGAAGTTGATGATGCTCTGACTTATGGACAAGAAAAGCCTCCAAGTATGATTGGAACCTACTAATCTGCATCGAAGTCAAGTATAACAAAGTCAGTAGGGATGGTGATATTACCTGTTCGGACGTGTACGTCTTCCACTGTTCCCCATGTCTTGGTAACTGAGTTATCTACGCACTACAACTTCACTGGAGCTTTCTTCGCTTTTTGAAATCCAATCCTATCGAACACAAACTTTGGCATAAGATTCACACCTGATACCACATCAAACATGGCTTTCATCTTGAGCATACCATTTATATGAATAGGAAGATTAAAGCTTTATGGATCTTTGAGCTTCAATGGTAACTCTTTTTCTACTCTTCTCGAGACTCTCTCAGTATGAGCCACAGTCTCTTTTCTGGCTTCAACACTCGCTTCCGGAGTAACTTGCGTGAAAACTTGTTGCGGTGTAAGCCCTTCCTTTGCAATCTCAAGCATTTGGGCATTGATATTTTCTGGACTATACGTTTCTACAAATGTCTTGAGTTCTATGTCTACCTTTGGATTTGTATCAGGAATAGTTGGTAACATTGTTTGAACAACTGGCGGCGATTCCACATTTTCTTCTTCTTTCTTCTCTTGCACAGCAGGTGAAACTTCATCTTTCAGCTCTTTTGAGGCTTCTTCCTCTGTTTCTTTATCTTTAGTAGCTTGTAACTCAATAACCGATCTAATCACTTCTTGCATATCTCTCAGAAGGTCTTGAAATTCGGATCTCTCAGATGAATATGAATCTTTAGAAAAGTCAGAGTCTTCGGGGCTAGACTTGGTTGGTTCTTCTTCAGTTTCTGGATCTTCCACGGAAATTTATGTTTCATGTGATACTTCCTTATTCTCTTCTATTTCAAGGAAATTTGCATTACAAGCTTTGAACCCAGCATTTTCATCACCTCCTTCAATAGCTTTCAATTCTTTCGCTTCCACAATATTCGTTAAAATCTTACTTAATTTCTCGACTTCTGTACCTAAAATCTAAATTGAAGCTTCTTGTTCTCTCAACTTCTCGTTATGTGTATTCATATTAGTTGTCATAAGATCCATAAAATTCTTCAATTACTTATCACGCACAACTCCCTCTTGAGGATGTTGTGGTGAAGCTTTCTGAGCTAAAGTATAAGCGTCATTGCCAGGTTGTTGTGGATGAGCAGGTTGATTATAACTCTAATTTCTCTGATACGGAACTTGACCTCTTGTTTGGTAAGATTTATTCCAGGGAAGAGGTTGATTTTTACCTTGATTAGCAGCCCCTTGTGGATTTGAATACTGTATACCCGGATGATTCCTGTTACCGAATTGGTAATTCCTCGGTTGGATATGAAATAGACAGATGCTGGATTTCTTTTATACTCTTCCCATGTATGATTCGGTACATCACACTTCAGATAACCTTGTGCCTTTTGCACTACATTTGTTGCTGCTAAATTATTTTGCATCTCAAGCTTAATCTCTTTAACTTTCTTTTCTAAAGCTGTTAATTGAGTTGAATTAGCAGTTTCTGCATCTAATCGAAGCGTACCTTTGGTGTTTGTAACAAAATCTCGCAAAAGTGGCCAACTTCTTTATGTTTCCATGATACGTTCCTTATCTTCGGCGACTTCTATAGGATCCATGGACACAAAACCTCCTCTTCCAATATTATCTACCCTTGATCTACTCTCGGCATTGATACCTTGATAAAACATAGCTAACAGTAAAGATGGGGTATAACCATGAAGCGGACATCTAGCTAACTTCTGTTGGAACCTTGTCCATGCATCTCCTACTTCTTCTTCATTATCTTGGCGAAACTCAGCAAGCTCCATCTGATCTTTGAGTCTCATACTCTTCTGATAAAAACGGTTAAAGAATGCAGCTTGAAGTTCTAGCCAACTAGATGTGTACCTGGTGGTTGTCTATCTAGCCAATCACTAGCTTTTTCGGTCATAAAGAACGAAAACATGTGACAATACAGTTGCTCGCGTGTAATGTCTGGAGTAATGTAGGCATCACAAATCTACTTGAACTTCTAAATCGCTCTCACCGGATCTTGAATTGTTGTACCAATGTAGAGTCCAAAATTTGAAAATTGACAGAGCATGCCTGGATCGGGTCTGAATTTGATGTTTTGGATCTCCGGAGGATAATAACCTAAAGGTTGAACTCTAAAAGGTGCTCCCAGGCCTGGGAGATCTTGTTCTTGTCTGTTAATATTTTTTTTACCTCCTTCCGGTGGTAGTTGAGGATCAATTGGCAGATCACGAGGGGTAGGTGGCTGACACTGATCGTCATTCAGATCAGTAACATCATCTCCTAGTGGAGGATCTTCAACCATTCATGATGCCATTGCTTTTCGCTGTTCTCTTTCTTCTCTCAAGCGTCAGTTATAAGTTGTGAAGCACCTCTCGGGCTCCGCAAGCATACACTGTAACCTGAAAGATACTAAAACAAACCAAAAGCGTAAAGTTGGAAAAATAAGAATAAATAAAAACTACTACTATTAAAGATAAATAACCCACGCGCTAACAAGACACAAGTCCCCGGCAGCGGCGCCAAAAACTTGGTGTCGCCTAAGGTGTGATAAAAAAATGATAATAAAATATGGATAATGATGCACTAACACCCTAGACTAAACACGTTACTCAATGCAAGTATCACAGGTCGTAAGCAAGGTTTAATGATAAGTCAGATTCATTCTAAGGGACTTAGTTTGTTATACGAATAGGTAACTAAATAGAGTAGCATATAATAGTTAACGACATAGAAGTAAATAAATATGATGGAGAAGATTAATGATTAAATAAAATAAAGACAAGTAAATAAAATACGAGAGAATGAAATGAGAGAATATTGCTTAGGTTTTGCTCGTATGCACTAATCCTTCTATTTCTTCTACTAGTTAATAAGGGTTATTATAGCTCTTACATAAGTAGACAGGATTCTAAATTCCTCCTAACCCCCTTCCGGTGGACTTAGGTGGCGACCTCACAATTACCAGTGGACTTAATTAAGATGCTCCTACGCCACTAGGTTCTTAGATGAGACTAGCCTGCAAATAATGATCGGTGATTAAATCAAACCCTAATGACTATCTAGTTAGGCAAGCCCTTCCGGATAACTACCGCACACTAGACGCTTATGTGGTGTTTCAATAATTAGACACCCCTTCTGGGTGACCATCTAACTACTATTAGCACAACCCTAAATTGATCAGGTTTAAGACAGACAATAAATCAAAGCACATAAAATAAATATATGGTTAAGAAGATATAATCAGTTTAAAATAGTTCTCCCAAACAAACATAGATAGAAGAAAATAGAATTCATAGATTATACATATGTAAAACCCAAGCTATGGAAAAATTAGTTCATACTAGAAAGAAATAAACTAAAATAAAGATACATACTATCAACTTGCTCTCTTGAATGACTTCTAATGATGAATAAAACATAATAACTAATTATAGGAGGCAAGGACATGTTTACAATAGTTAAATGGTGTATTTATAGGAGTATAGGAAGCCCTAATTCAAATTTCTTGGAGTAGAGGGCAAGCAATTGGACTTCTTTTGCAAATCAAATTCGTTTCCTAAAATATAGGAGTAGGGAAAAAGTGATTTTATCTTGTTTTAACCGTAACATCTTCAATATTTCTCCGATGTTCTTCTAATTTATATCAAAACGACCGTATCGAAATGATCTACACTTTTGCTTCAAACCATTCTTCCAAATACCCAGCCGACTTTGAGTTATGTTCTTTTTAGTGGACGTAACTGTTGAAATTCAGATTTACTTGACAACTTTTCTGTTCCTATTTTATCTTTTACTTCCTTTATCTCCAATTTCCATCCTTATCTTTTTTTTATCTCTTTAGAATTGATTTGATATCTAATTAATTCCCATATATCTTTAAAGTTTCAAAATTAAGAAACAATTAAATCAAATATGCTGTAAAAATAATAATTTATCAAATCAAGATAAGAAATGATAAAATATAATAATATTACTAAAAATCGAGTATTGACTATCCTAATACACCTAAAATGATGTCTCCAACCTAGATTAATTCATCACAAATAGAAATACATCAGTTACGCATTAAATAGTTTCGTAATAGAGGTCTAGAGCTTGTTTCTCACAAAGATATCTAATTTTTTTCCATGTGCAAATATAATAATATTTCTCTATCGCTTATTTATTTTCTTTTCTTTTTCCAAATTACATTTTCTATTTTGAGCTTTGCGTATTTTTCTTGAGGTAATTCATGGTTTTTTGAAGGGTTTACGTATATACTCCAACCTCAATCACCGAATGGGTTCTTAATGTTTCTATTTACTATCATTTATGCCTTTAAGTTTTAGATTTCTTAAATTATATAAGCTTTCTTAGCATATGAGCGTGGGTTATTCTAACCCCTTAATGCTTTATATAGTAGGAGATAGTTCTTCCTTCATTTATCTGATAAATTTATTATGTAGATCAAAAGTGTTTCTTCACAATTACTTAAGGGCATATTTATTTTGGCCTTCATTTGCTTTCAAAGATAGCAGTTTTCAAGATGCCTCAAAGGGCTTAATTAGTCTCTACGCTTTCTGATTGGGTCACCATGATTTTCTTATGTTCAAGATTTTTCTTTCATTATACTCTTTCAATAGCTAATCATGACGGTGTCCCAACTTATGGACATTATGGGCAAGGGTCTCGGAATACAGAAAGATAAAGTATGAATGTAGAGGATGTTAAATAAAACCTGTTGGACCTATAATAAGGGATATTGGGGAGGACTTGACATACTTCTTTTCATGTATCCCTACCTCCGGGCTTCTTCTTCTTGTAACGTATTTCCAGCTCCTTCTATAGCATTATATATTATTGTCATCATCTCTCCGTTCCTTCTGTCTTTTATTTTGATGATTGTTTTGCTTATCGTATTTTTCATGCTTGACCCTTGTGGGCTCGGATCGAGCTCTGCGTTTTCTTGTGCTCTATCTTGCTATTTAGGTTGAGTGCTTGGAATTTTTCTTTTTCCTTGGAAGTGAGCTCGAAAGAATCTTTTGGTTCGAAGATAAGACTTGATGAGTCTAACTTCTGTACTTGATGCGCTCTCTGGTGTCTTTGTGGTGATCCCGCTTCGAGAGCGTCTTTTAGCTTTGAAGAGCCTTTGTGGTGATCCTTTTTTAGGAGCAAATTTTAGCTTTGCAACTTTGTTTTATAGATTGGGTTTGGGAGCATGCATATTGGGAGGATCTTTGTTAGTTTTGGCTCTTGCTTTCCTTTAGCTTTATAGCTTTTTTGTGGCTTATATTTCATTCAGCTTTGTAACTTTTCTTCTTTGCTTCCCTCTTTGTTCCGTTATGTTTTATAATGCACCTTCTTTGCTACAAATATGTTGTATAACCCTTTGGGTCGGTGAATATAAGCTACATTCTGAGTGCATGTTATAGGTAATTGAAAATATATCTTAGCTTGCTTCAAGCTTTGTGTAGTTTTTGTTCAATGATATACTTACCAGAAACCCAGACTTACAAGTCGATGGTGTTTAACCTACTCTCTTCCCCGATTATATGATCAGGCATATGAAATTATTTATCTATCGATGTTATGTTTGACTTACAAAAAACATTATCTACTGATGTTATGCCGAGTTTCCAAAAGTCCTTTCCGTTGATGTACGTTGGGCTTACAAAATTCTCTAATCGCTGATGTTGGCTGAAATTATGAAATTCTTTGTATGTCGATGCTACGTCGGACTTAAGTTTTTTTTCTTGTCGAAGCTACGTCAGACTCACAAAATTTTCTGATCGCCGATGTTGCACCAGACTTATCGAATTCTTTGTTTGTCGATGCTACATTAGACTTATAAAAAAATTTGAGGTCAATGTGGTGGTCCCTGGTGCGTGATATAAAAACCAACACGCGTGGACGGTGGCTACTCATTGCAAGTGTGTCTCCCTAGGAAATAAAGAATAAGAATATTGTATCGTTCTTCACATGAAATATGAGGTTATTTATTTTTGTTTTATAAAGTGAATTGGGGTTAAGTTGCTCAAATGAAAATATTTAAATTAACTACTAAGATAAGAGAAATAAAGACTAAAATGCAATTATATGAAAAATATTAGATGAGAATATAGTTTGAAAGACTCTAGTAATCTCCACTAGTTTAGAATTTACACGTTCATTGACATAAGAGAGATTTGGTATTTTGATAATAGTCGATGTTCAACAATCACTTTAAATTCCTCCTATGTTCAACAATCACCCTAAATTCATCCTGGGTAGATAGAGCTTCCCTGGGACGCTATATACCGCCAAATGAGCATGGTAGACCACGAGATGATGAAGTTTCAGGTGTCCACGGGTTTATGGATCAGTGGGTTATAAAAGTGTGGATTGGTTAGCGAGATTGAGAATATCTCGATACATTTGGAGTATGATTTTTTATTAGACACCAAGTCGATCTCGTATCTTTCGGAAACAGGAAATAGGGTCTGGAGGATACCTCAAGTGGTTTATAGTGATCTCTTAAGAGCGTGTAGTGGTCATAGTCTTTCTTCACGGTAGTTAGACCTCCTATATATGAAAAAAAAACATAGGTTTTAGATTTTCAAAATTTTACATTCTGGTGGAAATACTGGCTAAAATATATACCAAACATGTTATCCACCTACGACGAATTCATAGTATGCATAATACCACCAGTGGGACTCGGAACATCACCTTGTGAAAACAAAATTTGGGGTTAATTTCTAATAAAGAGAGCGCTAAAATTCTTGTATCTAGGTTGGGTGCGTATAGCTTTGGTCGGGGCGAATGGATTTATTTACAAAATTTCTTTTTTTCAAAAAAAAAAAAAAAATTTGGGTAGATTCTCGCTAAATCGAATGGGCCTGGGGTGGTGGGTGTAGGTTGGGGTGAGGGCAAGATTAGCCGCTGAGGCCAGAGATAATTGACTTAGATGCAGCTGTATCGAGACGATTATGGACAAAAGGGTTGTCAGTGGATGATATTGGTAGACGTGGGCTATGCTGTAGATCTCGGTTCCGCGGCCTAGGCGGTCGACTGGGGCCTAGCGCCTAGGAGGGACTGCGCGGGGCCTAGGCGGGATTACGCGGTTTTGAATCCTACTATGTAATTTTATATATTTAGTAATACGCGTGTATAATTATGATAATTTTATCTATTTAAGTCATAAAATTCATCTAACACCACTATATTGAATATGAAAAATACTAAAATTAGAGTTATAATATCAATTCAAGAATTTCCGAGAGTAAAATAAATTTAATGGAGTGCCTAGGTGGTAAGTTTTTACCATTAATCGGTGCCTAGGCAGGCTAGCCGCCTCTTCCACGGCGACTAAGGCGTTGGGCAAAAATGCCTAGCATTTTTACTAGGCGTAAGCGGTTGAGGGGGAGTTGACGCCTAGGCGGCGATATCTACAGCATAGGACGTGGGGTGGGTGGGGGGGTGGGGGGTGGTGGTGTAATTGAAGCACACACATCCTGTCTTTCGAAACAAACTTAAAGATAAAAATTTGCAGACACAATGGGATAAAAATGACCAAACTCCTGAGTCTCCTTTAGGGAAAAGAGAGATTAAGTCTCGTTAATAGCCTCCCAAGTTTCTCCCATTACCGAAGACGCTCAGGACCATCTAAAAAATATCGTACTTTTTCTTCAAAATAAAAGCCCCAACAAACTCTTTCTTTAACGGATATTCCAGTTTCAGCAATTGTTTTTGGTAGTCCACAAGTTGGTAACATGGCCTTCAATGAGAGAGTGAAGGGATTTCGAAATCTCAAAATATTACACATCAAGAGTAGATTTATCTTATACCACATTATCCTAATCAGTTTATTAGGTTACCTGAAACCGGGAATTAAGTTTGTTATTAACACACGGAAATCGCCTTTTTTTTTTGAGGATTAAAAAAATCCTAGTGATTGGCATAACTTGCAGGCTTTGTTACATGTCGTGGCTGGTTAGAATGGACTTAAATGCAGCATACGAGTACTCGGGCTAGAGGTTCCTCAACTGCTTGTATTATCGCACTTACTGATCAGGTAATGCCAATTTTGTACAACTTAGGAGGTAAAATGCAAACTAATGTTGAATTTTCTTATTTATGCAGGGTCTACATGCGATAAACTTATGGCATAGTGGATTTATGGTGATTAGAGAAGGATGTACTGTTTTTCGATCTTCAGTTCAGAAGCATGATTTTAATTTCACGTATCATTTAGAGAGTGGGACCCATGGTGATATGCCTACCTCTGGAGAGGTTAGTTTCTGGACCCCATTCGAAAATTCCCTAATTGGTCCCTGAACTATAGGCCATTTACCTGTTTAGTTATTGAATTTTTAAAGTTTCCCAAGTGGTCCTTGAACTTTATTTTTTCCCCCATTAGTCCCCGCGTATACATCAGATAGGACCAAATCGGTAAATGGTGATAGTTCAGGGACTATTTGGGGAATTTTTTCTATTAATAAATACAAAAATACCTTTTGCCATGTGGGCATAATGGTAACCGGAGAAAAAATTAAGTTCTAGGACTATTCAGGAATCTTTAAAAGTTTGATGACCAACTGTTAAATGGAGTATAGTTGAGGGACTATTTGGAAAAAAATCCCTAACTTTAATTTTGTCAAGAAACCTAATGTTGTATGTAATGTGTTAGGTTTTCAAAATCCCAGTTGCACCAGGAGATGTGATAATAGCAGGTACTGATGGGCTTTTTGACAATTTATATAACAATGATATAACATCAATGATTTTACATGCTAAACGGGCTGGATTTGGGCCTCAAGTTACGGCCCAAAAAATAGCAGCTTTGGCCCGTCAAAGAGCAGAGGATAAGAATCGACAGACACCTTTCTCAACTGCAGCTCGGGACGCTGAATTTCGTTACTATGGTGGAAAGCTTGATGACATCACTGTTGTTGTTTCTTACATCACTAGCGCTCATAATGTATGAAATTGAAATTTATAGATTTGATTTTATTGAGAAGTGAAATATTGTTTTGTTTTGCAGGAAAGTAAATCTAGTTGAGAGAGAGGGGGGGTTGGTATGGTGTATTTGGTTTAGGTTATAAATTTCATTTATTCTTATTACACGATATTAAGGATTGTTGAAATGTATGGCATTATGTGTATGTTTTGTTCATCATCTTGACCTCTAGTGTTTGATCTACCATTATTCTAAATAGTTGATTCTGTACAAAGTGGTTGTTAGTGGGTGATATTGGTAGATGTGGGTGGGGGGGGGGGGGGGGGGGGGGGGGGGGGGCTGTAATAGAAGCACACACATCCTGAGTCTAAAAGACAACTCTCGAGACAATCTTATAGATAAAAATTTGCAAACTCAATGGGATAAAAATGACCAAACTCCTGAGTCTCCTTTAGGGAAAAGAGAGATTAAGTCTTGTTAATAGCCTCCCCAGTTTCCCCCATTACCGAAGGCGCTCAAGACCATCTAAAAAATATCGTACTTCTTCTTCAAAATAAACGCCCCAACAAACTTTTTCTTTTTAGTGTTCAGAGTTTCCCAATTGCTAGAAGACAATGACTCATGCTCCAAACACAGCCTTAACTTCCTTGCATCCAGGTTTAGGTGTGAGCTATTCATTAATAGTAACTGTGACTTTTAGAAAACTAATGTTCACTGCATCTGAGAAGATACATTCAGGGACGGAAAAAAAATATTTAATATAGAAGTTAAAAAATACCATGTTCAGGGGAGGAGCCAGGAATTTTTGTCAGTAATGTCATATCTAGATAGTACTCAACGAGACAAAATCTTACCTGAAACAACTACTTTGCGATCTTGGTTATTAGTAATAAATTTAATTTTTCCGACCAAACAATGAAAAAGAACATACACAAATAATGTGACACTGACTACTCATAGTTACAAGTTTATACAAATTATTTTAATGACATTCTGAAAATTACTGCAAAAAATACAGGAAGTCAAGGAGAAAATTTATCAATATTTATAAAACGGTTCCAACTACTACTTTCTTCATGATCATATGTTTTGTTCTTCAAAGCGTCGAAAATGCAACACACAACCCAATTCTCCTGTTAAAATTGAACAGAACACAGAGATATTAATACTAATCTAATTGGTTACCAATTGCATTAAACTTGTTAAATCCAGAATTTTCACCTGTTCTGCCATGGATTCAATATTAGCGATGCGAAACTGGTGCATAATCCATTATGTTTTGCAACCTGATGGTGCTTTTCCTCTGTAGAAAATCAATGTCTTCTTCATTCCAACAATTTGTTGGCTCTCAGTAGTCACTATTTCCTCATCGCCTGTATTCACATATTTACTGCACCATTACAATACAGAACCTTTACATGTAATTTTAGTTGTAGATATAACCATTAGTTTTTATGTTATATAAAAGAGGTGCTGGAATTATATCCCGTATTAGATTAAATTTCTAAGGATTACCTCTTAAAAATTAATAATCTATTTTTAAGATGGAACTTCATATCTATTCCTAGTCTCGGGGGTTAGTTTTTATGTTGTGGTTAAATATACCTATGTGACCTATAAGTTTGCAATTATACCTAGAGTTAACGGCACAGGAGACTACTCTAGTCTCTATAACTATGTCCAGATACCCCTCTAGTTGAAAAATAAGCATGAAAAGTCCTCATGCCCAAATAAATAGCCACCAAAAGCCCTTCTGTTAACTTTTCTGTCAAAGTGCACACCACGCGCATGGATTGCGATTATTTGATAGGTTTTTTTCACTTCATTTTTTTCCATACCACTAAACAACTAAAATGCACTAAGTCCCTTGTTCGTTTTCTCCATTCTTTCTTGTAAGAAAACAGATATGTTATGTAACCATACCAACCCTTTATACGTACGACTCGATTAGACAGATGAATGAAAACTTATGTGACAAGATTCATGGCTTATTGGCTCTCAAACACAGATATATGCAACTTTAATTTATATCTATGAAGTTTGGGAAGTATCAAGAAACAGTTCAATTGAAGAAGTAAAATAAAGGTACAAAATATACATGTGTTCGAAGAATGTATCATCTCATTTGAAAAGTCTACTAGGAAGAAGATCTAGACTGCAACTGTTGCAAAAATAAGAAATGGTTTGTGTATCTTGTATTAGGGGAGAGCATGGGTCAGTTTTACCCGGTTTTGAGGTTAGGGTAAACCAAGGGTAATATATTTCGGTTTAAGAAATTGCTAAGGTAACCCAAGGGTAGGGTAAAAAAAAGTCTACCTCGGGTTAACTCGGTTTACCTTTCGGTTACCTTCGGTTTACCCCGGTTAGTTAATATTAGTCAAACTTTTTGTAACGTATGAAAAAATTAAATAAAGAACAAAATTTGAAAAAACTTATATTATTATGATTCTAAAGATCAAAGTTACAATTTTGACATTACAAACCGAGAATTCGTAAATCGAATACTTCAAAATAAGTTATGCATGATTAAAATATCCGAGAAGCCAAATGAAATGACTTCTCTGATATACATGTTTTGTATTTTTTTTATTACACGGTTTTTCGGTTTGGGTAACCCCAACCCAATAGTTTGGGTAATATATTGGTAAACTATATGGACCCGAAAAATCATAAGGTAACCCGATAGGTAAGGTTGGCCCAGGTAAAATTAACGCATATTTCGGATCGGTTTAGTTAAAAATAACACGATTTTTCGGTTTAGTTAAAAATAACACGATTTTTCGGTTTAGTTAAAATTTTGCTCTCCCCTATCTTGTATTCATGAAATGGATTAAGAGTTCCACCTATTACAGACTAAAAAGGAAAATCCAAGCAAAAACATAGGAAAAATATATAATTTTGTTTAGTTATAGTTCAATCAAAACTGAAATGAAAGATGGGTTGTGACGAGAGGGGCTTTCCATGCCAATCAAAACTGAAATTTAACGGTGTTAAGCAGAAGGATTTCATGTGGCTATTAATTTGAGCACAAGGGTTTCTGATGGGTATTTTCAGATTAGAAGGGTTTTCGGACTTAATTATGGGAAGCACAAGGGCTTTGAGTGCCATTAACTCTTATACCTATGTGTTATTCCAAAACATTACATCATTGATCTACAGGGGCTGACTTGCAATTTTGTAGAACAAAAACAAGTATATTTGCTATTTCTTTTATGACGGAGCTATATTTTCATAATCCGTATAATACGTGGACTAGGGGTGCGATTCAGAAATTTCAGATTGTGGATAGCTTTTACCATCTATATTGTAAAGTTTATTTGTGTCAAACGATAAATTTAGTTGAATGTGATAAAAAAAATGAAGAAGTTTACAATTAGCGTCAGATACAACTTCTTCACTATAATTGCAATATTATTCCTTGTGTTATATGGAACAATTTGTATCGTAAGATCTGAGATCAGATCTCTTAAAAACAATATATAAATCAAATATATAAAAAATTCATTCCAAAAAAGTCTAGAAAACCAACCTGGTAAATCCCATGGATCAGACTTCCAAACATTGAATTCTGGAATAATGGAAGCTGGTAAAGGCTTAGAGAACACCTTATTCTTCAAGTAGTGAAGAACAATTTCTATATCAGTTGGTCGAAATCGAAACCCTGGTGGTAATCTGACCACTACATCTCTAACACCGTTAGTCTTTGCATAATTTTCCATTCCTTTTGTCATTGTCTGCAATAATTTTAAGTATTTGTTAGAAAAATTATTGAAAGATTATTTACAGCTTTTATGAAGATACCAAGCTTCAAAATGACCAAGACTGGAGAAAATTGATAGAGAACAGAACTGAAGTAAAGAGGTGCATTTGGCGACTATATATCACTATGTGGAGAATATAAAATGGTGGCGGTATTGGTCAGTTTTTTCTTTTTCTTTTTGTATTTTCATGATTATTATGAAGTCATTTAATTGAAGAAAAGTAATCAGGAGATGTTCAAATTCTTATCATTTAGACTTAACATTATATACTTCATACCCCAGTCAAATCCTTAAGTTAAAAAAAAGTTTTCTTTCTTTTGCAAAATTTACTCCTATATTAAAAATGAGTAATGCTGGGTATCACCCAAAAAGCCATCACCTAAACATCACCCATGATGTGGCGGTTAGGTGGACCAATCATGAAGGAAAGAGAAAAAAGTAAATCTGGAAAGAGAAAATTCATGATTGGTCCACCTAACCGCCACATCATGGGTGATGTTTAGGTGATGGGTTTTTGGGTGATACCTAGCATTACTCATTAAAAATATTATGCATAAAATTTAGGAGAGATGGAGTATAAAAAAGTTGTATAGATATGTTAATAAATGTCTCAAACTAGGTTGAATTTAACTTTAATAGTTTTATGTAAAGAAAAATTTAGAAAAAGTTAAAGCAAAAAATAGAACCTGTAGACACAATGGATATTTTCATGTTGCCCGCTGTGTGGTGGAGGGGTGGAGACATCAATACACCTGTATAGAGATTGTCCCAAGGTTTGGGAAGTGTGGGACTTGATTCGCTTGGATGCTCGGAATGGGAGTGCTGCAGCCATGGCTCCTGGATCAACAACACAAGCAGGTACAGGTCCTGTTTGGAACACTAACTTTCATTATTTACACTCGCAGGTCCCTGGCTTGAGGAATTCTGCAGCACAACAGGTCCTTTCTTCGGAAATGCTGCTGGATGCTGAAGTGCTGCGGCTTGGTGAGAGACAGTCTCGCTGGAAGAAGCTGCTTGCACCAGCTCGGTACAGCTAGGTGCCTCGGTTCAGGTTCCCTCTTCCCAGTTTGGCGCGAGTCAGCGGAGGTTTATTGAGGGTGAATTCCAGCAAGGTACAGGGGCGGATTTTCATGGGAATGTGGAGCCTGCGGAGAGCTTATGGTGGTCGGAGCAATTTTCCTATAAGGGTTTATTTGCAGGCGTCGAATGGGGTGTATTTTTTGGCGCTTTATTAGAGGTTATATGGCGGGAAAGAAACGACATCGTTTTTAATGGAGGTGTCCTTCCTCCGAGCAAAGTTATATTACATAAAACCCGGAACTTAGCTAATTTTTTTACGAAAGCTTGGGGAAGCAGTCATGGGAGTGGTCAAGTCGGTAATAGCAAGGTTAACCTTATTGCATGGAGTAAACCGGTGGAAGGGGTTAAGCTAAACACGGCCGGGAGTTTTATTAGGTGGAGAAAGGAGGGAGGAGATGGAGGTATTGTTAGGGACGGCGAGGGAAACTGGATTAAGGGGTTTTCATTGAAAATTACAGCTGAGGCCCCCGAACTTGTTGAGTTAGTCGCGTTATTCAAGGGGCTTAGAATGGTTGAGGAATTGGGAGTCGCAAAGGTCCTTATCGAAGTGGATTCGTGGGAGGTCGTGGATGTTGTTCATCGTCCAGGAAGGGGTAGGGGACCAGACGCAATATGGGTGGACTTGATTAAAGAAATTTTGGGGTGAAATAAGGAGTTCGTAATCAGGTGCATCTCGGGAAGCTAACGCGTGTGCGGATTGGTTGGCTCGAAGGGGTGTGTCTCAAGATGAAAGATATGTTGTACACGCGGACCCTCCGAAGGGAATTCGGAAAGCTCTTATGCGAGATCGAATGGGTTGGAAGACACCTCGAATCGTTTTCAACCCGGATTTATTACATAGCGTTCTAATCTAGTCTTTTTCACGATCTGTTGGGATCTCCTTTGTATAAAAAAATGGATATTTTCATGTAATAGAGGTTTTCTTGTATCAACATCTCAACAAACCAAATTATACACTATTGTTCACATAGTTTATAACTTAAATTATTCGACTGATTACATGATTGGGGATAACGGTCTATCCTTGTAATATACGGTACCACTGCCCCATAAATGTCTACCTAGTAATAATAATCCACGACCATAACCTTAAAGCTTTGCTTATCAATAATTATGGTCGTGGTCAACGAATAAGGTATAAAAACAAATAATCTCGCTATAGTTAAAGTACATGATTTATATACTTTTAAAATACAATATTCGTAGTTTTATTACAGTTTAACATTCGTTGATTTATTGGAAGATTCATTATAAGAACTTGAGACTTGAATATCGAAGTGTTATCGGGATGTTGCTCTAATTGTGAATATGCAGTTCTTTGCTTACATGTTTTACCAATGCAACTCCCGATAAATCGAAAAAGCGTCATCTAATTGTGTCACACATGGTTTCATTTCTACTTTGTTACTAACATAAACACTTTATTTCCTCATTATTTTTGGAGCGTCGATGGAAACGTAAAATCTCTTGGATTGACCCATTGAGTTATGACAACTATACTAATATTGGACTAGGGGTGTGTTTTTTTAGAGAATTGTCATCAACATGAAAGACCAAGACATGTTTGTTGATAAAACTAGAGATCCCATCAAAGGAGACCTAAAGTCCACAACATCCACAACATATTTTCATATTGTCCCTCCTAAACAAACTACTCTAAAGGAATTATATCTCCTCTAACATAAAAAGATATAGTATGTGTTTTGTCGATTTATTCACTATTTAGGGAGATTATTTTCTCATATCCTATTATGGTTCAACAATAGAAGGGGTTGTACATAAAAAATACAAAACTTACCCTCACCCACAATGTTCATGTATAAGCAAAATTATTACAGCAATCCAAGCAATATGTTATAGAAAATAAATCAATTTATTTTATTTATTACCTTGTTTTTGAAATGCAATGACCATCGATCATTTTCTTTTCTCTAAATCACGTTTACATTTCGACATAAACATGTTTGGAGCAATGATATATTTCAAGAATTCTTTGACTTTTTTCATGAAAGTAACATAACACCTAAATAAGATAAACACACATTATTTTTAATTTTATGGACCTTATTTGGTAACTAAGTATATTACATAGATATGAGAATTTTGTTTTTGTATCTTTTGTGTATATAAACTTATAAGAGAAGAAGTCGTCCACGTGGGGAACTCTTATGTAGTATCATGAAAATATTATTTATTGACTTTGATGTAATTAAAAATAATCTTAGTATACATAGAGTAAGAACATTAAATGCGAGTTAATTGTCTTGATATGCAAAATAACAAATATACATATGTACGAATGAAAAATTGCAATAGAAGTATAGGGATGGAGCCATAGAGGCACTGACTTTCCTAAATTTCCCCAAAAATCCAGTTACCTTTTGAAAACAATTATATTCCTAGATAATGGCCCCCAAATTTATTTGGTTTTTAACTTGGCCCCCTAACTTATAAAATTTATGTTATGCTGTAAATTATTTCACTTATACAAATAATTGGTTCTTTCTATACTAAAATATATGTTATATTTTGTATATTACAGAGGCATATAGTTTAATAAATTGTAAAATAAGTTAATAGTAGATCCACATAGTATAATATTTTAATAATATAGGGACTTACAATGGATTTTTTCATAGTGTAATTTACTGTAAACAAAATTCGGGATCTCTCAACCCCCATCTCAATATCCCCCCAATAAAAACTCATGGATCCTCTACTGAAAAGAAATTGTTATATATTTTGAATTAAAAATAGAATTCATCAGTTTTCTTTCTATCAAATCAAGATTCTCAAGAAAAAAATATTACCTTAAAATTCTACATCTAGAGATGGAACTGGAGACGAGCATCTTCATGGTTATGTTGTTTTTCTTCTAAATTAGACATATTATAGAGTTTATAATTATAAAAATGATGGGGTGAATGAGCGAATAGAATGATGAACAAGGAAAGGATGCAATTTGGGCTAGTTGTGGGCAGAGAGTAAACTAGTGGTAGGTTTAGTTTAGAGTTTTCACATTAAGGTTGAGGGTATATAATTTTCTAAATTTATTATGTTTTAAAAAAAAGGTTGACTACTAGGTTTCTTAATTTTATCTATTTTATTTTTTACACATAATAAAAATAGTAGTATTTAACATGAATTATTAAATTATCATTTATAATTTGTCTTGATAGAAAAATATATAGTTATTCAAAACATAAATTACAAAAGTTAAATAGGGATAATAGTGAGAAAATTAAGAGAAATATTTGTTCTTTCATTAAGTTTGTTATAGTACCACATTGTAATCAAGAAGCGTTGGGATAAAAACTTTTCAAAGTTAAAATGTCTCTTTGATGTAATGAATTTTTTTTTGATATTTTAAATGTATTATAATTTTTAAATAATACTTTTAAGAAGTAGTAACCTCATATATTAGAGAATCCTTCAATTTCAGTTGCTCATTCACGTGTTCTTAAGTCCTTAACATATATTAGAAATACTTAGGTCCAAACTAACTTCCTATATAGATAATCCTTATGGAAGACTTATCGTTGTCCTTACATATAACATAGCTTTCACATTTACAGACCTCTTTAAGTTCACTATATTTTAATTATGAGTTAGAAACGACCTGACTACCACAGGGTTCATTTTTATTTTAAATTCCCATTCTTCACTTTAGTTATGCGTGAAAAACGACCTGACTACTAGGAGGATCGTTCATTTTTTAAAGCTTCCAATTATATATCTCTTAGATAACCGTCCATATCTTTGTCAGTTATGTATTAATGTTCTTAGATCGTTATTCCTATTTTCTTCCTATATCAAATTTCTCAATAAATTTGGCATATCACTTCTCGAATAATATAAAGTGGTTGGTAAAATCTCAAGGATTGTGTCAACAAATTGAGAGTCTTTCTTATGCATATAAGACTCATTGATATGATCAATACGCTCTTGACTATAATGTATCTTGAGAATGAATAGAATGCATATGATTCATATTTAGAGTCATACGAACTTAGTATTGGTACTATGTTTATTTTTCTTACATCCATGAGTTTTAAAATCCAAAAGACATTTCAAGTATAATATTACCATGAATCCTCAAATATCTTTAGAAGATGTATAATTAACTTAGTATGACCGTTTGATAACAGTTATCTATTACCAAGAAACAAGATAAGGGTATTAATGGAAATTATTTCCATAATTTTTTTAATTTCTATTAATTAATCTAAGTGGTATTGTATACTTTTAGTAGTTTAGATATATGGAATATGTTGCATACTTTAAATACTAATAGAATATTAATAATAGAAGAATTTAACATTATAATTTTGGTAATAGAGTAATTGTTGATGCCACAGATGTAATAATTAATTCTTCTAAGATGCATATGGCAATACATATTGTTAGAAAACTATATTTTTGTTTGTAAACTTGTTTTCGAACCAAAATAGTCATTTGATCAAAAGATGGTTATGATATATTAATAGCTCAACTGGCCAGGGCCCTTGTCTCTCAACTAAGAGGTACAGGGTTCGAATTCCGAAGGTGGAAAAAAGTTGTTGGTCAGAGCTCTATTGTCTCGAATCCCGAAAGTGGATTAAAGTTAAAGAAGATTATTGGACAGTGCTCTATTGTATCATCCATGAGGTCCAAGGCTCGAAAACCCTCCCAGAACATGGGTAACCTAGTTCTGACTTGCATGGGGATATGGTTGGGGAGGCGGTCATATTCCCCGTGGGATTAGTCGGGTGTAAACTCGGAACCCACGTAACCAAAATATATATATATATATATATATATATATATATATATATATATATATATATATATATAAAAAATGACCAATAGAGTCTTTCATAGTGATAAATCACACCCCATTGGATACTTACAAGTATCTAAAGTAACTATGTAAAAGTATAATCATACTAATCAAACCTTATCTTTGGCATTATAGACTAAGTTGTAAACTATGAGATATACTTTTTTAATTTCACAAAGAAGATTTTTTTGAATAATTTAATTTTGAATCATATAAAACTTGTGAGACTTATTTCAATGAAATATGATTAAATCTTATTTTGATGAAAATAGAGATAATGGTAATGAGTTCTTATGTCTACTATATATTGATGTATGTGGTCAATCCAAACTTTAGCCAAAGATAGATATTCTTACTTCATCTCCTCATTAAATATATTAGATATATATATGTTCTACTATTGGTAACTTATTATTATGAGTTATGGTAATATCATGTGAAAAAATAGTTTTCACTAAATAGGAGTTTCATGATGACGTCCTTAAGACCAATCTTAAAGGTCTCATATCGTAATATGCTCATAATAAAATATATAAGTTCAAAAAATCCATTTAATTGATTGAGAAAATGTAACTAAGTTGAATTATTCTCTTTCATACAATCAAATTGTATGATTTTATAATTTTAGAATAATAATCATAAGAGTACAAAGGACTAGTGGAAATACACTCATCTTCCTAGTGTTATATATAGATGACATATTATCACATAAGGATATGATATACCAACCAAGAAAATAAACCAAATTCTGATTTTCTAATAGTTCTCCGTAAAATATAGAGATAGATTAAAGAAGCTACTTGATGTATATCAATTTTAGAATATTTGTACCATTTTAGAAGTATCACGTGAAAATTACAAGAGGAGTTATTTAACAATACTCTTTGGAATTTCTTTTAGTGGGAGGGTTTGTTTTAGGTCCCTAAAAGTAAGAGAATAAATGTGTATAATCCAATTTGTTAAATAATAAGGATCTATCCAGCATACAATAATGTATAAGACCTAAAGTGTACTACACGCTAGGAGTAACTAAGTATGACGGTAGCCTTGATTTGGAATGTTAGAAAGTAGTAAAGAATATCCTTAAGTACTTAAGGAGTATTAAGATGCAACTATGTAAGTTGTTTGGATAAAATAGTTCTTATATATACATAGTTTAGTTTCTACAATATAGATATTAGTTTCTTTATACAATGAAAATATTTTAGATATTGTATGATCTAAGAAACATAGATCAAACTATAGATCCAAACAAATTATGTTTTACTATCGCTTGATTCGAGATATTATTGAACATAGAAATGTTTACATTAAATAGGTAGAAGAATGGGAGAAATGTAGATGTATTCATCTAGGTTTATCTATCGGAAGAGTCTGATGAGAACAAACTGCTTATGAATTATGGTACTTGAATAATTAGGTCTAGGCCAAGTGACAGATTGCTGGAATTATGCCCTATTCTTGATCGTCTTGTAATGAATAGAATACAAGTGTTTACTGTACACGATAATAGTTATTCCTACAGTATTGATTAATGGAATGGTTTTATTGAAATCTATGATAAACTTTTATAATTATGGTAATCATCTACATAATATGAAGGTTGATCCTTGGTTAAATTACAAACTAAATATCATGAAGTGTCATGATAATGAGAATCTAATTCATCAAACTTAATCTAATTGTTCTTAATCGTAGGATCATCGAGCTACGACCTCGATGATGGTTAGATTAATATGTAGCTACCGAGTATTTATTGGATAAATATTGGTAATTTTTTCTTTTACCGAGTTAGGTGCATAGATTATGCATATAGAGATGTGATTATCGAACCAACTAAAACTAGATATTCCTAATGGTTAATTACCTTGAACTGTCAAGTGAGCTAATCTCTATAAGTAATTCCATGCTTGTAGTCCTTCGACATGATATCATCACTATAGTTGTGTATGTGTTTAGCTACTGGACTACTAGTGTGTCATAATGCTAGTTGAAATGATATTGAACATAGCTAAGTATATATGCTCGGAGGGATGAGTCACGATGGAATTCATCAACACTAGGTAAAGAGTTTGAGCTCTACGATGTCATTGATTATAACGATTGTATCAAATCCTTGGACAATATGATAGAATGAATGAAGAAATGTGTTTATAAGGTCATTCGGCGATCATTGATAATGGATGTGTAACGTAGTTGATTTTCCAATGGAATTTGACAGTTATACCATATCCAAAAATGATCCAGATTCGTAAAGTTAGAGGAGTTACATGTTTGATTTTTTACCGGGTTCTTTGTACAGAGTTACTTCACATTATTCGGTTGTTCGGGAGTGTTGTTAGACGCGAACCTCGATTAATAGTTAATTGAGTTAAGTACTACCGGTTTTATGATGAACCCACGTAGTCGTACACTAACGATTGCATTGATTTTTTTTCTATTGTTAATTAATTTTTATTATCGGATAATAAATATTAATTAATTATATACTTGGAATATTAATATAAGACCAAACAAAGACAAAGGAGAAAATAAAAAAAATTAACAGTATTGTCGATCAAGTCATATGGATAATATAAAAGATCCAAATACACTTCACAGTGAAGTAGATAGTGGATTAAATTATTAATAAAAATCAATTTTTATTCATTTTTTTCTTTTAACTTATCGTAAGTAGAATGTAATTCATTAAACATGAATCACTTTTAACTTTTCTCTCAAAAAAAAAAAAGCTACCAAAGAAGCAAAAAGTCTCTAAATAAGAATTGTTGTGAAAGAAAAATCAAAGTTAGGTATGTAAAACATGGAGATTTCAAACTTTTGAAGTTGGTTTAGTCATATTATTATTATACAAAGTTTTAAGGTATGAAATCGAGACATTCTTTTAAATTTTTATTCGTAACTAGATTGGTTATAGGATTGTAATAATTTATTATCTGTTGTGAATTTTTGATATAAGTTCCTTCATTACAAGCATCAAAACTTCAAGGAATTGTGGTTGTGAGAGTGCATGAGGAGACAATAGGAAACTTAGAGTAGAGCAAGGTTTGTAAAATTAATTTGTCTACAAAATATGTGTTGATTCGTCGAGCCATTAGAGCGCTTTTCGACTATAGAAAACCTCGCGGTAAGAGGGGTAGACACGCTAAAGATTGTCCAAGGTGTGGAGTAGAATCAGAGACTACCGAGCATTTGTTCAGGGTGTGCATAATAGCATAGAGTGTTTGTAGGGCTTTGTATATTGAATGGGTGAAAAGGGTAAGGGTTTCAAGGGAACTATAGGGGACCTTTAGATGAACACAACGGATGAGGGGATGATTTACTGCAACACACAAGGGATTGAAACTACTCGGGTAGTGACTTATATGATACAAAAGTATATATATTATACAATCTAGGAACGGCAGGGGCTGAATTTAAAATTCCATGAGGTTGCCACTCCTATACTAACCAGGAAATGAAGTTAGGAAATCAGACATATGGTGTATCAAGAGCGTTGCAGGCTGGACGATTCGGGAGTAACTCAGATTCAGAAAGCACGTGATCCGAGACAGCAGCAGAAAGGAGGATCACACGCTCCTGGAGGCAGATCAGGCTCGGCCTTCAAACAGCAGGTGCAGGAAATGAGGAGTAGGGTAGCTGATGCAATATATTTAATAAACTCAGGTTTGGTCCCAAATAATCTTGCTTCGGATACCTCATGCGTAGCTGTAGGGTCGTAATGCATTTGTCTTTTTTTGGCTATAATTTTATCGTTGTGGACCGGTCTAGTGCGTATGGGTTATTTTCGAGACCAGGTCACTAGTGAGAGATTATATGCGAGCATGGATGGGGATACCCAATCGAAGAGTCTCTCGTCTTAACTCGGTGGAATGGATTGGTTGGGTGAAGCCTTTGGAGTGTTTAAAGTTGAATGTCGATGGGAGTGTGAATCTAGCTAGGAGTTAGGGAGGAGCAGCAGGTTTGTTAAGGGACGGAAAGGAAAGGTGGATAGATGGGGTTGCAAGAAGTATGGACTACGCTATTCATTTGATAGTGAATTGGGTAGCAATACACGAGGGGATAGCATGGTTAGAAGAGTTGGGGATTGATAAGTGATAGTGGAGACTGATTCTAAAGAAGCCAAACATATTATCAAGAGCAACGACTATAATAGAGGTCTGGGAGAGAAGTGGATTGAGGTAATTAAAAATATGCTGAATAAGAATTGCAGTTCAAGTTATAGATCATATGTATAGAAGTGAATAGTAGTGCGGATTGGTTCGCGAGATTGGAAGTATCTTGCATTTGGAGTATGATTTTTGATGAGGCACCAAGTGGATTTCATATCTTTTAGCAAGAGACAATAGCAGATGTAGGATAACTCGAGTGGTTTATAGTGATCTCTTGAGAGCGCGTAGTGGTCGTTTTCTTTCTCCACTGTAGTAAGATCTCATATATATAAAAACAAAAACAAAAACAAAATAAGTTTTAGATTGTAAAATATTTACATTATCTATGTTTGGAAAAGTCAGTTGAAAAAATATACTAATATCCACCTATCACCAATTCATAGTATTTATTCTTAATACAAGTTTTGATCAATACAGATTTTTTATCTAAAACTTAGAACAACCTGTGGGACTCGGAACATCATCCTTTGAAAAAAAAAATTGATGTCAATTTCTAGTTGGGAGAGGGCTAAAAGGGTTTGGTAGGGCCCGGTATCTGCTACCCCCTTACTGCCAGACAACTTGGAGTTTGTACGGCAAACAAGTTAATGACCTCCTGAGTTATCTTGAATGACCCTGTACCCATTATGAAAGCCTCAGGGTGAGTGAGTCAATAAAATAAATGAGTGATTGAAGCCTAAAATAATGACCCTTCGGGACGATCTTTTAGATAAATTTGCATCACAGAATGGGACAAAAATGACCAACCTCCTCAGTTTCCTAAAATACAGAACCTTCGGAACCACAGCCTTAAATTCCTTGTGGCCACATTTATGTGTGAGCGATTTATTCATAGTATATGTGACTTTTAGAAAACTAAAGTTCACTGCACCTCAGAAGATACATATAGGGACGTACGGGAATTTTTTTTGTCAAAACAACCATTCTCAGGGCGGTTGTTAATGTGTAGTACTCCATGAAAAAAAATCTTACCCGAAACAACTACTCTTGCGATCTCTGGTTACAAGTAATAAAGTTAATTCACCCACCAAAGAAAGAAAGAGAACATACGCAAGTTATTCTAATGAGAATTCTGAACGATTACTGCAATATATCCTGCCATGGATTCAACATTAATTAGCGAGATTATTTAATACAGATAGTCTTTGCCCACTTTTCCATTTCTTTTGCTATTGTCTGCAATATTTTCAAGTATTTGTTAGGCGAATTGTGGAAAGATTATTTACAGCTTTTTTGAAGAAACCAAGCTTCAAAATGAGAAGGATTGGAGAAAATGGATAGAGAAAAGAAGAAAAGTAAAATAAAGAGGCGTGGTTTGCAACTATCACTAGGTGGAGAAGAGTACGTAGTAAGAGAATATAAAATGGTGATGGTATTTGTCAGTTTTTGTCCCCTTATTTTCATGACAATTATGATGTGATTTAATTCAAGAAAAATACTCACTTGAGGATGTGGCATGTTTGTTAATATTGATGAAAAATTCCAATTCTTATAATTTAGACTAACACTATATCCTCCACAGCCCAGTTTAGTTCATATGTTAAAAGAACTTTTCAAAGTTTTTTTTTCTTTTCCAAAATTTACTCCTATATTAAGAATTATTAAAAAAAATATTATGCATAAACCTATGGAAAATGGATGATAAAATGTTTATGTAGAGCTGTTAATTTATGCCTCAAAATAGGTTTAATCTAATTTTGTTTGTTTGAGTAAAAAAAAAAGCTGGGAATACTAGAGAAAATAATAGTACCTATAGACACAATGGACATTTTCATGTTATGGTTTTGACAATCACCCTAAATCACTCCTAGGTAGATAAAGCTTCTCTAGAACGCTAGATACCGCCAAGTGAGCATGGTATACCATGAGATGATGAGGTTTCAGGTGTCCACGGGTCTATTGATCAATGGGTCATAGTAGTGCAGATTGGTTAGCGAGATTGGGAGTATGTTTTTTGATTAAGCACCAAGTGGATCTTGTATCTTTCGGGAAGAGACAATAGCGGCTGGAGGATACCTTGAGTGGTTTATAGTGATCTCTTGAGAGCTAGTGCGTACTGGTCGTATTCTTTCTCTACAGTAGTAAGACCTACTTATGAAAAAAAAAGTTTTAGATTGTGAAAAATTTACATTATCTGTTTGTAAAAACCGGCTAAAATATATACTAAACATGTTATCCACCTACGACCAATTCATAGTATGTATAATACCACCAGTGAGACTCGAAACATCACCCTGTGAAAAAGAAATTTGGGGTTAGTTTCTAATAATAAGAGGGATACAAATTCTTGTATTTAGCTTGGGGGCGTATAGCTTTGCTCATGGCGAATGTATTTATTTACTAATTTTGTTCTCCGAAAATAAATAAATTTAGGCAGATTCTCGCTAAATCCAATGGGCCTGGGGTGGTGGGTGTAGGCGGGGGTGAGGGCTAGATTTGCCGCTGGGGCCAGAGGATAAAAGTAAAGATCAAAGTAAAAAAAATAAGGAAGTGGTGCCAGAGATAATTGACTTAGGTGACCCTGTGAAGAAACTGTTCTGGAGAAAGGGGTTGTCAGTGGATGATATTGGTAGACATGGGGGTTGTAATAGAAGCACACACATCCTGAGTCTAAAAGACAACTTTAGAGACAATCTTAAAGATACAAATTTGCTAACACAATAGGATAAAAATGAGTAATGACCAAACTCCCGAGTCTCCTTTAGGGAAAAGAGATATTAAAGACTCGTTGATAGCCTCCCCAGTTTCCGTATTACCGAAGATGCTCAGGACCATCTCATTAATATCGTACTTCTTCTTCAAAATAAACGCCCCAACAAATTTTTTTTTAGTGTTCAGAGTTTCCCAATTTCTAGAAGACAGTGACTCATGCTCAAACCACAGCCTTAACTTCCTTGCATCCAGGTTTAGGTGTAAGCTATTCATTCATAGTATCTGTGACTTTTAGAAAACTAAAGTTCACTGCATCTGAGAAGATACAGTCGGACGGAAAAAAAATATTTAATATAGAAGTTAAAAAAAAACCATGCTCAGGGGAGGAGCAACGAATTTTTGTTAGGCGGTTCATAATGTGTACTAGTCAGTAATGTAATATCTTAATAGTACTCCATGAGACAAAATCTTACCTGAAACAACTACTCTTGTGATCTTTGGTTTTTAGTAATTAAGTTAATTCACCCACCAAAAAAAGAAAGAGAACATACACAACAAATGTAAAACTGACTACTCAAAGTTACAAGTTTATACAAATTATTTTAATGACATATGTTTTGTTCTTCAAAGATGATCATATGTTTTGTTCTTCAAAGCATTGAAAATGCAACACACAACCCAATTCTCCTGTTAAAATTGAACAGAACACAGAGATATTAATACTAATCTAATTGGTTACCAATTGCATTAAACTTGTTAAATCCAGAATTTTCACCTGTTCTGCCATGGATTCAATATTAGCGAGACGAAACTGGTGCATAATCCATTATGTTTTGCAACCTGATGGTGCTTTTCCTCTGTAGATAATCAATGTCTTCTTCATTCCAACAACTTGTTGGCTCTCAGTAGTCACTGTTTCCTCATCAATTCCACTTAATTTCCATCTGTTTCCGTCTGGGTTCTTAGCTTTCCCTGGGCTGAAAAAAGTACCTCTTTTGTTCTTCATCGCCTGTATATTCACATATTTACTGCACCATTTCAATAATTGCAACCATACAGAACCTTTCATGTAATTTTAGTTGTAGAGATTACCCTTAGTTTTTATTTTATTCAAAAGAGGTGCTGGAATTAGGTTAAATTTCTAAGGATTACCTCTTATAAATAATATATTTTTAGGATGGAACTTCATATCTATTCCTAGTCTCAGGGGTTAGTTTTTATGTTTTATCTTCTTTACCCTCTTCATCAGACTTCTGTTTACGATATTCTCCTCAGTACTCTCTCTTTTCTCTTCTTAATTTACCCTCTAATTCAAGTTTCTCCTCAATCTTGTCAGTTTTCTCTTCAGATATTTCAACTTCACTCATCTCTGTTAGCTTCTCTTTCACATTCTCATCCTCATCCATTAGATCAGCTTTGGTCTCTGTTAAAGCATCTTCAGTCTCCTCAACTTCACTCATTTTTACCCTCTACTTCAATTTTCTCATTCGCCACCTGTACTTGCTCAGTATCTACATTTACTGCTGCCTCAGTTTCCACATCAAAAAAGTAATCCAAACAAATAAAATGATCTACTAATCCATAAGAATTTACAAGAAACAGCACAATTGATTTGTAAGTGCAATTTAGATATTGGCAAATCACAAGAACCTTGTAGTGTTGAAGAATGACATTAAAAAAAAAAAAAGAGAGAATTAAAATTCCATGACATAGAAAAAAAAAGAGAATTAAAATTCCAGTACAAGTTGATGTGATCTCGAAAATTAAAAAAAAAAAAGTAAAAAGGCTTGTCCAAATAAAGAATTACAAAATAGAGATAGATAAGAAGATGTCTAGATGTAAACAGGTTTTATGTCATTAGGTCCAAAACTTGCAGCACAGGTTGGACACTTGCAATGTCTTGATTCAAGGACTTTCTGAACACATGGGTTGCAAAATAGATGAAAGCACTTTGAAATCACCACCTGTCCATAATATATGTGTATGAATACTCAATATATAGAGAGAGAGACCAAGTAATAATAAATAAATACTATAGTGTATACATACCTCTTTACGCCTCTCAATGCAAATAGTACACTTGAGAATATCTTTATATTCATTGAGCTCCTGTCTAAGCTTTCCTACCACAGATGTACCTTCTAGGTTTGCCTTTAATTGTGCAGCTTTTCTCTTCAGAGCTTCAAGATCCTCTTCTGCTCTTTTCCTTTCAAACCTAATTAATATATAAAACCACTTTAAATTTTCACATATTCATATATTAATATAAATATATAATGGAGCTTCTTAATAAATAAATACTTCACCTTAATATTATAATCGTCCCTCTCTGTAATCTGGCGCAAAAACTGTTGATTTTGGGACTGCATATCATCATAAGCCTGACTAATTGTCTAAAACAAACAAAAAAGAATATTAATATTTTCTAATAATACAACACAAAATGGTGTGTTAGAATACAGAACCTCAATCTCAGAAAGATATGCCTCTGTTTCTTCATTCTTCGATTCAAGGACATCTGGATTTGGAAGGCTGGATCTTTCCCTGATTTTGCAACAGAGTTAAAACACAAAGCTTCTAAAATAGATTTGTTTTTAATAAATTAAAAAAAGAGAGCACACCTTTTTGAATCCTCGAATATCTGTCTTAAATCAGTAATTTCAGCTTCAGCAGCAGCTAATTTTTGTTGAGAGGTAGCTTCAGCTTCAATGGCAGATTTAACACGCAACTCCAAATTATGTTCATCAAGACTATTTTTAAGGCTTTGTACACGTGCCCATGCCTTGAACTCACGCTCCCTAGCCTCACTCACTTCACTGTTTTCACGTAACCTTGTTAGTAACACTGCATTCAATAAACACAAAATAACATATCAGTAATCTTTTATAACTACGCAATATAGAAATAAATAAACATTCATCCAAAGAAAATAAAGGTTTAGTAAATAAACATGCAAAAATAGCTAAATGTACCCATGTGTTCCACAAATAGAAAATAGACCCATGTGTGTTATTCACACCTTTGGTCCCTGCAGGCTCATACTTTCAACCTTTTGGAATAGCACAGGTACATTTGCTATTTTTGATTAAGGTGGGTACATTTGTTAATTTCTCATAAATCGGGGACTAATTGTGCAATTAAGAAAAAAATAAACAAAAAAATTATTTAAAATTAAAATCTTATTATAAAAAAAATTAATTATCATTAAATACAAAATGTTAAAATATTATTCAAATCAAGAATGGAAACAAAGGGTATTTTGGTAAAAGAAAAAGGGTATGATTTCAATCATTTGGTTATCTAAATTGCTTAAACCTTTGTGTTATTCCAAAACATTACATCATTAATCTACAACAGGGGCTGACACAATTTTGTAGAACAGAAAAGAGTATATTTGCTATTTCTTTTACCACCGAGCTATATTTTCATTATTTGTATAATACGTGGACTAGTAGGGGCGCAATTGAGTTTATTTGTGGATAGCTTTTACCATCTACATTGTAAAGTTTATTTGTGTCAAACGAGGCATAATAATTAATTTAATTAAATGTGATATATAAACTGAAGAAGTTTACAATTAGCGTCAGATACAATTTCTGCACATATAGGGATAATATAATTACAATATTATTATATGGTTGAATCCATGAACATCACCCAACTCAAAATAGGATTACTAGTCACTTAAAACTAAAGTCTTCTATGGATATTATGGTAGCACGACCTAAGATCAAAGCATGGTGCGCATAAAGGAATCTTCCATAAACAATAAGTGTTATATCTTTCTAACATGGTAAAATATAATATGTGTTTTGTCGATTTATTCACTATTTAGGTAGATTATTTTCTCATATCCTATTACAGTTGAACAATAAAAGGGGTTGTACATAAAAATACAAAACTTACCCTAACCTACAATGTTCATGTATAAACACAAATATTATTGCAATTCTAATAAAATATTATAGAAAAACAAATTAATTTACTTTATCTATTACCTTACTTTTTTGAAATGTAATGACTATCGATCATTTTCTTTCCTCTAAATCACGTTTACATCTAGACATAAACCTGTTTGGAGCAATAATATATTTCAAAAATTCATCCACTTTTTCATGAAAGCAACATAACATCTAAATAGATAAACATTACTTTAAATTTTATGGACCTTATTTGGTAACTAAGTATATTAAGTAGATATTAAAAAAAAAATCGTCTCTTTTGTGTATATAAAATTACAAGAGAAGAGGGCATCCATATGGGGAACTCTTATGTAGTATCCACGAAAATATTCTTTATTAACTTTGATGTAACTAAAAATAGTCTTAGTATACATAGAGTAAGAATATTATATGTGAGTTAAATGTTTGATATGCAAAAATAACAAATACATATATGTATGAATGAAATAGTTTCAATAGAAGTAAGGATGGAGCCATAGGGGCCATGACTATCCTAAATTTCCCCAAAAATCCAGTTACCTTTTGAAAAAAATTATATTCCTGGCTAATGGCCTTCAAATTTATTTGAATTTTAACTTCGTTCCCCTAACTCATAAAATTTATCTTATGTTATACATTATTTCACTTATACAAATATTTGGTTTTTTCTATACTAATATATTTGTTATATTTCGTATATTACAGGGGCATATAGTTTAATTAATTATGAAATAAATTAATAGTGGATCCGAATAGTATAATATATTCATAATATAGGGACATACAATGTATTTTTTCATAATATAATGCATCATAGTGTAATAAACTGAAAACCAAATTCGGGATCTCTCAACCCTCATCTCGCTACCCCCTATCCCCCCAATAAAAACTCATGGATCCTTTCTTGAAAAGAAGTTGTAATATATTTTGAATTAAAATTAGAATTCACCAGTCTTTTTTCTATCAAATTAAGATTCTCAAGAACAAAATATTACCTTAAAATTCTACATCTAGAGATGGTACTGGAGACGCACATCTTCTTGGTTATTTTGTTTTTCTTCTAAATTAGACACATTATTTAGTTCGAAATTATAAAAATGATGAGATGAATGAGTGAATAGAAAGAGGGAGAAGGAAAGGATGCAATTCGGGCTAGTTGTGGACGGAGCGTAAACTAGTGGTAGGTTTAGTGTAGAGTTTTCACATTACGGTTGAGGGTATATAATTTATTAAAATTATTATGTTTTAAAAAAATGTTTACTCCTAGGTTTATAAATTTAACTATTTTATTTGTTAAACTTAATAAAAATATTAGTGTTTAACATTTATTAATAAATTACCATTTATAATATGTCTAGATAAAATGTATATAGTTATTCAAAACATAAATTACAAAAGTTAAATAGAAATAATAGCAAGAAAATTAAGAGAAATAATTATTCTTTCATTAAGGTGGTTTTAGTACTCTATTGTAATCAAGAAGCGTTGGGATAAAAACTTTTCTAAGCTAAAATGTCTTTTAATGTAATGAAATATATATTTTTTTGATAAATAGTAATTGTTATAAACAAAGGAAAAAAAAGATAAAGTTGAAGAGAGAATTGTGTTCTTCTATTCTAACATTTCTAACCCTATTACAATAGAGTAACCTTATATTTATAGGGTAATACAAGACCTTCACTTGCTACATTTCACTTACCACAT
This sequence comes from Nemophila menziesii, assembly GCA_029959085.1. NCBI lineage: Eukaryota > Viridiplantae > Streptophyta > Magnoliopsida > Boraginales > Hydrophyllaceae > Nemophila > Nemophila menziesii. The sequence continues at coordinate 32,942,169 of JARWIR010000011.1, read as the reverse complement.
TTAAATGAATAAATAGAAAAACTTTTGGCCTTTTGGTATCCACCTTTAAGGATAATATATTCATAATATTCATCATAACACAAATATAGTAATATTTGTTACACTTAAAATTATATTTCTTTTAAGATGAAAAATTTCTATTTTAGTTACATTCACACCATATATTATTATTTATATTTCTAATAATATAATTGATAAATTACGGATGTCATCCATCGTTTTATACATTTTAACAAACATTAAGCCAAGTCACAAATTATAGGTAGTCTTTAAGCTTTAGTCAACATACATATTATGACGTCTTTTTATATTATATTATAACAACATGATTTAAAGAATAAAATCTCCATTCGTTTTGAAATATGATTAAATTAACAAGGGGTGGGGTCTTGAGAAAGAATCATTAGAGTTAAAAGATATTCAGTGTTAAAATGAAACCATTAGGAGATTCAGAAGTGTGTTAAGAAAATTATACCACTTTGGGTATATAAAGAAACAGAAGAAACTTTTCATCTATCAGACACACTCACATACCCACACTCCCGTCCATTTGCACTATACAAAAACTAAAATGCTGTGAAGAAACATCAATCTTTTCCTGTTTAATAGAGAAAATTAAATCACTCTACCAAACACTCACCCTAAAACTCAGTTGGAGACCAAAAACACAACACCAGATAAATAAAAGTTTTGGCAAAATAGATAAGAGAATTAGAGAAAGAATTGTACGATGAATCGTAGTAATAATATTGTGCTTTTTTGTCATGTTTGGGAAACTGTATCTTCAAGGCAAGAGGCTTCAGCTACTATGTCGAGTCTTCCCTGAAACCAAACACTGTGCTAGGGCCAAAGAGAGGTGCGCACTCGGCACTCTAACACTCAATAATAGAATTTTTGCTATTGGGGATCACCTAACATGAGGATCCATATATTTTTATGTTGACTATATGAATCACATCAATTTTGGAGAGAGAGAGAGAGGGAGAGAGGGAGAGAGAAATTTATGGGGGTATTCAGAGTGTATATGCTATGGAAGGAAGTATGTATACCTGTAGAGGATGAGTGCAGTGAACAAAAGTATTAGGCGAGGATGAGTGCACACTATAAATTATCGTAGAGTATGACCTACCCTAAATGATTATCCTGTGTTGCGGCCACGGTTACTCGGGGAACCTATCCTGAGAAGAGTTTGATTCTCATCTCCCCTTAGTATGGGTTCCTTTTCCTCAACCCTCTACTCATCTCTTATGTTTGATCCTTTCAAGTCTCTTCAGGCTCTTTCATGTACCAGTGTTAAATTGTGGCCTATCAATACCACTTTGAAACTGTGTGATCATTATTCTTAACTGGGATATTGACTAAAAGAATTTTATTACGTATTCTTGTTTTACCGCAATACAAGGTATGATTTGCAAGGTTAGCGTATTACCTTTTTTGTGAGTGTTTTATGAAACAAATCTTTGTGTGTTTAACATGAAAATTGTTGCTAAATTACATTATTATATATTTTCATAATCGAAGCATATCATTTACATTAGTTGACTCATCTCTAGTATCATTATCTTTGTTATGTAAACATTCACATAAGTTGATCACTTTTTAGGTTATAACTTGTTATATTTTTGCTTTTACATATTAGATCAATTACGAACTTGAGTTTATGCTTTATTAGATCATCTCATGTGTTAAGATCAGTCAAAACAGATAAGAATTTCATATTTTCATAGACGTGAATTCATTCATCTTGATTGTATGTGCATACATTTTCTATAGAACACTCCCATGTCTATCTGATTGGTTGGTTAAATATAGGGAACCACTTGATATTATTAGTCATACGCTTAAATCTTCTAAATATTACGTATTTATTTTACTTCACATTTAAACACACAACACATTCTTTATCGTTGACCTACATGAGTTGAATTTTTTTTTTTAATAATTTTCTTAAGATGATCCTTGTTGCACAAGATTAACACCATCATGTTTCTTATTCTTCATTTGTTCATCTCTTGTGATGGTGAAAAGAGGATTTCATATCTCTTGTGCATCCAACATCAACACCCTTATTTGCTAGACATAGTCAACGGGCAGATTCCCTCATCCCCGAGAGCACCGCTTCTAACAACGGCCACCTGGCTATGTGATTTCCACAGATTCTAATCGATGCCCAATCGTATATGGAGGCAATACATCATGAGTTGTTGTGATATTTTCACTCCCCTTCCTTCAGTTGATAGTTTCTTGGTGGTTGAGCTCTACTTTTGTGTACCGATGGGTTGTTTGAGCATTTTCATATTTTCTCTCTTTCTTAGGCATTAAATAGTTTTGTAATAGAGATCTAAAACTTATTTCTCACTAAGATATGTAATTTTTTTCATTTATAAATATATTAATATTTCTCTAATGAGATTCTTGAAGATTACTGAAAAATACAGGCAATCAAGGCAAAAAATTCTCGACATTTATATATTTGTTCTAACTTCTACTTTCTTTATGATCATTTGTTTTGTTCTTCAAAACATCTAAAATGCAACACACAACCCTAATTACCCTGAAAATGTTGAACAAAACACAGATATGTTAAACTTGTAAAATCCAGAATTTTTACCTGTTCATCCATGGTTCAACATTATCAAGAATATTAATGAAAAACACGAAGTAGATATGGCATCATGCAGATCATCAATAAAGCGTAGTCAGTAATGTCATATCTAGTAATAAAGTTAATCCACCCAGCAAAAAAAGAAAGAACATACGAAAGAGATGTGAAACTGTCTACTCAAAATTAGATGTTTAGACAAGTTAGTCTAATGAGATTCTTGAAGATTACTGAAAAATACAGGCAATCAAGGCAAAAATTTCTCGACATTTATATAATTGTTCTAACCTCTACTTTCTTTATGATCATCTGTTTTGTTCTTCAAAGCATCTAAAATGCAACAAACAACCCTAATTACCCTGAAAAAGTTGAACAAAACACATATATGTTAAACTTGTCAAATCCAGAATTTTTACATGTTCATCCATGGTTCAACATTAGCGAGAAATTAATGAAAAACACAAAGTAGATATGGCATCATGCAGATCATCAATAAAGTGTAGTCAGTAATGTCATATCTAGTAATAAAGTTAATCCACCCAGCAAAAAAGGAAAGAACATACGAAAGAAATGTGAAACTGGCTACTCAAAATTAAATGTTTAGACAAGTTAGTCTAATGAGATTCTTGAAGATTACTGAAAAATACAGGCAATCAAAGCAAAAATTTCTCGACATTTATATAATTGTTCTAACTTCTACTTTATCTATGATCATCTGTTTTGTTCTTCAAAGTATCTAAAATGAAACACACAACCCTAATTACCCTGAAAAAGTTGAACAAAACACATATATGTTAAACTTGTCAAATCCAGAATTTTTAACTGTTCATCCATGGTTCAACATTAACGAGAAAATTAATGAAAAACACAAAGTAGATATGCGTCATGCAGATCATCAATAATTAAATCACATAATTATATATATATATATATATATATATATATATATATGTATGTATGTGTGTGTATGATACGAGAGGAGAGATGACAACCTATTTTCAAAAGTAGGGTAGCAGGTTCTAATATATAAATAAAAATATTACAATAAATCTTTAGTTAAATCCTTTTCTTTCTTTTCGACCCAACCCTTCCAACGCTCCTTCCGACCCAACCTCAGCCTCACCTTCCCACCAAGCCGCTTTCCTACAAAAGAAAATCTTCTCTTCCTTTTTCTCTTTCGTGAGAAACCAAATAATTACGGACAATTGCTCCCAACTACCGAAGCAACTCTTAAGTCTCAATCTTTTTTCATTTTTTTAAACGATACAATACCTTAACTATTTGCAAAACAATCAAATCTTTAATCAAATATATTAACAAAAGACGCAATGTTGATGATTTTGTTTCTGAGAAGAGGAAGCAGAGGCCATTAGAAAACGGGTAGCTGTAGAATGTTAAGCTTCTGCAATTATTTCATCTTCTTCTTTTCAAATCTATCGTGCCCGCATAAAAATTAGGCAGATTACGGAAAAAATTGTGATATTTGTTAAGGTATTTTCTTAAATTAACAAAAAAAAAAGAGCCAATTAGAGATTAATGCATATTAAAAAACTTATTTAAAAAAAGGTGCCTATAATAAGTTTTTTTTATAGAAAACAGCCTTATCCCAAACTACCCTTATAATTAACAATTAAAAAAAAGAAATTAGAAAAAAAACAAAACAAAAACTAATAAATTAATCACACGCGCGCGTCCGTGAATTTTTTTTAAAATCGTCATAACTAATTCTAAAAAAATCAAAAAAATAAAAAATTTATATATGTGGATAAAACGAATTAATATTTACGTCTATGATTTTTTTCAGAATTTTTTGATTTTTTTGATTTTTTTGAATTTTTTAATTCGCAGAACATGGAATTCCATGTTTTGATATAAAGAATTTGTTTTCCACAGACACGAAATTCACGGTTTAAAACATGGAATTTCATGTTTAAAATTCCATGTTCTGCGAATTAAAAAATAAAAAAAATAAAAAAAACCAAAAAATTCAGAAAATTCCGAAAAAAATCATAGACGTAAATATTAATTTGATTTATCCAAATATGATTTTTTTTGATTTTTCTGATTTTTTTTGAATTAGTTATGGCGATTTTAAAAAAATTTCACGGACGCGCGCGTGCGATGAAATTAGTAGTAGGTGGTGGTGGTTGTGGTGGTGGTTGTGGTGATGGTTGTGGTGGCTGTAATGGTGGTGGTGGTGGATGTGATGGTGGAGGTGGAAATACCCTATTATTTGCTAAAGATTTTAAAATAAATATTGTATTAAAAAAACAATATATTTAATAATAAGGATAGTATAGGTATAAAAAATATAAAGGGGATGTTTTTTATAAATAATTGTTCAATTAGGCATTTATCTCTAAATAAGAAAATTAGAGGGTTAAAAATATTAAAGACATCATGAAGGAGGCATTTATATCTAATTACCAAAAAAAAGGATTTATAAGGTCTATGTCTCTCAACTAAGAGGTACAGGGTTCGAATCCCGAAGGTGCAAAAAAGTTAAAGAAGATTGTTGGACAGGGCTCTATTGTCTTTGAGTAATGATATTTGTCACCCTTTTTGTATCACTCTTTTATCACCTCCTACGTGTATGCCTACATGTACCAATGAATGGATTTCTCTATCCTATTTAATTTTTCTCTATCTTCTATTCAAGGAAATCAATACATATATATAGAAGGGTGATAAAAGGGTGATATGAAAAGGGGTGACATATATCATTACTCATTGTCTTTTCCATGAGGTTTAAGGTTCGAATCCCGAAGGTGGAAGAAAGTTAAAGAAGGTTGTTGGACAGGTCTCTATTGTCTCATCCATGAGGTCCAAGGTTCGAATCACGAAGGTGGAAGGAAGTTAAGAAGATTGTTGGACAGGGCTCTATTGTCTCATCCATGAGGCCCAAGGTTTGAATCCCGAAGGTGGAAGGAAGTTAAGAAGGTTGTTGGCCAGTGCTCTATTGTCTCATCCATGAGGTCCAAAGGTTCGAAACCCTCCCAAAATATGGGTAACCCTGTTCTGATTTGCTTGGGGATATGGATGGGGAGGCGGTCATATCCCCGTGGGATTAGTCGGGTGTAAGCTCGGAACCCACGTATCAAACAAAAAAAAGGATTTATAAGGGTTTTCAGTAGTTGTAAAATTGAGAGAGAAACTGTAATTATGGGAAAAGTACAGAGTTCAAGATACACGAAAGCATTTATACTTGGGGATTAGGGGATTATGAAAATGATTTTGATTATTTGATGGATCTAACATTCGGGAAAGTAATGTATTTTACTTCATTAATTATATTTGGTTAAATTATTTATTGCGGTTTTTGGATGAGTTTTGGAGTAATCAGATTGCGATAAACTTTCAAAAAAAGGTGGTTGAAGCTTGGGAAAGTCATGGTCTAAATGCAGAAGATGAATCAAAAGAGGCTCGTAGACTTCTTAAACAACTGAAAAAGAAAGTTAATGATGTTTTTTCGCAAGAGCTTTTGAAGTCCATGCCTTAGATACAAAATCAGAAGGCAATGTTGAGTTAAATACTTTGACTATGTTTTACTTTAGTTTTGGCAACTAATGTAATGATAACTTTGTTTCATTGTGACTCGTTTTATCATTCATGAGGTGATTATATATTCCCAAGTCCCTTTGATGATGAAGTTTCTCAAGTTGTCCTCATTTTAGCAAAGATTAATTTGAATAAAAGTATTGACTTGGAATGTTTTCATTTTATTGTTTCTGCCATTTTTTTGTTGTCCTTGATATTTTTATACCCCAAAACAGCAGCACTAGAACTGGTTTTGTTAAAACTAAAAATGTCCTTGATAATCTAAGAAAATATATACAGAACCATGCTGTTTTTCTTAATGAATGTAAAAAAAAAGATCATGCTGCTTTGCCTATGTTTAAGCAATAGTTGTTATAACAACAAGTCTATTTGGTAAGTTGAGAGTCACTGAAATATATAGATTCCTAATATTTTAGATTTTGTCAGATTACTATTGATACTTTTCTGAAGAAATTATTTAGCTTTCTAGCTTAAAGTTATTTTTCAATTCTCTGGAATACCGTTTTGATTCATGTGTAGTGAAGTTAGTGTAGTCTTCATTTTAATTACAAAAGATTAGGTTGTCAGTACTCTGTTGTATTTATTTTTGCTTGAACATCTACATAGAAAACCACCCTTTTTTGTTTAGATTTTGCGTTCTAGTCCCTGAATTTTTCAGTATCATAGATATTTCCATTTTGAGAAATAGTTATTAGGATCAGTATCATCAAACTGATCCTCTACAAAAGATACAAAAGATGAAACACGGTTCACTTCCACATGTCCCGAGTGCTATTAGATATAAGTCAGCGAGTAATACTATTTTTCGAGGGATTACGAACTAAGTTGTTTTTTATATTCTCTAATAAACACGTGTAATGATGTGCAAAGGAGAGATTTTGCACTGCAAACTTACTTTTTAATCTAGATTTTCTTCTAATCCATGTCCACTTTTAGTTTTCTTGTTTCCCATTCAGATCCTTGACTCCACCTGATAAATACAAATAATTAAAAGGGTAATTTGCGTCATTAGTCCATTAGTCCATGTATTATACAAAAAGGCTCTAGAATACCGCTTGTTAACATTTTTCTTAACATGATAAAGATGGAAGATTTAGGTATTATATTACTTGATGTATAATCTCTGGAGTTAAACTGAAAGTAACTCTGTTAGATACACTTATTAATAAAAGATCCACTTTGTGGAATCAATTTTCCATTATTAAGTAGCAGACCTACCTGCAATAAAAGTACATATACATTTGTAAAATTGCGAAGGTCAAAGGGTTCAACCTCTCTTAACCTCTTATGTAAAACCACTACTTCATATTGCACTAGTGAGATTAAGTATATTTCATTTTGAACACACCCTTACGGAACTGTTTAATATTATCTGCAAAACATTGGTGCTGGACTTTGAAGCGAGGTATATAGTATAATAGTAACAACTCACTAAAACAAAAACAGTTGCTTGGATCAAAAGAAAGTTAATTAATAATAATAAACTACAAATGTAACAAGTGTTAGCATCCTGAGATGCCATGATAGTCAGTAATAAACGGGAACAAACCCATAACTTTCAAATCTGAGACCTCACAAAATTTTCACCTTTAATCCACCTAACGAACTCTTCTCCCCTTCTCCATACGCCTCTTCCACCTTCAATGCCTTGCTTTGCATAAATTTTGAGGCACGGAACTCATTCCTCATGCGGTGAATAATGTAGACTTTGGAGCCGTTTTTTAGTTAAGAATGTTGCTTCCTTCATGGCTGAATCGCCACCGTCAATCACGGAGGGTTTGATCCGGAAAACTAGGGCAGCATCGTCACAGAAAAGAGGCGTGGTGGTGTTGATACAATGAAGGAGGTCTCTCGGAGGGGTGGTGTGGTGGTTGGCTCGAACAGAAAACGGCTGTGATTTCTGGAAAAAGGAGGTGAAGAAGGTAACATCGAAAGAAAGAAGAAGATGAGCGGTTTTGTGCTTTTGTTTTAAACTTTGTTTTAATCTTTTTGTTTATATATATAAATATATATATAATGAAGAAGAAATTACCTGGTCAGTGTGCCCCAGAACCTTGTCCAGGTTGATATTGATGTATCTTAGAAAGCAAATTAACAGCAAACTGTATTGTTGTTTGGTATCGTTGATTCTTATCAATGTCCGCTTCAATATGATGTGGAGTATTCACAGTATTATTCCTCAATGGCACATGCTCAATTAATGATAATGATTAAGTATACAATAACGAATCTGTATTATGTACCAAACATTGGCTATCTCAGGGTGCATTTGGGATTCTCCATTCTGTTTTGCAATCTGTGGTGCTATTCCTCCGTATAAAATTAATGTGTTATTCCAAAACATTGCATCATTGATCTACATGGGCTGACTTGCAATTTTTCAGAATAAAAAATAGTTTATTTGCTATTTCTTATAACACAAAGATATATACTTTTATAATTTGTATGATACATGGAATAGGGATGCAATTCAGCATTTTCAGATTATGGGTAACTTTTACCATCTACATTGTAAAGTGTATTGGTGTGAGTCATAATAACTTTAGGGGAATTTGATAGATATATACAGAAGAAGTTTACAATTAGCGCCGGATACAACTTCTGCACATAGGGATATATTACTAAATTAGTCCCTGTGTTATATAGAAGAATTTGTATAGCGCCAGATTACTTGTAATAATTGTTCAGTCAATTACATACCCCACTTTAGGAATAGTAACTAAAGACTCTGCACTATTTCTAGCAAGTATCACCTGCATTTATCATAATTATTCAGATACACAAATGTAACTAGTTTTATATGCCCTACTATGTAGTATGTGAACATTGAAACACACGCTCAAAGGCTTTAACAAAACCCATTGTTGCTCCAAGGAATAGTATGTCGGAAGCTCTTCTTAATATCTGGTTCACTTCTATCAATGTGCATCATCAGAGCATGAATCAGTTTATGTACTTCTTCCTTCATATTAGCATCCGCTCAGACCAGAGAAATACTCCATGGAAAAATCTTCGGATTGTGCACCAAGAAGATCAGTTATCTGTTTGCTAGAAACATAGCAGGTTAGATTGAAGATATTTTCTACATAGATGAATCTATATAACCAAAACAATAAGAAACTATATGATTAACATATATCAAGTACCACTACCAGGTAAGAACTTTTCAGTGTATTAATCAGTGTCTGGAGGAATAGCTACCACCTGGTGGTAATCTAACCACTACATCTTTAACACAGATAGTCTTTGCCTACTTCTTTATTTCTTTTGCTATTGTCCGCAATATTTTCAAGTATTTGTTAGACGAATTGTTGAAAGATTATTTACCGCTTTTAAGAAGAAACCAAGCTTCAAAATGAGCAGGATTTGAGAAAAATGGATAGAGAAAGAAGAGAAGTGAAGTAATAAGGTGCGATTTGCGACTATCACTATGTGGAGAAGTGTACATAGTATGAGAATATGATATGGTTTAGTCATAACGGGTTGCTTATGATGATAGTTTGCATGTAATACGTCGGTATCTCGTGATACTCACATTATAAAATATTTTCATCAAGTAATAATTTTTTTAAACATATTGAAGTTGACTATAATTGTATGTTACATAAATCAATACTCCCGCATTTGCTTCTCGCGACTAACATTCTAGCGACTACGTGCTGTAGTCGCTAAAAACCAGAGCCTCTAGCGACTATTTCAATTTAACGACTACAATATATGTTCCTCGAGTACAGTGTAGTCGTTAGTAAGTTTCGCGTTTAACGACTACATGAAGTAGTCGTTAATATGTATGAGGTAGTCGCGACTGATTTTTGTAATTTTTTATTACTTTTCCACCGCCATTAAGTAGTCGCTATATATTAGACTACTAACGACTACTTTGTCTAGTCGTTAGTAGGTCTTTCTAACGACTACTTTTTATTCTTTAGCGACTACTCTTGTAGTCGCCATTAGTGGTAGCGTGTTTTCCAACAGTAGCTTGCCAATTGCTTTACTCAATACACCATTATTATATAATTTCTCTTTCTTTCTCTCAAAACTCTCTCAATTTGTTTCCACAATTCATCATTAAAAATTATTTTAACACTTGGAAAAGTTTGCCCGGGTCAATCATCACGTGGGACCGCCTCAATTATCAATTTTGATTTCCAAATTTGCCCAAAAGTAGGTATTTTTTGTTCCATAAAACTCTTTCAAATTTCTTTTACTTTCATTCAATTGTGTAGTAAATGTTAAATAGTATCACTTATTAGGTATTTCAACACGTGGACAAGCTTTCCCGGGTCAAACATCAACGTGGGACCGCCTCAATCTTCAATTTTTCCTTCCAAATTTGCCCAAAAGTAGGTATTTTTTATTCCATAAAACTCTTTCAAATTTCTTTTACTTTCATGCAATTATGTTGTAAATGGTAAATAGTATCAATTATTAGGTATTTCAACACGTGGGCAAGCTTTCCCGGGTCAAACATCAACGTGGGACCGCCTCAATCATCAATTTTTCCTTCCAAATTTGCCCAAAAGTATGTGTCTTTTTCATCCTTTCCTTATTTCATTACAATTGTATAGTTAATGATAAATATATAATATCACTATGTATATATCTCTAATCATTTAATAATTTTATTTGAATTATAAATATTATATTAAGTATATATATAATATATATATATATATATATATATATGCATATATATAAATACTTATATTTGTATGATATATTAGTGTATGATGCTATATTTTATGTGCTTATAATTTTTTATTTAGGTATTTATTTTGTGATGTTATATATTGTATGCTTTTAATTTTATATTTATGCATTTATTTGGTGATGTAATATTTTGTGTGCTTTTAATTTTATATTTATTTATTTAATCGGTGATGTAATAATTTTTTTTTCTAATTCATTTATGTAATCGGTGATGTAATAATTTTTTTTTATTTTTTATTCATTTATGTAATCGGTGATGTAATAATTTTTTTTTTCATTTTATTTATGTTGTATTCTTTCATATTGTAATAGTTGACTATGGCTTCGGGTATTGATAAGAGTTGGATTGGTACCGCTCATAAAGTTTCGTGTGAATTTATTAAGGGGATAGAACCATTCCTTGCTTTTGCTGAAAAGAATAAACCTCCTGGTGAAGAAACAATTTTTTGTCCGTGTAATCAGTGTTCGAATTATCGTCGGTATACGGTGGTCAAAGTTAGGTCACATCTGTTACTGCATGGGTTTTTGGAGACGTATGATATTTGGACAAAGCATGGTGAGCCCGAGGATATTCCCGAGACTCGATATGAAGAAAACGAAATGTTTGATGTATACGATGATTTGAGACCTAATTACGAGGTTGGTGGTCATTCCCGTGACACCGAGATGACAGACTCGAACAGTACAGCCCGTGGCAAATTCGAAACGATGTTTTCCGATTTAGAGACCGAGTTATACCCTGGTTGTGATGTCATGAGTTTATTAAATTTCATTGCGAAGCTAATGCACGTGAAGGTGAGGAACAAGTGGTCAAAATAGTCCACTATGCAATCATCCTTACCATTAAATATAGATATGTACTAGGGAATTATAAAGCAAAAACTTTTACCGGAAACGTCTTATAGCTATTAAGGATCAAAATTTTCTAAACTCTCGGCATGTAAACATGCAATGATGAATTAAAGATGCATATAGTTTTGCATACAATAGGTGCTGAATAAATGATGTTCCTATATCTTTTTATGTTTGGTATATACCTTTATTAGTCACGACATGTTCATACAAAAGATGATATTATAGATATTTATATTGATTGGCATAACCCAGAACAAGTAATATATTAATCAAGTAATATATTGAGTAACATATTTTTATACTAACAATTTCAAGTCAGTGTTTGAGACTTGACTGAATATATATAATTATTATCTGAGTGTAATTCTAAGAAACATGAACACTATAAAGTTTTAAGTTTACTAGTAAAATAATGTAGGGGTATAATCGGTCATAAAAAACTAAACAAGTGAAAGACAAATATCACGTAAATTAATTTGGTGTCAACCTTCTATAATAATATATTAATTACTAAATTTACTTTGTATTTTGTTACCATTATATACGGTAAATAAAAAAATACAATATACATTATGTAATTATATTATATATATATATATATATATATATATATATATATATATATATATATATTAGGATACAGATGATTACAATATATAGCGTAATTTTATTTGCTTTCAAATAGTTATTGTTGATGAGATTTAGTATCAATTTTAACAATGTGATCTATCACAAAAGAAATAGTTTATATAACATTTATAATATATATATGTATTAAACACAGTCAAACTAATTACTGCCCATTTCCAAACAATCAAAAAAATCTGAAATCTTAAAAGACTAAAATGATAAAATAATATATGACTTTACTAAAAAAGTATTATTTATTTGCTTTATTTTTTTCAATTATGTAGACATGATCTCCTGCAAGATGGACACGAGATACTTTCCAATAGCCAAGTCTTGATGCACTCAAAATAGAATTGGTGCGCACACGTTCTCAGCTCTCCAACTTCTTATCCAAAGACATATTTATCCTAATATTGAAAAAATAGATAAACATTATTAAATGTTTCTTCAGGATATATTTATTCTTATAATTGTAAAAAAATAATTAGAGAGTCTTACCAAGCATATGCAACAACTACCTACTCCATTGTTCAATGTCTGATACTCATATTCTTCATACTAGTTTCAGTTTGTTCTATGCTCAATCCAATGTTAACTCTTCCTATAGATTCTTGAAGTTGTACAACTTCATGAAAAAATACAAGCTAAAAATAGTTAAAATAATGGTAAAATTTATAGTATTTTTTTCATAAATGATGATCCTTACCTCAAAATTCATGTTGTCTATATTTATATTTGTTTGGTTATTGACATTGTTAGTATCTGTTAGCCTCACCTTGTTTTTATTCCCGTTTTAATATTCGACAAATCATTATTTAAACTAAAATTCATTTTGGTATCACTTAAAATGTTTTCCAAAACCCCTCATTAGATTAGTTGTGCTTACTTCATTGTTACTTAGCTTGAAATTCAAAATAGCAGCCCCGCGGTACACCGGACGAGTGACGCGGTACACCGTAGGTCACGGACCAGAAGCACGGTGCACTAGATGGCCCGACCAGTAAGCTCAGAAATCTGCACGGTACACCGGACCTTTGTCACGGTACACCGGACCACTACACGGAGCAGGGATGCGGTACACTACATAGTCCGACCAGTAAGCTCAAAAGTTAGTCGAACAGTCACGCGGTGCACCGGACCATATCCGCGGTACACCGCACGAGAGGGTTTCAGCACTATTACTAGAGGACAAAGCTTATATCCGTTAGAGATAAAATAGATCCGTTGGAGAGAAGCCTTATGACCGTTGGATCATCTTTTCAGCTATAAAATGGAGTTCATTCAAGACACAACTCAAGCCTTCCATCTACCAATCTTAAGAGCAATTAATTCTATCATTCAAGGAGGTTTCAAAGGAGCATTCAAGTCATATTTATTGTGAAGCTAATTAGTTCTATCTACTCATTTAGGAGTTTAGTCACAAAGCTTTTATAAGCACCCCTAAACACTTTTTCCCTTTCCTCTTAGTTCTTGTAATAGATTAAGAGAGTAGTGTGAGCATAGGTTTATGCTTGGTTCCTTGTGTTGGTGATAACACAAGTGTATTTCCTTCAAAGGGTTTTTGAAGTGGTTGTAAGGGTTTGTATCTCACCCGGTTAAGAGTTACGAAGATTAGTTGAGAATCTTGCAAATCCTAAGGAGGCTTCCTTAGGTAGTGGATGTAGGGAAACCGAACCACTATACATCGTTGTGTATCGTATTCTATCTCTACACTCTTTATATTTCCGCACTCTATATGCTTGATAAAATGCCTACTTGAATAGTTTGATATTATTGTCTATTAGGATTATCTAGTTTTATACTATTTAGTTTGCTAATACAATAGGATTCAAATTAGCTTTTAATTTTATTTACTTGAAATAAAATTAGCCGATTAATTTCTATTGTCCTATTCAACCCCCCTTCTAGGACGCATATAGTATATCAGTATCTTCCTCGAACTCTTGGATTATATAGTTCAACATATAATCTATAAGAGACCCCTGAAGGTCATTATCATATCAAATTAGTAAATATTTTTGAATTATTGTTACTTTAGGGTTTATACAAATATTATAAACCATTAAATCTCAATTATAAAGTGGAAAAGTTGATGAAAAGGTAAAATATATTAATCACATAAATAGAATTATACAATAAATCAATATAGATAATGTATGACTTCACCTCCACCAAAGATAATGTATGACCCAAATAACTCAACTTTGACCCTAAACGTTGACTAGATAACCCAAACACTCGAGATTGACCCTAAACGTTGACTAGATACCCCAAACGATTGATTACATGAAGCTAAATAGAATTTATTGATAGTGAGGAATTGAAATTAATTTAAATGATTACTTGGAAGTGAATTGAAATGTTGGATTATTGCAAATGGATTTACGTTTATTTTTTAAATTAAAAAAAAAGTTTCTAGCGACTACTTTATACTTCTAGCGACTAGTTCATGTTCATGAACTAGTCGCTAATAACTCTATGACTCTAGCGACTACTTAGTAGTCGCGAAATATCGAATTAATTTCCCATTACTCGTTGGCGGTCCATTTTCCCGCCCACAAAAGGACACACGTTTTACTCTGAGGTCTAGCGACTACATTGTAGTCGCCAAAGACCAGTTGACGTGGTCAAAATACAGTCACGTGTAAGTAATCCACTCTCTGGCGACTACTTTCCTTATCTCTAGCAACTACACGAAGTAGTCGCTAGAAAAAAAAGCCCTATATCTACACCGAGAGCTCATTCTTCACTCTCATTCCTTATACAAAAATTCTAAAAAACGAGAGCTTATTCCATTCCATATTCAGCCACTCCAAGGGGCGATTCTAGCATCAAATCTTCATCAAAGGTAAACAAATCCAACACCAAATCCCATTCCATTCCATTTTTTATCTTTTATTTAGCTTTTTTTTCCTCAATTTTTATATTTCTAATCAATTTTTTTTGTTTGTGTTTCAATCCGAATCAATATGGCATGGATTCAACACCAAATCAGCTGCAATTTCATCATATAAGGTAAGTATTCCAACCAATTTTTTACTTTTAATTTTCATGTCTTTTTTTTTGTTTTTTTTTCTTTGATGATTACATGTTTTTTTTAATTCCGAGAGTATTAGGGTGTAATTAGAGTGTTGTATGATTTTTTTTAAACCAAAATTGATGTTAAATGGGTGAAAAATCTAATTTGTGAAATCTAATTAAATTTTTTTCCTTTTTTTGATGCTTGATTCTTAATTCCGAGAATGAATAGTGTTATTAGGGTTTAGTTTTTGTTAATTTAAACATGTAATTCATGGTTTTTGTTTTAAAATTAATTAGTATGATTTTTTGGGAATTTTTTAATCTTTGTTATGATTTTTAGAAAATGTTAGATTAAAATAGTGCTAGAAAAATATATAGGGACCTTTATGCAATTTTTAAAAATATATAGGGACCTTTATGCAATTTTTAAAAAATATAAAGGGACTTTATGCAATTTTTAAAAAATATATAGGGACTTTTATGCAATTTTATAAACTTAAATAGGGACTTTTATACAATTTTATAAAAATAAATAGGGACTTTTATACAATTTTTAAAAAAATATAGGGACTTTTCTGCAAATTAAGAAAAATAAAATATAGACTTTAAAAAAATATAGGGATTTTTATGCAATTTAAAAAAAAATATAGGGATTTTTATGCAATTTAAAAAAAATATAGGGACTTTTATGCAATTTAAGAAACATATTTTTTATTTTACTATATAATAATAGATTTTTAAATATTAAAAAAAATATAAATTATATGACTAATATAATTATTTTTGTATAATACAGATTGTACGAGTGCTATAATATTGGATGTTAAAGATTCGCGATGATTTATTTACGTTTTTTAATTTATTTGATTTATTTAATTTATGATTGTAATAATTTATTTAATTTTATTTTCATGTTTTTTTTTGGTGATGTAATAATTTAGTATTTTTTATGTTATTTTTTATTCTATATTTTAATTTCCCTACAAAATGCTAGATGGCTGATGTGATGACTAGACAGCACGGAGGGGACGGTGGGGTAGAGAACTAAATCAGAATCCAAACAGAAACCTAGCCGACTGTGCAAACCAGTCCGGTAAATAAGCAAATTCAAATGAATAATTGCTTAAAAAATAAACACTAATTAATTCAATGTTAAAACAGATCCCCCTAGACGGAAAAAAAGGGGTAGCGCTGCCCTCAAAACTGTGATGATGGCACTAAAAGCTGTAGGGTGGCCTTTGCCGGTAGATTTCTGTATACTGGACGACACGTGGAGTCCATCAGGCAAGTACGGGCACCACGTTGCGCAAGTGATCAGGATTACAGTTCGCAAGAGGATTCCGCCCTATCACCCGGCTTGGACTAAAGTGCCGGACGCGGACAAAAACGCCGTGATTAAGAGATTATTGGTACAAATTAAATTGTTAATATTTTTTAAACTTAATTTATTATTCTAATTTAAATTTAAATAATATATTTTTTTACAGAAATATTTTGATATAAAGAATTGGAGAAAGAGGAAAGACTGGGATTCTATTTTAGGAAACTTAGACGATACGATGAGGATTCGATTTAAGGACTACAAACATTACGTGAAGAAGAGGTTTTGGAGAAAAGGGTTGAAGCCAGATTGGTTATCGGACGAGGTGTGGGCTAAGTGTTGTGAGTATTGGGGATCGAGAAAAGCGAAGGTGAACTTTTGATTTTTTAAATTTAAGTATATATTTTAAATTATAATAGTTCGTATTAATAATTGAATTTTAAATTTTTTTCAGCATCAAGCAGAAGAAAATAAAAAGAATCGAGAAAAGCAAAAAAACAAGAGTGGAGCGGGGTCGAGGAGGTATTCCCGAACTCGGGATATGCTATACGAGATGGTTTTTTTATTTAAGTAAATTTTTTAATTATTAATTTATTATTTATTTTGAATATTTTTTATTTTTATGAAACAGGGTGAAGAATTAATCCCGGGAGGGAATCTGGTGATCGGGGATGAGGCTACCCAACAAGACATCCCAATTCCGCGTATGGGTGGTTTTTACGAGGTGGTGGGGAAAAACAAGAAGACCAAACAGTGGAGGTCGGAGGGCTACGAAAAAGCCGATGTAAGTTTTTTTTTTAAAAGTCAATTATTAATTATTTTTTTCATCTTAAGTGAAATTTAATTAATTTTTTGTTTATTATGTAACAGAAATTGCTCAAGGACGCGATGAAGGAAAAGGTGACTCAGAGTCAATCTGAGTCAACCGATGGTCAAGGCTTGAGTCAAAAGGAGCAATACGATTACGTGAGGAGCACCGCGAAGGCGATCGGGTCACCGAAGAGGAGCTTTATACCGGGAATTGGCCGTCCGAGAAAATCGAAGAAGAAGGCTAAGACTACTCCAGCCCAAAACGAGCAACACGAGCAACACGAGGAGATGATGGCGGCGATTAACGAGCTCTGAGTATCTAGCGGTCTTCCTCCGTTCCCCGCCCTGAAAGCTCTACTAGCACTCAGCCTCCAGCTTTTTCGATGGCTGTTGTGAATGATGCCATCGTGTATGTTAATCAGTTGAGGGCAGAAAAAGGCGATACCCCCTTCCAGCCTATGAATGCGGGCCCCACTCCTCCTAGCGGTGATGAAGATGATGATGATAGTAGTAGTGATGATGGTGAAGATGGTGAAGATGATGACGAGCCCGGGAATGATGAAGATGTTTATACCCGGCTCGGATTCTAGATATCGTGGACGTTGTTGGTGTTTATTTTATTATCTATTAAGACTTTTAATTTTATTTTATTTGGTTTGGTTTTGTATTAAGACTTTAAGTTTATTTTGGTGTAGTTTGGTTTGACTTTGACCCCGTTTGACCTGGTTTGACTTTGGTTTAATTATATATTTTAATTAATTATTTTGAATTATTAATTGTATTTTTATTTATTAATTGTATTTTAAAAAAATAAAAAAATATGATTTTCAAATTATTTTTAATTACAGTATTGTAATTAAAAATAATTAGAAAATTGTGTTTTTTTATTTAAAAAAAAAAATTAATAATAGCGACTACATAGTAGTCGTTATTGACTACATTAAGTAGTCGCTATACATTGTTATAATAACAACTACAAAGTAGTCGTTAATAAAGTTATATTTTCTCGACTACAATGTAGTCGTTGATAACTACAGTACTAACGACTACTACGTAGTCGCTAGAAGAAGCGCTATCTAACGACTACATAGTAGTCATTAGTAATGCCACAGTCTCTAACGACTACTTCTTCGTGTGTAGTCGTAAGGTTGACCTTCTAACGACTAGTTTTTCGCGACTAATTTCTAACGACTACTTGTAGTCGTTAGATCCTTGAATTGATTTCTCGCGACTACTTCTCTTATCATCAGCGACTACACATGTAGTCGCTGGAAGCCTGACGCGGAGTAGTGAATTTCAACAATGTGATCTATCATGAAAGAAATAGTTTATATAACATTTATAATATATATGTATTAAACACAATCAAACTAATTACTGTCCATTTCCAAACAATCAAAAATATCTAAAATCTTAAAAGACTAAAATGATAAAATAATATATGACTTTACTAAAAAAGTATTATTTATTTGCTTTATCTTTTTCAATTATGTAGACATGATCTCCTGCAATATGGACACGAGTTACTTTCCAATAGCCATGTCTTGATGCACTCAAAATGGAATTGGTGCGCACACGTTCTCAGCTCTCCAACTTCTTATCCAACGGCATATTCATCCTAATATTGAAAAAATAGATAAACATTATTAAAAGTTTCTTCAGGATATATTTATTTCTTATAATTGTAAAGAAATAATTAGAGAGTCTTACCAAGCATATGCAACAACGGCCTACTTCATTGTTCAATGTCTGATACGTACTCATATTCTTCAGACTAGTTTCAATTTGTTCTATGCTCAATCTAATGTTAACTCTTCCTATAGATTCTTGAAGTTGTACAACTTCATGAAAAAAAAAATACAAGCTAAAAATATATAAAATAATGGTAAATTTTATAGTATTTTTTTCTTAAATGATGATCCTTACCTCAAAATTCATGTTGTCTATATTTATATTTGTTTGGTTATTGACATTGTTAGTATCATCCTCGAACTCTTGGATTATATAGTTCAACATATAATCTATAAGAGACCCCTGAAGGTCATTACCATATAAAATTAGTAAATATTTTTGAATTATTGTTACTTTAGGGTTTATACAGATATTATAAACCATTAAGTCTCAATTATAAAGTGGAAAAGTTGATGAAAAGGTAAAATATATTAATCACATAAATAGAATTATATAATAAATCAATATAGATAATGTATGACTTCACCTCCACCAAAGAATGTCAGCATGTTTTACCATACAGATACTTTCTCAATAGAGTATATATAAATCATATCCTAGATAATATATCCATTAAACAAAGATATAGTATAAATAAAATCATTTTGATGGTTACTCACAACTTTCTTCAATTTCATAAGGCAAGTGTTTTACATATTCATCGCTAATGAAAGGATGGGAAAATTTTATAGCTAAGAGTTCAAGATATATAGAATCTTATGCACTTAATTGGTTGGAAATTCTTACTGATTTTATGTTTATGATTATCATGAAAATTAAAGGTAAAATAAAGAGTCGAGTAAGTATTTTAAAAATAAATATGGTTTAGTTGTAGTATTATTATTTGTTGTGTCATTAGAGTTTGTATCTACACTCAATAATAAATATTTATTCTAAAAAAAAATCTGGAACTGTCTTTGTGTGTCGGGACTTTTTTTTTTGCATGTGTATCTATGAGGTATAAATTCACCACAACAAAAAGAATGACCCATCCCTAAGGGTGGAGTTTAAATATGTAGTTATTCGTGATTTATTTTATAAAAAAAGGAAAGTCGGGAACCCTCTATTCATATATTACTCATTTTCAAGAAAACTATCAAATCATATTTTAGTCTTTCCATGATAATACACCATTATAGAAATTGAGAAAATTTATATGAATGGTTAATTTGAAAAGTCTTAAAAAAATGTTTTTGCAACACTAATAAGTTTATTGGTTACAAAATTCAATGTAATGTATATGAGATTATAAAAAAAGAATATATAACAAATAAGACATATGATAAATTATTCCCACTTATTAAATTGAACGAACAATATAAAAATCACAAATATAATTCATGGTCTAGTTTGTAATATTTATAATTTATTGATGTTATTGAATTTTTAAATGCATACAAAAAAAAAGGAAAGAGAATAATAAGCTTACAATAAGTGTGATTCTTGACCTCCAATAAGATGCATCAGATTCGTCTAAATTTTGGTTTACAACCCTCAATATTTTTTGAACAAAAATATTGAATGATTGTATTTCAGAGGAGACAACATTGCCTTCAATAATCTGGTGGGGAGTGGTTGAGCATGCACTGTTGGCAGAATTGTTCTCCGTAGAGTTAGCATTTGGCTGATTAGTTGTGTTGTTTGACATTTTTCTTCTCTAGTTTATATTGAGTACCTAGAATTATGAATGATTTATAAAGCATAAGTGTTTATATAATACATATCAAAGAACTGTATTAGCATATTATATTTTAAAATATGAAATTTTTTGTGTTGGTTGAGGAATATTGACCACTAGGATAAACATATTATCTTTATATAGTAAATATATTTCAAATTTATGATATATCTAATTATGAAATATAGTAAAAAATGCAAAATTAGAAAAAAATAACTTGGGAGAAGAAAAATATTACATTTAAATGGAAAAATGATGTTTAGGCCACAATATTTTTTTGATTCAAAATCGTTAAAAGTTTTTGTTTTGTATCTCTGATTATATATATTGAATTTTTTATTAATAAAATAATAATATGATTCATAATTCTATATATATATGTGTGTGTGCGTGTCTGTGTGAGAGAGAGAGATTTAAAAATATTTGTTACGATGAATATATACTTGTAAGATAAATTAATTTTTTTAATATATATAACCGAAGTATAGGGTGACACTGCCACATAATGGTATATAAGGTAACAATTATCCACGACCATAACCTTCACACTTGGTTTATCAACAATCATGGTTGTGGACCACGAATAAGGTACAAAAACAAATAACCTTCTACAAATAAAGTACATGCTTTATATACTTTAAAAATAAAATCTTTGTAGGTTTATTATAGTTTATCATTCGTGAATTTTATTAGGGGATCCATCATAAGCACTTGGGATTTGAGTATCGAAATGTTATCAGGAGTGTTGCTACAGGTATGTAGATGCAGTTATTTTCTTATATGTTTTACCAATGCAACTCCCGATAAATCAAAAAAATGTCATTTAATCGTGTCGTGTAATTCCATTTCTACTTCATTACTAACATACACTTTATTACCCTTGTTATTTTTGGATCATTTGATAGAAACGTATCAATCTATCGAATTGATCCATTGAGTTATAACAATTATACCTATATTGGACTAGGGGTATGTTCCATAAGAGTATTGTCATCAAGATGAAATACCAAGATCTATCTGTTGATGGAACTAGAGATCCCATCAAAGGGACCTGAAGTCAACAACACCCACAACATATTGTCCTTCCTCAAAAAACTACTTTTCCCCGACGAGCATAAGAACCACTCTCAAGTTATGGTATAAATTATGTTGATTCTTACTCTCATCTTATTTGTATCCAAAATGCTATAAAAATTATCTAGCACATACAAAATAGTATAATAGGAAGGTAAATAATACACACTCTAATATGAATTTATATCAAATATTAAGATATGGACCATATTCTAAACTACATACAGATTAAAACTTTAAAACGTGAGAGTGTCCCGTGGTAGTCAAGTCAGTGATCAAGATAATGATTAGTCATATCAATTTTTCGTAAATCTCGTACAACTATAATTATATAGAGCTTAATCATTTAGTTAAACAATCTAATTAGAACTCCAACATTATGGAAATGTATTAAATATTGGATTCTAGATAAGGTCAATTAGTTTTTTAGCGGTATCCTAGACATGAAGAATACAATGTTCGAGAAATTCTCAACATAAAGTCTATTTGAACCCATGAACATCACATAACTACCAACGGGATTATCATTCAAGTTTTTTCTTACTAAAAACCCAAAACTAAAGTCTTTGAGTGATCACTTTATGGTATAGGGTCATGCTTGACTCGAGATCAAAGAATAACCAATAAGAACTATACCTCTCTAAATAGAAAAATAGCACGTGTTTTGCCGATTTATTCACTATTTAGGGAGATCATTTTCTCATATTTTATCACTGTTAAACAATAGAAGGAGTTTCACATAAAAAATATAAAACTTGCACTCACCGACAATGTGTATGTATAAGCACAAAGATTACTGCAATTCAAAAAATATATTATAGAAAAATAAAATAATTTACTCTATTTGTTACCTTTTTTATGAAATGCAATGACCATCGATCTTTTCTTTTCCTCTAAGTCGCGTTTACATTCGACATAAACCTGTTTAGAGCCATGATATATTTTAAAAATAAATTGATTTTTTTCATGCACATCTAAATAAAATAAATGCACGTTTCTTTTAATTTTTATGCAACTCATTTGCTAACAATGTATATTACATAGATAAAAAATTTGTTCTCGTATATATTATATATATAATATCACAATATAAGAGGCCATCCATATATCTAACTCTTATGTAGTATTACGAAAATAATATTCATCCAGTTTGAGAAAATTAAAAATAGTCTTCGTATACATAGAGTATGAATATTAAATACAAGTTAAATGTCCAGATATGTAAAAATAGCAAATATACATATTTATGAATGAAAAATTGGCAAAAAGAGCCGGAGTTAGGCCAAAAGGGTTATGACTCTTAAATTTTGAAACAAAAATATTTATCTTTTAAAGACAATTATATTCCTAGCAAATGGTCCCCAAGTTTATTTTGATTTGCACTTGACCCCTGTGACCCAAACAATTTATTGTATTTGGCTTTAATTTATTTTACTTATACGTATATTTTGGATTTTGTATAATAAAATATAAGTTATATGTCTTATAATATAGGAGTGTATAGTTTAATCAATTAAAATATAAATTAATAGTGGATCCTATATCATAATATTTTAATATTATAGGGACATATAGTGTATTTTTGCATAATATAAGGCATTAAGGTGCAATTAACTCCAAAACAAATTCATGACCTCTACCCACCACACCACATCGTACCCCCCCACCAATAAGAAATCACGATCCTCTCAAAAAAAATTGTAATATATTTTGAATAAGAAAGAGAATTCATCGGGTTTTTTCCTATCAGATCAAGATTCTTAAAAAAAGATATTACCTGAAAATTATAAATATCGAGATGGAATTGGAGGCGCATATCTTCTCTGTTATTTTGCCATCTTTTCTGGATGATACATATTGAAGAGATTAAAATTATAAAGATGATGGGGGTGAATGGGTGAATAAAAAGAAGGACGATTAAAGGGTGTAATTTGGGATTTTTGTGGGCAGAGCGTGAACTAGTGGCAGGCTTAGGTTAGAGCTTTCATATTGAATTAGAGGGTATATATTTTTCTGAAGTTATTATGTTTAAAAAAAAAATATTCCTATGTTTTATAATTTTGTTATTTTTCTAGTTATACATACTAAAAATATTAGTATTTGATCCTTAAAATAATAAATTATATTTCATTAGTTGTCGTAATAAAAAAAATATACATTTATTTACAACATAAATTTCAAAAGTTAAATAGAGATAATAGTGCAAAAAATAAGAAAAAAATCTTTCATTAAGGTGGTTAGAGTACTCAATAGTAATAAAAAAGCGTTGGGCTAAAATATTTTCTAAATTAAAATGTCTCTCTGATGTAATGAAAAATAGTTTTGCTATTTTAAATGGACAATTATATTGAAATAACACTTTTAATAAGTAGATAATATCATAAAAATAGATGTAGTATTATAGATAGATAATTAGATACACTTCAATTTTTTTTCTTAAGATGGACAATTTCAATTAGTATATTTACATTTATACCATATATTACTAATTATATATCTAATAATATAACTGTTAAATTACGGAAGTGTCCATTGTTTTATACATTTTTTCACCATTAGGTCGGGACACGAATTATAGGTGGCCTTTTGACGGTTAGTCCACATAACTATTTTAAAATTGTGTCATTTTACTTAAAAGTGTAGTAATGGGACCCTAACAAATTGATTAGAAGAATAAGGTATTCTTTTCTAATAAAGTATGATTATATTAATGGGTCTTGAGCAAGTGTTAGAATGGATCTATACGAAGCATTTACAATCGTTTAAAGAAAAATGTACCCATTTGGGTATATAAAGAAGCAAATAAAACCTGTCATATGTCCGAAACACTTGCTTATCCACACTCACATTCATTTTCATTGTACATAAACTAAAAGGCTCACAAGAAACATCAAGTTTTTCCCTTTTGATAGAGCACAAAAAGTCACTCTACTAGAACACTCACCCGAGAACTCAGTCGAAGACCACAAATAGAACACCAGATAAGTAAAAGTCTTGGCAGAATAGATAGAAGAATTAGAGTAAGAATTCATACGGTGAATTGTAGTAATGGCTCATTGTTTTAACATGCTCATTGTTTCTAAATTTCATTGTTATATATTTATATAAATGCAACATATCATTTGTCATTAGTTGTTTTATCTCAAGCAGGATTACCATTGTCATATAGATATTCACATGAGTTGATAATTCACTAGGTTATAACTTTTTATATGTTTTCTTTTGCTTAAGTGATCTACTAAGAACTTGCGTGTATGCTTAAGAGTAAAAAAAATTTAAGCATGTATTACTTGCATTTAAAAACACATAACCTGCTTTATATCGAACCTACATGAGTCGAAAAAGTTTTTATCACAACTCACTTTAGGATGATTCTTGTTGTATAATATGAAAGCCACTATGTTTCTTATTTTCCATTTCTTTATCTATTATTTGTTAGGAAGTTTTTATCACTTGTATAAATTTCAGAATCCTTCTTAGTCCACATACACCTTTCTTGATTTATCCTTATGTGCATTACCTTGATATTCTTGAGTTGTAAAAACCCCAAATTTTAGAAATTAATTTTATACAACTCATATGAAGGATTGAAAAAGGAAGTAGATGAACTATCATTCTCAGTTCACATCGGCAAAAAAGAAACATACCGTTTTGAAACGGTTACCCATTTTAAGTTAAAATGGTTTAATCTTTTATTTGCAAGCCAAACATATTCAGAACCATTCAGACACTTTTGAACATTCTTTCCGATATTTGTATTTAAAATGGAAACCTGATTTTAGGCTAAAAACGATATATGACGTTTTCCACTATAACGATATTGTTTCAACGAACTTCTGACTTTTTAACTAATGAATAAACGACATTACATGGAATATAACTGTTGGGGAAAGACGGATATCTGTTTTTATCTTTTGGGTAATATGAGATCCTTCTTATAGGGAGTCGTTGGTATTATTCTTTTCATATCCTCTTGATTGTCCGGTTTAGTTCTCGAGACCAACCACAAACTTTCTCATAACTTCAATTCGAATAAATGTAATGAAGAATTTTTTTCCAATGGAGCGAAATATTAAAGGGTAAATATTAGGAAAACACACAGTTGTGCTCATTGAAATATGATATATCTTGCACCCTTCTTTACAAAAATATTACACGTTGAGAATTGGATCTTACATTGAACTTAAAGTTTCTCAACAACACATTTACAACAACTTTCATGTCGAAAATCTCTAATCGGACTAGGTAATAATTTTGTAAGACTAAAGATACTTTAGAGATCGACAACCTTGCATCTTCTCATTTGGATGGCATCTTCAAAATGGATATCCGTTAGTGGGGAAACGATTACTCTATTTTTTACTGAAGTTTTTGAACACCATAGTCATGTATGACCGCTGGGAGCACTCAATTTGCTATATATTAGAGCTCCTTCGAGGAGAAACATAACTCTGGAAACTAAAATTCATCCATACGATATTTTACACTTTAAGAAGGAAGTCACCTGCTTGATCTTGCAATTTCATATCATAAATCCAGAATCAGTGAATTGTTTGTTCATCCTCCAAGCTCCACCTTCAAGTCTACTCAAAGAGGATTCCATCTCAATCTATCACTTTTTAATCACTCTAGAAGATATCATATCCAACCTTCACTTCATATTAACTCTACAAGGAGTTCACGATCTTTATATCACATTAGCTACTCAAGGAGAAAATTTGGTTTGATTATAATATTCAACCACCAAGGATTTAACTATCTTTTAGATTAAAACATTATTTTGTTAGCTAGAGTTTAGAAGAAAATGGAGATGGCTTCCTTTTATGGAAGTGGTTACTTGTGTGTATAAGTGCTCGGATGAATAGCTACCACATGGTGGTAATCTAACCATTACATCTTTAACACAGATAGTCTTTTCCTACTTCTTCATTTCTTTTGCTATTGTCTGCAATATTTTCAAGTATTTGTTAGACGAATTGTTGAAAGATTATTTACAGCTTTTATGAAGAAACCAAGCTTCAAAATGAGCAGGATTGAAGGAAATGGATAGAGAAAGAAGAGAAGTAAAGTAAAGTAAAGTAAAGAGGCGCGGTTTGCGACTATCACTATGTGGAGAAGTGTACATAGTATGAGAATATGATATGGTTTAGTCATAACGGGTTGAAATAAAAAATTAAAATATATTATTGATATATACTCTTTGTATACAAATGTTCAAATTTAAGTGAGTTTTGAAATCCTATATTATAGTATGTTAATTGTTTCACTAATTAAAATATGAATTGAGGAATTTAACTAAATGATCATAGAATCTTAACTTTTATTGAGTAAATTTTTATTGGTAATAAATAAATATTTTGATCAATGATACAGGGTAACCTAGAAAATTTATTTTACAAAAACTAATTAATTTGTTGTTTTTTCAAAAAAAAGTTAGTTACTACTTATCGGGGAAAAAGACACATGAGTCCCTAAATTTTTTACTTTGGGACACTTAGCTTCCTTAATTTTTTTTATCTTTTACCAAGTTCTTTTTTTTTTATCATAGATAGTTATATTTAACTGTCAAAACTTTATCTTTATCTTTTATATAGGGACACTTAGCTTCCTTTATCCAAAAAGTGGCTTCCCAATAATTTGATACGAAAAAAAACGCTACTAAAAGTCTGGAACCCTAATAGTGCCTGTAACAGCTTCGTGCGCCGTCCATGGACCGGCAACCACCACCGGCACTGCCGGAAACGCAACATCTGCCTGAAAAAGGAGGCGTGAAGGGTAGTACTGCTACCCACACTCCTACACTCACCAGCGACGATCGAATGGGAGGTAACCCTCTTGCGTCTAACCCTATTGAAGAATTCCCAGCCCCCTCTAATGCTATCATAACAATGAGACATGGCAAGAGACAGAGAGCTACATCTGATAGAGGCTCCTCTGTGGTTATAACGAGTAACATAAACGAGAAGATTACTCATTCTACACGAACTCCCTTCAATCCCAACGTGCGTCTTCAAAATAACACCTTTCTGCATAATAACAATGGCCAAGGAGACGCGGGAAAGATTGGTGTTAACCTGGGTTTAAAGCTCAATGGGTGGAAAGGATCACTTACTGGAAACAGCAAAGTGATCCCGGAGATCATAGGTACTGAAGAAAACAAAGATAAACAAAATACTAGGGAAGATATATTGAACATCTTCGAGGATTTGCTTAAGGATGATGTTGTGACAGTACATGATTCCATTCTGATAGTGCTGCGAACCCGAGAGGAGATTCAAGAAGTAATTAGTCTATGGAGTAATACAGTTGTTATCAGACTACTTGGAAGAGAAGTGGGGTTCACCTATCTCTCAAACAAACTTCGTCAAATCTGGAATCCGGATGGTAAATTGGAGTTAGTGGATGTGAGTTATGGATACTACATGGTTAAATTCGAGAACAAGGATGATTTTAATTTTGCTATTTTGGGAGGCCCGTGGATGGTATTAGACCACTATTTAATTATTCGAGAATGCACACTTCATTTAATGCCAGTATTAACTCAATTACTACAACAACTGCGTGGGTTAGAGTCTCTAATATGGGCATGCACAATTATACGGCGCGGATTTTGAGAAAAATCGGTGACAAAATAAGAAAAATAGTGAGAATAGACCCACTAACGAAAGGTAGACTCAGGGGTAATTATGCTAGTCTCGTTGTAGAAATAGATTCGAGTAAACCACTTGAACCGGAGATACAAATAGGACTTGATGTATGTAAGGTGGAGTATGAGGGGTTACACCTTATATGTTACTGTTGTGGTAAGTTTGGACACCGCAAAGAAACTTGCTCTCCTAACGCACCTAAGAATAATGAAGAGAAAATATAGTACAAAACCTAGGGGTTTTAAATGGGGGAGATGATGTTGCCCCATCAGAGAAATATGGAGAGTGGATGACTGTCTGTAGAAGCAATCAAGGTTATGGAAAGGAGAGAGTGGCTAAGGACCAAAGTGCCTATAAAATAAATGGTGCAAAAGCTTTAAGTATGAGGTTTGATGTGTTAAGGGTGGAGGAAGATGAAATGAACTGGGGAATCCGTAACGGGAAAAATATTCAGAGTAGAGGACAAACACAGGTAGCGGGACAAAACAGAGTAAAGGAAAAAATGCAGTTTGTATCTTTGGTACATCTAAGTCAACGGGTGATGACGGACACAAAATAATTGCAGCCCCAAATTTTGAGAGGCAAAGATCATTACACTCGGTGCTTGAGGTTCGTGAGTTTGCTGCTATTCCTGCAACTGGGCGAGAAGGATCTATACTAAATAATAGGGGCAGGAGGGATAAGTCGAAAAACCCAGAAGAAAAGGAGAGCATTTTGGGTCAAGTTTTGGGAACATCGGATGGCGAAAAAAGTGAAGGTAATGGTACAGAAGGTGTAGTATTGGGAGATCGAGCAGTAGGGGACCAAAGTGTAATTCTTTTAAGTGTTGATAATATAACCGAGCATCACAAGCAGCCCCAGTCGATAAGAGGTCCACAACAGCTCGGAATTGTGGCACCTTCTGCTACACCAGTCATAAAGGCTGTCAATGGGGTGGCTGAGTTGGATCGTGATCGAGGCCCAACTACTGACGTGTACACCAGTAATGATCATGACATGACAGCACTAGAATCGCAAATTCCAGCCTCCCCTGAAGACGCTAAACAAGAAGAGCTTCCGGTCCGAGTGGATGATGATGTGGAGATGTCCACGACGCTAAATTAGTGCATCTTATGGCACCCCCCTTTCCGCTATTTATTTAATTATTTAATGACTAGTACGCTACATGATACAGATAGTAAATGGGATCAATCGAAACAACCCATTAACATTCTTGTGTGGAATTGCTACGGTGCGGAAAAACCGAGATTTCGTCGTGTGGTTAAAGATATGATGGTGAGTCAACGGATATGGTTAATGGAAATAGTGGAACCGAGAATAAGCGGCACTTGGTCGGATAATGTTATCAATTCCTTACAAAAAAATAATTATATTCGGGTTGATTCCGAATGTTACAAGGGTGGTATATGGTTACTTTGGAATGATTCAGACATTTTGGTTCGAGTTCTATCAGCAGGAAAACAAGTAATAAATGTCGAAGTGAGTCAAAAGGACTGTAAATCTTGGATTTTCTCAGCGGTGTACGCCCGGACTCTCCATAAAGAGAGAGAATATTTATGGAATGTATCATATGAAGCGTTTCATAATTTAAATATTTTGTGGCTAGTAGCGGGAGATTTCAACCGGATAGGTAGGGCGGCGGATAAAAAGGGAGGAGTTGAAGGGGTAACTAGACGTATGGAAAAAATTTGAGATGTGGAGAAAGAGTTGTGGTTTGATTGACTTGGGTTTAGAGGGTCCTCGCTTTACATGGTGCGACTCTTGAAGTACATGTCAACAGATATGGAATGACTTGACCAAGCTTATGGAAATACATAATTGATAGTTTTGTTTCTGAGGGCGCGCGTGGTACATCTACCCTGGGTGTATTCCGATCACATGCCGATTCTGATTCAAATTTGTCTAATGCAAAAACCAAAAACATACCCTAGGAAGATCTGATTCAAAACAGCTTGGCGTCTTCATAAGGGGTTTCAAGAATTCATTAGAGAAAAGTGGGAAGGTGATAAAATGGGAGTTGGTTTAGGTGTAGAAGGCATTCAGTCACATATTAATAAGTGGAAGGTTGGCAGCTTTGGAGATATCCATAAAAGAAAGCGATCTTTGATTGCAAGGCTGGGGTTATTCAGAAATCACTCCAAATTAAATATAACTCCTCACTTCGGCAGTTTGGTAAGAGATTAACAAAGGAATATGAGAATGCGCTAGAACAGGAAGAGATCATGTGTTTCCAAAAATCGGCTAATAATTGGGTCAAAGATGGAGACGGAAATACGAGGTACTATCATCTTTCAAGAATTATAAGGAAAAAGAAAGCGAAATGTGTTCCATTATTGGGTGATAATAACGAGTGGGTCGAAGAGGAAGAAAGTTTAAAATCTTTGGTCCGTGATTATTTTTCGAAACTGTATGAAGCTTCGGTTGATAATATTGGTATCTTCTCTCTTCCTAGAGTAGAGTTTATCGGTGAAGAGGAAGCTAGCATATTGAATACTCCATTCTCGAAAGAAGATATACATAATGAGGTATTTCAAGCGAACCCGATGAGAGCCCCTGGTCCGGATGGTATGTCTGCCGCATTATTAAAAGTGTTGGAATACAGTAGGTCCTGCGATAGAAGATATGTTCCGAATAGCTCTTAATTCAGGATGCCTTCCGGCAAATTTAAATGGTACCCTCATTCACCTCATTCCTAAAGTTGTGGATCTTGAACGGGTTAGTTTGTTTCGACCTATTAGCCTTATAAGTTCTCCTTACAAATTTATTATGACGGCTATGGTAAGTAGGCTTAGACCTGTTGGACCATTTAAAGTGTGAAAGCATATTTCCTTTTCCCACATTGGTAGGGAGAAAGGAAGAAATGCTTCTTTTACCCAAAGTGATGCCATTAGCTTCCAAAGAGCCCAACCCCATGCATATGGAAAAGTATTGGAGAAGCCCCACACGCGCGCACCACCACCACCCACCCACCCGCCCGGCCCGGCACCGGCGACGGCGGCGTGGGCGTGGGTCGTGGGTCGTGGTTCGTGAGTTCGTGAGTTCGTAAGGGAGTTTGGGGAGTCAAAAAATGAAAAATGAAATAGGTTTTACTATCAGCTATTAAAGGGACGTTGGCAATCAATCAAAAGTAAAACGTAAATCATTGACTCCACCAATCACGCATCCGTTGAAGATCCTTCCATCAGCTGGCCAAGTCAACCAGCGGTTACACAAGCATCCAAAAACGTGTGGAATAAGAAGTCAACTAAAACGTGTGGAATCTCCATTAGAAAACCGTCAAATCAATCAGTGGAGGCAATCACGGTATTGATTGGTCGGTTACAATTTTCAAAGGATTCAAACCCCCCTCTCCCCTATATATAGAGCTAATTCTCCACCAAAGCTGAATACGAATTACAAAGCAAAGCACAAGCAGAAAAAAAATCTCTCTATATTATTTTTCTTTCGTTTCTGTTAGAGATACCGGTGCTACGCCGGAATATCTTTTTAACACCGGGATTAATTTCCCTTTTTTCGTGTAAGTCGTGCTTTTTATTTCCGTGTAATAGCTTTGTAATTTTCATTGGTTTTTTCAATTTCCGTGTAATAGTTAGTTTACTCGTTAATTGAAACTTTGTTTTATTTCGTTTTTCTCAAAAACTTTTCTTTACGGTGATACTTTTTTCGCAACAATTTAAAAATATATTCATTAGTTTTTTTTATCACCGTTTTATTTCATGGCTTTTCCAATCTCCGTTGTTGCTTCATCATTGAATGCAAAAGCTTTTCCCGACGTGAATAAGTTGGAGCCTCTTAATGGTTCCAACTACAAGCGTTGGGCACAAAAGATCCTTATCTGTCTTGAACAGTACGAACTGGACTTCGTTTTATACGAAGATCCTCCACTTTTAGTGGACAATGGGGTTCCCACTGAAGAAGAACAGACTATGAATCTTGCTCTGGAAGCCAAGTTTAAGCGATCTAACACCATGGCTCGAGGATGGATGTTGAACAACTTGACAAACCTCATATTTGATATTTTTGCCAAAGAAAAATCGGCAAAGATCATATGGGAGACACTTGAGAAAAATATGGGCCGAGGATTCTGGTAAGAAGAAATATGTCACTGGGACATGGTATAACTTCCGTCTCACCGATCAGAAATCCATGACTGAACAACTCCATGTCTATGAAAACCTTTGCGCGGATGTGATTGCTGAAGGTATGAAAATGTGTGAGGTGTTCCAAGCCAATATCCTGCTAGAGAAGTTTCCACCTTCCTGGAGCGAATATGAAAATTTTCAATTGAGTAATTAACACACAGTATACAAGTATGTGGCCCATTTCCCTTAAAAGAAGGGTCCATTTTGCAAATAAAATGCATATATAAATATTTATACAAGTATTAGGAAAATTCTCTAGAGAAGGACTGGGATTAAAATATAGTGTATACCTATATATTACGACTGGGTAATGGTTTTCAATGTTGGTGGTGATGGACTGACTAAATATTGAAGCCATTGGTGTAGTAGGGTTGCACTAGCGTGTATCATTTGAATGGCAGAATTAGTTGGCCACTGGTTGGTGGAGTTGCATTGGTATGTAACGTTTGAATTGAAGGGTTCGTTGAATTGCAGGATTCGTGAGTTTTACAAATTTACTTGTCCACTTTCATTTTAATATTTTATTTTAAACAAAAAATGATTATTTTAAGCATGATATCTTTAAGATGGATAGTTTTTCTAGTGGTTAAAGTACTCTGCAGTGACTACAGTTCTTGGGATCGAATCTTATGGGAGTCAAATGGCTCCGAGTCCAAAGTGTCTCTCACATGGATTAAAAAATTGTATCAAATTTTTTTAATATATTTATATTTATTATCAATAAATATTATCATTTAATAATTAACCAATAATATTTATTTTTATATCAAAAAATCAAAACAATGTTTGATATTAGGGTGACTTACCTATGGAGTTCATAACCCACCAATTCCAACAAAAAAG
This sequence comes from Nemophila menziesii, assembly GCA_029959085.1. NCBI lineage: Eukaryota > Viridiplantae > Streptophyta > Magnoliopsida > Boraginales > Hydrophyllaceae > Nemophila > Nemophila menziesii. The sequence goes on along the minus strand of JARWIR010000011.1, from coordinate 32,908,547 downwards.
GTCCAATCCAGACAAATGTCCAATATCCTTTTTAAATTATTTCATAAAAAAAATTTACTTTCCGTAAATACAAAGTAAATACAAAATTATATAATTAAAACATTTCCATTGTACAAAAATTCTAAAATCAAAATATTTCTATATTTACAATATTTCCTATTCTAAAACTAAACTATTTCATAATTTTTCATAATTTATAACATGGTATCAAATCTTCCTTGAATTTTCAAACCTGAATATACAAAAAGAAAAATTGAAATCATGTGTTAAATATATAAATAAAATATAGTCGTTTGACGTATAAAAATTGTAAAACGACACTGAAAAAACTGTAGGTTGACAGTGCAAAAACAATGGGTTGAGACCACAAAATTGTGGATTGACAGTGCATAATTTTCTAGTTGGTCGACAATACAAAAATAATGGGGTGACAGTACAAAATAGTGGGTTGACAGTACTCTTCAAATTTTTAAATAAACACAATTTCACATTAACCCTAAAATAAAACACTTCAAAATAAAATTACAATTTTTAAGATAAAGAAAAAAAATTGGGCAACCGGAAAAGTTGAAATATTTCAGAACAAAAAAACGTTGAAATACAATAGAACATCAAATATAAAAATTAATTTTTTTAGAGTTACAGTGGTAAATATTTTTTTTTACCGTAACTTGGGTTCTTCGATTGTTGATGGTGTAGTGAAGCCGAATTGATGATGGTGGAGAAAGGTTTTCGAGTGGCGACGGTTTTCTTGTGCATAAACAGTTGATGGTGGTCGAGATTGGTTTCCCAGTAGTAGGAACATTCTTGTGTAGAAGAACGGTTTGATGGCTAAGTCAAAATGATGATGGAGATTGATTTCCACAATGGCAGCGACGTTCTTATGAAGAGATATTCTTTTTCTCCTTGTTGTGAGTGGAAAGAGATACCGTTTATAGGTTTTATGTTTAATTTTTTTTATGGGCAGGTTGTATGTTATATTGTTTTTCAATGATTTTTTTTTATGTTTCATTAATTTTCAACGTTTAGTTTTTCTTTCCTTTTTTTTATTTTATGATTTATTGTTTTTCAACGCTAACTTTTTAATTTTATTTTAAAAATTATATTTTTAGTATATAAGGCAATTTTTAATTCATTAATTATAATAAGAGATAGAATTGGTAAAACATAAAATATTGGACTTTTTAGGTGGGCAAAAAAACTAGACTTCTCAGAGGTTATGTTTTAGGTATTTGGTCTTTATAAGTTAATAACTCTTGATATTATTCTATAAAAAAATAATAGAAGTTCATAAAATCTTCAATGGTATATAATTATTAATTTTTTTGAAAATATTAGTAAATAAAATTAAAATAACAACTCAATAATATAAATTATTCAAGTAAAGTTCAAAATAATTAAGGTCATAAATATAATTAAAAAAATAATTGATTAAAAAATCATTCATAAAAACTAAAAAAGAAATTCCTCATCTAGCTAAATATAAAGGAATGGGTACCATTTACTTTTTATTATTATTTTCTAAATATATAAAAAAGGTTCTACCAACTAAATAATTTAATTATAAAATAAATTTATATAGATAAACCCAACAAAAGAGAAAATGGCAAGCAAGTAGTCCACATTAATTATGGTAACGTAATAATATATCTACTATATAATCAGAGGTTAACGATAGACTCAATTTAGAGGTTTGGTGAAGTGTCATAGGAATATCATAGATAAAGATTAGGTTCCACTCCAAAGAAGTGTTTGCATAAACTATCATATGTTACAAAGGACTAGGAGTCTGAAATAAAAGCTTGTTGGATCAAATTTAAGTATGGAAAAATTGCCAAGTCTACTACGGATGTGATATATTTGTTTATGAAGAATTGAAATGCGGAAATCCTAGGGTTACACCTGGTGTCGCCTAGGGTGTGATAAAAATATGATAAAATAAAGTCTAGAAAACTACGCACTCTCACCCTAGACAGGCACAGTACTGCAAGTATTATAGGACGTATGCAAGTTTTAGTTGATAAGTTGAGTTCATTCTCATGGACTTAAGTATGCTAGTCGGATGGGTAGCAATAACGAGTAAGCAATAATTAATTAAAAGACAATAAATTAAAGAGAGAATAAATTCAAAATTAATTAAACTAAGAAAATAAAAGACAATAAAGTAAAATACGAAGAATATGAGATGAGAGATATAGCTTAGGTTTTGCTAGTATGCACTAATCCTTCTAATTCTTTCTATTAGATCTAGTTAATAAGGGAGAATATTAGCTCTTGTATACTTAGTCAGGATTCTAAATTCCCATTCCTTAGACCTTGAGAGCGACTAAGGGGGCTATGGCACAACCACGAGGCTGTTTCTAATAGGGTTATCAAGCGCTAACAAGGCCTTAAGCAAACACTTCCTTCAATTGGTGATATGGTGATTAAATTATACCCTAATGACTATCTAGTTAGAATCAGTTTTGTCAGGACTAATATCGACACTAGACGTTATGTGGTGTTTCAATAATTAGACACCCAGCTAAGGCAATCATCTAACTACTATTAAGGTAATCCTAAATGTTGCGCACCGCAAGGAAAACAATCATTAAATCAAAACACATAAAAAATATAAGAGTAAGCAGCTAATATCAATTTAAAACATGTAATTACCAAAGAAGCTTAGATAGAATAATTAGAATTCATAGATTATACATGATGCAAAACCCAAGCTATGGGAGTTTAGTTCATACCTGATGGAACAAACTAAAAGAAATTACAAAAGACATCATCTTGCTCTCTACAATAAATTGGAAGAATAAAACCTTAAGAACTAATTACTATGAGGCAAGGATGATTTACAAGTGATATAAGGGTGTATTTATAGGTGTTTAGAAGACCTAATTCGTTTTCTTGAGGGAGATGTTAAGTAATGGACTCCAAGCCCAACTTAAATTCGTATGGAAATAAAGATAATTACTGCTGAACTGTTTTGAGCATATCGTCTTCGTTATTGGTCGGTTTTTGCTCCACAAGATATCAAAAGAATCCTCACAGAATTATCTACATCCACATGAAAGGAATCTTCAAAAATCGGCTTGCTTTTGGACTTATCACCACTTCTTTAGGCATAGTTGCAGAAATTCAGATTTAGGCAGCTTTTCCTTTTCCATGATTTTAGCTTTTATTTCCTTTATCTCCAATTACCATGCTAATCTCTTTCCATATCTTGTAGTCTTTGACTTGGACTCTAATTAATCTCCATAATTATCTTTAAAGCTTCACACTAAATAAACAATTAAATCCAATATGCTCTAAAAATATTATTTTACTAAATCAAGACTCAAAATAGGAAAGTGCACTATTTCTCAAGAAAATCGACTATTATGACTTCTAAATCACTAAAAATGATGTCTCATCCTAACATAAATCTATCACAAATGAGGAGACATCAACACCCAATATCGGAACGTGGATCAAATTCTCAAACCGTGGCCCAACTCAAACCCGTATGGTATGAAGAGCGCTTGAGAGTATAAAAAACGGGGAAAATCTCAAATCAGTGAAGAAGGCGACTGGTAACAACACGATTTCAACCCGGTTGGACTCATCTCTTATTCTCCCTGGTGGACTCAGTAACGGCTACAAGCGCTATTTTTGAATGTAGTGCTAAAAAGGGTAATGGAGGTAAAAAAAGACATGAGTCGGACAAAAAGGGAGAGAGGAAAAAGGACGTTAATGATGGAGTGGGTTTTTTGTCTGATAGAGAGAAGAAAGAGTTGAAAAACAACACTTATACGGAGAAAGAAGAACGGCTTGCCACGTTGGCAGAAGAAATGCTAAAAAAATTAAATACCCCACCAGCCCAAGATACTAACATCTTATTTGGAAGTTGATGTCTCCCTATTTTCCATGAATTAATCCTACTTGGAGACATCATTTTAGGTGTATTTATTAGTGTAGAGGTCGATTTCTCATGATTTAGTACACTTTCTTATTTTGTGTCTTGAATTAATTATTTATCATTTTTAGAGCATATTGGGTTTAATTATTTATTTAGTGTGAAGCTTTAGAGATATATGGTAATTAATTAGAGTCCAAGTCAATTCTAAGAGCTAAAGGAAAGAGGATAAACATGTAAATTGAAGATAAGGAAACAAAAGCTAAAAATATGGAAAAGGAAAAGCTGTCATAAATCTGAATTTCACCACCCACGATCACAAATCAGCTCGTATCTCAAAATCGGTGAGTAATTTAGAAGAACGATCAAGAGAAAAGTTAAAGATCATTCCGAGACGATGAATTTCGACTACTCATACGCGTCAAACGGATAAGAATTGAAGCTGTTAGGACAAAAACAAAAACGGGGTTGATTCCATATTTTAGGGTTACGAATTTAAGTTGGGCTAGGAGTCCAACACTTTACCTTCTCCTTCAAGAAAACAAATTAGGTCTTCCTATACACTTTAAATACAGCCTCTTATCATTATAAAATCATCCTTGGCAAAACATTAATCCAAGAGGAAGCTGGAACACAAGAGAAGAAGTCTAGAAGGAGCTGAACACCATATCATGTCTTCTCCAGCCTTTAAATTTGTAATTTCTTTCTTTTCTTTCATTAGTATGAACTAATTTACTTTTAGCTTGAGATTTAGCATATATGTATGAACCCTATTTTTTCTATTTGATTTGGGATACTACGGTATTTAATTGGAATTTATGTTTTATGTTCAGTTTATGTGTTTTGATTTATTGTTTGTTTTCCTTGCGGTGCGCAACGTATAGGATTACCTTAATAGTAGTTAGATGATCACCTTAGCTTGGTGTCTAATTATTGAAACATCACATAACGTCTAGAATAAGGTTTAGACCTGACAAATCAATCTAACTAGATAATCATTAGGGTACGTTTTCACCACTATCACCATGTTTGGAATTGAATTGCTTATGGTCTTGGTGGTGCTTGATTACTCTAGGTTTAGGCTGCCTCATGGTGTGTCTGTAGCCCCCTTAGTCGCTCTCAAGGTCTAACGTATGGGAATTTAGAATCCTGATTATTTCATATTACATAATTCACCCTTTGAAGATGGAATAACCAAAACTAGTGGGGATTACTTGCTAATATCTCGAGCTAAACTCTCATACTACCTGCTTCTCTCTTTTATTTAATTTTCTGTCTTTTACTTTCTTAGTTTAATTTTCGAGTTTCTCAAACAACACAAATCTCTTTTCTTTAATTTTCTTGCGTATTATTTGTTCTAACTTTTTAATATCTGCACTTGAATATTTGCATAAGTTCTTCTTAACCTTCGTAGTCTCTGTGAACGAATTCTACTTATTCATTAAAACTTGCATACACCTGTATACTTGCAGAACCGTGCTAGCCTAGGTTTTATTTGCATTTATTTATCTATTATTAGGCGACACCAAGTCTTTGGTGCCGCTGCCGGGGACTACATCGTTAGTCCTTGTGCATATATCTAATGCTTTTATTTCAGTTAGTACTATTTTACGCTTTTGTCTTTTTAGTTTTTGTTTTACAGATTTTTACAGATGGAGATTCCAAGGAGACTTGAGTTACCCATCTCGTTTAGAGTGCAACCACGCAGAATCCGCACTCTAGAAATCAAAGCCGCTAAATTTAGGCCAGATCCAGGGATGTTAGCACAGTTTGCAAATCATGGACAATTTAGTGGTGCTGCACAACAAGATCCAATCCGATATATTCAGAAATTCATGCAGATCTGTAATGCTTATATCGTACGAGGAGTTACAAAGGAGCAGATGTATTACGTTATGTTCCAGTTCTTCTTGACCGAAGGTGCAAGCGATTGGTACGATACCCCAATACCCTCACGTTATTCCAGATTGGGATAAGCTTCAATCAAAATTCCTAGACCGATTTTATCCGGTTATTAGAAGATTAAAAGATATGTTGGAGCTTGAACAGTTTATGCAGGAAGACGGAGAAAGTTTAGGTGAAGCATGGTTACGATATAATGAGAAGAAGGCGAGATGTCCATACCATAAATCATCGCCGGAATATTCTTTAACCATTTTTTATGGAGGACTTAATAACGAGTCCAGGGCAAGAGCAGATTCGTAAGGAAACAAAATTTTTGTGTTAATAGATCCTGCAGAAGCTGAAATTTGTATGGAGAGAATTCTTGAGAACGAGAGAAGTTGGCTGATGTCCCCTCATTTGTGATAGATTTATGTTAAGATGAGACATCATTTTTAGTGTTTTAGAAGTCAATAATGTCGATTTTCTTGAGTTTTAGTGCACTTTCCTATTTTGTGTCTTGATTTGTAGAATTAATGTTTTTAGAGCATATTGGGTTTAATTGTTTATTTAGTGTGTAGCTTCAAAGATAATTATGGAGCTTAATTAGAGTCCAAGTCAAAGACAACAACTTATGGAAAGAGATATGCATGGTAATTGGAGATAAGGAAGGAATTGCTAAAAAGATGGAAAAGGAAAAGCTGCCTAAATCTGGGATTCTGCAAAGATAGGCGTTTTTACCTAATAAAGAGGCCGAATTTGGTAGATTACTCCTATAGGGTGTAGATAATTCTGTTGCGATTCTTTTGGTATCTTGTGGAGCAAAATCGGACCAATAATAAAGAAGTTATGACCAAAACAACGCAGCAGTGTTTATCTTTATTTCCATACGAATTTGAGTTGGGCTAGAAGTCCATTACCTTAACTCTTCCTCAAGAAAACGAATTAGGTCTTCTAAACACCTATAAATACACCCTTATATCACTTGTAAATCATCCTTGCCTCATAGTAATTAGTTCTTAAGGTTTTATTCTTCCAGTTTATTGTAGAGAGCAAGATGATGTCTTTTATTATTTCTTTTAGTTTATTTCCTTCAGGTATGAACTAAACCTCCCATAGCTTGGGTTTTGCATATGTATAATCTATGAATTCTAATTCTTCTATCTAAGTTTCTTTGGGAATTATATGTTTTAATCTGATATTAGCTTCTTACTTTATATTTGCTTATGTGTTTTGATTTAATGTCTTTCCTAGAACTGATCACTTTAGGATTGTTTTAAGAGTAGTTAGATGGTCACCTTGTAAGGGTGTTTAACTATTGAACCACCACATAATGTCTAGTGTCGATAGCAGTTCTGACAAAACATACTTCTAACTAGATAGTCATTAAGGTTTGTTTTAACCACCGTATCACCAAGACTTGCAGTATTTGCTTAGGGCCTTAGTGGCGTTTGATAACCCTATTTTAAATCACTTCTTGGTTGTGACGTAGCCCCCTTAGTCGCTCTCAAGGTCTAAGGTAGTGGAATTTAGAATCCTGACTAAGTATTACCAAGAGCTAATATTCTCCCTTATGAACTAGATCTATAGATAGAATTAGAAGGATTAGTGCATACGAGCAAAACCTAAGCTATACTTCTCATCTCATATTCTTAATCTTTTACTTTATTGTCTTTATTTTCTTAGCTTTAATTTAGTTTTAATTCATAAATTCGAAAACCAAATATTTAATTTTCTGTTTTCTAGTTATTTACTTTTACTCGTTATCTGTTCCTACGCGATTAACACACTTAAGTCCCTGAGAACAAACTCTACTTATCATTAAAACTTGCATACGTCCTGTAATACTTGCAGTACTGTGCCTGTCTAGGGTGAGAGTGCATAGTTTTCCATACTTAAATTGATCTTATTTTTATCACACCCTAGGCAACACCATTGGCCAAGTGAATCAGAAGAAAAAGAAGAAACTTATGAATCTCTGAAGATCAAAGAATTGAGCCAACAACTTAAGGAACTACAAGAACAAGCTCGAACAATTGCTCAGGTAAATCTAGTACATACTATAACTTCGTGTCCAGGTTGTAGATCAATAAATCATATGTGGGAAAAGTGTATGAGTAATCCAGCCTCAGCTTCCTTTATATCTCATCAAAGAAACCATTATTCTAATAGTTATGATCATCCTCAACAAAGCTACGCTAGATATCAGCCTCCACAAAAGAGAAGTTGGGTCAGAAATCAAGAGACTTATCCTCAACCCCAACCTCAATCCTAGTATCCACCACAACCTATACAGCAGAAAGCACCAATTATTGAGAAAGATTATCAAGAACCACCTAAACAACAATGCAACAAGAAAAGCAAGAACAACCTTTAAGTTTGAATTCAAGTATGGCTAAGACGATAGAATAACCAAAACTAGTGGGGATTACTTGCTAATATCTCGAGCTAAACTCTCATACTACCTGCTTCTCTCTTTTATTTAATTTTCTGTCTTTTACTTTCTTAGTTTAATTTTTGAGTTTCTCAAACAACACAAATCTCTTTTCTTTTATTTTCTTGCGTATTATTTGTTCTAGCTTTTTAATATCTGCACTTGAATATTTGCATAAGTTCTTCTTAGCCTTCGTAGTCTCTGAGGAACGAATTCTACTTATTCATTAAAACTTGCATACGTCCTATATACTTGCAGAACCGTGCTAGCCTAGGTGTTTATTTGCGTTTATTTATTTATTATTTTATAATACCCTAGACGACACTAGAAGCTTTGAAATGCCAAACCCAACTACTAAAAGCCCAAATGTTTTATTTGCCCATTCAGCTAACAAAATTATCCCAAGTACTAATAGCCCCAGTAATAAAACAATATCGCCCTCTCGTTCAACCCATAACATCTCTAAAATAAATTCCTAATTCTCAAGTCCTCTCAACCCTAACCAATCAACCATCTTTAATCTCTCCGAGCAAACCCACCCTCAACCGGATACTCAAATATCTGATGCCTTCACCATTCCTAAACACACAATACCCCACAAATTCACCACTTATACAATCACTCTCAACCTTTTCAAGGAACATTCATCTACTGAAGAAGATATTAAGACTAACACTTATAAGAAATATCATGGAGATACAATAGGAAGACAGTCGGTCAAGGCCAAGAGTAGGAAAGTCAAACGTAGTGGTTCAACACAAGACAATGTAAAAAGGCAAAAAACCCCTTGGGCCTCTCAAAAGCTGAGTAACATCTCTATTGCAATTACTACAGAAGAGGTGCAATCTGAGGAGATAAGTAAAAAGGGTGATGAAATGGTCAAAACTAAGGATACATATGGATTGGAAGGTTAGGATGAAATGGCTCAAGAGGTTTGCAGGGTTGACCTTAATCAACCCCAAGCTACCCAATGATACAAACAGGCAGGAACCGTCAAGGTATTGGCACAACCTTGACAGTCCAGTCCCTTACCGGTATTGTCACTAAATACCAGACTCAAATATTATTTCATTCAGAAACTAAAAATCCTTTCTCAACTGTTTAGAAGCTATAAATTATTATTAAAATGAACTGTATTGACACCGTTGAGCCTGTAGGTATAGAGGGGGGGTTGACACTTTTTATTAAAGAAGGAATCGATATAAAAATCCTTAGTAAATCGCCCAATCGCATCCATTGTTTGATTATGGAAGGAAAAAAAATTATGTTTACACTTCTTTTATTTATGGATCTCCTTATGAAAGTCACAAAGAAGCTTGTCTTGAACATTTTGAATTATGTAACACTAAGAATAATAAAAATTGGAACATGATCGGAGACTTTAATAATATTAGAATTGTCTCTAAAAAAGGGGGAAATCAAAACTTTAAGAAGTCTATGACTCAGTTTGATGGCTTTATAAAACATAATAACTAGAATAAATAATTACTAAAGGTGTAAAATATACTTGGACTAACAAAAGAAGTAATGGTGAAATGATAAAGACTTTTATTGATAGAGCCTTTTGTAATAAAAACTGGAATGACATTTATCCTACTGCTTGGGTGGCTCCGCTCCCAGCTGTGGGGTCAGATCATTCTCCCCAGGTCCTTCTTATGAAAGAAAACAAATTTAATAGGGATAGAAGGTTTCATTTTGAGAATTATTAGACAGAGGAAGGTGAATGTCTTGAAATCAATAAAAGAGTATGGAAAAGTAAGAATTTTAGAATGTTTATGAAAGAGATTTTATTACAATAAAGTTAGAAAAATTTAGTATCTTTCTTACCTCCTGGAGTAAAAAATATTAAATAATAACAAGAAAATGATTTGTAGTTATATGGAGAAACTTGAAACCATATATAATGACCCTACTATTAAGGTTTGGGATGAATATAATGAAAGTTTAAAAGATTGAGACTTCTTTGAAAAATGAGGAAGATTTTTAGGCTTCTAGAGCTAGAATTTCCTTACTCAAGAGAGGAGATAAGAACAACTCTTTTTTCATGCGGCTACTAGAGAAAGAAGAAATATAATAAAATAGTAAGGCTTTCTAAAGATGATGGGGAATGGATTGATGAAGATAATGATATATGAAATGAGATTAACTCTTATTTCAATAATATATTTTAAACCATAGGGAAAAGAGACTATAGTAATATAGTAAATTTAATCCCTCGGTTAGTAAATCATAATATAAATCAACTTCTTGATATACCTTTATAAATAAAAGAATTTACTAATGATATTAATGAGCTAGGAGCACAAAAAGATCTTAGACATGATGGATATATGTGTTTTTCTATAAAAAATATTGGCATATTATTAGATTAGATGTGATAAGAGTTATCAATAACTTCTGGTATAATGAAGAGTCTATAGAGGATATTAATGACACTTTTATCTCTTTGGTGCCCAAGATTGTAAACCCCATTAATATTAAACATTTTAGGCCAATTAGTTACTCTAATTTTATTTATAAAGTTATTGCTAAGCTTCTTGTGAACAGGTTGCAACCTTATATAAATCAACTGATGAATGCAAATCAATCAGCCTTTATACCTGGAAGGCATATACAAGATAACATTATGGTGGCCCATGAAGTAATAACCTATATAAAAGAGAATAGATATAATAAAATCTGTTATATGGCTATTAAGGTAGATATTCAGAAAGCCTACGAAAATGTGGAATGGGATTTTATTGGTGATATGATGAGAAAAATGGGTTTTAGTAAAAGATGGATAAGTAAAATCACGAGATGTGTAACATCTATTTCTTACTCGGTTTTAATTAATGGTTCTCCTATCCCAATTGATAAACCCCGTAGAGGGTTGAGACGAGGGGCCCTCTATCACCCTTCTTGTTATGTTTAGTAACTCAAATTATTTCCTTTCTTATATAGGAAAAAGTGGACAAAAACATGATGGAAGGAATAAAAATCTCAAAACTGGCTCCTAGTGTTATACACCTACTATTTGCTAATGATAGTTCTTTTTATGAAAGCTAATTACCAAGAAATTGAAAGCTTTAATGATGTGTTAATAAGTATGGTTATGCTTCAGGTATGAAATTAAACCTAAATAAGTGTGGGGTTAAGTTTAGTCCTAAGACTCCTAGCTACATTCAGTGTATATGGGATGGGAGATTAAATATGCCCATAACATATACTTTGGGAAACTATTTAGAATACCTACTTAATGGGGTAGACCCAAGATCAACGACCTAAATTTATTAGTGGAAAAATCTTTAAAAATAATAGAAAATTGGAAAAATTTGTTCTTATCTAAAGATGGTAAAGAGATTTTGAAAAAATCTGTGTTACAGAGTTTGCCTAATTACTTTATGTCCTCTTATATTATCTCTAAAAAGTTTGTGACCTTATTTCATCCCATATAGAAAACTTTTGGTAGGGTAGTAAAGGTAATAATAAAGCCCATTGGGGAAACTGGAAATCCCTAACTAAAAGTAAATTATCTGGTGGGATAGGCTTTAGAGATTTACACCTTATGAATTTGTCTCTACTTGGAAAACGGGTTTGGAATTTAATAAATAAAATTGACTATTTACTTTACATGGTTCTTAAAAGTAAATACTTTCCCTTAACATCTTTTATGATTTCTAAATTACGGAACTCTCCCTCTTGGGGAGAAGCCTAATAGCAGGAAGAGAGATGTTTAAAAATAATATAAAGTGGAGAATTGGAAATGGTTACACTATTGACTTACACTTGGATAATTGGATCACCAACTGTAAGGATATAGTAAAACCAAACAATGATCTCGTGAGAAAAGTGTCTGATCTTATGATTAATAATAAAAGAAAATGGAATATATATTTGATTTACAAATTTTATCCACCTGAAAAAACTATGAAAAATTTCAATACCTTTGCACCCCTCTCAGGTGGGAAAGATAAACCAGTTTGGACAAAAGGAAATCAAGGTATATATGATGTTAAAAAAGCCTATCAAGTTCTTAAAGAACGGGCAGACTTAATTGATTATGGGAAAGATAATATAAAGGCCAACTCATCCCATATTTATTGAGCCTAAAGTATGAAAGATGATTTGGAGCCTCAAAGTTGCCCCCAAAATTAAAAAATATATATGGAGAGTTTTGAGGAACCTCTTACCTACTAATGAAAATGTCTTTGAAAGGAATGTGATTATATCACCTCTATGTGATATTTGTAATAAATTAGTTGAAACAATGGAACACTTGATTTTTAAGTGTGAATGGACAAGAGTGGTTTAATTTGCCTCACCTTTTAGTCTCTTTACTTGCAACAAGCTTTCTAATAAAATGGATGTTGGATGGTAAGTATATGGGGCCTAGCTAAAAAAGATAAGACAAACTTGTTTATACTTGAACAAATTTGTACACTTGCTTGGCAAGTCTGGAAAGATAGAAATAATCTAAAATTCAATCACAAAGAACATAACCCTCTTGTCACTATTAGAAGAGCTATGAAGGATTGGAATAATTAATACTTAGAAAACTAACCTAAGGATGAAAATATTACACTGAAGGGTAAAGATACTGATGTCTCCTCATTTGTGATGATTTAATATTAAGATGAGACATCATTTTTAGTTTTTTAGAAGTCTTTCTAGTCGATTTTCTCAAGAAATATTACACTTTCCTATTTCTAGTCTTGATTTGATGAATTATTATTTTTAGAGCATATTGGGTTTAATTATCTATTTAGTATCAAGCTTTAATGATAATTATGGAGATTAATTAGAGTCCAAGTCAGAGGCTATGAGATAAGGAAAGAAGATATGCATGGAAATTGGAGATAAGGAAACAAAAGCTAAAGTATGAAAAGGAAAAGTTGCCAAATAAATCTAAATTTCACCACCCACGACCATAAATCAGCTTATATCTCAAACTCGGTGAGTAATTTGTGAGAATGGTCAAGAGAAAAGTTATATATCTTTCCGAGATGATGAATTTCGACTACTCATACGCGTCAAACGGATAAGAATTGAAGTTGTTAGGGCCAAAACAAAAACGGGACTGATCTCATATTTTAGGGTTACGAAATTTGAGTTGGGCTTGGAGTCCACTACTTACCTTTTCCTTCAAGAAAACGAATTAGGTCTTCTAAACACCTACAAATACATCCTTATATCGCTTGTAAATCATCCTTGCCTCATAGTAATTAGTCCTTAGGTTTATTATCATCAAAATTATTGTAAAGAGCAAGATGAAGTCTTTCATTATTTCTTTTAGTTTATTTCCTTCAGGTATGAACTAATTTTCTCATAGCTTGGGTTTTGCATCATTATAATCTATGAATTATATTTTTCATTCTATCTAAGTTTCTTTGGGAATTATATGTTTTAATCTGATATTAGCTTCTTACCTATATATTTGTTTATGTGTTTTGATTTATTGTCTGTTTTCCTTGCGGTGCGCAACGTATAGGATTACCTTCATAGTAGTTAGATGATCACCTTAGCTGGGTGTCAAATTATTGAAACACCACATAACGTCTAGTGTCCGATATTGGTCTTGACAACACTAATTCTAACTAGATAGTCATTAGGGTATATTTTCATTGTTATCACCATGTTTGGAATTGATTGTTTAGGGCCTTGGTTGCGCTTGTTCTATTTAAACCAGCCTCGTGGTGTGTCCGTAGCCCCCTTAATCGCTCTCCAGGTCTAAGGTATGGGAATTTAGAATCCTGACTAAGTATCTAAGAGCTAATTATCTCCCTTATTAACTAGAGTTTGATAGAAAGAATTAGAAGGATTAGTGCATACTAGCAAAACCTATACTATACTTCTCATCTCATATTTCTTCATATTTATTTATTTTATTTACTTTTCTTTAGTTTAATTAATCATCTTTCAATTTATTCATATTTATTTTCTGTCTTTTAATTAATTACTTTCTACTCGTACTATTTACCCATTCGTATAACACACTAAGTCCCTGAGAACGAATCTAACTTATCATTAAAACTTGCATACATCCTTTAATACTTGCAGTACTGTGCTTGTCTAGGGTGAAAGTGCATTGTTTTCTGGCTTATTTTTATCTTATTTTTATCACACCCTAGGCGACACCAAGTTTTTGGCGCCGCTGTCGGGGACTTATGTCTCGTTAGCGTGTGGGCTATCTATTTCGAGTAGTAGTTTTTAGTTAATTTTTTTTCCAGTATTTAGTTTTATTTTTCCAGATTTACGTTTGTGGTTTGCTTTAGTCTTTACAGGTTTCAACCGTGTTTAATTCTTGGCCTCCGTTACTGGAGCCTGAGAGAAGCTTCAGAGGTTATAACAGACGTATCTGAGGGGAAAGAGCCTTAAGAAGAGCTATGGAAGATCCAATCGATCCACCACTTGTCCCAGGAGGACAACAACAACAACCACCACCGATGGGAGGTAAAGGAAATAACGATAATCAGAACAGAGTTGAGCAAGACCTCCTAGGCTTGAGAGTACCGTTTCATGTTCAACCATTAGGTTACCGTCCTCCGGAGATCCAAAATATTAAATTTAGACCCGATCCGGGCATGCTCAGTCAATTTCAAAGTTTTGGACTCTATAGTGGTACAACAATTTTAAGATCTGGTAAGAGCGATTCAGAATTTTATGCAGATTTGTGATGCCCATGTTACTCTAGGCATTACACGCGAGCAACTGTGTTGTCACATATTTTCGTTCTTTTTAACTAGTAGAGCTAGTGAGTGGCTAGATAGGCAACCACCATGTACAATTAATACATGGACGGAACTTCAAGCTGCATTCTTTAACCGTTTTTATCCGAAGAGTATGAGACTCAAAGACCAAAGCGAGCTTGCAAAGTTTTGTCAAGAGAATGGAGAAGAAGTAGGAGAAGCATGGACAAGGTTTCAACAGAATTTAGCTAGATGTCCCCTCCATGGTTACACCCCATCTCTACAGTTAGCTATATTCAGTGAAGGTATCAATAAAGAAAGTAGATTAAAGGTAGATAATCTTGGAAAGGAAAATTTCGTGTCCATGGATCAAGCTGAAGCCACCGTAGGGTTAGAAAATATTATTGAACAAGAAAGGAGTTGTCCATCTTCGTGAGCTCCTATCACCAATGCCCGAGGTATGCTTCGAATAGATGCAGAATCTGCAAACTCAGCTCAATTATCCGTATTAGAGAATCAAATCAAAGAACTTAAGCTTGAGATGTAGAGAAATTTAGCCGCAGCAAATGTAGTGCAAGAAGCACAAGGTTGTCCACAGTGTGGGGTAATGAACCATACATGGGATGAGTGCGAAGGAAATCCACAATCTGTTTATTTCATATTTAACTGAGGAGGTTATCAATTTGGTAACATAAATCATCCGGGTAGGCAGTATTCAAATCCACGGGGGCCCGCTAATCCTGGTCATTATCAACCACATCCCCATAATAACTCTTTCCAACCAAGAGGTCAGTATCAAAATCAATATCAGAATAGACCTGCTCCTCCACAACAACTTGTTCAAGATTCCTATACCGAGTCGTTAGCTCAAACAGCTCTACCACAGTATCTTCAAGAAGGAGATGTGGATAATCAACAATTGACGAAATTTATGGATATTATGACCACTAATATGCATTCACAGAGCGAGAAGTTACGAGAATAAGAAGCTTCAATTCATATTTTAGGTACTCAAGTAGAACAAATGAAAAAAGTTCTTACAAAGATTATGGAACAACAGGAATTGAAGGCTATCGAAGGAGGTGATTCCAATGTTGGGTTCGAAGCTTGCAAGGCTATTTGCCTTGAGATTAAAGAAATTAAGGAAGTACCACATGCTGCCGAAAGTGTCGTGGAAGTTCCGAGTACCGAAGCAGAATCAACCAAGTTTAGCCCCGTGGACTCTAACTGCTCTGAGGATGATATGGAGGAAGATTCAGAAAAATCCAAGTTTATTCAGCTTCTGAAAGATATGCAAGAAGAAATTAGATCGGTTATGGAGTTCCAAGCTGAGCGAGCTAAAGAGAAAGAGGAAGAAACCTCAAAAGAACCAAGAGTTGGAGTTGCACCTGCTGTGCAAGAAAAGAAAGCAGAAGAGAAGGTGGATTCGCCACCAGTTGTTCAAACAGTGTCATCAACTATTCCTGATACAAATCCGAAAGGTGACATTGAACTCAAGACATTTGTAGAGGCGTACATTCCCGAAAATATCAACGCCCAGATGCTTGAGATTGCAAAGAAAGGGCTTACACCACAATAAGTTTTCACGCAAGTTATTCCTGAGAAAGAAGCGAGTGTAGAAGCCAAGAGAGAGACTGTGAGAGTCTCAAGAAGAACCGAAAAAGAGTTACCATTAAAGCTCAAAGATCCTGGAAGCTTTAATCTTCCTATTCAAATAAATGGTGTTATGATATAAACTACTTTTAAGCTCATCTCTAAGTTAACTAACACAAACGTGTGAAAATCAATTCTATTTATACAACTTATTAACATCTTCAACATTCAAAACTGGATCATATTTTTTTCACTTCAAAACCATTATATAACACAAAGAGGTGAAGTTTTTACACAAAACTTTATTAATGGAGTTGAATTAACCGCCAGATTTGATACAACAGGCAGATTCGAATCAACGGTCAGATATGGATTGACGAGTTTTGCATAGTTGGGAGGTGGATAAGGGAAACATCGAGACGTTTTTATGAACAAGAAAGTTAAATCCTTTGAGCACCAGTAAAAATTCCTTCTTATTTATGCATATAAAGGTCCAGCTCAGGAAGTAAAATTTACTTTCTCGTCCATTAATTTATGTTCTCAGCAAATCTACCACTCAATCTTAACCTGCCCATCATATAAATCAGAGATCAGAAGCTTTTTCTTCAAATAAACGTAAGAGATGAGATTAAAACAATGCAGGTAATAAATAAACACCATAAGCTCAAAGATCATGGAAGCTCAACAAACTACTTTTCCTCGATGAGCATAAGAACCACTCTTAAGTTATGATATAAATTATGTTGATTCTTTTCCTCCCATCTTATTTGTATCCAAAATGCTATAAAAAGTTATCTAGCACATACAAAATAGTGTAACATGAAGAGAAAATAGTACACACTCTAATATAAACTTATATTAAATATTAAGATATGGACAATATTCTAAACTACATACAGATAAAAACTATCAACGTGAGTATGCCCAGTGGTAGTCATGTCACTGATCAAGATGATGATTAGTCATATCAATTTTTCATAAATCTCGTACAACTAAAATTATATAACTTAATCATTTAGTTAAATAGTCTAATTAGAACTCCAACATTATGGAAATGTATTAAATATTGGATCCTAGATAAGGTCGATTAGTTTTTTAGCGGTATCCTAGACTTGAAGCATACAATGTTCGAGAAATTCTCAACATAAAGTCTATTTGAACCCATGAACATCACACAACTAACAAAAAAATTATCATTCAAGTGTTTTCTTACTAAACACCCAAAACTGAAGTCTTCGAGTGATCACTTTATGGTATAGGGTCATGCTTGACTCGAGATCAAAGCATAACCAATAAGTACTATGTCTCTCTAAATAGAAAAATAATACGTGTTTTTCTGATTTATGCACTATTTAGGGAGATCATTTTCTCATATCCTATTACGGTTAATCAATAGAAGGAGTTTCACATAAAAAATATAAAACTTGCACTCACTGACAATGTGTATGTATAAGCACAAAGATTACTGCAATTCAAAAAATATATTATAGAAAAAGAAAATAATTTACTCTATTTGTTACCTTTTTTTGAAATGCAATGACCATCGATCTTTTCCTTTCCTCTAAGTCGCGTTTACATTCGACATAACCCTGTTTGGAGCATTGATATATTTTAAAAATGAACTGATTTTTTTTCATGTACATCTAAATAAAATAAATGCACGTTTCTTTTAATTTTATGCAACTCATTTGCTAACGATGTATATTAAATTGATAAAAAAATTGTTCTTGTATATTTTATATATCTAATATCACAATATAAGAGGTCATCCATATGTGTAACTCTTATGTAGTATTACGAAAATATTATTTATCCAATTTGAGAAAATTAGCAAATATACATATTTATGAATGAAAAATTGGAAAAAAGAGTCGGGGTTGGGACAAAAGGGTTATGACTCATAAATTTCGGAAAAAAAAATAGTTATCTTTTTAAGACAATTATATTCCTAGCTAATGGTCCCCAAGTATGAATATGATTAATCCTGAGGTAGAAGACACGGCAGACATAATTTGGAAGTGCGATACCTCTTTTGTGGACAAGAACAATCATGCAGGAATAGCGGGCATTGGAATTAATAATAAAAATGGACGAGTTGAGCGCTTAATCAGCGAAAGAAGAAGAGTCAAGAGTGTCATTGAAGGAGAAGCTTGGGCGATTTTGTTCGCTATGAGATCATCTCAAGATCTCACCAGTCAGAGAGTGTCTTTCTACTCTGAAAACCTTGAACAGATTCAAGGAAGTAAAAAGAAGACTGGGCTACACTGGAGCCTCAAACCCATTCTTTCGGAGATCGAAAGTTGGATTGGTCGATACCCCAGGAAGCATATTAGTAGACAATTAAATATATCGGCGGACATGCTAGCTAGATACACTAGAAGGAATAACATTATGCCTAACTGGAAGAACTCTTCGTTAGTGGATTTCAATAGGAATTTAGAGAGTCTTTGTAATAGGTAGTTGGTTCATGTTTGTTGTAATTGACAAAAAAAAAAAAAAATGGTCCCCAAGTTTATTTTGATTTTCACTTGACCACTCTGACCCAAACAATTTATTGTATTTTGCTTTAATTTATTTTACTTATACGTATATTTTAGATTTTTATAATAAAATATAAGTCATATGTCTTATAATATAGGGGCGTATAGTTTAATCAATTAAAAAAATAATTAATAGTGGATCCTATATCATAATATTTTAATATTATAGGGACGTATAGTGTATTTTTGCATAATATAAGGCATTAAGGTGCAATTAACTCAAAACCAAATTCATGAGCTCTCATCACCCACCACACCACATTGTACCCCCCCCCCAATAAAAAATCACGATCCTCTCAAAATAATTGTGAATTCATCGGTTTTTTTCCTATCACATCAAAATTCTTAAAAAAAGATATATTACCTGAAAATTATAAATATCGAGATGGAATTGGAGGTGCATATCTTCTCTGTTATTTTTCCATCTATTCTAGATAATACATATTGAAGAGATTAAAATTATAAAGATGATGGGGTGAATGGGTGAATAAAAAGAACGACGGTGAAAGGATGTAATTTGGGATTTTTGTGGGCGGAGCGTGAACTAGTGACAGGCTTAGGTTAGAGCTTTCATATTGCATTAGAGGGTATATATTTTTCTAAAGTTATTATGTTTTAAAAAAATATATTCCTATGTTTTATAATTTTTTCTATTTTTCTAGTTATACATACTAAAAATATTAGTATTTGATCCTAAAAATAATAAATTATCTTTCATTAGTTGTCTTAATAAAAAAAAATATAGAGTTATTTACAACATAAATTTTAAAAGTTAAATAGAGATAATAGTGCGAAAAATAAGAAAAAAAATCTCTCAACAAGGTGGTTAGAGTACTCTATAGTAATAAAAAAGCGTTGGGCTAAAATATTTTCTAAATTAAAATGTATCTCTAATGTAATGAAAATTAGTTTTGATATTTTAAAGGGTTAATGCCCAATAGGAACCTGCCACCTTACACCCTTGTCCATAAAAGGCACCGTCTTTTTTAAAGAACAACGAGTAATGGGAAACTTCCCACTACTCAAAGTTTGAGTAATGGGAAACTTCCCACTACTCAAAGTTTGAGTAATGGGAAGCTTCCCATTACTCAAAGTTTGAGTTATGGGAAGCTTCTCATAACTCAAACAACTCTTTTTATGGGAAAGAAAAGGAAAAAGTAAAATATATGTGGCCTTTTATGGGAAAAAAATGATGGTTGGGTTTGAAAGAGAATTAATTCTAACTTGAGGTGTTTCTTGGGAAATAATCCTATTTTTTTAAATGGACAATTATATTAAAATAACACTTCTAATAAGTAGATAATATCATAAAAATAGATGTAGTATTATAGATAGATACATTTCAATTTTTTCTTAAGATGGACAATTTCAATTAGTATATTTACATTTATACCATATATTATTATTATTATTATATATCTAATAATATAACTGTTAAATTACAGAAGTGATCCATTGTTTTATACATTTTTCCATCATTATGTCGGGACACGAATTATAGGTGGCCTTTTGACAGTTAGTCCACATAACTATTTTAAAATTGTGTCATTTTACTTAAAAGTGTAGTAATGGGACCCTAACAACTTGATTAGAAGAATAAGCTATTCTTTTCTAATAAAATATGATTCTATTAATGGGTCTTGAGAAAGTGTAAGAATGGATTTATAAGAAGCATTTACAACCGTGTAAAGAAAAATGTACCCATTTGGGTATATAAAGAAGCAAATAAAACCTTTCATCTGTAAGAAACACTTACTTATCCACACTACGATTCATTTGCATTAACTGAAATTCAAACAATCATAAGAAACATAAAGTTTTTCCCTTTTGATAGAGAAAGTCACTTCACTAGAACACTCACCCGAGAACTCAGTCAAAGATTCAAACAGAACACCAGATAAGTAAAAGTCTTGGCAGAATAGATAGAAGAATTAGAGTAAGAATTTATATGGTGAATTGTAGTAATGGCAGTGTACCTTGATCTTGGTCATGGTCAAGGAAATTTATCTTCATACCCGAGGCTTCAACTTCTATGTCGAGTCTTTCCTAAAACTAGACACTCTATGAAGGTCTAGGGATGTGTGCTCCCGATGACACTCTGGCGCTCTATAATAGAATTATTTTTATCTGGGATTACTTACACGAGGAGCCATGTATATATACCGACTTTACAATAACCACAAACATTTGGGAGAGAGAGAGAAGTTTATAAGATGTTATGAGTGTACCAACTTCTGCTATGGAAGGGGGTTTTTATAGATATCGAGGATGTGCACAATGTACTGGTATGGTGTGCAGTATTAGGAAAGGATGAGTGTGCACTATAGTTTTCATGGAGTCCGGCCAACACTGAATGATTATCCCACGTAGCAGCCCTGGGTGACTCGGGATTCTTGTCTTGATAAGAGTTTGACACTCATCACCTCTCGACAAACATTTCTTTCCATCATCCCTTTACTCACCACTTCGATCTTATTCTCTCAAGTCTCTTCAGGTATCGACTTTATATTTTGACTTGTCAATATCACTTTTAATTTGTTTGATCAATATCCTTTATCGGGATATGATCAGAAGAACTCATTACCTTTTTTGGTTTTACGCAGATACAAGGTTTAATCAACCCTATTAACATATTTCCCTTTTATAAGTATTTTTATGAAACAAATATTTGCGTTTTAACATGCTGATTGTTTCTAAATTTCATTATTACATATTTATATAATTGAAACATATCATTTGCCATTAGTTGTTTCATCTCAAGCAGGATTATCATTTTCATATAGATATTCACATTTGTTGATAACTCACTTGGTTATAACTTTTTATATGTTTCTTTTGCTTAAGTGATCAACTAAGAACTTGCGTGTATGCTTCATTAGATCATCTTACGTATTAAGAGTAAAAAATATAAGCATGTATTACTTGCATTTAAAAACACATAACTTGCTTTATATTGAACCTACATGAATTGAAAAGGTTTTTTTTATCACAACTCACTTTAGGATGATTCTTGTTGTATAATATGAACACCACTATGTTTCTTATTTTCCATTTCTGCATCTATTATTTGTTAGGAAGTTTTTATCACTTGTATAAATTTCATAATCCTTCTTAGTCCACATACACCTTTCTTGATATATCCTTATGTGCATTACCTTGACATTCTTGAGTTGTAGTAACCCCAAATTTTAGAAATTAATTTTATACAACTCATATGAAGGATTAAGAAGGAAAGTAGATGAACTATCATTCTCAGTTCACATCGGCAAGATAAAGAAATATACCGTTTTAAACGGTTACCCATTTTTAGTTAAAATGGTTTAAGCTTTTATTTGAAAGCCAAACATATTCAGAACCAATCAGACACTTTTGAACATTCTTGCCGATATTTGTATTTAAAATGGATACCTGATTTTAGGCTAAAAATGATATATGACGTTTTCCACTATAACAATATTGTTTCAACGAACTTCTGACTTTTTAACTAATGAATAAACAGCACTACATGGAATATAACCGTTGGGGAAAAACGGATATCCATTTTTATCTTCTGGGTAATATGAGATCCTTCTTATAGGGAGTCGTTGGTATTATTCTTTTCATATCCTCTTGATTGTCCGGTTTAGTTCTCGAGACCAACCACAAACTTTCTCATAATTTCAATTTGAATAAATATAATGAAGAAAAGTTTTCCAATGGAGCGAAATATTAAAGGGTCAATATTAGGAAAACACACAGTTGTGCTCATTGAAATATGATATATCTTGCACCCTTCTTTACATAAATATTACACGTTGAGAATTGGATCTTACATTGAACTTTAAAGCTTCTCAAAAACACATTTACAACAACTTTCATGTCGAAAATCTTTTAATCGGACTAGGTAATAATTTTGTAAGACTAAAGATACTTTAGAGATCAACAACCTTGCATCATCTCATCTAGATGGCATCTTCAAAATGGGTATCCGTTAGTGGGGAAACGATACTCTGTTTTTTACTGAAGTTTTTGAACAACATAGTCATGTATGACCGTTGGGAGCACTCAATTTGCTATATATTAGAGCTCCTTCGAGGACAAAACATACCGCTTGAAACTAAAGTTCATCCATACGATATTTTACACTTTAAGAAGGAAGTCATCTGCTTGATCTTGCAATTTCATATCATAGATCCAGAATTAGTGAATTGTTTATTCATCCTCCAAGCTCTACCTTCAAATCTACTCAAAGAGGATTCCATCTCAAGCTAATACTTTTCAATCAACTCTAGAAGATATCATATCCAGCCTTCACTTCATATTAACTCTACAATGAGTTCACAATTTTTATATCACATTAGATACTCAAGGAGCAAATTTGGTTTGATTATAATATTCAACCATCAAGGGTTTAACTATCTTCTAGATTAAAACATTGCTTTGTTAGCTAGAGTTTAGAATAAAATGGAGATGGCTTCCTTTTATGGAAGCGGTTACTTGTGTGTATAAGTGCTTGGAGGAATAGCTACCACCTGGTGGTAATCTAACCACTCCATCTTTAACACAGATAGTCTTTGCCCACTTCTTCATTTCTTTTGCTATTTTCTGCAATATTTTCAAGTATTTGTTAGACAAACTGTTGAAATATTATTTATGAAGAAACCAAGCTTCAAAATGAGTAGGATTGGAGAAAATTGATAGAGAAAGAAGAGAAGTAAAGTAAAGAGGTGTGGTTTGCGACTATCACTATGTGGAGAAGTGTACATACTATGAGAATATGAAATGGTTTAGTCATAACGGGTTGCGTATGATGATAGTGTTCATGTAATACGTCGTTATCTCGTTATACTCACATTATATAATTTCTTCACCAAGTAAAAAAAATTTGTAATTATGATTACATTGTGTCATGATTGAAGTTGACTATAATTGTATGTTACATAAATGCGGTCACCAAAATAGTCCACTATGCAATCATCCTCACCATTAAATATAGATATGTCCTAGGGAATTACAAAGAAACAACTTTTGCTGGAAGCATCTTATAGCTATTAAGGATCAAAATTCTCAAAACTCAAAGCATGTAAAGATGCAATGATATTTTAAATATCCATATAGATTTGCATACAATGGTGTTGAATAAATGATGTTCCTATATTTTTGTATGTTGGTACATATCTTTATTACTCACGACATGTTCACACAAGAGATGATATTATAGATATTTACATTGATTGGCATAACCCAGAACAAGTAATATGTTGAGATACATATTTATATACTACCAATTTCAAGTCAGTGCTTGAGACTTGAGTGAATATATATAATTGTTATTTGAGTGTAACTCTAAGAAACATGTACACTATAAAGTTTTAAGTTTACTAGTAAAATAATGTAGGGATATAATCAGTCATAAAAAACTAGACAAGTGAAGGACAAGTAGCACGTAAATTAATTTGGTGGCAAGCTTCTATAAAAATATATTAATTACTAAATTTACTTTGTATTTTGTTACCATTACGTGCTTTAGTTAAAAAAATACAATATATACATTATGTAATTATATATATATATATATATATATATATATATATATATATATATATATATATATATATATATATATATATAATGTGATCTATCACGAAAGAAACAATTTAAATAACATTTATAATATATATGGATTAAACACCGTCAAACTAATTAATGTCCATGTCCAAACAATCAAAAAAATATTTGAAATTTTAAAAGACTAACATGATAATATAATATATATATTTACTACAAAGGTATTTTTTATTTTCTTTATCATTTTCAATTATGTAGACATGATCCCGTGCAATATGGACATGAGTTACTTTCCAATAGCCAGGTCTTGATGCACTCAAAATGAAATTGGTGCGCACACGTTCTCAGCTCTCCAACTTCTTATCCAACAAAATATTCATCCTAATATTGAAAAAATAGATAAACATTATTAAATGTTTCTTCAATATATATTTATGCGTATAATTGTAAAGAAATAATTAGATAGTCTTACCAAGCATATGCAATAATGGCCTACTCCATTGTTCAATGTCTGATACTCATATTCTTCAGGCTAGTTTCAATTTGTTATATGCTCAATCCAATGTTAACTCTTCCTATAGATTCTTGAAGTTGCACGACTTCCTGAAAACAAAAATACAATCTAAATAGTTAAAATAATGTTAAAATTTATAGTATTTGTTTTCCTTAAATGATGATCCTTACTTCAAAATTCATGTTGACTATATTTATATCTGTTTGGTTATTGACATTTTTAGTATCTTCCTCGAACTTTTGGATCATATAGTTCAACATATAATCTGTAAGAGACCCCTAAAGGTCATTATCATATCAAATTAGTAAATATTTTTGAATTATGGTTACTTTAGGGTTTATACATATATTATAAACCATTAAGTCTCAGTTATAAAGTGGAAAAGTTGATGGAAAGGTAACATATATTACATCACATCAATAGCATTATATAATAAATCAATATAGATAATGTATGACTTCACCTCCACCAACGCATGTACTGTGTAAATCTCCAAAATAATATCAGCCTGTTTTACTAAACAAATTTTCTCAATAAAGTATATATAAATCTTATCCTAGATAAAATATCAATTAAGAAAAGATAAAATATAAATAAAATCATTTTGATGGTTAATCACAAATTTTTTCGATTTCGTAAGGCAAGTGTTTTACATATTCATCGCTAATGAGAGGATGTGAAAATTTTATACCTAAGAGTTCAAGATAGAATCGTATGCTTTTAATTGGTTTGAAATTCTTAATGCTTTTATGTTTATAATTATCATGTAAATTAAAATTCAAATAAAGAGTCAAATAAGTATTTTAAAAATAAATATGGTTTAGTTGTAGTATATATTATTATTTGTTGTGTCATTAGAGTTTGTATCTAGCCTATGAACCTGTGAGAGAACCGGGGGAGATTATTCCTAAAAAGAAGCCTTCAATTGAATATCCTCCGGAATTGGAAGAAAAGACATTACCAGCACACTTGAGGTATGCGTATTTGGGTACTAATGAAACTCTACCTGTAATTGTTTCAGCAAATTTAACAGGTCCTCAAGAAGATAAACTGTTGCGTGTGTTAAGAGCCAACAAAGAGGCGATAGGATGGACAATTGCTGACATCAAAGGCATTAGTCCCTCCTATTGTCAACACAAAATCATACTTGAAGATGATAACGCACGCTCAGTTGAAGGTCAAAGGAGATTAATGCCCGCTATAAAGGAGGTAGTGAAGAAGGAAGTGATCAAGCTGTTAGACGCGGGGATTATTTATCCCATCTCGAGTAGTGAATGGGTGAGTCCAGTTCAGTGTGTGCCGAATAAAGGAGGAATCACAACAATTCTTAATGATCAAAATGAAGCAATTCCTTCAAGAACGGTAGTTGGTTGGAGAGTTTGTATGGATTATCGTAAACTGAACAAGGCCACCAGAAAGGATCATTTTCCACTTCCTTTCATCGATCAAATGTTAGATAAATTGGCGGGTAGGGAGTACTACTGTTTCTTAGATGGTTATTCTGGGTATAATCAGATCTATGTGGCTCCAGAAGATCAACATAAAACAACATTTACATGCCCCTTTGGTACTTTTGCATATCGCAGAATGCCATTTGGGTTGTGTAATGCACCTGTTACCTTTCAAAGATGTATGATGGCCATCTTTTGGGATATGATCGATAATTTTCTTGAAGTTTTTATGGACGATTTCTCCGTGTTTGGTGATGATTTTGATAAATGTTTAGATAACTTGGAGAAAGTGTTAATCAGATGCAAGGAAACAGATTTGGTCTTAAACTGGGAGAAGTGTCATTTCATGGTTCGCGAAGGAATAGTTCTGGGTCACAAAGTTTCAAGTGCTGGATTAGAGGTTGATAGAGCGAAGATAGAGGTAATTAAAACTCTTCCCCCTCCTGTTTCTGTTAAAGGGGTAAGAAGTTTTCTTGGCCATGCTGGATTTTATAGGCGTTTCATTAAAGACTTTTCTAAGATTGCTAAACCGCTATGCAACATACTTGAAAAGGACTCCAAATTCCTTTTTGATGAAGTTTGTTTAGCGGCCTTTCAAGCAATCAAAGAAAAGCTTATTTCTGCTCTTATAGTATTACCTCCAGATTGGAGTTTGCCTTTTGAAGTTATGTGTGATGCGAGTGATTGGTGTACGGGAGCTGTATTGGGACAGAGCAAAGATAAGATATTTCATTCGATTTACTACGCCAGTAAAACTTTCAATGGTGCTCAAGTTAATTATACAGTTACAGAGAAAGAATTACTAGAAATTGTGTATTCATTCGATAAGTTTCGCTCTTATCTTCTTGGAGCGAAAGTTATTGTTTATACAGATCATTCAGCGATTAGATTTCTTATGGAGAAGAAGGATGCTAAACCGAGGTTAATCAGATGTGTTTTATTGCTTCAAGAATTCGATTTAGAGATTAAAGATAGAAAGGGTTGTGAAAATCAGGTTGCAGATCATCTATCGCGTCTTGAAGGTTCAGAGACGAATGGTGGAGCTGAGGTAGTTAGAGAAGAGTTTCCTGACGAGAATTTATTTGTTGTTCGTGATTATGAAGCTCCTTGGTATGCAGATATTGCGAATTTAGTTGTGAGTGGTTCTTTTCCTGAAGGATCCACTTATCAAGAAAGAAAGAGGTTAGCTCATCGTGCGAGACAATTCTTTTGGGAGGAACCTTTCCTCTACAAAGTATGTGCTGACCAAATGATACGAAGATGTGTAGCCAAGGAAGAAACAGAAGTAATTACAGCTGGATGTCATGATTCACTCTACGGAGGACACTTCAAGGGAGATAGAACTGCTGCTAAGGTATTCCAATCCGGTTTTTACTGGACTACTCTTGTAAAAGATTGTCATGATTATGTAAAGAAATGTGTGAGATGCCAGTTTACCGGAAACATATCCAAGAGGGATGAGATGCCACGTAATAATGTGTTAGAAGTTGAAATATTCGATGTTTGGGGTATAGATTTTATGGGTCCATTCGTTCCTTCAAATGGTAACCTCTACATCTTATTAGTTGTTGATTACGTGTCTAAATTGGTAGAAGCTGTGGCTTTACCAACCAATGATTCACGAGTGGTGATTAAGTTCTTGAAATCACATATCTTCACTAGACATGGTACACCTAGAGTGATTATTAGCGATGGAGGATCTCATTTCGTTAATAAGTATTTAAAGGCTGTTCTAGAGAAGTATGGAGTAAGACACCGTGTATCTACTGCATATCATCCAAAATCCAATGGTCAAGCTGAAGTTTCGAATCGTGAAGTAAAATCAATCCTAGAGAAGACTGTTGGTCCTACAAGAAAAGATTGGTCAATGAAGTTAGATGACGCGTTGTGGGCCTATCATACTGCGTTTAAGACTCCAATGGGTGCATCTCCGTATCGTATGGTGTATGGTAAGGCTTGTCACTTACCTCTTGAGATTGAAATGGGTGCCTATTAGGCAATTGCGCAGTTGAACTTAGATCCTACCTTAGCCGGAGAGAATCGTATGATGAAGCTTAACGAACTTGACGAATTCCGATTGAATGCCTATGAAAATGCTAAACTTTACAAAGAAAACACGAAGAAATGGCATGCCAATCGGATTCGTGTGAAGAACTTTGAAGTGGGACAAAAAGTATTGAAGTATAATTCAAAGTTCAACAATTATCCGGGTAAGTCAAGGTCTAAGTTCAACAATCATGGGGCGATAGAAATAGAACATCCACTCGAGAACCGCACCTTCATGGTGAACGGTCATCGTTTAAAGATATACCATGGAGGCGAAGATACCAACCGCTTGGAAGATCCACATCCCGGGGAGGTCATGTATCTCCTCGAGACTCCTTAGAAGGGTGAGGTAACCCGTCGAGCTTAACGACGTTAAATGAAATCCAATTCATTGTATATTAGTTTGAGTTTTTAATTTTCGTAGTGTAAACTATTTCGATTTTCATAATTTTAGTGTTTATTAGTAAGAAATGAGAAAGGGTAGTTGTTTTTGATGATTTCAGGGGTAAAAAGGTCGTGGGTTTAGGGTCGAAAGGGAAAAAATAGAGGAAAAATTGGTGGTGTTCCAGGGGCAAAACCGGGAACCCGGTTTTTCACAAACCGGGAACCCGTTTTCGCGAGCCAAAATTCCGAGGTTCTAACCTAGCGTTTTGGGTCCCACCAAATTGCTGCGTCATCACCTGCGTCTTCATTCGCGCCATCGACGGAAACCGGGAACCCGGTTTCGCACAAACCGGGAAGCCGGTTTTGGAGCTAATATTTTAGAACTTTCTGACCCAGCGTTCTGGGTCCCACCGTTTGCTGCGTCACCGTCCCGCGTGTCCATTCGCGCCAGCGACGCAAACCGGGAACCCGGTTTCGAAGGGTAATTCTCTGACCCAGCGTTTTGAGGTAAAAAAAAATTAATTAGGTAATTGTTTCGCGCCAACACAGCGACGC
This sequence comes from Nemophila menziesii, assembly GCA_029959085.1. Taxonomy (NCBI): domain Eukaryota; kingdom Viridiplantae; phylum Streptophyta; class Magnoliopsida; order Boraginales; family Hydrophyllaceae; genus Nemophila; species Nemophila menziesii. The sequence continues at coordinate 32,879,051 of JARWIR010000011.1, read as the reverse complement.
AAAACCGGGAACCCGGTTTTCACAAACCAGGAACCCGGTTTCAACTGTGATGTGGCGGTTTTGCCTTTTTAACCTACTTTTTCTTAGCCTCTTCTACAAGTTTTTACAAAAAACGCACCTACACACTCCCCACCTCCGAAAATCATCATCCTTACCTATAAATACCATCAAATCCTACCCTCTTTCATCATAAAAACACAAAATCAACTCACCTCCTCTCCAAAATATCATCAAATCCTTAGTTTTTCACCAAGATTGTTCTTCACCCAATCCTTAAATTAAACCCAATTCTTTCTTCTCCCACACAAATTAACCATTACCCATCTCATATTACACCCTAATCTTCAATTCCTAAGCCTCAAAACATCAAAGAACTAAGCTTTTCTTTAGCTTCTCACTATTTGAAGTTTTGAGTTTTGGGTGGAAAGAGATGACTAACAGAACCGGTGATTTCCGAAGAACTGCTCCTAGAAAGAAGACCACCATTGGTGGTACTCAAGAACAAGCTATTGAGATTCCTGATTCGCGTCCTAAACGCAAGATTTAAGAGGTTAAGCTTGCTCCCAAGAGAAAAGAAATCACAGGTCAGCAGAGAAGATTAATTGATGAACCAGAAAGTGAGGAAGAACATGAAGATGAGATTGAGAAAGAAATTGAGGATGAGAGCGAACAAGAAGTTCCGGAAGTACCAGTTCAAGAGAAACCCCCGCGAAGAAAGATGTGTGCTCACAAGCCAAAGAGGGTTTATACTTCTTGGAATGATCAGGTTCGTGAAAGAATTGAATTTTTGAAGTTTGGTGAGGAGATGGATTTTCCTAAGGGTATTATGAGTAGTGCTTACAAAGAATATGATGTTGCCTGTGACAAGTTTGGTTGGAAAGAATTGCGAGAAAGGAAGCTTGAGTTTATTCCTACTTTTGTGCAAGAATTTTATGAAGGTCTAGCCCTTTCCCGTGAGGCAATTGAAATTCGCAAAAAGGTAGTTCCTTTCTCTATTGAACTTATTCGGAAATCTTTGAAGTTACCCAACTTTACTGGGTTATGTCGGTTCCAAGAATCCCTTAATGATCCATCCTTTGATTATGAATCCCTTTGGGGAACTGTGCTTATTAATGGGGCTATCCCAATTCCAGAAGGATAAAGGTATCCTGGACAGTTTTACAGCAGTAATTTAACACCTCGTGCGAAGGTTTGGTCTCGTTTCATAATCCCTACTTTCTTTGGAATTAAACACACAACCGAGATGAAGAAGGAGAATATAATTTTTATCAAGTGTGTTATTGAGGAGAAACCGATGTATGTTGCTAAAATTATTTATGACACCATCATGGAATTCGCGAGAGCTCCAATGAAACAACAAAAATCTCAAGTTTCCTTGTGCTATTACTACTTTGTGCCTAGACGCAACAATCCCGCGTAGGAATGCAGATATTGACGGTGCTTCAGTTGGAGTGATCATGGCATTGAGTACAATTCAGAATATCCATAAAGTAACACGAGCTACGAAGACTCCTAGAGCTCCTCCACCAAAGAAAGCGAAGAATGCTCCTGAGTTGGAATCCAAAATTAGGGTGTTGGAAGAGAATCAAGAGAAGATGATTGCTACTTTGGGAAACGTTACAAGAAACCTGGACCTTATCTGAAATTTGATCCTAGGCGTGAACACACTTCAAAACGCAATTTATGATGTTCTTACGCGAGATAAGGGTCCAGAACGCAACACCGGTAACCAGCCATGCGCTGGTTAAGATACGTTTTCTAATCCTTCCTTTTTTAGTGTAGATTAGTTTAATTGATTTGAGTCCTTTTTGAGTCGTGGGGGTACGGATCCTTTTTGAGTTTGGGGTGGGGTTCGTTGCCTCACCCAGTTTTTATGTGTTATTTGTTTTATTTGCTTTCAATAAAAGAATTTTCGGAGTTGCGTTTGACTGTAGAAGATTTTAAATATCCCTTTAAGCATACTTTTGATGAAACTATGATAGTAAATAGTGGACTTTAGGGATTGATATAAAACACATTTAGAATTGCATGCAAACATAGGTAATTGATAGGAAAAATTAATGAACAATGCAAATGAAGTAAGCTTGTACTTAAAGAATATGTTTGGTGTGTAGAAAGTGAAATCCTAATTAGTAGAGAACCCACCTAGATATGAACTAAAGACGAGCTATGTACTTAGGAAAATGATAGGGGCAGTTCTTTGTTAGCCATTTGTGACCTTTTTAGCCTTCTATCCCTTATATTAATTTTATCCGTCTTAGCCCACTTTGAGCCTTTAGCCTTTTCTTTTGTGGCCACGATATAAGCCATTATCCCTTAGATTATTAGGCAAGACCATATGACCCTCACTTGAATCACGATCCTGAGACATGTCTCGAGCTTGAGTTTGGGGTGGTGGGTCCACTTATGGGGAATTTATTGGGTAGGGATTGATGTGCTTTGTATTGTAGCACAATTGTAGATGATATATACTTGTAACCCTTTGCCGGGAATGAGAAAAAATGAAAAAAAAAGAAAAAAAAATTCGAAAATCCATTACAGTAGAAACCGGGAACCCGGTTTGCAACTGTACAAAAAAAAAGAGAGAGAAAAGAAAAGAAAAAGAAAAATATGAAAGAATAAACATCCGGCAAGTGGAATTTCTCTGAAAAATCATCTTATTTGTAATGGGTAGACATGGGACGCTAAATTGTTGCGTAAATGGGTGAGTGAGAACATTTTTGAACGTAAACTCAAGCTCGAGGACATTTGTTGATGGTAAGTGAGGAGAGAGCCAAAAGCTCCCTTCAAATTTACCAAATATACATCCACACCGTCCTTAAGCAAATATTAAAACCATAAAGACCTCGTGATTCCTAAGTGCATAGTGAATTTATGATTATGTTGATAGGGAATATACTAGGTGGAGCGTTCAAAGCGATTTAGGATTGAGGAACACCCTATAGCCATCATACAGAGATGAGTACAAGTGTAACCTTCAAGCATTGCGAATTTAATTTTATGATTGAGATTATTTGGGTCTGATTTTGCATTATAGATGTATGTGTATATTAGTTTCTAGAGTTTGCTATATGAGATTTACCTTGAGAATTGCTTTAGGTGTATTTGCTAGATTCTATTTGTTCTTGTGTTTACTTCTACCCCTTTGTTTTGTTTTGTTTTACTTTGTCGGGACGACAAAGATTTGAGTTGGGGGTCTTGATGTCTCCCTAATTGTTCTTATTTTAGACCCTTCGGAGACATCATTTTTTATGTTTAATTGAATATTTTGATAGGCTTTTGAGTTAAAAATGCAATAATCCGGATTTCTTCTTTTATTTCTAGTATTTTTGATTTATTAAACTTTTGCGCGTAATCTTGTGTATTTTAGTGAAAAGTTTGTAGGTTTTGAATATTAGCTAGGAGAGGAATCCGAGAAGAAAGTCAAAGATCGTGATATGGAGTCAAAGTTTGATGACAAATCCCGAAAAGAATTATATTTTGGAGCTGCAAATCTGGAAAATAGGCCAAAGATTGCTGATTTCGAGGCACTTACGTGTTGATTTAGCCGCTGACCTTTGAAGAGATTATGTTCCTTATCGAGTTACGGAAATTTAGCAAGTGATTTCAGGTCAATCGGAGTTATAACGAATTGGCTAGAGCTGTTTTAGTGGAGGTGGTGCAGCAGTTACGGCTTTTAATTAGTAACTTAAACTTAAGACCAAGGCCTAATCCGTTTTTCTTAATATAAAATGAGCTTTTGACTTCTATTTTTCATACTAGGGGTGTGTATCGGGTTAGAAAACTCGCATAACCCGACCAACCCGATTACACTAACCCGAAATTATACGGGTTAGTTTATTATTGGGTGGGTTGCGGTTTAATTTAAAAAAATATATAATATTTTCGCGGGTTGTGGATTTTAATCTCGAAACCCGCATACTCGATTACCCTTTAGTACAAAATTAGAAAAATTTGTATTGCTCATTTTATTCAAATAAAATAGTAGATCATATGTTTCTCACTCTACATTTTTGTTATTTATTGCTACATTTTTGAAGTTTTTATATTCCTCAGTATTTCAATAAAATTTTATCAAATGAATCTTCTTTTCATTTCAATTATGATATTATCTTTATATTCGTTTGATAAAATTATTCTCCTAAAATATTACTTTATATATTTTTAAATTAAAAAAATGATTTGAAGTGTATATTAGTATCCTAAACTATATTTTTTGTTACAACTTTCGTTTGTAATATAAATTTGACTTGTGGAATGAATATGGTATACAAATTCAACTCATTTATCAAACTAAATCACCCGCAATGCACCCGCAACCCATCCAACCCGAAACATAACGGTTTATATAATGTATTGGGCAGGTGTGGGTCTTATTTTTCAAAACCTGCACAAGAACGGGCAGTTTGTGGATTGTACAATTTTCATCCAAAACCGACCCGCGCACACCCCTATTTCATACAACTCATTATTCAGAAGAAAAAGCATCAGAGAGGAATCAACGAAGGAAGAAGAAGAAAGCTGAAGAGCTGGAGAATGTCTATATCTCCATTCTCAGCCAAATCCAATTCTGGAAATTAGGTTTTTCTTATTTTTAATTCTGTAAAACACTATGAGTCTTATTTATTTTAATTTAGTTTTAATTTCTATTAGCATGAGCTAATTCCTTTTAGTACTTGAGAATGCATAACGGGTGAATCCCTATTCTGTTGAATTTCAAATGTTTGAATTTGGGTTTTAATTAATTAAATCGAATTGGGACTTTTACATTATTCTGTAATTGGTGATTATTTATTGTTTTTGGAGTCATGAACTAAGAACAGGTGTTAGTATCTAGGCTATTCCACATATGTGGCGTGTGGATCATCCTGACGGAGGGTTTAGGTATGGACTTAATTACTCAATATAAAATAGAAACTATTTGACTCTGACGAGCGTAGTTAATTTTAGGGCCAATGAGGTAATTTAGCTTAATCATTCGAAAGTGGATCATATTTACCCTAACGGGACTAGTGAATAGCCTTGTAGTCCACCCTGACGGGGGTACAAGGATTATAGAAACCCGACCAATGTCATTTGACCAATTCGACCCTTAAACAACATATGTTATGAAATAGAATTAGGAGGATCCCTTGCGTCTCTCAAGTACCGCCTTCTTATATTTGCGTCTTACTTTCATTTACTTGCGTCTTGTTATTTATTTGCATTTTTGCTTTAGTCTTTCATCACTTAGAATTAATACAAACCAATCAATCAATCATTATATCTTTTACTTGCTTTCATAAGTGCAACCAATCATTACTTGATAAGCATTGTAGTTAACCAACCGTCCCTGCGAACGATCATGTCATCACTATTATTACTTGGGACAACCGTACACCTGCGGTTGTGGTTCAATTACTTATTTCATTTATTTTAGAACACACAAAGGACCACTGATAACATTAATGGTTGTAATCCTAATGGCGGTGGTTATGTTGTTGATTGTTGATGCCCTTCAAGACTTGTTGGTTCAAAGTTTTGTTTTTGGAAATGGTGGTGATGATGTCAACGTTAATGGAAGGGGTTGTTGCAGCTGTGGTAGTGGTGTTTGTGACAGAGGTTGTGGAGTTAAGAGTTGTGGTGTTAATAGAAATGATTGTGGTTTAAATGGGAGTGGTTTTGGTGTCTTTAATGGAAAGGACGGTGTATGGTGGCAATTGCAGTACTGGTAAGGAGATAGGATATCGACTTCTATGTGGTGGTGGTGGTGGTGGTGATGGTGGTGGTGGTGGTGGTTATGTTGTGATGTTATAAGGAGAGAAGAGGATGAGTGGGGAGAAATAAATATATTTGTTGATATCATTTTGAAACATTTATGGAATGAATAAGATATGGATTAAATCTGCTATGTAAAGATTTAATTATATTCAGGCATGTTTGGAGTTTTCTCATTAGTCGTTAAGGTGTTATATTTAGTGAAGGGTAGGATGTGAATATCAAAACAAAACATCTCTAGGGTGGTAAAAAAAAGAGTAATGATATATGTCACCCCTTTTCATATCACCCTTCTATATATATGTATTGATTTCCTTGAATAGAAGAAAGAGAAAAATTAAATAGGATAGAGAAATCCATTCATTGGTACATGTAGGCATACACGTAGGAGGTGATAAAAGTGTGATACAAAAAGGGTGACAAATATCATTACTCTAAAAAAATTAAGTTTTTCTCTCTCTAGCTTTTGTGCTCTCTAGTTTTTAACACAACGGTCAAAATTAAGTTTCCATATTTGTTAGTTTATTTCCTTATTGGGCTCTTTATTTCCTTTTCTACTGAGCGCTGCTCGATCCATGGTGCAACCACGGTGGTTGCCGCCGCAGCCCCCAGCTGATTCTGGTGGTGAGAAGAACATCGTAAATACTGGAGCAAGGAGAAGCGGTGCGTCCTCAGCCCCGAGTACACCTCAAACCGCTATTGTATCTCAATCTGGGAAAGTGAATAGTGTGAATCGATTATCCAATAAGCACATCAAATTATATTCTGAAGACGAAAGTAATAAATAGCGGAGGTTACCGGGGAGGCTGATCAACTTCGTGGAGGAGAAGGAAATTCCATTCGTGTACCAAAGAACGCATTACCATATGTTGATCGGGATGATATATCTCCTGTTGAAGGACACAGTCAAGCCCATATAGTAAGCGATCCTATCCAGTTTCAAGGGACGAGTACAACGCTGGTGGTGAGCTATGTCATGGCACATGTTTCGGTATCGCAGGAAAGTATGATGACGGCCAATCCAATTTATGACGAGGCACCGATAGGAGAAGAGGGCAATAGCCGTGAGATTATGACTAAATCAGATCAATTACTAGAGTTATTATATACTCCTGCTAATACACCTTCAGGTATATCCCAAACTTCTAATTTACCACTAACTACTCTAGGAAACAATGTCACAGATAATCGAATGGAAGGGGCACAACAAATTCAAAATTCAGATCGATTAGACAAGGATGTCATTCTAGATGAAACAGTGGTAACAAATATATCCTATAAAGATGCAATAGCATGTAGGAGTAGCTCCGCGAACGACGTGAGTATGGGATCATACAACATGCAGCTTACTAATCAGAGGGGAGATGGGAATCAATCAACCTTCAAGGTGGGGGGAAAAACAACTGTTATGGGTGCTTTCGAAATGGAATATGACATAATTGTGGAGGACAAAACTCATCCCCAACTTATCCTAACGACCAAACGAAAAGCTAAAGGATGTCAGGTTTGGCGTAAATCCCTAATGATTCGTCTGCTTGGTTATAATGTAGGACAAGTATCTTCTTAATAAATTGAATCAAATTCGGTCTCCTAAAGCTTACATAGAGATATTAGTTGCAAGTATTTTATGGTCTGGTTTATAAACGAGGAATACTATAAGAAAGATTTGGGGGGGCATGGATGGTAATGGACATGTATCTGATTGTGAGACCTTGAGATCCAGGCATCATGCCCTAAGCGGCTCTGATCCTAAAGACGATAGTGTGGGTTAGATTTTCATGGCTTCCACTGATTAATTACACCGATGAAATCCTTTCTGCTATAGAAAACATCATTAGACAAAAAGTTAAGATTGACCCTTTTACCAAATCTAGGCAAAGAGCGAATTTCGCTAGACTTACGATCTACATTGAGTTAGATAAGACCTTAGTTGCTAAAGTACGAATTCAGGATCATCTCCCTATAGTCGAGTATGAAGGGTTACACCTATTTTGTTTTGAGTGCGGAAAATTCGGGCACCAGAAGAGTGATTGTCCGTCAATTATCACGTCACTAGATCAAGAAATAGTAGGAGGTAATAATCCAGTTTAGGAAAGGGTTTCGAGACAAAAGAAATCAGCCTAGGATGAGGCCTATGGGGATTGGATGACAGTGGCTACAGAACAGGTAAGGCCAAGGAGGAGTGGCGTTATTCAGATGGGTAAACCGTATAATAAAGTATCTAATACGGTTTCGAAAAAAAATGGGTACGGCGGCTAAAACAAAATGATGTGGTCAGAAAAGGGTAAAAATGAAGAAGGGCCCCGCTTCGAGGCCTTGGCTTTGTTGGAAACACAAAAATCAGACGATGTAGTAATTTTGGATAGGGAGATTAGTTCGAGAGCAAGAAAGGGTAAGTTGGATGAAAGTGTGGCACCATCTGAAACGGGTAATACAAGTCTTATCAGGGATGATATTTCAATAGCTCCACATAGAGTTATCCAAACCGTTAATAATGGATTAGAGGGTGGCTTTTTTTGTTCGAAGGTTCCAAATATTGTAAATGGAGATTTGGTGGGGCCGTCAAGTAGTCGTAAACAGAAGTCGGCGGTTAGTAGTAATAATGAATCACAAGCAAACACATATTTGCTAGAGGGTAGGCTTAGATCTTTTGTTCTGTTGCACACATAAGTGGTTGAAAAAAATCTGAGAGACAGCGTGGTTTTGGGTAGTAAAAGGGATTCGCATGGTGCTGAAGTAGTGCATGATGGGGGTGCATCGAGTGGCAGTAACATGGTAGTGCCGAATGGGTATAAAATGGCTGAGCATTTTGATGAGTCAGGTCCAAATTTCATCAGGGACCTAAGCGCAATTTCAGAATTACTGAGGGAAAATCCGTATGGATCTCCATTGGGGATCAGAACAAGTCTTCGCCACCTCAGCAGATGGAAACCTCTCCACAACAAAATGTGCCACCTGATATTTCTTCAGATACAATTTTAGAGGGAACCATGCCATCACTAATTACAGTAAGCTTCGAGCATAAATTTGGGGAGGTCACAACCGAGAATGTCCATACTGAGCAAATTTCTTTCGAGGGCTCTATGGAAACTTTTGTTGAAGATGCAGGAGCTAATGGGGCGGATAGGAGCAATCAGTAAGTTCCAAGGCCTCTTAAGAGCTCTCCCTTTCACACTTCATCATCAAGTGTTTTTGTTCTTTAACTTCGGGTTATGTTTTACCTTATATTATTTATCTTTTATGATTAATACACATACACACACCCCAGGGGGTTGGACTCTGGTCAAAAACTCCTTTATATTGCTTTTGAACTGTTAGAGGAGCTAAAAGTGAAGGTTTCAGGAGATCTTAAATGACTTGACCTCCACTCATAAACCGGTGATTTTAGTTGTGGTTGAAATAAAAGTGGCAGGGGAAGAAGCGACAAAGATTATCAAATAACTCCATATGACAAAATCACTTAGGGTGGATGTCATAGGGTTCTCCAGTGGGATTTGGATCATGTGGAAGGAGGAGGATATCTCGTTCCAACTTTTATCGGTAGGTAAACAAGCCATTAATGTGCGCATTTACAATGATTGTTGTGTTCCCTGGATTTTGACAGCTATTTATGCAAGTACGAGGGATTGGATACGGGAGTATTTATGGGAGGCGATTGAGAAGGCGGCTATTAATACTACAGAGCCTTGGTTAGTGGTGGGCGATTTCAATCAAACTTGCCTTGTGGAAGATAAGGTGGGAAGAGTTAAAGGAAATACAACCTTTATGACAAAATTTGAGAAATGGAGAAGCAATTGTGGGTTGGTTGATTTGGGTTTTGTGGGGCCAAGGTTTACCTGGAGTGAATCATGGTTTACAGGAAAATGAGGATAATGAAAAGGTTGGGTAGAGCTTATGGAAATGATTTGTGGCAGGGATGTTTTGAAATTTTGGTGGTTACGCATATGGCTCGTATACATTCAGATTATGTTCCATTATTAAGATCCCTAAATAATTAACCTCCCAAGAATCAAATTTATTTCGATTTCGCTTCGAGAGTGATCGGTAAGTTCATAGATATTTCCATGATTTCGTCAAGAATAAGTGTTAAATTGAGCCAATCAGTTTAGGTGAGAATATCGATAATATGAGGCAAGAGTCGGGGAAGTGGAATTTTGAAGTGTTTGGGGATATATATTGCAAGAAAAAACGTATTTTGGCACGAATCAAGGGTATCCAGAAGGCGATTCTGTATGCATATAATGGATCGCTAGTATGTCAGGAGTTGCATCTTAGCAAAGAATATGAGAGCATCCTTGATCAGGAGGAGTTTCACTAGTTTAAGAGGGCTCTATCGGACTAGGTATATTCGGATGAGAGGAACACCAGTTTCTATCATATTGCAGCTTTGGTTAAGAAGGCTAAGCAGGGTAAGCATCAAATCAGGGGTGATGATTAAGAGTTCTTTATGGATGAGGTTGTGGAAGATAATTGGGTCAAAGATTTTTTCAAAACATTATATTCTATTTATTAAGACTTCGCTCCCCATTTTACACTACCTAAGTTAAGATCTTTCGACCCAAGGATCATACATACCCTAGGGGAGGATGTCTCGAATGAGGAAATTTGTATCGCTCGCTTTCAGACGAAGCCTCATAAAGCTCCAGTTCTGATGGGACGACAACAGGTTTCTATTAGTCATTTTGGGATATTGTTAGACCATCGGTGTGTGAAATAATTCAATCAGCTTTGGAGACAAGAAAGTTTCTGAGAGAGGTTCTAGGCACACTAACTAATCTCATTCTGAAGATGTCTTCTTCGGAATTTATCACGAAATTTAGACCGATAAGCCTTATAAATGTTAGTTACAAAATATGCATGAAAGTTCTAGTTAATAGACTTTGACCTCTACTTGCGGATTACATTGGACCTTTCCAGAGCAGTTTCTTAACCAAGAGATCTACTATTTATAATGTGGTTCTTGTAACTGAGATATATTATGTTTTGCGACATGTCAAGGGTAGAAAGAGTTACATGACCATTATAATTGATTTGGCAAAATACTACGATAGGGTGAGGTGGGACTTCATACATGATTCAGTTACGGCTTTGGGAATCCCAGACCCTTGGATCTCTCTCTCTATCTCTCCTGATGTTGGGAATGGTTGAGAATGACTTTAGTGTGTTGTGAATGGGTCTACCCTTGCCCCCTTTACACTCCAAAGGGGAATTAAACAGGGTGACTCTATGTCCCCATATATGTTTGCATTGTGTATGGAGAGATTCTCATTACTTATTCAAAAATTAGTGCAAGAAGGCGTTTAGAGAGCTCTACATATTTGCTCAAGGGGATACAAATATCTCATATCTTTTCTGCATATGGTCTTATAATATTTTTGGAAGTATCTGATCAAAATTTTGACATTTTGCAGGATGCACTTAATCGCTTTTGTAATGATACGGGGCAGCCTATTAGCAAGGAGAAATATTTGATTTTTTTCAAGGAATGTGGAAAAAGGACTTGCGGAAAGCATAACGACTCGTAGAGGATACGTTCGCAGTGATGGTCTTGGAAAGTAACTAGGAGTGCCTGTCTTTTCTGGGAGGAGACCCAAGGGTTTCTACGTGGAAATGATGACTGGCCTTCGTATTAAACTTGTGGGTGGAAAGGGAAGACTTTGTCTCTTGGAGGTCGAATTAATTTAGCTCAATCTGTATTATGTGCAATACTAGTATATCTTATGCAGGTAAAGTTGTTACATGTTTATGTATGTGACAAAATTACGCTGGTGGGGCCTAGGGTGTGATAAAATAAGATATAAATAAAGTGCAAAACACCCTAGAACTACACGGTTCTGCAAGTATACATATCGTATGCAAGTTTTAGATTAAGATTCGTTCCGCAAAGACTACGAAGGTTAGGAGAATCTTATGCAAATACCAAGTGCAAGTAAATTAAAGATAGAACAACTAAACACAAATAAAAGTGAAGACAAATAGATTTTTGTTGGTTTTCTAATTAAACTAAATTAAAACTAAGAATTAAAAGACAGAAAATAAATATGAAAGAGAAGTGATATGAGAATATAGCTCGAGTTATTAGCATGTAATCCCCACTAGTTTCGCCGTTCTAAACATGTAAGGGTGAATTATGTAGTATTTCCCTAATCGGTCCCAATTCGCTATCGGTAGTTTCAAATAGGATTTACCTATGTCAATAAGGCTTCCTAAGCAAACTTTTCCTGTAATTAGTAAATAGTCACAAGAACTAAACCATAGTGATTATCAAGCTAGGTTGGGTTGTCAGATCAGACCTAATACTAGACGTTATGTGCTAAACATGCAATTAAGCACCGTTGTCAATGGTGACCTAATTACTAGATGGTAATTCTAAATGGCTGCAGTCCACAAGAACACAGAATATAAATTCAAACACATAAACAGAGAATAAAAACTATATTTCAATTTAAAATATTAAATTCCCAAATTAGATAGATGTCAACTCAAAACTAGGGTTCATACATTAATGCTAAAACTCAAGCTAAAGAAATTTAGTTCATGAAAGAAAAGAAAGAAATTACAAATTTAAAGGTAGAAGAAGACATAATGATGAACAACTCCTTCCAGAGTTCTCTCTTGTGTTGTAAGCTTCCTCTTGGTTTAAGGTTTCACCAAGGATGATTTAAGAGTGTTAAGAGGCTGTATTTATAGTGTATAGGTTGACCTAAATCGTTTCTTTAGAGATAAGTTAAGTAATAGACTCCTAGCCCAACTCAAATTCGTAAGGAAATAAAGATAAACACTGCTGGACCGTTTTGAGCATATCTTCTTCGTTATTAGCCGGATTGAGCTCCATAAGATACCAAAAGAATCGCAACAGAATTATCTCTAGCCTTATGAAAGGAATCTTCCAAAATCGGCCTATTTCTTAGGTAAAATAACACTTCTTTAGGCGTGTTCTGCAGAAATTCAGATTAGGCAGCTTTTCCTTTTCCATGTTTTTAGCCTTTGTTTCCTTATCTCCAATTTCCATGCAAATCTCCTTCCATAATTGTAGTCTTTGACTTGGACTCTAATTAATATCCATAATTATCTTTAAAGCTTCACACTAAATAAACAATTAAACCCAATATGCTCTAAAATTATTATGTTACTAAATCAAGACTCAAAATAGGAAAGTGCACTAAACTAAGCTAAAATCAACCTATAAACTAATAAATAAGCCTAAAATGATGTCTCTGAAGTATATTTTATTATCACAAATGAGGAGACATCAAGACCCCCAACTCAAAGTTTTATCGTCCCGATACAATAAAAGTAAAGAACAATAGGGTAGTCAAAATAAACAAGAAGAAGTCAGAGGAGAATAATAACAGAATATAATGAATGATCCTAGAGCATAAAATATCTAAAAAGTCTCATGTAGTAATGCTCAAGAAATAATGCACAGGTATGCTTAATATACATGCAATCAACAATCCATAAATTCAAGTTAAGATTAATTTCGCAGTGCCAGAAGGAGAGGATGATAACTTAGTTCAGGTTAATGGCTATAGGTTGTTCATAGGTCCCAAATACAGCATCCAATGGTCCACTTACCTATTACCTAATAGCTCAATTGTTTCTCCATCTAGTAGTTAGAAATCCTAAGGTCTTGGTTATAACTTGGCTTAAGAAAGGGTGTGGTATATTTGGATAATGAAAAGTAAGCTTTTGGCTCTCTCCTCACTAGCCATCAACGAATCGCCCTCGAGCTTGAGTTTCCACTCGAAGATGTTCTCACTCAACCCAATTTATTGATGCTTTTGATTTGCATCCCCAATAATCCCAATTAAAACCTTTGATGATATAAAATCCACTTTGCCGGTCTGAATATATATTTTCTTTTCACATCAATTTTTTCTTTTGTATAGCTATGATTATCTTTTGATGTTGAGATATCACACTATATTTTTTTTTCATATATATATTCTTTTTATGCCCTTGCTGGCAAAATTAGCTCGTAGCTTCTTTTTCATTCACTATTACCCCGACAAAGGGTTACAATAATAACAATTTCATCATCAATAAAATCACAAAGATAATTCGCAAATACCCAAAATTCCCTAATTATGAAACCCACCACCCCAAACTCAAGCTCTAAAACGAGTTTGTTTCAGGTTTTGCGATTCGAGTGTGGGTCATATAGATAAGTCCTAAAACTAGGGGTATGGATTATAATGTGTTTCAATAAAGGCTTTAGAAAGGCTCAGAGGGGCTAAGACGGATAAATAACAATAATATCAAATAAAAGGGTGAGAAAGTCTAAAGGCTTCAAGTGTTTTATCATGAAAGAACTGCCTTAGTCATTTTTCTAACTACTGAATTTCGTTACGTTTTCATCATTAGTTCATAGACAAGTGGGTTTTCAACTAATTTTAAACCTCACGTTCTACACACCAAATAACTATTCCTAAGTTTCAACGTAAATTCTTAGCATTGCTCATTAACTTTTCTATCTTTTATTTCCTGTTTTCTTACATGCATGTAAACAAATTTGTTGCATCTTTCAAAAACATACTACTTACTATCATTGACCTAATAAAATCATGCTCAAATAGGTACATTCAAGATATTCTATGCCTTAATTCAACCTAAAATTTTTAAATTTTATGCAAAAACGAAAAGAAGATGAGGACAACGAATCCCCACCCCCAACTCAAAAGTGAGCCGTGTCCCCACGACTCGAAAAAGACTCAAGAATATAATAAAATTTAAAATAAAACTAACTAAACTACCTAATGCATACAAGTTATTAAGAAAAATTAGAATGAACTACCTGGCTGGCCATAGAGATCCATTATATCCTCATCCTCATCCGAAGCTGAAGGATCAGAATAATCATCAATATGCTTTTCCAAGGTCAAATCTTCTATCTGTGATTCCAACTGTATGACTTTTGTCCAAAGTTCTCTGTTATCTTCTTGTAATCTTTCGATATCGTTCTGTAACTTGAGAGCCCAAGGAGGAAGATCATGAACAATTTCAGAGGAAGAGGTAGAAGAACCTTGGTCTTGGATTTTTATTTTATTTAAAGGCCTTGATGGTATGGACATTCTAGCAGTTAACTTCTTTGGTAGTGGTTGTGCTGGTGCCTTTTCTTTTGATTCTTTAGTAGCCTCATCAATTGTGATAGGCTTTTCAATGGTGGATCCAGGCAATTTCTTATTCTTCCCAATGATTGAGCACTTTCTCTTGTATTCCATAGCTTCAGATCTGTTAGTCATGCTTGATTTACCCACAACTCAAGTTATACCAAAGATGGATTAAAAGTTTAAGGAAAATTTGGTTTAGCTAGATGTTGTTGCTTGGAATTGATGAAAGAGAAAGGTTTCTTGATGGATCTTGGAAGAATCTTTAAAGCTTGATGAATTTAATGATGTTTAATGGTGTAGTGTGATGAATTTGATGAAGAATTTGTGTTTATGGAAGATGGAGGAGAGGATTTGATGAGTTGTTGTGTTAGTTGTGAAGGTTTGCACAAGCTTTAAGATGTATATATAGGGTTTGGGTCTGAAAAATTCGTATGGGAGAGGCTAGGGTTTATCTTGTTAAGGTAAGAAGTTGATTAGGAAAGCAATTCCTCACAAACCGCCTCTGTGCGGTGCACCGGACCAGATCCGCGGCGTACCGGACTCATCAGCTCTTCAAATTTTTGTCCACTGGATAATACCCGAGCTAGCACCCCGTGGCACGTGTTTTGTGCCTGCGGTATAGGGGTGCGGTGCATGGGTAGTCCGCGCCTGCTCCGTGAAAATACCCGTGGTACCCGACCCCGTGGCACGCGTTTGTGCGTGCGGACCAGGGGTGCGGTGCACCGCGCCTATCAGGTCTACTTTTTCTCTATTCTGGATAAAACCCGTGGTACCCGAACCGTGGTACGGGTTTTCTGGGCACGGTGCATCCCTGCGGACCATGGGTAGTCCGCGGGGGTAGTCCGCGCTAGGCCTTGAATTTTTCCAGCTTCTTCCTTTTGACCCCAAACTCGTTTCCTGCACAATAGCACACTACCTTTCTCTCCTATTAGCTTGTAAACACAATTAAAAATATACACTAACTTAAAATTATAAACTACAAAGCAATAAAACTAATCTAAAAAGCAATTAAAAACAAGGGGTGTCTCCCAAGAGCACTTTTGTTTAACGTCTTTGAGTTAGACGTGTACCTCAGGCTAAGCGCATTCAACGAGATGGATTGTCTCCTCTCGCCCAAAGTCCTCACTGTCATGGTATCTCTTTAAACGCTGGCCATTCACCATGAATGCCCGTTGCTCGGTTGGATTTTCAATTTCAATCGCTCCATGAGGTGTGACTTTAGTAACAATGTAAGGTCCTCCCCAGCGGGATTTAAGCTTTCCTGGGTAATTCGAAAATCGAGAGTTGTATAATAAAACTTTTTGTCCTTACTCGAAATGCTTTGGACGGAGCCGTTTATCATGCTATCGCTTTGTTTTCTCTTTATAGAGGCGTGAATTTCCATAGGAAAGGTAACAAAACTCCTCCAACTCGTTCAACTAATATTAATTTGATTAATAATGACGAAATTTCCACCCCTTTCCTTTGATTCCCACGAACTTTTCAGCTCGATTCTTCATAAGTATGGATGGTTCCATCCAAAATTTCGTGGGAAGGGGCTCTTCTGGTGGTAACTTGATAGCATAACACTGATGTCTCCCTATTTGTTCTAATTCTTAGCCCCTTGGAGACATGCTTTGAGGTGAATAAATGACTTGTTTGATAGACTTTTAGGCTTATTTGATCATATCGCACTTCCTCCCCTTGGAAATTAACTATTTGCAGAATCTGAGCTTTTGTGCGTAAATTTGACTATTTCTAATGCAAAGTTAATTTGTTCTTGAAATTCATGAAAGACCAATCCAAGGAGAAGAAGTGAGAATAAAGTCTTAGTGTATTTTAGAGTGTTAGGAAATGATTTTTAGTCGAGTTTCTATTTTTAGAGTACACTTTCCTATTTCGATTTCTTGATTTATTGATTTATTCTTTTTAAGCATATGCGGTTTAATTATTTATTTAATGTGAAGTTTTAAAAGATAAATGGTAATTACTTAGAGACCAAGTCAAGATAAAGATGGAAGGAAAGAAGATTTACATGGAAATAAGAAGATTTAGGAAAGATTTATTCAAAGGAGGAAAAGATAAAGCTGCCTTGTGAATCTGAAAATCCAGCCACGTTTTAGAGATTAAATCATAATTAAAGATTGGCATGGATTCTGGACGAATGGTCTGCACCAATA
The DNA here is from genome assembly GCA_029959085.1 of Nemophila menziesii. Taxonomy (NCBI): domain Eukaryota; kingdom Viridiplantae; phylum Streptophyta; class Magnoliopsida; order Boraginales; family Hydrophyllaceae; genus Nemophila; species Nemophila menziesii. The sequence goes on along the minus strand of JARWIR010000011.1, from coordinate 32,862,022 downwards.
GAAAGAGCTTTCCAAGACAAGCAGTTTCATATATTGGAACTTCTCAAACGGATAAGTATTGAAAAAGATATGACCAAATCAAATCAGCAGAATCTTATCTTTTAGAGCTACGAATTTGAGAGTCCTTGACTTGTCTTCCACTCCAAGCAAATTCGACCTAGGGTCTTCCAACACCTATAAATACACCCCTTAGACCTCATAATTCAGTACCTCTCACAATTTATTCAATATCCTTAGAGAGAGAGTCAAAGACCTCTCATAATTCATTCAATATATACATCCTTAGAGAGAGCGTCAAGAGGCGGAAGCAAGAGGAGAAGCTGGAGACTGTCTATATCTCCAACAACAGTTCAAGCCAATTCTTCTATCTAGGTTCTTATTTTATTTTTGTTATTAGGAACATGTATAGTATTAATTTCTTTACTGTTTTTACTTTCAATATGAGCTAAACCTTAATTACTTGAGAATCACAATAAAGGGATGAACCCTAATTAATTTAATTTATGTTTTGAATTTGGGATTGTTATGATTTAAATTGAATTAGGTCTTAGATATTGGATATTATTTTGTTCTTAATCACTATTTCTTTTCCGTACAACTAGAAATAGATTTTAGTATTTGGGCTATTCACTTTAGTGGCGAAGTGATCATCCGACAGGGGGGTTTGAATACAGATCTAGGCAATACCCGTGTAATGTCCGTTATTGACCGACAGGCTTAACTAGTTACATAGCCAAAGAGGTAAAATCTTATCATCTGAAGAGGCATATTCGACCATGCAGGTGTTTATGATACTTTAGGATAGCTTCTAGGTCCACCCGACAGGGGGCTAGGAGATATTAGAGTCCCGACTAATATTATAATTCCAATTCTACCCTTAAACATAGCATAGATTATATTGATTAAGTGGATTCCTTGCGAGACTCAAGTATAGCTCATATCTGCATCTAGTCCTTTAGTATTTATTTTCATGCATTCTTAGGATTAAAAACCAAATAAATATTTCTCATCTTTTATTTTCTGCATTTGCAATTACTACTACTTGTTTATTGAACACTTGGGTTATACCAGTCCAATCCCTGAGAACGAAACCGACTTATCGGAGTATTACTTGGACAACCGTACACTTGCGGTTAAGTGGTTCCTCTTTATTTTGCACTTAATTTTATAACACCCCAGGACCCACCAAACACCCCTCTGGTGATCCACTCATATCCCCGGTTTCTATACTTCGTTTGTTCGAAAGAATGTCCTTCATGAATTTTAGATATTTCGGCATTCTTTTGATAGCTTCAACAAACGGCATTTTAATCTCAACCTTGCTCACCATGTCATCGAACTTCTTGAATTCCAGGTCATTGTCCTTCTTTCTGACACGTGAAGGGTATGGAGGTGGAGGGAGCGTATTAAGTTCCACTGGTTTTCTTGTCTTTTCAGGTGTCTCGGCTTGAACACTCTTTGGTTTAACTACCTCCTCAACTGTATCTTTGATTGTTTCTTCCCCCCTTTGTTTTGGAATAGGGATTGGTTCTTGTTCTGGTTCTGGTCTTGGTGGAGGTAATTGTTTTCCACTTCGCAATTCAACTGCATGGCAAGAATCATCTCTAGGAGCAATAGTATCACTTGGGAGTTGCCCTTTTGGCCGATTTTGTAATGTACTCGCCAAATGTGATATAGTATGCTCTAGTTGCTTGATAATCTTCTCCTGGGTTCGAACTTTCTGTTGGCTTTGATTCATTTTATTTTCAACTGTTTGCATTAACTGAGCCATACTCGAATTCAAGCTCTGGAGTTGTTCTTGATTTGCCAATTGCATTGATTGTTTAGGTGGATCTTTCTTTGGTTCTTGACAAGTTCTCTCAACAATGGGTGCCTTTTTCTGAATAGGTTGTGGTGGATTATAGGATTGAGGTTGGGGTTTATGATAAGTCTCTTGCTTGCTGACCCAACTCTTTTGCTGTGGAGGTTGTTGATAATTAGTGTAGCTTTCTTGAGGATAAGTATAACCATTAGAGTAATAGTTATCTTGAGGATATTGAACGGAAGCTACTGCTGGATTATTCATACACCATTCCCACACATGATTTCTTGATCCACAACCAGGACATGAAGGAATTGTGCGTACTGTATCACCTGAGCAATTGTTCGGGCTTGTTCTTGTAGTTCTTCGAGTTGTTTAGCCAATTCTTTAAGCTTCTGAGATTCTGAATTGTTTTCTTTTTCTGCTCTCTTTGGCCAACTTCTCTCGTTCTCAAGAATTCTTTCCATCCCCAACTTAGCTTCTTCAGGACCTAGTAACACAAAACCTGCGTTTCCTAACGAATCTGCTTTCTCTCTTGATTTCTCATTAAGGCCTCCATAAAACAAGGTTAAATAATATTCCGGCGAGGATCTATGATATGGACATCTCGCCTTCTTCTCTGTAAATCGTAACCATGCTTCACCCAAACTCTCTTCGTCTTTTTGTATAAATTGTTCAAGCTCCAACATATCTTGTAAACGTCTACTAACCGGATAAAAACGGTCTAGGAATCTTGCTTGAAGCTTGTCCCAATCTGGAATAACATGAGGGTATTGGGTATCATACCAATCGCTTGCACATCCGGTCAAGAAGAACTGGAACATCAGGTAATATACTTGCTCTCTAGTAACTCCTCTTACGATATAAGCATCACAGATTTGCATGAATTTATGAATATATCGGATCGGATCTTGATGTGCAACTCCGCTGAATAATCCATGAGATGCAAACTGAGTTAGCATCCCTGGGTCAGGTTTAAATTTAGCGGCTTGGATTTCTGGAGCGCGAATTCCTCGTGGCTCCACTCTGAACTCGATGGGTAGCTCAAGTCTCCTTGGGTTCTCCATCTGTAACTAAATATGAAAAAATAAAACTAAAAACAAAAGCGTAAAATAGAACTAACTGAAATTAAAAGCACAAGATATATGCACAAGGACTAATGATGTAGTCCCCGGTAGCGGCGCCAAAAACTTGGTGGGGCCTAGGGTGTGATAAAATAAGATATAAATAAAGTGCAAAAACACCCTAGAACTACACGGTTCTGCAAATATACAGATCGTATGCAAGTTTTAGATTAAGATTCGTTCCGCAGAGACTATGAAGGTTAGGAGAATCTTATGCAAATACCAAGTGCAAGTAAATTAAAGATAGAACAACTAAACGCAAATAAAAGTGAAGACAAATAGATTTTTGTTGGTTTTCTAATTAAACTAAATTAAAACTAAGAATTAAAAGACAGAAAATAAATATGAAAGAGAAGTGATATGAGAATATAGCTCGAGTTATTAGCATGTAATCCCCACTAGTTTCGCCGTTCTAAACATGTAAGGATGAATTATGTAGTATTTCCCTAATCGGTCCCAATTCGCTATCGGTAGTTTCAAATAGGATTTACCTGTGTCAATAAGGCTTCCTAAGCAAACTTTTCCTATAATTGGTAAATAGTCACAAGAACTAAACCATAGTGATTATCTAGCTAGGCTGGGTTGTCAGATCAGACCTAATACTAGACGTTATGTGCTAAGCATGCAATTAAGCACCGTTGTCAATGGTGACCTAATTACTAGATGGTAATTCTAAATGGCTGCAGTCCACAAGAACACAGAATATAAATTCAAACACATAAACAGAGAATAAAAACTATAATTCAATTTAAAATATAAAATTCCCAAATTAGATAGATGTCAACTCAAAACTAGGGTTCATACATTAATGCTAAAACTCAAGCTAAAGAAATTTAGTTCATGAAAGAAAAGAAAGAAATTACAAATTTAAAGGTAGAAGAAGACATAATGATGAACAACTCCTTCCAGACTTCTCTCTTGTGTTGTATGCTTCCTCTTGGTTTAAGGTTTCACCAAGGATGATTTAAGAGTGTTAAGAGGCTGTATTTATAGTGTATAGGTTGACCTAAATCGTTTCTTTAGAGATAAGTTAAGTAATAGACTCCTAGCCCAACTCAAATTCGTAAGGAAATAAAGATAAACACTGCTAGACCGTTTTGGGCATATCTTCTTCGTTATTGGTCGGATTGAGCTCCATAAGATACCAAAAGAATCACAACAGAATTATCTCTAGCCCAATGAAAGGAATCTTCCAAAATCGGCCTATTTTATAGGTAAAATAACACTTCTTTAGGCGTGTTTTGCAGAAATTCAGATTAGGCAGCTTTTCCTTTTCCATGTTTTTAGCCTTTGTTTCCTTATCTCCAATTTCCATGCAAATCTCCTTCCATAAGTTGTAGTATTTGACTTGGACTCTAATTAATCTCCATAATTATCTTTAAAGGTTCACACTAAATAAACAATTAAACCCAATATGCTCTAAAAATATTATGTTACTAAATCAAGACTCAAGATAGGAAAGTGCACTAAACTAAGCTAAAATCAACCTATAAACTAATAAATAAGCCTAAAATTATGTCTTGGAAGTATATTTTATTATCACAAATGAGGAGACATCATACGCGTATTGTAAGAGACTTTATATAGGGTTCTACACCCGAAAAAATAAAGATTAGTTGGGTAGTGTGGGAGAAGATGTGTGCCCATAAGAGTATAGGTGGTCATGGCTTTCGTAAGGTGAGTGATATGAATCGAGCGCTACTAGGTAAGTTGGGGTGGAAAGTGCTACATGAGAAATCGTCTCTTTGGTTGGTATATTCAGCTAAATCCGCATTAGTAGAGCTAGAAGTAAATGGTCAAGAAGAAGGAATCAAACGGAATTATATCTGGAAAATTAAATATCCACAGAAGATTCATGTTTATAGTGGAGGGCGTCTCAGGAAAGGTTTGCCAAAGGTTTGAACTTAGTTAGACGGGGGATGAATGTATCGAACCTTTGTGCATGGTGTGGGGTTAGAGAAGAGTCGGCGTTACATCTATTTCGAAATTTCTCCAAGGTCCGTAAAGTGTGGGACAAAATCAAGAAAGAAATTGTTCGTGGTTCAGGTAATAATGCGGACTAGGAGAATCAGATTTGGGTCACCACGACTAGTGGGATAGGTCCGACTGCTGTTAGGGTTATGTCTCCCTAAGTGTTCTAATTTTATTTCATTGGGAGACATCATTTTTGGTGTTTATTTGACTATTTAGATAGACTTTTAGTGTTAATATGCAATAAATCGATTTTTCTCTTTTAATTCTAGTATTTTTCATTTATTAACCTTTTGCGCGTAATATGGTTTGTTTTGAGTGAAAAGTTGTAGGTTTTGAATAATAGCTAGGAGAGGAATCCAAGAATAAAGTCAAAGATCGTGTATTGAAGTCAAAGCAAGAAGAAATATCCCGAAAGAATTGATAATCCGAAGCTGCAAATCTAGAAAGTAGATAAATATTGCTGATTTCGATCCATCTAAGAGTGGATTTAGCCTCTGATTTGTTAAGAGAAATTGTTTCCCATTGAGTTACGGAAATTTAGCAACTGAAATGAGGTCAATCCGAGTTGAAACGAGCAGGTTAGAGCTGATTTAGTGAAGGTGGTGCAGCAGTTACGGAATTTGGGCTTAATTATGGATTTGGGCTTTTCTTATTTTCACTTAATCTTTAAAGAAAAGCCCTAATCTGATTTTAATAGTTTAAATAGGCTTTTGACCCTCATTTTTACACACCAATTCATACGCTTAAGAAAAGAAAAGAGTAAGAACACCAGAGAGGAGCTAGAGCAAGGAAGAAAAGACGCAAGAGCTGGAGTCTGTCTATATCTCTAATTCTCAGCCAATTCAACTCCGTAATTAGTTTCTTATATTTTATTCTGTAAAACATGATGAACTTATTTATTTCTTTTGTTTTTGTTTTTCGTATTAGTATGAGCTAAATTTAATAAGTGTTTGAGAACGCATAATGGGTTAATCCCAATTTGATTTCGTTTCATGTGTTTGGATTTGGGATTTTAATAATTGAAATCAAACTGGGTAAATTGTATTTTTCATTAATTTGATTTTATTTACTATTATTGACGTAATTAACCAATCATAGGCCTTAGTATCTAGGCTATTCCATTTAGTGGCGAATAGATCACCTTGACGGGGGGTTTAGATACAGAACCAATTAATGAATGTACGTGATGTCTCCCTAATTGTTTTTATTTTAAACCCTTGGGAGACATCATTTTTTATGTTTAATTGAATATTTTGATAGACTTTTGATTTAAAAATGCAATAATCTGAAATTCCTATTTTATTTCTAGTATTTTTGATTTACTAAACTTTTGCGCGTAATCTTGTGTATTTTAGTGAAAGGTTTGTAGGTTTTGAATATTAGCTAGGAAAGGAATCTGAGAAGAGAGTCAAAGATCGTGATATGGAGTCAAAGCTTGAGATAAATCCCGAAAGAATTATATTTTGGAGCTGCAAATCTGGAAACAGGCCAAAGATTGCTGATTTAGAGGCACTTAAGAGTTGATTTAGCCGCTGACCTTTGAAGAGAATATGTTCCTTATCGAGTTACGGAAATTTAGCAAGTGATTTCAGGTCAATCGGAGTTATAACGATTCGGCTAGAGCTGTTTTAGTGGAGGTGGTGCAGCAGTTACGGGATTTTGGGTTTAGAAAATGGACTTGGGCTTTTAATTAATGATTTAATTTTAGGTCCAAAGCCTAATCCAAATTTGAGCTTATAAAAGGAGCTCTTGACTTCTATTTTTCACACAATTCACTTTTTACAAAATAAAACATCAAGAGAGAAGAAGCAGAAGGAAGAAGAAGAAAGCTGTAGAGCTGGAGAGGGTCTATATCTCCATTCTCAGCCAAATCCAATTCCGAAAATTAGGTCTTTCTTATTTTTAATTCTGTAAAACATTATGAATTCCATTTCTTTTAATTTAGTTTTCTTTTTAATTAGTATGAGCTAATTTCTTTATAGTACTTGAGAATGCTCTATGGGTGAATCCCGATTCTATTGAATTTCTATGTCTGAATTTGGGTTTCTGTTAAATTAAATTGAATTGGGTATGTTACTCTTGTCGGTAATTTGAGATTATTTACTGTATTTGGAGTCATGAACTAAGAACAGGTGTTAGTATCTAGGCTATTCCACATATGTGGCGTGTGGATCATCCTGACTGAGGGTTTAGATACGGAATTAATTACTCAATCTAAAATAGAAGCTATTGACTCTGACGAGCTTAGTTAATTTTAGGGCCAATGTGGTAAAATAAACTTAATCATCTAAAAGTGGATCATATTTACCCTGACAGGACTAGTGACACTCTAAGATAGCCTTATAGTCCATCCTGACGGGGGTGTAAGGAATTTAGAATCCCGACCATTGTAATGGACCGATTTAACCCTTAAACAACATATGTCATGAAATAGAATTAGGAGGATCCCTTGCGTTCTCAAGTGCTACCTTCTCATATTTGCGTCTTATATTCATTTCCTTGCGTTTTAGTATTTAATTGCATTTTTACTTTGGTCTTTCATTACTTAGAATTAATACAAACAACCAATCAATCATATTATCTTTACTTGCTTTCATAAGTGCTACCATTCATTATTTGATAAGCATTGTAGTTAACCAAAACGTCCCTGCGAACGATCCTAGAATCATTATTACTACTTGGGACAACCGTACACTTGCGGTTGTGGTTCAATTATTTTTGCATTTATTCTAGAACACACAAAGGACCACCAGTAGGATAGAAATAATAGACTCTGACGAGCTTGATTAATCCTATGGCCAATTGGGTAGAAATAGACTTAACTACTTGAAGGTGGACTATAATCACCCTGACGGGGTTTGTAGCACCTAAGAGTAGCTCCTTAGTCCACCCGGACGGGGGTAAGGAGAATTCCGAATCCCGACCATTACATATTTACCGATTTGTCTCTTAAACAATACAATAAATGAATGATAATTAGGTGAAACTCTTGCGTCTCTCAAGTACTGCCTTTCATACCTTGCGTAAACTACTTTATTTTCTCGTGTCTAGTTTAATCTTTGCATTAATTAAGTATATTAATTATTTGTCTTAGTTATAGAAAATCAAAACAAACATTCTTAAAATCATTTACTTGCTTTCACGTGCAATTAATCACTAATTGATAAGCATTAGAGTCATCCAATCCGTCCCTGAGAACGAATCTGTTTATCACTTATATTACTTGGGACAACTGTACACTTGCAGTTGTGGTTCTCTTTTCCTTATTTCATTTATTTTAGAACACACAAAGGACCACCATAGGGCTAATGGGTAGTGGCTTTCAAGGGCAAAGTGTCTACTGGGGTTTCGATGAAGTTGCTTTTAGCAACAGATCAAAAATTATCTTGCAGGCGTCTTTAGAGTCAGCAAGGATTCCATATTCTGCAGGAACAGTTAGAAGCCGAGTCGTAGGGAGATCATGTCTTGTCGAGCAGAACAGGTTACAACACAACAGTGGATGATAGATGGCAGGTTACTTCGAGTAATCAACTATAATTTCCACCTAATCAGGGAGCTGACCGACGTCAGCAGCAGTACCAAGGGTCCAGCAAAAGGGAACAGGGGGAGAAGTTTAGCTAGTGGAATAGGAATCTATATACAAAAGGGTAATACGTAGGTTTGAATTGGAATGTGTTCTTCGGGGCTTTAATTGGCGTTATTTGGAATGAGAGGAATGAGATAGTTTTGAATAAAAATTTGTTTTCCCGAACGAAGGCGATTATCAAAGTAGCTAAGTTTCAAGCTTCAGAGTATCTTAAAGCATGGATTTTGCAACCGGGGACCTCAATAAATAATAGGTGCTTTGTGGAATGGATTGGTTGGTGCAAACATACTAGTAGATTTAAACTTAATATAGATGGGAGTTTTTTTACAATATAAAGAATTAGGAAGCGCGTGAGGTTTGTTGAGAGATATGGAAGGAATTTAGGTTAGGGGTGAAATTCAATTTTACATCACTGATGATTGCGGAGATTGTAGCACTTCACGAGGGGCTTTGTACAGCAGTGGAAAAAGGAATTAAGAACGTATGGGTGGAAGTGGACTCGAAAAAGGCTTTGAGTATGCTAGATCGAGTGGACGAAAGGAGAGGACCAGCTGCGTTTTGTATAGATAGAATTAGGAGAATTATGGAGCGCAATTGTATTTTTGTAATTAAAGGGATTTATAGAGAATCTAATGCGAGCGCGAATTGGTTAAGAAGATTTGGCCTAAGGCAGGATGTTGAACACGCCACTTATATTGACCCCCCAGATGGAATTTGGAAAGTGCTTATGAGAGATAAATCCGGATAGAAGTGCCCTACGCCGTGGACATGGTGGATTTGTCTTATTAGTAGTTGATTTTATATCATGGTTTTATGACCTTCCATGTATTAAATTTTTTTTGAAGATTAATACAACAAAATAACTTTTGTTACCTTTTGAAATAAAAAAAATACTCAACAATCAAAGAATGAGATTGAGAGAATAAGTCTATTTAAGCAATGATCTTTTAATTAAATATATTAATGATTACATATATCAATTTAATACAAAATAAATTTAGACTTTAAATTTAAATTAATTGATCAAATTAATATAAAATTTAATGAAAAATTAATAAAAAACTAATAAAAAATTAACTTCAAAATTTAAACAGGTTAAACTATCATAATAATTTAAAAATAAAATTATTTCAAATTTTGTGGGTCAAACTATAATTATCTACAATTATTAACATAAATTGATTCAAATTTAAAGTATCTCATATATTAAAATTATTTATTTAATTAATACAAAATTAAACATCAAAGTATAACTATTTGGTTTATAGTTCCTTCTTAGTTTCATTGCTACGATCAAAGAACCTTCTTTGTAAAGAAAAATATAATTATTAATTAAATATTAATTTAAATTTTAAATTTCAAACTCATAAATTAAAATTACCTAGTTATACAAAACTAATTCATACTTAATCTCTCAAGAATAGAAGAGAAAAATATGCTCAAAACATTAAAACTCAAACTTTTTTAATTAGATCATAAATTCATAATTACATTACATCTACTCAATGTTTGTTCAAGTTTTTTGTTTAAGGTTTAATCGGGTTGAGGAATAGTTTATATCTAACTAATAGGCTTGGGCATAAGAAAGAAAATGTTTTTGAAATGTTTTTCAAAAAAAAAACTCCAGTTTAGACGAAGAGGCGTGAACACTTGAATAGAGCCTAGACGCGTGCCTAGATCAACTTGTTGGATTTAGCGTGTCCATGCAAGTGTTATAGCATTACAGGTACGCATGGGTTCACTCCAACACTTAAGTGCACGCCTCAAACGGTCTTGGTAATATTGTTTCCATTAAAGTTTTCTATTTTTACGATAAATAATATTTTAATTATAAAATACTTTTTGTATTCTTCTCCATCCCACCCTCACCCTTGCCCCATCTCCACACCAGCCCCACCTTCTAACCGATAATAATAAATGTCGGTTCATAGAATCATCGCTGACAGCTATCAATCAGGGATGGATCCACCTATGCTTCAATAGGACATATGACCCTATATATATTAGATCCTTTTTTAAATTTACAATATTTTATTTGGTCTTCATTAAGTTTTAAAATTATTTTTTTTGGGTTTTTGGTAATTTTATTTGTATATTTTTTTAATCAACTATATGTTATATTATTAAATATTGATGTTTAGTGTAATCAACTAAAAAATAATTACCATAAGAACATATAGTGCAATTTTGATATAATATATTGGCTTATATATAGTGTAATTATCTCAAAAATAAATCGGATTTGTTACCTCTGAATATCATTAATTCTCCAATAAAAAATCATGATATTTCCAGTATAATATCATTTTATTAATGTGTTGGGTAAGGTTTATAGGCAGGGCAACAAGAGGCAGGACGCTGAATAAAGAATAAAAGACTAATTAAAACAATTAAAATATTTAATTAAAAGACTAAAAACAGTAAAAAAAAGTTATAACCTAAAAACTAATGAATTTATTTCAAAGGTATATTCTAAGTATATTTTTTTTATACTTTTTTTGCTAGTTGTTATAATTTAAAATAGTTATTCATAAAAGATTGTCCATATAAAAGAATAAAATACTTTAATTTTCATTCTTTATATCTATCTTACTTTTGTTTAAAAAACTGAAATTTATATTTAATAAGTATTCACTTGATAATATTTTAGTAAACAATAATTTGTACATACAAATTTTAAGATATATTTTGTAATATGTATACTAACTTCTAAAATCAATAAGTATTTTGCGTAGAGTAAAAGTATGTTACCTCATTTTTATTCCAATTATGTAAATATTTTAAATATTGATTAAATTGTTTTTCTTTTATAACTTTTTTTTTTAATTTAGTGTTATATAAGTTGACAACTTTAATTTGGACATCGTATAAGTTGACACCTAAGAAATCAAATTGAGAAAGAAAAAAAAAGAAATGATATATAATTGCTCTTTTACATAATACAAAAACCCACCGCTCCGTTTACTACTTATAATTTCTTTTCCATTTTATAATGACACAAGAAATTCTGATTTCTTCCCCACACCCACTCATATATAAACCCCCTCTCATATTATACCTTCACCATCCTCTATGGTGTGCATTTCACACCAAAACAAACAACATCTCTTCTTCTATACCAAACAACAAAAGTTGAAACTAGAAAAATGTTAGTTTCAGTATTTCTTGCAGTTTTTCTACCTTGCGCTGGCATGGCGGCAGTGTTCTTAGTATACATATGTTTGCTATGGTACTCAGCCACCTATAACAACGACGATTACAACAACAACCAAAACCCTGAGTTACCGGTCAAATCTACTGAAGAGAAAGGATTATCCGCATCTGATCTCGAAAAACTTCCCAAGGTTACCGGCAAAGATTTGATCCTAGGTACGGATTGTGCGGTGTGTTTGGATGAGATTGAGTCTGATCAACCTGCCCGTTTGGTTCCTGTTTGTAACCATGGCTTCCATTTACAGTGCGCTGACACGTGGCTCTCCAAGAATTCAGTTTGCCCCATTTGTAGAGCTGAACTTCCACCGGAGTTCTTCAATCCACCGGAAACCAATCCATGTTAAATCCAAGTCGTTCTTATGGTCCAAAATTACTATTTCGGTTCCGATGAAGTTTCAGCTTTCATGGGTTTTTGGTTAGTTTTAGCTGTCATTTTAGCGTTTAGATTTTTACATTAATTATATCAGTTATAAGTTTGTGAGAGGAGAGCAATTTAGTTAGGATTCATTCATATTTATTATAAATTTATTGGAGGTAAATAAGTAGTTTTTGTTGCTTTAATTTTCCTTTTATCAATAGTTTTTTTTTTACAAATCAAGTAGTAGTTGTTTTGAAGGTTAATGTCTAATATGGATCTACCACCTTAAACCTTTACCCATAAAAGGCACCATCTTTTTTAAAGAAAGGTGAGTTATAAAAAACTTCTCAAAACTCAAAATCTGAGTTCTGGAAAGTTGGAAATCTTTCCATAACTCAAACGACTTTTTTTATGGACAAAAAAAAACAAAAAGCAAAAAGCAAAACGTATGTGGCCTTTTATGGACAAAATAATAATGATTAGAATGAGGAAGAATTAATTTTAACTTGAGATGTTTCTTGGTCATTAATCCTTGTTTTAATTCATGATCTTATATTATATTTTTCTCGTTAACTATTATTATACTTTTTTTTACTTTGTACAATTTTAAATCAATAAAAATAATAATAAAAGAAAATAGTTCAGTTTAATATTCGATGAACAATATCGATTGTATTACACTTATCCTATATTTTAATAATACAATGTTAATTATAGTAACTATTTAATTAATCTAATAACATCTGTTTTAGACTGTGTGATGCATCATTTGTTAGTAAGAATGAACCAGCTGTTGTTGCGACAATCGGGATTGATAAAGTAGTGTATGATCACTAAGGAAATCAATATTAGAGGAAAAATTAACAAGGTCATTGATGGTGAAGCTTGGGCAATTCTTTTGGCGATTAGAGCTAGTAGTGACCTTAAAAGTCAGAGTGTTTCGTTTTACTCTGATAACCTTGATTTAGTTCAAGGACTTTTAGGTAAGACCGGACTTCATTGGAGTCTTAAACCGTTCTTGGCGGAAGTTAGGAAATGGTTAGGTCAAGAATACCGGTGGAGAATTTATCATGTTCCAAGGAGATATAATAGCACGGTGGATGCGCTAGCGAAATGCACAAGGAAGAATATTGATTTGTCAGGATGGATGGATAGATCTCTTAGTGCATCGGATTCATATCTTAGTAAGCTTTGTAGTAATGTAAAATAATCTTGTTGGTTAATCCGGTTGACAAAAAAAATAACATCTGTTTTTTAATATATTTAATGGTTATGAGATAAATACTAAACTATTTAATATAAAATGAAAGTCTTACTCAATAATAAATATTGTTCATTTTTATACTCATGATTTTTTTTATCATCTTATATGAAAATAGCACTCATGCATTTTTTATAAATCGTCCATGCAAAATTATATATAAAAAATTAAAATATTTCTTATTGTTTATTCCACTTTTATTTTTGATTAATTATTTTATAATTTATATTTCAATAAATATTAAAAATAATAATATATTTTATGGTACATAATTTAATAATCACGTTAATAATAAATAACATTTCTTAATTTATTACAAAATTAATATAACAATATTTTAATAAAATAATTAATAAGAAGAAAGAAATTAATTATTGAACAATATAAGTGTTTCCACAATTTTATACTATGGGGTTGGTTTGCTTTTTCATATAACTTAAGAAATTTTATTTATTTATATCATTCTTAATATTTAAATATTTTTCATAAAGTATCTTGATTATATTTATATAAATATTTAATGAAAACTTAATTTTTTCTTAATTATCCAAGTTTTTTTTGTTGCACATGAATAAAAAAATTTATTTAAGAATCATTTTTTTACATTATTATTCTTATTTAGCTTTCTCGTTTATTGAGAACATTAATATATACTTGTATATTACTTTTTTTTCACATGTTAACCAACATTTTTCCTTATATGCATAAATTAATAAAAATCATTATTTTCACACACTTGACTTAAAATGGTTGATTAATACTATTTATATTTTTTAACATTTAATAAACATCCTAAAATCTTATACAAAAATTTAGAATAAAATAAAAAACTAATTAATACTACATTAAAATTAAAATGATATGTATTATGGGAATAACATAATTTTTTTATATTGTATTATTGGGAAAATATGAAAAAAAAATGTTTTTAATATATTATAAAATAAAATAAAAAAATTGGATGTATTTTTTATAAAGATGGATAATTAGATTTGGACGAAATGAATCATAACAGGTAGGAGTATGGGGATATATATATATATATATATATATATATATATATATATATATATATATAAAACATAATAAAATGTTTTGTTATTCAAACTTATTACATATCATGAAATAATTATTTTTAGTAACATATGTAAATATATTATGGGTGAATGCCCAATAAGCACCTACCACCTTAGCCGCTGGCCCATAAAAGGCACTTAAGTTAAAAATACCGAAATACCCTTACTTTAATAAAAACATGCCGCTGCTGTTGTAGTGCTGCTGTTGTAGTGCTGCTGTTGTAGTGATTATACAAAACATGCATCAGATGAAACACATACATATATACAAATACAAACATTGTGAAGAGGCAAGAGCTACCATTGAAGGAAGAAACAGAGAAGCTCAATTTGCAGAGTGCTGTACATTCTAACTAATTTAATCCAAGTATTGGATATTTGCTTTCAAGTCCCTGTAGTTATAAGTTTGAGTTGCTTCTTGTCCACTTCGTTACTTGTATTCTGAGAAACACGATAAACACAATTCATCTTAAGCAAACAATATACCTTAAGCAACAAAAGACAGAAAAACTCAAGAAATTGTACTGTAAGTGAGTAATGGAAATGTTTCCCAGAACTCAAGAAATTGCAAAAAAACTAAGTAAATTGATACAAAACTAACAAAACACATAAAAATGAAGTAAAACATTGATAATATAAAGAAAAATGAACATCACTATGTATAAAACACCTGAAAATATAAAACGATGAGTTATGGGAGTCATAAAACTCAAGAAATTATACTGTAAGTGAGTAATGGGAATGAATCCCAGAACTCGAAAAAGACTAAGCAAGTCCACTTTTGTACTTGTGCAAGTGCACTTTTGTACTTGCGGGCTAATGTTGAGTACTGGGAAAAATTTCCAGAACTCAGAAAAGGCTACGCAAGTACATTTTTGTACTTGTGGACTAAATGTTGAGTTCTGGGAAAGATTCCCATTACTCAGAACTCGGATTGTACTTGTGCAAGCCCACTTTTGTACTTGTGCAAGTGCACTTTTGGACTTGTGGCAAATGTTGAGTACTGGGATAAATTCCCAGAACTCAGAATACGCTAAGCAAGTACATTTTTGTACTTGTGGACTAAATATTGAGTTCTGGGAGAGATTCCCATTACTCATTTGAATTGTTTTTTTCTTCTAGTTTTTCAACGTTAATCAATCAACTTATTCTATACAAACTTCCGCACAATTCAATCATAATTTCTTACTTTCCCAATACTCAAATATCATGTTTCAGTGGAGATGTCAATCTATCTTTGAATACAGCAAATGAATTGGATAAAAAGAAATAATGCAGGGACCAAAATGCAAATTGTTTCTTCTACATAAAAATTAGTTAGATTACAGCTATATCTAGTTAGACATGATTGTATATAAACTAGTTTTGTACATTGTAACTGTAACAATAAATAAAATATCTCTTCTTCCTCTCTTATTCATTCTTCTTCTTATTCTTCTCTCTGTTTCTTTATTTTTCTTGCTAAATTCGTCATTAATGGGTGCTCTCATAATTCACAATGTTTGTGTATATGCTGATGATTTAAACAAAAGAGAGAGAGCGGCTATCATAGTTATTTGTTTATGAACTCGTGGAGAGAGAGAGAGAGAGCGGCGGCGGTAGAAAGGGGTAGAATAGGATAAAAATTAAAAGAGGTGCCTTTTATGGGCAAAAGGAGAACGGCAGGGGTGAGGGGGCATTAAATTTGATTTGAGGTGTTTCTTGGGCATTAATCCATATATTTATATGATAAATAAAGTAGTAACATATAAATGATAATAAAATATAAATAAGTGACAATTATTATTATTATGAAAAAATTATTTAATTATATTTATATATATAGTTTGCATAAAATACAGAAATTGTTGAAGATTAAGATGTAAAAAAGTTTATTAGATTGAAAATTTTGTAAGAAAATCATGAAATTTCAAATTAGACATCTTTTTTGTTTAAAAAAAGAAAGACAGACTCAACAATTTTTATAGCTAGAGGTATAGTGGCATATACCAGGAAACAACATTACTCCTAGAGGGATATTATTTGAAAAGTTACTTAATAAGGCTAACAAAAAGATACTTTTTTTATTCTTAAAAAAGTTATCACTTATATTAAAAATAATTATTCTAAAAAAATTATTACTTTAAAAAATCAAGATATTTTTTTATATATTATTTTTAGCCTTAATTATATATTATAATATATATTTAAAATATCAAAATATTTTATAAAAAATATTTTAATAATTACGTAAATAATAAATAATATTTCTTAATTTATGTAAAAATAAATGTGATAATCTTTTAAAAATTGAGATAATAAGTTCTGTGTGCCCACTTATGTTGTTGTTTTCCTTAATTTCTCCTTATTTATTTCATTTTTTGTGCATGGAGAGGCACGTGGTGGCTAATGATGCAATTCTTTAGCCTACTAATGTCGAGGGATTTTATTTATTTCTTTAAAAAATAAAAATAGGTAAATCATTACAACTATTTGGTTCCTTGTGTCTGTTTAGAAGTGCTTATTTTAGAGTAAAAAAGCGCTTTTAGAATAAAATTTAAAATTTAAAAAAATTATTAAATTTTCTTTTTAAAATCTAAAATTATTTTAAGTGCTTTTTTCGAGAAGCACATATTTGGTGCTTCTCATAAAAGTTCTTTTCATGATAAAAAAATACTCTTAAAACGCCAGAAGTTA
This sequence comes from Nemophila menziesii, assembly GCA_029959085.1. NCBI lineage: Eukaryota > Viridiplantae > Streptophyta > Magnoliopsida > Boraginales > Hydrophyllaceae > Nemophila > Nemophila menziesii. The sequence goes on along the minus strand of JARWIR010000011.1, from coordinate 32,844,953 downwards.
CCTTTCATTTTGTATCAAGTTTCAATTTCGTTGTAATGTTAATCTTTTCTGTAATTCTATTATACTATAATTTTATATTATTTTTCATAAAGGTTTATTTTATTAAAAACACTCTAATACTAAAGAAAGCAAACCACATTATGACAAAATGTATATTAGAGATTGAGCATATTTTTTTTTAATCAACCAAAAAAGAAAATACAAGATCACTTGATGTCATTATTCTTTAATACATTAGTAAGATACTCTATACTATCAAATATATTAGTAAGATATTCTACCTACTCTAACGTATTTTGTTGTTAGATCCGCAATTTTATTAAATTCTTTCTTGAAGTGTCTAACGTATTTTGCTGTTAGATCCGCAATTTTATTAAATTCTTTCTTGAAGTGATAAATTTTTCAGCCAAGAAACTTTGAAAATTCATTTCCATATCATTTTAATCAATGGCCGGATTTTCCAATCAATTTTCTATATTTTATTAATTCCTTGAACGATTTCAAGATTATCTGAATAAAAGGAGACACTTTCACAATTAATTCCTCCCGCTGCCTTCATTACTTATAATATTGCCCAACATTCCCATTCCTTAACACTTCTCACTATTCCTCACATGTACTGTTTATCCGTAATAATTCCTTCTCTATTTACAGCTATCGAAGCGATACCAGCGGGCTCCCTTTCATTTATAAAAGAAGTGTCATTTTGCCAAATTATTTCTAATGTATCTTGTAAAATTTTATTTTCTTCATCAATTCTACTTTCATTTTCCTTCTCCATGCAAATATTATTTTTGTTTTTGAGTTCAATCGAGAAAAGATCATTGACTATTTTATTTGATTTGTTAACAATTTTTCGATAGATTCCATTTCTTTCTCTCAACAAACCTTCCATTCTTACTTTCCAAATGCTCCATAGAATTGTAAGAATGTTACTTGTAACAAGGTTTTTGTCCCATCCATTTTTAGAATATGACTTTATTGTATTGATGATCCATTCTCTGATTTTTGGTGTGTTTTCTCTATCGATTTTAATTTGAAGAGGTAACTTTCATATTCATAAACGTGAGAGATCGACTTGAGTTATTAAAAACTGCCATTGTGATGAAAGTATGTCTCGTCTAGTATCCTTGGTTAAACTATTAGTCATAGTTTTTCAAGATCAAGGAAAATGACTAAATGAGAAAAAAGGGCCCCCTTTTGTTCTTTCCTTGATCTTCAAAACAAAATGACTAAACAATGTTGACGACGAATTAATCTTTTATATGACTTCAAGGTTATATGAGTAAATTCATTAATCAATTTGTTTTATCATTTGAGATATTTCCACTCTATTTTTTTTTAACTTTTTTCTGAATAAAATTCCAAACTACCATAGAAATAAGATCAACTTATCACTAATATTGAGAATATTATATCCACGTCTTTTTGTGCTTTTCTTGTGTTGGTCGTTTGCCTAATATTTTTCGCATTACGATTCACTTGCTTGTTAAAACACTTAGACTGATGATGTAATGATACATAACGAAGTTGTTTTGTCAATTTTTCTGTTCTCTTTATTATTGGATGCATATACTTTATCTATTTATTTTCTTGATCTAATTAACGATTTCTTACCAACCAATTATGTCATGTCATTGGATGGTATTTAGGTAGTATGATTTTGGGTATTATATTATTACTCTTATTTTTATTTGACTATCTTTTTGATGCACAATAATTCAAAAAAAGTAATTAATACTCTTATTATTTATACAAATGTCCTTAATTATTATTCATGAAATCATTTATTACGATATTTATCCTAACTATTTAATTAAAGTAATATTGGAAAAAGTAAGGAAAAAAATATTATGGTATTAAAAAATAAACAAATAATATTAAATATTTTATTTTAAAAAAATTGACAAATAAAATTGGACAAGATACTCTTTGGTAAGAAGAGGATAAAGCTTAAGTTTAGTCCTCCTCGTGAACAATAAAGTGATTTTGAACATTTTACCACAGAAAAACGAAAGTGGCATTGGAATTTGCATGGGTTTCTATCGAGTTGCAATTTATATGAGAGTTATGAATCAATCATTAAAGAGTTACAAGTCCCAGTTATCCTACCCGGTTGTAATCAATGTACTAACCAAAATATCTGTCTGTATTTTTTTTGTCATTGAAATATCTTTTTTTTTGTCAAAGAAAAAAGTTACAACAAATCACCCATCTGGGTAAGAAAAGATGTAGCTCATAAAATAGTAAAATCCTTCCAATGATGAAGCTGAATGTTGCATCTAGTACACTTAGCAAAAGCGTCTGCAGCGCCATTATATTTTCTACTGAGGTAGGACACTTTCCAATCCTTGAATTTGGAATTCCAGTTATTCATTTCGGCAATGTGAGGGCAGATTTGCCATCGAAGGCCTGATTCTTGATAAATTCCATGAACAAGTTCAAGGTTGTCGGAGTAAAAGGAAACACTCCGAAGGTTAAGAGAGGCTGACTTCCTCATCGCCAGGAGGAGAGCCCAAGTTTCTCCTAAGATATGGCTATCAATACGACATCTTTCACTTATCTTTTACGTAATAGTACCATTCTTATCCACTCCTATAGCAGCAATTCCGGCAGGTTCCCATTCTTTGGAAAAAGAAGCATCACATGTCCATACAAGATCAGCATCATCTAAAATAAGCGGGTTAACCAAATCATCGTTAATGTCTCATTGGATTTCCCTGGTGATAAATTAGCCACTTTCTTGGTATTTGGCTGGAAATAATCCTCGAGCATACTTCTAACCTTGAAGTTAATGTCCCTAACATTCCATTCCACCTTTTCAAAAATTCCTCTCATTTTGGCTTTCTAAATAAACCAGCAGGTTAGTAATATAGAAGCAATTATCTCTCTTTTATTCCATCCGTTAGTAGTGTACGCGTCGATGGTCTCAAGAAACCAAGTTGAGAAGTTACCTTCGAATTTCTTATCAACCTTAATTTGCATGGCGGAATTAGCCCAGACCGCAAGGCTGAAAGGGCATTTCAAAAAAGGGTGCTCGATATCTTCAGAATCTTCTTCACACCACCCACAAGTTCCGTCATATGCACATTTCCTGGATTTGAGATTTTTCCTAGTCGGAAGGGCCCCTTTGCATATTTTCCAACCAAAATTTTTGACTTTATTTGGTACGCAAGAGTGCCAAATTGTGCTCCATAAGCACGAATTATTATCTTCCCCTTGTTTGGAGGATTGACCTTCTTTGTTAATGTCCATATCCACAAGTTTATGATAACCCAATTTTGTAGCATATTCTCCGTCTTTAGCGTCAGGCCAGATTAGTTTATCATCCTCGTGGATAAGCATAATCCGAATCTTCAGGATCTCTGAGCAGATATTAGGAGGGAATAATTTATTAAGAAGTTCCAGTTCGTCATGTTATTGTCAAATAGATGTCCAACTCTTTCAACCGGACAATTCAAAGGTTTATCCAGGGGGGTAATTGCCATTAAACCATCTGTGTTCCCATATGTTAGTATTGAGTCCATTCCCAATGCGCCAAATTGCATGTTGCTTAATAAACTGAAGGCCCTTATAAATGCTGGCCCAACTCCACGATCTTTTCTTTGGGAATTTAGCATCAAAAAGTCTACCAACCGGAGAGTATATGCCTTTTAAAGCTTTTGAAACAAGAAGGTCAGGATTTTTAATAATTCTCCAAGCTTTCTTAGCAAGTAAAGCGATATTCATTTTATGGAGGTCTCTGAATCCAATTCCTCCAATTGATTTTGAACGGGCAATTTTGTCCCATCTTATCCAGTGAATACTTTTCCGGTGACCTGAATCCCACCAAAATCTAGCTATGATACCAGATGGTTTTTTACAAAGTGTTATCGGGAATTTAAAAATGGACATCGCGTAATTCGGGATGGCTTGGAGAACAGCCTTAATCAGAATTTCTTTGCCACCATCCGATAGGAGATTAGAAATCCAGCTCACGGATTTAGAAAGTAGACGATCTTTAATATAGTCAAGATTCTCCGTTTTTGCCCGCTTAAGTGAAAAGGGAATACCCAAATATTTACCGAAGAAGCTTGTCTTCTCAATTGAAAGGCAGGTTGAGACTTCATTACATACTTCCTCCGGGGTACCTTTGCTAAATAAAATAGATGACTTTTGAAGATTGATTTTTTGACCGGACGCTTGACAGAATCTTCTAAAGACTTCTTTAAAAGATTTGATCTCATTTTGTTCAACATTAATAAAGAAAAGGGCATCATCAGCAAAAAGATGATGAGATAATATAGGGCAGTTCCTGGCAATAAATATACCTTTGATATTCCCTTCTCTACACTGCTCGTTGATAAGGTAGATGAGGCTCTCTGTAAGTAGAGAAAAAAGAAGCGGGGAAAGTTAATAAAATATCTGTCTATAAAGGAATTAACACGGCTGTGTGATACGAACATGCAATTACGGGCAACCGTAACAACAACTACCAAAATCTTCAACTTTACTACAGGATATCTTACTTTCGCTCTCTCCCTTTTCTTATTTTGAAACCCTACCCAAATCTTAATTCGTCCGCCGTCACTGGCGGCTCTAAGTCCAGTGATGGCGCCCCCCTTTCTTTCCCGTATTTATTTCCATTTATCTTATCTTCTTCTTTGTTCTGTTTTTGCCGTTTGCCCCCTTTTCCCAACCATTCCTCTGTCCCACTCCTCCTCTTCCTAGCGCCGCAGATCTCCTGGAATAGATTACTGCCCGACTGTTATGTTTCCTGGATGAGTTGGGATTTGTGGGCAGCTATTACTAATCCGACTAGCAGAACCCAAAGGGAGGCCCAACAACTTGTGCAACATACCAGAATACACTTGAAGCGAGTTATGGAATTTTTTGGATTCTTCGTTGGTCTTGGACTCTTTGCTTTAACAGGTAACAGTTTTAGATTGCTTCATTTGGTTTTTGTAGTCTGGTGGGCTGAGATAGAGCGTACTGTTGTCTCTCTTTGTGGTTCGGCTATTGTGGGTTTCATGGGTAGTATGCATAGTGATGGCTTGGCGAATTGTGGGTTTGGCCTTTTTAGGTGTGAACTGTGCTTGTTGTGTTTTTTGGTTTCGGCTTCATGTCTTCCCAGTAGAGATAATGGTGGTGATTCACTTATGGTTCGGTTTTTCGAATTTGCAAAGGTCATAAATAGTAGTATGGGGTGTCTGTCGTTCATTTGATACTTCGGGTTTTTGCACCTTTCCTTTTTGATCTTCCTGGCTAGTGTCGCTATGGGTTTTCAATTGAAGCTTTTTGTGTTCTGTTTTGCTAGTTCTTGTTGTTCCTTTATTGGTTTCAGGCTGTTTGATTGGTGTGGTATTCGCAAAGTCGGCTTGTTGTCTTATTGGTGTGGTTGTGAACATAGAAGGCGTTTGCCGTTCACCTTTTATTCAAATTCCTCTACTCCCTGTGGTACAATAAGTAGGTTTTTGCTTCGACTCATTGATCGACAACTCTTGCTGGTTGGACAATTTTTGTGTTTGTTGGGTTCGTTTTCGTGTTTCTTGTCTATCCAAGGATTATTGTGCTTTGCTTTCTGCCGTATGTTGATGTTACCATTGGGGATGTGATCAATCATGATGGTCTTTGAATACGAGAGTTTCTGATCGTGGGAATAAATGCCATGAAGATGACCGACAACTTTTTAGCGAGTACGAGACGACTTTGTTCCGACTAGATAAATACCCGTTCCCAAAATATGTTTAATTTTTATTTTCCCCAAGGCTTCCCAACACCCTCTCGACAACGCCGCGCCACCTTCCATTTACTGGGTAAAGCTTTTGTTGGGCAGTAAAACAAAACTCATCCCGGAACTAATATTCAAAAGGGTTTGAACCCTGGTTGGCTGAATTTCACATGACCTATCTTCCCATCTAGGCTAGGACCTTAATGTCTTAAGCCTTTGAAATGTATAGAAAGAGAAAATACTATGAATCAATATTTATCCAATCTCTATTTCCAATGTTAAGAATCTTCAAGGAAAAGACTCTTAGTCTTATCTTTCTCCAAGAGAATGAAAACCATTAAAAAGTCTTTTTAATTTCCAACATAAAAGAATGAATACGGTACTGCTGGTAGCACAAGCTTGTAGATTGATGCACAGTCCAGATAATTTAGCAGCAAAACTCTTAAAAAGGTATTTATTTTCCAAAATCTAATTATCTGGACTGTAAATTTGTAAAAGTAGGACTTGGAGTTGGGCTAGCCTCGTAGACGGTGGAGATTTTAAAAAAATTATGGAATACATATTAAAAGAAATGGGAAAGATACCAATATTTGAAACGATAAATGGATTGATACAGATTGGAAGTTAGAAAATCCCAACAACGTTACTATATCATGTGTTAATGAATTATTGTTACAAGGGTCTACAACATGGAACTCAGAATTATTAGACAACTTGTTTCTAGAACCAATTATCCCTCTGATTAAAAGAATCAAGCTAAATGATGTCTCGGCTAAAGACAAATATGTCTAGCCCTTTTCAAAGAATGGATCTTTTGGTACAAAATCAGGCTACAAAGTTATTACGGAGGAACATGCAGTTAATAAACCAACGATATGTCAATCACTTCATTACATAATTCTCCAATTGGGAAAACTATATGGAAATCCAATATTCCAAAAAAAATCAAATTGTTTGTGTGGAGAATTTTGAATAATGCAATTCCTACAAAAGATAATCTTTATAAGAGGAAATGCGCAGATTCAACAAATTGTTTATGGTGCAATCACTCAGACGAGAATGTGGAACATCTCTTACTTCAGTGTAATATGTGTAAAGACATTTGGACGGGGTCTCCACTTCACATAAAAATTCCAGAAAGTCTCGAAGAAAATATGGAAGAATGGTTTCTAAGGATCATTCAAAGCTTCAAAGATGGTGGATGGGATGAGAACATAGTCAGAGACTTCGTAATGATTAATTTATGAAACATTTGGATGGAAAAAATGAAAGTTGTACACGAAGGAACCAGTGTTTGCGGTAGAGGTACGTTCTAGCTACAAATAAACTTATGCAAGAAATTCACGGGATTGATTGGAAGAAAATAAATAGGAATAAAAGGCTCGAGAGTCAGGCAAATGATGATAGTATCGATCAATCTTTTAACGAAGACCCGAAGATTTTTTTTTTGTGATGCATCTTTTTCTAACAAATGGGAACCGACAGGCTTGGCAGTGATTGGGGTTTACGATTCCTTGAATAAAACAACTAACAACAGCTATAATATGCAATGCAATTCTATAATTGAGGGGGAAGCATACACGGTTGTCAAAACTACTGAACTATGTACTTAGTTTCCAGAGAAGCGAAAAGTCGTTCATTCAGATAACCTCCTTGAGGTTATTCAAGGTATAAAGTACGTGTCTACTGCGTGTTGGACTATCCAACCTATTTTTCGCAGAATTATCCACAAAGCTGAGAAGTTCGGGCAAATTTCATTTCGTCACATCAAAAGAGAGCTCAACAGTCAAGCGGATGGAGTTGCTAAGGAAGCTAGGCACAGAGCTACCGAAAGACGTCGAATGACACTTAGTCATTTCGGTCTTACTGTTAGGTTTAGTAAATTAGGGATAGGTTGAGTTTTTTTTTCTATTTCGACACCTTTTCTTGTAAAAAAAAAAAGAGACTTATAGTGCAAATTTATTTTATTAAAAATAAAATAATGTCATACATACATGTACTATGAATTAAATGTTGTCGATTGTCCCAAACTTCTGTCTACGAGCTTAGATTGACATGTGTCTCATATGTAGTATTGTTTTCCGTGCTAAAGGTTACCAAAATTGAGGACTTTATTAGTTCTTTGAAAAATGGGAAAAAATAGTTAGAGAGGACCACATAATGGGAGAATTGGCATGTTTTACAACTTGGTTCATTTGGAAGGGTAGAAATGAATATGTTTGCAAAGGCATTGTCCTTGACCCTATACTGTTGATCAAAAGAATGTTAATAGCCTATGATGAGTTTATGCTTGCTTATGCCACTAAAACTGAGGCTAAAGATGAGACTTCTCATCAAGGTTATATTCCAGATAGAGTGATTATCTCTAATGGAATAAATGTGAACTTGTATAATCCTACTCTTTCAGATGTGGATAATAAATGGCCCCCCTTCTAATGGGAAGTTTAAAATAAACTGTGATGCATCAGTTAAGCCTAAAACTAACTTTGCTTCATATGCTTGTGTTTTGCGTAATTCTGCAGGTCAATTGGTTGAAGGCATTTCTAACAAGATCAACACAAATTCAGTAGCTGTGGCTGAAGGAAGGGCAGTCTTGAAAGCGTGTAAGATGGCAGCACTATATCCACCTGGAAGTGTAGTTATTGAAATGATTGTTCTTTTTTTTGTAAATTAAGTAAATGATAGTTGTAAACTTGATAGCATTACTAAGGTGTTAGTTTCTAATGTTAGGCATTTCAAGGTTTTGTATAATATTCAAATCTCTTTTGTAAAGAGATCCAAGAACAGGGTAGCGGATTGGGTTGCGAAACAAAATCTTCATGGGAGTTTGTTTCGCCTTTGGAGTTTTAATCCTCCTTCCAAATTAGCTAGATTGGCTCGCATGGACTTTGAACCAGCTGGTATTGGCTAATTTGTGTAATTTTTTGTGGTTTTAATGGAATGTTTCTTTTCGACTAAAAAAACATAATGTGACAGATGTCTCCAACATTTTTGGTCCTTCTCATCTATAAAGAGTTTACGTTATTCACTATATTTTGGAGCTGTATAATTATTGATATTAATACAATGCATTTTTCATACTGTTCACTCTGTACGTGGTAAGATTTCTTTTGACGGTTAAAACATAATTTAGATTAAAGTAAATAGTGACAATAAGTTACAATAAGTTCAGAATGTATCTAGCCCATACCAATAGAAGTAAAGTCGCTAACAAACAATTTTACAAGTAAAATAGGGGGTGAAGACACCCAATCGTGAGGAGGGTTGTTGGAGTTGGCCTTTTTCGCAATCCAGTCGGCGGCTTGGTTGAATTCTCGAGGAACAAAGAGGAAATCCATGCTTAGGGTGCTAGAAACTCTTTGAATATATTCATAAATGTGATGTAAATGACGATTTTCAAATTGTTTACACTCCATAAGCGGCTTCATAAGTAATTGGCAATCATTCTTTAGGACAAAATGTGTAGAAGGTTGTGAGGCTGCATCAATAATAGCTTCTCGTATACCAATAGTCTCAGCTTCTTCAGGAGATTTTGCAATGAAGTTTAGAGATTTTCCTTTCAAAAATTGGCCCTGTGAATCACTGAATAAGAAAGAAATAGCTGAGTTATTTGTGTGTTTATCATAAGATGCATCGACTGAAATGAAGTTAATAGGTTTAGAGTTAATGACTTTCCTGGTATAGTAATTTTTAACAGGTTTTATTCCTTGTTTTTCTGGTTTTTCGAGTGGTATTGCCTCAGAATCTATTTTATCATTAATATTGAATTCATCATAGGCAAGACATGATTTTTGTATTACTGATAAGGGCCAGAATTCAATATTTACAAAGACTTTTTTATTTCTTGTTTTCCATATGAACCAAAGAGTAAAGATTGCCATCTCAACTTGGGTTCTACCTCTATCATTTTTAGGACCTTTTTTTTATCAATAAGTTCTTGTATCCACTGATCCATTTTAATGTTGTGATCATTAGAGGATTTATAACCCCAAGGAGTTGCAAACCAGGTGGCTCTAGCTGAGGGGCAAAGGAAAAACAAATGTTCATTTGTTTCAGGCTGCTCACCACAAATTTTACATAAGCGCATTTTCTGAGGAATTTATTTGCTTCTGTTGGAATAGCATTTGAAATAATGCGCCAAGTAAATATTTCAATTTAGGAGGAATTTTTAAGCCCCATATAGTATCCCAATTTTTTTTATGCAATTTAAAAGACACTGAGGGCTCAATATTTCTAGTATATTCAGTTTCATCCATAAGATTTTTAGATAAATGTGAGTAAACTCCTTTAGATGTAAGTTTACCTTTAGGGTCAGGTTTCCAAATAATCACATCATCAGCTCCAGTGGAGCTAATATTCATATTTTGTATAAGTCTAGAGGTGTTTTGAGGGACAATAGTATCTAAAATATCAGTGTTCCATTTTCTTTCATTAGTAATAAGTTCAGAGACTTTTTTAATATTGGTATTTGTGTTGTTTAGGATTTGGTCAGATTGGTGAATCCAATCATCCTCCCAAATCTTTATGTTGTTCCCATTTCCCACAATCCATTTAGTATCTTGCAAGTAAGTATCTCTTCCAAGTAATAAACTTTTCCAACCCCATGAGGGGTTATAACCGAGAATAGCTTCATGAAAGCTAGTGGAATGAAAATAGATACCTTTAATGATTTCATAAGCAAAAGTGATTCTATTTAAATTAAATTTCCAAGCTGAAGAGGTTAAGAGTGAAATATTCATTTTTGAAAAGTTTTTGAAATTCATACCTCCCACTGTTTTTGGTAATTCCATGTGTTTCCAAGATTTCCAATGAATTCTATCTCTTCCTTTATTGCCCCGCCAAAAGTAGAAAACTAAAAAAGAGATTTTGTTACAAATGGATTCTGGAATATGGAATATAGTCATAAGATATACATGTATGGCTTGAATGATAGCCTTAATTAGAGTTTCTTTTCCTGCCTCCGAAAGTAACTTAATATTTCAATTATCTAACTTCTTAATTACTCTTTCAATTAACCACTCAAGTGCTTTAGTTTTTTATCTTCCCCAGTCAGAGGGAAGTCCAAGATAAGTACCAAGATTACTCAAGTGATTAATGTTAAGAATATTTGTAAGATCAGATGCTACATTTGGTGGTGTTTTTTTACTAAAAACAACACCACTTTTATTTAGGTTTATTGATTGACCCGAGGCATAACAGTACTTATTAAGAGCATCTTGAAATTGCTCAAATTCCTCTACGTCTCCTTTCAAGAAAAAGAGGCTATTGTCGGCAAAGAGGATGTGTGTTATTCTTGGGCAATTTCTACTTAATTTAATGCCTTTAAATAGTTTTTCCTCTACTTTATTATTTAAGATAGCTGTTAGGGCCTGTGTTACAATACAAAAGAGGAAAGGGGATAAAGGATCCCCTTGCCTTAGGCCTTTAGTAGGATTTAAAATGTTATGTGGTTTACCATTTATAAGAATTGCATAAGAGACAGTGATAACACATTGTTTTATCCAACTAGTCCATAGATCAGAGAAGCCTAGTGCTTTCATCACATCAAAGAGAAAGTCCCATTCTATATTTTCAAATGCTTTGGACATGTCAGCTTTAATAGTTGATGCATAAGTATTTGAATTTCTTTTATTTTTAAGAAAATGTACAGCTTCATGTGCTATCAACAAGTTATTTGAGATATTTCTATTAATAATAAAGGCTGGCTGTTCATAAGAGATAATAGTATCCATGTGTGGTTTTAGTCTATTAACTAAAATGGCAGCAATTATTTTATAGATGAAATTAGGGCAGCTAATTGGCCTGTAATGGCCTATAATAGCTGATGAGATATTTTTTGGTATGAGAGTTATATAAGTTTTGTTAATAGAAGTCAGATTCCCTTTGTTCCAAAGAAAATCCGAGATGCTTCTCATGAGATCAAATTTAATAAGGTTCCAGTGTTTTTTGTAGAAGCTATTTGTAAAGCCATCTGGGCCTGGTGATTTATTGGCACCAAGAGTCCATACAGCTTCCTTAACTTCTTTGAGAGAAAAGGGCATTTCAAGACAATTATTAATGGTAGCAGTAACTGTAGGTTTTATATGCTTAATAATATTTTCATAATCTCTAGGTCCATTAGTGGTATATTGTTTAGCATAATGATCAGTTATATTGTTTTCAATGGTAGCTTGGTCCTCAATCCAAGTACAATCATTTTTCATAAGCCTCAAGATTTTATTGTTTTTTCTTCTTTGTTTAGTGGTGTTATGGAAAAAGGATGTATTTTTATCACCTAGTTAAACCCATTGGATGCGAGATTTATCCCTCCAATATAGTTCTTCCTTATTCCAGTGAATTTCTAATTGTTCAGCTAAGTAGTTATGTTCATGCCAATCAGTGTGATTTATTGTATTAAGATTTTCCAGTTTTTTCAAAAGGTCTTTAATAATATTTCTATTATTTTGCCTTTTTTTTCTTACTCCATTGAGTAATAACAGTAGAGATGGTGTTTAGTTTTGCATCAAATCTAATGATTCCCCTGTATATATTATGTAAATGAGAGTTCCAGTGAGTAGTGATGATGTTTTCTACTTCTTTATCAGAATTCCAGCTTTTCTTATAGATGAATCTGCTGGTGTTTTTATGTTTTGTTTTATCAGTATTTAGGATAAGGAGGCTATGGTCTAAAGCAATAGCTGGGAGGATACCTATCCAGGCCTCTGGGTAAAGGTTATCCCAGGCTGAATTAGCTAAACCTCTATCCAGTTTTTTCTTAATGAGTTTATCCCTACTTCTCCTATTGCTCCATGTGAAATAACAGCCTTTAGAGGTGATTTCTATAAAGCTGTTGTAATCAATAAAATCATTTAAGTCTTTTGTGATAGTAGTTTCATTTCCCCCCATTTTTTCATAGTTGTATCTAGCCATATTTAGGTCTCCAATAACAAACCAGGGGGCATTTGTGTTATTTTTTATTAAGTTATTAATGTCAGAGATGTTTTTATGCTTTTCTTTCTCGTAGGGAGATATATAAACATAAGTGGCATAATATTCATTACCTAAAGGGTCAGTGATGATGCAATGAATGTAATTTTTGTTGAAATCTAAGATTTAAATAGGGAGGTCTTTGTTAACCATAAGGGTGAGCCCACCAGATTTACCATCAGGTTCAATGTTACAGACAATTTTCATATTAAGGGTATTACTGAGATGTTCAGTTTTACTTAAGCAATTTAGAGTTTCGCAAAGGAAGATTACCTCTAGCTGATGGGATTTAACCGCATCCTTGAGTGTCAGAATTGTCAAGGGGGTACCAATCCCTTGACAATTCCAACTGAAGTGTATCATTGAGGGTTTTGGGTTTGTTCTAGGACAAACCCGCAAACCTGTTGTTCATCTTCATCAGCGTGAGTTTCGACAACTTCTGTGTGTTGTATCATTGGTTCAATTGAGTGAGAAGTCTCTATTTCGCTTTATTGATGCTTTCAGTGGCTGTGTCGTTTTGATTAGGTTGAGTTTCCCATTGCCTTGACCAGAGTTTGTCATGTTTTTCTGAAACTTGTGGAGTGTTGATTTCCCTTGAGTATTACTTGTTGTATTGGGGTTTGTAGTCATTGATTCTGGAGTTAGGAGATGGTGGAGGGTTTTCAGTTAATGACGGTAGGAGGTGGTGTTCTTCGGTGGAGGGTTGTTGTTTGGGTTGAGTGTTTATTGGAGAGTAATGGTGGGGTTGTATTTCTGTGGGTTTGTTTAAAGATCCGAATGTAATTGTTGTTGGGCTTGTTGGTATGGATGGTATTGGGCCTTGTTTAAAAGGTGTAGTATAAAAACTCTCTTTAGCCTCAATAATAATATGGGCCCAAGTTTTTATTGGCCCACTAAAGACAGCTGCAGGTTTAGATAAGGTTTTCTTCTTATTTAGCCTATTTCGGGTATTTGACAGCGTTGAAATGATGGTGTCAGGTACTTCGTTCCTTTTTTGTGATACTTTTACGGTAGACTTTAATGGTGGTGTAGCTAGCTTTTGTGCCTCGAAAATAGGTAGCCTTGCTTCTTGCGCTTCAGGATTTGAATTTTTGGTGAATTGTGTAGCGATTCCAATCTCCGAATTAGGGTTTTTTGTAGATTTGTAGAAAGATTTTGATTTTTCTTTTCCTTCATTGAATTTTTGTTCGAATCCGTTGATACCTTTGGATAATTTGTATCTAAGTTTACTTTTGTTGGTGCAGTTTGATTCTTCGTGGTCCAAGAATCCACAAATACAGCAAAAATTACAGAGCTTCTCGTATTTGAGTTGTCCTCTAATGGTGTAACCATCTTCGAAGAAGATTGAGTAATTGTTTGAGAGAGGCTTGAAGATGTTCCAGTCAACTCTTTCCCTTACTGGTCTGAATTCTTTGAAGGTGCTAACTGGGAGGTAGTATTACGTATTCCACTTTTCCCAATTGATTTGCTATTTTTGTTGCATTGTCTTCATTAATTAGGGTAGGAGGTATTCCATGGATTTGAACAATGAAGGAGGTAGTTGATAGTTGGGATTCAGATTGGCCTTTTGCCGAGTCCCATTTTTGTAGCAGCACGTGTTTACCCACCACATTCCATGGTCGATTTTTCCAAACTGTTTCAAGATCTTCATCCTTTTCGAAGGTAATAAGGTAGGTGTTGAAGCCCTTTTTTTCCGTATGACATTTTCCAGTGATTCCCCATGATGAGTTGATGTTTTTTCGCAGGTAGTTGAAACTAATGCCTTCATTGCTAATGATTTTTGCGAAGAGCTTTGGTCCTCGAATTGAGCATAGACTGAGTTTGGGTCTTCAATGAGAGTAAATGCTTCTCCTGCACTGTTTGGGTGGTTTTTTGTGTAAAATTCCATTTGTAGGGAGTTAAGGGAAGGTTGAGAGTTAAATACAGATAGATTAAAGAGTGTGAGAGTAGATTTAGAAGATAAAGGTGAATGTAAATTTAATAAAGCAGTAAATGTTTATGTAAATATCGAATTTTTGCTATGTTGAGATATATGATTGTGAAAGATATGTTGTAAGGATGAGGAGTTTATTAATTTAAGTTCATTTTTCTGGTGGTGTTGTGGTGGTTTTTTGATCGGAAAGTAAAACTCAGCTATCCTTGGAGGATGTGCTTGAGAGTAAACACTCAATCGTTGTTTATTTCATGGAAATTGGTTTTCTGTACGTGGCAAGATATCTTCCCCTATTAATGGAATATGTGTCCCCAAAGTGTAAGTAGTTGCCAGTTGGGTATACATTAGCGGTTGCGTGTCAACCTTTTACTGCATACTGGTTTGACCATACTAATTAAGGAGCGTTCACATCCGTGATGGACATGCATGAGGCTTATCATAACCTCACAAATGCTACGTGTCTTGGACAGAATTAATGGTATGTAATGCAATAATATGAAGGTAAAGTTGATGGTTTTCTTTCTTTCTTTCTTTAGGGTTTCTCTTTTTAACTGCTAATATTTCATTTGCCAGCTTTCGTACAACATTCTTGAGTGGAGTGCTAGAGTTTTTCTTTAAGGGTATAATATGAGGCTAAAGGAGGCTCAGGAGCTGGAGGATGAGAAGAAGAAGATTAACAATGATGATATTAATGAATCTGCTGAGTTCATGGTGTTAAGCAGGTCTACGCTCTTGCCTCTTTTGGCATCAAAAGATCGTGATCTTTTACTTTCTCAAGATGGAACTCAGGTTCTTATCTTCATATATATAATTAAATGAAATATTTTGATTATATCTCGTGAGCATGCATGCATGTAGCTTGTTAGCCTTTGAAATTAACCTAGCTAACTAGGATTAGGAGGAACATTAGAGATCTCGAAAACGACGAGGACGAGCAAGAACTAATAAGCTAATTAAAGAGCTCTATAGGTGTTTGACAGGCAGAAAAATAATATTACTTTTTCTATGTAATTAGAATCCAAAAGTAACCAAACAACTAAACATGGTACTCTTTTATTGACGCTTTTTTTTATCTTTCATTACTCCTTGAATATATAGGCCGAGTTACTATATTTATTATTGTCCTTCTTTCCTTCATTTTGGGGGATTATGCAAGGCATCAAATCTTTGTTAGGAGTAAACTGCATTATTGTTTTTTCGCGTTGCGAATGCTTAAGTATGTAATTATGTATATACTAGCTTTTAATTAATAAGTCAGACTAAAAATGATTAGGTTTGTATATATGTTTAAGTTTTGGTAGTTGACCAAGCTAGCCAGCTGCCTAGAGTTAATTTAGTTTGTCTTAACTAGTGAATCATCAAAATAAAGCAACACGTGTTGCCCCTACCTCCTTCATCTCTAATGTGTTTTGGTCACACAACTTTATCTACCACTATTATACGAAGATCAATTATATACATCAAAGTAATCAGTGTTTAATTGGAGCTTTGGTATTTTTTCATTCTTTAAAGGAGTATTTATTCATTCCTTAAAGAGGTAAAGCAAAAGGTATATGGTTCGAATCCCCTCCCTAAACATAGATAACCTAGTTTTGATTAACCTGAAAATATTTACAGGAAGACATGTATATTTCCCATGAAATTAGTCGTGATGTGCAAAAATTAGCCCGGACACCCATGATATAAAAAAAAATATATATATATACATCAAAGAGAATTTAACAGAATGGCAGACGGTTTCGCCATATATATGCTTTAGACTTGAAGTTGTATGTTACCAAATACCTTAGTAACTCAGACATAAAGTTTTATAATAGTCTTATACTTTTATGTAGAAATAAAGGTATCCAATCTAACGAATACCTTTGTCATCCAATCTAGTGGTGCAGGTTCGAACTGAGTCAATGACTCCGGGTCTAAAGTGGCTCTCCTATGTAATAAAAGGAAAAAAAATAAAGGTATCGGATAATCATGTATTTTGTTTTCTCTTAATCTGACAAAAAATTATACGTCAAATACAATAACGTTCCATGAAACCAATTGAGTTAGTTTAACCGGGTACGATCTTTTGATATTTTTCCAATCTTTAAAGAATATGAAATGAGAGATATAAGGTTCCAATTATTTTTCTGAATATGAGTAAACTAGATATGGTTTTTTAAATTATGCATAGAGACGTGTATATTTATCATAGGATTAGCTGAGACCATCCATGTAACAAAAATAAAATAAAACAATATGGCGTGATTAAAAGTAAATAACTGATTTAAATTTCTTTTATACTCATTACTATATATAAGCACTACATGACTACACATCATGAAGGTACATCACATGAGAATAATACCACTAGATTAGTTACACAAAGTAACAAGATAGTTGTAACTAATTAGTTATTATAATTAGTTAGACATACGTGTGTATCATATGTACTGTAATATCACAACCAATGAGGTCTGCTAGTTTCACATCTAAGTGATACCCGATCTGATATCCCGGGCATCCTAAAAAAAAGGCCATCCCTTGGAAAAAAAGGTAGCACCGAGGAAACCCCAATGAGAAACCTTTCACCGCGCCACACGATTCTTTCGCGAAGTGCTCTCTCAGTATGGCTTTCTTCAAGGCCTATGAGATATGAGCACTATATATATGTACACTATATAGAATGTATCTTAAACAACTAAGAAATTTAATACAAATTTATATTCTCTCTCTCTCTCATGGTATTGAGTTAAAGGAGAGAACAGCTTTAAAAGTTTTCTTTTCTAAACATTAATGGCTGTCTTCTAAGATTTTTCTACTACTTCTTCTTTGTTCACAATCCTTCCATATATATATATATATATATATCATGTATTCTTCTTCCTATTATACCTCTCAAATCACTTCTAACTCGTCTACTCCATCCAGGTTATAATTGGGTTTCGTTGATTCTAATCAAATTGAATTTTATGAACTATGTCCTTTGGTGTGCACAATTCAAAGCTTTTTTTAGGATTATGGTTACCTTTACCATGTTAATGGTTCGTGTTCCTATCCTTTATAACCTGATCCCCAGTTTTCTACTTTTCTTATTTAGGATGACCAACTCAAGGTGTCTTTACGCTCCTCTATGATTCCATAAATTTTATCTCAAGTAGTTAAGCTTCAATATTGATGTCTCCCGTTTTGTTCTAATTATTAGACCCTGGAGACATCCTTTTAGGTGAATAAATGACTTATTTGATAGACTTTTAGGCTTAATTGATCATATTGCACTTTCTCCCCTTGGAAATTAACTATTTGCAGAATCTGAGCTTTTGTGCGTAAATTTGACTATTTTTAATGCAAAGTTAATCGGTTCTTGAATCTCATGAAAGACCAATCCAAGGAGAAAAAGTGAGAATAAAGTCTTAGTGTATTTTAGAGTGTTAGGAATTGATTTTTAGTCGAGTTTCTATTTTTAGAGTACACTTTCCTATTTCGGTTTCTTGATTTATTGATTTATTCTTTTTAAGCATATGCAGTTTAATTATTTATTTAATGTGAAGCTTTAAAAGATAAATGGTAATTACTTAGAGAGCAAGTCAAGATAAAGATGAAAGGAAAGAAGATTTACATGGAAATAAGAAGATTTAGGAAAGATTTATTCAAAGGAGGAAAAGATAAAGCTGTCTTTTGAAATCTGAAAATCCAGCCACGTTTTAGAGATTAAATCATAATAAAAGATTGGCATGGATTCTGGACGAGTGGTCTGCACCAATAGAAAGCTCTTTCCAAGACAAGTGGTTTCATATATTGGAACTTCTCAAACGGATAAATATTGAAAAAGATATGACCAAATCAAATCAGCAGAATCTTATCTTTTAGAGCTACGAATTTGAGAGTCCTTGACTTGTCTTCCATTCCAAGCAAATTCGACCTAGGGTCTTCCAACACCTATAAATACACCTCTTAACCTCCTACTTTCACACACTTCGGAGAATTAAACAAGAGGCTTAAGGTTTTCAAGTTAGAGCACGAAGGAGAGAAGAAGCTAGAAGCTGGAAGAGTCCTGTTCTTCCATCCATAGTCATTCTACCCTTTAGGTTTTTATTTATCTCTTGTATTTTGAACATGAATTCCTTTTATTTTATGTTAGTCTTTAATTTCATTATGAGCTAAATTTCTTTATACTTGATAATCGCATTAAAAGGATGAACCTTAATTAATGAATCTATGTTTTGAATTTGGGATTGTTTAGATTTAAATTGAATTGAGTTTTAGGTATTAGATATTACTTTGTTTTCATTACTAATTCTTTTAGGAACAACTAGAATTAGCTGTTAGTATTTGGGCTATTCATTTTAGTGGCGAAGTGATCATCCGACAGGGGGGTTTGAATACAGATCTAGGTAATACCCGTGTAATGTCCGTTATTGACCGACAGGCTTAACTAGTTACATAGCCAAAGAGGTAAAATCATATCACCCGAAGAGCCATATTCAACCATACATGTGTTTATGATACTTTAGGATAGCTTCTAGGTCCACCCGACAGGGGGCTAGGAGATATTAGAGTCCCGACTAATATTATATTTTCAATTCTACCCTTAAACATAGCATAGATTATATTGATTAAGTGGATTCCTTTGCGAGACTCAGGTATCTCTCTTATCTGAAGTTAGTCGTTATTTGCTTTATTTATTTTCTGTTAAGTTAATTTAGTTTTATTTTAATTGCATCTTTTAATTTCCAAAAACCAAACAAAAATTATTATCTTTTATTTTCTGCTTAGCAATTATCTCTACTATCTGATTAATATTTGGGTTGAACCTAATCCGTCCCTGAGAACGAACTTGATTATCATATATTACTTGGGACAACCGTACACTTGCGGTTAAGTGGTTCCTCTTATTTTGCACTTAATTTTATAACACCCCAGGACCCACCAAGTTTTTGGCGCTTTTGCCGGGGACGGTAGCGTGTGACCCCGGTGTTAATCTTTTAGTAGTTTAATTGTTAGTTTAGTTTTAGTTTTATTTTTCAGTTTTACGCTTTGGGTTGTTTTTCTTTCTCAGGTTTACAGGTTTTGGTTTATTCGTGAAGATATCGTGATTCTTGAAAATCCCGAAAACCTAGTTCGAGAAGCAAACAAAAGAAAGAGAAACGCTAAAGCACAAGAGTTAGAAGAGCAATTAGCAAGAGAGATGGCTGAAGACCCAGTTGACAATTGACAACGCGGCCCTCCAGCTGCTCCTGTTGCCCAGAACAATGATCCGTGGTTCATCAATGGCCCTGAAGAAGCTCCATTTCGAGCTCCTGCCCTCGGAATTGGCCCTGCAAATATTAATGTCGAGAGATTCAGACCCGATCTTGGTATGTTATCTCAGTTTCAAACTTATGGCAATTTCCGAGGAGCACCTACCGAAGATCCAATCCGAGCTGTACAGAAGTTCATGCAAATTTGCGATTCTTATGTTACGCAAGGAGTGACTAAAGAGCAAATGTATTTTGCTCATTTTAGATACTTCGTTATTGATGGAGCAAGCGAGTGGCATGATTCTCAAGAACCCGGAACAATTACAATTTGGGACGCATTACAAACCGTGTTCTTCGATAGATACTACCCAGCAAACATGAGATTAGATGCGCAAGTTGAAATAACGTCATTCAAACAAGAGGAAGACGAGACTTTGGGTAGAAGTTGGAAGAGATTTCAGATTTGCTTAAGAAGAGTCCCTGATCATGGCCTCACAGAAATACAACAGATGAAGATATTTTACCGAGGACTTGATGGCTCTTCGAAAAAGGATCTAGACTTACTCTGTGGTGGTGCATTTCTTCGGGTACAACCTGTCCATGCTAAGATTATCTTGAATAGAACCGTAACGAATGAACTGGGTTGGAACACCGTAAGAACACCTGTCCGAGGTGGAAATATTGCCCTACTTGAAGAAAAATTCACCGCCATGGAAAACAAACTCGAACAACAACTGAAACAGCTTACTCTAGCTGTTACAAAAGGTGTTACTGGTAGAAGAGCAGATGTTAATGTTACACAAGAAGTTTTTGGATGTTCTAACTGCGGTACACAAGATCATGATTGGGAAACTTGTCAAAACAATCCAGATTCCGTAATGTTCGTATCCAACCGAGGGAATTACAATTCAAGTGGTCAAGGCTATCAACCGAATAGAAACCATCCGGGTTTCCAATATTCAAATCCAAATGGGGCTGCTAATCCAACATATGCATATCAATCACGCCCCCAAGGAAACAACTTCCAACCAAGACCTCATAACAACTATCAAGGTGGACAAGCATACGGAAATCAAGCTCAGAGACAACCTCCTCAAGATGCTTATACCGAAACCATAAACCAGAAAGCTTTACCTGCTCAGCCTCAAGAAGGCACATTAGATGTTCAGCAAACCTTGACAACACTAATCAACATTCAACAGTCTACCGCCGCAGCACTTAAGTTGATGGAAACTCAAATGGCTCAGATAAATAAGCAATTAAATCAACGTCAGCAAGGACAATTACCGAGCGATACTGAAGAACCTAAGCAGAGAGAAGATTGTAATGCAGTAACACTTCGAAGTGGTAAGAAGCTCGCTCCACCTCCTTTTCCCGTAATGAAAGAAAAAGAAACAACTGTGAAAGAGAAACCGGCAAAAGAGGTGGAAGAAAAAGAAGATGAACCCGAAATAGTGGAAGTGGAGAAGATTCCGGAGAAGCCAAAATCCAAAGATATTACAGAAACCCGTCCTCCTCCACCTTTTCCCTCAAGAGTTCAGAAGAAAGGAGACATGGCCGAATATCAGAAGTTCTTGAATATGGTACGTGGCCTCAATATTAACGTTCCGTTCTTAGATGCTATACGCGATGTTCCAAAGTACGTTAAATTTCTGAAAAGAGCCATTACCAACAAGAGACCATACCGTGAGAATGAGATGATAGGATTGCCAGAAGAATGCAGCGCTATATGCCAAAGTAAGTTTCCACCTAAACTACTTGATCCTGGGAGTTTCACGATTCCTATTTCTATTGGTAATGAGTGGCAAGGAAAAGCTTTGTGTGACTTGGGCGCGAGTATCAATTTGATGCCCAAGTCAATTTTCGAGAAATTGAAGATAGGAAACGCTAGACCAACTTCCATGATCCTACAAATGGCTGATAGATCCCTCGCTCACCCAGAGGGACGAATCGAAGATGTCCTCGTTAAGGCAGGTACGTTAATCTTTCCAGTTGATTTCGTTATTCTTGAATACGACGCGGATAGGAATGTCCCCATCATCTTGGGTCGACCATTCCTAGCCACGGGGCGTACTGTTATTGATGTAGAAAACGGCGAATTAACTATGCAAATCCAAGACGAGACAGTGAAGTTCAACGTGTTTAGGGCCATGAAGTTTCCAGATATTCCTGAAGAGTGTTTCCAAATGGATGTGCTTGATTTAACTGCGCAAGAAACGTTTGATTGTATGAATTTTAACGATATCTTGCGAGCAGCCCTAACACTTGACTTACCGGAATTGATGGAAGAACTAACCGAAACCGTAGCTGCTTTGAATTCCGGAACTATGAAACATAGGCATCTCGCCTATGAGCCATTCCGAGAACCTGGGGAGATAGTATCTAAAAAGAAACCATCCATCGAGTCTCCCCCACAACTAGAAGAAAAGCCGTTTCCATCACACCTGAGGTATGCGTATTTAGGTACTAACAACACTCTACCTGTTATTGTTTCAGCTACTTTAACAGGTTCTCAAGAAGACAAACTGTTGCGCATACTGAGAGCTAATAAAGAGGCGATTGGTTGGACTATTGCTGACATCAAAGGTATTAGTCCTTCCTATTGCCAACACAAAATCATTCTAGACGATGAAAACGCGCGCTCAGTTGAAGGACAAAGAAGATTGATGCCAGCTATGAAGGAAGTAGTGAAGAAAGAGGTTATCAAGTTGCTAGATGCGGGAATCATCTATCCCATAGCTAGCAGCGAATGGGTTAGTCCAGTTCAATGCGTACCAAAGAAGGGTGGTATTACTACCATCTTGAACGAGCAGAATGAAGTCATTCCCTCAAGGACTGTTGTTGGTTGGAGAGTGTGTATGGACTATCGAAAGTTGAACAAGGCCACCAGAAAAGATCACTTCCCTCTTCCGTTTATTGATCAGATGTTAGACAAGCTAGCTGGTAGAGAATATTATTACTTTTTGGATGGATATTCAGGATACAATCAGATTTATGTAGATCCAAAAGACCAACACAAGACAACCTTTACATGTCCTTTTGGTACCTTTGCCTTCCGAAGGATGCCATTTGGATTATGTAATGCACCCGCTACTTTTCAAAGATGTATGATGGCAATTTTCTGGGACATGATTGATGACTTCCTTGAGGTATTTATGGATGACTTTTCTGTGTTTGGTGATAACTTTGAGGAGTGTTTACGAAACTTGGAGAAAGTATTGATTCGATGCAAGGAGACGGATTTGGTGTTGAATTGGGAGAAATGTCACTTTATGGTTCGAGAGGGTATAGTGTTGGGTCACAAGGTTTCAAGTGCTGGTTTGGAAGTTGATCGTGCGAAGATTGAGGTAATCAAGACTCTTCCCCCTCCTATTTCTGTAAAAGGGGTAAGAAGCTTTTTGGGTCATGCTGGTTTTTACCGACGTTTTATCAAGGACTTCTCCAAAATCTCTAAGCCGTTGTACAACTTACTTGAGAAGGACACCAAATTCCTTTTTGATGAAGCTTGCATAAAGGCATTCAACGAGATTAAGGAGAAGCTTATTTCTGCACCTATTGTTTTACCTCCTGATTGGAAGATTCTGTTTGAGATTATGTGTGATGCTAGTGATCTTGCGATGGGTGCTGTTCTGGGTCAAAGAAAAGAAAAGGTATTTCATTCCATCTACTACGCTAGTAAAACCTTCACAAGTGCTCAAATAAATTATACCGTAACTGAGAAGGAATTACTAGCTGTCATGTATGCATTTGACAAATTTCGTTCCTACCTCCTTGGGGCAAAAGTTGTGGTGTTTACCGACCATTCTGCGATTAAATACCTTATGGAGAAGAAAGATGCGAAGCCGAGGTTGATTAGATGGGTTTTACTGTTGCAAGAGTTTGATTTAGAGATTCGGGATCGAAAGGGTTGTGATAATCAGGTTGCTGATCATTTGTCACGTCTTGAAGGTTCTGAGTCTAATGGAGGACCTGAGCTGGTTAGAGAAGAGTTTCCTGACGAGAGTTTGTTTTCATTTTATTCATCAGAGACTCCTTGGTATGTGGATATTGCAAATCTTATTGTGAGTGGTTCTTTTCCTCAAGGAGCTACCTCACAAGAGAAAAAGAGACTAGCCCACCGAGCGAAACAATTCTTTTGGGAGGATCCTTTCCTCTACAAAACATGCAGTGATCAGATGGTGAGGAGATGCATACCAGATAAAGATATTCTATCCATTATTATGGGTTGTCATGATTCACCATACGGAGGACACTTCAAAGGAGACCGTACAGCTGCAAAGGTACTACAATCCGGTTTTTATTGGCCCACTTTACATAAGGATTGTCATGAGTATGTCAAGAAGTGTCACAGATGCCAGTTTACTGGTAATATATCTAAGAGAGATGAGATGTCGGGTAATACTGTTCTGGAAGTTGAGATATTCGATGTATGGGGTATTGATTATATGGGTCCTTTTGTACCTTCTAACGGAAACCTGTATTTCCTACTAGCAGTTGATTACGTGTCTAAATGGGTAGAGGCTGTAGCTCTGCCAACTAATGATTCCCGAGTAGTGATTAAATTCTTGAAATCACACATCTTCACTAGACATGGTACACCTCGAGTTATTATCAGTGATGGAGGTTCACATTTTGTGAACAAATATCTGAAGAAAGTTCTAGAGAAGTATGGTGTGAGACATCGTGTATCTACCGCGTATCATCCACAAGCCAATGGTCAAGCTGAGGTCTCTAATCGAGAGATCAAATCCATTCTTGAGAAGACAGTTGGTTCCACACGCAAGGATTGGTCAATGAAATTAGATGATGCGTTGTGGGCATATCCTACTGCGTTCAAGACGCCTGTGGGTGCATCTCCGTATCGTATTGTTTATGGTAAGACTTGTCACTTACCTCTTGAGCTTGAAATGGGTGCCTATTGGGCAATTGCGGAGATGAACATGGATCCAATCTTAGCTGCGGAGAATCGTATGATGAAGTTGAATGAACTTGACGAGTTTCGATTTCATGCCTATGAGAATGCCAAACTTTACAAAGAAAAAACGAAGAGATGGCATGACAATCGCATTCGTGAGAAGAAATTCAAAGTTGGACAGATGGTCCTCAAGTATAATTCCAAGTTCAGCAACTATTTGGGCAAGTTGAGATCAAAGTGGTCTGGTCCGTTCGTGGTGACCAAAGTTACGCCTCATGGAGCGATAGAGATCGAGAATCCAGACGAGCAACACACCTTCATGGTGAATGGGCATCGTCTAAAACTGTACCATGTAGGCGAGGATACCAATCGCAGAATTGATCCACATCCGGGGGAGGTCATGTACCTTCTTGAAGCTGAATAGATGCGAGAGGTAACCCGTCGAGCTTAACGACGTTAAACAAAAGCCATTTCATTGTATATTAGTTTATTGCTTTAAGTTTTTCAATTCCTAGTGTATAATTCTAAGTTAATGTCAAGTTTTAGTGTCTACTTTTAAAAGAAATGAGAAGGGTTGTGTGTTACTGGTGCAGGAATTGAGTTTGGGGTGCTAGGAAATTCAAGGGAAAAATTCGGCGCGAGGTCCGGTATACCGCTGGAAGACGAGAAATTGAACAATGGAAAAAACCCGTGCCACGGGTTACTAACGCGGGTTGTATGCCGAGACGAGAAAAAGAATCAATGCGTGGTCCGGTATACCGGGCCATACCTCTGGTATACCGCTGGTTGAAAAACCCGTACCACGGGTTGGATATCACGGGTTTTTGGACGGAGAAGATATATCGAACAGTAGCAAAAACCCGTGCCACGGGGTATATATCACGGGGTCGTGGCCGAGACGAAAAATTGAGGAGTTGTTGGGTGCGGTATACCGGAGGTTATGCCCGGTATACCGGACAGAGGCGGTTTGTGAAGAGTTTCTTACCTAATCAAACTCCTACTTTACCAAACTTAACCCTAGCCTCTCCCACACGAATTTTCCAGCTCCCAACCCTATAAACACCTTGAAGCTTGATTAAACCTTCACAACAAACACATTAACATCATTAAAACTCTCCTCCATCCTCCATAAACATAACCTCTTCATCAAATTCATCACAAAACACCATTAAACACAATAAAGATCATCAAGCTTTCAAGAGTTCTTCCAAGATTCATCAAGAAAACAACTCCCTTCATCTAATCCAAGCAAGAAACTCAAGCTATACCAAGTTTTCTTAACTTTATTCCATTCTTGGTATAAACTTGAGTTTGGGGTCAATTCAACCATGACAAACAGAACAGATGCTTTGGATTATAAGAGGAAGTGTTATATCCTAGGGAAGAACAAGAATTTGCCTAGTTCTACACTGGAAAAGGCCATCAATCTTGATGAGCCTACTGAAGAAACACAAGAAGAAAAGGCACCTGCACCACCACAACACGGGAAATTAACAGCAAGGATGAGGGTATCATCAAAGCCTACAGACAAGCTACAATTTCAAGTTCAAGGTTCTTCATCTTCTCAAACTGATTCTGGTATTCCTCCATGGGCTCGCAATTTGCAACAAGAATTCGAACTTTTACGACTAGACATCGGAGCACTATGGAAGGAAATTACACAGATTAAGTCAACACTGGAAGAGGTAACTTTGTTCATGGATATTGATAATTATTCTCCCCCTTCAGAGGAGGACACGATGGATCTTCATGGCCAGGTACCCCGTTCTGATTCTTCTTCTTAATTGATGGCAGGCACTAGTTAGGTAGTTTTAGTTTAATTTTATTGCTTTATTGAGTCTTTTTCGAGTCGTGGGGACACGACTCACTTTTGAGTTTGGGGTGGGGTTCGTTGCCTCATCCCAATTTTTTGTGTTTACATGCTTTCAATAAAATTAATCTTAGGGTTGCGTGACTGTAGAGACTTTTAAATGCCCCCATCAAGCATGCTTTTTATGAATTAATGATAGAAAATAGTTGACTTTAGGAGTAGTATGAAGCTGAACTTTAATTGCATGCAAATATGAAATAAATTGATAGGAAAAATTAATGAACAATGCAAAAGAAGTAAACTTGTGCTTAAGGATAATAGGTGGTTTGTAGAACGTGAGATCTAAATGAGTAGAGAACCCACTTAGGTATGAACTAGAGACAAGTTGTGTAAATAGGAAGATGATAGAGGCAGTTCTTTGTTAGCCCTTTGAATCCTTTTTGGCCTTCTATCCCTGAATTAATTTTATCCTTCTTAGACAAATTTTTAGCCTTTAAGCCTTTCTTTTGTCGCCACATTATAAGCCAATTTCCCTTTAGATTGTTAGGCATGACCATATGACCCGCACTTAAATCACGATCCTGAGACTTCCTGTCTTGAGCTTGAGTTTGGGGTGGTGGGTCCACTATATGGGGATTTACATTGGGTTGGGAGTTTTTGAGCTTATCAATGATGCTTTGTGCGATACATGATGATGATTCACATGTGTATTGTATTGTAACCCTTTGCCGGGGTAATAGTGAATGGAAAAGAAGCTTCGAGCTCAAGTTATGAATAGGCATAGCTATGAAAAATAGCATGATATCTCAAACATCATAAAGAGAGTCATAACAATAAGGAAAAAATGAATGATTTGAAAAGAAAATATATTCGGACCGGCAAAGTGGAAATTTTTTAAGTGAATCATCCTTAGTGCTTATTGGGTTAATTTGGGGACGCTAATTAAGCGCGTCAATTGGGTTGAGTGAGAACGTAATTCGAGTGTAAACTCAAACTCTTGGACAGTTTTGTTGATGGTAAGTGAGGAGAGAGCCAAAAGCTCACTTCAAATTTACCAGATATACATACCATACCGTCCTTCAGCCTATGCTAAAACCGTAAAGTCCTCGTGATTCCTAGATGCACAGTGAGTTAATAGGGAATATTCTAAGTGGAGCGTTCAAAGCAAGTAAAGATCGAGGAATACCCTATAGCCACCATCTTGAGATAAGTAATAAGCGTAACCTTCTAGCATTGTGAAATTAATTTTGGATTGATATTGTTTTGTATTTGATTTTGCATGATAAGTGTAGGTGTATATTAATTCCTAGATTAGACTATATGAAATTTTTTTTAAGCTTTGCTTTGGGATTATTTACTAGATTCTACCTTCTGCGTTCACCTAAAAGATCCTTTGTTTTTATTTTACTTTGTCGGGACGACAAAGGTTTGAGTTTGGGGTCTTGATGTCTCCCATTTTGTTCTAATTATTAGCCCCTTGGAGACATCCTTTTAGGTGAATAAATGAATTATTTGATAGACTTTTAGGCTTAATTGATCATATTGAACTTTCTCCCCTTGGAAATTAACTATTTGCAGAATCTGAGCTTTTGTGCGTAAATTTGACTATTTTTAATGCAAAGTTAATCGGGTCTTGAATCTCATGAAAGACCAATCAAAGGAGAAAAAGTGAGAATAAAGTCTTAGTGTATTTTAGAGTGTTAGGAATTGATTTTTAGTCGAATTTCTATTTTTAGAGTACACTTTCCTATTTCGGTTTCTTGATTTATTGATTTATTCTTTTTAAGCATATGCGGTTTAATTATTTATTTAATGTGAAGCTTTAAAAGATAAATGGTAATTGCTTAGAGAGCAAGTCAAGATAAAGATGAAAGGAAAGAAGATTTACATGGAAATAAGAAGATTTAGGAAAGATTTATTCAAAGGAGGAAAAGATAAAGCTGCCTTTTGAAATCTGAAAATCCAGCCACGTTTTAGAGATTAAATCATAATAAAAGATTGGTATGGATTCTGGACGAGTGGTCTGCACCAATAGAAAGCTCTTTTCAAGACAAGTGGTTTCATATATTGGAACTTTTCAAACGGATAAGTATTGAAAAAGATATGACCAAATCAAATCAGCAGAATCTTATCTTTTAGAGCTACGAATTTGAGAGTCCTTGACTTGTTTTCCACTCCAAGAAAATTCGACCTAGGGTCTTCCAACACCTATAAATACACCTCTTAACCTCCTACTTTCACACACTTCGGAGAATTAAACAAGAGGCTTAAGGTTTTCAAGTCAGAGCACGAAGGAGAGAAGAAGCTAGAAGCTGGAGGAGTCCTGTTCTTCCATCCATAGTCATTCTACCCTTTAGGTTTTTATTTATTTCTTGTATTTTGAACATGAATTCCTTTTATTTTATGTTAGTCTTTAATTTCATTATGAGCTAAATTTCTTTATACTTTAGAATCGCATTAAAAGGATGAACCTTAATTAATGAATCTATGTTTTGAATTTGGGATTGTTTAGATTTAAATTGAATTGAGTTTTAGGTATTGGATATTACTTTGTTTTCATTACTAATTCTTTTAGAAGCAACTAGAATTAGCTGTTAGTATTTGGGCTATTCACTTTAGTGGCGAAGTGATCATCCGACAGGGGGGTTTGAATACAGATCTAGGTAATACCCGTGTAATGTCCGTTATTGACTGACAGGCTTAACTAGTTACATAGCCAAAGAGGTAAAATCATATCATCCGAAGAACCATATTCGACCATACAGGTGTTTATGATACTTTAGGATAGCTTCTAGGTCCACCCGACAGGGGGCTAGGAGATATTAGACTCCCGACTAATATTATATTTCCAATTCTACCCTTAAACATAGCATAGATTATATTGATTAAGTGGATTCCTTTGCGAGACTCAGGTATCTCTCTTATCTGAAGTTAGTCGTTATTTGCTTTATTTCTTTTCTGTTAAGTTAATTTAGTTTTATTTTAATTGCATCTTTTAATTTCCAAAAACCAAACAAAAATTATTATCTTTTATTTTCTGCTTAGCAATTATCTCTACTATCTGATTAATATTTGGGTTGAACCTAATCCGTCCCTGAGAACGAACTTGATTATCATATATTACTTGGGACAACCGTACACTTGTGGTTAAGTGGTTCCTCTTATTTTGCACTTAATTTTATAACACCCCAGGACCCACCAAATATTCGTTTGATGTTTGCCATAAATTGGTGGAGTTTTTGTAAATAAGTGTCGTACTCATGTTCATCAACTAAAAATGAGGTTATGTAACATTAAAAAGGGTGATGGACACATGAATGATTATCTTGCAGATATTCAAGATATTTGTGATAGATTAGACACAACAACTTCACATGCATGAAAATGTTATTATGTACACTTTAAAAGGTCTAACAACTGAATATAATCAATTTAAGTCGGGTATTCGTATTACAAATGCTCAATCATCTACGCTTAGCTTCCATTCACTTGGCAACTTAATTATTTCTGAAGAGTTGCACATGAACATGATTAACTCATGTGAGATTTCATCTCTTACCCGCACTGCACTTTTTTCTCAATCAAGTAATTCTTCTCCTCCATCTCACCCATGTGGACATGGGTATTTCAATCGAGTACGTGGACGTGGTCGTGCTCAAGGTAATTATTCCAATTCACAATCAATTCTGGGTACATCACCGTCGAATCATTCACAAAGTGATGTCTCCCCATTTGTGATGATTTATTATTAGTTGGAGACATCATTTTAGTTGTATTTATTATAATATAGGTCGATTTTATCATGGTTTAGTACACTTTCCTATTTTGGGTCTTGAATTGATTATTTTTTATATTTAGAGCATATTGGGTTTAATTGATATTTAGTGTGAAGCTTTAGAGATATATGGTAATTAATTAGAGTCCAAGTTGGTTCCAAGAGCTAAAGGAAAGAAGATAAACATTGGAATTGAAGATAAGGAAGTAAAAGCTAAAAATATGGAAAAGGAAAAGCTGCCATAAATCTGAATTCTAGCACTTACAACCACAATTCAGGTTATATGATTGTGTTCATAAGTTCAATAAGTTTCTTAGTCTTTTTAGAACATTGATGGAATGGAGGATTATAGTGAAACTCTACCATACATGTCAGAAGGGCAAGAGGCTTTAGTATTCAGTATGTTTTGTATTTTGGTGCTCGATAACTTTGTCATGAACAAGACAATTCATCAGCAAACAGCACCACAGAGCTCTCATCTCCATCGCCTCTCTTTGAGTTCGTTGTTGTGGTGAAGAAGCTGATTTGCGTGACTTCAGTTCTCAGCCATCTCGAAACGCCTAGATCTACTCGCCGGAGCTGCTATCTGCTCGAGAGCCATTGCCGGAGCTCCATGGATGTTGGAAGTAGCGAGCTTCACGAAGAAGAATAATAGCTTATTCAATTACTCGAGAGCCATTGCCGGGCTCTGGCACATCATCTGCCGGAGATGATAATTCATTTTTCATCGGTGACTTCTCCAGCATTACGAAGAAGAATAATAGCTTATTCAATTACTCACTCTTCTCTCCGCCTTGCCCCTCTACGTCACCGTCAGAAAATTCTTTCGAATTTTCCGACGCCATTGCCACCGAGAACCACTGGTGGTCCTTTGTGTGTTCTAAATAAATGCAAATAATAATCGAACCACAACCGCAAGTGTACGGTTGTCCCAAGTAATATAGTTGATAAAACAGATTCGTTCCAAGGACGGGATGGTTGACTACAATGCTTATCTATTAATGATTGATTGCACTTATGAAAGTAAGTAAAAGATATATTGATTGTTTGTTTGTTTTTATTATTCTAAGTAATGAAAGACTAAATGGAAAATGCAATTAAATACTAAAATGCAAGTAAATAAATGTGAAACGCAAGTATGAGAAGGTAGTACTTGAGAGACGCAAGGGTTTTCCTGACTATCATTCATTTCATACATTGTTTAAGGGACAAATTGGTAAATTTGTATTGGTCGGGATTCTATATTCTCCTTACCCCCGTCAGGGTGGACTAAGGAGCAACTCTCAAGTGCTACAAACCCCGTCAGGGTGATTATAGTCCACTCTCAAGTGATTAAGTCTAAATTACCCAATAGGCCATAGGTTTAATTAAGCTTGTCAGAGTCAAATAATTTCTAACCTACATTCATTAATTATTTCTGTACCTAAACCCCCCGTCAAGGTGATCCAATCGCCACTAGTTGGAATAGCATAAATACTAAGTCCTATCATTGGTTAATTACGTCA
The DNA here is from genome assembly GCA_029959085.1 of Nemophila menziesii. NCBI lineage: Eukaryota > Viridiplantae > Streptophyta > Magnoliopsida > Boraginales > Hydrophyllaceae > Nemophila > Nemophila menziesii. Next base: position 32,813,120 of record JARWIR010000011.1, on the reverse strand, counting down.
ATAATAGTAATTAAAAAACAAATTAAAGAAAAATACAATTTACCCAATTTGATTTAAATAATAAATATCCCAAATTCAAATGTATAGAATGAAATCAAATTGGGATTAACCCATTATGCGTTCTCAAGCACCAATTAGGTTTAGCTCATAATAATTAAAAAGAAAACTAATTTAAAAGTAAAGGAATTCATATTGTCATACAAATAAAAGATAAAAGAAACCTAATTTCCGAAATTGGAATGACTGAGAACGGAGCTATAGACCCACTCCAGCTCTAGCAGCTTCTTCTTCCCTCCTTCTGTTGCTTCTCTCTGATGTTTTTAATTGTAAAGAATGAATTGTATGAAAAATAGAAGTCAAAGGCTCCTTTTATAGTTAGAAAAACGGATTAGGGCTTGGACCTAATAATAAAACACTAATTAAATGTCCAAGCCCAAATTCTAAGCCCAAAATCCCGTAACTGCTGATACACATTCATTAAAACGGCTTTTCCCGCTTCGTTATGACTCCGATTGACCTCATTCCAGTTGCTAAAGTTCCGAAACTCGATAAGGAATGTTTTCTCTTCAAAGGTCAGCGGCTAAATCAGCTCCAAAGCACCTCGAAATCAGCAATCTATGGCCTGGAAAACAGATTTTCAGCTCTAAAAATAATATCTTCAGGAGTTATCTTCAAGTCTTGACTCAATTCACGATCTTTGACTTTCTCCTTGGATTCCTTGTCTAGCTAACATCTAAAACCTGTAAACTTTACACTAAAAATACCAATATTACGCGCAAAAGTTTAATAAATTAAAAATGCTAGAAATAAAAGAGGAAAATCATATTATTGCATATTTAGTCCAAAAGTCTATCAAATTAATTAAATAAACACCAAAAATGATGTCTCCTAAGGGTCGAAAATAAGAACAATTAGGGGGACATCAAGACCCCCAACTCAAACCTTTGTCGTCCCGACAAAGTAAAACAAAACAAAGGGGTGTAAGTAAGCGTATAAACAAGTAGAAGCTAACAAATAAACCCTAAAGCAATTCTCAAAATAAATCTCATATAGCAAACTCTAGAAATTAATATACACATACATCTAAAATGCAACATCAAACACACATAATCTCAATCATAAAATTAAAGTTGCAATGCTTGAAGGTTACACTTGTACTCATCTATGTATGATGGCTATAGGGTGGTCATTAATCCTAAATCGTTTTGAACGCTCCACCTAGTATATTCCTTATCAACAGAATCATAAATTCACTATGTACTCAGGAATCACGAGGTCTTTATGGTTATAATATTTGCTTAAGGACGGGTGTGGATGTATATTTGGTAAATTTGAAGTGAGCTTTTGGCTCTCTCCTCACTTACCATCAACAATGTCCTCGAGCTTGAGTTAACGCTCAAAAGATGTTCTCACTCACCCATATACGCAACAATTTAGCGTCCCATGTCTACCCACTATAAACAAGATGATTTTCAGAAAATTCCACTTTGTCGGATGTTTTATTCATTCATATTTTTCTTTTTATTTTCTTTTCTCTTTTTCTCTTTTTTTTTGTACAGAAGCAAACCGGGTTTCCGGTTTTGACGAAACCGGGTTCCCGGTTTCTACTGTAAGATTTTTCGAAATTTTTCATTTTTTTTCTTTCTTTTTCATTTTTCTTCATTCCCGGCAAAGGGTTACAAGTATATATATTATCTGCAATTGTGCTACAATACAAAGCACATCAATCCCAACCCATTAAATTCCCCATAAGTGGTCCCACCACCCCAAACTCAAGCTCGAGACATGTCTCAGGATTGTGATTCAAGTGCGGGTCATATGGTCATGCCTAATAATCTAAGGGATAATGGCTTATATCGTGGCTACAAAGAAAAGGCTAAAGGCTCAAAGTGGGCTAAGACGGATAATCATTAACATAAGGGATAAAAGGCTAAAAAGGCACAAATGGCTAACAAAGAACTGCCCCTATCATTTTCATAATTACATAGCTTGTCTTTAGTTCATATCTAGGTGGGTTCTCTACTAATTAGGATTTCACGTTCTACACACCAAACATATTCCTTAAGTACAAGCTTACTTCATTTGCATTGTTCATTAATTTTTCCTATTAATTACCTATGGTTGCATGCAATTCTAAATGCGTTTTATATCAATCCCTAAAGTCCACTATTTACTATCATAGATTCATCAAAAGTATGCTTAAAGGGATATTTAAAATTTTCTACAGTCAAACGCAAATCCGAAAATTATTTTATTGAAAGCAAATAAAACATATAACACATAAAAACTGGGATGAGGCAACGAACCCCACCCCAAACTCAAAAATGAGTCGTGTCCCCACGACTCGAAAAGACTCAAAGCAATAAAATAATATACACTAAATGAGAAGGGATAGAAAATGTATCTTAACCAGCGCGAGGCTGGTTGTCGGTGTTGCGTCCATGAACTTTATCTCGCGTCTAGACATCGTAAGTTGTGCTTTGAACAAATAAAGTTCTACTTGTTTGTAACGTTTCCCAAAATAGCGCACCTCGTATCCTGATTCTCTTCCAACACCTTGATTTTTTATTCCAACTCATCATCGGCTCATTTTCTTCCTCACTTTCAGGTTCCTCAATCACTTCTCTCTTCTTAGGATTAGCTTTAATTTTTAACCCTTTTCAGTCTTGTGTTTGCAACGCGAATTAGGAATCTCAATAGCTTGTTCTTGAACAGTACCAAAAGTGTTTCTGTTTCTTGGAGAATTCCTTCGATAAGTACACATGAAAACGGTTCTGATAAGCATCTCTTTCCACCCAAAACTCAAAACTTCAAATAGTGAGAAGCTAAGGCTTAGAACTTTGATATTTTGAGGCTTAAGACTTGAAGATTATGGTGGAATATGAGATGGGTAAAGGCTAGTTGATGTGGGGGAAGAGGGAATTGGATTTAATTTGAAGCTTGGATGAAGAACAATTGAACAAAAGTGGGAATTCCATGGTGCTTTGGATAGGAGATGAATTGAGTGTATGTTATTATGGTGAAAGAGGGTAGGATTTGATGATTGTGTGGTTGTAGATAATGATTTTCAGGAAATTCTGGGTTTAGGGAGTGTTTTTGGAGGCTGGTTTGAAGAAAGAGGTAAAAATCTAGGGCTAAAAAGCTGAAAATTGACCTGTCACAGAAGAAACCGGGTACCCGCATTTGCAAATGCGGGGCCCCAGTTTCGCGTCGCTGTGTCGACGCGAAAAAATATATATATATTTTTTTTATTTTTTTTGGCGTCTGACAATAAATGACGCAATAATTTTTTTTTTTACCTCAAAACGAAGCCAAAACGCGGGGTCAGAGAAATGCCCTTCGAAACCGGGTTGCCGGATTTGCAAATGCGGGTACCCGGATTTTCGTCGATGGCGCGAGCCAAGACGCACCAAAACGCGACCTCCCAAGACGCCGGGTCAGAGAATTTGGAAAGTTATAGCTCCGAAACCGGGTACCCGCATTTGCAAATGCGGGGACCCGGTTTGCGTCGATGGCGCGAATCAAAACGCAGCAAAACGCAGTGGTGACGCAGCAAAACGCGGGCCCCAAGACGCTGGGTCAAAAAGTTAGAATTTTTAGCTTTCGAAACTGGGTACCCGTATTTGCAAATGCGGGTACCCGGTTTGCCCCTGGAACACCACAAATTTTTCTTCTATTTTCTGTTGGCATATAGCTTCCCTTAATAGGTTGTTTTAATGTGACAAATCCTCTTGTGTTTAGTGTGCTAATTACTCTTGTTATATACATCCTAACTTGCATTATTGTTCATCAAAAACACTTTACATATCATTCTTATTATATCTCATTACATATACTTTTAATCATATCTTTATTTACATTGAGATATAACCTTCATGATCAACTGCAAAGTTTATAAGAATGATGTTATCTACAACTTTCGTGAAGAAGATTTACTGATCCGAGCATCATAGCTTAAGTTATATCTATCAAAGATGTTTGGTGCGGTACACCGGACCAAGGGTGCAGTACACCGGACCTAGGATGCGGACCAGGGCACGGTGCATGGCTAGCCCGTCCGAAAGATAGAAAATCTAACCGTTGAAGTGCGGTACACCGCACGATACCTGCGGTACACCGCAGGGAAGGTTTTTCTGCACAAAGTTTATGTCATAAGAAATATATCCGTTGGGAGATTAATAGATCCGTTGGACTCAAGCCTTATGACCGTTGGAAGCAATTTTCAGCTATAAAATGAAGGTCTTTCAAGGCTACAACTACACCAACTAATTACAAACATTAAGGAGCTTAATTGTTATCATTCAAGAAGGTGTCAAGAGCTATACATTGTCAAAATCAATCTTAGTGAGCTTATAAGTCCTATCCAACTCATTCAAGGAGTTAATCAAATAAGCCACAAAGTTCTATCCACTCAAGAGGAGTCTTTCATGCTTAAGTGTTATATCTACTCATTAGGAGATTGTTAGCAAAGTAGTTTCACCCTTTAAACACTTTGTATTTATCCTCTTAAGTCTATTTCTTGTAATAGATAGATTAAGAGAGAATTAGAGTATCGGGAGTATACTCGGTGTCCTTGTGTTGTGATTACACAAGAGTTTCCTTCGTGGTTTCGAAGAGTTTGTCCTTCGTGTTATCGAAGAGGTTGTAAGGGTTATTGTGTTCTCGATCCGGTTAAGAGAGACACGGGAGCTTAGTGAAAAGCTTGAAATCCTAAGGAGGCTTCCTTAGGTAGTGGATGTAGGGAAACCGAACCACTATAAATCGTGTGTATCTTTCTATCCCTACTCTATTTACTTTCCGCACTTTATATGTTTGATAATATGCTAGCATGAATATTGTGATATTGATTATCTTGTTTATCTAACATATTGTCATCTAGAGTAGTAAGAGATTAGAAACTCGTTTTACTTGTATCACTTATATATCGAACCTCTTAGCTTATCCATTGTATGATCCCTTAAGAGTTTGATATATTAGTTGACTTAGAAGTTTCTTTCTTAAACTTATAATTGTCCAAAAGATTTTTAATTAGGCATTAATCTTATTAGTAATCCTATTCACCGCCCCTCTAGGACTTTCAATTGGTATCAGAGCCTAACTCTACGTGAATAGCTTAATCGTTAGTAGAGTAAACGATATGGAATTTAATCTTTTGGAAGAGTCGTCTTCTACCCGACCTCCACTTTTTGTAGGAACTTACTATTTTGCTTGGAGAACAAAAATGGAGGAATTTATCAAAGCCGAAGATCCCGATCAATGGAGAATCGTTATGGAAGGTCCATTCATTCCATACAAAGAGGAGTTAAATGAAGCGGGAGTTCTTAAATTAAATCAAGAAGAAAAAGATTATGATGAACTCACCGATGAGGATAATGCTAAGCTCACTCAAAATGCAAAACCGATGTACACTCTAATTTGTGGAATATCCGAAGAGATTTTCTCACAAATGTTAGATTGTAATTCCGCAAAAGAGCTTTGGGATCGTTTGGAGTTTCTATATGGAATTGTCGAGAATGACGAAGAAAAAGAAAGCTTAATCCATGATGAATCTCATGACAATCCTAAACCAAACCATAAGGTAGCAATCTATCCTAACTCTTTGTCACCTCCATATAATTATGATGATATTAGGCATATTTCATCCCTTCTAAAAATTCTTGATTCTCTAATCCATTTGAATAACCTTATGTTGAAAAAGGCTAAAGTTGAGCAAAAGAATTGTTTTAATTGTTGTATCACTTTAGATGATATTTTGGGAAATACTAAAAACCCTTTTTTTGAAAATATTTTCTTTTCAAATAAAAGTCAACATCCTATGAAGAAAAATATAGAAGGTTTTGAAAAAGTGGATGAAGCATTTTCCCTTGCTCTTAAAACTTTAGAAAATCATCCCTATTTAAATGTCACTCCATTTGATGAAAATGATCTTTTTAAAGAAAAATTATATTTGAGTGATAATTTGGATAATCAAAAGAATGAGAAAAAATCGTGTTCAAAACCCTCTCATGATAGTTCAATTAGAAAAAGAAGTTCTTGCAATTATTGTGGTAAACCCGGTCATCATGTTTCTACATGTCATTACCACAAACAACTTGAATACGGGTCCTTAATACCCTCGTGGGAAAAACCGACATGGATCGTGAAAAGTACTAATCGTGTTCCCAGATCCATTTCACCTTGGATACCATAGTAATATTTTATTGTAGGTGTTGAGCGTCAAGAAATTGAAATGATATACAAAAAGACGCTCAAATCCCGTCAAAGAAAAATCCGGTGAATTCTTTCCTTCTTCTTTTTGTTAATTTGTGTTTTATTATGTGTTTATGTGCTTTATCTTCTATGTGCTAATATCTTGTGACTCTTGACCTTTTCATGCTTAAAATTGCTTTGTTTTTACATTGGGTCTTTTTGTACTTTTTAGAAAATATAGGGGTATTTGTGAAATAAACTGTTTTATGTGTTTTCGGGTTTTCCTTGTTATATCTTTTCAAAACAAAAATTATTTTGTAAGTTTTATACCATTCCGAATCTTTTGGGGAAGTTTCGAATGAGTTTCGGGAGTTTTTAAACGAACCAAAAAATCCATTTTTAGAGTCTTCGTCGAACGTTTTTGCGGTGCACCGCACCACTTCCGCGGTACACCGCGATCCAGGGTTTCTGTCTTTTTTATTTTTCCTTTATTTTTCGTCCAGTTTATTTGCAACCTTTTTTCTACCGTGCGGTACACCGCACAGTTGTCGCGGTACACCGCACAGTTGTCGCGGTACACCGCACAGTTGTCGCGGTACACCGCGAATTAGGTTTTTGTCTGTGTTAAAAACCCGTCAGTCTTCTTTTGGTCTTCATTCCTTCTTTTAAAACAAAAACCTCCCCCGCTGCTGCGATTTCCGGCGACAAAACACCGCTACATCCGCCGCCTAAAGCTCTAGCTTCTCCACCAAATCACTTACTTCTCTCTCTCCTTCATTCCTCCACCATTACCCACCTCTTTTCACCATGGTTAGAGAAAAGAAATCTGCTCCAAGGAAGAAAGCCGCCGCCGGAGCCTCCTCCAGCCGCCGCCGTGCACCATCACCGGCGAGGTCACCAACAACACCTCCACTCCGGCCATTCGATCCTCTTCTGGGTAGAACCTTAAATGCTTCAGCTTTTCCTTCCGGTGTTGATTCTCTTTTTCAACTCCTTTCTTTTCAAGGTTGTCATAATATCTTTCGTTATTCGGGAAGTCATTTAGCTAGTGGTTTAATTGAAGAATTTTACTCAAACTTTGAATATAATTGTGCTAATAATTCGGTTAAATCAAAAGTTTCGGGTATTAATTTACGCTTAAAGATGAATGATTTGTGTGCTCGTTATGATATTCCCACCGATGGTTTTAGTGGTTTTTGGTCTAGTGGTTGGGATGGATCAAGTCTTGATGTGGTAGCACAAAACGATGTTAAGGAATTCGTAAATGGTAGGATGCTAATTCATGATGGAAATTGGAATATACGGAATTTTGATCCGGAGTTTATAGTGGCTCACAAATTCCTAATTTCGGCCGTGATTCCAAAAGATAAACATGATGCTAAATTGATCCCATACGAGGCTTATCTCTTATACTTAATCTTTGCTAGACAACGGATTAACATTATTGCGATAATGTTCAAATGGATGAATCATGCTAGGGGATCAAGGGATAAAGTTCCATACGGTATTTTCTTACCGAACTCTTTGAATCAAATGGCATTTCTTTAGGAGGTACTAGTGTGAGACCAATTGATAGGGCTTGGTGTTTTGATTATAGCACTATAAAGAGAATGAAATTCGCTATCTACAATAACACTTATGTTACGTGCTCACAAGTTAATCGTATTTCGGATGTATCCGTTCGTAATCGTATTTTATTAGCAAAAGAGGGAACTACCGGTCCGGCTCTTGAATCGCTTGAACTCTTGAAAAACCCGGCCTCACAAAATCCCACTCCTAATCCCAATGACGCTTCATCATCTAATCCTACTCCCGGTGAAAATTCTTCCACAAATTCCCGTCTTGATCAATTCATGGCATATATATCTCAAAGATTTGATACCTTGGAAAGGAAGATTGATGCTATTCATGAAAAGATTGATTGTTCGGGTCGCCTTTCGCGTTCTAGGAGTCATTCCCCTCGTTGAGCTTATCCCGTTATTTACCCTTGATTTCGTTCTTTTTATGACTTCCTAAACTTGGTTTTTATTGTGTCTTATTGTGGTTGTTTTGGACTATTTGTTATGTTTATGCTTTGAATGCTTTTGGATCCGTGTTTTGGATATTTAGGATTTTATTGCTACTTGGTTTGATTTGGATATTTGGTTTAGTATGCTATGCTTTTATTTTGGATATTTAATGTTTAGATGCTTAAGTTTTATGCTTCGGATGTTATATAATTGTGTTGATGTTGCTAACATATTCTTTGATGATATAGGTACTATTGCATCTTTTATCCTTGATCTTATTCTATATTGCTTTATGGTCCCTATAGTTTGTTCAAATTAATCTTAGTTCATCAAATGGTTGAAAATTGCACTTAGGTCCCTAAAAGTTTTTCAAAATTGCTTTTTAGTCCCTAAAACTTCTTGAAAAATGCTTTTTGACACCTATATTTTTCAAAGATTACATTTTACCCTTTAATTTCTTAAAAATGATTTCAAATATTCTTATTAGTAAAAAGGAGAAATTATAGGTCAAACTTTTACAAAATTGAAACAAACACTCTATGCATTTTGTGAGGGGGAGTTTTTCTTAAATCATATTTAAAAACTCAAATGCTTAGACTAATCGTTTATCTCATACATTGCAACTAATCGTTTGTGTCATTAGAAAGCATATGAAATGAAAATCTATCGATCAAGAAGTTGGTAAATTGTCTCTATCCCTTAGTTCTTGCGTTACAATTGTCAATATTTGTGCATCTCATTCTAAAATTATTTTAATCCCTAAACTCTTGCACACCCTTAAAATCTTTGTTTAAAATCTATTCACTTGAGTTTTAGCTCTTCTATTTTTAGTTGTTTTTATTACCCCGTCTTTTTTGATGAAGACAAAGGGGGAGAAATATGTGCACTAAAACTTTCAAAAATTGCACTTTTTAAATTCTCACAAATGCATCTCATATCTTATATGCTTATTGTGAGGGGGAGCTTAAATTCATTAGAGCTTAAACTTTCATATCATTCCTAAGGTGTTTTAGTGAAGGATTTGTCATCATCAAAAAGGGGGAGATTGTTGGCATATAGCTTCCCTTAATAGGTTGTTTTAATGTGACAAATCCTCTTGTGTTTAGTGTGCTAATTACTCTTGTTATATACATCCTAACTTGCATTATTGTTCATCAAAAACACTTTACATATCATTCTTATTATATCTCATTACATATACTTTTAATCATATCTTTATTTACATTGAGATATAGCCTTTATGATCAACTGCAAAGTTTATAAGAATGATGTTATCTACAACTTTCGTGAAGAAGATTTACTGATCCGAGCATCATAGCTCAAGTTATATCTATCAAAGATGTTTGGTGCGGTACACCGGACCAAGGGTGCGGTACACCGGACCTAGGATGCGGACCAGGGCACGGTGCATGGCTAGTGATGTCTCCCTATTTGTTCTAATTCTTAGCCCATTGGAGACATCCTTTTAGGTGAATAAATGACTTATTTGATAGACTTTTAGGCCTAATTGATCATATTATACTTTCTCCCCTTGGAAATTAACTATTTGCAGAATCTGAGCTTTTGTGCGTAAATTTGATTGTTTTTAATGCAAAGTTAATTGGTTCTTGAATTTCATGAAAGACCAATCCAAGGAGGAGAAGTGAGAGTTAAAGTCTTAGTGTATTTTAGAGTGTTAGGAAATGATTTTAGTCGAGTTTCTATTTTTAGAGTGCACTTTCCTGTTTCTATTTCTTGATTTGTTGATTTATTCTTTTTAAGCATATGCGATTTAATGATTTATTTAATGTGAAGCTTTAAGAGATAAATGGTAATAACTTAGAGACCAAGTCAAGATGAGGATGAAATGAAAGAAGATTTACATGGAAATAAGAAGATTTAGGAAAGATTTATTCAAAGGAGGAAAATATAAAGCTGCCTTGTGAATCTGAAAATCCAGCCACGTTTTAGAGATTAAATCATAATTATATATTGGCATGGATTCTGGACGAATGGTCTGCACCAATAGAAAGATCTTTCCAAGACAAGCAGTTTCATATATTGGAACTTCTCAAACGGATAAGTATTGAAAAAGATATGACCAAATCAAATCAGTAGCAAATCTTACCTTTTTCTAGAATTTAGGGCTACGAATTTGAGAGTCTTTGACTTGTCTTCCACTCCAAGCAAATTCGACCTAAGGTCTTCCAACACCTATAAATACACCCCTTAGACCTCATAATTCAATACCTCTCATATTTTACACAATTTATACATCCTTAGAGAGAGAGTCAACCACTTCAGAGCAAGAAGGCAGAGGAGGAGCTAGAGCTGGAGGAATTCTGTTCTTCAATCAACAGTCATCTAATCCTTAGGTTATATATTTCTTTTCTGTAATTAAATATGATGTCTTTCTATTTAGTTTCAGTATTTAATATTACCATGAGCTAAACTTTTACATACTTGAGAATCGCAATAAAGGGATGAACCCTAATTAATTTAATCTTTGTTTTGAATTTGGGATTGTATGATTTAAATTGAATTAGGTCTTAGATATTGGATATTACTTTGTTCTTATTTACTAATTCTTTTCCGCGCAACTAGAATTAGATTTTAGTATTTAGGCTATTCCATATAGTGGCGTATGGATCATCCGACAGGGGGGTTTGAATACAGATCTAGGTAATACCCGTGTAATGTCCGTTATTGACCGACAGGCTTAACTAGTTACATAGCCAAAGAGGTAAAATCATATCATCCGAAGAGCCATATTCGACCATACAGGTGTTTATGATACTTTAGGATAGCTTCTAGGTCCACCCTGACGGGGGCTAGGAGATATTAGATTCCCGACTAGTATACTAATACTAGTTCTACCCTTAAACATAACATAGATTATATTAGTTAGGAGGATTCTTTGCGAGACTCAAGTAATTCTCTTATCTGAAGTCAGTATTTTATTTGCTTTTATTTACTTTAATTTAGTCTTTATTTATTTGCATCTTAGTTTTAAGAAAACCAAACAAAAATCATCTTATTTTACTTTTCTGTAAACAATTATCCTTACTATCTGATTAATACTGGAGTTGAACCTAATCCGTCCCTGAGAACGAACTCGATTTATCGAATATTACTTGGACAACCGTACACTTGCGGTAATTGTGGTTCCTTTATTTTCGTACTTAATTTAATAACACACCAGGACCCACCAAGTTTTTGGATTTTACTTATCTATTACTTGGTACGACCCGTACACTTGCGGTCTGTGGTTCCTTTATTTCTGTACTTAATTTAATAACACACCAGGACCCACCAAGTTTTTGGCGCCGCTGCCGGGGACGGTAGCGTGAGACCTCGGTGTTAATCTTTAGTAGTTGTAATTGTTTATTTATTTTTTCATTTTACGCTTGGTTTTTTTTTTGTTGTACAGATTTTTATTCAGGTAATGATCAAGAGGTTTTATTGAAGATCTATAGAGGACATTACCCGGATCCCGATCCATACGAATATTGGGAAGACTCTTCGGGACAACAACAATGGGGTAGTAACTTCTACCAACAATCCTATCAATACCCGCAAGAGCAGGATTGGAACAACCAATGGATCAGGAATAATCAACAACAATCATCATATCACTATCCCCAGGAGCAAGGATGGAACAACCCATGGGTTGGAAACATTCAACAACCTCCACCTTATCACTATCAGCAAGAAATTGACAATGAGATACGTTCTAAACTCCAGCGCTTAGTAGAAGACACAAACGCCACCGTTGCACGCATGCAACAGATGGTAGAAGAATGGGGTAGTATGTCTTATGAAGATTCCACTCCCCCGAGGGATGGAAGAGATCAACTGGAAGAAGTAGTTGAGAAGGAGGTGTTGAAGGAAGATATTAGTGATAATGATATGACCATCATGCCGGTTATGAATGAAGACCACCATGTGGTTGACAATCTTATTAGCATGGTGGAAGAAGGAGTAGCAAAGAAAATCCTAGAAACTGAGATTGCTATTCCTATGGTGCGTGCACATGATCAAGATACTGAACGCAAACAAGAAGAAGAGGCGATTGAGATAATTGAGCTTCCACATCAAGAATATGATGAAGTAATAGTGGAAGATTGGATTGAAAGCGAAGACGAATGTGAAGTGGTTGAGAAATCAATTGAAGAGTTAAAGCTTCATAATAAAAGAGAAATCGAATTCCCACCACATAAAGTTCACCAATCACTATCTCCACCACAAGTCATCATTAGAGATAAAATATCGGAATCACCTCTATTATTAAAAATGATCAATAGGTGCTACGCAAGAAAGGTGCTACACCGCGAGAGTAAAGCTGCAAGGAGGAGCACCTACCCACCACACTTTAAAGAGGAACGCGAGATTAAAGAGAATTAAAATGAGCTTATACCATTGAGGACGGTTATCTACTATCGTGTGGTGAAGAATACGTTTCGTCATGAAAGTAAGAAGGCAAAATGGAGATACTACCCTCCCCCTTTCAGAGATCGATTGAATAAAATTTTAAGGGGGAAGGTTCTAAAACTTACATGCCAAGGACGAGGCAAATTCAAGCGGAGGAGAACCGCAAGGGCCTCATTACCATCTTCATGGAAGGTAACGCGTCGAATTTAAAGACGTAATAAACAAAAGTGCTTCTTTGGAGACAACCCATGTTTAATTTGCTTTCTGTTTTCAATTCCTAATGTATAATTCTAAGTTAGTGTCGAGTTTTAGTGTCTACTTTTAAAAGAAATGAGAAGGGTAGTGTGTTAATGGTGCAGGAATCGAGTTTGGGGTGCTAGGAGGGAAATTCGGCGCGAGGTCCGGTATACCGCCCCAGAACCCCGGTATACCACAAGAAGAAAACCCGTGTCACGTGTTACTCACGCGGGTTTTAATCAGAAAGGAGAAAAAAAATTCGATGCGCGGTCCGGTATACTGCAGGAGGGAAAAACCCGTACCACGGGTTAGGTACCGCGGGTTTTTGGACGTAAAAGAGATATTGAACAGTAGCAAAAACCCGTGCCACGGGGTATATACCGCGGGGTCTTTGCCGAGACGAAAAAAATGAAGCACTGATGGGTCCGGTATACCGGAGGTTATGCCCGGTATACCGCAACTATGTCGGTTTGAAGAGTTTGTGCCTTATAAACTTCTTACTTCATCAAGAAGTAACCCTAGCCTCTTCAAAAACGAATTTTCCAGATCCTAACCCTTATATACCTGTACAAAGACCACTACAACACCCAAAGACATTATATCCTTGCTCCTAATCCATTCCAAACACTCATCCAACACCACAATCATTCAAGAACATCAAGAAATCTTCTCCTTCAACCTTAAGCCTCTTCATCAAAGCTTCAATCCTATTCATTAAACCTTCCCCAAGCTATTACATATTGATTACCCATCTCATATAACACCTAAATCCTTCATTACAAATCCTCAAAACATCAAATTTCAAAACTCTTCGCTAGTTTTCGATTATTTGAAGTTTTGAGTTTGGGGTTCAATGAGATGACGAAGATTGGGAGGTCAAGAATACCATGAAGAGGAAGAAGAAGTTGAAGAACCTTGTATTAATTTTGGTGTTGAAAGATGTAGTTGAAAGAGTGGAAATTTTGGAGGATAATCATGAAGAGGTGTTGAAACCCATAGGAAAAATCACAAAAGAGTTGGAGCTTATGCAAATCATATTACGTGGAGTGAGCAATGTTCAACATGCCACCTACGCAACACAAGGAGCTCAACCTACACGCAACCATGGAAACCAGCTTTGTGCTGGTTCAGATACGTTTTCCTATCCCTTTCTCATTTGTTTTATTAAGTTTTTATTTGCTTTCTTGAGTCTTTTTCGAGTCGTGGGGACACGACTCATTTTTGAGTTTGGGGTGGGGTTCGTTGCCTCATCCCAATTTTATGTGTTTTACTGTTTTTTTTAAATTAATCTAAGGGTTGCGTTGATTGTAGAGTATTTTAAAATGCCCCCATCAAGCATTCTTTTTATGAATTTATGATAGAAAATAGTTGATTTTAGGAGTTAGTATGAAGCTGAACTTTGATTGCATGCAAATATGAGATAATTGATAGGAAGAATTAATGAACAATGCAAAAGAAGTAAACTTGTACTTAAGGATAATAGGTGGTTTGTAGAACGTGAGATCTAAATGAGTAGAGAACCCACTTAGGTATGAACTAGAGACAAGTTGTGTAAATAGGAAGATGATAGAGGCAGTTCTTTGTTAGCCCTTTGAATCCTTTTTGGCCTTCTATCCCTGAATTAATTTTATCCTTCTTAGACAAATTTTTAGCCTTTAAGCCTTTCTTTTGTCGCCACATTATAAGCCAATATCCCTTTAGATTGTTAGGCATGACCATATGACCCGCACTTGAATCACGATCCTGAGACTTCCTGTCTTGAGCTTGAGTTTGGGGTGGTGGGTCCACTATATGGGAATTTACATTGGGATTGGGAGTTTTGAGCTTATCAATGATGCTTTGTGCTATACATGATGATTCACAGGTTTATTGTATTGTAACCCTTTGCCGGGGTAATAGTGAATGGAAAAGAAGCTTCGAGCTCAAGTTATGAATAGGCATAACTATGAAAAATAGCAAGATATCTCAACATCATAGAGAGAGTCATAGCTATAAGAAAAGAAAAGAATAAATGAATGATTTGAAAAGAATATACATATTCGGACCGGCAAAGTGGAAATTTTTAAGTGAATCATCCTTAGTGCTTATTGGGTTAATTTGGGACGCTAATTAAGCGCGTCAATTGGGTTGAGTGAGAACTTTATTCGAGTGTAAACTCAATCTCTTGGACAGTTTTGTTGATGGTAAGTGAGGAGAGAGCCAAAAGCTCACTTCAAATTTACCAAATATACATACCATACCGTCCTTCAGCCTATGCTAAAACCGTAAAGACCTCGTGATTCCTAGATGCACAGTGAGTTAATAGGGATTATTCTAAGTGGAACATTCGACACAAGTAAATATAGAGGAACACCCTATAGCCACCATCTTGAGATAAGTAATTAAGCGTAATCTTCTAGCATTGCGAAATTAATTTTTGATTGATATTGTTTTGTATTTAATTTTGCATGATAAGTGTAAGTGTATATTAATTCCTAGGTTAGACTATATGAAATTTGTTTTAAGCTTTGCTTTGGGATTATTTACTAGATTCTACCTTCTGCGTTCACCTAAAAGATCCTTTGTTTTTATTTTACTTTGTCGGGACGATAAAGGTTTGAGTTTGGGGTCTTGATGTCTCCCTATTTGTTCTAATTCTTAGCCCATTGGAGACGTCCTTTTAGGTGAATAAATGACTTATTTGATAGACTTTTAGGCCTAATTGATCATATTATACTTTCTCCCCTTGGAAATTAACTATTTGCAGAATCTGAGCTTTTGTGCGTAAATTTGATTGTTTTTAATGCAAAGTTAATTGGTTCTTGAATTTCATGAAAGACCAATCCAAGGAGGAGAAGTGAGATTTAAAGTCTTAGTGTATTTTAGAGTGTTAGGAAATGATTTTAGTCGAGTTTCTATTTTTAGAGTGCACTTTCCTGTTTCTATTTCTTGATTTGTTGATTTATTCTTTTTAAGCATATGCGATTTAATGATTTATTTAATGTGAAGCTTTAAGAGATAAATGGTAATAACTTAGAGACCAAGTCAAGATGAGGATGAAAGGAAAGAAGATTTACATGGAAATAAGAAGATTTAGGAAAGATTTATTCAAAGGAGGAAAATATAAAGCTGCCTTGCCTTGTGAATCTGAAAATCCAGCCACGTTTTAGAGATTAAATCATAATTAAAGATTGGCATGGATTCTGGACGAATGGTCTGCACCAATAGAAAGATCTTTCCAAGACAAGAAGTTTCATATATTGGAACTTCTCAAACGGATAAGTATTGAAAAAGATATGACCAAATCAAATCAGCAGCAAATCTTACCTTTTTCTAGAATTTAGGGCTACGAATTTGAGAGTCTTTGACTTGTCTTCCACTCCAAGCAAATTCGACCTAGGATCTTCCAACACCTATAAATACACCCCTTAGACCTCATAATTCAGTACCTCTCATATTTTACACAATTTATACATCCTTAGAGAGAGAGTCAACCACTTCAGAGCAAGAAGGCAGAGGAGGAGCTAGAGCTGGAGGAATTCTGTTCTTCAATCAACAGTCATCTAATCCTTAGGTTATATATTTCTTTTCTGTAATTAAATATGATGTCTTTCTATTTAGTTTCAGTATTTAATATTACCATGAGCTAAACTTTTACATACTTGAGAATCGCAATAAAGGGATGAACCCTAATTAATTTAATCTTTGTTTTGAATTTGGGATTGTATGATTTAAATTGAATTAGGTCTTAGATATTGGATATTACTTTGTTCTTATTTACTAATTCTTTTCCGCGCAACTAGAATTAGATTTAAGTATTTAGGCTATTCCATATAGTGGCGTATGGATCATCCGACAGGGGGGTTTGAATACAGATCTAGGTAATACCCGTGTAATGTCCGTTATTGACCGACAGGCTTAACTAGTTACATAGCCAAATATATTAGTTAGGAGGATTCTTTGCGAGACTCAAGTAATTCTCTTATCTGAAGTCAGTATTTTATTTGCTTTTATTTACTTTAATTTAGTCTTTATTTATTTGCATCTTAGTTTTAAGAAAACCAAACAAAAATCATCTTATTTTACTTTTCTGTAAACAATTATTCTTACTATCTGATTAATACTGGAGTTGAACCTAATCCGTCCCTGAGAACGAACTCGATTTATCGAATATTACTTGGACAACCGTACATTTGCGGTAATTGTGGTTCCTTTATTTTCGTACTTAATTTAATAACACACCAGGACCCACCAGCTAGCCCGTCAGAAAGATAGAAAATCTAACCGTTGAAGTGCGGTACACCGCACGATACCTGCGATATACCGCAGGGAAGGTTTTTCTGCACAAAGTTTATGTCATAAGAAATATATCCGTTGGGAGATTAATAGATCCGTTGGACTCAAGCCTTATGACCGTTGGAAGCAATTTTCAGCTATAAAATGAAGGTCTTTCAAGGCTACAACTACACCAACTAATTACAAACATTAAGGAGCTTAATTGTTATCATTCAAGAAGGTGTCAAGAGCTATACATTGTCAAAATCAATCTTAGTGAGCTTATAAGTCCTATCCAACTCATTCAAGGAGTTAATCAAATAAGCCACAAAGTTCTATCCACTCAAGAGGAGTCTTTCATGCTTAAGTGTTATATCTACTCATTAGGAGATTGTTAGCAAAGTAGTTTCACCCTTTAAACACTTTGTATTTATCCTCTTAAGTCTATTTCTTGTAATAGATAGATTAAGAGAGAATTAGAGTATCGGGAGTATACTCGGTGTCCTTGTGTTGTGATTACACAAGAGTTTCCTTCGTGGTTTCGAAGAGTTTGTCCTTCGTGTTATCGAAGAGGTTGTAAGGGTTATTGTGTTCTCGACCCGGTTAAGAGAGACACGGGAGCTTAGTGAAAAGCTTGAAATCCTAAGGAGGCTTCCTTAGGTAGTGGATGTAGGGAAACCGAACCACTATAAATCGTGTGTATCTTTCTATCCCTACTCTATTTACTTTCCGCACTTTATATGTTTGATAATATGCTAGCATGAATATTGTGATATTGATTATCTTGTTTATCTAACATATTGTCATCTAGAGTAGTAAGAGATTAGAAACTCGTTTTACTTGTATCACTTATATATCGAACCTCTTAGCTTATCCATTGTATGATCCCTTAAGAGTTTGATATATTAGTTGACTTAGAAGTTTCTTTCTTAAACTTATAATTGTCCAAAAGATTTTTAATTAGGCATTAATCTTATTAGTAATCCTATTCACCACCACCCCCCCCCCCCCTCTAGGACTTTCATTTTCGCCCTTTCGACCCCAAACTCATGACCTTTTTATCCCTGAAATCATCAAAAACAACTACCCTTCCTCATTTCTTACTAATAAACACTAAATTAACGAAAATCAAACGAATTTAAACTACGAAAAAAAAAATTTAAACTAATATACAAGAAATGGATTTTGTTTAACGTCGTTAAGCTCGACGGGTTACCTCATTCTTTAGTCATTAACATAACCTCCCCAGCAATGAGTGAGGTTGTCAATATTTGCAACTCGAGATTTGCATCCCTTAGCTTTTATGCCCACTAGTTTATCTGAGATAACCTTCGTGACCATGAATGGTCCTAGCCAAGAACTATTCGATTCACGTACCTTTGGAGGGGGATTTGGTTTCTTCATAGCTACTTCTTCACCTACTTTGAACCCCTTTTTCTTTCTTTCTTTCTTAGGTTCCTTCGGAACCTTCGTGGCACGTGCTTTCTCTTTCTTCTTCGCATGATTTAGTTGTGGATTTTTAGGGTATGGAGGAGCTTTAATTGGTGGTTTCTTTCGTAGCTCTTTCTCCTCCACTCCTAAAGTGTCCACAACTAAATCATGCGAAGAAGAAAGAGAAAGCACGTGCCACGAAAACATTCTTCCTTGGAATCCGGAAACTTCATAGGTCTAAACACATTAAACTTCATTTCCTCGTCTTGGATTCTCATAATCATTTCTCCGTTCTCTACATCAATCAAGGTACGCCCCGTGGCTAGGAATGGTCTTCCCAAAATAATGGGGACATTCCTATCCGCGTCGTAATCATGTATAATGAAATCAGCGGGAAAAATTAACGTACCTGCTTTAACGAGGACATCTTCGATTCGGCCTTCCGGATGTGCAAGAGATCGATCCACCATTTGCAAGACCATAGAAGTGGGTCTTGATTCTATATTAAGCTTATCAAAGATCGATTTGGGCATAAGATTTATGCTTGCACCCAAATCACATAGTGCCTTACCTTTCCATTCTTCTCCAATCGATATCGGAATTGTGAAACTCCCAGGAACAACTAACTTTGGAGGTAACTTACTTTGACAAATGGCACTACATTCTTCAGGAAGACCAATCATCTCATTATCACAATATGGCCGTTTGTTGGTGAGGGCTCTTTTCAGAAACTTAGCATACTTGGGAACATCTCGAATAGCTTCTAGCAACGGAATATTTATGCTAAGACCTCTTACCTTGTTAAAGAATTTTTGATACTCAGCCATATCACTCTTCTTTTGAACTCTCGATGGAAATGGTGGAGGAGGACGGTTTATTATAGTATCATCTTTCTTTTTCGGAATTTCACAAGACCTCTCCACTTCTTCTACTTCAACTTCTTTATCCTCATTCACCACCTCTTTTTCTTTTCTAGCAACTTCCTTCTCTTTCATAACATGAAAAGGAGGTGGAGGAAGGTTCTTACCACTTCTGAGAGTAATAGCTTTACAGTCTTCGATTTGGATTGGATTTTCAGTATCGCTAGGGAGTTGCCCTTGTGGACGTTGATTCAGTTGTTTATTCATTTGCGAAACTTGAGTTTCCAACATCTGAATGTGTGCTTCAGCAGATTGTTGCCTTTGGATTGACTGTGCATGTAGGGCAATTAATTGTTCTACGGTTTTCTGAAGGGTAATCACATCTTCTTGTGGTTGGGCAGGTAAGGCTTTTTGGTTCATGGTTTCATTGTAACTATCTTGAGGAGCTCTTCTCTAAACATAATTTCCCTGATTCTGTCCTCCTTGATAATTATTTTGTGGTCTTGGATTGAAATTGTTACCTTGGGGACGCGGCTGATACGCATATGTAGGATTGGCTGCCCCATTAGGATTTGAATATTGAAACCCAGGATGGTTTCTGTTAGGTTGATATCCATTACCATTCGAATTAAAGTTACCTCTGTTGGAGACAAACATCACGGATTCTTGATTATTTTGACAATTCTCCCAACTATGATCATTAACACCGCAATACTCACATCCACACACCTCTTGTGCAACCTTTACCTCACCTCTTTTATTCGAAAAACCTTCTTTCACGGCTAAAGTGAGTTGTTTCAATTGTTGTTCTAATGTGGTTTGAATCTTGGTCTCTAACGTAGCAAATTTTTCTTCCATATTAACATTACTCACTCCTCTAACTGGTGTTCTTACAGAAGTCCACCCAACTTCATTCTTGACTGTTCTTTCCAAAATGATTTTAGCATGAGCGGGTTGAACTTGAAGAAAACCTGCACCACATAACAAATCCAATTTTTCTCTTGAAGTCCCATCAAGGCCTCTGTAAAATATTTTTAGCTGTTGTTGTTCTGAAAAGCCATGAGCGGGAACTCTACGTAAACATATCTGGAATCTTGTCCAACTCTTACCCAAAGTTTCATCATATTCTTGACGGAAATGCGTCAATTCTAATTCAGCATCTAACCTCATGTTACTTGGGTAATACCTGTCAAAGAAAGCAGTCTCTAATTGGTCCCAGTTTGTTATCTTCGTAGGATCTTGTGTATCGTGCCATTCACTCGCTCCATCAATAACAAAAAATTTAAACGCAGCAAAATACATCTGTTCTCTTGAAACTCCTTGTGTGATATAAGAATCACATATCTGCTTAAATTTCTGTACTGCTCTAAGAGGATCTTCTGCTGGTCTACCACGAAAATTTCCAAAATTTTTGAATTGAGCTAACATACCCGAATCTGGACGAAATCTTGGAACATTAATATTTGGAGCACCTACTCCTATAGCAGGAGCACGGAATGGAACTTCTGGTGGACCATTAGTAAACCAAGGATCTTGATTCATCACTATTTGAGCTTGTCCGTTATTGTTTTGTTGATTCTGAATATTAATGTCCTCCATTCTGTGAATTAATTCTTCTACTTCTAAGGATTCTTGTTCTCTCTTTCTCTTGTTAGCAAGTCTGATTAATGTTTCTGGATTACTAAGGATCGGAGGTGTTGGCTCTAGATCCTTAAAGAGTCTCCTTCGTATACACCAAACCTAAAAACCTGAGAAAACTAAACAAGCAAAAAAAAAGCGTAAAACTGATAAAAACAAAAATAAAAATAAATGCAACTATCACTAAAGGATAAACACCGTGGTCACACGCTACCGTCCCCGGCAGCGGCGCCCAAAACTTGGTGGTCCTTTGTGTGTTCTAAATAAATGCAAATAATAATCGAACCACAACCGCAAGTGTACGGTTGTCCCAAGTAATATAGTTGATAAAACAGATTCGTTCCAAGGACGGGATGGTTGACTACAATGCTTATCTATTAATGATTGATTGCACTTATGAAAGTAAGTAAAAGATATATTGATTGTTTGTTTGTTTTTATTATTCTAAGTAATGAAAGACTAAATGGAAAATGCAATTAAATACTAAAATACAAGTAAATAAATGTGAAACGCAAGTATGAGAAGGTAGTACTTGAGAGACGCAAGGGTTTTCCTAACTATCATTCATTTCATACATTGTTTAAGGGACAAATTGGTAAATTTGTATTGGTCGGGATTCTATATTCTCCTTACCCCCGTCAGGGTGGACTAAGGAGCAACTCTCAAGTGCTAAAAACCCCGTCAGGGTGATTATAGTCCACTCTCAAGTGATTAAGTCTAAATTACCCAATAGGCCATAGGTTTAATTAAGCTCGTCAGAGTCAAATAATTTCTAACCTACATTCATTAATTATTTCTGTACCTAAACCCCCCGTCAAGGTGATCCAATCGCCACTAATTGGAATAGCATAGATACTAAGTCCTATCATTGGTTAATTACGTCAATAATAGTAATTAAAAAGCAAATTAAAGAAAAATACAATTTACCCAATTTGATTTAAATAATAAATATCCCAAATTCAAATGTATAGAATGAAATCAAATTGGGATTAACCCATTATGCGTTCTCAAGCACCAATTAGGTTTAGCTCATAATAATTAAAAAGAAAACTAATTTAAAAGTAAAGGAATTCATATTGTCTTACAAATAAAAGATACAAGAAACCTAATTTCCGAAATTGGAATGACTGAGAACGGAGCTATAGAACCACTCCAGCTCTAGCAGCTTCTTCTTCCTTCCTTCTGTTGCTTCTCTCTGATGTTTTTAATTGTAAAGAATGAATTGTATGAAAAATAGAAGTCAAAGGCTCCTTTTATAGTTAGAAAAACGGATTAGGGCTTGGACCTAATAATAAAACACTAATTAAATGTCCAAACCCAAATTCTAAGCCCAAAATCCCGTAACTGCTGATACACATTCACTAAAACGGCTTTTCCCGCTTCTTTATGACTCCGATTGACATCATTCCAGTTGCTAAAGTTCCGTAACTCGATAAGGAATGTTTTCTCTTCAAAGGTCAGCGGCTAAATCAGCTCTTAAGCACCTCGAAATCAGCAATCTATGGCCTGGAAAACAGATTTTCAGCTCTAAAAATAATATCTTCGGGAGTTATCTTCAAGTCTTGACTCTAATTCACGATCTTTGACTTTCTCCTTGGATTCCTTGTCTAGCTAACATCTAAAACCTGTAAACTTTACACTAAAAATACCAATATTACGCGCAAAAGTTTAATAAATTAAAAATGCTAGAAATAAAAGAGGAAAATCATATTATTGCATATTTAGTCCAAAAGTCTATCAAATTAATTAAATAAACACAAAAAATGATGTCTCCTAAGGGTCGAAAATAAGAACAATTAGGGAGACATCAACCACCCCAACGAAGCTAGCTACATTCTTGAGTACCAAAAGCTCTACAGTCGTTACACTCTCTGTCTCTCTCACCTCCAGGAATCGATTAAAGAGCTAGATCTAGACATCAAACTTCCATTGCAGTTTGCTGATTTTTTTTTTTAAAAGAAGAACCAGGTCGGGGAAGAAGAACGGGAAGAAGAAGAAGAATGGGGAAGAGAGAGGGGGGGTTTAGGGGGTGGGGGTGGGGTGGGGGTGGTGGTTATTATATTAATTATATTTAATATTATAAAAACTATTAATGAAATTTCTTTTTTGCCCTTGGTTTAAGTTAATTAAATAATTAATTAAGATTAGGATTAAAAAAAAGAAAAAATATGACATGGAATTGCCGCGTCACTTTTAACGGAAAAAATGGACGGAAATAGGGGTCAGGGGGTAACGGGGCACAAAAGTAACTCTTAGGGGGCAACGAGGCGCATTTTAAGACTTAGGGGGTAACCTGTCAATCGCGTATAAACCCAAGGGGCAAAAGTGTTATTTACTCTTTTTTTTTCGGCGGTGGTTTGGTCGGATCTTTCGAAATGAGTATTTTTCAAGGTGGATGCAAACTGTCCAAACCGAGAGTGCATAATATAATAGGAAGAGTTAAGTCCATTTCAAGGGAATACATGAGAGCCTATGGCTCTCAAGAATCACGTAAAATTGGTGGGTCATGGGAATAAGGTGTATGTAGAATCGTAACCCATGATTTGAGTTGGTAGACGTTTACATGGAAGCGAATCTGAATTGGAGTAAGATTTATGAGCACCTGAGTGCACTTGAGTGTTTAGGTTAATTTTTTATGAGAGACAAATGTAAATAGAAGACCCTTATGATAATTTTAGTGCTCTTTTTAAGGAGAGGGAATGAGTTTACAAGGTCTAAAGCATATAAACAATACTCCCTAATCTTACAACCTAACTACTAGTTGGCAGCCCAACTAGATTACCAAAATAAAAACTCAAAACACTTTTTCTTTTTCTCTAAATAAAAAACAAAACCAAACATTAATAAGGTATTGATCTTTCTCTCTTCTCCGTCTCTTTTCTCTCTAACCATCCCACTACCACGCTCAAGAAAACCCCTTCCCTTTCCTTTCTTTTTTGTCTGACCATGCCACCATCACACTCAAGAAAATCCACCGCCTCCCCCTCCCCTCTCACCTTCCCACCAACAAAATACCCCTTGTCACCCTCCACCTTTGCACCAAACCTCCATTCACCTTCACACCAAGCTTTTCTCCCCATCTTCGAACCACGATCTCACCTTCGCACCATACTGCTGCCTTCGTGGTCCATTATCCACCATCGTGGATTGTTGCACAACAAACTTGTCTCTCTCCTCCCATCTCCACCATCTTCATATCCAGATCTCACCTTCCTACCATCTATGATGCACGAACACACCTCTGTCGTGGATCATTCGCCAGCAACTCCTGCAGAAGTAAATTAGCGTATCACCATCTAATAACCTCTGCTGCTACCACCATTTACCATTCTCCACCATCTTCACTTCCAGATCTCACCTTCTCACCATCTTTGACGCATAAACAATTCTCCGCGCTGTTTCTCAAGAAAATCGCTACCATCATGTGCCATTCTCCACCATGGATACAACCTGTAATCGAGTTGGGCCACCTTCACACCAAGCCGATCTCACCCATGGAAATATGTTGTAGACATCGTCGCCTAGGCGCTGTTATCATTTGGGTAATATACCCAAGTGAAATTTCTTACTTTAACTCAATTTTCTCGTGGGTCTCGGGCCTCGTTATAAGTCAGGACAAAAACGAAAGTTTTTCGTCTTACTTCGGTAATGAATTTTATGTATTCACTTGTGTAAAACAAATGAAAGGTGAATGAGAAATTGAGTGTTATATTTGAGATATAGGAAGAGTTTTTATGAACTAGTAAAAAAAAATAGTCACTCAATATAAAGTTCTTAGGGGGCATTCACTTTTGGGCTTGGGCTTGGCTTGGTTTGGACTATACTTTTGTAAAATTAAAAGGGCTTGGACTATCATTTTAATTTTGAATGGTAACGTTTTAATTTTTCCTGAAACATCTTCTTCCTCAAACGTCATCTCCCATGTCTGAAACGTTGTGGGTCAGATTTAAACAGGTGCTTCTACACCTATAAATACATGGACAAATCATTCAATTCTTTTACAAACAAATAACATAAAAGAGAGAGATTAAACACCATTTAAAGTTCGAAGTTCTGCAGATTTTCAAGTGTCCGATATTTGCAGTGTTGATCGTTGTATCCTGGAGGTTGAAGCCATTACAATACGTAAGACACCAGTGCGTTGCTAATAAACCTTAAAGACATAGGATCCAATCCTAGCCTCGATCAGTAACAGGTTTTCTGTTAATTATCAATTCTGTCATTTCTGCATTTTTGTTTTTCCTCCATTTTTGCTTTTGCTTTCTTGCAGCTTCTCTCACTAGAATATTGCTCTCTCCTCTCTCTTAAATCTTTCGTTTTCCTTCTTTACTACGCTTAGGTTTCTGGCTTGATTCATCACGCCTTGGTTCATAACGCGTTAGGGATCGGCTCTGCTACACCCTAATCCCCAACCTCATTGGTATGGGGGCTATGTCTGATGGTTTTTTAGGGTTTCGTTTGAGACCCAAATACGGTGATTTGGGGAAGAACAAACCCTACAATTTGTCTTTGGAAACCACCGAAATCAGATGTTATTGCAGGAAATTTGGGGGCTTCAAGACTAATTATGAAGAGGCTCAAATAACACGTAAGAGGTGTATCGATTCCATCAAAACTCTTCCACCTAATCTCTTCAACCAGCCTAATCCCGAGGTAAGGAATAAATTAAATGGGTTGATCTCGTGCGCTGGTGTTTCATTATTACAGGAGAAGATTAAGACAAAAGGGGAAATAGTATGGGGGAGGCGAAACGACGGGCATAGGCGTGGCAAAAGAAATTGCTGCTATTGGTTCTGTGGTAATCATAATCACTCTTCGCTCCTACCAATATCAATAATGACGATGGGTTACCCATACTGCAAGCTTAACATAATCTTTAGCTGGGATTCAAACCTTTCCAATACCCGATATCATCAAGTACCTAAACCAGCTTTAGGCGTTCTCAAGAAGATTTCAACTTGGGTCCTTAGGCTTCCCCTATATAACACCTTCAGTGAGGAATGGTTCCCCTCACTTTACTTCCATCCTCTTTCTCAACATCTTTTCTTGTTTCGTGTTCCAGCTTGGCTTTCACATTTCATAGCCTCTCTTTTATTTACTTTGTTTCTCTGCTTGTGCCTTTTAATTTGTGTGTTCTTCTGTTGTGTGTTTAGAACAGGATTCCAAATGGCTACTCGAGAGAATCATGCCCTGCCAATTATCCCTTTGAACGATCATAAAGCGCGTAAACTTGGTGTTATCAACATTGGTATGAAAGCTCGTCTTTCAGAGAATATGAAAGAGGACAAAGCAATTCTTATCAAAGCTATAGGAGACTCCCCAATCTACGCCATTCAACTTAGGAAGTTCATAGAAGACAGGTGGGGAATACAAGGTCATTACAGGCTAACTGATGTGAAGAATAACATGTTCAAACTGGAAATTTTTAACGAAAAAGAGTTCAAGCGAGTGTGGGAGATGAGGCCGGGTCTTTATCAAAAGCTGCATTTAAGTATGACTATGTGGCCACTTGTAGTCGACTTTAATGATCTGGTAACTGACTACTCATCAATTTGGGTCCAAGTAAGAGGCTTAGCATTCAAGCAGAATAATTTGGAAACAATCAAAGCGTTGGAGGTATGTTTCATCAGAATTGAAGTTGTGGATTTCCCAAATGCACAAGAATGTGATGTCAAAGTGTTAAGGTTTCGAGTCAGATTCAACACTAAATACCCACTTCCTCCCGGTGCATATCTTTATCAAGAAGAAGGACCAGCCTGGGTAATATTTCAATATGAGAATACTGGATTGTTGTGCTTCAGATGTGGAAGAATAGGGCACCAATATGGAGAATGCCCAATAAAAAGCATCAAGCAAGTGGAAGACATAGATGAACGGAGGAAGGTGTCCTGGAGCATTGACAACGTTGCAAAATTTCCTCCCTTTAACCCGATTTATGGTTTACATATTAAAAATAATGGGGAATTTTTTAACTATTCTTACAATGATAAACTTATCAGAGATGCAGGGCACAATTACAGGAACAATAATCCCAACAGAGGAATTCAAATACGAGAAGGTGGTGAGGATATTCTGAGTAAATTCAACTATACTAAAAAAGGTAGTTCAAGCAAGATCACTAACAGAGCGCTAGTTGATGAAGAGAAAGAGAAAGAAGATCAAGAATGGGAGAATTGGAATAAGCAAATCCATGACCTGCGAAATGAGCTACATGAGTCTTCACAGAAGATAGAGGCGTACAAGAAAGCCCATGGCATCACTGATGATGGAGAAGGTGAGAATGAAGGAAGCATTAGAGCAGCTCTTATGGCGTTTGAGGAAGAAATGCGAAAAATCAAAGGGAAATATGTTGCAAATACCAGTAACACATCAGATCATAACATGGATACTTCTTCGAATACCCAACAAACCATCAAAAGAAGAAGAGATACTAGAGGAGCAAGAATAGAACCTGGACAAGGTGAGGTAAGCTCAAAAATGACAGGAAATTTTAAAAAGTTGAGGGTGGTGGATCCAATCGAGGACTTCGTCAACAACAATCAATTCAGTATACTCGAGAATGAGAAAGAAGAGGAGGCAAGTTACAAAAAACAGAGGGGTAAGGAGAGGGAAATGAACAAAGAACTAAAAGAGTTAGAAGAAGAAGGATCACAGTTCGAACCAGAGGAAGAAGATGAAGGTAATTTTGAGAACAGTGAGAACTACTTTGAAAAAGACTTTGAAGGAGGGGATGAGGATCATGACATGAATTTGCAATATGCTGATGCTTTCGAGGAGGAGGAGGAGGTATTCGAGGTCAAGAATGGAGGCGGCAACTCCAAAAAAGCCGCGAAGAAGAAATGACAACCCTATTTTGGAACGTCCAGGGTCTTCGAGCGCCCTTGACGTTACAAAAAGCAAGCTCGCTGGTGGCACAGTTCAGACCAAGTATAGTGGCTTTGTGTGAAACAATGTTGAAGGAGGAGGATTCTCGTAGCGTGTTGGAGCGGTTTGGTTTTGAAAAATCTTTTTTTGTGGAACCCACTGGAACTGCATCTCATTCAGGGGGGTTCCTGATTTTGTGGCACTCTTACGTGCGTTTAAGCGTTGTTTTTAGTTGTAATGCTTTTGTTGTAGTCCATATTAATGAACTTTCCTTTGCTTATTACATCGTCTTTATTCACGCACCCAATGATTTCAAACTTAGATTGGATACTTGGAAACAAATAACGAAATGGGGAGAAACTTTCAAGGACCCATGGACTATCATTGGGGATTTTAATGAAATTCTCAACATTTCAGAAAAAAAAAGCAAAAACAAAGCTAATATTGAACATATCAATGTTTTTAGAGATTTTACTTTTAATAACTCTCTAGCAGAAATCAAATCTAATGGATGTTTTTTTACATGGTCTAACAGGATAGAAGGCGAGAAGAACGTTAAAACAAGAATAGACAGAGGACTAGCAACCTTTGAGTGGTTTAAAAGATTCCCGAGATCAGAAATCTTCATACCTCCGGCTATCGGGTCGGATCACTCCCCTTTAATTCTTCATTTCGATAATAATATGAGCATTAAAGAAAGATACTTTAAATTTGAAACTAGATGGCTGGATGATGAAAAATGTAAGCAAATAATTGAAAAAAGTTGGCCTATTCCAAAAAATAATAGCCCCATACCTAAATTTATAGATAAAAGAGAGTACACAAAGAAGAAACTTAGTCAATGGAGCTCAAAGACCTTCAAAAACCATGATCTCAATATTAAGAAGCTCCAGGATAAACTAACTAGTCTTATCAACAATACGAAAAGGGACACGTCTATAGAAGAGTTAGAAGTTAAAGAGGAGATAAGGAAAGAATATGAGAAGGAAGAGAAATATTGGAGTGATAGAGCTAGACAGAATTGGCTAGTATACGGAGATAAAAATACCAAGTTCTTTCACATGGCCACTATTAAAAGAAGAAGACTGAATAAAATAACAAGAATTAAAGATACAGACGACAATTGGATTGATAATCCAGATACTATCAAAAACAGTTTCCAAGACTTTTACAAAAACTTGTTTAGTGAAGTAGGAGGGGAGGAGGAAGAAATGGAAAAGGCAATAGAATTTATTAAACCTAAACTTAGCCCAGAAATGAACGATGAATTGACAAAAAGACCTAGTATAGAAGAAATCGAAAAAGCAGTGTCTGAACTATCGGCTTCCAAAGCTCCAGGTCCAGATGGACTTAATGGCAAATTTTACAAAGAATTCTGGGACATTATCAAGGATGAAGTTATTGAAGTAATCATTGACTTCTTTGAAAACAATCGATCTGTTGAAACCATAAATGATACACTTATAACCCTCATTCCGAAAGGAGAAACTCAAGAACTATTAGGGGACTTTAGACCTATCTCATGTGTTAACTTTATTTACAAGATTATTACAAAGATTCTCTCGAACAGATTAAGAGAAATCATGGATTTTATCATTTCACCCACTCAATCTGCTTTTATCAAAGGTCGAGCCATTCAAGACAACATTATTATTGCACAAGAAATTTCTTTCTTCATGAGCAGGAAAAGGAAAGACAAGAAAAACCTAGCGGCAATTAAAATTGATATGGCGAAGGCGTATGATCAGGTTAGATGGACTTTTCTCTTTAGAGTTTTAAAAAAATTAGGATTCTGTGATAAATGGATAAATTGGATGAAAAATTGCATCACCTCGGTATCTTTTTTTATCAACATTAATGGGGAGAGACTGGAGAAATTTAAATCTGGAAGAGGTCTTAGACAAGGTGACCCCCTCTCCCCTTTTCTTTTCTCTATTATGACTGAAGCTCTTATTAGTTTAGTTGATAATTTTGTTCAGAATAGTTGGATAAGTGGTATAAGAATTAACAGAAACTGCCCGATGATTTCGCACCTTTTGTTCGCAGATGACTCACTTTTTTTCATTGATTTAGATAATACTGATATCGATTCATTTAGGAAATGTCTGGATATATACTGCAAAGGGTCGGGTCAAAGAATTAATTTTAATAAATCAGCTGTCATTTTTAGCAAAGAAACAACAGATGAAATCAAAGAACTGGTAACGGGGAAATTGGAAATGAAGGAAACTGAAGATTTGGGTAAATACCTTGGGATCCCTTTATGTCATAAGAGATCGAAGGTCGAATCACTTGAATGGATAGCACAGAGAGTTTTCAAAAATACGGAAGGTTGGAAAGCTAAACTCTTATCAGAAGGAGGGAAAGAAGTGCTGATTAAAGCTATCTTGCAAGCAATACCTAACTACTATATGTCTATTTTTGCGTTTCCCATTAAATTTTGTAATAAACTTACATCAGCAATATCTAACTTCTGGTGGAATTCAGGTGAAAGAAATAGAATACATTGGGTTGCTTGGGAAAAAATGGCGATCAATAAACTAATAGGAGGACTTGGCTTTAAAGATTTTAAGAAAATGAATACGGTTCTGTTAGCTGCCCAAGCCTGGAGATTAATGCACAACCCAAATAACTTGGCAACGAAACTTCTCAAAGGTATTTATTTTAATAAATCAAATTTTTTATCCTGTAAAGTAAGACAAAGTAGGACATGGAGTTGGGCTAGTATTATGGAAGGAAGAGATTTCATTAAGAAGCACGGTCTAAAAATAATAGGAAACGGGGAAGACACTAATATATGGAATGATAAATGGATTGATACGGAATGGGAACTAGAAAAACCAAAGGGATC
Organism: Nemophila menziesii; assembly: GCA_029959085.1. Taxonomy (NCBI): domain Eukaryota; kingdom Viridiplantae; phylum Streptophyta; class Magnoliopsida; order Boraginales; family Hydrophyllaceae; genus Nemophila; species Nemophila menziesii. Next base: position 32,782,377 of record JARWIR010000011.1, on the reverse strand, counting down.
TAAATATACGAAGGTAAGCGAGTTAATGAAAGATAACAGAAGCGAATGGGACCAAGAAATTTTAGATAATCTTTTTCCAGAGCCAATAATTCATATTATAAAGAAGACAAAAATTAATGGAAAGGATACTAGAGATAGATTCATCTGGCCTTACTCAAAAGATGGAAAATACGATACAAAAACAGGTTATGAAGTCATGGTAGAAGACCTTAACAAAAAAAAAGCATCTTCCACCTTAGCAAAATCTATCCAAGAATCAAAAATCTGGAAGACAATTTGGAAATCTAATATTCCAAAGAAGATTAAACTATTTATGTGGAGAGTTGTCAACAATGCTATACCGACAAGGGTTAATCTAAAAAAGAGGAAATGTGCAGATGATACAAATTGTCTATGGTGCAATAAACAAAAAGAGGATATCGAACACCTGCTGTTACAGTGTAATATGTGCAAAGACATTTGGGCAGGTTCGTTTCTCCAAATAAAAATACAGGATGATTTGGAGGACAAGTTCGAGGATTGGTTCCTAAAAACAATTAAATCGTTTACTAAGGGTGGTTGGGAGAAAAGGGTAGTCACAGACTTTCTTATGATTAATTTGTGGAATATTTGGAAAGCTAAGATGAAGGGTATTCATGAAGGCATCGCAGTGAATGGAATTGGGGTCAACATGGCATCAACAAAACTCATGCAGGAAATTCATGGAATAAACTGGATCAAAGAAGGATATAAGGGCTTAAATACAAAACAAGAACAACAACAAGGAAGAAATAATGAAAGAACGGGAGAAGAAATGAATATTTTCTGTGATGCTTCTTTCTCTAACAAATGGGAACCCACTGGAATCGCAATCATATGTAAACAAACGGGGAATAATCCTAGTATTAAATTCAGCCGGAGCTTAAATTGCAACTCAGCGGTAGAGGGAGAAGCTGAAGCTATTCTCACAGCAACACACATCGGTGCATTATTTCCAGAGAAAGAAATAATAATCCACTCCGATAACCTTGAGGTCATTCAAGGTATGAAGCAGGTGTCAGCAGCGCGTTGGAGTATCCAACCCATCCTACAAGAAGTTATCCACAAATCTGAAGAGCGTGATCATTTTTTGTTTAAACACATCAACCGGAAGCTCAACAGGGAAGCGGATAAGTTGGCGAAGGAAGCTAGGCACGCAGCATCTTTTGACTTTCGAAATACGACCAGTATTTTCGATGTTATTACTGCTTTTAGCAAATTAGGAATAGGTTAATTGTATTTTTCCTTCGGGTGCTTTTGCACCCTAACTCTGTCCAAAAAAAAAAAAAAAAAAAAAACAGGCGCGCCTAGGCGTCAACTCCCCCCTCAACTGCTTTTGCCTAGTAAATATTTTAGGCATTTTTGTCTAGCGCTTTAGTCACCGTGGAAGATACGCCTAACCCGCCTAGGCGCCGATTAATGGCAAAAAATGACCGCCTAGGCGCCGATTAATGAAAACAATAGTCGCGTAGGCATTCTTTTTATTTTTCTTATTCTCGAGAATTGTTGAACTGATATTATAACTCAAATTTTAGTATTTTTACATCTAATATAGTGTTGTGAAACGAATTTTATGACTTCAATAGTAAAAATTGTTATAATTACTACGTATATAACTAAATATATATAATTACACAGTTGAATTTAAAACCTTGTAATCCCATTTAGGGCCTGTGTAATTCCGCTTAGGCTTTAGGCCCCAGTCAATCGCCTAGGCCGCAAAACTCAGAAAATTAGAATTAGGATTTTATAGAATTATTTTTTTGTTGAGACTTAATAATAACATTCGAGATTCTGGATCTCATTTTGTATATTTTAAAAATGTTTAAAGTGCCTTCGTATTCGGGTGTTAGTCCTAGGATTGGAAAGTTTTTGGGGGAAAAAAAAGGGTCTTAGGATTTCGCTTGTATTTTACAAAAATATAGGATTTTTGGAATTCTAAGATTAAATCGGTAAAAAATATATTTCATGACCATTTTCAAAAGTTGAAAATAGTCCCTTAGCTCAAGCTACACTTGCTTGACATACTAAAACGGAGAAGAAGAAAAGAGTAAGAAGCCATTGCCGATGATAAGGCGAGGTCAAGATCAGCGTGTACTAAATACCTTACAGTACACCCTCTCTCAAGCTCGTCAAGCTCATGCCCACATCCTCAAAACCATCGAAACATACGACATCAACGTTGTCACCAAGATCCTCAACTTATACTCAAACAACCAATCCTTAAACACAGTAAGGCATCTCCTTCATGCCCTCTCACCCCCAACTCTTATTGACTTCTCCACCTTTATATACTCATCATCTAAATCCAACCTTCCCAATATCACTCTCAAACTCTTCTCCGATTTAAAACTTTACTCTCTCTCTCCTGACGCATTTTTACTCCCTAGTGGTATTAAATCTTGCGCTGCATTATCATTTCTCAAATTGGGCCAACAGTTTCATTGCATCTCCCTCACATCTGGGTCAGCTTTGGATTCCTTTATCCAATCGTCTTTAATTCATTTTTACCTCAAGTGTGGGAAACTAAACAGTGCGCGTACATTGTTCGATGGAATGCTTGAAAGAAACGTGGCTTCCTGTAGCGCTTTATCCACTAGCTATGCGAAAACCGGCGATGTGGAAAATGCATTAAAGGTGTTTAACGAAATGACTAAGATGGGAATTGAACCTAATATAGTTTCTTGGAATGGTTTAATTGCTGGGTTTAATCAAAGCGGGAAAGTTTCAGAAGCAGTTTTAACATTTAAGCAAATGCATTCAAACGGTTTCATAGGTGATGGTATTAGTTTTTCTAGTGTACTTTCCGCAATTGGTAATTTAGTAAATCTAAATATAGGTTTACAAACTCATTCATATGTGATAAAAACCGGATTTTCGTCAGATAAATACGTTATATCTGCAGCTATAGATATGTACGGAAAATTCGGACTTTTCACAGAGATGTTAAAAGTGTTTGAAACAATGGATCAAATCGATGTAACTGCATGTAACGCTTTAATCACTGGTTTATCACGTAACAGTCTTGTAAATGAAGCATTAAAATTATTTAAAAAGTTTATTAATCAAGGAGTTAAATTAGACGTAGTATCATGGACTTCAATGATATCATGTTGTTCACAAAACGGTAAAGATATAGAAGCTTTAGAGCTTTTTCGAGAAATGCAAAAAGTAGGTATTGAACCAAATTACGTAACTATCCCTTGTATACTTCCCGCTTGTGGAAATATTGCAGCTTTAGGACATGGAAAAGCAGCACATTGTTTTAGTTTAAGACGAGGTTTTTCAGACAATGTTTATGTAGGAAGTGCGTTAATTGATTTATATTCAAATTGCGGAAAAATTGAAAAGGCGAGGCTTTTTTTTAATATGATGTGTGAACGTAATTTAGTTTGTTGGAATGCTATGATGGGTGGTTATGCAATTCATGGAAAAGTTAAGGACTGTATTGAAATATTTAATACAATGCAAAGTTATGGAGAGTCTCCGGATTCAATAAGTTTCACTAGTTTATTATCTGCGTGTAGTCAAAGTGGGTTTGTTAAAGAAGGAATGTTTTATTTTAATAAAATGTTAAAAGATTATGGTATTGAAATACGTATGGAGCATTACGCGTGTATTGTTAGTCTTCTTGGTCGTGCAGGAAAGCTTAACGAAGCTTATGATATGATAAAAAATATGGATAAAGAACCAGATTCTTGTGTTTGGGGAGCTTTATTAAGTTCTTGTAGAGTATATAATGATATGTATTTAGGTGAAATAGCTGCGAAAAAACTGTTTAAATTAGAACCGAATAATCCGGGTAATTATATATTATTATCGAATATTTACGCTTCGAAAAAAAAATGGAAAGAAGTTGATAAAGTAAGGGATTTAATGAAGAGTAAAGGATTAAGAAAAGATCCAGGGTGTAGTTGGATTGAATTTAATAATAAAGTACACGTGATTTTTGCTGGAGATAATTCTCATCCTGAAATGGATAAAATATTGGTGAAATTAAATAGTTTAGTTATAGAAATGAAGAGATTAGGTTATGTTTTAAGTACGAATTTTGTGTTACAAGATGTTGAAGAGCAAGAAAAGGAGCATATTTTATGTGGACATAGTGAGAAATTAGCGGTTGTTTTAGGGATTTTGAAAACTAAACGAGGATCTTGTCTTAGTGTTATTAAGAATCTTAGAATTTGTGTGGATTGTCATGAGTTTATGAAGTTTGTATCTGAGTTTGAAGGGAGAGAGATTTGTGTAAGGGATACTAATAGGTTTCATCAATTTGAAAATGGTGTATGTTCGTGTGAGGATTATTGGTGATCTAGTTGAATATATATACCATGTGTTTTGGAAATTATATTATATGTCATGTACTATTTTTTGGAATAATATATGTAACAAGTCTATTACTTTTTTAATTATTGAAGTTGTTGGCAGGGGGAAAGATTAGGGGTGCACACGGGTCGGGTAACCGACCCATAGCCCCTTAGTCAAGAACCAACCCGCACTTGTGGGTTTTAGGTTCTGAAAACCGAGAACCAAACCATGAAAGGTTTATGGTTTCGGGTTGGTTTGTTTTGGTTTCTCAGTGGTGGTTTAGGGTTTGGTTTGTGCGGGTTGGTTCGAGTTTGGTTTGGTTTCGGGTTAACTAAACTTATTTATAACTTGGTCCCTGAAAATTAGAAAAGTGCATTTCAACTTCATGATAATATTATCTACCACTATCAACATGAATTACAAAACAAATACACTTGATAAACAACTTTGAATCAATGAATTACATCATACAACTTTTTCAAACCAAAATAAACCATTAATTAAAGATATTACATAGCCAAAATAATCTGAATTACATAAACATACATCCAAAACAAGAAATAAAGGCAAACATTTTCAAAAACAAACTACACCATTGATTTAGACTCGCAAAGTTGAGTTTGAAGATACAAACATTCCAAAAGTTGAGTTGCATAAAGCTTTTATCTATCTTTTCCTTCATGTTTCACAAGATTTGAACATTGCCTCCCTTATTTAATTCCAAAGTAAAGTGTTAATAACATAATGCAGAGATGGAGTAAGCGTTTATCCTCATAAAATAATGTAATCATAGGATATTAATTATTCCTCGCAATAAGGTTATATAGACAACCTTGACACCATTCCTAATAACAATAACTTATTGTTATTTAGAATGGTGACAAAGTCATCTATATAACCTTATTTTGTGCCTCAGATATGCATTTTAAAATCATCACAGGCACATTTAAAACCGTAGGGACAAGGGACTTGGTGAGTTTTACAAAAAACCTGCAATTTTCAACTAACAAATGCATGACAAAAGAATGCCATCTCTAATGAATTCCTCAGCTGAATTATATATAAGAATAAACCTGTACAAATCATAATCAATCTAATTTGTATCATAGGAAGCTCATGAGTTTCTTTCTTAAGTCTAAATGCACAAGTATAGTGAAATGCAAGTTATAATTGTATGAAACAGATGTATATCTCACATTAGGTTATTTGCTAATTCATTGAATCAGTTAGAGTGGATTGTGGAGTTCCACTGAAACTTAATTCATCTATTCCATAATAACCTACATAAGATAGAAAGAATTCAAGTTAGATAGCATTAAAAAGTTCAATTTAGCCTCGCAAATTTAACCTACATATGAATGTTCACAATATTTACAAACTGATCTTATACTACCATCTTCATAAGTAATAATGTCAAAGATTTTCTAACAATCAGAGGTTTTTTTTTAGCTTTTTTAGGGACAGGGGGTAAACTACTAGAGGGGCGAGAGTTAGGTGTATCAGAAGAATTACCAACAGGTGTTTGATCAACACCTGGAGTGGATTCAATAGTAAAATCAATGACGTAATCATCCTCCATATTCATTAATCTGCAAAACAATAACACAAATCAAGGAAATAATTAGTAATAATCATAATATATAAAAGTAAACTAATTCTATTTTCGAAAATCAATTACAAAAACCTAGAAATTCTTATAGAGAAAAAGAATTGAAGAATAGAAGAGTCAAGAGAAGGGGAGAAGATTCATACATGGAAAAGGGGTTTTTGAAGAACCCGTAACCCTATCTCGGCCTTTTATACAAATCCAAAAAACCCCACTTCTCAATAACTCATAAACCATAGCAAAATAAGTATTAACCCTAGCTTAATCGATTAACCATGGTAATCTCGTAAATCGGAGGCGAGAAACATTAAATGCGGACATCAAAGGTTGGTGTAAACCAGCAAAGTAGTTAATGCAGAGTACAAAAGGTGCCATAGAGAGACGACTATGGATGAGTGTGAAGGGATGGTTTCAGAGAGTAGCGAAGAGAGAGGTGAAAGGCTAGGGTTTTTAGCCCTTTTTGGTGTAAGAGAGAGACGCGAGAGATATGGCGGGAGAAATACGATATAAATGGGATGGGTTTTCGTTGACCACCCCTTTTATATGTACATATATAAAAAAATAGTTATTGGGCCAAACCGCGGATTAAGTCTGTTACCCGCGGTTTGGGCTTCTCCAAAACCACAAACCAACCCAAAACCATGAAAAAAATTATTTTAGGCCCATAGCAAACCATGGATTGTGCGGGTTGGTTTTTTCTGGTTGGATCGGCTTTTTGCGTTTTTGCGGGTTGGTGGTTTTTCTGTGCAGCCCTAGGAAAGATACTTAATTTTTTGTTATTACTCAAAACAAAAGAACTATTTTACTTGATTAGGTTAAAGATGTGTGTAATGATAAGGAGGTTTAAAAACACGTAGACACTTTCGCGAGGTGCAACTCTTAGGATTTCTATTATGGCTTTATTTTTTTAAAAATTTCGTCTTAATTCTTCTATAAGTTAGTTGACTCAGTGTAATGTAGGCTTTTATCTAAATCACCTCCTATATTATCAGTCAATTACCAAAATATTTTTTATGATTTGGTATCAACGGATATACCTCATGTATTAACATAAATGTTGTTTATAACACTATCTCGATATACAAATCCGATTCTGAGTTACATGTACGCGGTTAAATGTGATTGAGAAAGTTTTATTATCTTTTATTAATCAAATAGTACAAAATGCCTATTTTTCCCCTCATATAGTAACTTTATATTTTTTAATTAATTTCTATACTCTTCCACTTATCACACTCTCTAAACCCTATCTTCTCTAACTTTTCGTATTTCCCCTTCATCTTCTCTTCTATGTTCGGTTGTATGTCGCGTTTATCCTCTTTTCTCTTATTTGTTTGGAAAAATTTGAATATATACATATACATACATATATATATATACGTATAGAGAGCTGGTGTCATTATTTTGTGTGATTTTGCGCTAGTTGGATTTGTAATTTAGAGCGGTGTAGAGATGGTTGATGGTCGCGGTTAGAAAGGAGATTGCGTCGTCGAAGTATTGGTACATATTAAATGTGTGTATTCGTTAATAATCCATACATTCTTGGGTAAATCACTTGGAGACTCCTTATCTTTACCTCTGATGCCCCTTGTGGAAATGATCTAGGAAATCACTCAAAATGACCATTTATCTTCCAAAAGCGTGACCTGTTAGCCTTTTTTGAGTTTTTTGTTAGTTAAACGCTGGTCAACGCCACCTGGGTGCCAAATAGGCACTTAGCCTAGACAATTTGATGCGTCAGCTAGGGTGATTTTCGTTTTTCAATTAATGTTTTTTCAACCCTATACATTCTATGTATCGGTAAATGCAATGAGAAAAAAGGTACGAAATATGTCAATGATTCAAAGTGTAGTCACGTTCTCAGCTGGAAAGATCACAAGAAGATCTAAGAGGGAGCATGAAAGAGAGAAGTTTGGGGTAGGCGAAGAAGTTGCATTGAAATATTTGGACCCCCAAACATATCACGCAAGTATAAGGAATTTCGGGGAAGATTGTTCATTGTTACCAGAGTTTTGCCACCCAAGGTAATCAAGGTGCTAAGCAAGAAGAATAGCAAGTTTTGTTTGGTTGATCCCAATAAACTTCCTGCGTTGTTGGGGGAAGTTATGTTAAAAATAAATGAGCTTAGAGGTAACACGTCGAACTCCAACGATGTTAAACAAAAGTGCTTCTTGGGAGATGACCTATGTTTTTATTGCTTTACTAGTTTAATTTCATCTTTTTAGTGTTTATTAGTAAGTTTGATTTGTGTTTTAGTGTATATTATAGTTAATGAGAAAGGTATTTAATATTTTTGATGTGCATGTAAGTCAATAAATGAGTTTCGGGTGAAAAGAAATGAAAAATTCGTGCCCACCAACAGGTCGGGCGGTATCTGCGCCTATTGGCAGTAGATCGCATGCCTCACACCCTGTCACCACGTATATGAAATGGGTCAAAGGTTATATACTTTTAGGCATTGAGTGGTAAACCGTAAAGCAATGTTAACTGTAAAGCGAGACTCGACACAGTGTTAATGGGTCAAAGTCAAAGAATGCATCAAGCGGTATACCGCACCGCGACAAAGGGTTATGACGAGGTCAGCATAAGTCAAAAGTCAAAAAATTTTAAGGGCGGGGCGGTATACCGAGAGAGTAAGCAGGGCATCACCACGACAAATCAATGGTCTAAAGGCCAGACACTCAAGATTTGGGGAGCGGTATACCGCGCCTATGGGTGGTATACCGCGTCGTGACACGAGAAATTTAACGCACGAGGCTATGTGCTTATATTGTTACACATTAACCGAAACCCTAGCCTCCTTCTTCCCTAAACCTACAAACTTCATTGAAAGACTTTGAAGCTTGAGAAAACCTTCAACAACATATCAAAACACCATCTATTCTTCAATACATATTCCATAAACAATCATATTCACTGAATCGATTCCATAACAACACAAAACACCAAAGATTATCAAGTATTCAAAAATTCTTCGTTATTCTTCACACTCCACCATTAAAACTAGCTTGTATTCTTCCTTCATCATTTATCAACCACCATGCAAACGCCATTAAATAGCCTCATACACACAACGACCCAAATAAACACCAACCACTCAAGTTCGAGAGCCTAAACTCATACTTGGTGATCTTTGAGTTGTAGGTTAGTTGAGATGGAGAAAAAAATGGATGTAGTGGATTACAAGAGGAATGTATAAAGCATGACAACAAATAAGAACAAGAAAATACTCGAGGTAACTATACAACAACACGATAAGTGTACATGTATGAGTAGCATCACGCCCTATCTTAGGTGTCTATCACGCAAGGTAAAGCCTCGAAAAGTATGTTTTCTCCTTTATCTACCCTTTCTCTATTTATATATTACGTGTTTGTTTTTAATCTTTCTCGAGTCTATTTCGAGTCATGGAGTCACGACTCACCTTTGAGTTGTGGGTCGAGGATCCGTTGTCCCGATCCCTACTTTATGTATTTACTTGCTTTTAGCATAGTACAAGACTTGGCTTTGAATATTTTGAGATTCTTTATTCAAGCAAAATGTTAATTAGGTAATTATAGTAAACACAGTTAAACCTCTAATAATGAATACTCTTGGGACCAGGAAAAAATATTCGTTTGGCGTGATTATTTATTTATCGATAAATGAATTTTTATTCATTTAGATAGTAATTTTTGCCTACCGATGAAATTATTGAGTCTGTACTAAATGATGAGAATGGTCCAGAACCAGATAAAAGTAGCGTCACACCGAATGTGTTATCAAAAGAAGCTTATCAAGCAGTAATCACCTTACAGAACTACTTTCTACAACACGAGCAGAATACTCCTTAAGTTTTGTTTGCGCTAGGAAAACTGAAGGATTGGATGGTTTTTGGTGGGAAAAAAAGCAAAAAACTATAGGCCATTTTTCGTAAAAGAATGACTTATTGTATGAACATTGTGAAAAAAATATTTTTAATACATATATATATATAATGAATTTTGATAATTATTCAATTATATTTACAGAGGGTTGGCGGTCCTTTGTGTGTTCTAAAATAAATGCAATAAGGAAAAGAGAACCACAACCGCAAGTGTACGGTTGTCCCAAGTAATATAAGTGATAAAACAGATTCGTTCTCAGGGACGAAATGACTGACTCTAATGCTTATCAAATAGTGGTTAATTGCACGTGAAAATAAGTAAATGATTTTAAGATTTGTTTGTTTGGTTTTCTAATGCTAAGACAATAAAGTAAAATACTAAATTAATGCAAGTAAATGACTAGACGCAAGAAACTAAAGTGTTTACGCAAGATGAGAAGACTGTACTTGAGAGAAGCAAGGATTTCACCTAATTATCATTCATTTAATACATTGGTTAAGGGACAAATTGGTAAATTGATATTGGTCGGGATTCAGAGTTCTCCTTACCCCCGTCAGGGTGGACTAAGGAGCAACTTTCACGTGCTACAAACACCGTCAGGGTGATTATAGTCCACTCTCAAGTGATTCGATTGAAGGTTTCTTGTTAGTTACAATCTCCCCCGGTTCTCTCACGGGTTCATAGGCTAGACGCCTATACTTTGGATTCTCAGAGTTAAGAGCTGCCACTGTTTCGGCAAGCTCTTCCATCAGTTCAGGTAAATCTAATGTCAAGGCTGCCTGCAAAACATCATCATAAGTAAATACATTATATACCTCTCGCGTGGCATGCTTAATTACATCCATTCGGAAACAATCCTCTTGAGAATATGGAAACTTCATAGCGCGGAATACATTGAACTTCACTACCTCGTCTTGGATTCACATTGCCAATTCACCGTTCTCTACATCGATCAAAGTACACCCCGTGGCTAGGAATGGTCTTCCCAAAATAATGGGGACATTCCTATCCGCGTCGTATTCAAGAATAACAAAATCAACGGGAAATACTAAAGTACCTGCCTTGACGAGGACATCTTCGATTTGACCTTCAGGATGTGCAAGGGATTGATCCGCCATTTGCAAGACCATATAGGTGGGTCTTGCTACTCCAAATTTCAATTTATCAAATATTGACTTGGGCATAAGATTAATGCTTCCACCCAAATCGCATAGTGCTTTACCTTTCCATTCTTCTCCAATTGAAATAGGAATTGTGAAACTCCCACGATCAAGTAGCTTCGGAGGTAGTTTACTCTGAAAAATAGCACTACATTCTTCTGGTAAACCAATCATCTCATTATCACAGTACAACCTTTTATTAGTGAGAGCTCTTTTCAAAAACTTCGTATAATTGGGTATATCTCGGATAGCTTCTAACAACGGAATATTAATACTCAAGCCTCTCACTCTATTAAAGAACTTTTGATACTCGGCTAAATCACCTTTCTTTTGAACTCTAGAAGGAAATGGTGGAGGAGGACGACTTTCAACATCATCTTTCTTTTTCGGAATTTCAACAGTCCTCTCCATTTCCTCAACTTCATCATCTTTATTCTTTTCCACCACATCCTTTTCTTTTCTGATAAATTATTTTTCTTTCATAATAGAAAAAGGTGGTGGAGGAAGATTCTTTCCACTTCTGAGAGTCACAGCATTATAATCTTCTTTCTGTATAGGATTTTCTGTGTCACTGGGGAGTTGCCCCTGTGGACGTTGATTCAAGCGTTTTGTCATTTGTGCAATTTGATCCTCCAACATCTTGATGTGTGCTTCAGAAGCTTGTTGTCTTCGGGCTGATTGTGCGTGAAGTGCAATCAATCTTTCTACGATTTTTAGAAGGTTATTTGCACCTTCTTGTGGTTGAGCAGGTAAGGCTTTTTGGTCCATGCTTTCGTTATAATTGTCTTGAGAAGGTTGTCTCTGAACATAATTCCCTTGATTCTATCCTCCTTGATAATTATTATGAGGTCTTGGATTAAAGTTATTACCTTGGGAACGCGGCTGATATGCGTATGTAGGATTTGCTGCCCCATTAGGATTTGAATATTGAAACCCAAGATGGTTTCTGTTAGGCTGATATCCATAACCATTCGAATTAAATTTCCTCTGTTGGACACAAACATCACATATTCTTGATTATTCTGACAATTCTCCCATGAATGATCATTCACACCACAATACTCACATCCATACACTTCTTGTGCAGCGTTCACTTCAACTCATTTATTCGAAAAGCCTTCTTTCACGGCTAAGGTAAGTTGCTTCAATTGTTGTTCTAATGTGGTTTGTATTTTGTTCTCTAAGGAGGTGAACTTCTCTTCGATGTTGACATTATTAACTCCTCCTTTAACTGGTGTTCTCACAGTATTCCACCCTACTTCATTGTCGACCGTCCTATCCAAAATAATTCTTGCGTGAACGGGTTGAACTCGTAAAAACGCACCACCACATAATAAATCCAAATCTTTTCGTGATCTACCATCAAGACCGTTATAGAAAATTTTCAATTGTTGTTGATCTGAAAGGACATGATTGGGGACTCTTCGTAAGCAATTTTAAAATCTCGACCAACTTCTACCCAACGCTTCATCATACTCTTGTCGGCAATGTGTTAACTCGAGTTGAGCATCTAACCTCATGTTGGACGGGTAATACCTATCGAAAAACGCAGCCTGTAACTGTTCCCAATTAGTAATCTTTCCCAGCTCTTGTGAATCATGCCAATCACTCGCTCTATCTATCAAGAAAAATATGAATGTAGCAAAATAAATTTGCTCTTTTGTTACTCCTTGAGTGATGTACGAATCGCAGATTTGCATAAATTTTTGTACTGCGCGAATTGGATCTTCTCCGGGCTTGCCATGAAAATTTCTGAAATTCTGAAACTGAGCTAACATACCCGAATCTGGACGGAATCTCAGAACATTGATATTAGCTGGGCCAATCCCAAGAGGAGGAGCAAGGAATGGTTCTTGTGCTTGACCGGTAAGAAACCATGGTTCAGCTACTTGGATTTGAACCGGAGGATTAGGGATAACTGGTGGCGCTATTGGCTGGCCATTCGTGTCTAGCTGAACTCCTTGTCCATTGTTGTTATGGATGTTAAGATTATCCATTTCGTTAGCTAGTATTTCTACTTCTTGTGCTTCTTGTTCTTTCCTTCTCCTGTTAGCAAGTCTGACTAATGATTCCGGATTATCGAGGATCGGAGGTAACGTCTCAAGATCCTTAAAGAGTCTCCTTCGCATACACCAAACCTAAAAACCTGAAAAATATGAACAAACAAAGCGTAAAACTGAAAAATAAAAAATGCAACTAACACTAAAGGATAAACACCGGGGTCACACGCTATTGTCCCCAGCAACGGCGGCAAAAACATGGTGGTCCTTTGTGTGTTCTAAAATAAATGCAATAAGGAAAAGAGAACCACAAACGCAAGTGTACGGTTGTCCCAAGTAATATAAGTGATAAAACAGATTCGTTCTCAGGGACGGAATGACTGACTCTAATGTTTATCAAATAGTGGTTAATTGCACGTGAAAACAAGTAAATGATTTTAAGATTTGTTTGTTTGGTTTTCTAATGCTAAGACAATAAAGTAAAATACTAAATAAATGCAAGGTAATAACTAGACTCAAGAAACTAAAGTGTTTACGCAAGATGAGAAGACAGTACTTGAGAGACGCAAGGATTTCACCTAATTATCATTCATTTCATACATTGGTTAAGGGACAAATTGGTAAATTGATATTGGTCGGGATTCGGAGTTCTCCTTACCCCCGTCAGGGTGGACTAAGGAGCATCTTTCAAGTGCTACAAACCCCGTCAGGGTGATTAAAGTCCACTCTCAAGTGATTAAGTATAAATTACCCAATTGGCCATAGGTTTAATTAAGCTCGTCAGAGTCAAATAATTTCTAACCTATATTCGTTAATTAGTTCTATACCCAGACCCCCCCGTCAAGGTGATACAATTGCCACTAATTGGAATAGCCTAGATACTAATTCCTGTTATTAATTGATCGGGTCAATAATAGTAAATAAATGCGAATTAAAGAAAAATATAATTTACCCAATTTGATTTAAATAATAATTATCCCAAATCCAAACATATGAAATGAAATCAAATTGGGATTAACCCATTATGCATTCTCAAGCACTAAATTAAATTAGCTCATACTAATGCGGAAAACTAAATTAAAAGAAATAAAATTGTTCATATTGTTTTATAGAAAGAAATAAAAGAAAAACCTAATTGCGGAATTAGTTTAGCTGTGACTTGGAGATAAAGACCGTCTCCGGCTCTCTAGCTTTCCTGCTTCCTTGCCTTGACTTCTCTCTGATGTTTTCTTTTGTAAAAAGTGAATTGTGTGTAAAATAGAAGTCAAAACCCTTATTCATACTTAGAAATTCGGACTTGGACCTTAGGCTAAAGTTTAAATGAAATAATAAAGGCCCAAGTCCATTATCTTAGCCCAAAATCCCGTAACTGCTGCACCACCTCCACTAAAACAACTTTATACCGACTCATTTCAACTCGGATTGACCTTATTCCAGTTGCTAAAGTTCCGTAACTCAATGGGGCACGTTTTCTCTTCACACGTCAGCGGTTAAATATACTCTTAGGTGGCTCGAAATCAGCAATATTTGGCAACTTTCCAGATTTGCAGCTCTAAAATATCAATTCTTTCGGGATTTGCCTTCATGCTTTGACTCCATATCATGATCTTTGACTTTATTCTCGGATTCCTCTTCTAGCTAATATTCAAAACCTATAATCTTTCCACTAAAATACCCAATATTACACGCATAAGTTTAATAAATTAAAAATGCTAGAAATAAAAGAGGAAATTCGGATTATTGCATATTTAGTCCAAAAGTCTATCAAAATAAACGAATAAACACCAAAAATGATGTCTCCCAAGGGCATAAAATTAGAACATTTAGGGAGACATCAAGGGTCTTTAAGGATATCAAGAAAATTATTCATTAATGTATTTAGCGAGATTATTCATTTAGCCCCTTAGCCCAAGTCGGGACCAGAGAAAATTATTCATTTGTCGAGGTTATTCATTATCGAACATTCATTTATCGAGGTTCAACTGTAGTAGGTTTATGAACTTGTCACTTTGTATGCTTAAAAGATAAACTTGAAACACATTATAAGTAAAGAAAAGATTAATGAGCAATGTTGTAGCAGTAAGTATGATCTTAGAGAGTATGAGTGGTGTGTATAATGTGAGATCCAAACTGGTTGATAAACCATTTAATGAACGTGCTAGAGGTGAGAAAGTGAATAGTTTGTATAGGATAGAAAAGTCTTATGGTAGTTATTTGTTTAACCCTTTGTACCTTTTAGCTTGATTTCTATTTTATATTTCTATATTATCCGTCTCAGCCCTATTTTGCCTTTCTAATCTTTTTATTTGACACATTACAAGCCATATCCCTTATATTTTTAGGACTTCTCCATATGACCCGCACTAGAATCGCGATGCTTTGACACTCATCTAGAGTTTGATTGTGGGGTGGTGGTCTCAATTATGGGAGATATTATTGGATGGGTGTGTGTTATATATTGTGCCTTTGATCACTTGTTTATATATTGTAAGTCTTTGCCGGGGTAAAAGGAAATAAAAAGGATTTGAAAAGAAAAAAAATATATTGAAAAGAAAAGAAAAATGAAAGCATAGTGGCATGGTTTCTCATATCAAAAAGAGAAGCATAGCTACTTGCAAGAAAAATATATTCATTTGGATCGAAATGGGTTTTTAGGTGATCATAAAAGGTTTTCGATTGTGTTATTGGGTATGCGAATAAGTGAATCATTTGGGTGGAGTGAGAATTTTTTAGAGTAACTCAAGCTCTAGGGCGATTAGTTGATGACTAGTGAGAAGAGTAAGGGTGTGCGCGGGTCGGTTTGAGTAAAAAAAGCTCAATCCGAAAACCGCCCGTTCTCTTGTGGGTCTTGAAAAACCAGACCCGCACAATACATTCGACGAACCATTGAGTTTCGGGTGTGACAGGTTTCAGGTGCATTATGGGTGAAGTTGGTTGATAAACAAGATGAATTTGTATTTGGGGTCGTTGAACGGGTCAATTTTTTTTACAAATGAAACTTGTAACAAAAAATATAACTTAGGATTTCCATCTCCAGTCAAATACTCTTGCGTTGTAGGAAATATAGGTTGAGTTTTTAGGAGAAACAAATTTCGAATTCTGGAAAAATATAGATAATAAATAGAATACAAAATTAGACTTATTAGATGAAATATTATAAAAATATTGGGGGATTTTAAAAGGGAAGGAAAACAAATATATGTAGAGGGAGATAAACATAAACCCTATAATTTGTTTTTCAAGTAAACAAGCAATATGAATGTCTCTAATATTTTGTATTACAAGGATAATCGGGTCATGCGGGTTTGCGGTTTTCAGTTTTAAAACCCACAAACCACAAAAATATGTATATTTTTCTAAAATTTAAACCGCGAACCTGCCCAGCAAAATAAAAATCCACCTAGTTTCGGTTTATTTTATGAGGGATGGTTGGGTTTTCTAACCAGATGGACACCCTTAGAGGAGAAAGTCAAAAACTCACTCTAAATTATCCAAATATATGATCATACCAACCCTAAGCCTACATTATAACCTCAAATCCCTTATGATTCTTGACTATGCATTTAGGAGCGACCAAACCAATAAAGAGTAGTTATATGGAGCTTAAATACTATGTAAGGATCGAGAAACATCATATAGCTACACTATAAAACTAAGAAAGAACCTATCTTTTGTGCATTGCAAAGCTAATATGATCTTGGAATTTATATGTGTTGATTGTTTGTTCAATAAGTGTATATTTGATTTAGTTTGTAAATATTACTATATGAGACTTTTTAGGATTATTTCTTAAGTGTCATTCATTATTCTTCTATTTCTTTCTCCTTTGATTTGACTTAGGCCCCTTTGAGCTTTATTTTTTTCTTTTGTTTGTCGGGACGACAAAAATTTTAATTGGGGGTCTTGATGTTTCCCTTTTTGTGATGAATTAATCCATTCAAGAGACATATTTTTAAGTGTTTTATTGGGCCTAAGTGAGGGGTTTCCCCCATTATTTGACGGTTTGCACATTATCGTCTATATTTGTCATGTTGTGATGTTTATTGCTATTTCTAGAGCTTTTGCGCATAATTTTGTGCCAAAGTAATGAATGATCAATAATCTGAACCTTCATCGCAATGTCACCCACATAGTTCGTAATAAATGAAAAGTTTATTCTATCCATGATTACCTTTGCAATGACTTGTTTAAGATTCTCAAATATTGACGTCTTGTGTCCTTTGTCGAGAATTTTGCAACCACCTTTTCCAAGTAAAGACCATATCCATGCTCCACCATTTGGCCAACACTTAATAAATTTTGTTTTGGAGCAAGAACATAAATTACATCTCACGTTAACCTTGTTATTGTTTTAGTTTGGAATCCAATGGTTCCTTTTCCATGCGCAAGAACTACACCATTTCCCATTCTTATAGGTGAAGTTACTGTAGTATTTATGTAAAAAAAATATTTTTCTCTCCTGACATATGATTACCACAAGCACTTTCCAAATACCACATATCATCATTTTTCGTATTTACAAATTCAAAAGTGTTGAAGAGATTACCTTGATTTTTTTTCCGATAAAACTTGCATTTCCTCATTTTTAAATCAACAATTCTTTTTGATATACCCAAACTTTTTTCCATGATGACATTGTAGTTTTCTTTAACCAACAATATTTTTTTCAAATGACTTTCTCTCTTACAAATCTTGCGTTCTAAAGATGATCATTTATAGTCCTTTTTAAAATTGTTATCTTCTTCGGTCTCTTGAACTTCTACCACGACCACGACCACGACCACGACCATTACTTGATACTCTTGTAAATTCATCTTTTTCACAATTTGACTGTTTGAATTCCCGTTCTGAAAAATTGAGTTTGGTTCGAAATACATTCTCAATGGGTTTTTCGAAGTGCTGCGTCAACCTTAGCTCAAATGTTTTTACTGAAAAGATAATATAATATACTAATTGATAAAAAAATAATTTTGTTTACTATTAACTTGTTATTTTTTTGTTATTTATCACAATTGATGCAAACTATTCTACTATTTATACTAGTGAATGACCACTCTAATCTCCTTATATTCATTTCTTTTGTTCCAAGTTGTTAATATTATAAATAAGGAAATTAAAATAGTCAAAGTAAGGTTGACTAACCAACCTGATAAAGAAACAAACATTACAAGACAAAAAAAGTAACATAACACACTAAGGCTGAGTAGGAGAGCATTCTATCATCTAAAAAATTTGACGATTCACAGAACTCGTTCCGATCATCCAAAGAGAACCAAAGATCGATTAATGAACCAAACACCAAGCAATCGACAAATCGACGAAAAAGCCACAAAGTAGGCAAGCGACCGTACTCAGGATATTGCACCACTTACAGAGGTGGTAAGTACATCACACTAAAGGGTGAAATAGGTAATATCCTTATATTCATTGGATATACACTAACGTAAAATTAAATATGCATACATGATACATCTACCAAGAGTCTAATGCATTCTATTCTAAGATAACTGATGTCTCCTCATTTGTGATAATAAAATCTGTTTCCGAGACATCATTTTAGGCGTATTTATTAGTTTATAGGTCGATTTTCTCATCATTTAGTACACTTTCCTATTTTGTGTCTTGAATTGATTATTTATTATCTTTAGAGCATATTGGGTTTAATTATTTATTTAGTTTGAAGCTTTAGAGATATATGGTAATTAATTAGAGTCTAAATTGGTTCAAAGAGCTAAAGGAAAGAAGATAAACATGGAAATTGAAGATAAGGAAGTAAAAGCTAAAATATGGAAAAGGAAAAGCTGCCTTAAATCTGAATTCCTGCACCTATGACCACAAATCAGCTTATATCTTAAAATCGGTGAGGAATCTGGAGAAACGGTCAAGAGAAAAGTTAAATATCTTTCCGAGACGATGAATTTCGACTACTCATACGCGTCAATCGGATGAGTATTGAAGCTTCTAGGACCAAAACAAAAATAGGGCTGATTCCATGTTTTTGGGCTACGAATTTGAGTTGTGCTAGGAGCCCAATGTTTACCTTTTCCTTCAAAAAAACGATTAGGTCAACCTATACACTATAAATACAGCCTCTTAACACTAGAAAATCATCCTTGGTGAAACCTCAAGCCAAGAGGAAGCTTACAACACAAGAAAAGAAGTCTGGAAGGAGCTGTGCATCAATAATGTCATCTTCATCCTTTGAATTTGTAATTTCTTTCTTTTCTTCCATTAGTATGAACTAAATTTCTATTAGCTTGAGTTTTAGAATATATGTATGAACCCTAGTTTTGGTTGACATCTATCTAATTTGGGAATTCTATGTTTTAAATTGAATTATTGTTTTTATTCTCTGTTTATGTGTTTGGATTTATATTCCGTGTTCTTGTGGATCGCGACCATATAGAATTACCACCATAGTATTTAGGTCACAATGACAACAGTGTTTAATTACAAGTTTAGCACATAACGTCTAGTGTACGGTTTAGATCTGACAAATCAACCTAACTAGATAATCACCATGGTTTAGTGTATTGCTATTTTACCAATTGCAGGAACAGTTTGCTTAGGACTCCCTATTGACACAGGTAACCCTATTTAAAACTACCTAGCGCAATTGGAACCGATTATTGAAATACTACATAATTCACCCTTACATGTTTAGAATGGCAAAACTAGTGGGGATTACATGCTATTTACTCAAGCTAAATTCTCATACTACTTCTTCTCTTGCATTTAAATTCCTGACTTTACTTTATAAGTTTAATTTAGTTAATTGAAAACCAAATAAAAATCTATTTGTCTTTTACTTTTCTGCGTTTTATTTGTTCTATCTCTTAATATTTGCACTTGATTATTGCATAAGATTCCCCTAACCTTCGTAGTCTCTGCGGAACAAATCTTACTTATTTATTAAAACTTGCATACGATCTGTATACTTGCAGTACCGTGCTAGTCTTGGGTGATTAATTGCACTTATTTATATTCTATTTTTATCACACCCTAATCGACACCAATAACTCTTACGATTCTCAAGAGATAGTTGGAACAGTAGGTTCATACATTTGTTGTATCCGTGAACATTACTCAGCATTTACTAACCTGAATACTTTTTAGAATTATAGCACAGAAAGTTACATGTTCGGATTTTTTGCCCCTCCAAAACGTAGGATATAAAATAACTTATTTTGGGTTTGGATTCTTTTATTTTCGAATATGAAATTTATAACTTGAAATAATACCTTAAATAAATAAAAAAAGAAATTCTTTTTATCTTAAATAACAAACTTTTTAAATAATAAGGAAAGAAAGAAAAGCTACCACCCGAATATTTTTCAAATCTTTTGGAGAATCACTCCTTTTATTTTCTAATCCGAGGATATAAAAAAGACTCATGAGGATTGAAGTATTTTTTCTTTCGAATTGGCTCCTTTGATCAAAATATCTTTATAAACCCTTCACCACTTGAGTTTATCAATAATTAAGTTGAAGGATCAAATTTACCACCATAAAAGCGTTGCAGAGTTTTATTGAAGAAAATTTTATGGCTACGGATCATATGAAGAATATTACCACGATGAACGCGTTGCAGAGTTTTATTGAAGAAAATTTTATGGCTACGGATCATATGAAGATGTAATCATATTAATTCTAGTGACATTGCCAGTCAAGCCATTGATGCGATTCAAGTGTGTTTGTAAATCTTGGTATGTTTTAATTCGAAGCCCTAAATTCATTGAAATGCATTTGCTTTACACAAAGCACAAAAAGAAAGTTTGTATCCTAATTCAGCGTATGAACGCTCATCGTGAAACAATATTGTCATTTCTTTCATATGAATCGCTCAATGTTATCTCACCACATCGTAAGATACCTCCACTGAATTTCTATTCTGACGATAGTAGATTGAATGTATCATGACCTTGTAATGGGTTATTTTTATGTGTCTCATGTGATTCAAGAAACTTACTTTTATGTAACCCAGCAACTAGGGAATTTAAATATCTTCCTCCTCATCCAATCCCCTATCAAGATCAATATCGTGGGAATTATCTGAAGGTGTTCAAATTCGGATTGGGTTTTGATTCAAACAAAAATGAATACAAAGCATTTGTTGAGGTATATGATGAGGATTACGATGATTATGGAATAAACTTAGTCTACAATATGAGTAGTAATTTATCGAGACAAGTCAACCCTGATGAAACTAATAGATATAGTAACGTTACTCAAGGGATACCGTGTAATGGAGCATTGCATTGGATTATTAAAAGACATGAGATTGATTATAATATTATAGTTTGTTTCTGTTGTAAATAGAACACCTCAATTGAAAATATAGTTTAAAGTTTGAAAGAGTTTAATCAGAGAAAAACAGTAAATCACAGAAAGTAAAGAACACCAGAAATTATCGTGGTTCAGTCACAAAAGGACCTACATCCACGTTGAGCCCAGATGAATAAGGCTCTGCTCCACTAAATGCCTCGGATTACAAGATTGAAACACCTCACAAAGACCCCCTCAAAGTATCACAATATTACAATTCTTCCACAAATCTATCTAGTATAACAACTACGCTAAAATACAACTAAGAATTGAATTAGTGGATTCAATCTACTAAACTGTAACTAATCTACCGAAGGACTAATGAAGAAACCAAGGGTTTCGACTAAACTAGGGTTTATTCGCGAGAGAGGAGAGAGGAAGAGTAATCGAAGAAGTAAGTCTGAACAAAGGCTGAAAAGAAGCCTTTTATAAGACACATAAGTGAGAAGCAATCTCAGCCGTCCAACTTATCCAAGATCTAAAGTCCCGAGTGCGCCACATAAGAAACACGCAAGACCACTTAGAAAATGCCATGTGTCCACGTGGTGTGTCTAATAAAAGCTCAGCAACTTAATATAACATAATAATACTTCACATATACAACAATCTCCACCTTGAAGTATGATTCCTTCCACAAAACCACTCGCAATATCCCTCCTTGTATCCTCATTGGCATAGAGCAGCTCCTTTCTCCATCTGGACACCTGCACACAACTCAACCAAGAAATAATAAGTCTAAGCAATGCTTAAACTTAGTATTAGTCACAATTTTTGTTCCAAAATCAGCAGGATTTTCTTCAGTAGCAATTTTCAATAACCTCAGTTCTCCACTTTCAAGCACATCCCTTATATAATGGAATTTAACATCAATGTGCTTGGTTCTTTCATGATAAACCGGATTCTTACTTAGTTGAATAGCACTTTGACTGTCAGAATAGAGGGTAACCTTTCCTTTAAGTAATTTTAATTCATTTAACAAGTTTGGTAACCATAAACCCTCTTTAGCAGCCTCAGTGATAGCCACATACTCAGATTCAGTTGTGGAAAGTGCTACAAGTGGTTGCAACTGTGATTTCCAAGAAATACAGTTGCCTCCTAAAGTGTAGTAGTATGAAGTTGTAGATTTTCTACTATCTTTATCACCAGCAAAATCAGAGTCCACATAACCTGTTAACTCAAAAGGAATATTATGATCTCCATAACATAACCCAATATTCAAAGTTCCACTAACATAAGATAACACATGTTTCAGTACAAGCCAGTGTTCAAAACCAGGATTAGACATATACCTGCTAAGTAAAGATATAGCAAAAGATAAATCTGGTCTAGTACTTATCATAGCATACATTAAAGAACCTATCACATTTGCATAAGGGACAGTACTCATCCTTACAATTTCTGACTGAGTCTTGGGGCAAAGCTGCTTAGTCAAAGCAGTATGACCAGCCAAAGGAGTCAAGGCATTTTTGCAATTCAAACTTCCATATTTAGATACTACTTTTTTCAAATATGGTCCCTGATGAAGTTTTAACATGCAATTCTTCCTATCTCTACTGATAATCATGCCTAAAATCTTACTAGCTCCACCTAAATCTTTCATTTCAAACATTTTACTTAGGGACAGTTTCAAAGATTTTATAGCATGGCAAGATTTACTAATAAGAAGCATATCATCAACATATAAGAGAACATACACACTTTCAGATTGTTTCAGTAAGAAGTACAAACAAGCATCATATTCAGATCTCAAAGACCCAATACTAATCATGAAAGAGTCAAATCTTTTATACCACTGTCTAGGTGATTGTTTTAAGCCATATAAAGATTTTTTCAATAAACACACATGATCAGGTAATTTTTTGTTCACAAAACCCTCAGGCTGTCTCATATACACAGTTTCTTCTAACTCCCCATGTAAAAAGGCAGTTTTCACATCCATCTGATCTATCTCAAGGTCAAAACAAGCAACATAAGCCAACATACATCTGATGGTTTTAAACTTAACTACAGGTGAGAAAATTTCTGTGTAATGTATCCCTTCCCTTTGGGTATACCCTTTAGCTACAAGTCTAGCTTTATACCTAGGGGGATCATGCTCAGTGACACCATCTTTAAGCTTATATAACCACCTACATTCAACTACAGATTGGTTCTCACGCAATTCAACTAAAACCCATGTTTTATTTAGATATAAGGAGTTCATCTCTTCTAACATGGCATCATACCATTTTTTATAATCAGGAGATTCAAGAGCATCTAAATAAGAGTAAGGTTCAGAACTTTTAACCTCAATTGCAGCACTAAGTGCTGTGTATACCAAATCTGCATAGGAATATCTAGAGGGGGCAGTTATATTTCTTCTTGGCCTATCTCGGGTCAACTGGTAATCATGAAGCTCCCCTACTGATGACTCACTGAGTTGTATATGTGGCTCATTTCCCTCAGGTTCAGTTGCATCATCAGGTTGGTTGACTTGAGCTTCACCCTCAGGTTCATCAGTTGGATCTGCACTCAAATGATCAGCTACAGTTTCAGGCTCCACCTCCAGCTCTACTCCCACAGTTTGAGGTACTGGTTCAGGCTGAGCATCACTACCTGCAACATCACAAACTTTGAAAGGAAAAGTCAGTTCATCAAATATTACATCTCTACTACATATAATTTTGATGCCCCTAGCATCTTTTTCCCATAACCTATAACCCTTCACACCATGTTGTTGTTGATATCCTAACATGATACACTTGAGTGACCTTGGATCCAATTTTCCATCTTTAGTATGTGCATAAGCTGCACACCCAAAGACCCTTAGGTGATGTAAGTCAGGTTTAGATCCTTTCCAGACTTCCAAAGGTGTTTTAAAGTCAAGAGTCCTATTAGGACTCCTATTCACCAGATATGTAGCTGTATAAAGGGCTTCTCCCCAAAATGCCTTAGGTAAGCCAGATGTGAATAACATACACCTTACCTTTTCAAGTAAAGTTCTATTCATCCTTTCAGCCACACCATTTTGTTGTGGTGTGTGCCTTACTGTTCTATGCCTCAATATACCATTCTCCTTACAATAGTTATCAAATTCCTCATTACAGAACTCAAGGCCATTATCTGTTCTAAGAACCTTAAGCACCTTACCAGTTTGTTTTTCTTGTAATGATTTCCATTCTTTGATTTTAACAAAGGTTTCATCCTTAGATTTCAAGAGAAAAGTCCATACAGTTCTACTATAATCATCAACCAGAGATAAGAAGTATTTGAAATTTCCATGAGCATCAACCTTTTCAGGACCTCACAAGTCAGAATGGACATATTCAAGACAGTACTTTGATTTATGAGTGCCAGCACTGAATTTTTGTCTATGTTGTTTTCCAAGAACACAAGTTTCACAGAAGGAGAGTGTACTAACAGTTTCCTTACCAAACATACCCTGTTTATTGAGTATGGTTAAACCTTGAAGGCTCATATGACCAAGCCTTAGATGCCATTTTTCAGTGACACCCTGTGATAACTTGTTAGTAACATGATTGGCATAAGCAGATAAATGAGAGCCATCTAACACATATAAGCCAGACAGTTTAGTACCAGTCAAAATCAATTTGGAATTCTTATAAACATGCATAGAACCTTGTTCAACTTTAGACACACAGCTTAAATCATCTAGGGCACCAAGTGAAATAAGGTTTCTTTTTAACTCAGGTATTAACCTAACATTAGTTAGAATAA
Organism: Nemophila menziesii; assembly: GCA_029959085.1. Taxonomy (NCBI): domain Eukaryota; kingdom Viridiplantae; phylum Streptophyta; class Magnoliopsida; order Boraginales; family Hydrophyllaceae; genus Nemophila; species Nemophila menziesii. The sequence continues at coordinate 32,757,377 of JARWIR010000011.1, read as the reverse complement.
TTCTTTTACCATTATTCAATTTTAATTCAACTTTTCCTATGCCTTTAACAGCACTGGTGTTATCATTTCCCATGTATACAGTTTCATTACAAGTTTCAACCAAGTCATGAAATAATTCAGCATTGGGGCACATATGAAAGGTACAACCAGAGTCAAGAATCCAACTATCACCATTAGACACCCTAGTAACATTCAGTACTTCACATACATCATCTGATCTAGGCATACAGGCAACATTTGATTCATTATTCAGAGAGTTCATTTTGTTTTTCAACTTAAAGCAATTTTTCTTTAAGTGACC